>CAJMZQ010000065.1:402500-1730589 GCA_905220385.1 Xylota sylvarum
GTTCTGATAGAATGTTGAACGACTACCCCAAACTTAAATCTATGCACTCAAGCAAAAATTATTTCTCACTACAGACTTATTTTGAAATCTATTATGGTTTCAGAGAAATCATACTTTATGGTTCGCAGTTCTGACAAAATGTTGAAAGACTACCCCAAACTTAAATCGATGTACTCAAGCAAAAATTATTTCTCACTACAGACTTATTTTGGTCAGGATCCATTTGAAATCTATCATTGTTTCAGAGAAATCATACTTCATGGTTCGTAGTTCTGATAGAATGTTGAAAGACTACCCCAAACTTAAGTCTATCCACTCAAGCAAAAATTATTTCACACTACAGACTCATTTTGGTCAGGATCGATTTGAAATCTATTATGGTTTCAGAGAAATCATACTTTATGGTTCGCAGTTCTGACAGAATGTTGAAAGACTACATCAAACTTAAATCTATCCACTCAAGCAAAAATTATTTCACACCACAGACTCACTTTGGTCAGGATCCATTTGAAATCTATCATTGTTTCAGAGAAATCATACTTCATGGTTCGTAGTTCTGACAAAATGTTGAAAGACTACCCCAAACTTAAATCTATCCACTCAAGCAAAAATTATTTCTCACTACAGACTTATTTTGAAATCTATCATGGTTTCAGAGAAATCATACTTTATGGTTCGCAGTTCTGACAAAATGTTGAAAGACTACCCCAAACTTAAATCTATGCACTCAAGCAAAAATTATTTCTCACTACAGACTTATTTTGGTCAGGATCCATTTGAAATCTATCATTGTTTCAGAGAAATCATACTTCATGGTTCGTAGTTCTGATAGAATGTTGAAAGACTACCCCAAACTGAAATCTATGCACTCAAGCAAAAATTATTTCTCACTACAGACTTATTTTGGTCAGGATCCATTTGAAATCTATCATTGTTTCAGAGAAATCATACGTTATGGTTCGTAGTTCTGATAGAATGTTGAAAGACTACCCCAAACTTAAGTCTATCCACTCAAGCAAAAATTATTTCACACTACAGACTCATTTTGGTCAGGATCCATTTGAAATCTATCATTGTTTCAGAGAAATCATACTTCATGGTTCGTAGTTCTGATAGAATGTTGAAAGACTACCCCAAACTTAAATCGATGTACTCAAGCAAAAATTATTTCTCACTACAGACTTATTTTGGTCAGGATCGATTTGAAATCTATTATGGTTTCAGAGAAATCATACTTTATGGTTCGCAGTTCTGACAGAATGTTGAAAGACTACATCAAACTTAAATCTATCCACTCAAGCAAAAATTATTTCACACTACAGACTCATTTTGGTCAGGATCCATTTGAAATCTATCATTGTTTCAGAGAAATCATACTTCATGGTTCGTAGTTCTGACAAAATGTTGAAAGACTACCCCAAACTTAAATCTATGCACTCAAGCAAAAATTATTTCTCACTACAGACTTATTTTGGTCAGGATCCATTTGAAATCTATCATTGTTTCAGAGAAATCATACTTCATGGTTCGTAGTTCTGATAGAATGTTGAAAGACTACCCCAAACTTAAATCTATGCACTCAAGCAAAAATTATTTCTCACTACAGACTTATTTTGGTCAGGATCGATTTGAAATCTATTATGGTTTCAGAGAAATCATACTTTATGGTTCGCAGTTCTGACAGAATGTTGAAAGACTACATCAAACTTAAATCTATCCACTCAAGCAAAAATTATTTCACACTACAGACTCATTTTGGTCAGGATCCATTTGAAATCTATCATTGTTTCAGAGAAATCATACTTCATGGTTCGTAGTTCTGATAGAATGTTGAACGACTACCCCAAACTTAAATCTATGCACTCAAGCAAAAATTATTTCTCACTAGAGACTTATTTTGAAATCTATCATGGTTTCAGAGAAATAATACTTTATGGTTCGCAGTTCTGACAGAATGTTGAAAGACTACATCAAACTTAAATCTATTAACTCAAGCAAAAATTATTTCACACCACAGACTCACTTTGGTCAGGATCCATTTGAAATCTATCATTGTTTCAGAGAAATCATACTTCATGGTTCGTAGTTCTGACAAAATGTTGAAAGACTACCCCAAACTTAAATCTATGCACTCAAGCAAAAATTATTTCTCACTACAGACTTATTTTGGTCAGGATCCATTTGAAATCTATCATTGTTTCAGAGAAATCATACTTCATGGTTCGTAGTTCTGATAGAATGTTGAAAGACTACCCCAAACTTAAATCTATGCACTCAAGCAAAAATTATTTCTCACTACAGACTTATTTTGAAATCTATCATGGTTTCAGAGAAATCATACTTTATGGTTCGCAGTTCTGACAAAATGTTGAAAGACTACCCCAAACTTAAATCTATGCACTCAAGCAAAAATTATTTCTCACTACAGACTTATTTTGGTCAGGATCCATTTGAAATCTATCATTGTTTCAGAGAAATCATACTTCATGGTTCGTAGTTCTGATAGAATGTTGAAAGACTACCCCAAACTTAAATCTATGCACTCAAGCAAAAATTATTTCTCACTACAGACTTATTTTGGTCAGGATCCATTTGAAATCTATCATTGTTTCAGAGAAATCATACGTTATGGTTCGTAGTTCTGATAGAATGTTGAAAGACTACCCCAAACTTAAGTCTATCCACTCAAGCAAAAATTATTTCACACTACAGACTCATTTTGGTCAGGATCCATTTGAAATCTATCATTGTTTCAGAGAAATCATACTTCATGGTTCGTAGTTCTGATAGAATGTTGAAAGACTACCCCAAACTTAAATCGATGTACTCAAGCAAAAATTATTTCTCACTACAGACTTATTTTGGTCAGGATCGATTTGAAATCTATTATGGTTTCAGAGAAATCATACTTTATGGTTCGCAGTTCTGACAGAATGTTGAAAGACTACATCAAACTTAAATCTATCCACTCAAGCAAAAATTATTTCACACTACAGACTCATTTTGGTCAGGATCCATTTGAAATCTATCATTGTTTCAGAGAAATCATACTTCATGGTTCGTAGTTCTGACAAAATGTTGAAAGACTACCCCAAACTTAAATCTATCCACTCAAGCAAAAATTATTTCTCACTACAGACTTATTTTGGTCAGGATCCATTTGAAATCTATCATTGTTTCAGAGAAATCATACTTCATGGTTCGTAGTTCTGATAGAATGTTGAAAGACTACCCCAAACTTAAATCTATGCACTCAAGCAAAAATTATTTCTCACTACAGACTTATTTTGGTCAGGATCGATTTGAAATCTATTATGGTTTCAGAGAAATCATACTTTATGGTTCGCAGTTCTGACAGAATGTTGAAAGACTACATCAAACTTAAATCTATCCACTCAAGCAAAAATTATTTCACACTACAGACTCATTTTGGTCAGGATCCATTTGAAATCTATCATTGTTTCAGAGAAATCATACTTCATGGTTCGTAGTTCTGATAGAATGTTGAACGACTACCCCAAACTTAAATCTATGCACTCAAGCAAAAATTATTTCTCACTACAGACTTATTTTGAAATCTATCATGGTTTCAGAGAAATAATACTTTATGGTTCGCAGTTCTGACAGAATGTTGAAAGACTACATCAAACTTAAATCTATCCACTCAAGCAAAAATTATTTCACACTACAGACTCATTTTGGTCAGGATCCATTTGAAATCTATCATTGTTTCAGAGAAATCATACTTCATGGTTCGTAGTTCTGATAGAATGTTGAAAGACTACCCCAAACTTAAATCTATCCACTCAAGCAAAAATTATTTCACACCACAGACTCATTTTGGTCAGGATCCATTTGAAATCTATCATGGCTTCAGAGAAATCATACGTTATGGTTCGTAGTTCTGATAGAATGTTGAAAGACTACCCCAAACTTAAATCGATGTACTCAAGCAAAAATTATTTCTCACTACAGACTTATTTTGGTCAGGATCGGTTTGAAATCTATTATGGTTTCAGAGAAATCATACTTTATGGTTCGCAGTTCTGACAAAATGTTGAAAGACTACATCAAACTTAAATCTATCCACTCAAGCAAAAATTATTTCACACCACAGACTCACTTTGGTCAGGATCCATTTGAAATCTATCATTGTTTCAGAGAAATCATACTTCATGGTTCGTAGTTCTGATAGAATGTTGAAAGACTACTACCCCAAACTTAAATCTATCCACTCAAGCAAAAATTATTTCTCACTACAGACTTATTTTGAAATCTATCATGGTTTCAGAGAAATCATACTTTATGGTTCGCAGTTCTGACAAAATGTTGAAAGACTACTACCCCAAACTTAAATCTATGCACTCAAGCAAAAATTATTTCTCAGTACAGACTTATTTTGAAATCTATCATGGTTTCAGAGAAATCATACTTTATGGTTCGCAGTTCTGACAAAATGTTGAAAGACTACCCCAAACTTAAATCTATCCACTCAAGCAAAAATTATTTCTCACTACAGACTTATTTTGAAATCTATCATGGTTTCAGAGAAATCATACTTTATGGTTCGCAGTTCTGACAAAATGTTGAAAGACTACCCCAAACTGAAATCTATGCACTCAAGCAAAAATTATTTCTCACTACAGACTTATTTTGGCCAGGATCGATTTGAAATCTATGATGGTTTCAGAGAAATCATACTTTATGGTTCGCAGTTCTGACAGAATGTTGAAAGACTACATCAAACTTAAATCTATCCACTCAAGCAAAAATTATTTCACACCACAGACTCATTTTGGTCAGGATCGATTTGAAATCTATGATGGTTTCAGAGAAATCATACTTTATGGTTCGCAGTTCTGACAGAATGTTGAAAGACTACATCAAACTTAAATCTATCCACTCAAGCAAAAATTATTTCACACTACAGACTCATTTTGGCCAGGATCCATTTGAAATCTATCATTGTTTCAGAGAAATCATACTTCATGGTTCGTAGTTCTGATAGAATGTTGAAAGACTACCCCAAACTTAAATCTATGCACTCAAGCAAAAATTATTTCTCACTACAGACTTATTTTGAAATCTATCATGGTTTCAGAGAAATCATACTTTATGGTTCGTAGTTCTGATAGAATGTTGAAAGACTACCCCAAACTTAAATCTATCCACTCAAGCAAAAATTATTTCACACCACAGACTCATTTTGGTCAGGATCCATTTGAAATCTATCATGGCTTCAGAGAAATCTTACGTTATGGTTCGTAGTTCTGATAGAATGTTGAAAGACTACCCCAAACTTAAGTCTATCCACTCAAGCAAAAATTATTTCACACTACAGACTCATTTTGGTCAGGATCCATTTGAAATCTATCATGGCTTCAGAGAAATCATACGTTATGGTTCGTAGTTCTGATAGAATGTTGAAAGACTACCCCAAACTTAAGTCTATCCACTCAAGCAAAAATTATTTCACACTACAGACTCATTTTGGTCAGGATCCATTTGAAATCTATCATTGTTTCAGAGAAATCATACTTCATGGTTCGTAGTTCTGATAGAATGTTGAAAGACTACCCCAAACTTAAATCTATCCACTCAAGCAAAAATTATTTCACACCACAGACTCATTTTGGTCAGGATCCATTTGAAATCTATCATGGCTTCAGAGAAATCATACGTTATGGTTCGTAGTTCTGATAGAATGTTGAAAGACTACCCCAAACTTAAATCTATCCACTCAAGCAAAAATTATTTCACACCACAGACTCATTTTGGTCAGGATCCATTTGAAATCTATCATGGCTTCAGAGAAATCATACGTTATGGTTCGTAGTTCTGATAGAATGTTGAAAGACTACCCCAAACTTAAATCTATGCACTCAAGCAAAAATTATTTCTCACTACAGACTTATTTTGAAATCTATCATGGTTTCAGAGAAATCATACTTTATGGTTCGCAGTTCTGACAAAATGTTGAAAGACTACATCAAACTTAAATCTATCCACTCAAGCAAAAATTATTTCACACCACAGACTCATTTTGGTCAGGATCGATTTGAAATCTATTATGGTTTCAGAGAAATCATACTTTATGGTTCGCAGTTCTGACAGAATGTTGAAAGACTACATCAAACTTAAATCTATCCACTCAAGCAAAAATTATTTCACACCACAGACTCATTTTGGTCAGGATCGATTTGAAATCTATGATGGTTTCAGAGAAATCATACTTTATGGTTCGCAGTTCTGACAGAATGTTGAAAGACTACATCAAACTTAAATCTATCCACTCAAGCAAAAATTATTTCACACTACAGACTCATTTTGGTCAGGATCCATTTGAAATCTATCATTGCTTCAGAGAAATCATACTTCATGGTTCGTAGTTCTGATAGAATGTTGAAAGACTACCCCAAACTTAAATCTATGTACTCAAGCAAAAATTATTTCTCACTACAGACTTATTTTGGTCAGGATCCATTTGAAATCTATCATTGTTTCAGAGAAATCATACTTCATGGTTCGTAGTTCTGATAGAATGTTGAAAGACTACTCCAAACTTAAATCTATGTACTCAAGCAAAAATTATTTCTCACTACAGACTTATTTTGGTCAGGATCGATTTGAAATCTATTATGGTTTCAGAGAAATCATACTTTATGGTTCGCAGTTCTGACAGAATGTTGAAAGACTACATCAAACTTAAATCTATCCACTCAAGCAAAAATTATTTCACACCACAGACTCATTTTGGTCAGGATCGATTTGAAATCTATTATGGTTTCAGAGAAATCATACGTTATGGTTCGTAGTTCTGATAGAATGTTGAAAGACTACCCCAAACTTAAATCTATGCACTCAAGCAAAAATTATTTCTCACTACAGACTTATTTTGGTCAGGATCGATTTGAAATCTATTATGGTTTCAGAGAAATCATACTTTATGGTTCGCAGTTCTGACAGAATGTTGAAAGACTACATCAAACTTAAATCTATCCACTCAAGCAAAAATTATTTCACACCACAGACTCATTTTGGTCAGGATCCATTTGAAATGTATCATGGCTTCAGAGAAATCATACGTTATGGTTCGTAGTTCTGATAGAATGTTGAAAGACTACCCCAAACTTAAATCTATGCACTCAAGCAAAAATTATTTCTCACTACAGACTTATTTTGGTCAGGATCGATTTGAAATCTATTATGGTTTCAGAGAAATCATACTTTATGGTTCGCAGTTCTGACAGAATGTTGAAAGACTACATCAAACTTAAATCTATCCACTCAAGCAAAAATTATTTCACACCACAGACTCATTTTGGTCAGGATCGATTTGAAGTCTATTATGGTTTCAGAGAAATCATACTTTATGGTTCGCAGTTCTGACAGAATGTTGAAAGACTACATCAAACTTAAATCTATCCACTCAAGCAAAAATTATTTCACACCACAGACTCATTTTGGTCAGGATCGATTTGAAATCTATGATGGTTTCAGAGAAATCATACTTTATGGTTCGCAGTTCTGACAGAATGTTGAAAGACTACATCAAACTTAAATCTATCCACTCAAGCAAAAATTATTTCACACTACAGACTCATTTTGGTCAGGATCCATTTGAAATCTATCATTGCTTCAGAGAAATCATACTTCATGGTTCGTAGTTCTGATAGAATGTTGAAAGACTACATCAAACTTAAATCTATGCACTCAAGCAAAAATTATTTCTCACTACAGACTTATTTTGAAATCTATCATGGTTTCAGAGAAATCATACTTTATGGTTCGCAGTTCTGACAGAATGTTGAAAGACTACATCAAACGTAAATCTATCCACTCAAGCAAAAATTATTTCACACTACAGACTTATTTTGGTCAGGATCGATTTGAAATCTATCATGGTTTCAGAGAAATCATACTTTATGGTTCGCAGTTCTGACAAAATGTTGAAAGACTACCCCAAACTTAAATCTATCCACTCAAGCAAAAATTATTTCTCACTACAGACTTATTTTGGTCAGGATCGATTTGAAATCTATCATGGCTTCGGAGAAATCATACGTTATGGTTCGCAGTTCTGACAAAATGTTGAAAGACTACCCCAAACTTAAATCTATGCACTCAAGCAAAAATTATTTCTCACTACAGACTTATTTTGGTCAGGATCCATTTGAAATCTATCATTGTTTCAGAGAAATCATACTTCATGGTTCGTAGTTCTGACAGAATGTTGAAAGACTACATCAAACTTAAATCTATCCACTCAAGCAAAAATTATTTCACACCACAGACTCATTTTGGTCAGGATCCATTTGAAATCTATCATTGTTTCAGAGAAATCATACTTCATGGTTCGTAGTTCTGATAGAATGTTGAAAGACTACATCAAACTTAAATCTATGCACTCAAGCAAAAATTATTTCTCACTACAGACTTATTTTGAAATCTATCATGGTTTCAGAGAAATCATACTTTATGGTTCGCAGTTCTGACAGAATGTTGAAAGACTACATCAAACGTAAATCTATCCACTCAAGCAAAAATTATTTCACACTACAGACTCATTTTGGTCAGGATCCATTTGAAATCTATCATTGTTTCAGAGAAATCATACTTCATGGTTCGTAGTTCTGATAGAATTTTGAAAGACTACCCCAAACTTAAATCTATGTACTCAAGCAAAAATTATTTCTCACTACAGACTTATTTTGGTCAGGATCGATTTGAAATCTATTATGGTTTCAGAGAAATCATACTTTATGGTTCGCAGTTCTGACAGAATGTTGAAAGACTACATCAAACTTAAATCTATCCACTCAAGCAAAAATTATTTCACACCACAGACTCATTTTGGTCAGGATCGATTTGAAATCTATTATGGTTTCACAGAAATCATACTTTATGGTTCGCAGTTCTGACAGAATGTTGAAAGACTACATCAAACTTAAATCTATCCACTCAAGCAAAAATTATTTCACACCACAGACTCACTTTGGTCAGGATCCATTTGAAATCTATCATTGTTTCAGAGAAATCATACTTCATGGTTCGTAGTTCTGATAGAATGTTGAAAGACTACCCCAAACTTAAATCTATGTACTCAAGCAAAAATTATTTCTCACTACAGACTTATTTTGGTCAGGATCCATTTGAAATCTATCATTGTTTCAGAGAAATCATACTTCATGGTTCGTAGTTCTGATAGAATGTTGAAAGACTACCCCAAACTTAAATCTATGTACTCAAGCAAAAATTATTTCTCACTACAGACTTATTTTGGTCAGGATCCATTTGAAATCTATCATTGTTTCAGAGAAATCATATTTCATGGTTCGTAGTTCTGATAGAATGTTGAAAGACTACCCCAAACTTAAATCTATGCACTCAAGCAAAAATTATTTCTCACTACAGACTTATTTTGAAATCTATCATGGTTTCAGAGAAATCATACTTTATGGTTTGCAGTTCTGACAAAATGTTGAAAGACTACCCCAAACTTAAATCTATCCACTCAAGCAAAAATTATTTCTCACTACAGACTTATTTTGGTCAGGATCGATTTGAAATCTATCATGGCTTCGGAGAAATCATACGTTATGGTTCGCAGTTCTGACAAAATGTTGAAAGACTACCCCAAACTTAAATCTATGCACTCAAGCAAAAATTATTTCTCACTACAGACTTATTTTGGTCAGGATCCATTTGAAATCTATCACTGTTTCAGAGAAATCATACTTCATGGTTCGTAGTTCTGACAGAATGTTGAAAGACTACATCAAACTTAAATCTATGCACTCAAGCAAAAATTATTTCTCACTACAGACTTATTTTGAAATCTATCATGGTTTCAGAGAAATCATACTTTATGGTTCGCAGTTCTGACAGAATGTTGAAAGACTACATCAAACTTAAATCTATCCACTCAAGCAAAAATTATTTCACACCACAGACTCATTTTGGTCAGGATCGATTTGAAATCTATGATGGTTTCAGGGAAATCATACTTTATGGTTCGCAGTTCTGACAGAATGTTGAAAGACTACATCAAACTTAAATCTATCCACTCAAGCAAAAATTATTTCACACTACAGACTCATTTTGGTCAGGATCCATTTGAAATCTATCATTGTTTCAGAGAAATCATACTTCATGGTTCGTAGTTCTGATAGAATGTTGAAAGACTACCCCAAACTTAAATCTATGTACTCAAGCAAAAATTATTTCTCACTACAGACTTATTTTGGTCAGGATCCATTTGAAATCTATCATTGTTTCAGAGAAATCATACTTCATGGTTCGTAGTTCTGATAGAATGTTGAAAGACTACTCCAAACTTAAATCTATGTACTCAAGCAAAAATTATTTCTCACTACAGACTTATTTTGGTCAGGATCGATTTGAAATCTATTATGGTTTCAGAGAAATCATACGTTATGGTTCGCAGTTCTGACAGAATGTTGAAAGACTACATCAAACTTAAATCTATCCACTCAAGCAAAAATTATTTCACACCACAGACTCATTTTGGTCAGGATCGATTTGAAATCTATTATGGTTTCAGAGAAATCATACGTTATGGTTCGTAGTTCTGATAGAATGTTGAAAGACTACCCCAAACTTAAATCTATGCACTCAAGCAAAAATTATTTCTCACTACAGACTTATTTTGGTCAGGATCGATTTGAAATCTATTATGGTTTCAGAGAAATCATACTTTATGGTTCGCAGTTCTGACAGAATGTTGAAAGACTACATCAAACTTAAATCTATCCACTCAAGCAAAAATTATTTCACACCACAGACTCATTTTGGTCAGGATCCATTTGAAATCTATCATGGCTTCAGAGAAATCATACGTTATGGTTCGTAGTTCTGATAGAATGTTGAAAGACTACCCCAAACTTAAATCTATGCACTCAAGCAAAAATTATTTCTCACTACAGACTTATTTTGAAATCTATCATGGTTTCAGAGAAATCATACTTTATGGTTCGCAGTTCTGACAAAATGTTGAAAGACTACATCAAACTTAAATCTATCCACTCAAGCAAAAATTATTTCACACTACAGACTTATTTTGGTCAGGATCCATTTGAAATCTATCATTGTTTCAGAGAAATCATACTTCATGGTTCGTAGTTCTGATAGAATGTTGAAAGACTACCCCAAACTTAAATCTATGTACTCAAGCAAAAATTATTTCTCACTACAGACTTATTTTGGTCAGGATCCATTTTAAATCTATCATTGTTTCAGAGAAATCATACTTCATGGTTCGTAGTTCTGATAGAATGTTGAAAGACTACCCCAAACTTAAATCTATCCACTCAAGCAAAAATTATTTCTCACTACAGACTTATTTTGGTCAGGATCGATTTGAAATCTATTATGGTTTCAGAGAAATCATACTTTATGTTTCGCAGTTCTGACAGAATGTTGAAAGACTACATCAAACGTTAATCTATCCACTCAAGCAAAAATTATTTCACACTACAGACTCATTTTGGTCAGGATCCATTTGAAATCTATCATTGTTTCAGAGAAATCATACTTCATGGTTCGTAGTTCTGATAGAATGTTGAAAGACTACCCCAAACTTAAATCTATGTACTCAAGCAAAAATTATTTCTCACTACAGACTTATTTTGGTCAGGATCGATTTGAAATCTATTATGGTTTCAGAGAAATCATACTTTATGGTTCGCAGTTCTGACAGAATGTTGAAAGACTACATCAAACTTAAATCTATCCACTCAAGCAAAAATTATTTCACACCACAGACTCATTTTGGTCAGGATCGATTTGAAATCTATTATGGTTTCAGAGAAATCATACTTTATGGTTCGCAGTTCTGACAGAATGTTGAAAGACTACATCAAACTTAAATCTATCCACTCAAGCAAAAATTATTTCACACCACAGACTCACTTTGGTCAGGATCCATTTGAAATCTATTATTGTTTCAGAGAAATCATACTTCATGGTTCGTAGTTCTGATAGAATGTTGAAAGACTACCCCAAACTTAAATCTATGTACTCAAGCAAAAATTATTTCTCACTACAGACTTATTTTGGTCAGGATCCATTTGAAATCTATTATGGTTTCAGAGAAATCATACTTTATGGTTCGCAGTTCTGACAGAATGTTGAAAGACTACATCAAACGTAAATCTATCCACTCAAGCAAAAATTATTTCACACTACAGACTCATTTTGGTCAGGATCCATTTGAAATCTATCATTCTTTCAGAGAAATCATACTTCATGGTTCGTAGTTCTGATAGAATGTTGAAAGACTACCCCAAACTTAAATCTATGTACTCAAGCAAAAATTATTTCTCACTACAGACTTATTTTGGTCAGGATCGATTTGAAATCTATTATGGTTTCAGAGAAATCATACTTTATGGTTCGCAGTTCTGACAGAATGTTGAAAGACTACATCAAACTTAAATCTATCCACTCAAGCAAAAATTATTTCACACCACAGACTCATTTTGGTCAGGATCGATTTGAAATCTATTATGGTTTCACAGAAATCATACTTTATGGTTCGCAGTTCTGACAGAATGTTGAAAGACTACATCAAACTTAAATCTATCCACTCAAGCAAAAATTATTTCACACCACAGACTCACTTTGGTCAGGATCCATTTGAAATCTATCATTGTTTCAGAGAAATCATACGTTATGGTTCGTAGTTCTGATAGAATGTTGAAAGACTACCCCAAACTTAAATCTATGTACTCAAGCAAAAATTATTTCTCACTACAGACTTATTTTAGTCAGGATCCATTTGAAATCTATCATTGTTTCAGAGAAATCATACTTCATGGTTCGTAGTTCTGATAGAATGTTGAAAGACTACCCCAAACTTAAATCTATGCACTCAAGCAAAAATTATTTCTCACTACAGACTTATTTTGAAATCTATCATGGTTTCAGAGAAATCATACTTTATGGTTCGCAGTTCTGACAAAATGTTGAAAGACTACCCCAAACTTAAATCTATCCACTCAAGCAAAAATTATTTCTCACTACAGACTTATTTTGGTCAGGATCGATTTGAAATCTATCATGGCTTCGGAGAAATCATACGTTATGGTTCGCAGTTCTGACAAAATGTTGAAAGACTACCCCAAACTTAAATCTATGCACTCAAGCAAAAATTATTTCTCACTACAGACTTATTTTGGTCAGGATCCATTTGAAATCTATCATTGTTTCAGAGAAATCATACTTCATGGTTCGTAGTTCTGACAGAATGTTGAAAGACTACATCAAACTTAAATCTATCCACTCAAGCAAAAATTATTTCACACCACAGACTCATTTTGGTCAGGATCCATTTGAAATCTATCATTGTTTCAGAGAAATCATACTTCATGGTTCGTAGTTCTGATAGAATGTTGAAAGACTACATCAAACTTAAATCTATGCACTCAAGCAAAAATTATTTCTCACTACAGACTTATTTTGAAATCTATCATGGTTTCAGAGAAATCATACTTTATGGTTCGCAGTTCTGACAGAATGTTGAAAGACTACATCAAACTTAAATCTATCCACTCAAGCAAAAATTATTTCTCACTACAGACTTATTTTGGTCAGGATCGATTTGAAATCTATCATGGCTTCGGAGAAATCATACGTTATGGTTCGCAGTTCTGACAAAATGTTGAAAGACTACCCCAAACTTAAATCTATGCACTCAAGCAAAAATTATTTCTCACTACAGACTTATTTTGGTCAGGATCCATTTGAAATCTATCATTGTTTCAGAGAAATCATACTTCATGGTTCGTAGTTCTGACAGAATGTTGAAAGACTACATCAAACTTAAATCTATCCACTCAAGCAAAAATTATTTCACACCACAGACTCATTTTGGTCAGGATCCATTTGAAATCTATCATTGTTTCAGAGAAATCATACTTCATGGTTCGTAGTTCTGATAGAATGTTGAAAGACTACCCCAAACTTAAATCTATGCACTCAAGCAAAAATTATTTCTCACTACAGACTTATTTTGAAATCTATCATGGTTTCAGAGAAATCATACTTTATGGTTCGCAGTTCTGACAAAATGTTGAAAGACTACCCCAAACTTAAATCTATCCACTCAAGCAAAAATTATTTCTCACTACAGACTTATTTTGGTCAGGATCGATTTGAAATCTATCATGGCTTCGGAGAAATCATACGTTATGGTTCGCAGTTCTGACAAAATGTTGAAAGACTACCCCAAACTTAAATCTATGCACTCAAGCAAAAATTATTTCTCACTACAGACTTATTTTGGTCAGGATCCATTTGAAATCTATCATTGTTTCAGAGAAATCATACTTCATGGTTCGTAGTTCTGACAGAATGTTGAAAGACTACATCAAACTTAAATCTATCCACTCAAGCAAAAATTATTTCACACCACAGACTCATTTTGGTCAGGATCCATTTGAAATCTATCATTGTTTCAGAGAAATCATACTTCATGGTTCGTAGTTCTGATAGAATGTTGAAAGACTACATCAAACTTAAATCTATGCACTCAAGCAAAAATTATTTCTCACTACAGACTTATTTTGAAATCTATCATGGTTTCAGAGAAATCATACTTTATGGTTCGCAGTTCTGACAGAATGTTGAAAGACTACATCAAACGTAAATCTATCCACTCAAGCAAAAATTATTTCACACTACAGACTCATTTTGGTCAGGATCCATTTGAAATCTATCATTGTTTCAGAGAAATCATACTTCATGGTTCGTAGTTCTGATAGAATTTTGAAAGACTACCCCAAACTTAAATCTATGTACTCAAGCAAAAATTATGTCTCACTACAGACTTATTTTGGTCAGGATCGATTTGAAATCTATTATGGTTTCAGAGAAATCATACTTTATGGTTCGCAGTTCTGACAGAATGTTGAAAGACTACATCAAACTTAAATCTATCCACTCAAGCAAAAATTATTTCACACCACAGACTCATTTTGGTCAGGATCGATTTGAAATCTATTATGGTTTCACAGAAATCATACTTTATGGTTCGCAGTTCTGACAGAATGTTGAAAGACTACATCAAACTTAAATCTATCCACTCAAGTATTTCACACTACAGACTCATTTTGGTCAGGATCTATTTGAAATCTATCAGTGTTTCAGAGAAATCATACTTCATGGTTCGTAGTTCTGATAGAATGTTGAAAGACTACCCCAAACTTAAATCTATGTACTCAAGCAAAAATTATTTCTCACTACAGACTTATTTTGGTCAGGATCCATTTGAAATCTATCATTGTTTCAGAGAAATCATACTTCATGGTTCGTAGTTCTGATAGAATGTTGAAAGACTACCCCAAACTTAAATCTATGTACTCAAGCAAAAATTATTTCTCACTACAGACTTATTTTGGTCAGGATCCATTTGAAATCTATCATTGTTTCAGAGAAATCATATTTCATGGTTCGTAGTTCTGATAGAATGTTGAAAGACTACCCCAAACTTAAATCTATGCACTCAAGCAAAAATTATTTCTCACTACAGACTTATTTTGAAATCTATCATGGTTTCAGAGAAATCATACTTTATGGTTTGCAGTTCTGACAAAATGTTGAAAGACTACCCCAAACTTAAATCTATCCACTCAAGCAAAAATTATTTCTCACTACAGACTTATTTTGGTCAGGATCGATTTGAAATCTATCATGGCTTCGGAGAAATCATACGTTATGGTTCGCAGTTCTGACAAAATGTTGAAAGACTACCCCAAACTTAAATCTATGCACTCAAGCAAAAATTATTTCTCACTACAGACTTATTTTGGTCAGGATCCATTTGAAATCTATCACTGTTTCAGAGAAATCATACTTCATGGTTCGTAGTTCTGACAGAATGTTGAAAGACTACATCAAACTTAAATCTATGCACTCAAGCAAAAATTATTTCTCACTACAGACTTATTTTGAAATCTATCATGGTTTCAGAGAAATCATACTTTATGGTTCGCAGTTCTGACAGAATGTTGAAAGACTACATCAAACTTAAATCTATCCACTCAAGCAAAAATTATTTCACACCACAGACTCATTTTGGTCAGGATCGATTTGAAATCTATGATGGTTTCAGGGAAATCATACTTTATGGTTCGCAGTTCTGACAGAATGTTGAAAGACTACATCAAACTTAAATCTATCCACTCAAGCAAAAATTATTTCACACTACAGACTCATTTTGGTCAGGATCCATTTGAAATCTATCATTGTTTCAGAGAAATCATACTTCATGGTTCGTAGTTCTGATAGAATGTTGAAAGACTACCCCAAACTTAAATCTATGTACTCAAGCAAAAATTATTTCTCACTACAGACTTATTTTGGTCAGGATCCATTTGAAATCTATCATTGTTTCAGAGAAATCATACTTCATGGTTCGTAGTTCTGATAGAATGTTGAAAGACTACCCCAAACTTAAATCTATGTACTCAAGCAAAAATTATTTCTCACTACAGACTTATTTTGGTCAGGATCGATTTGAAATCTATGATGGTTTCAGAGAAATCATACTTTATGGTTCGCAGTTCTGACAGAATGTTGAAAGACTACATCAAACTTAAATCTATCCACTCAAGCAAAAATTATTTCACACTACAGACTCATTTTGGTCAGGATCCATTTGAAATCTATCATTGTTTCAGAGAAATCATACTTCATGGTTCGTAGTTCTGATAGAATGTTGAAAGACTACCCCAAACTTAAATCTATGTACTCAAGCAAAAATTATTTCTCACTACAGACTTATTTTGGTCAGGATCGATTTGAAATCTATCATGGCTTCAGAGAAATCATACGTTATGGTTCGTAGTTCTGATAGAATGTTGAAAGACTACCCCAAACTTAAGTCTATCCACTCAAGCAAAAATTATTTCTCACTACAGACTTATTTTCTTCAGGATCGATTTGAAATCTATCATGGCTTCAGAGAAATCATACGTTATGGTTCGTAGTTCTGACAGAATGTTGAAAGACTACATCAAACTTAAATCTATCCACTCAAGCAAAAATTATTTCACACTACAGACTCATTTTGGTCAGGATCCATTTGAAATCTATCATTGTTTCAGAGAAATCATACTTCATGGTTCGTAGTTCTGATAGAATGTTAAAAGACTACCCCAAACTTAAATCTATGTACTCAAGCAAAAATTATTTCTCACTACAGACTTATTTTGGTCAGGATCCATTTGAAATCTATCATTGTTTCAGAGAAATCATACTTCATGGTTCGTAGTTCTGATAGAATGTTGAAAGACTACCCCAAACTTAAATCTAT
The DNA here is from genome assembly GCA_905220385.1 of Xylota sylvarum. Lineage (NCBI taxonomy): Eukaryota > Metazoa > Arthropoda > Insecta > Diptera > Syrphidae > Xylota > Xylota sylvarum. The sequence continues at coordinate 419,836 of CAJMZQ010000065.1, forward strand.
GTACTCAAGCAAAAATTATTTCTCACTACAGACTTATTTTGGTCAGGATCGATTTGAAATCTATGATGGTTTCAGAGAAATCATACTTTATGGTTCGCAGTTCTGACAGAATGTTGAAAGACTACATCAAACGTAAATCTATCCACTCAAGCAAAAATTATTTCACACTACAGACTCATTTTGGTCAGGATCCATTTGAAATCTATCATTGTTTCAGAGAAATCATACTTCATGGTTCGTAGTTCTGATAGAATGTTGAAAGACTACCCCAAACTTAAATCTATGTACTCAAGCAAAAATTATTTCTCACTACAGACTTATTTTGGTCAGGATCGATTTGAAATCTATCATGGCTTCAGAGAAATCATACGTTATGGTTCGTAGTTCTGATAGAATGTTGAAAGACTACCCCAAACTTAAATCTATGTACTCAAGCAAAAATTATTTCTCACTACAGACTTATTTTGGTCAGGATCGATTTGAAATCTATCATGGCTTCAGAGAAATCATACGTTATGGTTCGTAGTTCTGATAGAATGTTGAAAGACTACCCCAAACTTAAATCTATGTACTCAAGCAAAAATTATTTCTCACTACAGACTTATTTTGGTCAGGATCCATTTGAAATCTATCATTGTTTCAGAGAAATCATACTTCATGGTTCGTAGTTCTGATAGAATGTTGAAAGACTACCCCAAACTTAAATCTATGTACTCAAGCAAAAATTATTTCACACTACAGACTTATTTTGGTCAGGATCGATTTGAAATCTATGATGGTTTCAGAGAAATCATACTTTATGGTTCGCAGTTCTGACAGAATGTTGAAAGACTACATCAAACGTAAATCTATCCACTCAAGCAAAAATTATTTCACACTTCAGACTCATTTTGGTCAGGATCCATTTGAAACCTATCATTGTTTCAGAGAAATCATACTTCATGGTTCGTAGTTCTGATAGAATGTTGAAAGACTACCCCAAACTTAAATCTATGTACTCAAGCAAAAATTATTTCTCACTACAGACTTATTTTGGTCAGGATCGATTTGAAATCTATCATGGCTTCAGAGAAATCAGACGTTATGGTTCGTAGTTCTGATAGAATGTTGAAAGACTACCCCAAACTTAAGTCTATCCACTCAAGCAAAAATTATTTCTCACTACAGACTTATTTTGGTCAGGATCGATTTGAAATCTATCATGGCTTCAGAGAAATCATACGTTATGGTTCGTAGTTCTGACAGAATGTTGAAAGACTACATCAAACTTAAATCTATCCACTCAAGCAAAAATTATTTCACACTACAGACTCATTTTGGTCAGGATCCATTTGAAATCTATCATTGTTTCAGAGAAATCATACTTCATGGTTCGTAGTTCTGATAGAATGTTAAAAGACTACCCCAAACTTAAATCTATGTACTCAAGCAAAAATTATTTCTCACTACAGACTTATTTTGGTCAGGATCCATTTGAAATCTATCATTGTTTCAGAGAAATCATACTTCATGGTTCGTAGTTCTGATAGAATGTTGAAAGACTACCCCAAACATAAATCTATGTACTCAAGCAAAAATTATTTCTCACTACAGACTTATTTTGGTCAGGATCGATTTGAAATCTATGATGGTTTCAGAGAAATCATACTTTATGGTTCGCAGTTCTGACAGAATGTTGAAAGACTACATCAAACGTAAATCTATCCACTCAAGCAAAAATTATTTCACACTACAGACTCATTTTGGTCAGGATCCATTTGAAATCTATCATTGTTTCAGAGAAATCATACTTCATGGTTCGTAGTTCTGATAGAATGTTGAAAGACTACCCCAAACTTAAATCTATGTACTCAAGCAAAAATTATTTCTCACTACAGACTTATTTTGGTCAGGATCGATTTGAAATCTATCATGGCTTCAGAGAAATCATACGTTATGGTTCGTAGTTCTGATAGAATGTTGAAAGACTACCCCAAACTTAAATCTATGTACTCAAGCAAAAATTATTTCCCACTACAGACTTATTTTGGTCAGGATCCATTTGAAATCTATCATTGTTTCAGAGAAATCATACTTCATGGTTCGTAGTTCTGATAGAATGTTGAAAGACTACCCCAAACTTAAATCTATGTACTCAAGCAAAAATTATTTCTCACTACAGACTTATTTTGGTCAGGATCGATTTGAAATCTATGATGGTTTCAGAGAAATCATACTTTATGGTTCGCAGTTCTGACAGAATGTTGAAAGACTACATCAAACGTAAATCTATCCACTCAAGCAAAAATTATTTCACACTACAGACTCATTTTGGTCAGGATCCATTTGAAATCTATCATTGTTTCAGAGAAATCATACTTCATGGTTCGTAGTTCTGATAGAATGTTGAAAGACTACCCCAAACTTAAATCTATGTACTCAAGCAAAAATTATTTCTCACTACAGACTTATTTTGGTCAGGATCGATTTGAAATCTATCATGGCTTCAGAGAAATCATACGTTATGGTTCGTAGTTCTGATAGAATGTTGAAAGACTACCCCAAACTTAAATCTATGTACTCAAGCAAAAATTATTTCTCACTACAGACTTATTTTGGTCAGGATCGATTTGAAATCTATCATGGCTTCAGAGAAATCATACGTTATGGTTCGTAGTTCTGATAGAATGTTGAAAGACTACCCCAAACTTAAATCTATGTACTCAAGCAAAAATTATTTCTCACTACAGACTTATTTTGGTCAGGATCGATTTGAAATCTATCATTGTTTCAGAGAAATCATACTTCATGGTTCGTAGTTCTGATAGAATGTTGAAAGACTACCCCAAACTTAAATCTATGTACTCAAGCAAAAATTATTTCTCACTACAGACTTATTTTGGTCAGGATCGATTTGAAATCTATCATGGCTTCAGAGAAATCATACGTTATGGTTCGTAGTTCTGATAGAATGTTGAAAGACTACCCCAAACTTAAGTCCATCCACTCAAGCAAAAATTATTTCTCACTACAGACTTATGTTGGTCAGGATCGATTTGAAATCTATGATGGTTTCAGAGAAATCATACTTTATGGTTCGCAGTTCTGACAGAATGTTGAAAGACTACATCAAACGTAAATCTATCCACTCAAGCAAAAATTATTTCACACTACAGACTCATTTTGGTCAGGATCCATTTGAAATCTATCATTGTTTCAGAGAAATCATACTTCATGGTTCGTAGTTCTGATAGAATGTTGAAAGACTACCCCAAACTTAAATCTATGTACTCAAGCAAAAATTATTTCACACCACAGACTCATTTTGGTCAGGATCCATTTGAAATCTATCATTGTTTCAGAGAAATCATACTTCATGGTTCGTAGTTCTGATAGAATGTTGAAAGACTACCCCAAACTTAAATCTATGTACTCAAGCAAAAATTATTTCTCACTACAGACTTATTTTGGTCAGGATCGATTTGAAATCTATCATGGCTTCAGAGAAATCATACGTTATGGTTCGTAGTTCTGATAGAATGTTGAAAGACTACCCCAAACTTAAGTCCATCCACTCAAGCAAAAATTATTTCTCACTACAGACTTATGTTGGTCAGGATCGATTTGAAATCTATGATGGTTTCAGAGAAATCATACTTTATGGTTCGCAGTTCTGACAGAATGTTGAAAGACTACATCAAACGTAAATCTATCCACTCAAGCAAAAATTATTTCACACTACAGACTCATTTTGGTCAGGATCCATTTGAAATCTATCATTGTTTCAGAGAAATCATACTTCATGGTTCGTAGTTCTGATAGAATGTTGAAAGACTACCCCAAACTTAAATCTATGTACTCAAGCAAAAATTATTTCACACCACAGACTCATTTTGGTCAGGATCCATTTGAAATCTATCATTGTTTCAGAGAAATCATACTTCATGGTTCGTAGTTCTGACAGAATGTTGAAAGACTACATCAAACGTAAATCTATCCACTCAAGCAAAAATTATTTCACACTACAGACTTATTTTGGTCAGGATCGATTTGAAATCTATCATGGCTTCAGAGAAATCATACGTTATGGTTCGTAGTTCTGATAGAATGTTGAAAGACTACCCCAAACTTAAGTCTATCCACTCAAGCAAAAATTATTTCACACTACAGACTCATTTTGGTCAGGATCCATTTGAAATCTATCATTGTTTCAGAGAAATCATACTTCATGGTTCGTAGTTCTGATAGAATGTTGAAAGACTACCCCAAACTTAAATCTATGTACTCAAGCAAAAATTATTTCTCACTACAGACTTATTTTGGTCAGGATCCATTTGAAATCTATCATTGTTTCAGAGAAATCATACTTCATGGTTCGTAGTTCTGATAGAATGTTGAAAGACTACCCCAAACTTAAATCGATGTACTCAAGCAAAAATTATTTCTCACTACAGACTTATTTTGGTCAGGATCGATTTGAAATCTATCATGGTTTCAGAGAAATCATACGTTATGGTTCGCAGTTCTGACAAAATGTTAAAAGACTACCCCAAGCTAATATCTATCCACTGAAGCAAAAATTATTTCACACTACAGACTCATTTTGGTCAGGATCCATTTGAAATCTATCATGGCTTCAGAGAAATCATACGTTATGGTTCGTAGTTCTGATAGAATGTTGAAAGACTACCCCAAACTTAAGTCTATCCACTCAAGCAAAAATTATTTCACACTACAGACTCATTTTGGTCAGGATCGATTTGAAATCTATCATGGTTTCAGAGAAATCATACGTTATGGTTCGTAGTTCTGATAGAATGTTGAAAGACTACATCAAACTTAAATCTATCCACTCAAGCAAAAATTATTTCACACCACAGACTCATTTTGGTCAGGATCCATTTGAAATCTATCATGGTTTCAGAGAAATCATACGTTATGGTTCGCAGTTCTGACAAAATGTTAAAAGACTACCCCAAACTTAAATCTATCCACTCAAGCAAAAATTATTTCTCACTACAGACTTATGTTGGTCAGGATCCATTTGAAATCTATCATTGTTTCAGAGAAATCATACTTCATGGTTCGTAGTTCTGATAGAATGTTGAAAGACTACCCCAAACTTAAATCTATGTACTCAAGCAAAAATTATTTCTCACTACAGACTTATTTTGGTCAGGATCGATTTGAAATCTATGATGGTTTCAGAGAAATCATACTTCATGGTTCGTAGTTCTGATAGAATGTTGAAAGACTACCCCAAACTTAAATCTATGTACTCAAGCAAAAATTATTTCACACCACAGACTCATTTTGGTCAGGATCCATTTGAAATCTATCATGGCTTCAGAGAAATCATACTTTATGGTTCGCAGTTCTGACAGAATGTTGAAAGACTACATCAAACTTAAATCTATCCACTCAAGCAAAAATTATTTCACACTACAGACTCATTTTGGTCAGGATCCATTTGAAATCTATCATTGTTTCAGAGAAATCATACTTCATGGTTCGTAGTTCTGATAGAATGTTGAAAGACTACCCCAAACTTAAATCTATGTACTCAAGCAAAAATTATTTCCCACTACAGACTTATTTTGGTCAGGATCCATTTGAAATCTATCATGGTTTCAGAGAAATCATACTTTATGGTTCGCAGTTCTGACAAAATGTTGAAAGACTACCCCAAACTTAAATCTATCCACTCAAGCAAAAATTATTTCTCACTACAGACTTATTTTGGTCAGGATCGATTTGAAATCAATCATGGTTTCAGAGAAATCATACGTTATTTTTCGCAGTTCTGACAGAATGTTGAAAGACTACATCAAACTTAAATCTATCCACTCAAGCAAAAATTATTTCACACTACAGACTCATTTTGGTCAGGATCCATTTGAAATCTATCATTGTTTCAGAGAAATCATACTTCATGGTTCGTAGTTCTGATAGAATGTTGAAAGACTACCCCAAACTTAAATCTATGTACTCAAGCAAAAATTATTTCTCACTACAGACTTATTTTGGTCAGGATCGATTTGAAATCTATGATGGTTTCAGAGAAATCATACTTTATGGTTCGCAGTTCTGACAGAATGTTGAAAGACTACATCAAACTTAAATCTATCCACTCAAGCAAAAATTATTTCACACTACAGACTCATTTTGGTCAGGATCCATTTGAAATCTATCATGGTTTCAGAGAAATCATACGTTATGGTTCGTAGTTCTGATAGAATGTTGAAAGACTACATCAAACTTAAATCTATCCACTCAAGCAAAAATTATTTCACACCACAGACTCATTTTGGTCAGGATCCATTTGAAATCTATCATGGTTTCAGAGAAATCATACGTTATGGTTCGTAGTTCTGATAGAATGTTGAAAGACTACCCCAAACTTAAATCTATCCACTCAAGCAAAAATTATTTCTCACTACAGACTTATGTTGGTCAGGATCGATTTGAAATCTATCATTGTTTCAGAGAAATCATACTTCATGGTTCGTAGTTCTGATAGAATGTTGAAAGACTACCCCAAACTTAAATCTATGTACTCAAGCAAAAATTATTTCCCACTACAGACTTATTTTGGTCAGGATCCATTTGAAATCTATCATGGTTTCAGAGAAATCATACTTTATGGTTCGCAGTTCTGACAAAATGTTGAAAGACTACCCCAAACTTAAATCTATCCACTCAAGCAAAAATTATTTCTCACTACAGACTTATTTTGGTCAGGATCGATTTGAAATCAATCATGGTTTCAGAGAAATCATACGTTATTTTTCGCAGTTCTGACAGAATGTTGAAAGACTACATCAAACTTAAATCTATCCACTCAAGCAAAAATTATTTCACACTACAGACTCATTTTGGTCAGGATCCATTTGAAATCTATCATTGTTTCAGAGAAATCATACTTCATGGTTCGTAGTTCTGATAGAATGTTGAAAGACTACCCCAAACTTAAATCTATGTACTCAAGCAAAAATTATTTCTCACTACAGACTTATTTTGGTCAGGATCGATTTGAAATCTATGATGGTTTCAGAGAAATCATACTTTATGGTTCGCAGTTCTGACAGAATGTTGAAAGACTACATCAAACTTAAATCTATCCACTCAAGCAAAAATTATTTCACACTACAGACTCATTTTGGTCAGGATCCATTTGAAATCTATCATTGTTTCAGAGAAATCATACTTCATGGTTCGTAGTTCTGATAGAATGTTGAAAGACTACCCCAAACTTAAATCTATGTACTCAAGCAAAAATTATTTCTCACTACAGACTTATTTTGGTCAGGATCGATTTGAAATCTATGATGGTTTCAGAGAAATCATACTTTATGGTTCGCAGTTCTGACAGAATGTTGAAAGACTACATCAAACGTAAATCTATATACTCAACAAAAATTATTTCACACTACAGACTCATTTTGGTCAGGATCCATTTGAAATCTATCATTGTTTCAGAGAAATCATACTTCATGGTTCGTAGTTCTGATAGAATGTTGAAAGACTACCCCAAACTTAAATCTATCCACTCAAGCAAAAATTATTTCTCACTACAGACTTATGTTGGTCAGGATCGATTTGAAATCTATGATGGTTTCAGAGAAATCATACTTTATGGTTCGCAGTTCTGACAGAATGTTGAAAGACTACATCAAACTTAAATCTATGTACTCAAGCAAAAATTATTTCTCACTACAGACTTATTTTGGTCAGGATCCATTTGAAATCTATCATTGTTTCAGAGAATTCATACTTCATGGTTCGTAGTTCTGATAGAATGTTGAAAGACTACCCCGAACTTAAATCTATGTACTCAAGCAAAAATTATTTCTCACTACAGACTTATTTTGGTCAGGATCCATTTGAAATCTATCATGGTTTCAGAGAAATCATACGTTATGGTTCGTAGTTCTGATAGAATGTTGAAAGACTACCCCAAACTTAAATCTATCCACTCAAGCAAAAATTATTTCTCACTACAGACTTATGTTGGTCAGGATCGATTTGAAATCTATGATGGTTTCAGAGAAATCATACTTTATGGTTCGCAGTTCTGACAGAATGTTGAAAGACTACATCAAACTTAAATCTATGTACTCAAGCAAAAATTATTTCTCACTACAGACTTATTTTGGTCAGGATCCATTTGAAATCTATCATTGTTTCAGAGAAATCATACTTCATGGTTCGTAGTTCTGATAGAATGTTGAAAGACTACCCCGAACTTAAATCTATGTACTCAAGCAAAAATTATTTCTCACTACAGACTTATTTTGGTCAGGATCGATTTGAAATCTATGATGGTTTCAGAGAAATCATACTTTATGGTTCGCAGTTCTGACAGAATGTTGAAAGACTACATCAAACGTAAATCTATCCACTCAAGCAAAAATTATTTCACACTACAGACTCATTTTGGTCAGGATCCATTTGAAATCTATCATTGTTTCAGAGAAATCATACTTCATGGTTCGTAGTTCTGATAGAATGTTGAAAGACTACCCCAAACTTAAATCTATGTACTCAAGCAAAAATTATTTCTCACTACAGACTTATTTTGGTTAGGATCGATTTGAAATCTATCATGGCTTCAGAGAAATCATACTTCATGGTTCGTAGTTCTGATAGAATGTTGAAAGACTACCCCAAACTTAAATCTATGTACTCAAGCAAAAATTATTTCTCACTACAGACTTATTTTGGTCAGGATCCATTTGAAATCTATCATTGTTTCAGAGAAATCATACTTCATGGTTCGTAGTTCTGATAGAATGTTGAAAGACTACCCCAAACTTAAATCGATGTACTCAAGCAAAAATTATTTCTCACTACAGACTTGTTTTGGTCAGGATCGATTTGAAATCTATCATGGTTTCAGAGAAATCATACGTTATGGTTCGCAGTTCTGACAAAATGTTAAAAGACTACCCCAAGCTAATATCTATCCACTGAAGCAAAAATTATTTCACACTACAGACTCATTTTGGTCAGGATCCATTTGAAATCTATCATGGCTTCAGACAAATCATACGTTATGGTTCGTAGTTCTGATAGAATGTTGAAAGACTACCCCAAACTTAAGTCTATCCACTCAAGCAAAAATTATTTCACACTACAGACTCATTTTGGTCAGGATCGATTTGAAATCTATGATGGTTTCAGAGAAATCATACTTTATGGTTCGTAGTTCTGATAGAATGTTGAAAGACTACATCAAACTTAAATCTATCCACTCAAGCAAAAATTATTTCACACCACAGACTCATTTTGGTCAGGATCCATTTGAAATCTATCATGGTTTCAGAGAAATCATACGTTATGGCTCGCAGTTCTGACAAAATGTTAAAAGACTACCCCAAACTTAAATCTATCCACTCAAGCAAAAATTATTTCTCACTACAGACTTATGTTGGTCAGGATCGATTTGAAATCTATGATGGTTTCAGAGAAATCATACTTTATGGTTCGCAGTTCTGACAGAATGTTGAAAGACTACATCAAACTTAAATCTATCCACTCAAGCAAAAATTATTTCACACTACAGACTCATTTTGGTCAGGATCCATTTGAAATCTATCATGGTTTCAGAGAAATCATACTTTATGGTTCGCAGTTCTGACAAAATGTTGAAAGACTACCCCAAACTTAAATCTATCCACTCAAGCAAAAATTATTTCTCACTACAGACTTATTTTGGTCAGGATCCATTTGAAATCTATCATGGCTTCAGAGAAATCATACTTCATGGTTCGTAGTTCTGATAGAATGTTGAAAGACTACCCCAAACTTAAATCTATGTACTCAAGCAAAAATTATTTCTCACTACAGACTTATTTTGGTCAGGATCCATTTGAAATCTATCATGGTTTCAGAGAAATCATACTTTATGGTTCGCAGTTCTGACAAAATGTTGAAAGACTACCCCAAACTTAAATCTATCCACTCAAGCAAAAATTATTTCTCACTACAGACTTATTTTGGTCAGGATCGATTTGAAATCTATCATGGTTTCAGAGAAATCATACGTTATGGTTCGCAGTTCTGACAGAATGTTGAAAGACTACATCAAACTTAAATCTATCCACTCAAGCAAAAATTATTTCACACTACAGACTCATTTTGGTCAGGATCCATTTGAAATCTATCATTGTTTCAGAGAAATCATACTTCATGGTTCGTAGTTCTGATAGAATGTTGAAAGACTACCCCAAACTTAAATCTATGTACTCAAGCAAAAATTATTTCTCACTACAGACTTATTTTGGTCAGGATCCATTTGAAATCTATCATGGTTTCAGAGAAATCATACGTTATGGTTCGTAGTTCTGATAGAATGTTGAAAGACTACATCAAACTTAAATCTATCCACTCAAGCAAAAATTATTTCACACCACAGACTCATTTTGGTCAGGATCCATTTGAAATCTATCATGGTTTCAGAGAAATCATACTTCATGGTTCGTAGTTCTGATAGAATGTTGAAAGACTACCCCAAACTTAAATCTATGTACTCAAGCAAAAATTATTTCTCACTACAGACTTATTTTGGTCAGGATCCATTTGAAATCTATCATGGTTTCAGAGAAATCATACTTTATGGTTCGCAGTTCTGACAAAATGTTGATAGACTACCCCAAACTTAAATCTATCCACTCAAGCAAAAATTATTTCTCACTACAGACTTATGTTGGTCAGGATCGATTTGAAATCTATGATGGTTTCAGAGAAATCATACTTTATGGTTCGCAGTTCTGACAGAATGTTGAAAGACTACAACAAACTTAAATCTATCCACTCAAGCAAAAATTATTTCACACTACAGACTCATTTTGGTCAGGATCCATTTGAAATCTATCATTGTTTCAGAGAAATCATACTTCATGGTTCGTAGTTCTGATAGAATGTTGAAAGACTACCCCAAACTTAAATCTATGTACTCAAGCAAAAATTATTTCTCACTACAGACTTATTTTGGTCAGGATCCATTTGAGATCTATCATGGTTTCAGAGAAATCATACTTTATGGTTCGCAGTTCTGACAAAATGTTGAAAGACTACCCCAAACTTAAATCTATCCACTCAAGCAAAAATTATTTCTCACTACAGACGTATTTTGGTCAGGATCGATTTGAAATCTATCATGGTTTCAGAGAAATCATACGTTATGGTTCGCAGTTCTGACCAAATGTTAAAAGACTACCCCAAACTTAAATCTATCCACTCAAGCTAAAATTATTTCTCACTACAGACTTCTGTTGGTCAGGATCGATTTGAAATCTATGATGGTTTCAGAGAAATCATACTTTATGGTTCGCAGTTCTGACACAATGTTGAAAGACTACATCAAACTTAAATCTATCCACTCAAGCAAAAATTATTTCACACCACAGACTCATTTTGGTCAGGATCCATTTGAAATCTATCATGGTTTCAGAGAAATCATACGTTATGGTTCGCAGTTCTGACAAAATGTTAAAAGACTACCCCAAACTTAAATCTATCCACTCAAGCAAAAATTATTTCTCACTACAGACTTATGTTGGTCAGGATCGATTTGAAATCTATGATGGTTTCAGAGAAATCATACTTTATGGTTCGCAGTTCTGACAGAATGTTGAAAGACTACATCAAACTTAAATCTATATACTCAAGCAAAAATTATTTCACACTACAGACTCATTTTGGTCAGGATCCATTTGAAATCTATCATGGTTTCAGAGAAATCATACTTCATGGTTCGTAGTTCTGATAGAATGTTGAAAGACTACCCCAAACTTAAATCTATGTACTCAAGCAAAAATTATTTCTCACTACAGACTTATTTTGGTCAGGATCCATTTGAAATCTATCATGGTTTCAGAGAAATCATACTTCATGGTTCGTAGTTCTGATAGAATGTTGAAAGACTACCCCAAACTTAAATCTATGTACTCAAGCAAAAATTATTTCTCACTACAGACTTATTTTGGTCAGGATCCATTTGAAATCTATCATGGTTTCAGAGAAATCATACTTTATGGTTCGCAGTTCTGACAAACTGTTGAAAGACTACCCCAAACTTAAATCTATCCACTCAAGCAAAAATTATTTCTCACTACAGACTTATTTTGGTCAGGATCGATTTGAAATCTATCATGGTTTCAGAGAAATCATACGTTATGGTTTGCAGTTCTGACAAAATGTTAAAAGACTACCCCAAACTTAAATCTATCCACTCAAGCAAAAATTATTTCTCACTACAGACTTATGTTGGTCAGGATCGATTTGAAATCTATGATGGTTTCAGAGAAATCATACTTTATGGTTCGCAGTTCTGACACAATGTTGAAAGACTACATCAAACTTAAATCTATCCACTCAAGCAAAAATTATTTCACACTACAGACTCATTTTGGTCAGGATCCATTTGAAATCTATCATTGTTTCAGAGAAATCATACTTCATGGTTCGTAGTTCTGATAGAATGTTGAAAGACTACCCCAAACTTAAATCTATGTACTCAAGCAAAAATTATTTCTCACTACAGACTTATTTTGGTCAGGATCCATTTGAAATCTATCATGGTTTCAGAGAAATCATACTTTATGGTTCGCAGTTCTGACAAAATGTTGAAAGACTACCCCAAACTTAAATCTATCCACTCAAGCAAAAATTATTTCTCACTACAGACTCATTTTGGTCAGGATCGATTTGAAATCTGTCGTGGTTTCAGAGAAATCATACTTTATGGTTCGCAGTTCTGACAGAATGTTGAAAGACTACAACTAACTTAAATCTATCCACTCAACAAAAATTATTTCACACTACAGACTCATTTTGGTTAGGATCGATGTCCCAATCAGTTTATCAGAATTTCGGATAGATTTAGGTGAATCTCTTTGCCGAAGTGGAACTTCGCTTCAAAACATAAGAGGAAGGCCAATCGGCTCACCATCAGCTCTTCTTCAAGAACGCAAAAGAAAGTTTCCAAAGTCCCATGTTCCATCGACTGATATAAGAAAAGACGAGATCTCGCATTGGCCAGTCTATATAAAAAAAAAGACTACGATGCAAGCTACCAAATTGTAATGGGTACATATATGTGAGATGTGAAAAATGTGACACAGCCCTATGTTTTAACAAAAGCAATAATTGTTACAAGGATTTTCATTCTTAGGTTGCAATGTGCGCTTTTCTCACTTCTAATGTTTTGAAACTACAGTACCTATATGTTTGCTTTGAAAGTACTACTTGAAATAACTATGTATGTATGTATGTATAAATTAGTACTAACATTACGCGCTTTTTTACATTACAAACTCGACTGATGTACATACATATGTTTTTTTTTTATGAAAATGAATTATTATTTATGTTAATGCGTTTCTTTTAATTTGTTTGTAATGTTTGTTTTATTGTATTAATGAATTTGTCCAATAAAATGATAAAAAACGTTTTAGTTCGTTAAAAAATAATTTAGTATTCATTTAAATAATTTCATACTTTTTTATATACCATAAATGCATAGCGTTGCATATCTGCATCATAGTGAAAATCCGATTTTCCGGAAAAGCTAATGGGTAGATTTTGTTTATATATTTTTTTTCGAGTTTAGATTATTTTTTTACATAACATATATTTAATTCGTTAAAAATAAAAAAATCATGCATTAAAGGGTTAAAAGAATTAAAAGCTCCGCTTCAACATCTATCCCAGCTCTTGTCCATAATGATCAAAGTATCACTGACTCCCAAGAGAAAGCCAATCTGCTGGCAGCTATGTTTGCTGCAAATTCCACCTTGCCAGATACTTCTCTTCCACCACCATTACTGAATCCGGTTCAATATTCACTAGGACAAATATTTTTCCGAACCCGCTTATTAGCTCGAGTCCTCAAAGATCTTAAAAGTAACAAATCTTCAGGTCCAAATGGGATCCCTCCCCTTGTTTTGAAGAGGTGTTCTTCTTCCCTGGCTAAACCTCTACGTAAGCTCTTCCACTGTAGGTGGAAACTCGCGCACGTCCAGCCGATCTCTAAAAAGGGCGATAAAACCTCCCCTTCGAACTACCGACCCATTGCCCTAACATCAGTGCTCTACAAGGTCATGGAAAGCATTGTTAACTTCCATCTCATGAGATATCTTGAAAGAAACCGTCTTCTCAATGACCGTCAGTACGGTTTCCGTCAACAACGTTCTACAGGTGACCTTATGGTGTACCTAACAGAAAAATGGAACCAAAGTATTCACCATCACGGTGAATGCCGAGTAGTTGCCCTTGATATCTCTAAAGCTTTCGATAGAGTGTGGCACAGTGCCCTCTTAAGCAAAATCCTAGCTTATGGTGTCGGCAGCATCTTCTCTTCATGGATTACAAGTTTTTTGAGTAATCAATCAATACAAGTTGTATTGGACGGATATACTTCTACCCCATTCTCAACCAATGCTGGTGTACCCCAGGGCTCAGTCCTCTCTCCGACCCTGTTTTTATACCCTATCCTAAGGGTATATTAAGTTTGACACATAGTTTGTAACATAGAGAAATAATCGAGATAGACCCTATAAAGGTGGGCGCCGTGGCTCAAGTGGTTAGTGCGTTGGACTACGGAGCAAGGGGTTCCAGGTTCAATCCCCAGACAACACCTAAAATTTCTTTCACGGCCCCACCTCTCGCGAGCGTCTGACAAACATCCGAGAGTAAAACTGTCATGAAAAAGCTTCGCAAAATTGCCGTTCGGATCCGGCATTAAACAGTAGGCCCCTTCCATTCATGTGAAGAATATAACACGCACAACACGAATGGTTGTGAGAAGCTAGGCCCTGGGTCCCATGGACCTGTTGCGCCAAAAATTTGTATTTGTAGACCCTATAAAGTATATATATTCGTGATCAGCATCAATAGCGAAATCGATTGAGCGATGACCGTCCGTCCGTCCGTCCGTCCGTCCGTCCGTCCGTATGTCACCGCTTTTTGGGCCTTAAATTTTGAGCTAGGACGATGAAATTTCATATCTGGGCTTCTGAGAAAAAGCCCACTTTTTCATAACTTCACTAAATTATATGAAACCGAAAAATTTTGTTAAGACCAAATATTTAGGCATTCAGATTCCCTACAATCCACCCATACAAAAGATTTGGCCACGCCCACTTTTTGCGGGCGTTATCATCAAAAAACCTATTTTGATAAAATTTTACATGTAACATCCTCAAACGTTCGACATTATAGCTATATTTGAGTACAATATGCAATTTGGCCATGCCCACTTTATAGAGAGGAGGATAGGGTATCATACGATCCGTTCCAGACGGATTGTAGCTTTTCTGTATGTTTTTTATTATATTTTGTACTTATTTTTTTTGTATTAAGAAGATACATATGTTCAATAAAGTTCTATGAATTTTACGTTACATATTATTCCTGCTAATTCAGATCTCGTAATCTGCCCCATTCGTTTAATTTGAAGTAGACTAGCCATTAGTTCTTCATCACCTTAAACAGAGATCTCATTTTCTACGCCTTCTGGCAATTGGAAATCGTTGTTATCATTTAAATGCTTTGCAACATTGTGCAAAACGAAACATGCCACAATTATATTTGGAATATTTTCTAAATTGAGACGTATGCAGTTTTATAGAATTGGAGATCTCCTCTTCACTTGGGCAAAACATCTTTCAATTATTACCCTCTCTTTTGAATGCAATTTATTGAATGCCTTTTCTTGATTACTTGTTGGATTCTTAAAATGCGTCATTAATATATTTAAATTATATCATATTAATCAATTATTTAATTGCTTTTATCAATAAAATTTAAAATTTTTCTTTATTCTTAAATTTACTTTCATTAGGCGGATTTATTTCAAAATGATAAATAATTAAATACAAGGAAAATATCTTCGGCGGATTAGCACAGCCTCCACGACACGACAACAGACAACGGTCGACTATCCAAAGAGAAGAAACAGCAAATCGCAAAGAAAAAGGAATTCAGCATTGGAAGCCCCCTTCGAAACAGTGAAGGAAGCATAGTAACCGAAGAAATAGTAGATATGTTACAGCAACATATCCAGCAGCTACTTAATGGGCATCAGATAGAGAGAGATATAGGGCAAGAAGAGAACCCGCATCCAGTCAATGATGAAGCCATCCCCCTCCCAGTTTTGAAGAGGTTGGCTCAGCTAACAAAAAGCTAAAGAACAACAAAGCCGCCGGCTCTGATTATCTACCATCGGAGCTTTTTGAACATGGTGGTGATGCTTTGTTAGGGTGCATGCACCAAATCACCAACCAAGTATAGGTGGATGAAGCGAGGCTCGATGACTGGACTATTAGTTCTATATGCCTGTCCACCTGGAAACAGCGTGTCCAGGATCGAAGTGAGTGGAAGGCTGCCGCGTCTCAGTCAGATACTCTTCACAGGTCGGGAGCGCGCTAAGGAAGTAAGTAAATTATTTATTAGTTGAAATTAATGAACCTTACTTTAAAATCAATTCGTCACCAATGATATTGAAGTTATGAATATTCTGATTTTTTAAATATGAAATTTGATTCATACATAATTCAGGCCCCTCATCCTAGGGGTATAAAAGGGAACTGGTCCTCCAGGTTGGGGGTTGTGCGTAGGGGTAACTTCCGACCACGTAAAAAACCAGTAGTTACGATGCAACAACAAGCCTCGGATAAAGATGATCCAACTGTTGACGACCCCAGCAAACGTAATAAGGACAACGATCTTCGGATCTGCACGTGAAATGTTCGGACCCTTAACAGGCCGCATGCAGCCGAACAACTAGCAGAGGCCCTAGACTGCTACAATGCAGATATCACCGCCATCCAGGAAGTGCGATGGGATGGGCCGGGCAAAAAAAGGATGAGAAACTGTGACATCTATTACAGTGATTGCTATAGAGAGCAGGAACAGCACTTATTCGGATGTGGATTTGTCATAGGCGGCAGACTTAGGCAAGAAGTCTTAAGCTTTCGACGCGTGAGCGAACGACTTATGACAATCCGCATCAAGGCTAAATTCGCCAACATGTGGGGAATCCTTCATTTACAAATCAGTTTTTTTTTAACAATTGGAGAAGCTGTGGCATAGAAGCTATTGTGAATGGAGCCTAGCTTGAGTGAAAACCCATTTTGTTTAAAAAAAAAAAAAAAAAGCTTTTATAGAGATCAGATGTGGTGTGTTTCTTGAATAAGTATGGGTTGGTTTCCGGTTATGTGCAGTTGGTAATGGTGGGGGTAGAATAGGATGTATTCACCACAATGGAGCGCCATTACACTGGCTTACAAAAGGAGTGGCTGACAAAATAAAAATACAATAAATGAAAAGAAAAAAAAAAATAATGTGAAGTCGCTCGTGGGTTTTGAACCCATGACTGTTTGCTACCACCCGAAGTCCGTACCATCGGACCATCGGCCTTATTCGAGGATGACCCCCAAAATGACCAAAATATATGGACCTAGATGAGGCGTACTGTTGAACTTGAGATGGAGTGATTCTCACCCACACCGACACAAAAAAAGGCTTAACGGGTGCGTCAGTAATAAACCGGGAGTCCTTATTTGGCAGGATTTTATTTGAAAAATTATGTTTGGCATACATGTACATGTGAAGGTGGCTAAGTATTATGTCCCTGCCATTTCAAAAATTTTCCCAATAAAATCCAGCCAAATACAGGTCACCCGGAAGTGACACGCCACCATAAGGCGTAGAAAGTGTGGGTGAATCGCCCCCAATCCCAGGACCCTATATAAGGGCGAGCGGACCCAGATTCGCTCTCTTAGTCTGATTTTGGAAAGTTCTTGGAAGAATTGGTCGGTCGTGGCGGGACGGTCTCCTCAAGTGAGGATGGGTTAACGCGACGGTAGAAGTGTTGAAACAAAAAAAAAAGTATTTCTTTGATAAACTTACACGAAATTTCGTAGCGTCGAAACAAAATAAAAAAAAAAAGAAAATGCTTAAAGAAATATTATTAGATCGTGACTAAACAAAAAAAAAAAAATAGAAAAAAAGTGGAAAAGTGTAAAAAAAAAAAAAAAGGAGGAAAGTTGAATAAAACAAAAAAACAAGAAATCCTAGAAAAACCACCCTCTTTCTACTTCGTGAAACAGTGCTCCGCAACACAAAAAAAAAAAAAAAAGTCACCCCCGCTAACTAAACACCTAAATACATACATACATAAAAATTGCCAAACTGACAGTGTTCGCAAGATCACGCGTAAATTCACCCCACGCGCCCCAAGAAAAAAACCCACCAACAGCATCACCACACCACCCCCCCCCCAACAACCCATACACGAAAACACCTTGAGAAACGAGACACCTGGTAGAGTTACCACACCGGGTCTCGCAACACACCTCACCACCTAAAAGTAAGACACCAGTGAGCAGCCCAACAACAACTTCATCTTTACCACCGAGTCCGAAACATCCAGCCAGTGAGATGCAGCAGCAAAATTCAAATTTCCCACCACCCCCGGTATCAAGCCGTCTCCCTCCTAGTCTATTTATCGATCCCCCCTTCCCTTATCTTAATTACAGTGTAGATCATTTTATTATTAATAATAATAAGAAGTTGATTTGTGAAAAAAAAAAAAAAAGTTCAGTAGTGACTGCAGAAAAAAAAAGTATTAAATATATGTATATAAAAGTAAATCTATACATATCTATCTGATGTGATCTCTTTCTAAATTTCTAAATAGAAAATGAATATAAGGCAACCCAAAAAAAAAAAAATAAAAATTCGTTTAGTGTTCGTTTTGTTTAACTTCCTTATTAGGACAAACATAGTTCCTGCGATGCTGTGCACAACATCCGGATGACATCGAAAATACACGGGGTAAGTGATCTTTGATCTATACATACATATGTACATAACCAAATTAATAAACAAAATTTTTTTTTTTTGTAATTCGAGTGTCAAAGCTTTACTATCTTATACACAAACCAACATTTTATTTATTCTTTGCTGACGTTCATACTGAACTTAATTTTTTCTGGTACACTAAGTAACAATTGTTTCTCCTTTTTGGATTATACATATGGTTTTTTTTTACTAGTACATAAACGTACATATTTATATAGTGTACAGTCTCCTACAAAAGGAAGAGTCAAAATTAAAGTTTGTTTTTTTTTTTTTTTTTATTTTGTACAAATTTATTTAACAAAAAACATAGTAGAAAAAATTAAATAAAATGAATTGTATTTGGGTATTTTCTTCTTTCTATTGTGCTTATAGATAAATTAAAATAAAAAGAAAAAGTAAATTAACTAATGGTATAAATTTAAGATTTTTTTTCGTGTCATATTCGATCGATTCTGATATTATTGTTTTCCTGATTACCGAATATTGGAAGGATTCCCGGGAAGTCGATTCTCTTATATTTTTTTTCTTTTGTAGCTTTTTAGGATGCTATTAGGGTAGGTATTTAGATGGAGAAGTGACCGATAGGCTGGCAACACGGTAACTCAAGCTGACGACGAAGAAGGAGCACACAATAGGTTAAGTTATTTTTTTGGTATCAATCTAGGGGCTACCATCAACATGGAGACATGGTAGCCAAGGAAGTGCTGGATCGGATCCCTTCACAGGATCCGGTTTGACACAGGGGTGGGTCATCTCCCGAAGAGCAAATCCATCTAACGCTCTCCCTCTCACTGGAAGACACCTTGGAGAGCAACCGACACCTTCAGCTTTCCCTCGCGTAGGTTTCAAGACATGTCGGGTCCCCCTCAACAATTTTGTAGAGACAACTACATCTAATCTCAGGCATGGAATAACGTAACAACCGTCCGTCGCTGCTGCAGCAAGATCCCCCCCCAATCCGACGAGCTAGAACCTGGCGGGAGCTAGCATGCCTACAGCTGCAAAGGTGCGGACACCCTTCCGTCCTGGCTGCTCGGACTGGCCCAAGAAATCCTGTAGTCTTGGGTCATAACGGGGGCATAAGGGGCGGAAGGTTCTGAGGAAAGGTTGTGTCCTCTTCAGCCCTACTCTCCACTTGGTCCCTGCTTCGGTGGCAGGTGGACCTTCGGCCACAACGGCCCGTGACCAATGCGAAGGTGATACGGGTGACAATCCAAACCAACGGAGACACACAACCGACCTTTTTATTCCGTTACAAACATAAGCATTATATGCGCTCATGCCCCCACAGAAGACAAGGACGACGCCACCAATGAATGTTTCTACGAGCTCCTTGACAAAACCTATGAGCAATGTCCTAAATATGACGTTAGAATCGTTCTGGGCGATTTTAATGCCAAGATAGGAAACGACAACGTCTTTGGTAGGACGATTGGTAAGCACAGCCTCCACGACACCACGTCCGGAAACGGACTTAGGCTTACTGACTTCGCTGCGGGGCGAAACGTCACCAAGAAACAAGAGGCATACAAAGCGGCGCTGCAAAGAAGGACGAGAGCGGCTCGTGAGCATCGGCTTCTCCGAATGAAGAAAAAAGAGCACGAGAATAGCGCGATCGAAGATTATACTCCAGGAACAATGTACGGAAGTTTTACCAACAGGTAAAAAGAACGTGTCAGGCCAACAAGACCCGTACAGAAGCCTGTAGAGATGAAGAAGGAAACCTCGTAGTAGAGTCACAGTCGGTGCTGAGAATTGGAAAAAACTTCTTCTGCAGACTGTATAACGGCGACGAAGACCAACATTCCGCTGTCAGGCAGAATGAACCATTCAACATAGACGATGATAGCCAAAACTTCCGTCCACCTGACCAAAACGAAGTGAGGATAGCAATATCCAAACTTAAATCCAACAAGGCTGCTGGACCTGACGGCTTACCAGACGAGCTGTTCAAAGCAGCTGGAAATGAGCTGGTAGAGAGCATACACCAACTCATTTCTAAAATTTGGTCAGATGAGTGTATGCCTGATGAATGACCCCCTCAATTGCGCCAATTACAGAGGTATCAGTCTCCTCAACATCGCGTACAAGATCCTATCCGCCATATTGTGTGAACGTCTGAAACCCTTCATCAACAACCTGATTGGGCCCTATCAGTGTGGTTTCAGACCAGGAAAGTCCACAATCGATCAAATCTTCACACTTCAGCAGATCCTGGAAAAAACCCAAGAAGCCCAAATCGATACCCACCATATTTTCATCGATTTTCAGGCCGCATATGACAGCATCAATAGAGACGAGCTATACAGAACCATGTCTAGTTTTGGCATCCCTACCAAACTCGTTCGCCTGTGCAGGATGATGTTGGAGAATTCTCGCTGCTGCATCAACGTCGGTAACGATCTCACCGAAACCTTTGATGTCAAAAAGGATTTAGACAAGGTGACGCGCTGTCATGTGATTTTTTTAACATCGTTCTTGAAAAAAATGTGCGAAACTCATAAGCCAACACCGTAGGCACAATCTTTCAAAAGTCTGTACAATTACAGCGGGCTGTCACTGGTGCGTTCGCTAGTATTGCAACGGAGGCTGCCAAAATGGGTTTAGCGGTAAACGAGGGCAAAACCAAGTATATGCTGTCAACAAGGAGGGACACTCAACATCGACGAATTGGACAGAACGTCACAATCGACAGCTTTAACTTTGAGGTAGTAAGGGACTTTGTCTACCTCGGCTCTACTATCAATTCTGACAACAACACCTCGGCAGAAATAAAACGAAGAATAACTCTTGTCAATCGCTGTTTCTTTGGGCTGAGAAGGCAACAACTAAGAAGACTCTATAAAAGACCTTGATCATCCCAGTCCTGCTTTATGGCACTGAAGCTTGGACTCTATCAGAATCCGATGAAAATATCCTCGCTTCGCTTCGAGAGAAAATTCTTCGTAAAATTTTCGGTCCCGTTTGCGTTGACGGGTTTTGGAGAAGGAGATTCAACGACGAACTATATGAACTGTACAGCGACATCGACCTAGTCAATAAATTACGCATCAGTCGTTTAAGATGGCTAGGACATGTAAAGCGACGAATGGACACCAGTGCTCCGGCCCACAGCGTCTTCGAATCCAACCCGGAGGGGCAACACAGTAGAGGAAGACCTCGTCTTAGGTGGCGCACACAAGTTGAAGGGGACCTGAAAAGCTTGGAGTGCGCAACTGGAGGCAGAGAGCTAAGGACAGCACTAACTGTAGATGCTTGTTATTGGAGGCCCAGGTTCACCCCGAAATGTAGCGCCACCTAAGTAAGTAAGTAGGTCAGCGGTCGATTTTCCATTGTCTTTCATTTCTCTTTTGTTGTCCTAATCCTTATATTTGTCCTCTCTATCCTGCACTATATCCGTATATCTGTCTAATATTACCGGAGCATTGGCAAAGTATTATCATGTCAATACTCCTTGTCCCTATTTGGTCAATGCTAATAAGCTAACATTTAAACTTAAATAATGAACAAAAAAACTACACTACTTTGACCTGGACCTAACAAATAAAATAATTTAAAACCTATATCAAACGACAAGTTACACAAAATGTTAAATAGATAAAAAAACAAAACCTACATTTAACAAATAAAATCCACCTTCGATTCGTTCACTGATTGAGTTCATTGACTCTTGATCCGTGAACGAAGCCCGGTTTCATCCATTGTACGAGAGAGGGAGGTAGTCGAGAGAGGTTCCTGGTAAGTATTTTGTTGAAATTGTATCTAATTTCATTTGTTAATCATTTTTCTTTCCATGTCAGCGTTGAGGTAAATATCTGTAATCAAAGGTAAATGCATTGGAAAGTTATAAGGAGGTAACTAAGGTAATGTTACAATACCAAGTAATCATCTTCAATAAAAGATTCTTTGTTTACTTTTTTAACAAAAAAATTTCTTTCAGGTTCACGCAACAACCTGTAAAAGAAGATAATAAGTAAATAAATTTAATATTCTTCAAGAAACAATTTCTAAAATCAAATCCTCTAATGCCACATAAAGCTATATTAGCTACATTAAAGAAGAAGTTAGTGGTATATACATATAAACCTAATCTTCCCATTAAAAGTTAATCTTGATAAAAAAAGTAAGGCTTTAAATAAAGCATGTTCTATAGATAAAATTATTATTATTAAATCTTAAATGCAATAATCTGATAATGCAATAATGTTTTTAATCAAATTCAAAATTAGCCCCTTAACCAGAAATAAATATTGTTAAACCAGCTAATAATAATAATTGACATATAAATTAAAACGAATTAATAAACTCCTGCTGTTACCAAAGTAGAAGAATGAAACAAAGCAGAAACAGGAGATGGAACTGCTATAAATGCAGGTAACCATGAAGAAAAATGAATCTGTGCACTTTTTGTTACAGCTGCTAAAATTAATTTACCAACTAATATTATTTCTTTATCATTTTTTTTATAAATTCTAAATAATAATGAAGAAACAAACAAAACGAAAGATATAAATATCAATCTTCTTCATATTATAAAAATGTTATAACAATTCTTATTGAATTGAATGAAACAACTTCCAATTAAAAAAAGAAAAGATAACAAAATAAACACAAGAAAAATAATCTGATTGTTACAACTAATACTTAAAGTAAATTAATTAAACAAATTGATAGATATTTCATAAACTAAGATGAATTAAATTCATATCATTGATACCACAAATCAATATTTTTTTAAACTCTTTCTATTTTATAATCACAATGAACTTACATCAGATTTTAATGACTAATGAATTTACTGGAAACCAATGTTAAGATAATAATATATGTACATATGAATATTCACGATTAAATTCTTTTCTAAATGAATAAACTCTGAACATTATTTTTCAAAATTTATAAAATAATTATAAATAATTAACATAAACATGATTTTAAGTATATATTTTGAACCATTAAAAATACATTTGTTTATAAAATAAAATGGAATTATGTAATTCTTTTTAAGCTTAATTTTAAGATTTAATTATTTACAAATAAGTCACCATCTTCGTATATGAATTACACTATTACTTGAAATATTAATAATTTGAAATCATACCTCATAGTCCGTAGCTCTGTTAGAATGTTGAAAGACATAACTAAAATCTATCCAATGAAACAAAAATTATTTCACACTACAGACACATAATCTGAAGGGATATCATAACAATTTCTATACACGCAGCTCTGTTAGAATGTAACCACAGAAGCAAAAATGATTTCACACTACAGACTCATTTTGGTCAGGATCGATTTGAAATCTATCGTGGTTTCAGAGAAATCGTACTTCATGGTTCGTATTCACACTACAGACTCATTTTGGTCAGGATCGATTTGTAATCTGTCATGGTTTCAGAGAAGTCATACTTCATGGTTTGTAGTTCTAATAGAATGTTGAAAGACTACCCCAAACTAATATCTATCCACTAAAGCAAAAATTATTTCACACTACAGACTCATTTTGGTCAGGATCCATTTGAAATCTATAGCGGTTTCACAGAAATCATACGTTATGGTTCGTAGTTCTGATAGAATGTTGAAAGACTACCCCAAACTTAAATCTATCCACTCAAGCAAAAATTATTTCACACTACAGACTCATTTTGGTCAGGATCGATTTGAAATTTATAGCGGTTTCAGAGAAATCATACTTTATGGTTCGCAGTTCTGACAGAATGTTGAAAGACTACATCAAATTTAAATCTATCCATTCAAGCAAAAATTATTTCACACTACAGACTCATTTTGGTCAGGATCCATTTGAAATCTATCATGGTTTCAAAGAAATCATACTTTATGGTTCGCAGTTCTGACAGAATGTTGAAAGACTACCCCAAACTAAAATCTATCCACTCAACAAAAATTATTTCACACTACAGACTCATTTTGGCTAGGATCGATTTGAAACCTATCGTGGTTTCAGAGAAATCGTACTTCATTTTTCGTAGTTCTAATAGAATGTTGAAAGACTACCCCAAACTAATATCTATCCACTGAAGACAAAAATTATTTCACACTACAGACTCATTTTGGTCAGGATCGATTTGTAATCTGTCATGGTTTCAGAGAAGTCATACTTCATGGTTTGTAGTTCTAATAGAATGTTGAAAAACTACCCCAAACTAATATCTATCCACTAAAGCAAAAATTATTTCACACTACAGACTCATTTTGGTCAGGATCGATTTGAAATCTATCATGGTTTCAGAGAAATCATACTTTATGGTTCGCAGTTCTGACAGAATGTTGAAAGACTACATCAAACTTAAATCTATCCATTCAAGCAAAAACTATTTCACACTACAGACTCATTTTGGTCAGGATCCATTTGAAATCTATCATTGTTTCAGAGAAATCATACTTCAGGGTTCGTAGTTCTGTTAGAATGTTGAAAGACTACAACTAACTAATATCTATCCACTGAAGCAAAATTTATTTCACACTACAGACTCATTTTGGTCAGGATCGATTTGAAATCTATCATGGTTTCAAAGAAATCATACTTTATGGTTCGCAGTTCTGACAGAATGTTGAAAGACTACCCCAAACTAAAATCTATCCACTCAACAAAAATTATTTCACACTACAGACTCATTTTGGTTAGGATCGATTTGAAATCTATCGCGGTTTCAGGAAATCATACTTCAGGGTTCGTAGTTGTGTTAGAATGTTGAAAGACTACAACTAACTAATATCTATCCACTGAAGCAAAATTTATTTCACACTACAGACTCATTTTGGTCAGGATCGATTTGAAATCTATCATGGTTTCAGAGAAATCATACTTTATGGTTCGCAGTTCTGACAGAATGTTGAAAGACTACATCAAACTTAAATCTATCCATTCAAGCAAAAACTATTTCACACTACAGACTCATTTTGGTCAGGATCCATTTGAAATCTATCGCGGTTTCAGAGAAATCATACTTCAGGGTTCGTAGTTCTGTTAGAATGTTGAAAGACTACAACTAACTAAAATCTATCCACTCAACAAAAATTATTTAACACTACAGACTCATTTTGGTTAGGATCGATTTGAAATCTATCGCGGTTTCAGAGAAATCATACTTCATTGTTCGTAGTTCTGTTAGAATGTTGAAAGACTACAACTAACTAATATCTATCCACTGAAGCAAAATTTATTTCACACTACAGACTCATTTTGGTCAGGATCGATTTGAAATCTATCGCGGTTTCAGAGAAATCATACTTCAGGGTTCGTAGTTCTGTTAGAATGTTGAAAGACTACAACTAACTAATATCTATCCACTGAAGCAAAATTTATTTCACACTACAGACTCATTTTGGTCAGGATCGATTTGAAATCTATCATGGTTTCAAAGAAATCATACTTTATGGTTCGCAGTTCTGACAGAATGTTGAAAGACTACAACTAACTAAAATCTATCCACTCAACAAAAATTATTTCACACTACAGACTCATTTTGGCTAGGATCGATTTGAAACCTATCGTGGTTTCAGAGAAATCGTACTTCATTTTTCGTAGTTCTAATAGAATGTTGAAAGACTACCCCAAACTAATATCTATCCACTGAAGACAAAAATTATTTCACACTACAGACTCATTTTGGTCAGGATCGATTTGTAATCTGTCATGGTTTCAGAGAAGTCATACTTCATGGTTTGTAGTTCTAATAGAATGTTGAAAAACTACCCCAAACTAATATCTATCCACTAAAGCAAAAATTATTTCACACTACAGACTCATTTTGGTCAGGATCGATTTGAAATCTATCATGGTTTCAAAGAAATCATACTTTATGGTTCGCAGTTCTGACAGAATGTTGAAAGACTACAACTAACTAAAATCTATCCACTCAACAAAAATTATTTCACACTACAGACTCATTTTGGTCAGGATCGATTTGAAATTTATAGCGGTTTCAGAGAAATCATACTTTATGGTTCGCAGTTCTGACAGAATGTTGAAAGATTACATCAAACTTAAATCTATCCATTCAAGCAAAAATTATTTCACACTACAGACTCATTTTGGTCAGGATCCATTTGAAATCTATCATTGTTTCAGAGAAATCATACTTCAGGGTTCGTAGTTCTGTTAGAATGTTGAAAGACTACAACTAACTAATATCTATCCACTGAAGCAAAATTTATTTCACACTACAGACTCATTTTGGTTAAGATCGATTTGAAATCTATCATGGTTTCAAAGAAATCATACATTATGGTTCGCAGTTCTGACAGAATTTTGAAAGACTACAACTAACTAAAATCTATCCACTCAACAAAAATTATTTCACACTACAGACTCATTTGGGTTAGGATCGATTTGAAATCTATCGCGGTTTCAGGAAATCATACTTCAGGGTTCGTAGTTGTGTTAGAATGTTGAAAGACTACAACTAACTAATATCTATCCACTCAACAAAAATTATTTCACACTACAGACTCATTTTGGTTAGGATCGATTTGAAATCTATCGCGGTTTCAGAGAAATCATACTTCAGGGTTCGCAGTTCTGATAGAATGTTGAACGACTACCCCAAACTAAAATCTATCCACTCACCAAAAATTATTTAACACTACAGACTCATTTTGGTCAGGACCCATTTGAAATCTATCATGGTTTCAGAGAAATCATACTTCATGGTTCGCAGTTCTGACAGAATGTTGAAAGACTACAACTAACTAAAATCTATCCACTCAACAAAAATTATTTCACACTACAGACTCATTTTGGTTAGGATCGATTTGAAATCTATCGCGTTTTCAGAGAAATCATACTTCATGGTTCGCAGTTCTGACAGAACGTTGAAAGACTACAACTATCTAAAATCTATCCACTCAACAAAAATTATTTCACACTACAGACTCATTTTGGTTAGGATCGATTTGAAATCTATAGCGGTTTCAGAGAAATCATACTTCAGGGTTCGCAGTTCTGATAGAATGTTGAACGACTACCCCAAACTAAAATCTATCCACTCACCAAAAATTATTTAACACTACAGACTCATTTTGGTCAGGACCCATTTGAAATCTATCATGGTTTCAGAGAAATCATACTTCAGGGTTCGTAGTTCTGTTAGAATGTTGAAAGGCTACAACTAATTAAAATCTATCCACTCAACAAAAATTTTTCACACTACAGACTCATTTTGGTCAGGATCGATTTGAAATCTATCATGGTTTCAGAGAAATCATACTTCATGGTTCGTAGTTCTGTTAGAATGTTGAAAGACTACAACTAACTAATATCTATCTACTGAAGCAAAATTTATTTCACACTACAGACTCATTTTGGTCAGCATCGATTTGAAACCTATCGCGGTTTCAGAGAAATCATACTTCAGGGTTCGTAGTTCTGTTAGAATGTTGAAAGACTACAACTAACTAAAATCTATCCACTCAACAAAAATTATTTCACACTACAGACTCATTTTGGTTACGATCGATTTGAAATCTATAGCGGTTTCAGAGAAATCATACTTCAGGGTTCGTAGTTCTGACAGAATGTTGAAAGACTACAACTAGCTAATATCTATCTACTGAAGCAAAATTTATTTCACACTACAGACTCATTTTGGTTAGGATCGATTTGAAATCTATCATGGTTTCAAAGAAATCATACATTATGGTTCGCAGTTCTGACAGAATTTTGAAAGACTACAACTAACTAATATCTATCCACTCAACAAAAATTATTTCACACTACAGACTCATTTTGGTTAGGATCGATTTGAAATCTATCGCGGTTTCAGAGAAATCATACTTCAGGGTTCGCAGTTCTGATAGAATGTTGAACGACTACCCCAAACTAAAATCTATCCACTCACCAAAAATTATTTAACACTACAGACTCATTTTGCTCAGGGCCCATTTGAAAGCTATCATGGTTTCAGAGAAATCATACTTCATGGTTCGCAGTTCTGACAGAATGTTGAAAGACTACAACTAACTAAAATCTATCCACTCAACAAAAATTATTTCACACTACAGACTCATTTTGGTTAGGATCGATTTGAAATCTATCGCGGTTTCAGAGAAATCATACTTCATGGTTCGCAGTTCTGACAGAATGTTGAAAGACTGCAACTATCTAAAATCTATCCACTCAACAAAAATTTTTCACACTACAGATCCATTTTGGTCAGGATCGATTTGAAATTTATAGCGGTTTCAGAGAAATCATACTTCATGGTTCGTAGTTCTGTTAGAATGTTGAAAGACTACAACTAGCTAATATCTATCTACTGAAGCAAAATTTATTTCACACTACAGACTCATTTTGGTTAGGATCGATTTGAAATCTATAGCGGTTTCAGAGAAATCATACTTCAGGGTTCGTAGTTCTGATAGAATGTTGAACGACTACCCCAAACTAAAATCTATCCACTCACCAAAAATTATTTAACACTACAGACTCATTTTGGTCAGGACCCATTTGAAATCTATCATGGGTTCAGAGAAATCATACTTCATGGTTCGCAGTTCTGGCAGAATGTTGAAAGACTACAACTAACTAAAATCTATCCACTCAACAAAAATTATTTCACACTACAGACTCATTTTGGTTAGGATCGATTTGAAACCTATCGCGGTTTCAGAGAAATCATACTTCGGCGTTCGTAGTTCTGTTAGAATGTTGAAAGACTACAACTAACTAAAATCTATCCACTCAACAAAAATTATTTCACACTACAGACTCATTTTGGTCA
Source organism: Xylota sylvarum (assembly GCA_905220385.1). Taxonomy (NCBI): domain Eukaryota; kingdom Metazoa; phylum Arthropoda; class Insecta; order Diptera; family Syrphidae; genus Xylota; species Xylota sylvarum. The sequence continues at coordinate 449,427 of CAJMZQ010000065.1, forward strand.
GGATCGATTTGAAATCTATCATGGTTTCAAAGAAATCATACTTTATGGTTCGCAGTTCTGACAGAATGTTGAAAGACTGCAACTATCTAAAATCTATCCACTCAACAAAAATTATTTCACACTACAGACTCATTTTGGTTAGGATCGATTTGAAATCTATAGCGGTTTCAGAGAAATCATACTTCATGGTTCGTAGTTCTGTTAGAATGTTGGAAGGCTACAACTAATTAAAATCTATCCACTCAACAAAAATTTTTCACACTACAGATCCATTTTGGTCAGGATCGATTTGAAATTTATAGCGGTTTCAGAGAAATCATACTTCATGGTTCGTAGTTCTGTTAGAATGTTGAAAGACTGCAACTAACTAATATCTATCTACTGAAGCAAAATTTATTTCACACTACAGACTCATTTTGGTTAGGATCGATTTGAAATCTATAGCGGTTTCAGAGAAATCATACTTCAGGGTTCGTAGTTCTGATAGAATGTTGAACGACTACCCCAAACTAAAATCTATCCACTCACCAAAAATTATTTAACACTACAGACTCATTTTGGTCAGGACCCATTTGAAATCTATCATGGGTTCAGAGAAATCATACTTCATGGTTCGCAGTTCTGACAGAATGTTGAAAGACTACAACTAACTAAAATCTATCCACTCAACAAAAATTATTTCACACTACAGACTCATTTTGGTTAGGATCGATTTGAAACCTATCGCGGTTTCAGAGAAATCATACTTCAGCGTTCGTAATTCTGTTAGAATGTTGAAAGACTACAACTAACTAAAATCTATCCACTCAACAAAAATTATTTCACACTACAGACTCATTTTGGTTAGGATCGATTTGAAACCTATCGCGGTTTCAGAGAAATCATACTTCAGCGTTCGTAGTTCTGTTAGAATGTTGAAAGACTACAACTAACTAAAATCTATCCACTCAACAAAAATTATTTCACACTACAGACTCATTTTGGTCAGGATCGATTTGAAATCTATCGCGGTTTCAGAGAAATCATACTTCAGGGTTCGTAGTTCTGATAGAATGTTGAACGACTACCCCAAACTAAAATCTATCCACTCACCAAAAATTATTTAACACTACAGACTCCTTTTGGTCAGGACCCATTTGAAATCTATCATGGTTTCAGAGAAATCATACTTCATGGTTAGCAGTTCTGACAGAATGTTGAAAGACTACAACTATCTAAAATCTATCCACTCAACAAAAATTATTTCACACTACAGACTCATTTTGGTTAGGATCGATTTGAAATCTATCGCGGTTTCAGAGAAATCATACTTCATGGTTCGTAGTTCTGTTAGAATGTTGAAAGACTACAACTAACTAAAATCTATCCACTCACCAAAAATTATTTAACACTACAGACTCATTTTGGTCAGGACCCATTTGAAATCTATCATGGGTTCAGAGAAATCATACTTCATGGTTCGTAGTTCTGTTAGAATGTTGAAAGGCTACAACTAATTAAAATCTATCCACTCAACAAAAATTTTTCACACTACAGACTCATTTTGGTCAGGATCGATTTGAAATCTATCGCGGTTTCAGAGAAATCATACTTCATGGTTCGTAGTTCTGTTAGAATGTTGAAAGACTACAACTAACTAAAATCTATCCACTCAACAAAAATTATTTCACACTACAGACTCATTTTGGTCAGGATCGATTTGAAATCTATCGCGGTTTCAGAGAAATCATACTTCAGGGTTCGTAGTTCTGATTGAATGTTGAACGACTACCTCAAACTAAAATCTATCCACTCAACAAAAATTATTTCACACTACAGACTCATTTTGGTCAGGATCGATTTGAAATCTATCGCGGTTTCAGAGAAATCATACTTCATGGTTCGTAGTTCTGTTAGAATGTTGAAAGACTACAACTAACTAAAATCTATCCACTCACCAAAAATTATTTAACACTACAGACTCATTTTGGTCAGGACCCATTTGAGATCTATCATGGGTTCAGAGAAATCATACTTCATGGTTCGTAGTTCTGTTAGAATGTTGAAAGGCTACAACTAATTAAAATCTATCCACTCAACAAAAATTTTTCACACTACAGACTCATTTTGGTCAGGATCGATTTGAAATCTATCGCGGTTTCAGAGAAATCATACTTCAGGGTTCGTAGTTCTGATAGAATGTTGAACGACTACCCCAAACTAAAATCTATCCACTCACCAAAAATTATTTAACACTACAGACTCCTTTTGGTCAGGACCCATTTGAAATCTATCATGGTTTCAGAGAAATCATACTTCATGGTTAGCAGTTCTGACAGAATGTTGAAAGACTACAACTATCTAAAATCTATCCACTCAACAAAAATTATTTCACACTACAGACTCATTTTGGTTAGGATCGATTTGAAATTTATAGCGGTTTCAGAGAAATCATACTTCAGGGTTCGTAGTTCTGATAGAATGTTGAACGACTACCCCAAACTAAAATCTATCCACTCACCAAAAATTATTTAACACTACAGACTCATTTTGGTCAGGACCCATTTGAAATCTATCATGGGTTCAGAGAAATCATACTTCATGGTTCGTAGTTCTGACAGAATGTTGAAAGACTACAACTATCTAAAATCTATCCACTCAACAAAAATTATTTCACACTACAGACTCATTTTGGTTAGGATCGATTTGAAATCTATAGCGGTTTCAGAGAAATCATACTTTATGGTTCGTAGTTCTGATAGAATGTTGAACGACTAAGCCAAACTAAAATCTATCCACTCACCAAAAATTATTTAACACTACAGACTCATTTTGGTCAGGACCCATTTGAAATCTATCATGGGTTCAGAGAAATCATATTTCATGGTTCGTAGTTCTGTTAGAATGTTGAAAGGCTACAACTAATTAAAATCTATCCACTCAACAAAAATTTTTCACACTACAGACTCATTTTGGTCAGGATCGATTTGAAGTTTATAGCGGTTTCAGAGAAATCATACTTCATGGTTCGTAGTTCTGTTAGAATGTTGAAAGACTACAACTAACTAATATCTATCTACTGAAGCAAAATTTATTTCACACTACAGACTCATTTTGGTTAGGATCGATTTGAAATCTATAGCGGTTTCAGAGAAATCATACTTCAGGGTTCGTAGTTCTGATAGAATGTTGAACGACTACCCCAAACTAAAATCTATCCACTCACCAAAAATTATTTAACACTACAGACTCATTTTGGTCAGGACCCATTTGAAATCTATCATGGGTTCAGAGAAATCATACTTCATGGTTCGTAGTTCTGACAGAATGTTGAAAGACTACAACTATCTAAAATCTATCCACTCAACAAAAATTATTTCACACTACAGACTCATTTTGGTTAGGATCGATTTGAAATCTATAGCGGTTTCAGAGAAATCATACTTCAGGGTTCGTAGTTCTGATAGAATGTTGAACGACTACCCCAAACTAAAATCTATCCACTCACCAAAAATTATTTAACACTACAGACTCATTTTGGTCAGGACCCATTTGAAATCTATCATGGGTTCAGAGAAATCATACTTCATGGTTCGTAGTTCTGACAGAATGTTGAAAGACTACAACTATCTAAAATCTATCCTCAACAAAAATTATTTCACACTACAGACTCATTTTGGTTAGGATCGATTTGAAATCTATAGCGGTTTCAGAGAAATCATACTTTATGGTTCGTAGTTCTGATAGAATGTTGAACGACTAAGCCAAACTAAAATCTATCCACTCACCAAAAATTATTTAACACTACAGACTCATTTTGGTCAGGACCCATTTGAAATCTATCATGGGTTCAGAGAAATCATATTTCATGGTTCGTAGTTCTGTTAGAATGTTGAAAGGCTACAACTAATTAAAATCTATCCACTCAACAAAAATTTTTCACACTACAGACTCATTTTGGTCAGGATCGATTTGAAGTTTATAGCGGTTTCAGAGAAATCATACTTCATGGTTCGTAGTTCTGTTAGAATGTTGAAAGACTACAACTAACTAATATCTATCTACTGAAGCAAAATTTATTTCACACTACAGACTCATTTTGGTTAGGATCGATTTGAAATCTATAGCGGTTTCAGAGAAATCATACTTCAGGGTTCGTAGTTCTGATAGAATGTTGAACGACTACCCCAAACTAAAATCTATCCACTCACCAAAAATTATTTAACACTACAGACTCATTTTGGTCAGGACCCATTTGAAATCTATCATGGGTTCAGAGAAATCATACTTCATGGTTCGTAGTTCTGACAGAATGTTGAAAGACTACAACTATCTAAAATCTATCCACTCAACAAAAATTATTTCACACTACAGACTCATTTTGGTTAGGATCGATTTGAAATTTATAGCGGTTTCAGAGAAATCATACTTCATGGTTCGTAGTTCTGTTAGAATGTTGAAAGACTACAACTAACTAATATCTATCTACTGAAGCAAAATTTATTTCACACTACAGACTCATTTTGGTTAGGATCGATTTGAAATCTATAGCGGTTTCAGAGAAATCATACTTCATGGTTCGTAATTCTGTTAGAATGTTGAAAGACTACAACTAACTAAAATCTATCCACTCAACAAAAATTATTTCACACTACAGACTCATTTTGGTTAGGATCGATTTGAAACCTATCGCGGTTTCAGAGAAATCATACTTCAGCGTTCGTAGTTCTGTTAGAATGTTGAAAGACTACAACTAACTAAAATCTATCCACTCAACAAAAATTATTTCACACTACAGACTCATTTTGGTCAGGATCGATTTGAAATCTATCGCGGTTTCAGAGAAATCATACTTCAGGGTTCGTAGTTCTGATAGAATGTTGAACGACTACCCCAAACTAAAATCTATCCACTCACCAAAAATTATTTAACACTACAGACTCCTTTTGGTCAGGACCCATTTGAAATCTATCATGGTTTCAGAGAAATCATACTTCATGGTTAGCAGTTCTGACAGAATGTTGAAAGACTACAACTATCTAAAATCTATCCACTCAACAAAAATTATTTCACACTACAGACTCATTTTGGTTAGGATCGATTTGAAATCTATCGCGGTTTCAGAGAAATCATACTTCATGGTTCGTAGTTCTGTTAGAATGTTGAAAGACTACAACTAACTAAAATCTATCCACTCACCAAAAATTATTTAACACTACAGACTCATTTTGTTCAGGACCCATTTGAAATCTATCATGGGTTCAGAGAAATCATACTTCATGGTTCGTAGTTCTGTTAGAATGTTGAAAGGCTACAACTAATTAAAATCTATCCACTCAACAAAAATTTTTCACACTACAGACTCATTTTGGTCAGGATCGATTTGAAATCTATCGCGGTTTCAGAGAAATCATACTTCATGGTTCGTAGTTCTGTTAGAATGTTGAAAGACTACAACTAACTAAAATCTATCCACTCAACAAAAATTATTTCACACTACAGACTCATTTTGGTCAGGATCGATTTGAAATCTATCATTGTTTCAGAGAAATCATACTTCAGGGTTCGTAGTTCTGATAGAATGTTGAACGACTACCCCAAACTAAAATCTATCCACTCACCAAAAATTATTTAACACTACAGACTCATTTTGGTCAGGACCCATTTGAAATCTATCATGGGTTCAGAGAAATCATACTTCATGGTTCGTAGTTCTGACAGAATGTTGAAAGACTACAACTATCTAAAATCTATCCACTCAACAAAAATTATTTCACACTACAGACTCATTTTGGTTAGGATCGATTTGAAATCTATAGCGGTTTCAGAGAAATCATACTTTATGGTTCGTAGTTCTGATAGAATGTTGAACGACTAAGCCAAACTAAAATCTATCCACTCACCAAAAATTATTTAACACTACAGACTCATTTTGGTCAGGACCCATTTGAAATCTATCATGGGTTCAGAGAAATCATATTTCATGGTTCGTAGTTCTGTTAGAATGTTGAAAGGCTACAACTAATTAAAATCTATCCACTCAACAAAAATTTTTCACACTACAGACTCATTTTGGTCAGGATCGATTTGAAGTTTATAGCGGTTTCAGAGAAATCATACTTCATGGTTCGTAGTTCTGTTAGAATGTTGAAAGACTACAACTAACTAATATCTATCTACTGAAGCAAAATTTATTTCACACTACAGACTCATTTTGGTTAGGATCGATTTGAAATCTATAGCGGTTTCAGAGAAATCATACTTCAGGGTTCGTAGTTCTGATAGAATGTTGAACGACTACCCCAAACTAAAATCTATCCACTCACCAAAAATTATTTAACACTACAGACTCATTTTGGTCAGGACCCATTTGAAATCTATCATGGGTTCAGAGAAATCATACTTCATGGTTCGTAGTTCTGACAGAATGTTGAAAGACTACAACTATCTAAAATCTATCCACTCAACAAAAATTATTTCACACTACAGACTCATTTTGGTTAGGATCGATTTGAAATCTATAGCGGTTTCAGAGAAATCATACTTCAGGGTTCGTAGTTCTGATAGAATGTTGAACGACTACCCCAAACTAAAATCTATCCACTCACCAAAAATTATTCAACACTACAGACTCATTTTGGTCATTACCCATTTGAAATCTATCATGGGTTCAGAGAAATCATACTTCATGGTTCGTAGTTCTGACAGAATGTTGAAAGACTACAACTATCTAAAATCTATCCACTCAACAAAAATTATTTCACACTACAGACTCATTTTGGTTAGGATCGATTTGAAATCTATAGCGGTTTCAGAGAAATCATACTTTATGGTTCGTAGTTCTGATAGAATGTTGAACGACTAAGCCAAACTAAAATCTATCCACTCACCAAAAATTATTTAACACTACAGACTCATTTTGGTCAGGACCCATTTGAAATCTATCATGGGTTCAGAGAAATCATATTTCATGGTTCGTAGTTCTGTTAGAATGTTGAAAGGCTACAACTAATTAAAATCTATCCACTCAACAAAAATTTTTCACACTACAGACTCATTTTGGTCAGGATCGATTTGAAGTTTATAGCGGTTTCAGAGAAATCATACTTCATGGTTCGTAGTTCTGTTAGAATGTTGAAAGACTACAACTAACTAATATCCATCTACTGAAGCAAAATTTATTTCACACTACAGACTCATTTTGGTTAGGATCGATTTGAAATCTATAGCGGTTTCAGAGAAATCATACTTCAGGGTTCGTAGTTCTGATAGAATGTTGAACGACTACCCCAAACTAAAATCTATCCACTCACCAAAAATTATTTAACACTACAGACTCATTTTGGTCAGGACCCATTTGAAATCTATCATGGGTTCAGAGAAATCATACTTCATGGTTCGTAGTTCTGACAGAATGTTGAAAGACTACAACTATCTAAAATCTATCCACTCAACAAAAATTATTTCACACTACAGACTCATTTTGGTTAGGATCGATTTGAAATTTATAGCGGTTTCAGAGAAATCATACTTCATGGTTCGTAGTTCTGTTAGAATGTTGAAAGACTACAACTAACTAATATCTATCTACTGAAGCAAAATTTATTTCACACTACAGACTCATTTTGGTTAGGATCGATTTGAAATCTATAGCGGTTTCAGAGAAATCATACTTCATGGTTCGTACTTCTGATTGAATGTTGAACGACTACCCCAAACTAAAATCTATCCACTCACCAAAAATTATTTAACACTACAGACTCATTTTGGTCAGGACTCATTTGAAATCTATCATGGTTTCAGAGAAATCATACTCCATGGTTCGTAGTTCTGTTAGAATGTTGAAAGACTACAACTAACTAAAATCTATCCACTCACCAAAAATTATTTAACACTACAGACTCATTTTGGTCAGGATCGATTTGAAGTTTATAGCGGTTTCAGAGAAATCATACTTCATGGTTCGTAGTTCTGTTAGAATGTTGAACGACTACCCCAACTAAAATCTATCCACTCAACAAAAACTATTTCACACTACAGACTCATTTTGGTTAGGATCGATTTGAAATCTATAGCGGTTTCAGAGAAATCATACTTCAGGGTTCGTAGTTCTGATAGAATGTTGAACGACTACCCCAAACTAAAATCTATCCACTCACCAAATATTATTTAACACTACAGACTCATTTTGGTCAGGACCCATTTGAAATCTATCATGGGTTCAGAGAAATCATACTTCATGGTTCGTAGTTCTGACAGAATGTTGAAAGACTACAACTATCTAAAATCTATCCACTCAACAAAAATTATTTCACACTACAGACTCATTTTGGTTAGGATCGATTTGAAATCTATCGCGGTTTCAGAGAAATCATACTTCAGGGTTCGTAGTTCTGATTGAATGTTGAACGACTACCTCAAACTAAAATCTATCCACTCAACAAAAATTATTTCACACTACAGACTCATTTTGGTCAGGATCGATTTGAAATCTATCGCGGTTTCAGAGAAATCATACTTCATGGTTCGTAGTTCTGTTAGAATGTTGAAAGACTACAACTAACTAAAATCTATCCACTCACCAAAAATTATTTAACACTACAGACTCATTTTGGTCAGGACCCATTTGAAATCTATCATGGGTTCAGAGAAATCATACTTCATGGTTCGTAGTTCTTTTAGAATGTTGAAAGACTACAACTATCTAAAATCTATCCACTCAACAAAAATTATTTCACACTACAGACTCATTTTGGTTAGGATCGATTTGAAATCTATCGCGGTTTCAGAGAAATCATACTTCATGGTTCGTAGTTCTGATTGAATGTTGAGCGACTACCTCAAACTAAAATCTATCCACTCAACAAAAATTATTTCACACTACAGACTCATTTTGGTCAGGATCGATTTGAAATCTATCGCGGTTTCAGAGAAATCATACTTCATGGTTCGCAGTTCTGACAGAATGTTGAAAGACTGCAACTATCTAAAATCTATCCACTCAACAAAAATTATTTCACACTACAGACTCATTTTGGTTAGGATCGATTTGAAATCTATCGCGGTTTCAGAGAAATCATACTTCAGGGTTCGTAGTTCTGATAGAATGTTGAACGACTACCCCAAACTAAAATCTATCCACTCACCAAAAATTATTTAACACTACAGACTCCTCTTGGTCAGGACCCATTTGAAATCTATCATGGTTTCAGAGAAATCATACTTCATGGTTAGCAGTTCTGACAGAATGTTGAAAGATTACAACTAACTAAAATCTATCCACTCAACAAAAATTATTTCACACTACAGACTCATTTTGGTTAGGATCGATTTGAAATCTATAGCGGTTTCAGAGAAATCATACTTTATGGTTCGTAGTTCTGATAGAATGTTGAACGACTACCCCAAACTAAAATCTATCCACTCACCAAAAATTATTTAACACTACAGACTCCTTTTGGTCAGGACCCATTTGAAATCTATCATGGTTTCAGAGAAATCATACTTCATGGTTAGCAGTTCTGACAGAATGTTGAAAGATTACAACTAACTAAAATCTATCCACTCACCAAAAATTATTTAACACTACAGACTCATTTTGGTCAGGACCCATTTGAAATCTATCATGGGTTCAGAGAAATCATACGTCATGGTTCGTAGTTCTGTTAGAATGTTGAAAGGCTACAACTAATTAAAATCTATCCACTCAACAAAAATTTTTCACACTACAGACTCATTTTGGTCAGGATCGATTTGAAATTTATAGCGGTTTCAGAGAAATCATACTTCATGGTTCGTAGTTCTGTTAGAATGTTGAAAGACTACAACTAACTAATATCTATCTACTGAAGCAAAATTTATTTCACACTACAGACTCATTTTGGTTAGGATCGATTTGAAATCTATAGCGGTTTCAGAGAAATCATACTTCAGGGTTCGTAGTTCTGATAGAATGTTGAACGACTACCCCAAACTAAAATCTATCCACTCACCAAAAATTATTTAACACTACAGACTCATTTTGGTCAGGACCCATTTGAAATCTATCATGGGTTCAGAGAAATCATACTTCATGGTTCGTAGTTCTGACAGAATGTTGAAAGACTACAACTATCTAAAATCTATCCACTCAACAAAAATTATTTCACACTACAGACTCATTTTGGTTAGGATCGATTTGAAATCTATAGCGGTTTCAGAGAAATCATACTTCATGGTTCGTACTTCTGATTGAATGTTGAACGACTACCCCAAACTAAAATCTATCCACTCACCAAAAATTATTTAACACTACAGACTCATTTTGGTCAGGACTCATTTGAAATCTATCATGGTTTCAGAGAAATCATACTCCATGGTTCGTTGCTCTTGTAGAATGTTGAACGACTACCCCAACTAAAATCTATCCACTCAACAAAAACTATTTCACACTACAGACTCATTTTGGTTAGGATCGATTTGAAATCTATAGCGGTTTCAGGGAAATCATACTTCAGGGTTCGTAGTTCTGATAGAATGTTGAACGACTACCCCAAACTAAAATCTATCCACTCACCAAAAATTATTTAACACTACAGACTCATTTTGGTCAGGACCCATTTGAAATCTATCATGGGTTCAGAGAAATCATACTTCATGGTTCGTAGTTCTGACAGAATGTTGAAAGACTACAACTATCTAAAATCTATCCACTCAACAAAAATTATTTCACACTACAGACTCATTTTGGTTAGGATCGATTTGAAATCTATCGCGGTTTCAGAGAAATCATACTTCATGGTTCGTAGTTCTGATAGAATGTTGAAAGACTACAACTAACTAAAATCTATCCACTCAACAAAAATTATTTAACACTACAGACTCATTTTGGTCAGGACCCATTTGAAATCTATCATGGGTTCAGAGAAATCATACTTCATGGTTCGTAGTTCTGACAGAATGTTGAAAGACTACAACTATCTAAAATCTATCCACTCAACAAAAATTATTTCACACTACAGACTCATTTTGGTTAGGATCGATTTGAAATCTATCGCGGTTTCAGAGAAATCATACTTCATGGTTCGTAGTTCTGATTGAATGTTGAGCGACTACCTCAAACTAAAATCTATCCACTCAACAAAAATTATTTCACACTACAGACTCATTTTGGTCAGGATCGATTTGAAATCTATCGCGGTTTCAGAGAAATCATACTTCATGGTTCGTAGTTCTGTTAGAATGTTGAAAGACTACAACTAACTAAAATCTATCCACTCAACAAAAATTATTTCACACTACAGACTCATTTTGGTTAGGATCGATTTGAAATCTATCATGGGTTCAGAGAAATCATACTTCATGGTTCGTAGTTCTGTTAGAATGTTGAAAGACTACAACTAACTAAAATCTATCCACTCAACAAAAATTATTTAACACTACAGACTCATTTTGGTCAGGACTCATTTGAAATCTATCATGGTTTCAGAGAAATCATACTCCATGGTTCGTTGCTCTTGTAGAATGTTGAACGACTACCCCAACTAAAATCTATCCACTCAACAAAAACTATTTCACACTACAGACTCATTTTGGTTAGGATCGATTTGAAATCTATAGCGGTTTCAGGGAAATCATACTTCAGGGTTCGTAGTTCTGATAGAATGTTGAACGACTACCCCAAACTAAAATCTATCCACTCACCAAAAATTATTTAACACTACAGACTCATTTTGGTCAGGACCCATTTGAAATCTATCATGGGTTCAGAGAAATCATACTTCATGGTTCGTAGTTCTGACAGAATGTTGAAAGACTACAACTATCTAAAATCTATCCACTCAACAAAAATTATTTCACACTACAGACTCATTTTGGTCAGGATCGATTTGAAATCTATCGCGGTTTCAGAGAAATCATACTTCATGGTTCGTAGTTCTGTTAGAATGTTGAAAGACTACAACTAACTAAAATCTATCCACTCAACAAAAATTATTTAACACTACAGACTCATTTTGGTCAGGACCCATTTGAAATCTATCATGGGTTCAGAGAAATCATACTTCATGGTTCGTAGTTCTGACAGAATGTTGAAAGACTACAACTATCTAAAATCTATCCACTCAACAAAAATTATTTCACACTACAGACTCATTTTGGTCAGGATCGATTTGAAATCTATCGCGGTTTCAGAGAAATCATACTTCATGGTTCGTAGTTCTGATTGAATGTTGAGCGACTACCTCAAACTAAAATCTATCCACTCAACAAAAATTATTTCACACTACAGACTCATTTTGGTCAGGATCGATTTGAAATCTATCGCGGTTTCAGAGAAATCATACTTCATGGTTCGTAGTTCTGTTAGAATGTTGAAAGACTACAACTAACTAAAATCTATCCACTCAACAAAAATTATTTCACACTACAGACTCATTTTGGTTAGGATCGATTTGAAATCTATCGCGGTTTCAGAGAAATCATACTTCAGGGTTCGTAGTTCTGATAGAATATTGAACGACTACCTCAAACTAAAATCTATCCACTCAACAAAAATTATTTCACACTACAGACTCATTTTGGTTAGGATCGATTTGAAATCTATCGCGGTTTCAGAGAAATCATACTTCAGGGTTCGTAGTTCTGTTAGAATGTTGAACGACTACCCCAAACTAAAATCTATCCACTCACCAAAAATTATTTAACACTACAGACTCATTTTGGTCAGGACCCATTTGAAATCTATCATGGGTTCAGAGAAATCATACTTCATGGTTCGTAGTTCTGACAGAATGTTGAAAGACTACAACTATCTAAAATCTATCCACTCAACAAAAATTATTTCACACTACAGACTCATTTTGGTTAGGATCGATTTGAAATCTATCGCGGTTTCAGAGAAATCATACTTCATGGTTCGTAGTTCTGATTGAATGTTGAGCGACTACCTCAAACTAAAATCTATCCACTCAACAAAAATTATTTCACACTACAGACTCATTTTGGTCAGGATCGATTTGAAATCTATCGCGGTTTCAGAGAAATCATACTTCATGGTTCGTAGTTCTGTTAGAATTTTGAAAGACTACAACTAACAAAAATCTATCCACTCAACAAAAATTATTTAACACTACAGACTCATTTTGGTCAGGACCCATTTGAAATCTATCATGGGTTCAGAGAAATCATACTTCATGGTTCGTAGTTCTGATTGAATGTTGAACGACTACCCCAAACTAAAATCTATTCACTCACCAAAAATTATTTAACACTACAGACTCATTTTGGTCAGGACCAATTTGAAACCTATCATGGTTTCAGAGAAATCATACTTCATGGTTCGTAGTTCTTTTAGAATGTTGAAAGATTAGAACTTATTAAAATCTATCCACTCAACAAAAATTATTTCACACTACAGACTCATTTTGGTTAGGATCGATTTGAAATCTATCGCGGTTTCAGAGAAATCATACTTCATGGTTCGTAGTTCTGATTGAATGTTGAGCGACTACCTCAAACTAAAATCTATCCACTCAACAAAAATTATTTCACACTACAGACTCATTTTGGTCAGGATCGATTTGAAATCTATCGCGGTTTCAGAGAAATCATACTTCATGGTTCGTAGTTCTGTTAGAATTTTGAAAGACTACAACTAACTAAAATCTATCCACTCAACAAAAATTATTTCACACTACAGACTCATTTTGGTCAGGACCCATTTGAAATCTATCATGGGTTCAGGGAAATCATACTTCATGGTTCGTAGTTCTGATTGAATGTTGAACGACTACCCCAAACTAAAATCTATTCACTCACCAAAAATTATTTAACACTACAGACTCATTTTGGTCAGGACCAATTTGAAATCTATCATGGTTTCAGGGAAATCATACTTCAGGGTTCGTAGTTCTGATAGAATGTTGAACGACTACCCCAAACTAAAATCTATCCACTCACCAAAAATTATTTAACACTACAGACTCATTTTGGTCAGGACCCATTTGAAATCTATCATGGGTTCAGAGAAATCATACTTCATGGTTCGTAGTTCTGACAGAATGTTGAAAGACTACAACTATCTAAAATCTATCCACTCAACAAAAATTATTTCACACTACAGACTCATTTTGGTTAGGATCGATTTGAAATCTATCGCGGTTTCAGAGAAATCATACTTCAGGGTTCGTAGTTCTGATTGAATGTTGAACGACTACCTCAAACTAAAATCTATCCACTCAACAAAAATTATTTCACACTACAGACTCATTTTGGTCAGGATCGATTTGAAATCTATCGCGGTTTCAGAGAAATCATACTTCATGGTTCGTAGTTCTGTTAGAATGTTGAAAGACTACAACTAACTAAAATCTATCCACTCAACAAAAATTATTTAACACTACAGACTCATTTTGGTCAGGACCCATTTGAAATCTATCATGGGTTCAGAGAAATCATACTTCATGGTTCGTAGTTCTGACAGAATGTTGAAAGACTACAACTATCTAAAATCTATCCACTCAACAAAAATTATTTCACACTACAGACTCATTTTGGTTAGGATCGATTTGAAATCTATCGCGGTTTCAGAGAAATCATACTTCAGGGTTCGTAGTTCTGATTGAATGTTGAACGACTACCTCAAACTAAAATCTATCCACTCAACAAAAATTATTTCACACTACAGACTCATTTTGGTCAGGATCGATTTGAAATCTATCGCGGTTTCAGAGAAATCATACTTCATGGTTCGTAGTTCTGTTAGAATGTTGAAAGACTACAACTAACTAAAATCTATCCACTCAACAAAAATTATTTAACACTACAGACTCATTTTGGTCAGGACCCATTTGAAATCTATCATGGGTTCAGAGAAATCATACTTCATGGTTCGTAGTTCTGACAGAATGTTGAAAGACTACAACTATCTAAAATCTATCCACTCAACAAAAATTATTTCACACTACAGACTCATTTTGGTTAGGATCGATTTGAAATCTATCGCGGTTTCAGAGAAATCATACTTCATGGTTCGTAGTTCTGATTGAATGTTGAGCGACTACCTCAAACTAAAATCTATCCACTCAACAAAAATTATTTCACACTACAGACTCATTTTGGTCAGGATCGATTTGAAATCTATCGCGGTTTCAGAGAAATCATACTTCATGGTTCGTAGTTCTGTTAGAATGTTGAAAGACTACAACTAACTAAAATCTATCCACTCAACAAAAATTATTTCACACTACAGACTCATTTTGGTTAGGATCGATTTGAAATCTATCGCGGTTTCAGAGAAATCATACTTCAGGGTTCGTAGTTCTGTTAGAATGTTGAACGACTACCCCAAACTAAAATCTATCCACTCACCAAAAATTATTTAACACTACAGACTCATTTTGGTCAGGACCCATTTGAAATCTATCATGGGTTCAGAGAAATCATACTTCATGGTTCGTAGTTCTGACAGAATGTTGAAAGACTACAACTATCTAAAATCTATCCACTCAACAAAAATTATTTCACACTACAGACTCATTTTGGTTAGGATCGATTTGAAATCTATCGCGGTTTCAGAGAAATCATACTTCATGGTTCGTAGTTCTGATTGAATGTTGAGCGACTACCTCAAACTAAAATCTATCCACTCAACAAAAATTATTTCACACTACAGACTCATTTTGGTCAGGATCGATTTGAAATCTATCGCGGTTTCAGAGAAATCATACTTCATGGTTCGTAGTTCTGTTAGAATTTTGAAAGACTACAACTAACTAAAATCTATCCACTCAACAAAAATTATTTCACACTACAGACTCATTTTGGTTAGGATCGATTTGAAATCTATCGCGGTTTCAGAGAAATCATACTTCAGGGTTCGTAGTTCTGTTAGAATGTTGAAAGACTACCCCAAACTAAAATCTATTCACTCACCAAAAATTATTTAACACTACAGACTTATTTTGGTCAGGACCAATTTGAAATCTATCATGGTTTCAGAGAAATCATACTTCATGGTTCGTAGTTCTGTTAGAATGTTGAAAGACTACAACTAACTAAAATCTATCCACTCAACAAAAATTATTTCACACTACAGACTCATTTTGGTCAGGACCCATTTGAAATCTATCATGGGTTCAGAGAAATCATACTTCATGGTTCGTAGTTCTGATTGAATGTTGAGCGACTACCTCAAACTAAAATCTATCCACTCAACAAAAATTATTTCACACTACAGACTCATTTTGGTCAGGATCGATTTGAAATCTATCGCGGTTTCAGAGAAATCATACTTCATGGTTCGTAGTTCTGTTAGAATGTTGAAAGGTTACAACTTATTAAAATCTATCCACTCAACAAAAATTATTTCACACTACAGACTCATTTTGGTCAGGATCGATTTGAAATCTATCGCGGTTTCAGAGAAATCATACTTCATGGTTCGTAGTTCTGTTAGAATGTTGAAAGACTACCCCAAACTAAAATCTATTCACTCACCAAAAATTATTTAACACTACTGACTTATTTTGGTCAGGACCAATTTGAAATCTATCATGGTTTCAGAGAAATCATACTTCATGGTTCGTAGTTCTTTTAGAATGTTGAAAGGTTACAACTTATTAAAATCTATCCACTCAACAAAAATTATTTCACACTACAGACTCATTTTGGTTAGGATCGATTTGAAATCAATCGCGGTTTCAGAGAAATCATACTTCAGGGTTCGTAGTTCTGATTGAATGTTGAACGACTACCCCAAACTAAAATCTATTCACTCACCAAAAATTATTTAACACTACAGACTCATTTTGGTCAGGACCAATTTGAAATCTATCATGGTTTCAGAGAAATCATACTTCATGGTTCGTAGTTCTTTTAGAATGTTGAAAGGTTACAACTTATTAAAATCTATCCACTCAACAAAAATTATTTCACACTACAGACTCATTTTGGTTAGGATCGATTTGAAATCAATCGCGGTTCCAGAGAAATCATACTTCAGGGTTCGTAGTTCTGATTGAATGTTGAACGACTACCCCAAACTAAAATCTATTCACTCACCAAAAATTATTTAACACTACAGACTCATTTTGGTCAGGACCAATTTGAAATCTATCATGGTTTCAGAGAAATCATACTTCATGGTTCGTAGTTCTTTTAGAATGTTGAAAGGTTACAACTTATTAAAATCTATCCACTCAACAAAAATTATTTCACACTACAGACTCATTTTGGTTAGGATCGATTTGAAATTAATCGCGGTTCCAGAGAAATCATACTTCAGGGTTCGTAGTTCTGATAGAATGTTGAACGACTACCCCAAACTAAAATCTATTCACTCACCAAAAATTATTTAACACTACAGACTTATTTTGGTCAGGACCAATTTGAAATCTATCATGGTTTCAGAGAAATCATACTTCATGGTTCGTAGTTCTGTTAGAATGTTGAAAGGTTACAACTTATTAAAATCTATCCACTCAACAAAAATTATTTCACACTACAGACTCATTTTGGTTAGGATCGATTTGAAATCAATCGCGGTTTCAGAGAAATCATACTTCAGGGTTCGTAGTTCTGATTGAATGTTGAACGACTACCCCAAACTAAAATCTATTCACTCACCAAAAATTATTTAACACTACAGACTCATTTTGGTCAGGACCAATTTGAAATCTATCATGGTTTCAGAGAAATCATACTTCATGGTTCGCAGTTCTTTTAGAATGTTGAAAGATTAGAACTTATTAAAATCTATCCACTCAACAAAAATTATTTCACACTACAGACTCATTTTGGTTAGGATCGATTTAAAATCTATAGCGGTTTCAGAGAAATCATACTTCAGGGTTCGTAGTTCTGTTAGAATGTTGAAAGACTACAACTAACTAAAATCTATCCACTCAACAAAAATTATTTAACACTACAGACTTATTTTGGTCAGGACCAATTTGAAATCTATCATGGTTTCAGAGAAATCATACTTCATGGTTCTTAGTTCTGTTAGAATGTTGAAAGGTTACAACTTATTAAAATCTATCCACTCAACAAAATTATTTCACACTACAGACTCATTTTGGTTAGGATCGATTTGAAATCAATCGCGGTTCCAGAGAAATCATACTTCAGGGTTCGTAGTTCTGATAGAATGTTGAACGACTACCCCAAACTAAAATCTATTCACTCACCAAAAATTATTTAACACTACAGACTTATTTTGGTCAGGACCAATTTGAAATCTATCATGGTTTCAGAGAAATCATACTTCATGGTTCGTAGTTCTGTTAGAATGTTGAAAGGTTACAACTTATTAAAATCTATCCACTCAACAAAAATTATTTCACACTACAGACTCATTTTGGTTAGGATCGATTTGAAATCTATAGCGGTTTCAGAGAAATCATACTTCAGGGTTCGTAGTTCTGTTAGAATGTTGAAAGACTACAACTAACTAAAATCTATCCACTCAACAAAAATTATTTAACACTACAGACTTATTTTGGTCAGGACCAATTTGAAATCTATCATGGTTTCAGAGAAATCATACTTCATGGTTCGTAGTTCTGTTAGAATGTTGAAAGGTTACAACTTATTAAAATCTATCCACTCAACAAAAATTATTTCACACTACAGACTCATTTTGGTCAGGATAGATTTGAAATCTATCGCGGTTTCAGAGAAATCATACTTCATGGTTCGTAGTTCTGTTAGAATGTTGAAAGACTACCCCAAACTAAAATCTATTCACTCACCAAAAATTATTTAACACTACAGACTTATTTTGGTCAGGACCAATTTGAAATCTATCATGGTTTCAGAGAAATCATACTTCATGGTTCGTAGTTCTTTTAGAATGTTGAAAGGTTACAACTTATTAAAATCTATCCACTCAACAAAAATTATTTCACACTACAGACTCATTTTGGTTAGGATCGATTTGATATCAATCGCGGTTTCAGAGAAATCATACTTCAGGGTTCGTAGTTCTGATTGAATGTTGAACGACTACCCCAAACTAAAATCTATTCACTCACCAAAAATTATTTAACACTACAGACTCTTTTTGATCAGGACCAATTTGAAATCTATCATGGTTTCAGAGAAATCATACTTCATGGTTCGTAGTTCTTTTAGAATGTTGAAAGGTTACAACTTATTAAAATCTATCCACTCAACAAAAATTATTTCACACTACAGACTCATTTTGGTTAGGATCGATTTGAAATCAATCGCGGTTCCAGAGAAATCATACTTCATGGTTCGTAGTTCTGTTAGAATGTTGAAAGGTTACAACTTATTAAAATCTATCCACTCAACAAAAATTATTTCACACTACAGACTCATTTTGGTTAGGATCGATTTGAAATCAATCGCGGTTTCAGAGAAATCATACTTCAGGGTTCGTAGTTCTGATTGAATGTTGAACGACTACCCCAAACTAAAATCTATTCACTCACCAAAAATTATTTAACACTACAGACTCATTTTGGTCAGGACCAATTTGAAATCTATCATGGTTTCAGAGAAATCATACTTCATGGTTCGTAGTTCTTTTAGAATGTTGAAAGGTTACAACTTATTAAAATCTATCCACTCAACAAAAATTATTTCACACTACAGACTCATTTTGGTTAGGATCGATTTAAAATCTATAGCGGTTTCAGAGAAATCATACTTCAGGGTTCGTAGTTCTGTTAGAATGTTGAAAGACTACAACTAACTAAAATCTATCCACTCAACAAAAATTATTTAACACTACAGACTTATTTTGGTCAGGACCAATTTGAAATCTATCATGGTTTCAGAGAAATCATACTTCATGGTTCGTAGTTCTGTTAGAATGTTGAAAGGTTACAACTTATTAAAATCTATCCACTCAACAAAAATTATTTCACACTACAGACTCATTTTGGTTAGGATCGATTTGAAATCTATAGCGGTTTCAGAGAAATCATAATTCAGGGTTCGTAGTTCTGTTAGAATGTTGAAAGACTACCCCAAACTAAAATCTATTCACTCACCAAAAATTATTTAACACTACAGACTTATTTTGGTCAGGACCAATTTGAAATCTATCATGGTTTCAGAGAAATCATACTTCATGGTTCGTAGTTCTGTTAGAATGTTGAAAGGTTACAACTTATTAAAATCTATCCACTCAACAAAAATTATTTCACACTACAGACTCATTTTGGTCAGGATAGATTTGAAATCTATCGCGGTTTCAGAGAAATCATACTTCATGGTTCGTAGTTCTGTTAGAATGTTGAAAGACTACCCCAAACTAAAATCTATTCACTCACCAAAAATTATTTAACACTACAGACTTATTTTGGTCAGGACCAATTTGAAATCTATCATGGTTTCAGAGAAATCATACTTCATGGTTCGTAGTTCTTTTAGAATGTTGAAAGGTTACAACTTATTAAAATCTATCCACTCAACAAAAATTATTTCACACTACAGACTCATTTTGGTTAGGATCGATTTGAAATCAATCGCGGTTTCAGAGAAATCATACTTCAGGGTTCGTAGTTCTGATTGAATGTTAAACGACTACCCCAAACTAAAATCTATTCACTCACCAAAAATTATTTAACACTACAGACTCATTTTGGTCAGGACCAATTTGAAATCTATCATGGTTTCAGAGAAATCATACTTCATGGTTCGTAGTTCTTTTAGAATGTTGAAAGGTTACAACTTATTAAAATCTATCCACTCAACAAAAATTATTTCACACTACAGACTCATTTTGGTTAGGATCGATTTGAAATCAATCGCGGTTCCAGAGAAATCATACTTTATGGTTTGCAGTTCTGACAGAATGTTGAAAGACTACAACTAACTAAAATCTATCCACTCAACAAAAATTATTTCACACTACAGACTCATTTTGGTTAGGATCGATTTGAAATCTATAGCGGTTTCAGAGAAATCATACTTCAGGGTTCGTAGTTCTGATAGAATGTTGAACGACTACCCCAAACTAAAATCTATTCACTCACCAAAAATTATTTAATACTACAGACTTATTTTGGTCAGGACCAATTTGAAATCTATCATGGTTTCAGAGAAATCATACTTCATGGTTCGTAGTTCTGTTAGAATGTTGAAAGGTTACAACTTATTAAAATCTATCCACTCAACAAAAATTATTTCACACTACAGACTCATTTTGGTTAGGATCGATTTGAAATCTATAGCGGTTTCAGAGAAATCATACTTCAGGGTTCGTAGTTCTGATAGAATGTTGAACGACTACCCCAAACTAAAATCTATTCACTCACCAAAAATTATTTAACACTACAGACTTATTTTGGTCAGGACCAATTTGAAATCTATCATGGTTTCAGAGAAATCATACTTCATGGTTCGTAGTTCTGTTAGAATGTTGAAAGGTTACAACTTATTAAAATCTATCCACTCAACAAAAATTATTTCACACTACAGACTCATTTTGGTTAGGATCGATTTGAAATCTATAGCGGTTTCAGAGAAATCATACTTCAGGGTTCGTAGTTCTGTTAGAATGTTGAAAGACTACCCCAAACTAAAATCTGTTCACTCACCAAAAATTATTTAACACTACAGACTTATTTTGGTCAATACCAATTTGAAATCTATCATGGTTTCAGAGAAATCATACTTCATGGTTCGTAGTTCTGTTAGAATGTTGAAAGACTACCCCAAACTAAAATCTATTCACTCACCAAAAATTATTTAACACTACAGACTTATTTTGGTCAGGACCAATTTGAAATCTATCATGGTTTCAGAGAAATCATACTTTATGGTTCGCAGTTCTGACAGAATGTTGAAAGACTACAACTAACTAAAATCTATCCACTCAACAAAAATTATTTCACACTACAGACTCATTTTGGTTAGGATCGATTTGAAATCTATAGCGGTTTCAGAGAAATCATACTTCAGGGTTCGTAGTTCTGATAGAATGTTGAACGACTACCCCAAACTAAAATCTATTCACTCACCAAAAATTATTTAACACTACAGACTTATTTTGGTCAGGACCAATTTGAAATCTATCATGGTTTCAGAGAAATCATACTTCATGGTTCGTAGTTCTGTTAGAATGTTGAAAGGTTACAACTTATTAAAATCTATCCACTCAACAAAAATTATTTCACACTACAGACTCATTTTGGTTAGGATCGATTTGAAATCAATCGCGGTTCCAGAGAAATCATACTTTATGGTTCGCAGTTCTGACAGAATGTTGAAAGACTACAACTAACTAAAATCTATCCACTCAACAAAAATTATTTCACACTACAGACTCATTTTGGTTAGGATCGATTTGAAATCTATAGCGGTTCCAGAGAAATCATACTTTATGGTTCGCAGTTCTGACAGAATGTTGAAAGACTACAACTAACTAAAATCTATCCACTCAACAAAAATTATTTCACACTACAGACTCATTTTGGTTAGGATCGATTTGAAATCTATAGCGGTTTCAGAGAAATCATACTTCAGGGTTCGTAGTTCTGATAGAATGTTGAACGACTACCCCAAACTAAAATCTATTCACTCACCAAAAATTATTTAACACTACAGACTTATTTTGGTCAGGACCAATTTGAAATCTATCATGGTTTCAGAGAAATCATACTTCATGGTTCGTAGTTCTGTTAGAATGTTGAAAGGTTACAACTTATTAAAATCTATCCACTCAACAAAAATTATTTCACACTACAGACTCATTTTGGTTAGGATCGATTTGAAATCTATAGCGGTTTCAGAGAAATCATACTTCAGGGTTCGTAGTTCTGTTAGAATGTTGAAAGACTACCCCAAACTAAAATCTGTTCACTCACCAAAAATTATTTAACACTACAGACTTATTTTGGTCAGGACCAATTTGAAATCTATCATGGTTTCAGAGAAATCATACTTCATGGTTCGTAGTTCTGTTAGAATGTTGAAAGGTTACAACTTATTAAAATCTATCCACTCAACAAAAATTATTTCACACTACAGACTCATTTTGGTCAGGATAGATTTGAAATCTATCGCGGTTTCAGAGAAATCATACTTCATGGTTCGTAGTTCTGTTAGAATGTTGAAAGACTACCCCAAACTAAAATCTATTCACTCACCAAAAATTATTTAACACTACAGACTTATTTTGGTCAGGACCAATTTGAAATCTATCATGGTTTCAGAGAAATCATACTTCATGGTTCGTAGTTCTTTTAGAATGTTGAAAGGTTACAACTTATTAAAATCTATCCACTCAACAAAAATTATTTCACACTACAGACTCATTTTGGTTAGGATCGATTTGAAATCAATCGCGGTTTCAGAGAAATCATACTTCAGGGTTCGTAGTTCTGATTGAATGTTGAACGACTACCCCAAACTAAAATCTATTCAATCACCAAAAATTATTTAACACTACAGACTTATTTTGGTCAGGACCAATTTGAAATCTATCATGGTTTCAGAGAAATCATACTTCATGGTTCGTAGTTCTTTTAGAATGTTGAAAGGTTACAACTTATTAAAATCTATCCACTCAACAAAAATTATTTCACACTACAGACTCATTTTGGTTAGGATCGATTTGAAATCAATCGCGGTTCCAGAGAAATCATACTTAATGGTTCGCAGTTCTGACAGAATGTTGAAAGACTACAACTAACTAGAATCTATCCACTCAACAAAAATTATTTCACACTACAGACTCATTTTGGTTAGGATCGATTTGAAATCTATAGCGGTTTCAGAGAAATCATACTTCAGGGTTCGTAGTTCTGATAGAATGTTGAACGACTACCCCAAACTAAAATCTATTCACTCACCAAAAATTATTTAACACTACAGACTTATTTTGGTCAGGACCAGTTTGAAATCTATCATGGTTTCAGAGAAATCATACTTCATGGTTCGTAGTTCTGTTAGAATGTTTAAAGGTTACAACTTATTAAAATCTATCCACTCAACAAAAATTATTTCACACTACAGACTCATTTTGGTCAGGATAGATTTGAAATCTATCGCGGTTTCAGAGAAATCATACTTCATGGTTCGTAGTTCTGTTAGAATGTTGAAAGACTACCCCAAACTAAAATCTATTCACTCACCAAAAATTATTTAACACTACAGACTTATTTTGGTCAGGATCGATTTGAAATCTATAGCGGTTTCAGAGAAATCATACTTCAGGGTTCGTAGTTCTGTTAGAATGTTGAAAGACTACCCCAAACTAAAATCTGTTCACTCACCAAAAATTATTTAACACTACAGACTTATTTTGGTCAGGACCAATTTGAAATCTATCATGGTTTCAGAGAAATCATACTTCATGGTTCGTAGTTCTGTTAGAATGTTGAAAGGTTACAACTTATTAAAATCTATCCACTCAACAAAAATTATTTCACACTACAGACTCATTTTGGTCAGGATAGATTTGAAATCTATCGCGGTTTCAGAGAAATCATACTTCATGGTTCGTAGTTCTGTTAGAATGTTGAAAGACTACCCCAAACTAAAATCTATTCACTCACCAAAAATTATTTAACACTACAGGCTTATTTTGGTCAGGACCAATTTGAAATCTATCATGGTTTCAGAGAAATCATACTTCATGGTTCGTAGTTCTTTTAGAATGTTGAAAGGTTACAACTTATTAAAATCTATCCACTCAACAAAAATTATTTCACACTACAGACTCATTTTGGTTAGGATCGATTTGAAATCAATCGCGGTTTCAGAGAAATCATACTTCAGGGTTCGTAGTTCTGAGTGAATGTTGAACGACTACCCCAAACTAAAATCTATTCAATCACCAAAAATTATTTAACACTACAGACTTATTTTGGTCAGGACCAATTTGAAATCTATCATGGTTTCAGAGAAATCATACTTCATGGTTCGTAGTTCTTTTAGAATGTTGAAAGGTTACGACTTATTAAAATCTATCCACTCAACAAAAATTATTTCACACTACAGACTCATTTTGGTTAGGATCGATTTGAAATCAATCGAAATCATACTTTATGGTTCGCAGTTCTGACAGAATGTTGAAAGACTACAACTAACTAAAATCTATCCACTCAACAAAAATTATTTCACACTACAGACTCATTTTGGTTAGGATCGATTTGAAATCTATAGCGGTTTCAGAGAAATCATACTTCAGGGTTCGTAGTTCTGATAGAATGTTGAACGACTACCCCAAACTAAAATCTATTCACTCACCAAAAATTATTTAACACTACAGACTTATTTTGGTCAGGACCAATTTGAAATCTATCATGGTTTCAGAGAAATCATACTTCATGGTTCGTAGTTCTGTTAGAATGTTTAAAGGTTACAACTTATTAAAATCTATCCACTTAACAAAAATTATTTCACACTACAGACTCATTTTGGTTAGGATCGATTTGAAATCAATCGCGGTTTCAGAGAAATCATACTTCAGGGTTCGTAGTTCTTTTAGAATGTTGAAAGGTTACAACTTATTAAAATCTATCCACTCAACAAAAATTATTTCACACTACAGACTCATTTTGGTTAGGATCGATTTGAAATCAATCGCGGTTTCAGAGAAATCATACTTCAGGGTTCGTAGTTCTGATTGAATGTTGAACGACTACCCCAAACTAAAATCTATTCACTCACCAAAAATTATTTAACACTATAGACTTATTTTGGTCAGGACCAATTTGAAATCTATCATGGTTTCAGAGAAATCATACTTCATGGTTCGTAGTTCTTTTAGAATGTTGAAAGGTTACAACTTATTAAAATCTATCCACTCAACAAAAATTATTTCACACTACAGACTCATTTTGGTTAGGATCGATTTGAAATCAATCGCGTTTTCAGAGAAATCATACTTCAGGGTTCGTAGTTCTGATAGAATGTTGAAAGGTTACAACTTATTAAAATCTATCCACTCAACAAAAATTATTTCACACTACAGACTCATTTTGGTTAGGATCGATTTGAAATCAATCGCGGTTTCAGAGAAAACATACTTCAGGGTTCGTAGTTCTGATTGAATGTTGAACGACTACCCCAAACTAAAATCTATTCACTCACCAAAAATTATTTAACACTACAGACTCATTTTGGTCAGGACCAATTTGAAATCTATCATGGTTTCAGAGAAATCATACTTCATGGTTCTTAGTTCTTTTAGAATGTTGAAAGGTTACAACTTATTAAAATCTATCCACTCAACAAAAATTATTTCACACTACAGACTCATTTTGGTTAGGATCGATTTGAAATCTATAGCGGTTTCAGAGAAATCATACTTCAGGGTTCGTAGTTCTGTTAGAATGTTGAAAGACTACAACTCACTAAAATCTATCCACTCAACAAAAATTATTTAACACTACAGACTTATTTTGGTCAGGACCAATTTGAAATCTATCATGGTTTCAGAGAAATCATACTTCATGGTTCGTAGTTCTGTTAGAATGTTGAAAGGTTACAACTTATTAAAATCTATCCACTCAACAAAAATTATTTCACACTACAGACTCATTTTGGTTAGGATCGATTTGAAATCAATCGCGGTTCCAGAGAAATCATACTTCAGGCTTCGTAGTTCTGATAGAATGTTGAACGACTACCCCAAACTAAAATCTATTCACTCACCAAAAATTATTTAACACTACAGACTTATTTTTGTCAGGACCAGTTTGAAATCTATCATGGTTTCAGAGAAATCATACTTCATGGTTCGTAGTTCTGTTAGAATGTTGAAAGGTTACAACTTATTAAAATCTATCCACTCAACAAAAATTATTTCACACTACAGACTCATTTTGGTTAGGATCGATTTGAAATCTATAGCGGTTTCAGAGAAATCATACTTCAGGGTTCGTAGTTCTGAGTGAATGTTGAACGACTACCCCAAACTAAAATCTATTCACTCACCAAAAATTATTTAACACTACAGACTCATTTTGGTTAGGATCGATTTGAAATCAATCGCGGTTTCAGAGAAATCATACTTCAGGGTTCGTAGTTCTTTCACTCAACAAAAATTATTTCACACTACAGACTCATTTTGGTTAGGATCGATTTGAAATCAATCGCGGTTTCAGAGAAATCATACTTCAGGGTTCGTAGTTCTGATTGAATGTTGAACGACTACCCCAAACTAAAATCTATTCACTCACCAAAAATTATTTAACACTATAGACTTATTTTGGTCAGGACCAATTTGAAATCTATCATGGTTTCAGAGAAATCATACTTCATGGTTCGTAGTTCTTTTAGAATGTTGAAAGGTTACAACTTATTAAAATCTATCCACTCAACAAAAATTATTTCACACTACAGACTCATTTTGGTTAGGATCGATTTGAAATCAATCGCGTTTTCAGAGAAATCATACTTCAGGGTTCGTAGTTCTGATAGAATGTTGAAAGGTTACAACTTATTAAAATCTATCCACTCAACAAAAATTATTTCACACTACAGACTCATTTTGGTTAGGATCGATTTGAAATCAATCGCGGTTTCAGAGAAATCATACTTCAGGGTTCGTAGTTCTGATTGAATGTTGAACGACTACCCCAAACTAAAATCTATTCACTCACCAAAAATTATTTAACACTACAGACTCATTTTGGTCAGGACCAATTTGAAATCTATCATGGTTTCAGAGAAATCATACTTCATGGTTCTTAGTTCTTTTAGAATGTTGAAAGGTTACAACTTATTAAAATCTATCCACTCAACAAAAATTATTTCACACTACAGACTCATTTTGGTTAGGATCGATTTGAAATCTATAGCGGTTTCAGAGAAATCATACTTCAGGGTTCGTAGTTCTGTTAGAATGTTGAAAGACTACAGCTCACTAAAATCTATCCACTCAACAAAAATTATTTAACACTACAGACTTATTTTGGTCAGGACCAATTTGAAATCTATCATGGTTTCAGAGAAATCATACTTCATGGTTCGTAGTTCTGTTAGAATGTTGAAAGGTTACAACTTATTAAAATCTATCCACTCAACAAAAATTATTTCACACTACAGACTCATTTTGGTTAGGATCGATTTGAAATCAATCGCGGTTCCAGAGAAATCATACTTCAGGCTTCGTAGTTCTGATAGAATGTTGAACGACTACCCCAAACTAAAATCTATTCACTCACCAAAAATTATTTAACACTACAGACTTATTTTTGTCAGGACCAGTTTGAAATCTATCATGGTTTCAGAGAAATCATACTTCATGGTTCGTAGTTCTGTTAGAATGTTGAAAGGTTACAACTTATTAAAATCTATCCACTCAACAAAAATTATTTCACACTACAGACTCATTTTGGTTAGGATCGATTTGAAATCTATAGCGGTTTCAGAGAAATCATACTTCAGGGTTCGTAGTTCTGTTAGAATGTTGAAAGACTACAACTCACTAAAATCTATCCACTCAACAAAAATTATTTAACACTACAGACTTATTTTGGTCAGGACCAATTTGAAATCTATCATGGTTTCAGAGAAATCATACTTCATGGTTCGTAGTTCTTTTAGAATGTTGAAAGGTTACAACTTATTAAAATCTATCCACTCAACAAAAATTATTTCACACTACAGACTCATTTTGGTTAGGATCGATTTGAAATCTATAGCGGTTTCAGAGAAATCATACTTCAGGGTTCGTAGTTCTGTTAGAATGTTGAAAGACTACCCCAAACTAAAATCTATTCACTCACCAAAAATTATTTAACACTACAGACTTATTTTGGTCAGGACCAATTTGAAATCTATCATGGTTTCAGAGAAATCATACTTCATGGTTCGTAGTTCTTTTAGAATGTTGAAAGGTTACAACTTATTAAAATCTATCCACTCAACAAAAATTATTTCACACTACAGACTCATTTTGGTTAGGATCGATTTGAAATCTATAGCGGTTTCAGAGAAATCATACTTCAGGGTTCGTAGTTCTGTTAGAATGTTGAAAGACTACCCCAAACTAAAATCTATTCACTCACCAAAAATTATTTAACACTACAGACTCATTTTGGTCAGGACCCATTTGAAATCTATCATGGTTTCAGAGAAATCATACTTTAGAGTTCGTAGTTCTGTTAGAATGTTGAACGACTACCCGTAACTAAAATCTATCCACTCAACAAAAATTATTTCACACCACAGATTCATTTTGGTCAGGATCGATTTGAAATCTATCATGGATTCAGAGAAATAATACTTCGTGGTTCGTAGTTCTGCTAGAATATTGAAAGACTACCCCAAACTTAAATCTATCCACCGAAGCAAAAATTATTTCACACTACAGACTCATTTTGGTCAGGATCGATTTGAAATCTATCATGGATTCAGAGAAATGATACTTCATGGTTCGTAGTTCTGTTAGAATGTTGAACGGGTACCCCAAACTAATATCTATCCACTCAAGCAAAAATTATTTCACGCTACAGACTCATTTTGGTCATAATCGATTTGAAATCTATCATGGATTCAGAGAAATCATACTTCGTGGTTCGTAGTTCTAATAGAATGTTGAAAGACTACCCCAAACTAAAATCTATCCACCGAAGCAAAAATTATTTCACACCACAGACTCATTTTGGTCAGGATCGATTTGAAATCTATCATGGATTCAGAGAAATGATACTTCATGGTTCGTAGCTCTGATAGAATGTTGAACGACTACCCGTAACTAAAATCTATCCACTCAACAAAAATTATTTCAGACCACAGAATCATATTGGTCAGGATCGATGTGAAATCTATCATGGATTCAGAGAAATCATACTTCGTGGTTCGTAGTTCTAATAGAATATTGAAAGACTACCCCAAACTAAAATCCATCCACCGAAGCAAAAATTATTTCACACCACAGACTCATTTTGGTCAGGATCGATTTGAAATCTATCATGGATTCAGAGAAATCATACTTCGTGGTTCGTAGTTCTAATAGAATGTTGAAAGACTACCCCAAACTAAAATCTATCCACTCAACAAAAATTATTTCACACCACAGGCTCATTTTGGTCAGGATCGATTTGAAATCTATCATGGATTCAGAGAAATCATACTTCATGGTTCGTAGTTCTGATAGAATGTTGAGACACTATCCCAAACTAAAATCTATCCACCAAAGCAAATGTTATTTCACACTACAGACACATAATCTGAAGCGGTATCATAAGAATTGCTTCTTCTTGCAACTTTATCAGTGATTTTCTACCAAGTGTTCTTAATAATAACCATAAATATTCCAATAGTTTCTTTATTATTCATCAAAATATTCGCAGTCTGCGAAAAAAATTTTATGTATTGTTGTTTCATATCGAGTCTTTCATAAATAAGCCAGATTTTATTTTCCTTTCAGAAATTTGGATCTTTGATACTGAAAAAGATAATATCATTGTCCCGGGCTATAATTTTTATGCTACGTGCAACAACTCTTATTCTTCTGGTGGTGTTGCAGTTTTTTTCAAAACGGACTACAATTGTGAAATTTCTAACTATAACTTAAACGCTGCCGATATTATTCAAATTGTTTGTGAGTTGAATAATGAAAAGCACTGTTTTCTGTGCCTACCGATTTCATGCTAGCAATGGAGACGTTTTTCTCGATGAGCTACAGAATTCGCTGCAGGATGTAAGTGTAAAAAACTTAGTTTTTCTAAGTGATATTAATATTGACCTTCTTTTTATGTCTAACTTTGTGCACAACTATTTGATGTTGTTGGCTTCTTTTGGTTTGGGTTGTTGTGTTAGAGAACTGACGCGCTTAATTGACAATTCTATAACATGTACTGACCACATATTTTGCAGGATGAGTAGATCTCTTAACTTTAGATTAATGAGTTCAATAGCTGATTTTAAAATTTCCGATCATTGCATGACTAGCCTTTATTATTTAGATATTGTCTGCGTAAATAATATAACAACAACTTCCATTTCGGTAAAAATTATAATGAAAATAATCCTTCTATAGCGTACGATAATTTTATAACAAAATTTGGTATTTTTCTTGAAACTTGCACTTCCACCTCAGTCAAAATTAACAGTAAAACTAAAAGGCTGAAAGAATGGATGACAGAGCCTCTTTTACGCAAAGTTAAACAAAAAAATAAACTGTATCTGAGATATAAGAAAAACCCTAGCAACTTACAACTTAAAGCCTTTTATAAAACTTTATGTAAGGAAATTTTTACTGAAATTAATGCGTGTAAGGAAAGATTTTATTTTGTTCAACTCGAAAAAAATAAAGGAAATGTTATGGGGGAATGGAATGTAGTAAACAAAATACTGAATCGTTACATAGCTGTTGACAAGCAGTTCGTAATCGCTGATGGTAATAGTCTTTTTCAAATCCAACCGATGTAGCTAACCGTTTTAATAAGTTTTTTGTTTCTATAGCTGACAACCTACCAACGAAGGATTCCTGTAGTGCCAATGCTCGTTTAGTTGGAGGTGGAATGGGAAATAATGTTTTTCTAAACGATAGTTTATTTTTTGATCCTATATCACTCCTTCTGAATTACTTACCATCATTGCATCGGTTAAAAAAGCGTTTATGCTGGAGTTTTTCCTAGTGCGCTAAAAATTGCTGAGGTTCTTCCTCTTCATAAAAAGTCCAATCCTAAGGATATGAATAATTACAGCCCGATATCTCTTTTACGTGCTTGTTCTAAAATATTTGAGAAGACAATGAAATTCAGAATTTTGAGCTTTTTGAATGAAAACAATTTTTTTAGTGAGTGACAATTTTGTTTCCGTGCTGGTAAATCTACTGGAGATGCGCTTTTAAATTTTTGCAGCGATATATATAATATTCTTAATAATAACCTTATAACGGCTGGGCTTTTTGTTGATTTAACCAAAGCATTTGATCTTGTTGATTACAACATTTTGCTAAGTAAATTAATTAATGCAGGAATGCGTCGTTTTATTCATGATTGGATAGCTTCATACTTATCTAATAGAAAGCAAATAGTTAAAATTAACGACTGTTATAGTGAGCTGTGCAATATTGATGTTGGTGTACCTCAGGGGTCGGTCTTAGGTCCCTTACTTTTTTTGATTTTTATCAATACTCAATTTGAAAAAAATTTTAAAGGTTATCTAACGGCTTTTGCGGATGATGTTGCCTACTCCTATAGTAGCAAATCTCCTCTCCACCTAATTGCTGATATTATTACCGACTTGGATTTGTTAAGACGCTGGTTTGCTGTTCATAAAATGATAAAACGAAGCTGATGTACTTCAGTCTAACTGGGTCATCAGCTTGGATCGATTGCAATATTGTTTATCATTTCTCTGAATGTCGTAAATTTTTATTAAAATGCAGCGACGATGATTCTACTGAATGCCTTAATTCATTTTCCTCAACTGAAACTTGCCATAATCAGTGTTTTCTTGTTGATTCGGTTTAGTCTTTTAAGTATCTAGGAGTTATAATTGATAGTAGATTAAATTGGTTCGATCATACTAATTCACTAAAAAAGTACTTATTAAGTTGTTCTAGACAATCCGCTGCTTGTTGCACAAAAACATATCATCCGTATCATTTTTTAAAAAAAGTCGGCTGTATAATAGTTTTATTTTGTTTCAGAAACCAAAAGTTCATCTCTATTACTACAAAGTTCTTAAAGGGTTTTTTATTAGGAGTGGTTATCTTACTGTTAGAAATAATGATAATGATTTACGTATTAACTTCAATGTCTATGTTAATATACCCAATTATTATAAAAATCACTTAAGAAAAATTTTTGCAATAGTAGCTCCTATGATTTTACATAAACTACCTGATGACATGAAATGTTTAATAGCTATAGTCTGCCAGCCGGTGTCAACGGAGAAGATTCAGTCAACACTTAAGACCAGAGGGAATATCTCTCCGGAAACTCCGCCGTATTCCAGTACCCAAGATGTGTCTGCTCTTCAACGCCATGCTCCTGCTAGAGTACACGCCCGATATTCTAAAAAGGAATAGGACCACTCTGGTTCCCAAATTCTGCACCCCTGCGACGATAAACGACTGGAGGCCCATTACTATATCATCCTTAATTATACGGCTCCTCCACAAAACAATGGTCGGACGACTAAACAGGGTCCAACTACACAGGAACCAGCAAAATCGACGGCTGCTTTGCCAACGCGCACGCTCTACATACCCTCATCAAAGAACACAAGAGGAAGGCCACACCACTATGCGTCATATCCCTGGACGTAAGGAAGGCCTTTGACACCATTTCGCACAACAGCATCCAATGAGTGTTCAAGCGTGCCAATATAGAGGACAAGTTCATCCGCTACCTAAGACAAAACTGAGAAAATGTTGAGACGGTAGTCGCAACGGGTACCGGACCGGTATCCGTTCCCCTCAATAGGGGAGTAAAGCAAGGCGATCCAATCTCCCCTATATTGTTCAACATGGTGGCTGATGAGCTTATCTGTGCCATGGACTCATTCGCCGGCATAGACTTTGCTGCCTCGCATATGCCGACGACGTGTTGTTGTTCGCAAGATCCAAGGACGATGGAGAACGAATGCTGGGAGCCGCGCATTCCTTCTTTCTGGAGAGAGGGATGGATATAAACGACAACAAGAGCCGGGTGCTTAATCTTCGAGTAGTCCCTAGCAAGAAGAAGCTTTTTGCTGACACCAGTCCAGCTTGCTTCGGGGACTTAAGCATCCCGGCTCTGGGTGTGGAGGAACAGTTCAAATATCTAGGTGAACAGTTCTCACCCTATGGCGAAACGCCATGCACTTCTGGCAACTTGCTAATAAAGCTGCAGAACTTAAGAAGATCACCTTTAAAGCCTCAACAGAAGTTGTATGTGTTGAAGCAGTTCCTCTTACCCCGATACATCCCATATCTCCAGCGCCCTACTGTCACACGGAAAGCTCTGAAGGACGCCGATAAGAAAATAAGAGCTTTCGTGAGGGCCTCCACCTCCACCAACATTGCCACAATTCGGCAATCTACACAAACACTAAACACGGAGGGCTAGGATTGTTCGAGTTTAGAAGCCGAATACCTGCTTTAATGGTGGAGAGGATCGAGCGACTCACGAGCAACGATAGCCTGTTCGAGGCTATTGCCCAGATTGGGCAACCTTAGATTGCCCGAATGCGTGGGATAGTTTTGGTTAACCTGGCAACCAATGCCCTGCAACTACAATTCAGGAGCTGGAGCGATCTTTCTCAGACAATGGCATTGACCAGGTCGCCGGCCATCGTGCATGCATGGACAGGAGAAGACTTTATTAATGCCATCCGCCTACGCCTCAATCTTCTCCCCACGCAAGGGATCCCATCCAATCCGCCGGAAAGGAGACGGTGCCGTACCCAGTATGGACGCATTGAGAGCCTCAGCCACGTTCTCTAAGGCCGCACGCTCAAGCACTGGGAACGCATCAAAAGGCACAATTGCGTTCAAAAACGCCTCGTGACTGCTGCGCCCAGAAATAGATAGGAAGCGACAGTTGAACCACGGGTTAGAGGCAATGACGGCCTGCTCAAAAAGCCGGACATCTTACTACAGAAGGGCCAAACAATCATCATCTGCGACGTCGGTGTGCACTGGGAGTGACCTGAACGCCTTACCACCCAATATCACCATAAGTTCACCTCCTACAGTTCGCCGGCGTTCACCCAATAACTGAGAGAACATAAGTATCCTTCCACTGATATTGGAGGCACGCGGTACGTGGTGCCATTTGAACAAATTCATCGCAAACCATCTCCAGCTCACCTATGGCTACATAGAGGAGCTCATCACCACCACCATCAGAGGAAGCTGCATAATCCGCCAGCGGTTAATGAGGTCGATATGGGGTACCGGACCAATCCAAAGGGTACGGCTGCCCACTCCCAGCCGAAACTAGCAGCAGAAGCAGCGGACATATTATTTTGATATTTTTGTTACTTATATTTTCTGTAAATTATAACGAAAAAAGAAATATTCAAATAAATTTGCCCATCAGCTGATTATGCTGCTGCGGCAATAGCCAAATGCCTCGTCATCTAATTAGTGACGCGCATGAATGGATTAACGATGTATATAATTTATATTACGATGTATAGCCGGTGAACGGAGTTCTCAGCTTGACCTCTTGGATGTATATCTAGTCTGTAGTTGAATTTGTAAAACTTCTTCACATCCTCATTGACGACCCTGGTAACTTCCTCATTTTCTAGACGTCTCATGAAAGTAGAAAAGAGATGAATGGAATGTAATGAAAAGGAATAGCATAACCAATTAACCAATAAGATGAAAAAAATAAACGATGCAACATTATTTCTGTCTGTGTTAACCGGCTGGCTGGTTCCGGGAGTCTTAGTTCCAATGTGTTCTCTCTAATCTTGGCGATGGTTTGTTGACGTTGAAGATGCACTGGAAAGCGAAGTGAAGTGTGAGGAGTGATTGGTTGTTGAAGACTGGAAACCCAAGTCGGGTCGAAGGGAGTTGTTGTTTCTTTCCTATTTCGTTTCGTTGATTGGATATTGCGTTATTTATGGCCGGCGAAGGCAGTGTTGTATTTGGTCAGTAATGCGGTTAAAGTAATTAAAAAAAAATTATTAACTGTGTTTGACTGCAGAGAATCATTTTACCAGGTCAGTTAGTGCAATGCTGTTTTATATTACATAGTACATATGTATGTATGTATATCTTGTATTTTAATTTGAATTTAGTGCGTATTGTATGAATTACGTCAAATGTATGCATTGTACCGGTGCTTGTATTCAGCGTGCATATGTGGGTGTATATATTGAGCTGGTTTGTTATTGTTTTGAATTTTGTGTAAAATACTCTTTTGCTGAATACTGTGTGTGTGTGTGATTGTTGTTTGTTTACATTACAATCGAAGACAATTAGATTGATTGGAGATTTTGTAGAGGTGGACTGTATTTTGAAAACTGAGTGATGAATGTAACATTAATGTGTTGAATGTGCGGATATTAGGCCGTATGCATAAAAATTAAATATTTACTAGTGGTAAAAGGTCTAAGTAAGTACTAGTACTACTAGTAGAAGCTTATATTTTAAGTATTTACTAGATTTGGTATACGTAAACATGAGTTTTGACCTGCCAGCAAATACTGCTAGTAAATACTGAATTTATACGAGTAAATACTACCAGTTCATCGAACAATTGCTTTGCAAAAAAATTGTTTTTAAAACTATATCGTTAGCTCTTATCGTCATTTACTGTTTCTTTAATGTTTGCTTTGTAAACGATCTCGTTGGAATGATCAGTTCGTAAAGCAAACAGCCATGACAAGAAAAGCTTCTCAACTGCAAACTAGCTTTTGTGCGAATTTTGAAAGAGCATACCGTGTTTTTGAATAAGTCACAACAATCGTGCATTAAAAAGGAGAAGTCCGAAGCTATACAATTATTTATTAGTGAATATGTGTTCAAATAACGGAAGAGCAAATTAGAAAGAGGCTAAATAATTGTTGGAGAGAGGTTAAGAAGAAGGCAGACCTTAAGAAAACGGGAAATAAGCCCATAAAGCTGAAAGAATGAGAAGTACTTTTTTTAGAGCTCTTAAATGCTGATGAAAACCCATCTAGCTCTTGCATACCTGGTACGTATTGCTTTATAAAGCTAATTATTATACTTTTACTAACATTGTTTACGTAAAGGTGGTTTATTTGTGGGAGCAGATAATCCCATTCAGATGCAAACGGAAAAGGAAGCTGATATATGTATGTACGTATTGCTGCAGATGAAATTGAATAATTACCGCGAGATTCTCCAGTAACAAAACGTAGAAAATTGAAGTTTAATGAGACTCAGGAGAGAAAAAAATCTGTCTAATGGAGAACTTCAACGTTTGGTGTTGCTAGAGCAGTTGAAGTTAATACGAATGCAGCAGGAGGAAATTAAAAAAAGGATGGAAAATGACAACGAAGAGCGGAATTCGTATACTACTTATAATTCCATGACCACCACTGAAAGTGAATTAACCTTCTTAAATTTATAAAGCCCGGGAAAGCACTTCTTCTGGTATCTCTTTTAAAATGGCCTTATTAATTTCTGCAACGTTTTTGTTTTTGCCGCCAATATAGCTCTTTCGCTCAGCTAAAAATGTTTCTTGCATTGTTGTACAATGTTTGGAAAACCTTTTCGAATCAATTCTTCTTTTGATTGAATTACATTGGAAAAACTGGTTGGTAACGTTATTAAGCCAGTTTCATTGTCTATCGGCATTTTTCAACAACTGCTTTGAAAATTCATTGGCTGATGGATCATTTTGTAATTGAACACACACATTTGTGGTTAATGTGAGTGTTCTCACATATCTCAGAGTGGATGACTCTAAACATGCATTAAGCTCATCTGCAGCGGTGGATCGAGGAATTGCTGGCAAAGTTTGCCGGAAATCAGCAGCTAATAATATTAAGGCTCCACCAAAGAGCCGTTGATTTCCTTTCATATCCTTCATTGTACGATTGAATGCCTCCAAAGATCTCTTGTGGGCCATAGGATTTTCATCCCACACGACAATTTCACACTGTTGCAACACTTTGGCCATTCCTGACGTTTTGGTAATATTACATGTTGGATTTTCGTTGACGTTCATGTCCAAATGCAACTTGAGCGCAGAATGTGCTGATCTGCCGCCGTCCAACAACGTCGCCGCGATTCCAGATGATACAAGAGCCAATACTCTTGTATTTTGCAAAAGAATGGTGGCCATGATTTCCAGTTTTTCCAGTGCTACCAGGCGCATCTAAGAAATACGTTCCACCACTTTTGTCTGCCATTGCTCTCATCAAAATGTCGTAAACATCTTTTTGTTGTGGGTTTAACTTTGGAACATTTGTTAGAACAAATTGAGTTAAATCATTGCAATCGAAATCATGTTCACGCAGCAAATCTCGATTATACAAATCTTGTAATTGCCGATTTGGCAACGGCATACCTGGCATTGTAAAGCAAATATCTTCTATCATTATGAGAGCTTCATTATTCACTTCTGGTGTTGTTAGAAAATGCGGATTCGATGTTGTTCTACGCACTCGATTCAAAATATCTTCCGTAATAAAATCTGCATAATTTGTCCACAATTCAGATGGGTTCAATGGGCTACACGTTGCTATGATTATTGCAAATCTATATATATCGTCTTGAATTACATGTGTCTGTAAAAGTTGTGAAGTACTGAAATACATTTGTACTCCAGTACAGTATAAGTACCCAGTACCTTTTACTTGTACTTAAAAAAAAGGAGTACAATGTACTTGGTACTTGAAAATCACCAAGTACAAGTACTATTTCAAGTACTCTCTTCTAAGTACATTTACTAGGTACTGTAATACTGGCCAGTACATTTGCAAGTACTTTTCAAGTACAATTCCATTTTAAATATTTGAGTGGCGAATCAAATTTTTATGTTGGTAACAATTTATTATTTAATCATAAGCCTAGTATTTTATACTTAATTACCAGTGGGTACTTTCAGTGAAACTAGAAATACTTATTTTTATTTTATTTTATTTTCTTAAGGTCTCATTGATTTCATAAAAGATGAATTGTCCTTTAATAATACTAGTTGCTCGAAATGTTGGTCAGAAAGAGAGCCACGCTTTGGGGTATTTACAAGACCCGCAAAAGAAAACAACCGTTCCACGGGTCCTGATGACGTCAAAGGAGTGTTGAGCTTTATAGACAGTTTCTTCAGTATAGGATATTTGTCTATCATTGTCATTCCGGTTCCTACATTAGAATCACTAATGTAAGACCAATATTCCTCTTTCACGATGGTTGAGTGCACAAGTTGTAAAAAAGAGTTTAACAATGGTTTTATATGGAAAAAAATCTAATATAACAGTAAATTTAAATTTTTTTCGTAGAATCACTTACACTGTTCATCAATATTTTTTTTTTTTATTGCATCTAGTTTATTTTTTTCTGATAATTGTCTTTTGAAAATTTAAGAAACCTTTTTTTGTCGATTACCTTTTTCTTTTAACAATATTAATCACTTTTTTCTTGTGATCATGCTACATATGTATGTATGTTGCTTTTTTTTTTTTTATTATCTAGGTAGTTCAAAGGGTTTTAAGCTTCATAATCTCCTAGTCAGATTTGCAGCATTAAGTAGTTGCGTCATTTCTACATTGACGTGGTTGAGAAGCCTAAGTTTATGTCTATTAGCTACTTTTTTGACTTCATCTTCAATCAAGTCAATTTCTAGATCTCTATGCAGATCAGAGTGCATTTACTGCGTTCCGTAGCACTTTATTTTGAAAAGTTTGTATTTTTTTTAAATTTGATTTGCATGTGCATGCCCACAGGTCCATACTGGTTTTAGAATTTGCTTGTAAAGCAGTAGTTTATTGTAGTTGGACAAACAAGAGTATCTCCCAATAAGCCAATACATTTTACTGTAACGCATGTTCAATTCGTCTATTTTTTTCTTTACATGGGATTTCCAGCGCAGCTTTGCATCTAGAGTCATGCCTAGATATTTTGCAGTGTTTGCGTATTCTACTACATTATTATTTATGAATACTGTAATGTGCAGAACGTTTTTATTCGTAAAATTGATGTGGACCGACTTTAGGTCATTTAATTTAATTTGCCATTTCTTGGTGGATTTTGAAATATTGCTCACTGCCTTCTTTAGTTTTTTTTTCATTATTTCTACAGTTTCACCCACAGCAAATACAGCAGTATCATCTGCAAATGTTGCCATAGTTATTTCTTCACTTTCTGGTAGATCGCTGGTAAATAAAAGATATAATACAGGGCCTAGCACATTGCCTTGTGGTACACCAGCTTCTATTTCTCTCAATGTGGAGTACTCATCCCCTTGTTTAATTCTAAAATATCGCTGCAATATATAAGATTCTAAAATTTCTGAATATTGCTTTGGTAGATGCTTTTGCAATTTATGGATCTGTCCTTTGTGCCAGACTTTATCGAAAGCTTGTGCTATATCAAGGAATATAGCAGAGCATATCTTTTTCTCTTCAAATGATTTTTCGATTCCATCCGTTATTCTATGCACCTGATCAATCGTGGAATGCTTTGTTCTAAAACCAAATTGATGGTTTGGAATTAGCGATTTTTCTTCGATTATTTTATGCAGACGTTTAATCAACATTTTTTCGAATAGTTTGGACAATATAGGCAGTATCGATATTGGACGATAGGATGTAACTTCACTAGCTGGTTTGCCTGGTTTTGGTATCATAATTACCTCGGCGACTTTCCACATGCTTGGTACATACCTTATCCTGAATGCAGCATTTATAATCTGTGCTAGTTTCTTTAAACCTTTTTTTGGGAATTCTTTTAGGATTTCTCCAGTTATCAAATCAAATCCCGGGGCTTTTTTAGTATTGATGCCTTCTTTTATTTCTTTGGCAATTTCGTTCGCCGTTAACGGTTGAATATATCTCTCTTCTTCGCACAATTCTTCCGTTTCTTCATAATCTTTATCTTCATAAGGTTGGAAGACTTTTGCGAGATACTCAGTAAATAAATTCGCTTTCTCTTGGTTGCTTTTTGCCCAGTTACCTTCTCTGTTTTTAATGGAATGTGTGCTATTGGCCTCTTCATTTTCTTTGTTGCCTTCCAGAGAGAATATTCGGTACTAGCATCATTCGTAAGATTGGTAAGGTATGTTTTAAGAGACTCATTGTTAAATTCTCTTATAGATCTTTTAAGTTTACTGCTTAGCTTATTAAGCATGGTTTTGTCACTTGGCGCCCTTGATTGTTGCCAACGTTTTCTAGCTCTTCTCTTTTCTGCAATACTTTCACGTATTTCTTTTAGATAGGAGTTTTGTTGGATTTTTGGTTTAGTTTTAGGTGTTGCAGCCCATGCAGCTTTTTGGATATTAGTTGTAAATATCTGCACAGCCTCATCTAATTGGCCTTCTGTGTCAATTATCCCTGAAAGTTGGATAGTTTTCTCCAAGTTCTCTCTGAAGTAGTTCCAATCAGTCAGTTGATTATCTAATCGTGGGGTATTTTCTTTGATAATGATTTTGTCGCCAAGTGTTGTAGAATGATCTGAGTCAAGATCTGGCCCCTCTTCTACTTTTATAGCATTTGACGAGATATTCTTTGTTACGAAAAAGTCGACAAGATCTGGGATTTTATTCCTATCTGTTGGCCAATAGGTGGGTTTTCCCGTTGAGTGATATTTGCCGCCAATTTCTCTTATTGTTTCATATAAGTAGTTCTCTTCCTCTCGTATTTGTTAATCTAGATCCCCAATACTTGTTTTTGGCATTAAAATCTCCTCCTGTGATAAATCTATTGCAGAATATGCGAAAGAGGCTTTTAAAATCATTTTTCTTAAGTTTATAGCTGGGAGAACAGTAAATTGATGCAACTGATATTTCTCCGCTTTTCGTTCTTATATTTATTGATATTCCTTGAATCGCACATGATTGGAATTTAGCTTCTATATGGTGATCGATCGTCTTCTTTATTATAACTGCAGCTCCTCCTTTTTCAGAATTATGGGGATGTGGGGAGTGATATAACTCGTACCCATGCAGTTTGAAATTTGTTTCAAATTTAAAGTGCGTCTCTGACACAAGACATATGTATGTATATCTATTTGGTTTATGTCGAGAATTACTTGAATTTCTTCTTTACGATTCTTGATACCATTAGCATTCCATTCTAGGATTTTGATATTATCCATCATGTTTGTCTTTTTAGTGCAGCCTTTTTGTTGCTGCCTTGCCTTTCAAGGAACGATATTCTTTCTAATATAGCTTTATTACTTTTTTCCATGCTTTCCATTCTATTTAGAATGTTTTGCATGAAGGTTTCCATATCAGTAATTGGTTTTGTTTTTGTTGTGTTAGTTGATTTTTCATCAATGTTCATCAATATCAAAATCAAAATCGTAGTAATTTTCCTTTCCATCCTTATGTTTTAATGCTTCCTCCTCGATTATATATTCCATACCCATATTATGAGCAAACTTCTCAGCATGGTTCCGGACTAATTTGCTAATGCTGTCCATAGTGCACTCACGGTATTCATGAGGAATGTCGCTGAGACCTTTGAGCCATTTCAATTTTATTCGAAGGCACAGTACAGCGGCAATTATAGCATTATTAGCTTCCGGCTCCAAATATAAATATGCCTTAAAAGGGTTAATTAGACTCTCTTCTAACATTCCAATTGCGCCTTTTAGCAACGTTATCTGACTAGATGATTTCAATCTTTTCAAAAATTGTCTTTAACGTTACTAAAGTTGGAATCAGATCTCCGAAAAATATGTTGTTGTCGTGCTGTATATGGTCTATTGCTTCTTCCAAAGGCTTCATAATCGTGCAATATTCTTCCAAATATTGCAGATCGTTTTCCGAAAACCGGTCTACAGATAATTTAGTGCACAATTCATATAATTTAGGTTTGTGCGATAAGAGTCTAAATACTGAGTCATATGTAGAGATCCAACGTGTTACTGAAGGAGCAATTAGTGACCCATTTAGAATGGAATCAATGTGTTCTGCCGACTTCGGATACTTACTCTTTATCCAAAAGTTATTACAAATTTTGAGAGATTGCTCAATTTGAAAAGTTCAAATAATTTCGAAAAGTATAATTCAGTTTGTTTATCTCCCATTCACACACAACTCAAAAAATCTAGATCTACATGGCGATTGATCGGGAAACTACTGACTGCCCAAAACATGGATTGGGCCAGTAGCGCAACAATCAAGTTCGTAATGTAGTGCTTGCTTTACCTCCTCGTGGTGGTCCCCGGGCAACTACATGTATAAGTCCTTATACATGCAGGCCAAAATTGCAAGTGCGAGATTGTCTAGAGTCTTAAGTCTAGACTAGGTAACCTGGGCCAGCAACCCGCGTTACCGAAACCCGCCCGCTACGGAAACCGACACAACGCCTCGGATAACGACTGATAACACGTTGACGACCTTTGGCTATTGTACCCGGACTAAGATTGGTTTCTGGAATGTGAAGACGCTCCTTGACTCCCAGAGTGAAGGACCTCAGAACACCAGATTCGTTCAACTGGAACATGAGTTCATTCGATATAGGCTGGACATATTGGGAGTAAGCGAGATAAGGTGGTTAGATGCGGGTGAATACCAATCCCCAACGCGTAACACTTTATTACTCTACTCCGGAAGACCATCCGGAAGCCCCCGTGGATATGGAGTTGGACTGCTGTTAACACCCACAGCACGCAGAGGCCTAATTTCCTGGCAGCCGCACGGTGATAGGATTTTAACGGCCAGATTCCGGACGAGAGTACGTCGCGTCACCATTATACAGTGTAACACCCCCACGGATGGTTCGTCTGAGGAGGAAAAGGAGACCTTCTACAACCAGTTGGGAGCTGTGTATAATACAACACCCAATGGCGACATTGTCATAGTGATGGGGGACCTTAATGCCAAGGTAGGCAGCAACAACGAAGGGCTCAAACATGTTATGGGACGACATGGATTAGGCCACAAATCGCCTTGTCATAGGTGGCACCATGTTTGAGCACAAAGCCTGCCATAAAATCAGTTGGGTGTCAACTGACAGGCAAGCAACCTCCAACCAAATTGACCGTTTTGACATCAGTCGCCGTTTTAGAAGTAGTCTTCTAGATGTCCGAAACAGACGAGGACCGGACATGGGGTTGACACGAGATCACCATCTTATGATACCTACTGTCCAATTACGCACTGCCGCCGTTCGAAGATCCAACTGCATGAGAACGCCCAGGTTCAACATTGACCGACTGAGAGATCCCACAGTACGCCAAGAACTAAGGGACCATCTTTCACGTGGAGTGGAAACAATCAGCAGCTCACTGCCCGCCACCATCCAAGACCATTGGTATGCTGTGAAAACTGTTTTCACATCAGGTGCAGAAAGGATTGTCGGTCGATCGCAAAGAAGTCATAGAGCGTGGCTTTCTGAGGATACCTGGAGAAGGATCGAAAAACGAAACCAGCTAAGAGCTCAAATTGCAGCAACTCCAGCAGCAGGGAGGATCGAGCTAGAGTGTCTATATCGAATGAAGATGAGAGA
This sequence comes from Xylota sylvarum, assembly GCA_905220385.1. Lineage (NCBI taxonomy): Eukaryota > Metazoa > Arthropoda > Insecta > Diptera > Syrphidae > Xylota > Xylota sylvarum. The sequence continues at coordinate 493,407 of CAJMZQ010000065.1, forward strand.
AGTGCAGCGTAGCGTGCGACGTGACAAGCGCAATAACATCTATGTGCTGGCTACGGAAGCAGAAGAAGCAGCAGCGAGGTGCGATAGCAGAACCGTTTATAGAATCACCAAAGAGCTAATAGGTGGCCGAAGCTCTACTCAACACCAAGTGAAAGGCTTAGATGGTTCGTTGCTAATATCGGATGAGGATCAACTCAAGAGATGGAAGGAGCATTTTGCTTCTGTTTTAAACAGAGTATTCGCCAGCAATATGCAACCAAGTCAGACTGAAGTAAGAAATTCCCGAATTCGCATCTCAACCCCCAGTAAAGAAGAGATCATTACCGCGATCAAAGCAATGAAAACCAATAAGGCGGTAGGACTTGATAGCATACCCGCGGAGCTTTTTCGGGCGGCGCCAACTGCATCGGCTGAGCTTCTTTTTCCACTTGTTGGGAGAACATGGGAAGCCGAGAGTTTTCGGGATGAGTGGAAGAAGGGAATGATCGTCAAGCTCCTGCACCTAATGCAGTGCGAAAACTGGAGAGGTATCTGCGTGCTACCTGCTGTAGCCAAAGTAATAGCTAGAATTATCCTGGAGCGAATCAAAGAACACCTCGAAGACACACTCGACGCTGAACAAGCAGGTTTCCGCTCTGGATCCTCCTGTATCGACCACATCAACACCCTGCGGATCATCATCGAGCAATGCGTTGAATATCGATCACCACTACACCTGCTGTTCATCGATTTCGAAAAGGCGTTTGATAGTGTCAATCGGGAATGTATTTGGCTTGCCTTGCGCAGGAGAGGCATTCCTGATAAATTAATAGCTATTATCAAGGCTACTTACGATGGATCCACATGTCACGTTTTGCACAGAGGAAGGCTGCCTGTGGAATTCGAAGTCCAAAGTGGGGTTCGGCAAGGTTGCATTTTTTCACCAATATTATTTCTATTGGTGATAAGCGATGTGCTAAATGCGGCTTTATCGACCGGAAATGGAGGAATTCGATGGACTCTTACATCTGAACTCAAACACCTCGACTACGCCGACGATGTATGCCTACTGCCCCACAGAATAATGGGCCTTCACCAAATGACAGCAAATGTGGAGAGAGAAGCTAACATCGTTGGGCTGAAAATTAACTCGGCAAAAACAAAAATGATCAGCCTAGGACCGAACTCATCAACTCATATATGCATTGCTGGACAAACGGTTGAGAGAGTAGAGAGTTTCCAATACCTTGGGAGTATTGCCTCAACTGATGGCGGAACCGAACTGGATATAGCCAGCCGAATAGGGAAAGCAAAATCTGCGTTTGGGATGTTATCCACAATTTGCCGTAGTAATGCAATTAGCTTAAACACCAAGCTACGACTGTTCTGTTCCAACGTTGAATCCGTGCTGCTATATGGATGTGGTACCTGGAGAGTGACTGCTACTATCACGAAGAAGCTGCAAACTTTTGTTAATAGGTGCCTACGCAACATCTTAAGAATTTTCTGGCCAAACCGTATCTCTAACGAACAGCTTTATCAGAGAACGGGTCATGAACCTATAGGCACAACCATACAACGACGAAAGTGGCAGTGGATTGGTCACACTCTCCGAAAAGGTGACAGGTCCATAGCTAACCACGCGATGCAATGGAACCCGCTTACTCAGGATGGCGGAATACGCGGCGGTCCCAGAAGTACATGGCGCAGAACAGTCGAGAAGGAAGCACGGCAATTGGGAAAGAGTTGGGGAGAGCTGAGGCACATTGCCAGAAACCGCACACGACTAGGACCCACAAGGGGATACAGGACATAAGTAAGTAAGTACAACTCAAAAAATTAAGTTTTTCAGAAAAGACGAAAAATAGTTTTGTGAATTTAACTACGAACTAAGCAATGTTAACAAGAAAAAATAGGTAATGATATTCGTCTGCATGGCTAATAATGACACCAAGTTAATGTACTTTTAGTAAATATGTTGGGTGAAAGTTTAAAGACCTTTTGTTTTTTTGTTTTTTAATTTGTGTCACTTTTAAAATACATATGCAATATGTGAATCAAAAGTACCTTTAAATGCCTTTTGTATGAACTTGCGTCGGCTACAAATATTTTAAAAAATCCGTACTAGCCATCAAATTCATAGTGTGACATGCACACCGAACTTGGTTTGGCAGAGCGTAGTAGGAGTCCTCGTCACAAAACTCCGGTAGCTCATCATCCTCGCAATTAAAATTGGTAACCACAAATTCTTTGAACGCCTTTACGAAGTTCGAACCATTATCTGTTATTGTGGCTAAGGTTGTGGTTAAGGCCGAACCAATTGATCATTTAGGATAAATATTAACAAGTAGCAGTATAGTAGTAGTAAGAACTTTATTTAGAAAAAAAGAACACGCAACAACAATAACTAATGTCGTCTGTTGTATTAATAAGTACAAATTCAAACGAATCTTTACGAATTACTTTTTTTTATTTCATAGATTTTTATCTTTTAATTTAATTTTTCTTATTAACATATTTAAATTACATATATCATATTAATCAATTATTTATATTGCTTTTATCAATAAAACTTAAAAATTTTCTTTATTCTTAAATTATCTTTCATTAGGAGGATTTATACCAAAATGATAAATAATTCAATACAAGGAAAACATCTTCGGCGGATTAGTCGGAACGCACAGCCTCCACGACATGACAACAGACAATGGTCGACTATCCAACGAGAAGAACCTGCAAACCGCATAGAAAAAGGAATTCAACATTGGAAGCCCCCTCCTCGAAACAGTGAAGGAATCATAGTCACCGAAGCACAGAGAATACTAGATATGTTAAAGCAGCATTTCCAGCAGCTACTTATTGGGCTTCAGGTAGAGAGAGGGATAGGGCAAGAAGAGAACCCGCATCCAGTCAATGATGAAGCCTCCCAGTTTTGAAAAGGTTGGGTCAGCTAACAAAAAGCTGAAGAACAACAAAGCTGCCGGCTCTGATTGGCTACCATTTTCATGGCTTTTCAAACATGGTGGTGATGCTTTGTTAGCGTGCATACACCAAATCAGCAACCAAGTATAGGTGGATGAAGCGACGCTCGATGACTGGACTATTAGTTCCAAATGCCTGTCCAGCTGAAAACAGCTTGTCCAGGATCGAAGTGAGTGGAAGGCTGCCGTGTCTCAGGCAGATACTCTTCACGGGTCGGGAGCGCGCTAAGTAAAGTAAGTAAATTATTTATTAGTTGAGACTAATGATCCTTACTTTAAAATCAATTAGTCAGCAATGATATTGTAGTTACGAATACTCTTATTTTTTAAATATTGAATTTGATTCATACATAATTCCTTCAAATGAACTAAATACTAATAGATTCCGATTATTGGATGTTGATGACCGAATTGTATTACCAATAAATTATCAAATTCGAATTTTAGTAACTGCTGCCTATGTAATTCATTCATAAACTATTCCTGCACTTAGTCTAAGAATTGTTGGTACACCAGGACGATTAAATCGAACTAACTTTGTTATTTTGGTGGCCAAAGGATGGTGATGCGGAATATATGGGAACACAGCGTTCTCACCTTAGCCTCTCACTATCAACTCCTACTCTACACCTCCGCGTTGGTGGCTGCCCCTTTAGAAGGTCGTTGGTGGTAGCAAACGAGAGACTGGGGAGGGGTGTTTTCTCACTAAGGCACTTCCTCTTGATTCCTTTCCAGGTGGAATCAACGGTTCCAGTGAGGCCGAACTTTCTAGTGTAATCCCTATATGAGCTGCTCTGACTTATTCAGATCCCAGGTCTATAGGGATCCCAACACTGAGCCAGGGGTTGGAAAAGAATTGGTGGCGGATGAGCCCTTAATGGGCCGTATCCCAGAAGTGGGTTACCGACTCCGGAAAATCCGGCCATTTGTCCTAGTGGTATAAAAGGGAACTGGTCTTCCAGGTGGGGGTTTGTGCGTAGGGGTAACTTCCCGACCACGGAAAAAATTTATTAGTTCCGAAACCTATACAAGCCTCAGATATGGATGGACTCACTGTTGACGACCCCAGCAATCGAAATAAGGACAACGACCTTCGGATCTGCACGTGGAATGTTCGGACCCTTAACAGACGGCGTGCAGCCGAAGAATTAGCAGAGGCCCTAGACTGCTATAATGCAGACATCACCGCCATCCAGGAAGTGCAATGGGATGGGATGAAAGGATGAAAAACTGTGATATCTATTACAGTGATTGCTATAGAGAGCAGAAACAGCACTTATTCGGATGTGGATTTGTCATAGGCGGTAGACTTTGGCAAGAAGTCTTAAGCTTTCGACACGTGAGCGAACGACTTATGACAATCCTCATCAAGGCTAAATTCGTCAACATAAGCCTTATATGCGCTCATAGCCACACAGAAGACAAGGACGACGCCACCAAAGAATGTTTCTACGTGCTCCTCGACAAGACTTACGAGCAATATCCTAAATATGATAGCCTAGATAGGAAACGAGGACATCTTTGGTAGGACGATTGGTAAGCACAGTCCCCACGACACCACGGCCGGAAACGGACTTAGGCTTATTGACTTCGCTGCGGGGCGAAACGTCACTGTAGCAAGCACACGGTTTCCTCATCTCAATATCCACAAGGGGACATGACGGTCTCCTGATCATCAAACGGTCAACCAAATTGATCACATTGCGATCGACGTAAGGCATGCCCCCAGTATTCTGGATGTCCGAACCTTCCGAGCAGCCAACATCGACTCGGATCATTACCTTGTTGCAGCCACGGTACAAATGCGGATATCCCTAACGTCACAACAAAGAAGAAATACTGTGAGAAGATATAACGTTGAAAAGCTGCAATCGCAAGAGATCGCCAGAACCTTTGCCGAACGCGTATCCCGAAATCTCGCTACAACTCCTATGCCGCCAGCATCAAATGCCGAGGACCAATGGCAACACTGCCAACATGCCATCAGAAGTGCCGCAACTGATGAATCGCTGTATCTTTGGGCTGAGAAGGCAATTGAGTAGTAAGGCCCTATGCCGAACAACTAAGGAGACTCTATATAAGACCTTGATCATCCCAGTCCTGCTTTATGGCGCTGAAGCTTGGACTCTATCAAAATCCGATGAAGATATCCTCGCTTCGCTTCGAGAGAAATATTCTTCGTAAAATTTTCGATTCCGTTTGCGTCGACGGGCTTTGGAGAAGGAGATTTAACGACGAACTATACGAGCTGTAAAGCGACATCGACCTAGTCAAAAAACTGCGCATCAGTCGTTTGAGATGTCTAGGACATGTAGCGCGAATGGACACCAGTGCTCCGGCCCGCAGAGTCCTCGAATCCAACCCGGAGGGGCAACACAGTAGAGGAAGACCTCGCCTTAGGTGGCGCACACAAATTGAAGGGGACCTGAAAAGCTTGGAGTGCGCAACTGGAGGCAGAGAGATAAGGACAGCACTAACTGTAGATGCTTGTTATTGGAGGCCCAGGTTCACCCCGAAATGTAGCGCCACCTAAGTAAGTAAGTAGGTCAGCGGTCGATTTTCCTTTGTCTTTCATTTCTCTTTTGTTGTCCTAATCCTTATATTTGTCCTCTCTATCCTGCATTGGAGCATTGGCAAAGTATTATCATGTCAATACTCCTTGTCCCTATTTGGTCAATGCTAATAAGCTAGCCTAAACTTAGCTAACATTTAAACTTAAATAATGAACAAAAAACACTCCACTACATACACTACATTGACCTGGTTCTAACAAATAAAATAATTTAAAACCTACATATATCAAACGACAAGTTACACAAAATGTAAAATAGATAAAAAAACAAAACCTACATTTAACAAATAAAATCCACCTTCGATTCGTTCACTGATTGAGTTCATTGACTCTTGATCCGTGAACGAAGCACGGTTTCATCCATTGTACGAGGGAGGAAGATGGCTACACATGTGCAGCATAAAAAAACAAATGTCAAAATTATTTTGAACGTGGTCCAGATAGTAAGTATTTTGTTGAAATTGTATCTAATTTCATTTGTTAATCATTTTTCTTTCCATGTCAGCGTTGAGGTAAATATCTGTCATCAAAGGTAAATGCATTGGAAAGTTATGAGGAGGTAACTAAGGTAATGTTACAATACCAAGTAATCACCTTCAAGAAAAGATTCTTTGTTTACTTTTTTTAACAAAAAAATTTCTTCCAGGTTCACGCAACAATCTGTAAAAGAAGATAATAAGTAAATAAATTTAATATTCTTCAAGAAACAATTTCTAAAATCAAATGCTCTAATGCCAAATAAGCTATATTAGCTACATTAAAGAAGAAGTTAATGGTATATACATGTAAACCTAATCTTCCCATTAAAAGTTGATCTTGATAAAAAAAGTAAGGCTTTAAATAAAGCATGTTCTATAGATAAAATTATTATTATTAAATCTTAAATGCAATAATCTGATAATGCAATAATGTTTTTAATCAAATTCAAAATTAGTCCCTTAACCAGAAATAAATATTGTTAAACTAGCTAATAATAATAATTGACCTTAAAATGAATTATTTACAAAAAAATTAAAACGAATTAATAAACTCCTGTTGTTACCAAAGTAGAAAAAAGGAATAAAGCAGAAAAAGAAGATGGAGCTGCTATAACTGCAGGTAACCATGAAGAAAAATGAATCTGTGCACTTTTTGTTATAGCAACTACAATTCATTCACCAACTACTATTATTTCTTTATCATTTTTTTATAAATTCTAAATAATAATGAAGAAACGAACAAAACGAAAGATATGCATATCAATCTTATACATGTTATAAAAATGTTATAACAATTCTTATTGTCTTGAATGCAAAAACTTAACATAAAAAAAACAAACCAATTCATTTTGTAATAAAATATAAAAATAAGAAAAATAATCTGATTCTTATAAATAATAATAAAAGTAAATTAATTAAACAATAGATATTCCATAATCTAAGATGAATTAAATTCAAATCATTGATACAACAAATCAATATTTTTTTAAACTCTTTAAATTTTATAATCACAATGAACTTACATATATCTGATTTTAATGACCAACAAATTTATAAGAAACCAATTTGATCCTGACCACAATGAGTCTGTAGTGTGAAATAATTTTGCTCCAGTGGATAGATTTTAGTTTGGGGTAGTCGTTCAATATTCTATCAGAACTACGAACCATGAAGTATAATTTCTCTGAAACCGTGGTAGATTTCAAATCGATCCTGACCACAATGAGTCTATAGTGTGAAATAATTTTTGTTGAGTATATAGATTTTGGTTTGGGGTAGTCTTTCAATATTCTAGCAGAACTACGAACCATGAACTATGATTTCTATGAAACCATGGTAGATTTCAAATTGATCCTGACCACAATGATTCTGTAGTGTGAAATAATTTTGCTCCAGTGGATAGATTTTAGTTTGGGGTAGTCTTTCAATATTCTATCAGAACTACGAACCATGAAGTATAATTTCTCTGAAACCGTGGTAGATTTCAAATCGATCCTGACCACAATGAGTCTGTAGTGTGAAATAATTTTTGTTGAGTATATAGATTTTAGTTTGGGGTAGTGTTTCAATATTTTAGCAGAACTACGAACCATGAAGTATGATTCCTCAGAAACCATGGTAGATTTCAAATTGATCCTGACCACAATGAGTCTGTAGTGTGAAATAATTTTTGTTGAGTGGATAGATTTTAGTTTGGGGTAGTCTTTTAATATTCTAGCAGAACTACGAACCATGAAGTATGATTTCTATGAAAATATGGTAGATTTCAAATTGATCCTGACCAAAATGAGTCTGTAGTGTGAAATAATTTTTGTTGAGTGGATAGATTTTAGTTAGGGGTAGTCTTTCAATATTCTCGCAGAACTACGAACCATGAAGTATGATTTCTCTGAAACCATTGTAGATTTCAAATTGATCCTGACCACAATGAGTCTGTAGTGTGAAATAATTTGCTCCAGTGTCAATAGTCTTTTAATATTCTAGCAGAACTACGAACCATGAAGTATGATTTCTATGAAACCATGGTAGATTTCAAATTGATCCTGACCACAATGAGTCTGTAGTGTGAAATAATTTTGCTCCAGTGGATAGATTTTAATTTGGGGTAGTCTTTTAATATTCTATCAGAACTACGAACCATGAAGTATGATATCTCTGAAACCATGGTAGATCTCAAATCGATCCTGACCACAATGAGTCTGTAGTGTGAAATAATTTTTGTTGAGTATATAGATTTTAGTTTGGGGTAGTCTTTCAATATTCTCGCAGAACTACGAACCATGAAGTATGATTTCTCTGAAACCATTGTAGATTTCAAATTGATCCTGACCACAATGAGTCTGTAGTGTGAAATAATTTGCTCCAGTGTCAATAGTCTTTTAATATTCTAGCAGAACTACGAACCATGAAGTATGATTTCTATGAAACCATGGTAGATTTCAAATTGATCCTGACCACAATGAGTCTGTAGTGTGAAATAATTTGCTCCAGTGTCAATAGTCTTTTAATATTCTATCAGAACTACGAACCATGAAGTATGATATCTCTGAAACCATGGTAGATCTCAAATCGATCCTGACCACAATGAGTCTGTAGTGTGAAATAATTTTTGTTGAGTGGATAGATTTTAGTTTGGGGTAGTCTTTTAATATTCTAGCAGAACTACGAACCATGAAGTATGATTTCTATGAAAATATGGTAGATTTCAAATTGATCCTGACCAAAATGAGTCTGTAGTGTGAAATAATTTTTGTTGAGTGGATAGATTTTAGTTAGGGGTAGTCTTTCAATATTCTCGCAGAACTACGAACCATGAAGTATGATTTCTCTGAAACCATTGTAGATTTCAAATTGATCCTGACCACAATGAGTCTGTAGTGTGAAATAATTTGCTCCAGTGTCAATAGTCTTTTAATATTCTAGCAGAACTACGAACCATGAAGTATGATTTCTATGAAACCATGGTAGATTTCAAATTGATCCTGACCACAATGAGTCTGTAGTGTGAAATAATTTTGCTCCAGTGGATAGATTTTAATTTGGGGTAGTCTTTTAATATTCTATCAGAACTACGAACCATGAAGTATGATATCTCTGAAACCATGGTAGATCTCAAATCGATCCTGACCACAATGAGTCTGTAGTGTGAAATAATTTTTGTTGAGTGGATAGATTTTAGTTAGGGGTAGTCTTTCAATATTCTCGCAGAACTACGAACCATGAAGTATGATTTCTCTGAAACCATTGTAGATTTCAAATTGATCCTGACCACAATGAGTCTGTAGTGTGAAATAATTTGCTCCAGTGTCAATAGTCTTTTAATATTCTAGCAGAACTACGAACCATGAAGTATGATTTCTATGAAACCATGGTAGATTTCAAATTGATCCTGACCACAATGAGTCTGTAGTGTGAAATAATTTGCTCCAGTGTCAATAGTCTTTTAATATTCTATCAGAACTACGAACCATGAAGTATGATATCTCTGAAACCATGGTAGATCTCAAATCGATCCTGACCACAATGAGTCTGTAGTGTGAAATAATTTTTGTTGAGTATATAGATTTTAGTTTGGGGTAGTCTTTCAATATTCTATCAGAACTACGAACCATGAAGTATGATTTCTCTGAAACCATGGTAGATTTCAAATCGATCCTGACCACAATGAGTCTGTAGTGTGAAATAATTTTGCTCCAGTGGATAGATTTTAATTTGGGGTAGTCTTTCAATATTCTATCAGAACTACGAACCATGAAGTATAATTTCTCTGAAACCATGGTAGATTTCAAATCGATCCTGACCACAATAAGTCTGTAGTGTGAAATAATTTTTGTTGAGTGGATAGATTTTAGTTTGGGGTAGTCTTTCAATATTCTATTTGAAATACGAACCATGAAGTATGATTTCTCTGAAACCATGAAAGATTCCAAATTGATCCTGACCAGAATGAGTCTATAGTGTGAAATAATTTTTGTTGAGTATATAGATTTTAGTTTGGGGTAGTGTTTCAATATTTTAGCAGAACTACGAACCATGAAGTATGATTCCTCAGAAACCATGGTAGATTTCAAATTGATCCTGACCACAATGAGTCTGTAGTGTGAAATAATTTTTGTTGAGTGGATAGATTTTAGTTTGGGGTAGTCTTTTAATATTCTAGCAGAACTACGAACCATGAAGTAGGATTTCTATGAAACCATGGTAGATTTCAAATTGATCCTGACCACAATGAGTCTGTAGTGTGAAATAATTTTTGTTGAGTGGATAGATTTTAGTTTGGGGTAGTCTTTCAATATTCTATTTGAAATACGAACCATGAAGTATGATTTCTCTGAAACCATGAAAGATTCCAAATTGATCCTGACCACAATGAGTCTGTAGTGTGAAATAATTTTTGTTGAGTGGATGGATTTTAGTTTGGGGTAGTCTTTCAATATTCTAGCAGAACTACGAACCATGAAGTATAATTTCTCTGAAACCATGGTAGATTTCAAATCGATCCTGACCACAATGAGTTTGTAGTGTGAAATAATTTTTGTTGAGTATATAGATTTTAGTTTGGGGTAGTCTTTCAATATTCTATCAGAATTACGAACCATGAAGTATGATTTCTCTGAAACCATGAAAGATTTCAAATTGATCCTGACCACAATGAGTCTGTAGTGTGAAATAATTTTTGTTGAGTGGATAGATTTTAGTTTGGGGTAGTCTTTCAATATTCTATTTGAAATACGAACCATGAAGTATGATTTCTCTGAAACCATGAAAGATTTCAAATTGATCCTGACCACAATGAGTCTGTAGTGTGAAATAATTTTTGTTGAGTGGATAGATTTTAGTTTGGGGTAGTCTTTCAATATTCTATTTGAAATACGAACCATGAAGTATGATTTCTCTGAAACCATGAAAGATTCCAAATTGATCCTGACCAGAATGAGTCTATAGTGTGAAATAATTTTTGTTGAGTATATAGATTTTAGTTTGGGGTAGTGTTTCAATATTTTAGCAGAACTACGAACCATGAAGTATGATTCCTCAGAAACCATGGTAGATTTCAAATTGATCCTGACCACAATGAGTCTGTAGTGTGAAATAATTTTTGTTGAGTGGATAGATTTTAGTTTGGGGTAGTCTTTTAATATTCTAGCAGAACTACGAACCATGAAGTAGGATTTCTATGAAACCATGGTAGATTTCAAATTGATCCTGACCACAATGAGTCTGTAGTGTGAAATAATTTTTGTTGAGTGGATAGATTTTAGTTTGGGGTAGTCTTTTAATATTCTAGCAGAACTACGAACCATGAAGTATGATTTCTATGAAAATATGGTAGATTTCAAATTGATCCTGACCAAAATGAGTCTGTAGTGTGAAATAATTTTTGTTGAGTGGATAGATTTTAGTTAGGGGTAGTCTTTCAATATTCTCGCAGAACTACGAACCATGAAGTATGATTTCTCTGAAACCATTGTAGATTTCAAATTGATCCTGACCACAATGAGTTTGTAGTGTGAAATAATTTTTGTTGAGTATATAGATTTTAGTTTGGGGTAGTCTTTCAATATTCTATCAGAATTACGAACCATGAAGTATGATTTCTCTGAAACCATGAAAGATTTCAAATTGATCCTGACCACAATGAGTCTGTAGTGTGAAATAATTTTTGTTGAGTGGATAGATTTTAGTTTGGGGTAGTCTTTCAATATTCTATTTGAAATACGAACCATGAAGTATGATTTCTCTGAAACCATGAAAGATTCCAAATTGATCCTGACCAGAATGAGTCTGTAGTGTGAAATAGTTTTTGTTGAGTGGATAGATTTTAGTTTGGGGTAGTCTTTCAATATTCTAGCAGAACTACGAACCATGAAGTATGATTATTCTGAAACCATGGTAGATTTCAAATCGATCCTGACCAAAATGAGTCTGTAGTGTGAAATAATTTTTGTAGAGTATATAGATTTTAGTTTGCGGTAGTTTTTCAATATTCTATCAGAACTACGAACCATGAAGTATGATTTCTCTGAAAACATGGTAGATTTCAAATCGATCCTGACCACAATGAGTCTGTAGTGTGAAATAATTTTGCTAAAGTGAATAGATTTTAGTTTGGGGAAGTCTTTCAATATTCTATCAGAACTACGAAACATTAAGTATAATTTCTCTGAATCCATGGTAGATTTCAAATCGATCCTGACCACAATGAGTCTGTAGTGTGAAATAATTTTTGTTGAGTGGATAGATTTTAGTTTGGGGTAGTCTTTCAATATTCTATTTGAAATACGAACCATGAAGTATGATTTCTCTGAAACCATGAAAGATTCCAAATTGATCCTGACCAGAATGAGTCTGTAGTGTGAAATAGTTTTTGTTGAGTGGATAGATTTTAGTTTGGGGTAGTCTTTCAATATTCTAGCAGAACTACGAACCATGAAGTATGATTATTCTGAAACCATGGTAGATTTCAAATCGATCCTGACCAAAATGAGTCTGTAGTGTGAAATAATTTTTGTAGAGTATATAGATTTTAGTTTGCGGTAGTTTTTCAATATTCTATCAGAACTACGAACCATGAAGTATGATTTCTCTGAAAACATGGTAGATTTCAAATCGATCCTGACCACAATGAGTCTGTAGTGTGAAATAATTTTGTTAAAGTGAATAGATTTTAGTTTGGGGAAGTCTTTCAATATTCTATCAGAACTACGAAACATTAAGTATAATTTCTCTGAAACCATGGTAGATTTCAAATCGATCCTGACCACAATGAGTCTGTAGTGTGAAATAATTTTTGTTGAGTATATAGATTTTAGTTTGGGGTAGTCTTTCAATATTCTATCAGAATTACAAACCATGAAGTATGATTTCTCTGAAACCATGAAAGATTTCAAATTGCTCCTGACCACAATGAGTCTGTAGTGTGAAATAATTTTGCTCCAGTGGATAGATTTTAGTTTGGGGTAGTCTTTCAATATTCTATCAGAACTACGAACCATGAAGTATGATTTCTCTGAAACCATGGTAGATTTCAAATCGATCCTGACCACAATGAGTCTGTAGTGTGAAATAATTTTGCTCCAGTGTCAATAGTCTTTTAATATCCTAGCAGAACTACGAACCATGAAGTATGATTTCTCTGAAACCATGGTAGATTTCAAATCGATCCTGACCACAATGAGTCTGTAGTGTGAAATAATTTTGCTCCAGTGGATAGATTTTAGTTTGGGGTAGTCTTGCAATATTCTAGCAGAACTACGAACCATGAAGTATGATTATTCTGAAACCATGGTAGATTTCAAATCGATCCTGACCAAAATGAGTCTGTAGTGTGAAATAATTTTTGTTGAGTATATAGATTTTAGTTTGGGGTAGTCTTTCAATATTCTATCAGAACTACGAACCATGAAGTATGATTTCTCTGAAACCATGGTAGATTTCAAATCGATCCTGACCACAATGAGTCTGTAGTGTGAAATAATTTTTGTTGAGTGGATGGATTTTAGTTTGGGGTAGTCTTTCAATATTCTAGCAGAACTACGAACCATGAAGTATAATTTCTCTGAAACCATGGAAGATTTCAAATCGATCCTGACCACAATGAGTCTGTAGTGTGAAATAATTTTGCTCCAATGTCAACAGTCTTTTAATATTCTAGCAGAACTACGAACCATGAAGTATGATTTCTCTGAAACCATGGTAGATATCAAATCGATCCTGACCACAATGAGTCTGTAGTGTGAAATAATTTTTGTTGAGTATATAGATTTTAGTTTGGGGTAGTCTTTCAATATTCTATCAGAACTACGAACCATGAAGTATGATTTCTCTGAAACCATAGTAGATTTCAAATCGATCCTGTCCACAATGAGTCTGTAGTGTGAAATAATTTTTGTTGAGTGGATGGATTTTAGTTTGGGGTAGTCTTTCAATATTCTAGCAGAACTACGAGCCATGAAGTATAATTTCTCTGAAACCATGGTAGATTTCAAATCGATCCTGACCACAATGAGTCTGTAGTGTGAAATAATTTTTGTTGAATATATTGATTTTAGTTTGGGGTAGTCTTTCAATATTCTATCAGAATTACGAACCATGAAGTATGATTTCTCTGAAACCATGAAAGATTTCAAATTGATCCTGACCAGAATGAGTCTGTAGTGTGAAATAATTTTTGTTGAGTGTATAGATTTTAGTTTGGGGTAGTCTTTCAATATTCTATCAGAACTACGAACCATGAAGTATGATTTCTCTGAAACCATGGTAGATTTCAAATCTATCCTGACCACAATGAGTCTGTAGTGTGAAATAATTTTTGTTGAGTGTATAGATTTTAGTTTGGGGTAGTCTTTCAATATTCTATCAGAACTACGAACCATGAAGTATGATTTCTCTGAAACCATGGTAGATTTCAAATCTATCCTGACCACAATGAGTCTGTAGTGTGAAATAATTTTTGTTGAGTATATAGATTTTAGTTTGGGGTAGTCTTTCAATATTCTATCAGAACTACGAACCATGAAGTATGATTTCTCTGAAACCATAGTAGATTTCAAATCGATCCTGTCCACAATGAGTCTGTAGTGTGAAATAATTTTTGTTGAGTGGATGGATTTTAGTTTGGGGTAGTCTTTCAATATTCTAGCAGAACTACGAGCCATGAAGTATAATTTCTCTGAAACCATGGTAGATTTCAAATCGATCCTGACCACAATGAGTCTGTAGTGTGAAATAATTTTTGTTGAATATATTGATTTTAGTTTGGGGTAGTCTTTCAATATTCTATCAGAACTACGAACCATGAAGTATGATTTCTCTGAAACCATGATAGATTTCAAATCGATCCTGCCCACAATGAGTCTGTAGTGTGAAATAATTTTTGTTGAGTGTATAGATTTTAGTTTGGGGTAGTCTTTCAATATTCTATCAGAACTACGAACCATGAAGTATGATTTCTCTGAAACCATGGTAGATTTCAAATCTATCCTGACCACAATGAGTCTGTAGTGTGAAATAATTTTTGTTGAGTATATAGATTTTAGTTTGGGGTAGTCTTTCAATATTCTATCAGAACTACGAACCATGAAGTATGATTTCTCTGAAACCATAGTAGATTTCAAATCGATCCTGTCCACAATGAGTCTGTAGTGTGAAATAATTTTTGTTGAGTGGATGGATTTTAGTTTGGGGTAGTCTTTCAATATTCTAGCAGAACTACGAGCCATGAAGTATAATTTCTCTGAAACCATGGTAGATTTCAAATCGATCCTGACCACAATGAGTCTGTAGTGTGAAATAATTTTTGTTGAATATATTGATTTTAGTTTGGGGTAGTCTTTCAATATTCCATCAGAATTACGAACCATGTAGTATGATTTCTCTGAAACCATGAAAGATTTCAAATTGATCCTGACCAGAATGAGTCTGTAGTGTGAAATAGTTTTTGTTGAGTGGATAGATTTTAGTTTGGGGTAGTCTTGCAATATTCTAGCAGAACTACGAACCATGAAGTATGATTATTCTGAAACCATGGTAGATTTCAAATCGATCCTGACCAAAATGAGTCTGTAGTGTGAAATAATTTTGCTCCAGTGGATAGATTTTAGTTTGGGGTAGTCTTTCAATATTCTATCAGAACTACGAACCATGAAGTATGATTTCTCTGAAACCATGGTAGATTTCAAATCGATCCTGCCCACAATGAGTCTGTAGTGTGAAATAATTTTTGTTGAGTGTATAGATTTTAGTTTGGGGCAGTCTTTCAATATTCTATCAGAACTACGAACCATGAAGTATGATTTCTCTGAAACCATGGTAGATTTCAAATCTATCCTGACCACAATGAGTCTGTAGTGAGAAATAATTTTGCTCCAGTGGATAGATTTTAGTTTGGGGTAGTCTTTCAATATTCTATCAGAACTACGAACCATGAAGTATAATTTCTCTGAAACCATGGTAGATTTCAAATCGATCCTGACCACAATGAGTCTGTAGTGTGAAATAATTTTGCTCCAGTGGATAGATTTTAGTTTGGGGTAGTCTTTCAATATTCTATCAGAACTACGAACCATGAAGTATGATTTCTCTGAAACCATGGTAGATTTCAAATCGATCCTGACCACAATGAGTCTGTAGTGTGAAATAATTTTTGTTGAGTATATAGATTTTAGTTTGGGGTAGTCTTTCAATATTCTATCAGAACTACGAACCATGAAGTATGATTTCTCTGAAACCATGGTAGATTTCAAATCGATCCTGACCACAATGAGTCTGTAGTGTGAAATAATTTTTGTTGAGTATATAGATTTTAGTTTGGGAAAGTCTTTCAATATTCTATCAGAACTACGAACCATGAAGTATAATTTCTCTGAAACCATGGTAGATTTCAAATCGATCCTGACCACAATGAGTCTGTAGTGTGAAATAATTTTGCTCCAGTGGATAGATTTTAGTTTGGGGTAGTCTTTCAATATTCTATCAGAACTACGAACCATGAAGTATGATTTCTCTGAAACAATGGTAGATTTCAAATCGATCCTGACCACAATGAGTCTGTAGTGTGAAATAATTTTTGTTGAGTATATAGATTTTAGTTTGGGAAAGTCTTTCAATATTCTATCAGAACTACGAACCATGAAGTATGATTTCTCTGAAACCATGGTAGATTTCAAATCGATCCTGACCACAATGAGTCTGTAGTGTGAAATAATTTTGCTCCAGTGGATAGATTTTAGTTTGGGGTAGTCTTTCAATATTCTATCAGAACTACGAACCATGAAGTATAATTTCTCTGAAACCATGGTAGATTTCAAATCGATCCTGACCACAATGAGTCTGTAGTGTGAAATAATTTTGCTCCAGTGGATAGATTTTAGTTTGGGGTAGTCTTTCAATATTCTATCAGAACTACGAACCATGAAGTATGATTTCTCTGAAACCATGGTAGATTTCAAATCGATCCTGACCACAATGAGTCTGTAGTGTGAAATAATTTTTGTTGAGTATATAGATTTTAGTTTGGGAAAGTCTTTCAATATTCTATCAGAACTACGAACCATGAAGTATGATTTCTCTGAAACCATGGTAGATTTCAAATCGATCCTGACCACAATGAGTCTGTAGTGTGAAATAATTTTTGTTGAGTATATAGATTTTAGTTTGGGAAAGTCTTTCAATATTCTATCAGAACTACGAACCATGAAGTATAATTTCTCTGAAACCATGGTAGATTTCAAATCGATCCTGACCACAATGAGTCTGTAGTGTGAAATAATTTTGCTCCAGTGGATAGATTTTAGTTTGGGGTAGTCTTTCAATATTCTATCAGAACTACGAACCATGAAGTATGATTTCTCTGAAACAATGGTAGATTTCAAATCGATCCTGACCACAATGAGTCTGTAGTGTGAAATAATTTTTGTTGAGTATATAGATTTTAGTTTGGGAAAGTCTTTCAATATTCTATCAGAACTACGAACCATGAAGTATGATTTCTCTGAAACCATGGTAGATTTCAAATCGATCCTGACCACAATGATTCTGTAGTGTGAAATAATTTTTTTTGAGTATATAGATTTTAGTTTGAGAAAGTCTTTCAATATTCTATCAGAACTACGAACCATGAAGTATGATTTCTCTGAAACCATGGTAGATTTCAAATCGATCCTGACCACAATGATTCTGTAGTGTGAAATAATTTTTGTTGAGTATATAGATTTTAGTTTGGGGTAGTCTTTCAATATTCTATCAGAACTACGAACCATGAAGTATGATTTCTCTGAAACCATGGTAGATTTCAAATCGATCCTGACCACAATGATTCTGTAGTGTGAAATAATTTTTTTTGAGTATATAGATTTTAGTTTGGGAAAGTCTTTCAATATTCTATCAGAACTACGAACCATGAAGTATGATTTCTCTGAAACCATGAAAGATTTCAAATCGATCCTGACCACAATGATTCTGTAGTGTGAAATAATTTTTGTTGAGTATACAGATTTTAGTCTTTCAATATTCTATCAGAATTACGAACCATGGAGTATGATTTCTCTGAAACCATGAAAGATTTCAAATTGATCCTGACCACAATGAGTCTGTAGTGTGAAATAGTTTTTGTTGAGTGGATAGATTTTAGTTTGGGGTAGTCTTGCAATATTCTAGCAGAACTACGAACCATGAAGTATGATTATTCTGAAACCATGGTAGATTTCAAATCGATCCTGACCAAAATGAGTCTGTAGTGTGAAATAATTTTTGTTGAGTATATAGATTTTAGTTTGGGGTAGTCTTTCAATATTCTATCAGAACTACGAACCATGAAGTATGATTTCTCTGAAACCATGGTAGATTTCAAATCGATCCTGACCACAATGAGTCTGTAGTGTGAAATAATTTTGCTAAAGTTAATAGATTTTAGTTTGGGGAAGTCTGTCAATATTCTATCAGAACTACGAAACATTAAGTATAATTTCTCTGAAACCATGGTAGATTTCAAATCGATCCTGACCACAATGAGTCTGTAGTGTGAAATAATTTTTGTTGAGTATATAGATTTTAGTTTGGGGTAGTCTTTCAATATTCTATCAGAACTACGAACCATGAAGTATGATTTCTCTGAAACCATGGTAGATTTCAAATCTATCCTGACCACAATGAGTCTGTAGTGTGAAATAATTTTGCTCCAGTGGATAGATTTTAGTTTGGGGTAGTCTTTCAATATTCTATCAGAATTACGAACCATGAAGTATAATTTCTCTGAAACCATGGTAGATTTCAAATCGATCCTGACCACAATGATTCTGTAGTGTGAAATAATTTTTGTTGAGTGGATAGATTTTAGTTTGGGGTAGTCTTTCAATATTCTAGCCGAACTACGAACCATGAAGTATGATTTCTCTGAAACCGTGGTAGATTTCAAATCGATCCTGACCACAATGAGTCTGTAATGTGAAATAATTTTGCTCCAGTGGATAGATTTTAGTTTGGGGTAGTCTTTCAATATTCTATCAGAACTACGAACCATGAAGTATGATTTCTCTGAAACCATGGTAGATTTCAAATCGATCCTGCCCACAATGAGTCTGTAGTGTGAAATAATTTTTGTTGAGTATATAGATTTTAGTTTGGGGTAGTCTTTCAATATTCTATCAGAACTACGAACCATGAAGTATGATTTCTCTGAAACCATGGTAGATTTCAAATCTATCCTGACCACAATGAGTCTGTAGTGTGAAATAATTTTGCTCCAGTGGATAGATTTTAGTTTGGGGTAGTCTTTCAATATTCTATCAGAATTACGAACCATGAAGTATAATTTCTCTGAAACCATGGTAGATTTCAAATCTATCCTGACCACAATGAGTCTGTAGTGTGAAATAATTTTGCTCCAGTGGATAGATTTTAGTTTGGGGTAGTCTTTCAATATTCTATCAGAACTACGAACCATGAAGTATGATTTCTCTGAAACCATGGTAGATTTCAAATCTATCCTGACCACAATGAGTCTGTAGTGTGAAATAATTTTTGTTGAGTGGATAGATTTTAGTTTGGGGTAGTCTTTCAATATTCTATCAGAACTACGAACCATGAAGTATAATTTCTCTGAAACCATGGTAGATTTCAAATCGATCCTGCCCACAATGAGTCTGTAGTGTGAAATAATTTTTGTTGAGTATATAGATTTTAGTTTGGGGTAGTCTTTCAATATTCTATCAGAACTACGAACCATGAAGTATGATTTCTCTGAAAGCATGGTAGATTTCAAATCTATCCTGACCACAATGAGTCTGTAGTGTGAAATAATTTTGCTCCAGTGGATAGATTTTAGTTTGGGGTAGTCTTTCAATATTCTAGCCGAACTACGAACCATGAAGTATGATTTCTCTGAAACCACGGTAGATTTCAAATCGATCCTGACCACAATGATTCTGTAGTGTGAAATAATTTTTGTTGAGTATATAGATTTTAGTTTGGGGTAGTCTTTCAATATTCTATCAGAACTACGAACCATGAAGTATGATTTCTCTGAAACCATGGTAGATTTCAAATCGATCCTGACCGCAATGAGTCTGTAGTGTGAAATAATCTTGCTAAAGTGAATAGATTTTAGTTTGGGGAAGTCTGTCAATATTCTATCAGAACTACGAAACATTAAGTATAATTTCTCTGAAACCATGGTAGATTTCAAATCGATCCTGACCACAATGAGTCTGTAGTGTGAAATAATTTTTGTTGAGTATATAGATTTTAGTTTGGGGTAGTCTTTCAATATTCTATCAGAACTACGAACCATGAAGTATGATTTCTCTGAAACCATGGTAGATTTCAAATCTATCCTGACCACAATGAGTCTGTAGTGTGAAATAATTTTGCTCCAGTGGATAGATTTTAGTTTGGGGTAGTCTTTCAATATTCTATCAGAATTACGAACCATGAAGTATAATTTCTCTGAAACCATGGTAGATTTCAAATCGATCCTGACCACAATGATTCTGTAGTGTGAAATAATTTTTGTTGAGTGGATAGATTTTAATTTGGGGTAGTCTTTCAATATTCTAGCCGAACTACGAACCATGAAGTATGATTTCTCTGAAACCATGGTAGATTTCAAATCGATCCTGACCACAATGAGTCTGTAGTGTGAAATAATTTTTGTTGAGTATATAGATTTTAGTTTGGGGAAGTCTGTCAATATTCTATCAGAACTACGAAACATTAAGTATAATTTCTCTGAAACCATGGCAGATTTCAAATCGATCCTGACCACAATGATTCTGTAGTGTGAAATAATTTTTGTTGAGTATATAGATTTTAGTTTGGGGTAGTCTTTCAATATTCTATCAGAACTACGAACCATGAAGTATGATTTCTCTGAAACCATGGTAGATTTCAAATCGATCCTGACCACAATGAGTCTGTAGTGTGAAATAATTTTGCTAAAGTGAATAGATTTTAGTTTGGGGAAGTCTGTCAATATTCTATCAGAACTGCGAAACATTAAGTATAATTTCTCTGAAACCATGGTAGATTTCAAATCGATCCTGACCACAATGAGTCTGTAGTGTGAAATAATTTTGCTCCAGTGGATAGATTTTAGTTTGGGGTAGTCTTTCAATATTCTATCAGAACTACGAACCATGTATTATAATTTCTCTGAAACCATGGTAGATTTCAAATCGATACTGACCACAATGAGTCTGTAGTGTGAAATAATTTTGCTCCAGTGGATAGATTTTAGTTTGGGGTAGTCTTTCAATATTCTATCAGAACTACGAACCATGAGGTATGATTTCTCTGAAACCATGGTAGATTTCAAATCGATCCTGACCACAATGAGTCTGTAGTGTGAAATAATTTTTGTTGAGTATATAGATTTTAGTTTGGGAAAGTCTTTCAATATTCTATCAGAACTACGAACCATGAAGTATGATTTCTCTGAAACCATGGTAGATTTCAAATCGATCCTGACCACAATGAGTCTGTAGTGTGAAATAATTTTTGTTGAGTATATAGATTTTAGTTTGGGGTAGTCTTTCAATATTCTATCAGAACTACGAACCATGAAGTATGATCTCTCTGAAACCATGGTAGATTTCAAATCGATCCTGACCACAATGAGTCTGTAGTGTGAAATAATTTTGCTAAAGTGAATAGATTTTAGTTTGGGGAAGTCTGTCAATATTCTATCAGAACTACGAAACATTAAGTATAATTTCTCTGAAACCATGGTAGATTTCAAATCGATCCTGACCACAATGAGTCTGTAGTGTGAAATAATTTTTGTTGAGTATATAGATTTTAGTTTGGGAAAGTCTTTCAATATTCTATCAGAACTACGAACCATGAAGTATGATTTCTCTGAAACCATGGTAGATTTCAAATCGATCCTGACCACAATGATTCTGTAGTGTGAAATAATTTTTGTTGAGTGGATAGATTTTAGTTTGGGGTAGTCTTTCAATATTCTAGCCGAACTACGAACCGTGAAGTATGATTTCTCTGAAACCATGGTAGATTTCAAATCGATCCTGACCACAATGAGTCTGTAGTGTGAAATAATTTTGCTCCAGTGGATAGATTTTAGTTTGGGGTAGTCTTTCAATATTCTATCAGAACTACGAACCATGAAGTATAATTTCTCTGAAACCATTGTAGATTTCAAATCGATCCTGACCAAAATGAGTCTGTAGTGTGAAATAATTTTTGTTGAGTATATAGATTTTAGTTTGGGAAAGTGTTTCAATATTCTATCAGAACTACGAACCATGAAGTATGATTTCTCTGAAACCATGGTAGATTTCAAATCGATCCTGACCACAATGAGTCTGTAATGTGAAATAATTTTTGTTGAGTATATAGATTTTAGTTTGGGGTAGTCTTTCAATATTCTATCAGAACTACGAACCATGAAGTATGATTTCTCTGAAACCATGGTAGATTTCAAATCGATCCTGACCACAATGAGTCTGTAGTGTGAAATAATTTTGCTCCAGTGGATAGATTTTAGTTTGGGGTAGTCTTTCAATATTCTATCAGAACTACGAACCATGAAGTATAATTTCTCTGAAACCATGGTAGATTTCAAATCGATCCTGACCAAAATGAGTCTGTAGTGTGAAATAATTTTTGTTGAGTATATAGATTTTAGTTTGGGGTAGTCTTTCAATATTCTATCAGAATTACGAACCATGAAGTATGATTTCTCTGAAACCATGAAAGATTTCAAATTGATCCTGACCACAATGAGTCTGTAGTGTGAAATAGTTTTCGTTGAGTGGATAGATTTTAGTTTGGGGTAGTCTTTCAATATTCTATCAGAACTACGAACCATGAAGTATGATTTCTCTGAAACCATGGTAGATTTCAAATCGATCCTGACCACAATGAGTCTGTAGTGTGAAATAATTTTTGTTGAGTGGATAGATTTTAGTTTGGGGTAGTCTTTCAATATTCTATCAGAACTACGAACCACGAAGTATGATTTCTCTGAAACCATGGTAGATTTCAAATCGATCCTGACCACAATGAGTCTGTAGTGTGAAATAATTTTGCTCCAGTGTCAATAGTCTTGTAATATTCTAGCAGAACTACGAACCATAAAGTATGATTTCTCTGAAACCATGGTAGATTTCAAATCGATCCTGACCAGAATGAGTCTATAGTGTGAAATAATTTTGCTCCAGTGGATAGATTTTAGTTTGGGGTAGTCTTTCAATATTCTATCAGAACTACGAACCATGAAGTATAATTTCTCTGAAACCATTGTAGATTTCAAATCGATCCTGACCAAAATGTGTCTGTAGTGTGAAATAATTTTTGTTGAGTATATAGATTTTAGTTTGGGAAAGCCTTTCAATATTCTATCAGAACTACGAACCATGAAGTATGATTTCTCTGAAACCATGGTAGATTTCAAATCGATCCTGACCACAATGAGTCTGTAGTGTGAAATAATTTTTGTTGAGTATATAGATTTTAGTTTGGGGTAGTCTTTCAATATTCTATCAGAACTACGAACCATGAAGTATGATTTCTCTGAAACCATGGTAGATTTCAAATCGATCCTGACCACAATGAGTCTGTAGTGTGGAATAATTTTGCTCCAGTGGATAGATTTTAGTTTGGGGTAGTCTTTCAATATTCTATCAGAACTACGAACCATGAAGTATAATTTCTCTGAAACCATTGTAGATTTCAAATCGATCCTGACCAAAATGAGTCTGTAGTGTGAAATAATTTTTGTTGAGTATATAGATTTTAGTTTGGGGTAGTCTTTCAATATTCTATCAGAATTACGAACCATGAAGTATGATTTCTCTGAAACCATGAAAGATTTCAAATTGATCCTGACCACAATGAGTCTGTAGTGTGAAATAGTTTTCGTTGAGTGGATAGATTTTAGTTTGGGGTAGTCTTTCAATATTCTAGCAGAATTACGAACCATGAAGTATGATTATTCTGAAACCATGGTAGATTTCAAATCGATCCTGACCAAAATGAGTCTGTAGTGTGAAATAATTTTTGTTGAGTATATAGATTTTAGTTTGGGGTAGTCTTTCAATATTCTATCAGAACTACAAACCATGAAGTATGATTTCTCTGAAACCATGGTAGATTTCAAATCGATCCTGACCACAATGAGTCTGTAGTGTGAAATAGTTTTCGTTGAGTGGATAGATTTTAGTTTGGGGTAGTCTTTCAATATTCTATCAGAACTACGAACCATGAAGTATAATTTCTCTGAAACCAT
Organism: Xylota sylvarum; assembly: GCA_905220385.1. Lineage (NCBI taxonomy): Eukaryota > Metazoa > Arthropoda > Insecta > Diptera > Syrphidae > Xylota > Xylota sylvarum. The sequence goes on from CAJMZQ010000065.1 coordinate 517,662, forward strand.
TGTAGATTTCAAATCGATCCTGACCAAAATGAGTCTGTAGTGTGAAATAATTTTTGTTGAGTATATAGATTTTAGTTTGGGGTAGTCTTTCAATATTCTATCAGAATTACGAACCATGAAGTATGATTTCTCTGAAACCATGAAAGATTTCAAATTGATCCTGACCACAATGAGTCTGTAGTGTGAAATAGTTTTCGTTGAGTGGATAGATTTTAGTTTGGGGTAGTCTTTCAATATTCTAGCAGAATTACGAACCATGAAGTATGATTATTCTGAAACCATGGTAGATTTCAAATCGATCCTGACCAAAATGAGTCTGTAGTGTGAAATAATTTTTGTTGAGTATATAGATTTTAGTTTGGGGTAGTCTTTCAATATTCTATCAGAACTACAAACCATGAAGTATGATTTCTCTGAAACCATGGTAGATTTCAAATCGATCCTGACCACAATGAGTCTGTAGTGTGAAATAATTTTGCTCCAGTGGATAGATTTTAGTTTGGGGTAGTCTTTCAATATTCTATCAGAACTACGAACCATGAAGTATGATTTCTCTGAAACCATGGTAGATTTCAAATCGATCCTGACCACAATGAGTCTGTAGTGTGAAATAATTTTTGTTGAGTGGATAGATTTTAGTTTGGGGTAGTCTTTCAATATTCTAGCAGAACTACGAACCATGAAGTATGATTTCTCTGAAACCATGGTAGATTTCAAATCGATCCTGACCACAATGAGTCTGTAGTGTGAAATAATTTTTGTTGAGTGGATAGATTTTAGTTTGGGGTAGTCTTTCAATATTCTAGCAGAACTACGAACCATGAAGTATGATTTCTCTGAAACCATGGTAGATTTCAAATCGATCCTGACCAGAATGAGTCTGTAGTGTGAAATAATTTTTGTTGAGTGGATAGATTTTATTTTGGGGTAGTCTTTTAATATTCGAGCAGAACTACGAAATATGAAGTATAATTTCTCTGAAACCATGATAGATTTCAAATCGATTCTGACCGAAATGAGTCTGCAGAGTAAAATAATTTTTGTTGAGTATATAGATTTTAGTTTGGGGTAGTCTTTCAATATTCTATCAGAACTACAAACCATGAAGTATGATTTCTCTGAAACCATGGTAGATTTCAAATCGATCCTGACCACAATGAGTCTGTAGTGTGAAATAATTTTGCTCCAGTGGATAGATTTTAGTTTGGGGTAGTCTTTCAATATTCTATCAGAACTGCGAACCATGAAGTATGATTTCTCTGAAACCATGGTAGATTTCAAATCGATCCTGACCAAAATGAGTCTGTAGTGTGAAATAATTTTGCTCCAGTGGATAGATTTTAGTTTGGGGTAGTCTTTCAATATTCTAGCAGAACTACGAACCATGAAGTATGATTTCTCTGAAACCATTATAGATTTCAAATCGATCCTGACCAAAATGAGTCTGTGGTGTAAAATAATTTTTGTTGAGTTAATAGATTTTAGTTTGGGGTAGTCTTTCAATATTCTAGCAGAACTACGAACCATAAAGTATGATTTCTCTGAAACCATGGTAGATTTCAAATCGATCCTGACCACAATGAGTCTGTAGTGTGAAATAATTTTGCTCCAGTGGATAGATTTTAGTTTGTTGTAGTCGTTCAACATTCTAACAGAGCTATGAACCCGGAAGTAAGATTTCTCTGAAACCATGATAGATTTCAAGTCGATCCTGACCAAAAGGAGTCTGTGGTGTGAAATAATTTTTGCTTGAATGGATGGATTTAAGTTTGGGGTAGTCGTTCAACATTCTAACAGAGCTACGAATCCTGAAGTAAGATTTCTCTGAAACCATGATAGATTTCAAATCGATTCTGACCGAAATGAGTCTGCAGAGTAAAATAATTTTTGTTGAGTATATAGATTTTAGTTTGGGGTAGTCTTTCAATATTCTAGCAGAACTACAAACTATGAAGTATGATTTCTCTGAAACCATGGTAGATTTCAAATCGATCCTGACCACAATGAGTCTGTAGTGTGAAATAATTTTGCTCCAGTGGATAGATTTTAGTTTGGGGTAGTCGTTCAACATTCTAACAGAGCTATGAACCCGGAAGTAAGATTTCTCTGAAACCATGATAGATTTCAAGTCGATCCTGACCAAAATGAGTCTGTGGTGTGAAATAATTTTTGCTTGAATGGATGGATTTAAGTTTGGGGTAGTCGTTCAACATTCTAACAGAGCTACGAATCCTGAAGTAAGATTTCTCTGAAACCATGATAGATTTCAAATCGATTCTGACCGAAATGAGCCTGTAGTGAGCAATAATGTTTGCTTGAGTGTATGGATTTTAGTTTCGGGTAGTCGTTCAACATTCTAACAGAGCTATGACCCCGGAAGTAAGATTCCTCTGAAAACGTGATAGATTTCAAATCGATTCTGACCAAAATGAGTCTGTGGTGTGGAATAATTTTTGTTGAGTGGATAGATTTTAGTTTGGGGTAGTCTTTTAATATTCTATCAGAACTACGAACCATGAAGTATAATTTCTCTGAAACCATGGTAGTTTTCAAATCGATTCTGACCGAAATGAGTCTGTAGTGAGCAATAATTTTTGCTTGATTGGATGGATTTTAGTTTCGGGTAGTCGGTCAACATTCTAACAGAGCTACGAATCCTGAAGTAAGATTTCTCTGAAACCATGATAGATTTCAAATCGATCCTGACCAAAATGAGTCTGCAGAGTGAAATAATTTTTGTTGAGTATATAGATTTTAGTTTGGGGTAGTCTTTCAATATCCTATCAGAACTACGAACCATGAAGTATGATTTCTCTGAAACCATGGTAGATTTCAAATCTATCCTGACCACAATGAGTCTGTAGTGTGAAATAATTTTTGTTGAGTGGATAGATTTTAGTTTGGGGTAGTCGTTCAATATTCTAACAGAGCTATGAACCCGGAAGTAAGATTTCTCTGAAACCATGATAGATTTCAAGTCGATCCTGACCAAAATGAGTCTGTGGTGTGAAATAATTTTTGCTTGAATGGATGGATTTAAGTTTGGGGTAGTCTTTCAATATTCTAGCAGAACTACGAACCATGAAGTATGATTTCTCTGAAACCATGGTAGATTTCAAATCGATCCTGACCAAAATGAGTCTGTAGTGTGAAATAATTTTTGTTGAGTATATAGATTTTAGTTTGGGGTGGTCTTTCAATATTCTATCAGAACTACAAACCATGAAGTATGATTTCTCTGAAACCATGGTAGATTTCAAATCGATCCTGACCACAATGAGTCTGTAGTGTGAAATAATTTTGCTCCAGTGGATAGATTTTAGTTTGGGGTAGTCGTTCAACATTCTAACAGAGCTATGAACCCGGAAGTAAGATTTCTCTGAAACCATGATAGATTTCAAGTCGATCCTGACCAAAATGAGTCTGTGGTGTGAAATAATTTTTGCTTGAATGGATGGATTTAAGTTTGGGGTAGTCGTTCAACATTCTAACAGAGCTACGAATCCTGAAGTAAGATTTCTCTGAAACCATGATAGATTTCAAATCGATTCTGACCGAAATGAGCCTGTAGTGAGCAATAATTTTTGCTTGAGTGTATGGATTTTAGTTTCGGGTAGTCGTTCAACATTCTAACAGAGCTATGACCCCGGAAGTAAGATTCCTCTGAAAACGTGATAGATTTCAAATCGATTCTGACCAAAATGAGTCGGTGGTGTAAAATAATTTTTGTTGAGTGGATAGATTTTAGTTTGGGGTAGTCTTTCAATATTCTAGCAGAACTACGAACCATGAAGTATGATTTCTCTGAAACCATGGTAGATTTCAAATCGATCCTGACCACAATGAGTCTGTAGTGTGAAATAATTTTGCTCCAGTGGATAGATTTTAGTTTGGGGTAGTCGTTCAACATTCTAACAGAGCTATGAACCCGGAAGTAAGATTTCTCTGAAACCATGATAGATTTCAAGTCGATCCTGACCAAAATGAGTCTGTGGTGTGAAATAATTTTTTACTTGAATGGATGGATTTAAGTTTGGGGTGGTCGTTCAACATTCTAACAGAGCTATGAACCCTAAAGTAAGATTTCTCTGAAAACATGATAGATTTCAAATCGATTCTGACCGAAATGAGTCTGTACTGAGCAATAATTTTTGCTTGATTGGATGGATTTTAGTTTCGGGTAGTCGTTCAACATTCTAACAGAGCTACGAATCCTGAAGTAAGATTTCTCTGAAACCATGATAGATTTCAAATCGATCCTGACCAAAATGAGTCTGCAGAGTGAAATAATTTTTGTTGAGTATATAGATTTTAGTTTGGGGTAGTCTTTCAATATCCTATCAGAACTACGAACCATGAAGAATGATTTCTCTGAAACCATGGTAGATTTCAAATCTATCCTGACCACAATGAGTCTGTAGTGTGAAATAATTTTTGTTGAGTGGATAGATTTTAGTTTGGGGTAGTCGTTCAATATTCTAACAGAGCTATGAACCCGGAAGTAAGATTTCTCTGAAACCATGATAGATTTCAAGTCGATCCTGACGAAAATGAGTCTGTGGTGTGAAATAATTTTTGCTTGAATGGATGGATTTAAGTTTGGGGTAGTCTTTCAATATTCTAGCAGAACTACGAACCATGAAGTATGATTTCTCTGAAACCATGGTAGATTTCAAATCGATCCTGACCAAAATGAGTCTGTAGTGTGAAATAATTTTTGTTGAGTATATAGATTTTAGTTTGGGGTGGTCTTTCAATATTCTATCAGAACTACGAACCATGAAGTATAATTTCTCTGAAACCATGGTAGATTTCAAATCGATCCTGACCACAATGAGTCTGTAGTGTGAAATAATTTTGCTCCAGTGGATAGATTTTAGTTTGGGGTAGTCTTTCAATATTCTAGCAGAACTACGAACCATGAAGTATGATTTCTCTGAAACCATGGTAGATTTCAAATCGATCCTGACCAAAATGAGTCTGTAGTGTGAAATAATTTTTGCTTGAATGGATAGATTTTAGTTTGGGGTAGTCGTTCAATATTCTAACAGAGCTATGAACCCGGAAGTAAGATTTCTCTGAAACCATGATAGATTTCAAGTCGATCCTGACCAAAATGAGTCTGTGGTGTGAAATAATTTTTGCTTGAATGGATGGATTTAAGTTTGGGGTAGTCGATCAACATTCTAACAGAGCTATGAACCCTGAAGTAAGATTTCTCTGAAAACATGAGAGATTTCAAATCGATCCTGACCGAAATGAGTCTGTAGTGTGAAATAATTTTGCTCCAGTGGATAGATTTTAGTTTGGGGTAGTCTTTCAATATTCTAGCAGAACTACGAACCATGAAGTATGATTTCTCTGAAACCATGGTAGATTTCAAATCGATCCTGACCAAAATGAGTCTGTGATGTGAAATAATTTTTGTTGAGTGGATAGATTTTAGTTTGCGGTAGTCTTTTAATATTCTAGCAGAACTACGAACCATGAAGTATGATTTCTCTGAAACCATGGTAGATTTCAAATCGATCCTGACCAAAATGAGTCTGTAGTGTGAAATAATTTTTGTTGAGTATATAGATTTTAGTTTGGGGTAGTCTTTCAATATTCTAGCAGAACTACGAACCATGAAGTATGATTTCTCTGAAACCATGGTAGATTTCAAATCGATCCTGACCAAAATGAGTCTGTAGTGTGAAATAATTTTTGTTGAGTATATAGATTTTAGTTTGGGGTAGTCTTTCAATATTCTAGCAGAACTACGAACCATGAAGTATGATTTCTCTGAAACCATGGTAGATTTCAAATCGATCCTGACCAAAATGAGTCTGTAGTGTAAAATAATTTTTGTTGCGTGGATAGATTTTAGTTTGGGGTAGTCTTGCAATATTCTAGCAGAACTACGAACCATGAAGTATGATTATTCTGAAACCATGGTAGATTTCAAATCGTTCCTGACCAAAATGAATCTGTAGTGTAAAATAATTTTTGTTGAGTATATAGATTTTAGTTTGGGGTAGTCTTTCAATATTCTATCAGAACTACGAACCATGAAGTATGATTTCTCTGAAACCATGGTAGATTTCAAATCGATCCTGACCACAATGAGTCTGTAGTGTGAAATAATTTTTGTTGAGTGGATAGATTTTAGTTAGGCGTAGTCTTTCAATATTTTAGCAGAACTACGAACCATGAAGTATGACTTCTCTGAAACCATGGTAGATTTCAAATCGATCCTGACCACAATGAGTCTGTAGTGTGAAATAATTTTTGTTGAGTATATAGATTTTAGTTTGGGGTAGTCTTTCAATATTCTATCAGAACTACGAACCATGAAGTATGATTTCTCTGAAACCATGGTAGATTTCAAATCGATCCTGACCACAATGAGTCTGTAGTGTGAAATAATTTTGCTCCAGTGGATAGATTTTAGTTTGGGGTAGTCTTTCAATATTCTAACAGAGCTATGACCCCGGAAGTAAGATTCCTCTGAAAACGTGATAGATTTCAAATCGATTCTGACCAAAATGAGTCTGTAGTGTAAAATAATTTTTGTTGAGTATATAGATTTTAGTTTGGGGTAGTCTTTCAATATTCTATCAGAACTACGAACCATGAAGTATGATTTCTCTGAAACCATGGTAGATTTCAAATCGATCCTGACCACAATGAGTCTGTAGTGTGAAATAATTTTGCTCCAGTGGATAGATTTTAGTTTGGGGTGGTCTTTCAATATTCTAACAGATCTATGACCCCGGAAGTAAGATTCCTCTGAAAACGTGATAGATTTCAAATCGATTCTGACCAAAATGAGTCTGTAGTGTAAAATAATTTTGCTCCAGTGGATAGATTTTAGTTTGGGGTAGTCTTTCAATATTCTATCAGAACTACGAACCATGAAGTATGATTTCTCTGAAACCATGGTAGATTTCAAATCGATCCTGAACAAAATGAGTCTGTAGTGTGAAATAATTTTTGTTGAGTATATAGATTTTAGTTTGGGGTAGTCTTTCAATATTCTATCAGAACTACGAACCATGAAGTATGATTTCTCTGAAACCATGGTAGATTTCAAATCGATCCTGACCACAATGAGTCTGTAGTGTGAAATAATTTTGCTCCAGTGGATAGATTTTAGTTTGGGGTAGTCTTTCAATATTCTAACAGAGCTATGACCCCGGAAGTAAGATTCCTCTGAAAACGTGATAGATTTCAAATCGATTCTGACCAAAATGAGTCTGTAGTGTAAAATAATTTTTGTTGAGTATATAGATTTTAGTTTGGGGTAGTCTTTCAATATTCTATCAGAACTACGAACCATGAAGTATGATTTCTCTGAAACCATGGTAGATTTCAAATCGATCCTGACCACAATGAGTCTGTAGTGTGAAATAATTTTGCTCCAGTGGATAGATTTTAGTTTGGGGTAGTCTTTCAATATTCTAACAGAGCTATGACCCCGGAAGTAAGATTCCTCTGAAAACGTGATAGATTTCAAATCGATTCTGACCAAAATGAGTCTGTAGTGTAAAATAATTTTTGTTGAGTATATAGATTTTAGTTTGGGGTAGTCTTTCAATATTCTATCAGAACTACGAACCATGAAGTATGATTTCTCTGAAACCATGGTAGATTTCAAATCGATCCTGACCAAAATGAGTCTGTAGTGTGAAATAATTTTTGTTGAGTATATAGATTTTAGTTTGGGGTAGTCTTTCAATATTCTAGCAGAACTACGAACCATGAAGTATGATTTCTCTGAAACCATGGTAGATTTCAAATCGATCCTGACCAAAATGAGTCTGTGGTGTGAAATAATTTTTGTTGAGTGGATAGATTTTAGTTTGGGGTAGTCTTGCAATATTCTAGCAGAACTACGAACCATGAAGTATGATTATTCTGAAACCATGGTAGATTTCAAATCGATCCTGACCAAAATGAGTCTGTAGTGTAAAATAATTTTTGTTGAGTATATAGATTTTAGTTTGGGGTAGTCTTTCAATATTCTATCAGAACTACGAACCATGAAGTATGATTTCTCTGAAACCATGGTAGATTTCAAATCGATCCTGACCACAATGAGTCTGTAGTGTGAAATAATTTTTGTTGAGTGGATAGATTTTAGTTAGGCGTAGTCTTTCAATATTTTAGCAGAACTACGAACCATGAAGTATGACTTCTCTGAAACCATGGTAGATTTCAAATCGATCCTGACCACAATGAGTCTGTAGTGTGAAAGAATTTTTGTTGAGTGGATAGATTTTAGTTTGGGGTAGTCTTTCAATATTCTAGCAGAACTACGAAACATGAAGTATGATTTCTCTGAAACCATGGTAGATTTCAAATCGATCCTGACCAAAATGAGTCTGTAGTGTGAAATAATTTTTGTTGAGTATATAGATTTTAGTTTGGGGTAGTCTTTCAATATTCTATCAGAACTACGAACCATGAAGTATGATTTCTCTGAAACCATGGTAGATTTCAAATCGATCCTGACCACAATGAGTCTGTAGTGTGAAATAAGTTTGCTCCAGTGGATAGATTTTAGTTTGGGGTAGTCTTTCAATATTCTATCAGAACTACGAACCATGAAGTATGATTTCTCTGAAACCATGGTAGATTTCAAATCGATCCTGAACAAAATGAGTCTGTAGTGTGAAATAATTTTTGTTGAGTATATAGATTTTAGTTTGGGGTAGTCTTTCAATATTCTATCAGAACTACGAACCATGAAGTATGATTTCTCTGAAACCATGGTAGATTTCAAATCGATCCTGACCACAATGAGTCTGTAGTGTGAAATAATTTTGCTCCAGTGGATAGATTTTAGTTTGGGGTAGTCTTTCAATATTCTAACAGAGCTATGACCCCGGAAGTAAGATTCCTCTGAAAACGTGATAGATTTCAAATCGATTCTGACCAAAATGAGTCTGTAGTGTAAAATAATTTTTGTTGAGTATATAGATTTTAGTTTGGGGTAGTCTTTCAATATTCTATCAGAACTACGAACCATGAAGTATGATTTCTCTGAAACCATGGTAGATTTCAAATCGATCCTGACCACAATGAGTCTGTAGTGTGAAATAATTTTGCTCCAGTGGATAGATTTTAGTTTGGGGTAGTCTTTCAATATTCTAACAGAGCTATGACCCCGGAAGTAAGATTGCTCTGAAAACGTGATAGATTTCAAATCGATTCTGACCAAAATGAGTCTGCAGTGTAAAATAATTTTTGTTGAGTATATAGATTTTAGTTTGGGGTAGTCTTTCAATATTCTATCAGAACTACGAACCATGAAGTATGATTTCTCTGAAACCATGGTAGATTTCAAATCGATCCTGACCAAAATGAGTCTGTAGTGTGAAATAATTTTTGTTGAGTATATAGATTTTAGTTTGGGGTAGTCTTTCAATATTCTAGCAGAACTACGAACCATGAAGTATGATTTCTCTGAAACCATGGTAGATTTCAAATCGATCCTGACCAAAATGAGTCTGTAGTGTAAAATAATTTTTGTTGAGTGGATAGATTTTAGTTTGGGGTAGTCTTGCAATATTCTAGCAGAACTACGAACCATGAAGTATGATTATTCTGAAACCATGGTAGATTTCAAATCGATCCTGACCAAAATGAGTCTGTAGTGTAAAATAATTTTTGTTGAGTGGATAGATTTTAGTTTGGGGTAGTCTTTCAATATTCTATCAGAACTACGAACCATGAAGTATGATTTCTCTGAAACCATTGTAGATTTCAAATCGATCCTGACCACAATGAGTCTGTAGTGTGAAATAATTTTTGTTGAGTGGATAGATTTTAGTTAGGCGTAGTCTTTCAATATTTTAGCAGAACTACGAACCATGAAGTATGACTTCTCTGAAACCATGGTAGATTTCAAATCGATCCTGACCACAATGAGTCTGTAGTGTGAAATAATTTTTGTTGAGTGGATAGATTTTAGTTTGGGGTAGTCTTTCAATATTCTAGCAGAACTACGAAACATGAAGTATGATTTCTCTGAAACCATGGTAAATTTCAAATCGATCCTGACCAAAATGAGTCTGTAGTGTGAAATAATTTTTGTTGAGTATATAGATTTTAGTTTGGGGTAGTCTTTCAATATTCTATCAGAACTACGAACCATGAAGTATGATTTCTCTGAAACTATGGTAGATTTCAAATCGATCCTGACCATAATGAGTCTGTAGTGTGAAATAATTTTTGTTGAGTGGATAGATTTTAGTTTGGGGTAGTCTTGCAATATTCTAGCAGAACTACGAACCATGAAGTATGATTATTCTGAAACCATGGTAGATTTCAAATCGATCCTGACCAAAATGAGTCTGTAGTGTAAAATAATTTTTGTTGAGTATATAGATTTTAGTTTGGGGTAGTCTTTCAATATTCTATCAGAACTACGAACCATGAAGTATGATTTCTCTGAAACTATGGTAGATTTCAAATCGATCCTGACCACAATGATTCTGTAGTGTGAAATAATTTTTGCTGAGTGGATAGATTTTAGTTTGGGGTAGTCTTGCAATATTCTATCAGAACTACGAACCATGAAGTATGATTTCTCTGAAACTATGGTAGATTTCAAATCGATCCTGACCACAATGATTCTGTAGTGTGAAATAATTTTTGTTGAGTGGATAGATTTTAGTTTGGGGTAGTCTTTCAATATTCTATCAGAACTACGAACCATGAAGTATGATTTCTCTGAAACTATGGTAGATTTCAAATCGATCCTGACCACAATGATTCTGTAGTGTGAAATAATTTTTGTTGAGTGGATAGATTTTAGTTTGGGGTAGTCTTGCAATATTCTATCAGAACTACGAACCATGAAGTATGATTTCTCTGAAACTATGGTAGATTTCAAATCGATCCTGACCACAATGATTCTGTAGTGTGAAATAATTTTTGTTGAGTGGATAGATTTTAGTTTGGGGTAGTCTTTCAATATTCTATCAGAACTACGAACCATGAAGTATGATTTCTCTGAAACTATGGTAGATTTCAAATCGATCCTGACCACAATGATTCTGTAGTGTGAAATAATTTTTGCTGAGTGGATAGATTTTAGTTTGGGGTAGTCTTTCAATATTCTATCAGAACTACGAACCATGAAGTACGATTTCTCTGAAACTATGGTAGATTTCAAATCGATCCTGACCACAATGATTCTGTAGTGTGAAATAATTTTTGTTGAGTGGATAGATTTTAGTTTGGGGTAGTCTTTCAATATTCTATCAGAACTACGAACCATGAAGTATGATTTCTCTGAAACTATGGTAGATTTCAAATCGATCCTGACCAAAATGAGTCTGTAGTATAAAATAATTTTTTGTTGAGTATATAGATTTTAGTTTGGGGTAGTCTTTCAATATTCTATCAGAACTACGAACCATGAAGTATGATTTCTCTGAAACCATGGTAGATTTCAAATCGATCCTGACCAAAATGAGTCTGTAGTGTGAAATAATTTTTGTTGAGTATATAGATTTTAGTTTGGGGTAGTCTTTCAATATTCTAGCAGAACTACGAACCATGAAGTATGATTTCTCTGAAACCATGGTAGATTTCAAATCGATCCTGACCAAAATGAGTCTGTAGTGTAAAATAATTTTTGTTGAGTGGATAGATTTTAGTTTGGGGTAGTCTTGCAATATTCTAGCAGAACTACGAACCATGAAGTATGATTATTCTGAAACCATGGTAGATTTCAAATCGATCCTGACCAAAATGAGTCTGTAGTGTAAAATAATTTTTGTTGAGTATATAGATTTTAGTTTGGGGTAGTCTTTCAATATTCTATCAGAACTACGAACCATGAAGTATGATTTCTCTGAAACCATTGTAGATTTCAAATCGATCCTGACCACAATGAGTCTGTAGTGTGAAATAATTTTTGTTGAGTGGATAGATTTTAGTTAGGCGTAGTCTTTCAATATTTTAGCAGAACTACGAACCATGAAGTATGACTTCTCTGAAACCATGGTAGATTTCAAATCGATCCTGACCACAATGAGTCTGTAGTGTGAAATAATTTTTGTTGAGTGGATAGATTTTAGTTTGGGGTAGTCTTTCAATATTCTAGCAGAACTACGAAACATGAAGTATGATTTCTCTGAAACCATGGTAGATTTCAAATCGATCCTGACCAAAATGAGTCTGTAGTGTGAAATAATTTTTGTTGAGTATATAGATTTTAGTTTGGGGTAGTCTTTCAATATTCTATCAGAACTACGAACCATGAAGTATGATTTCTCTGAAACTATGGTAGATTTCAAATCGATCCTGACCATAATGAGTCTGTAGTGTGAAATAATTTTTGTTGAGTGGATAGATTTTAGTTTGGGGTAGTCTTGCAATATTCTAGCAGAACTACGAACCATGAAGTATGATTATTCTGAAACCATGGTAGATTTCAAATCGATCCTGACCAAAATGAGTCTGTAGTGTAAAATAATTTTTGTTGAGTATATAGATTTTAGTTTGGGGTAGTCTTTCAATATTCTATCAGAACTACGAACCATGAAGTATGATTTCTCTGAAACTATGGTAGATTTCAAATCGATCCTGACCACAATGATTCTGTAGTGTGAAATAATTTTTGCTGAGTGGATAGATTTTAGTTTGGGGTAGTCTTGCAATATTCTATCAGAACTACGAACCATGAAGTATGATTTCTCTGAAACTATGGTAGATTTCAAATCGATCCTGACCAAAATGAGTCTGTAGTGTAAAATAATTTTTGTTGAGTATATAGATTTTAGTTTGGGGTAGTCTTTCAATATTCTATCAGAACTACGAACCATGAAGTATGATTTCTCTGAAACCATGGTAGATTTCAAATCGATCCTGACCAAAATGAGTCTGTAGTGTGAAATAATTTTTGTTGAGTATATAGATTTTAGTTTGGGGTAGTCTTTCAATATTCTAGCAGAACTACGAACCATGAAGTATGATTTCTCTGAAACCATGGTAGATTTCAAATCGATCCTGACCAAAATGAGTCTGTAGTGTGAAATAATTTTTGTTGAGTGGATAGATTTTAGTTTGGGGTAGTCTTGCAATATTCTAGCAGAACTACGAACCATGAAGTATGATTATTCTGAAACCATGGTAGATTTCAAATCGATCCTGACCAAAATGAGTCTGTAGTGTAAAATAATTTTTGTTGAGTATATAGATTTTAGTTTGGGGTAGTCTTTCAATATTCTAGCCGAACTACGAACCATGAAGTATGATTTCTCTGAAACCATTGTAGATTTCAAATCGATCCTGACCACAATGAGTCTGTAGTGTGAAATAGTTTTTGTTGAGTGGATAGATTTTAGTTAGGCGTAGTCTTTCAATATTTTAGCAGAACTACGAACCATGAAGTATGACTTCTCTGAAACCATGGTAGATTTCAAATCGATCCTGACCACAATGAGTCTGTAGTGTGAAATAATTTTTGTTGAGTGGATAGATTTTAGTTTGGGGTAGTCTTTCAATATTCTAGCAGAACTACGAAACATGAAGTATGATTTCTCTGAAACCATGGTAGATTTCAAATCGATCCTGACCAAAATGATTCTGTAGTGTGAAATAATTTTTGTTGAGTATATAGATTTTAGTTTGGGGTAGTCTTTCAATATTCTATCAGAACTACGAACCATGAAGTATGATTTCTTTGAAACTATGGTAGATTTCAAATCGATCCTGACCATAATGAGTCTGTAGTGTGAAATAATTTTTGTTGAGTGGATAGATTTTAGTTTGGGGTAGTCTTGCAATATTCTAGCAGAACTACGAACCATGAAGTATGATTATTCTGAAACCATGGTAGTTTTCAAATCGATCCTGACCAAAATGAGTCTGTAGTGTAAAATAATTTTTGTTGAGTATATAGATTTTAGTTTGGGGTAGTCTTTCAATATTCTATCAGAACTACGAACCATGAAGTATGATTTCTCTGAAACTATGGTAGATTTCAAATCGATCCTGACCACAATGATTCTGTAGTGTGAAATAATTTTTGCTGAGTGGATAGATTTTAGTTTGGGGTAGTCTTGCAATATTCTATCAGAACTACGAACCAAGAAGTATGATTTCTCTGAAACTATGGTAGATTTCAAATCGATCCTGACCACAATGATTCTGTAGTGTGAAATAATTTTTGTTGAGTGGATAGATTTTAGTTTGGGGTAGTCTTGCAATATTCTAGCAGAACTACGAACCATGATGTATAATTTCTCTGAAACCAGGGTAGATTTCAAATCGATCCTGACCACAATGAGTCTGTAGTGTAAAATAATTTTTGTTGAGTGGATAGATTTTAGTTTGTGGTAGTCTTTCAATATTCTAGCAGAACTACGAAGCATGAAGTATGATTTCTCTGAAACCATGGTAGATTTCAAATCGATCCTGACCAAAATGAGTCTGTAGTGTGAAATAATTTTTGTTGAGTATATAGATTTTAGTTTGGGGTAGTCTTTCAATATTCTAGCAGAACTGCGAACCATGAAGTATGATTTCTTTGAAACCATGGTAGATTTCAAATCGATCCTGACCAAAATGAGTCTGTAGTGTAAAATAATTTTAGTTGAGTATATAGATTTTAGTTTGGGGTAGTCTTTCAATATTCTATCAGAACTACGAACCATGAAGTATAATTTCTCTGAAACCATGGTAGATTTCAAATCGATCCTGACCACAATGAGTCTGTAGTATGAAATAATTTTGCTCCAGTGGATAGATTTTAGTTTGGGGTAGTCTTTCAATATTCTATCAGAACTACGAACCATAAAGTATAATTTCTCTGAAACCATGGTGGATTTCAAATCGATCCTGACCACAATGAGTCTTTAGTGTGAAATAATTTTTGTTGAGTATATAGATTTTAGTTTGGGGTAGTCTTTTAATATTCTAGCAGAACTACGAACCATGAAGTATGATTTCTCTGAAACCATTGTAGATTTCAAATCGATCCTGACCAAAATGAGTCTGTAGTGTAAAATAATTTTTGTTGAGTGGATAGATTTTAGTTTGGGGTAGTCTTTCAATATTCTAGCAGAACTACGAACCATGAAGTATGATTTCTCTGAAAAGATGGTAGATTTCAAATCGATCCTGACCAAAATGAGTCTGTAGTGTGAAATAATTTTTGTTGAGTATATAGATTTTAGTTTGGGGTAGTCTTTCAATATTCTAGCAGAACTACGAACCATGAAGTATGATTTCTCTGAAACCATGGTAGATTTCAAATCGATCCTGACCAAAATGAGTCTGTGTGTGAAATAATTTTTGTTGAGTATATAGATTTTAGTTTGGGGTAGTCTTTCAATATTCTATCAGAACTACGAACCATGAAGTATAATTTCTCTGAAACCATGGTAGATTTCAACTCAATCCTGACCACAATGAGTCTGTAGTGTGAAATAGTTTTGCTCCAGTGGATAGATTTTAGTTTGGGGTAGTCTTTCAATATTCTATCAGAACTACGAACCATAAAGTATAATTTCTCTGAAACCATGGTAGATTTCAAATCGATCCTGACCACAATGAGTCTGTAGTGTGAAATAATTTTGCTCCAGTGGATAGATTTTAGTTTGGGGTAGTCTTTCAATATTCTATCAGAACTACGAACCATGAAGTATGATTTCTCTGAAACTATGGTAGATTTCAAATCGATCCTGACCACAATGATTCTGTAGTGTGAAATAATTTTTGTTGAGTATATAGATTTTAGTTTGGGGTAGTCTTTCAATATTCTATCAGAACTACGAACCATGAAGTATGATTTCTCTGAAAAGATATTAGATTTCAAATCGATCCTGACCAAAATGAGTCTGTAGTGTGAAATAATTTTTGTTGAGTATATAGATTTTAGTTTGGGGTAGTCTTTCAATATTCTAGCAGAACTACGAACCATGAAGTATGATTGCTCTGAAACCATGGTAGATTTCAAATCGATCCTGACCAAAATGAGTCTGTGTGTGAAATAATTTTTGTTGAGTATATAGATTTTAGTTTGGGGTAGTCTTTCAATATTCTATCAGAACTACGAACCATGAAGTATAATTTCTCTGAAACCATGGTAGATTTCAACTCAATCCTGACCACAATGAGTCTGTAGTGTGAAATAGTTTTGCTCCAGTGGATAGATTTTAGTTTGGGGTAGTCTTTCAATATTCTATCAGAACTACGAACCATAAAGTATAATTTCTCTGAAACCATGGTAGATTTCAAATCGATCCTGACCACAATGAGTCTGTAGTGTGAAATAATTTTGCTCCAGTGGATAGATTTTAGTTTGGGGTAGTCTTTCAATATTCTATCAGAACTACGAACCATGAAGTATGATTTCTCTGAAACTATGGTAGATTTCAAATCGATCCTGACCACAATGATTCTGTAGTGTGAAATAATTTTTGTTGAGTATATAGATTTTAGTTTGGGGTAGTCTTTCAATATTCTATCAGAACTACGAACCATGAAGTATGATTTCTCTGAAACCATGGTAGATTTCAAATCGATCCTGACCACAATGAGTCTGTAGTGTGAAATAATTTTTGTTGAGTGGATAGATTTTAGTTAGGCGTAGTCTTTCAATATTTTAGCAGAACTACGAACCATGAAGTATGACTTCTCTGAAACCATGGTAGATTTCAAATCGATCCTGACCACAATGAGTCTGTAGTGTGAAATAATTTTTGTTGAGTATATAGATTTTAGTTTGGGGTAGTCTTTCAATATTCTATCAGAACTACGAACCATGAAGTATGATTTCTCTGAAACCATGGTAGATTTCAAATCGATCCTGACCACAATGAGTCTGTAGTGTGAAATAATTTTGCTCCAGTGGATAGATTTTAGTTTGGGGTAGTCTTTCAATATTCTAACAGAGCTATGACCCCGGAAGTAAGATTCCTCTGAAAACGTGATAGATTTCAAATCGATTCTGACCAAAATGAGTCTGTAGTGTAAAATAATTTTTGTTGAGTATATAGATTTTAGTTTGGGGTAGTCTTTCAATATTCTATCAGAACTACGAACCATGAAGTATGATTTCTCTGAAACCATGGTAGATTTCAAATCGATCCTGACCAAAATGAGTCTGTAGTGTGAAATAATTTTTGTTGAGTATATAGATTTTAGTTTGGGGTAGTCTTTCAATATTCTAGCAGAACTACGAACCATGAAGTATGATTTCTCTGAAACCATGGTAGATTTCAAATCGATCCTGACCAAAATGAGTCTGTAGTGTGAAATAATTTTTGTTGAGTGGATAGATTTTAGTTTGGGGTAGTCTTGCAATATTCTAGCAGAACTACGAACCATGAAGTATGATTATTCTGAAACCATGGTAGATTTCAAATCGATCCTGACCAAAATGAGTCTGTAGTGTAAAATAATTTTTGTTGAGTATATAGATTTTAGTTTGGGGTAGTCTTTCAATATTCTATCAGAACTACGAACCATGAAGTATGATTTCTCTGAAACCATGGTAGATTTCAAATCGATCCTGACCACAATGAGTCTGTAGTGTGAAATAATTTTTGTTGAGTGGATAGATTTTAGTTAGGCGTAGTCTTTCAATATTTTAGCAGAACTACGAACCATGAAGTATGACTTCTCTGAAACCATGGTAGATTTCAAATCGATCCTGACCACAATGAGTCTGTAGTGTGAAATAATTTTTGTTGAGTGGATAGATTTTAGTTTGGGGTAGTCTTTCAATATTCTAGCAGAACTACGAAACATGAAGTATGATTTCTCTGAAACCATGGTAGATTTCAAATCGATCCTGACCAAAATGAGTCTGTAGTGTGAAATAATTTTTGTTGAGTATATAGATTTTAGTTTGGGGTAGTCTTTCAATATTCTATCAGAACTACGAACCATGAAGTATGATTTCTCTGAAACCATGGTAGATTTCAAATCGATCCTGACCACAATGAGTCTGTAGTGTGAAATAATTTTGCTCCAGTGGATAGATTTTAGTTTGGGGTAGTCTTTCAATATTCTATCAGAACTACGAACAATGAAGTATGATTTCTCTGAAACCATGGTAGATTTCAAATCGATCCTGAACAAAATGAGTCTGTAGTGTGAAATAATTTTTGTTGAGTATATAGATTTTAGTTTGGGGTAGTCTTTCAATATTCTATCAGAACTACGAACCATGAAGTATGATTTCTCTGAAATCATGGTAGATTTCAAATCGATCCTGACCACAATGAGTCTGTAGTGTGAAATAATTTTGCTCCAGTGAATAGATTTTAGTTTGGGGTAGTCTTTCAATATTCTAACAGAGCTATGACCACGGAAGTAAGATTCCTCTGAAAACGTGATAGATTTCAAATCGATTCTGACCAAAATGAGTCTGTAGTGTAAAATAATTTTTGTTGAGTATATAGATTTTAGTTTGGGGTAGTCTTTCAATATTCTATCAGAACTACGAACCATGAAGTATGATTTCTCTGAAACCATGGTAGATTTCAAATCGATCCTGACCACAATGAGTCTGTAGTGTGAAATAATTTTGCTCCAGTGGATAGATTTTAGTTTGGGGTAGTCTTTCAATATTCTAACAGAGCTATGACCCCGGAAGTAAGATTCCTCTGAAAACGTGATAGATTTCAAATCGATTCTGACCAAAATGAGTCTGTAGTGTAAAATAATTTTTGTTGAGTATATAGATTTTAGTTTGGGGTAGTCTTTCAATATTCTATCAGAACTACGAACCATGAAGTATGATTTCTCTGAAACCATGGTAGATTTCAAATCGATCCTGACCAAAATGAGTCTGTAGTGTGAAATAATTTTTGTTGAGTATATAGATTTTAGTTTGGGGTAGTCTTTCAATATTCTAGCAGAACTACGAACCATGAAGTATGATTTCTCTGAAACCATGGTAGATTTCAAATCGATCCTGACCAAAATGAGTCTGTAGTGTAAAATAATTTTTGTTGAGTGGATAGATTTTAGTTTGGGGTAGTCTTGCAATATTCTAGCAGAACTACGAACCATGAAGTATGATTATTCTGAAACCATGGTAGATTTCAAATCGATCCTGACCAAAATGAGTCTGTAGTGTAAAATAATTTTTGTTGAGTATATAGATTTTAGTTTGGGGTAGTCTTTCAATATTCTATCAGAACTACGAACCATGAAGTATGATTTCTCTGAAACCATGGTAGATTTCAAATCGATCCTGACCACAATGAGTCTGTAGTGTGAAATAATTTTTGTTGAGTGGATAGATTTTAGTTTGGGGTAGTCTTTCAATATTCTATCAGAACTACGAACCATGAAGTATAATTTCTCTGAAACCATGGTAGATTTCAAATCGATCCTGACCACAATGAGTCTGTAGTGTGAAATAATTTTTGTTGAGTGGATAGATTTTAGTTAGGCGTAGTCTTTCAATATTTTAGCAGAACTACGAACCATGAAGTATGACTTCTCTGAAACCATGGTAGATTTCAAATCGATCCTGACCACAATGAGTCTGTAGTGTGAAATAATTTTTGTTGAGTGGATAGATTTTAGTTTGGGGTAGTCTTTCAATATTCTAGCAGAACTACGAAACATGAAGTATGATTTCTCTGAAACCATGGTAGATTTCAAATCGATCCTGACCAAAATGAGTCTGTAGTGTGAAATAATTTTTGTTGAGTATATAGATTTTAGTTTGGGGTAGTCTTTCAATATTCTATCAGAAATACGAACCATGAAGTATGATTTCTCTGAAACTATGGTAGATTTCAAATCGATCCTGACCATAATGAGTCTGTAGTGTGAAATAATTTTTGTTGAGTGGATAGATTTTAGTTTGGGGTAGTCTTTCAATATTCTATCAGAACTACGAACC
Source organism: Xylota sylvarum (assembly GCA_905220385.1). NCBI lineage: Eukaryota > Metazoa > Arthropoda > Insecta > Diptera > Syrphidae > Xylota > Xylota sylvarum. Next base: position 537,529 of record CAJMZQ010000065.1, read on the forward strand.
ATGAAGTATGATTTCTCTGAAACTATGGTAGATTTCAAATCGATCCTGACCACAATGATTCTGTAGTGTGAAATAATTTTTGCTGAGTGGATAGATTTTAGTTTGGGGTAGTCTTGCAATATTCTATCAGAACTACGAACCATGAAGTATGATTTCTCTGAAACTATGGTAGATTTCAAATCGATCCTGACCACAATGATTCTGTAGTGTGAAATAATTTTTGTTGAGTGGATAGATTTTAGTTTGGGGTAGTCTTTCAATATTCTATCAGAACTACAAACCATGAAGTATGATTTCTCTGAAACTATGGTAGATTTGAAATCGATCCTGACCACAATGATTCTGTAGTGTGAAATAATTTTTGTTGAGTATATAGATTTTAGTTTGGGGTAGTCTTTCAATATTCTAGCAGAACTGCGAACCATGAAGTATGATTTCTCTGAAACCATGGTAGATTTCAAATCGATCCTGACCAAAATGAGTCTGTAGTGTAAAATAATTTTAGTTGAGTATATAGATTTTAGTTTGGGGTAGTCTTTCAATATTCTATCAGAACTACGAACCATGAAGTATAATTTCTCTGAAACCATGGTAGATTTCAAATCGATCCTGACCACAATGAGTCTGTAGTGTGAAATAATTTTGCTCCAGTGGATAGATTTTAGTTTGGGGTAGTCTTTCAATATTCTATCAGAACTACGAACCATAAAGTATAATTTCTCTGAAACCATGGTAGATTTCAAATCGATCCTGACCACAATGAGTCTTTAGTGTGAAATAATTTTTGTTGAGTATATAGATTTTAGTTTGGGGTAGTCTTTTAATATTCTAGCAGAACTACGAACCATGAAGTATGATTTCTCTGAAACCATTGTAGATTTCAAATCGATCCTGACCAAAATGAGTCTATAGTGTGAAATAATTTTTGTTGAGTGGATAGATTTTAGTTTGGGGTAGTCTTCCAATATTCTAGCAGAACTACGAACCATGAAGTATGATTTCTCTGAAATCATGGTAGATTTCAAATCGATCCTGACCAAAATGAGTCTGTAGTGTGAAATAATTTTTGTTGAGTATATAGATTTTAGTTTGGGGTAGTCTTTCAATATTCTATCAGAACTACGAACCATGAAGTATAATTTCTCTGAAACCATGGTAGATTTCAAATCGATCCTGACCACAATGAGTCTGTAGTGTAAAATAATTTTTGTTGAGTGGATAGATTTTAGTTTGGGGTAGTCTTTCAATATTCTAGCAGAACTACGAACCATGAAGTATGATTTCTCTGAAACCATGGTAGATTTCAAATCAATCCTGACCAAAATGAGTCTGTAGTGTGAAATAATTTTTGTTGAGTATATAGATTTTAGTTTGGGGTAGTCTTTCAATATTCTAGCAGAACTGCGAACCATGAAGTATGATTTCTCTGAAACCATGGTAGATTTCAAATCGATCCTGACCACAATGAGTCTGTAGTGTGAAATAATTTTGCTCCAGTGGATAGATTTTAGTTTGGGGTAGTCTTTCAATATTCTAACAGAGCTATGACCCCGGAAGTAAGATTCCTCTGAAAACGTGATAGATTTCAAATCGATTCTGACCAAAATGAGTCTGTAGTGTAAAATAATTTTTGTTGAGTATATAGATTTTAGTTTGGGGTAGTCTTTCAATATTCTATCAGAACTACGAACCATGAAGTATGATTTCTCTGAAATCATGGTAGATTTCAAATCGATCCTGACCACAATGAGTCTGTAGTGTGAAATAATTTTGCTCCAGTGGATAGATTTTAGTTTGGGGTAGTCTTTCAATATTCTAACAGAGCTATGACCCCGGAAGTAAGATTCCTCTGAAAACGTGATAGATTTCAAATCGATTCTGACCAAAATGAGTCTGTAGTGTAAAATAATTTTTGTTGAGTATATAGATTTTAGTTTGGGGTAGTCTTTCAATATTCTATCAGAACTACGAACCATGAAGTATGATTTCTCTGAAACCATGGTAGATTTCAAATCGATCCTGACCAAAATGAGTCTGTAGTGTGAAATAATTTTTGTTGAGTATATAGATTTTAGTTTGGGGTAGTCTTTCAATATTCTAGCAGAACTACGAACCATGAAGTATGATTTCTCTGAAACCATGGTAGATTTCAAATCGATCCTGACCAAAATGAGTCTGTAGTGTAAAATAATTTTTGTTGAGTGGATAGATTTTAGTTTGGGGTAGTCTTGCAATATTCTAGCAGAACTACGAACCATGAAGTATGATTATTCTGAAACCATGGTAGATTTCAAATCGATCCTGACCAAAATGAGTCTGTAGTGTAAAATAATTTTTGTTGAGTATATAGATTTTAGTTTGGGGTAGTCTTTCAATATTCTATCAGAACTACGAACCATGAAGTATGATTTCTCTGAAACCATGGTAGATTTCAAATCGATCCTGACCACAATGAGTCTGTAGTGTGAAATAATTTTTGTTGAGTGGATAGATTTTAGTTTGGGGTAGTCTTTCAATATTCTATCAGAACTACGAACCATGAAGTATAATTTCTCTGAAACCATGGTAGATTTCAAATCGATCCTGACCACAATGAGTCTGTAGTGTGAAATAATTTTTGTTGAGTGGATAGATTTTAGTTTGGGGTAGTCTTTCAATATTCTAGCAGAACTACGAAACATGAAGTATGATTTCTCTGAAACCATGGTAGATTTCAAATCGATCCTGACCAAAATGAGTCTGTAGTGTGAAATAATTTTTGTTGAGTATATAGATTTTAGTTTGGGGTAGTCTTTCAATATTCTATCAGAACTACGAACCATGAAGTATGATTTCTCTAAAACTATGGTAGATTTCAAATCGATCCTGACCATAATGAGTCTGTAGTGTGAAATAATTTTTGTTGAGTGGATAGATTTTAGTTTGGGGTAGTCTTTCAATATTCTATCAGAACTACGAACCATGAAGTATGATTTCTCTGAAACTATGGTAGATTTCAAATCGATCCTGACCACAATGATTCTGTAGTGTGAAATAATTTTTGCTGAGTGGATAGATTTTAGTTTGGGGTAGTCTTGCAATATTCTATCAGAACTACGAACCATGAAGTATGATTTCTCTGAAACTATGGTAGATTTCAAATCGATCCTGACCACAATGATTCTGTAGTGTGAAATAATTTTTGTTGAGTGGATAGATTTTAGTTTGGGGTAGTCTTTCAATATTCTATCAGAACTACAAACCATGAAGTATGATTTCTCTGAAACTATGGTAGATTTGAAATCGATCCTGACCACAATGATTCTGTAGTGTGAAATAATTTTTGTTGAGTATATAGATTTTAGTTTGGGGTAGTCTTTCAATATTCTAGCAGAACTGCGAACCATGAAGTATGATTTCTCTGAAACCATGGTAGATTTCAAATCGATCCTGACCAAAATGAGTCTGTAGTGTAAAATAATTTTAGTTGAGTATATAGATTTTAGTTTGGGGTAGTCTTTCAATATTCTATCAGAACTACGAACCATGAAGTATAATTTCTCTGAAACCATGGTAGATTTCAAATCGATCCTGACCACAATGAGTCTGTAGTGTGAAATAATTTTGCTCCAGTGGATAGATTTTAGTTTGGGGTAGTCTTTCAATATTCTATCAGAACTACGAACCATAAAGTATAATTTCTCTGAAACCATGGTAGATTTCAAATCGATCCTGACCACAATGAGTCTTTAGTGTGAAATAATTTTTGTTGAGTATATAGATTTTAGTTTGGGGTAGTCTTTTAATATTCTAGCAGAACTACGAACCATGAAGTATGATTTCTCTGAAACCATTGTAGATTTCAAATCGATCCTGACCAAAATGAGTCTATAGTGTGAAATAATTTTTGTTGAGTGGATAGATTTTAGTTTGGGGTAGTCTTCCAATATTCTAGCAGAACTACGAACCATAAAGTATGATTTCTCTGAAATCATGGTAGATTTCAAATCGATCCTGACCAAAATGAGTCTGTAGTGTGAAATAATTTTTGTTGAGTATATAGATTTTAGTTTGGGGTAGTCTTTCAATATTCTATCAGAACTACGAACCATGAAGTATAATTTCTCTGAAACCATGGTAGATTTCAAATCGATCCTGACCACAATGAGTCTGTAGTGTAAAATAATTTTTGTTGAGTGGATAGATTTTAGTTTGGGGTAGTCTTTCAATATTCTAGCAGAACTACGAACCATGAAGTATGATTTCTCTGAAACCATGGTAGATTTCAAATCAATCCTGACCAAAATGAGTCTGTAGTGTGAAATAATTTTTGTTGAGTATATAGATTTTAGTTTGGGGTAGTCTTTCAATATTCTAGCAGAACTACGAACCATGAAGTATGATTTCTCTGAAACCATGGTAGATTTCAAATCGATGCTGACCAAAATGAGTCTGTAGTGTGAAATAATTTTTGTTGAGTATATAGATTTTAGTTTGGGGTAGTCTTTCAATATTCTATCAGAACTACGAACCATGAAGTATAATTTCTCTGAAACCATGGTAGATTTCAACTCAATCCTGACCACAATGAGTCTGTAGTGTGAAATAGTTTTGCTCCAGTGGATAGATTTTAGTTTGGGGTAGTCTTTCAATATTCTATCAGAACTACGAACCATAAAGTATAATTTCTCTGAAACCATGGTAGATTTCAAATCGATCCTGACCACAATGAGTCTTTAGTGTGAAATAATTTTTGTTGAGTATATAGATTTTAGTTTGGGGTAGTCTTTTAATATTCTAGCAGAACTACGAACCATGAAGTATAATTTCTCTGAAACCATGGTAGTTTTTAAATCGATCCTGACCAAAATGAGTCTGTAGTGTAAAATAATTTTGTTGAGTATATAGATTTTAGTTTGGGGTAGTCTTTCAATATTCTATCAGAACTACGAACCATGAAGTATGATTTCTCTGAAACCATTGTAGATTTCAAATCGATCCTGACCAAAATGAGTCTGTAGTGTGAAATAATTTTGCTCCAGTGGATAGATTTTAGTTTGGGGTAGTCTTTCAATATTCTAGCAGAACTACGAACCATGAAGTATAATTTCTCTGAAACCATGGTAGATTTCAAATCGATCCTGACCAAAATGAATCTGTAGTGTAAAATAATTTTTGTTGAGTGGATAGATTTTAGCTTGGGGTAGTCTTTCAATATTCTAGCAGAACTACGAACCATGAAGTATAACTTCTCTGAAACCATGGTAGATTTCAAATCGATCCTGACCACAATGAGTCTGTAGTGTGAAATAATTTTGCTCCAGTGGATAGATTTTAGTTTGGGGTAGTCTTTCAATATTCTATCAGAACTACGAACCATGAAGTATAATTTCTCTGAAACCATGGTAGATTTCAAATCGATCCTGACCACAATGAGTCTGTAGTGTGAAAAAATTTTTGTTGAGTGGATAGATTTTAGTTTGAGGTAGTCTTTCAATATTCTAGCAGAACTACGAACCATGAAGTATAATTTTTCTGAAACCATGGTAGATTTCAAATCGATCCTGACCAAAATGAGTCTGTAGTGTGAAATAATTTTGCTCCAGTGGATAGATTTTAGTTTGGGGTAGTCTTTCAATATTCTATCAGAACTACGAACCATGAAGTATAATTTCTCTGAAACCATGGTAGATTTCAAATCGATCCTGACCAAAATGAATCTGTAGTGTAAAATAATTTTTGTTGAGTGGATAGATTTTAGCTTGGGGTAGTCTTTCAATATTCTAGCAGAACTACGAACCATGAGGTATAATTTCTCTGAAACCATGGTAGATTTCAAATCGATCCTGACCACAATGAGTCTGTAGTGTGAAATAATTTTGTTGAGTATATAGATTTTAGTTTGGGGTAGTCTTTCAATATTCTATCAGAACTACGAACCATGAAGTATAACTTCTCCGAAACCATGGTAGATTTCAAATCGATCCTGACCACAATGAGTCTGTAGTGTGAAATAATTTTTGTTGAGTATATAGATTTTAGTTTGGGGTAGTCTTTCAATATTCTATCAGAACTACGAACCATGAAGTATAATTTCTCTGAAACCATGGTAGATTTCAAATCGATCCTGACCACAATGAGTCTGTAGTGTGAAATAATTTTTGTTGAGTGGATAGATTTTAGCTTGGGGTAGTCTTTCAATATTCTAGCAGAACTACGAACCATGAGGTATAATTTCTCTGAAACCATGGTAGATTTCAAATCGATCCTGACCACAATGAGTCTGTAGTGTGAAATAATTTTGCTCCAGTGGATAGATTTTAGTTTGGGGTAGTCTTTCAATATTCTATCAGAACTACGAACCATGAAGTATAATTTCTCTGAAACCATGGTAGATTTCAAATCGATCCTGACCACAATGAGTCTGTAGTGTGAAATAATTTTTGTTGAGTGGATAGATTTAAGTTTGGGGTAGTCTTTCAATATTCTAACAGAACTACGAACCATGAAGTATAATTTCTCTGAAACCATGGTAGATTTCAAATCGATCCTGACCCCCAATGAGTCTGTAGTGTGAAATAATTTTTGTTGAGTGGATAGATTTTAGTTTGGGGTAGTATTTCAATATTCTAGCACAACTACGAACCATGAAGTATAATTTCTCTGAAACCATGGTAGATTTCAAATCGATCCTGACCACAATGAGTCTGTAGTGTGAAATAATTTTTGTTGAGTGGATAGATTTTAGTTTGGGGTAGTCTTTCAATATTCTAGCAGAACTACGAACCATGAAGTATAATTTCTCTGAAACCATGGTAGATTTCAAATCGATCCTGACCACAATGAGTCTGTAGTGTGAAATAATTTTTGTTGAGTGGATAGATTTTAGTTTGGGGTAGTCTTTCAATATTCTAGCCGAACTACGAACCATGAAGTATGATTTCTCTGAAACCATGATAGATTTCAAATCGATCCTGACCACAATGAGTCTGTAGTGTGAAATAATTTTTGTTGAGTGGATAGATTTTAGTTTGGGGTAGTCTTTCAATATTCTAGCCGAACTACGAACCATGAAGTATAATTTCTCTGAAACCATGGTAGATTTCAAATCGATCCTGACCACAATGAGTCTGTAGTGTGAAATAATTTTTGTTGAGTGGATAGATTTTAGTTTGGGGTAGTCTTTCAATATTCTAACAGAACTACGAACCATGAAGTATAATTTCTCTGAAACCATGGTAGATTTCAAATCGATCCTGACCACAATGAGTCTGTAGTGTGAAATAATTTTGTTGAGTATATAGATTTTAGTTTGGGGTAGTCTTTCAATATTCTATCAGAACTACGAACCATGAAGTATAATTTCTCTGAAACCATGGTAGATTTCAAATCGATCCTGACCACAATGAGTCTGTAGTGTGAAATAATTTTTGTTGAGTGGATAGATTTTAGTTTGGGGTAGTCTTTCAATATTCTAGCAGAACTACGAACCATGAAGTATAATTTCTCTGAAACCATGGTAGATTTCAAATCGATCCTGACCACAATGAGTCTGTAGTGTGAAATAATTTTTGTTGAGTGGATAGATTTTAGTTTGGGGTAGTCTTTCAATATTCTAGCCGAACTACGAACCATGAAGTATGATTTCTCTGAAACCATGATAGATTTCAAATCGATCCTGACCCCCAATGAGTCTGTAGTGTGAAATAATTTTTGTTGAGTGGATAGATTTTAGTTTGGTTTAGTCTTTCAATATTCTAGCCGAACTACGAACCATGAAGTATAATTTCTCTGAAACCATGGTAGATTTCAAATCGATCCTGACCACAATGAGTCTGTAGTGTGAAATAATTTTGCTCCAGTGGATAGATTTTAGTTTGGGGTAGTCTTTCAATATTCTATCAGAACTACGAACCATGAAGTATAATTTCTCTGAAACCATGGTCGATTTCAAATCGATCCTGACCAAAATGAATCTGTAGTGTAAAATAATTTTTGTTGAGTGGATAGATTTTAGCTTGGGGTAGTCTTTCAATATTCTAGCAGAACTACGAACCATGAGGTATAATTTCTCTGAAACCATGGTAGATTTCAAATCGATCCTGACCACAATGAGTCTGTAGTGTGAAATAATTTTTGTTGAGTGGATAGATTTTAGTTTGGTTTAGTCTTTCAATATTCTAGCCGAACTACGAACCATGAAGTATGATTTCTCTGAAACCATGGTAGATTTCAAATCGATCCTGACCACAATGAGTCTGTAGTGTGAAATAATTTTGCTCCAGTGGATAGATTTTAGTTTGGGGTAGTCTTTCAATATTCTATCAGAACTACGAACCATGAAGTATAATTTCTCTGAAACCATGGTCGATTTCAAATCGATCCTGACCAAAATGAATCTGTAGTGTAAAATAATTTTTGTTGAGTGGATAGATTTTAGTTTGGGGTAGTCTTTCAATATTCTAGCAGAACTACGAACCATGAAGTATGATTTCTCTGAAACCATGATAGATTTCAAATCGATCCTGACCACAATGAGTCTGTAGTGTGAAATAATTTTTGTTGAGTGGATAGATTTTAGTTTGGGGTAGTCTTTCAATATTCTAGCCGAACTACGAACCATGAAGTATAATTTCTCTGAAACCATGGTAGATTTCAAATCGATCCTGACCACAATGAGTCTGTAGTGTGAAATAATTTTTGTTGAGTGGATAGATTTTAGTTTGGGGTAGTCTTTCAATATTCTAGCAGAACTACGAAACATGAAGTATGATTTCTCTGAAACCATGGTAGATTTCAAATCGATCCTGACCAAAATGAGTCTGTAGTGTGAAATAATTTTTGTTGAGTATATAGATTTTAGTTTGGGGTAGTCTTTCAATATTCTATCAGAACTACGAACCATGAAGTATGATTTCTCTGAAACTATGGTAGATTTCAAATCGATCCTGACCATAATGAGTCTGTAGTGTGAAATAATTTTTGTTGAGTGGATAGATTTTAGTTTGGGGTAGTCTTTCAATATTCTATCAGAACTACGAACCATGAAGTATGATTTCTCTGAAACTATGGTAGATTTCAAATCGATCCTGACCACAATGATTCTGTAGTGTGAAATAATTTTTGCTGAGTGGATAGATTTTAGTTTGGGGTAGTCTTGCAATATTCTATCAGAACAACGAACCATGAAGTATGATTTCTCTGAAACTATGGTAGATTTCAAATCGATCCTGACCACAATGATTCTGTAGTGTGAAATAATTTTTGTTGAGTGGATAGATTTTAGTTTGGGGTAGTCTTTCAATATTCTATCAGAACTACAAACCATGAAGTATGATTTCTCTGAAACTATGGTAGATTTGAAATCGATCCTGACCACAATGATTCTGTAGTGTGAAATAATTTTTGTTGAGTATATAGATTTTAGTTTGGGGTAGTCTTTCAATATTCTAGCAGAACTGCGAACCATGAAGTATGATTTCTCTGAAACCATGGTAGATTTCAAATCGATCCTGACCAAAATGAGTCTGTAGTGTAAAATAATTTTAGTTGAGTATATAGATTTTAGTTTGGGGTAGTCTTTCAATATTCTATCAGAACTACGAACCATGAAGTATAATTTCTCTGAAACCATGGTAGATTTCAAATCGATCCTGACCACAATGAGTCTGTAGTGTGAAATAATTTTGCTCCAGTGGATAGATTTTAGTTTGGGGTAGTCTTTCAATATTCTATCAGAACTACGAACCATAAAGTATAATTTCTCTGAAACCATGGTAGATTTCAAATCGATCCTGACCACAATGAGTCTTTAGTGTGAAATAATTTTTGTTGAGTATATAGATTTTAGTTTGGGGTAGTCTTTTAATATTCTAGCAGAACTACGAACCATGAAGTATGATTTCTCTGAAACCATTGTAGATTTCAAATCGATCCTGACCAAAATGAGTCTATAGTGTGAAATAATTTTTGTTGAGTGGATAGATTTTAGTTTGGGGTAGTCTTCCAATATTCTAGCAGAACTACGAACCATGAAGTATGATTTCTCTGAAATCATGGTAGATTTCAAATCGATCCTGACCAAAATGAGTCTGTAGTGTGAAATAATTTTTGTTGAGTATATAGATTTTAGTTTGGGGTAGTCTTTCAATATTCTATCAGAACTACGAACCATGAAGTATAATTTCTCTGAAACCATGGTAGATTTCAAATCGATCCTGACCACAATGAGTCGGTAGTGTAAAATAATTTTTGTTGAGTGGATAGATTTTAGTTTGGGGTAGTCTTTCAATATTCTAGCAGAACTACGAACCATGAAGTATGATTTCTCTGAAACCATGGTAGATTTCAAATCAATCCTGACCAAAATGAGTCTGTAGTGTGAAATAATTTTTGTTGAGTATATAGATTTTAGTTTGGGGTAGTCTTTCAATATTCTAGCAGAACTACGAACCATGAAGTATGATTTCTCTGAAACCATGGTAGATTTCAAATCGATGCTGACCAAAATGAGTCTGTAGTGTGAAATAATTTTTGTTGAGTATATAGATTTTAGTTTGGGGTAGTCTTTCAATATTCTATCAGAACTACGAACCATGAAGTATAATTTCTCTGAAACCATGGTAGATTTCAACTCAATCCTGACCACAATGAGTCTGTAGTGTGAAATAGTTTTGCTCCAGTGGATAGATTTTAGTTTGGGGTAGTCTTTCAATATTCTATCAGAACTACGAACCATAAAGTATAATTTCTCTGAAACCATGGTAGATTTCAAATCGATCCTGACCACAATGAGTCTTTAGTGTGAAATAATTTTTGTTGAGTATATGGATTTTAGTTTGGGGTAGTCTTTTAATATTCTAGCAGAACTACGAACCATGAAGTATAATTTCTCTGAAACCATGGTAGTTTTTAAATCGATCCTGACCAAAATGAGTCTGTAGTGTAAAATAATTTTGTTGAGTATATAGATTTTAGTTTGGGGTAGTCTTTCAATATTCTATCAGAACTACGAACCATGAAGTATGATTTCTCTGAAACCATTGTAGATTTCAAATCGATCCTGACCAAAATGAGTCTGTAGTGTGAAATAATTTTGCTCCAGTGGATAGATTTTAGTTTGGGGTAGTCTTTCAATATTCTATCAGAACTACGAACCATGAAGTATAATTTCTCTGAAACCATGGTAGATTTCAAATCGATCCTGACCAAAATGAATCTGTAGTGTAAAATAATTTTTGTTGAGTGGATAGATTTTAGCTTGGGGTAGTCTTTCAATATTCTAGCAGAACTACGAACCATGAAGTATAACTTCTCTGAAACCATGGTAGATTTCAAATCGATCCTGACCACAATGAGTCTGTAGTGTGAAATAATTTTGCTCCAGTGGATAGATTTTAGTTTGGGGTAGTCTTTCAATATTCTAGCAGAACTACGAACCATGAAGTATAATTTCTCTGAAACCATGGTAGATTTCAAATCGATCCTGACCACAATGAGTCTGTAGTGTGAAAAAATTTTTGTTGAGTGGATAGATTTTAGTTTGAGGTAGTCTTTCAATATTCTAGCAGAACTACGAACCATGAAGTATAATTTTTCTGAAACCATGGTAGATTTCAAATCGATCCTGACCACAATGAGTCTGTAGTGTGAAATAATTTTGCTCCAGTGGATAGATTTTAGTTTGGGGTAGTCTTTCAATATTCTATCAGAACTACGAACCATGAAGTATAATTTCTCTGAAACCATGGTAGATTTCAAATCGATCCTGACCAAAATGAATCTGTAGTGTAAAATAATTTTTGTTGAGTGGATAGATTTTAGCTTGGGGTAGTCTTTCAATATTCTAGCAGAACTACGAACCATGAGGTATAATTTCTCTGAAACCATGGTAGATTTCAAATCGATCCTGACCACAATGAGTCTGTAGTGTGAAATAATTTTGTTGAGTATATAGATTTTAGTTTGGGGTAGTCTTTCAATATTCTATCAGAACTACGAACCATGAAGTATAACTTCTCCGAAACCATGGTAGATTTCAAATCGATCCTGACCAAAATGAGTCTATAGTGTGAAATAATTTTTGTTGAGTGGATAGATTTTAGTTTGGGGTAGTCTTCCAATATTCTAGCAGAACTACGAACCATGAAGTATGATTTCTCTGAAATCATGGTAGATTTCAAATCGATCCTGACCAAAATGAGTCTGTAGTGTGAAATAATTTTTGTTGAGTATATAGATTTTAGTTTGGGGTAGTCTTTCAATATTCTATCAGAACTACGAACCATGAAGTATAATTTCTCTGAAACCATGGTAGATTTCAAATCGATCCTGACCACAATGAGTCTGTAGTGTAAAATAATTTTTGTTGAGTGGATAGATTTTAGTTTGGGGTAGTCTTTCAATATTCTAGCAGAACTACGAACCATGAAGTATGATTTCTCTGAAACCATGGTAGATTTCAAATCAATCCTGACCAAAATGAGTCTGTAGTGTGAAATAATTTTTGTTGAGTATATAGATTTTAGTTTGGGGTAGTCTTTCAATATTCTAGCAGAACTACGAACCATGAAGTATGATTTCTCTGAAACCATGGTAGATTTCAAATCGATGCTGACCAAAATGAGTCTGTAGTGTGAAATAATTTTTGTTGAGTATATAGATTTTAGTTTGGGGTAGTCTTTCAATATTCTATCAGAACTACGAACCATGAAGTATAATTTCTCTGAAACCATGGTAGATTTCAACTCAATCCTGACCACAATGAGTCTGTAGTGTGAAATAGTTTTGCTCCAGTGGATAGATTTTAGTTTGGGGTAGTCTTTCAATATTCTATCAGAACTACGAACCATAAAGTATAATTTCTCTGAAACCATGGTAGATTTCAAATCGATCCTGACCACAATGAGTCTTTAGTGTGAAATAATTTTTGTTGAGTATATAGATTTTAGTTTGGGGTAGTCTTTTAATATTCTAGCAGAACTACGAACCATGAAGTATAATTTCTCTGAAACCATGGTAGTTTTTAAATCGATCCTGACCAAAATGAGTCTGTAGTGTAAAATAATTTTGTTGAGTATATAGATTTTAGTTTGGGGTAGTCTTTCAATATTCTATCAGAACTACGAACCATGAAGTATGATTTCTCTGAAACCATTGTAGATTTCAAATCGATCCTGACCAAAATGAGTCTGTAGTGTGAAATAATTTTGCTCCAGTGGATAGATTTTAGTTTGGGGTAGTCTTTCAATATTCTATCAGAACTACGAACCATGAAGTATAATTTCTCTGAAACCATGGTAGATTTCAAATCGATCCTGACCAAAATGAATCTGTAGTGTAAAATAATTTTTGTTGAGTGGATAGATTTTAGCTTGGGGTAGTTTTTCAATATTCTAGCAGAACTACGAACCATGAAGTATAACTTCTCTGAAACCATGGTAGATTTCAAATCGATCCTGACCACAATGAGTCTGTAGTGTGAAATAATTTTGCTCCAGTGGATAGATTTTAGTTTGGGGTAGTCTTTCAATATTCTAGCAGAACTACGAACCATGAAGTATAATTTCTCTGAAACCATGGTAGATTTCAAATCGATCCTGACCACAATGAGTCTGTAGTGTGAAAAAATTTTTGTTGAGTGGATAGATTTTAGTTTGAGGTAGTCTTTCAATATTCTAGCAGAACTACGAACCATGAAGTATAATTTTTCTGAAACCATGGTAGATTTCAAATCGATCCTGACCACAATGAGTCTGTAGTGTGAAATAATTTTGCTCCAGTGGATAGATTTTAGTTTGGGGTAGTCTTTCAATATTCTAGCAGAACTACGAACCATGAAGTATAATTTCTCTGAAACCATGGTAGATTTCAAATCGATCCTGACCAAAATGAATCTGTAGTGTAAAATAATTTTTGTTGAGTGGATAGATTTTAGCTTGGGGTAGTCTTTCAATATTCTAGCAGAACTACGAACCATGAGGTATAATTTCTCTGAAACCATGGTAGATTTCAAATCGATCCTGACCACAATGAGTCTGTAGTGTGAAATAATTTTGTTGAGTATATAGATTTTAGTTTGGGGTAGTCTTTCAATATTCTAGCAGAACTACGAACCATGAAGTATAACTTCTCCGAAACCATGGTAGATTTCAAATCGATCCTGACCACAATGAGTCTGTAGTGTGAAATAATTTTTGTTGAGTATATAGATTTTAGTTTGGGGTAGTCTTTCAATATTCTATCAGAACTACGAACCATGAAGTATAATTTCTCTGAAACCATGGTAGATTTCAAATCGATCCTGACCACAATGAGTCTGTAGTGTGAAATAATTTTTGTTGAGTGGATAGATTTTAGCTTGGGGTAGTCTTTCAATATTCTAGCAGAACTACGAACCATGAGGTATAATTTCTCTGAAACCATGGTAGATTTCAAATCGATCCTGACCACAATGAGTCTGTAGTGTGAAATAATTTTGCTCCAGTGGATAGATTTTAGTTTGGGGTAGTCTTTCAATATTCTATCAGAACTACGAACCATGAAGTATAATTTCTCTGAAACCATGGTAGATTTCAAATCGATCCTGACCACAATGAGTCTGTAGTGTGAAATAATTTTTGTTGAGTGGATAGATTTAAGTTTGGGGTAGTCTTTCAATATTCTAACAGAACTACGAACCATGAAGTATAATTTCTCTGAAACCATGGTAGATTTTAAATCGATCCTGACCCCCAATGAGTCTGTAGTGTGAAATAATTTTTGTTGAGTGGATAGATTTTAGTTTGGGGTAGTATTTCAATATTCTAGCACAACTACGAACCATGAAGTATAATTTCTCTGAAACCATGGTAGATTTCAAATCGATCCTGACCACAATGAGTCTGTAGTGTGAAATAATTTTTGTTGAGTGGATAGATTTTAGTTTGGGGTAGTCTTTCAATATTCTAGCAGAACTACGAACCATGAAGTATAATTTCTCTGAAACCATGGTAGATTTCAAATCGATCCTGACCACAATGAGTCTGTAGTGTGAAATAATTTTTGTTGAGTGGATAGATTTTAGTTTGGGGTAGTCTTTCAATATTCTAGCCGAACTACGAACCATGAAGTATGATTTCTCTGAAACCATGATAGATTTCAAATCGATCCTGACCACAATGAGTCTGTAGTGTGAAATAATTTTTGTTGAGTGGATAGATTTTAGCTTGGGGTAGTCTTTCAATATTCTAGCAGAACTACGAACCATGAGGTATAATTTCTCTGAAACCATGGTAGATTTCAAATCGATCCTGACCACAATGAGTCTGTAGTGTGAAATAATTTTGCTCCAGTGGATAGATTTTAGTTTGGGGTAGTCTTTCAATATTCTATCAGAACTACGAACCATGAAGTATAATTTCTCTGAAACCATGGTAGATTTCAAATCGATCCTGACCAAAATGAGTCTGTAGTGTAAAATAATTTTTGTTGAGTGGATAGATTTTAGCTTGGGGTAGTCTTTCAATATTCTAGCAGAACTACGAACCATGAAGTATAACTTCTCTGAAACCATGGTAGATTTCAAATCGATCCTGACCACAATGAGTCTGTAGTGTGAAATAATTTTGCTCCAGTGGATAGATTTTAGTTTGGGGTAGTCTTTCAATATTCTAGCAGAACTACGAACCATGAAGTATAATTTCTCTGAAACCATGGTAGATTTCAAATCGATCCTGACCACAATGAGTCTGTAGTGTGAAAAAATTTTTGTTGAGTGGATAGATTTTAGTTTGAGGTAGTCTTTCAATATTCTAGCAGAACTACGAACCATGAAGTATAATTTTTCTGAAACCATGGTAGATTTCAAATCGATCCTGACCACAATGAGTCTGTAGTGTGAAATAATTTTGCTCCAGTGGATAGATTTTAGTTTGGGGTAGTCTTTCAATATTCTATCAGAACTACGAACCATGAAGTATAATTTCTCTGAAACCATGGTAGATTTCAAATCGATCCTGACCAAAATGAATCTGTAGTGTAAAATAATTTTTGTTGAGTGGATAGATTTTAGCTTGGGGTAGTCTTTCAATATTCTAGCAGAACTACGAACCATGAGGTATAATTTCTCTGAAACCATGGTAGATTTCAAATCGATCCTGACCACAATGAGTCTGTAGTGTGAAATAATTTTGTTGAGTATATAGATTTTAGTTTGGGGTAGTCTTTCAATATTCTATCAGAACTACGAACCATGAAGTATAACTTCTCCGAAACCATGGTAGATTTCAAATCGATCCTGACCACAATGAGTCTGTAGTGTGAAATAATTTTTGTTGAGTATATAGATTTTAGTTTGGGGTAGTCTTTCAATATTCTATCAGAACTACGAACCATGAAGTATAATTTCTCTGAAACCATGGTAGATTTCAAATCGATCCTGACCACAATGAGTCTGTAGTGTGAAATAATTTTTGTTGAGTGGATAGATTTTAGCTTGGGGTAGTCTTTCAATATTCTAGCAGAACTACGAACCATGAGGTATAATTTCTCTGAAACCATGGTAGATTTCAAATCGATCCTGACCACAATGAGTCTGTAGTGTGAAATAATTTTGCTCCAGTGGATAGATTTTAGTTTGGGGTAGTCTTTCAATATTCTATCAGAACTACGAACCATGAAGTATAATTTCTCTGAAACCATGGTAGATTTCAAATCGATCCTGACCACAATGAGTCTGTAGTGTGAAATAATTTTTGTTGAGTGGATAGATTTAAGTTTGGGGTAGTCTTTCAATATTCTAACAGAACTACGAACCATGAAGTATAATTTCTCTGAAACCATGGTAGATTTTAAATCGATCCTGACCCCCAATGAGTCTGTAGTGTGAAATAATTTTTGTTGAGTGGATAGATTTTAGTTTGGGGTAGTATTTCAATATTCTAGCACAACTACGAACCATGAAGTATAATTTCTCTGAAACCATGGTAGATTTCAAATCGATCCTGACCACAATGAGTCTGTAGTGTGAAATAATTTTTGTTGAGTGGATAGATTTTAGTTTGGGGTAGTCTTTCAATATTCTAGCAGAACTACGAACCATGAAGTATAATTTCTCTGAAACCATGGTAGATTTCAAATCGATCCTGACCACAATGAGTCTGTAGTGTGAAATAATTTTTGTTGAGTGGATAGATTTTAGTTTGGGGTAGTCTTTCAATATTCTAGCCGAACTACGAACCATGAAGTATGATTTCTCTGAAACCATGATAGATTTCAAATCGATCCTGACCAAAATGAGTCTGTAGTGTAAAATAATTTTTGTTGAGTGGATAGATTTTAGTTTGGGGTAGTCTTTCAATATTCTAGCAGAACTACGAACCATGAAGTATAATTTCTCTGAAACCATGGTAGATTTCAAATCGATCCTGACCACAATGAGTCTGTAGTGTGAAATAATTTTTGTTGAGTGGATAGATTTTAGTTTGGGGTAGTCTTTCAATATTCTAACAGAACTACGAACCATGAAGTATAATTTCTCTGAAACCATGGTAGATTTCAAATCGATCCTGACCACAATGAGTCTGTAGTGTGAAATAATTTTGTTGAGTATATAGATTTTAGTTTGGGGTAGTCTTTCAATATTCTATCAGAACTACGAACCATGAAGTATAATTTCTCTGAAACCATGGTAGATTTCAAATCGATCCTGACCACAATGAGTCTGTAGTGTGAAATAATTTTTGTTGAGTGGATAGATTTTAGTTTGGGGTAGTCTTTCAATATTCTAGCAGAACTACGAACCATGAAGTATAATTTCTCTGAAACCATGGTAGATTTCAAATCGATCCTGACCACAATGAGTCTGTAGTGTGAAATAATTTTTGTTGAGTGGATAGATTTTAGTTTGGGGTAGTCTTTCAATATTCTAGCCGAACTACGAACCATGAAGTATGATTTCTCTGAAACCATGATAGATTTCAAATCGATCCTGACCCCCAATGAGTCTGTAGTGTGAAATAATTTTTGTTGAGTGGATAGATTTTAGTTTGGTTTAGTCTTTCAATATTCTAGCCGAACTACGAACCATGAAGTATAATTTCTCTGAAACCATGGTAGATTTCAAATCGATCCTGACCACAATGAGTCTGTAGTGTGAAATAATTTTGCTCCAGTGGATAGATTTTAGTTTGGGGTAGTCTTTCAATATTCTATCAGAACTACGAACCATGAAGTATAATTTCTCTGAAACCATGGTCGATTTCAAATCGATCCTGACCAAAATGAATCTGTAGTGTAAAATAATTTTTGTTGAGTGGATAGATTTTAGCTTGGGGTAGTCTTTCAATATTCTAGCAGAACTACGAACCATGAGGTATAATTTCTCTGAAACCATGGTAGATTTCAAATCGATCCTGACCACAATGAGTCTGTAGTGTGAAATAATTTTGTTGAGTATATAGAATTTAGTTTGGGGTAGTCTTTCAATATTCTATCAGAACTACGAACCATGAAGTATGATTTCTCTGAAACCATTGTAGATTTCAAATCGATCCTGACCAAAATGAGTCTGTAGTGTGAAATAATTTTGCTCCAGTGGATAGATTTTAGTTTGGGGTAGTCTTTCAATATTCTATCAGAACTACGAACCATGAAGTATAATTTCTCTGAAACCATGGTAGATTTCAAATCGATCCTGACCAAAATGAATCTGTAGTGTAAAATAATTTTTGTTGAGTGGATAGATTTTAGCTTGGGGTAGTCTTTCAATATTCTAGCAGAACTACGAACCATGAAGTATAATTTTTCTGAAACCATGGTAGATTTCAAATCGATCCTGACCACAATGAGTCTGTAGTGTGAAATAATTTTGCTCCAGTGGATAGATTTTAGTTTGGGGTAGTCTTTCAATATTCTATCAGAACTACGAACCATGAAGTATAATTTCTCTGAAACCATGGTAGATTTCAAATCGATCCTGACCAAAATGAATCTGTAGTGTAAAATAATTTTTGTTGAGTGGATAGATTTTAGCTTGGGGTAGTCTTTCAATATTCTAGCAGAACTACGAACCATGAGGTATAATTTCTCTGAAACCATGGTAGATTTCAAATCGATCCTGACCACAATGAGTCTGTAGTGTGAAATAATTTTGTTGAGCATATAGATTTTAGTTTGGGGTAGTCTTTCAATATTCTATCAGAACTACGAACCATGAAGTATAACTTCTCCGAAACCATGGTAGATTTCAAATCGATCCTGACCACAATGAGTCTGTAGTGTGAAATAATTTTTGTTGAGTATATAGATTTTAGTTTGGGGTAGTCTTTCAATATTCTATCAGAACTACGAACCATGAAGTATAATTTCTCTGAAACCATGGTAGATTTCAAATCGATCCTGACCAAAATGAATCTGTAGTGTAAAATAATTTTTGTTGAGTGGATAGATTTTAGCTTGGGGTAGTCTTTCAATATTCTAGCAGAACTACGAACCATGAAGTATAACTTCTCTGAAACCATGGTAGATTTCAAATCGATCCTGACCACAATGAGTCTGTAGTGTGAAATAATTTTGCTCCAGTGGATAGATTTTAGTTTGGGGTAGTCTTTCAATATTCTATCAGAACTACGAACCATGAAGTATAATTTCTCTGAAACCATGGTAGATTTCAAATCGATCCTGACCACAATGAGTCTGTAGTGTGAAATAATTTTTGTTGAGTGGATAGATTTTAGTTTGGGGTAGTCTTTCAATATTCTATCAGAACTACGAACCATGAAGTATAATTTTTCTGAAACCATGGTAGATTTCAAATCGATCCTGACCACAATGAGTCTGTAGTGTGAAATAATTTTGCTCCAGTGGATAGATTTTAGTTTGGGGTAGTCTTTCAATATTCTATCAGAACTACGAACCATGAAGTATAATTTCTCTGAAACCATGGTAGATTTCAAATCGATCCTGACCACAATGAGTCTGTAGTGTGAAATAATTTTTGTTGAGTGGATAGATTTTAGTTTGGGGTAGTCTTTCAATATTCTAGCAGAACTACGAACCATGAAGTATAATTTCTCTGAAACCATGGTAGATTTCAAATCGATCCTGACCACAATGAGTCTGTAGTGTGAAATAATTTTTGTTGAGTGGATAGATTTTAGCTTGGGGTAGTCTTTCAATATTCTAGCAGAACTACGAACCATGAGGTATAATTTCCCTGAAACCATGGTAGATTTCAAATCGATCCTGACCACAATGAGTCTGTAGTGTGAAATAATTTTGTTGAGTATATAGATTTTAGTTTGGGGTAGTCTTTCAATATTCTATCAGAACTACGAACCATGAAGTATAACTTCTCCGAAACCATGGTAGATTTCAAATCGATCCTGACCACAATGAGTCTGTAGTGTGAAATAATTTTTGTTGAGTATATAGATTTTAGTTTGGGGTAGTCTTTCAATATTCTCTCAGAACTACGAACCATGAAGTATAATTTCTCTGAAACCATGGTAGATTTCAAATCGATCCTGACCACAATGAGTCTGTAGTGTGAAATAATTTTTGTTGAGTGGATAGATTTTAGCTTGGGGTAGTCTTTCAATATTCTAGCAGAACTACGAACCATGAGGTATAATTTCTCTGAAACCATGGTAGATTTCAAATCGATCCTGACCACAATGAGTCTGTAGTGTGAAATAATTTTGCTCCAGTGGATAGATTTTAGTTTGGGGTAGTCTTTCAATATTCTATCAGAACTACGAACCATGAAGTATAATTTCTCTGAAACCATGGTAGATTTCAAATCGATCCTGACCACAATGAGTCTGTAGTGTGAAATAATTTTTGTTGAGTGGATAGATTTTAGTTTGGGGTAGTCTTTCAATATTCTAACAGAACTACGAACCATGAAGTATAATTTCTCTGAAACCATGGTAGATTTCAAATCGATCCTGACCCCCAATGAGTCTGTAGTGTGAAATAATTTTTGTTGAGTGGATAGATTTTAGTTTGGGGTAGTATTTCAATATTCTAGCACAACTACGAACCATGAAGTATAATTTCTCTGAAACCATGGTAGATTTCAAATCGATCCTGACCACAATGAGTCTGTAGTGTGAAATAATTTTTGTTGAGTGGATAGATTTTAGTTTGGGGTAGTCTTTCAATATTCTAGCAGAACTACGAACCATGAAGTATAATTTCTCTGAAACCATGGTAGATTTCAAATCGATCCTGACCACAATGAGTCTGTAGTGTGAAATAATTTTTGTTGAGTGGATAGATTTTAGTTTGGGGTAGTCTTTCAATATTCTAGCCGAACTACGAACCATGAAGTATGATTTCTCTGAAACCATGATAGATTTCAAATCGATCCTGACCACAATGAGTCTGTAGTGTGAAATAATTTTTGTTGAGTGGATAGATTTTAGTTTGGGGTAGTCTTTCAATATTCTAGCCGAACTACGAACCATGAAGTATAATTTCTCTGAAACCATGGTAGATTTCAAATCGATCCTGACCACAATGAGTCTGTAGTGTGAAATAATTTTTGTTGAGTGGATAGATTTTAGTTTGGGGTAGTCTTTCAATATTCTAACAGAACTACGAACCATGAAGTATAATTTCTCTGAAACCATGGTAGATTTCAAATCGATCCTGACCACAATGAGTCTGTAGTGTGAAATAATTTTGTTGAGTATATAGATTTTAGTTTGGGGTAGTCTTTCAATATTCTATCAGAACTACGAACCATGAAGTATGATTTCTCTGAAACCATGGTAGATTTCAAATCGATCCTGACCACAATGAGTCTGTAGTGTGAAATAATTTTTGTTGAGTGGATAGATTTTAGTTTGGGGTAGTCTTTCAATATTCTAGCAGAACTACGAACCATGAAGTATAATTTCTCTGAAACCATGGTAGATTTCAAATCGATCCTGACCACAATGAGTCTGTAGTGTGAAATAATTTTTGTTGAGTGGATAGATTTTAGTTTGGGGTAGTCTTTCAATATTCTAGCCGAACTACGAACCATGAAGTATGATTTCTCTGAAACCATGATAGATTTCAAATCGATCCTGACCCCCAATGAGTCTGTAGTGTGAAATAATTTTTGTTGAGTGGATAGATTTTAGTTTGGTTTAGTCTTTCAATATTCTAGCCGAACTACGAACCATGAAGTATAATTTCTCTGAAACCATGGTAGATTTCAAATCGATCCTGACCACAATGAGTCTGTAGTGTGAAATAATTTTGTTGAGTATATAGAATTTAGTTTGGGGTAGTCTTTCAATATTCTATCAGAACTACGAACCATGAAGTATAACTTCTCCGAAACCATGGTAGATTTCAAATCGATCCTGACCACAATGAGTCTGTAGTGTGAAATAATTTTGCTCCAGTGGATAGATTTTAGTTTGGGGTAGTCTTTCAATATTCTATCAGAACTACGAACCATGAAGTATAATTTCTCTGAAACCATGGTCGATTTCAAATCGATCCTGACCAAAATGAATCTGTAGTGTAAAATAATTTTTGTTGAGTGGATAGATTTTAGCTTGGGGTAGTCTTTCAATATTCTAGCAGAACTACGAACCATGAGGTATAATTTCTCTGAAACCATGGTAGATTTCAAATCGATCCTGACCACAATGAGTCTGTAGTGTGAAATAATTTTGTTGAGTATATAGAATTTAGTTTGGGGTAGTCTTTCAATATTCTATCAGAACTACGAACCATGAAGTATAACTTCTCCGAAACCATGGTAGATTTCAAATCGATCCTGACCACAATGAGTCTGTAGTGTGAAATAATTTTTGTTGAGTGGATAGATTTTAGTTTGGGGTAGTCTTTCAATATTCTATCAGAACTACGAACCATGAAGTATAATTTCTCTGAAACCATGGTAGATTTCAAATCGATCCTGACCACAATGAGTCTGTAGTGTGAAATAATTTTTGTTGAGTGGATAGATTTTAGCTTGGGGTAGTCTTTCAATATTCTAGCAGAACTACGAACCATGAGGTATAATTTCTCTGAAACCATGGTAGATTTCAAATCGATCCTGACCACAATGAGTCTGTAGTGTGAAATAATTTTTGTTGAGTTAATAGATTTTAGTTTGGGGTAGTCTTTCAATATTCTATCAGAACTACGAACCATGAAGTATAATTTCTCTGAAACCATGGTAGATTTCAAATCGATCCTGACCACAATGAGTCTGTAGTGTGAAATAATTTTTGTTGAGTGGATAGATTTTAGTTTGGGGTAGTCTTTCAATATTCTAACAGAACTACGAACCATGAAGTATAATTTCTCTGAAACCATGGTAGATTTCAAATCGATTCTGACCACAATGAGTCTGTAGTGTGAAATAATTTTTGTTGAGTGGATAGATTTTAGTTTGGGGTAGTATTTCAATATTCTAGCACAACTACGAACCATGAAGTATAATTTCTCTGAAACCATGGTAGATTTCAAATCGATCCTGACCACAATGAGTCTGTAGTGTGAAATAATTTTTGTTGAGTGGATAGATTTTAGTTTGGGGTAGTCTTTCAATATTCTAGCAGAACTACGAACCATGAAGTATAATTTCTCTGAAACCATGGTAGATTTCAAATCGATCCTGACCACAATTAGTCTGTAGTGTGAAATAATTTTTGTTGAGTGGATAGATTTTAGTTTGGGGTAGTCTTTCAATATTCTAGCAGATCTACGAACCATGAAGTATAATTTCTCTGAAACCATGGTAGATTTCAAATCGATCCTGACCACAATGAGTCTGTAGTGTGAAATAATTTTTGTTGAGGGGATAGATTTTAGTTTGGGGTAGTCTTTCAATATTCTAGCCGAACTACGAACCATGAAGTATGATTTCTTTGAAACCATGATAGATTTCAAATCGATCCTGACCACAATGAGTCTGTAGTGTGAAATAATTTTTGTTGAGTGGATAGATTTTTGTTTGGGGTAGTCTTTCAATATTCTAGCCGAACTACGAACCATGAAGTATGATTTCTCTGAAACCATGATAGATTTCAAATCGATCCTGACCACAATGAGTCTGTAGTGTGAAATAATTTTTGTTGAGTGGATAGATTTTAGCTTGGGGTAGTCTTTCAATATTCTAGCAGAACTACGAACCATGAAGTATGATTTCTCTGAAACCATGGTAGATTTCAAATCGATCCTGACCACAATGAGTCTGTAGTGTGAAATAATTTTTGTTGAGTGGATAGATTTTAGTTTGGGGTAGTCTTTCAATATTCTAGCAGAACTACGAACCATGAAGTATGATTTCTCTGAAACCATGGTAGATTTCAAATCGATCCTGACCACAATGAGTCTGTAGTGTGAAATAATTTTTGTTGAGTGGATAGATTTTAGCTTGGGGTAGTCTTTCAATATTCTAGCAGAACTACGAACCATGAGGTATAATTTCTCTGAAACCATGGTAGATTTCAAATCGATCCTGACCACAATGAGTTTGTAGTGTGAAATAATTTTTGTTGAGTTAATAGATTTTAGTTTGGGGTAGTCTTTCAATATTCTATCAGAACTACGAACCATGAAGTATAATTTCTCTGAAACCATGGTAGATTTCAAATCGATCCTGACCACAATGAGTCTGTAGTGTGAAATAATTTTTGTTGAGTGGATAGATTTTAGTTTGGGGTAGTCTTTCAATATTCTAACAGAACTACGAACCATGAAGTATAATTTCTCTGAAACCATGGTAGATTTCAAATCGATCCTGACCCCAAATGAGTCTGTAGTGTAAAATAATTTTTGTTGAGTGGATAGATTTTAGTTTGGGGTAGTATTTCAATATTCTAGCACAACTACGAACCATGAAGTATAATTTCTCTGAAACCATGGTAGATTTCAAATCGATCCTGACCACAATGAGTCTGTAGTGTGAAATAATTTTTGTTGAGTGGATAGATTTTAGTTTGGGGTAGTCTTTCAATATTCTAGCAGAACTACGAACCATGAAGTATAATTTCTCTGAAACCATGGTAGATTTCAAATCGATCCTGACCACAATGAGTCTGTAGTGTGAAATAATTTTTGTTGAGTGGATAGATTTTAGCTTGGGGTAGTCTTTCAATATTCTAGCAGAACTACGAACCATAAAGTATAATTTCTCTGAAACCATGGTAGATTTCAAATCGATCCTGACCACAATGAGTCTGTAGTGTGAAATAATTTTTGTTGAGTGGATAGATTTTAGTTTGGGGTAGTCTTTCAATATTCTAGCAGAACTACGAACCATGAAGTATAATTTCTCTGAAACCATGGTAGATTTCAAATCGATCCTGACCACAATGAGTCTGTAGTGTGAAATAATTTTTGTTGACTGGATAGATTTTAGTTTGGGGTAGCCTTTCAATATTCTAGCCGAACTACGAACCATGAAGTATGATTTCTCTGAAACCATGATAGATTTCAAATCGATCCTGACCACAATGAGTCTGTAGTGTGAAATAATTTTTGTTGAGTGGATAGATTTTAGTTTGGGGTAGTCTTTCAATATTCTAGCCGAACTACGAACCATGAAGTATAATTTCTCTGAAACCATGGTAGATTTCAAATCGATCCTGACCACAATTAGTCTGTAGTGTGAAATAATTTTTGTTGAGTGGATAGATTTTAGTTTGGGGTAGTCTTTCAATATTCTAGCAGAACTACGAACCATGAAGTATAATTTCTCTGAAACCATGGTAGATTTCAAATCGATCCTGACCACAATGAGTCTGTAGTGTGAAATAATTTTTGTTGAGTGGATAGATTTTAGTTTGGGGTAGTCTTTCAATATTCTAGCCGAACTACGAACCATGAATTATGATTTCTTTGAAACCATGATAGATTTCGAATCGATCTTGACCACAATGAGTCTGTAGTGTGAAATAATTTTTGTTGAGTGGATAGATTTTTGTTTGGGGTAGTCTTTCAATATTCTAGCCGAACTACGAACCATGAAGTATGATTTCTCTGAAACCATGATAGATTTCAAATCGATCCTGACCACAATGAGTCTGTAGTGTGAAATAATTTTTGTTGAGTGGATAGATTTTAGCTTGGGGTAGTCTTTCAATATTCTAGCAGAACTACGAACCATGAAGTATAATTTCTCTGAAACCATGGTAGATTTCAAATCGATCCTGACCACAATGAGTCTGTAGTGTGAAATAATTTTTGTTGAGTGGATAGATTTTAGTTTGGGGTAGTCTTTCAATATTCTAGCAGAACTACGAACCATGAAGTATGATTTCTCTGAAACCATGGTAGATTTCAAATCGATCCTGACCACAATGAGTCTGTAGTGTGAAATAATTTTTGTTGAGTATATAGATTTTAGTTTGGGAAAGTCTTTCAATATTCTAGCAGAACTACGAACCATGAAGTATAATTTCTCTGAAACCATGGTGGATTTCAAATCGATCCTGACCACAATGAGTCTGTAGTGTGAAATAATTTTTGTTGAGTGGATAGATTTTAGTTTGGGGTAGTCTTTCAATATTCTAGCAGAACTACAAACCATGAAGTATGATTTCTCTGAAACCATGGTAGATTTCAAATCGATCCTGACCACAATGAGTCTGTAGTGTGAAATAATTTTTGTTGAGTATATAGATTTTAGTTTGGGAAAGTCTTTCAATATTCTAGCAGAACTACGAACCATGAAGTATGATTTCTCTGAAACCATGGTAGATTTCAAATCGATCCTGACCACAATGAGTCTGTAGTGTGAAATAATTTTTGTTGAGTATATAGATTTTAGTTTGGGAAAGTCTTTCAATATTCTAGCAGAACTACGAACCATGAAGTATAATTTCTCTGAAACCATGGTGGATTTCAAATCGATCCTGACCACAATGAGTCTGTAGTGTGAAATAATTTTTGTTGAGTGGATAGATTTTAGTTTGGGGTAGTCTTTCAATATTCTAGCAGAACTACAAACCATGAAGTATGATTTCTCTGAAACCATGGTAGATTTCAAATCGATCCTGACCACAATGAGTCTGTAGTGTGAAATAATTTTTGTTGAGTATATAGATTTTAGTTTGGGAAAGTCTTTCAATATTCTAGCAGTACTACGAACCATGAAGTATAATTTCTCTGAAACCATGGTAGATTTCAAATCGATCCTGACCAAAATGAGTCTGTAGTGTAAAATAATTTTTGTTGAGTGGATAGATTTTAGTTTGGGGTAGTCTTTCAATATTCTAGCAGAACTACGAACCATGAAGTATAATTTCTCTGAAACCATGGTAGATTTCAAATCGATCCTGACCACAATGAGTCTGTAGTGTGAAATAATTTTTGTTGAGTGGATAGATTTTAGCTTGGGGTAGTCTTTCAATATTCTAGCAGAACTACGAACCATGAAGTATAATTTCTCTGAAACCATGGTAGATTTGAAATCGATCCTGACCACAATGAGTCTGTAGTGTGAAATAATTTTTGTTGAGTGGATAGATTTTAGCTTGGTTTAGTCTTTCAATATTCTAGCAGAACTACGAACCATGAAGTATAATTTCTCTGAAACCATGGTAGATTTCAAATCGATCCTGACCACAATGAGTCTGTAGTGTGAAATAATTTTTGTTGAGTGGATAGATTTTAGTTTGGGGTAGTCTTTCAATATTCTAGCAGAACTACGAACCATGAAGTATGATTTCTCTGAAACCATTGTAGATTTCAAATCGATCCTGACCACAATGAGTCTGTAGTGTGAAATAATTTTGCTCCAGTGGATAGATTTTAGTTTGGGGTAGTCTTTCAATATTCTAGCAGAACTACGAACCATGAAGTATAATTTCTCTGAAACCATGGTAGATTTCAAATCGATCCTGACCACAATTAGTCTGTAGTGTGAAATAATTTTTGTTGAGTGGATAGATTTTAGCTTGGGGTAGTCTTTCAATATTCTAGCAGAACTACGAACCATGAAGTATAATTTCTCTGAAACCATGGTAGATTTCAAATCGATCCTGACCACAATGAGTCTGTAGTGTGAAATAATTTTTGTTGAGTGGATAGATTTTAGCTTGGGGTAGTCTTTCAATATTCTAGCAGATCTACGAACCATGAAGTATAATTTCTCTGAAACCATGGTAGATTTCAAATCGATCCTGACCACAATGAGTCTGTAGTGTGAAATAATTTTTGTTGAGTGGATAGATTTTAGTTTGGGGTAGTCTTTCAATATTCTAGCAGAACTACGAACCATGAAGTATGATTTCTCTGAAACCATTGTAGATTTCAAATCGATCCTGACCACAATGAGTCTGTAGTGTGAAATAATTTTGCTCCAGTGGATAGATTTTAGTTTGGGGTAGTCTTTCAATATTCTAGCAGAACTACGAACCATGAAGTATAATTTCTCTGAAACCATGGTAGATTTCAAATCGATCCTGACCAAAATGAGTCTGTAGTGTGAAATAATTTTTGTTGAGTGGATAGATTTTAGCTTGGGGTAGTCTTTCAATATTCTAGCAGAACTACGAACCATGAAGTATAATTTCTCTGAAACCATGGTAGATTTCAAATCGATCCTGACCACAATGAGTCTGTAGTGTGAAATAATTTTTGTTGAGTGGATAGATTTTAGTTTGGGGTAGTCTTTCAATATTCTAGCAGAACTACAAACCATGAAGTATGATTTCTCTGAAACCATTGTAGATTTCAAATCGATCCTGACCACAATGAGTCTGTAGTGTGAAATAATTTTGCTCCAGTGGATAGATTTTAGTTTGGGGTAGTCTTTCAATATTCTAGCCGAACTACGAACCATGAAGTATAATTTCTCTGAAACCATGGTAGATTTCAAATCGATCCTGACCACAATTAGTCTGTAGTGTGAAATAATTTTTGTTGAGTGGATAGATTTTAGTTTGGGGTAGTATTTCAATATTCTAGCAGAACTACGAACCATGAAGTATAATTTCTCTGAAACCATGGTAGATTTCAAATCGATCCTGACCAAAATGAGTCTGTAGTGTGAAATAATTTTTGTTGAGTGGATAGATTTTAGATTGGGGTAGTCTTTCAATATTCTAGCCGAACTACGAACCATGAAGTATGATTTCTTTGAAACCATGATAGATTTCAAATCGATCCTGACCACAATGAGTCTGTAGTGTGAAATAATTTTTGTTGAGTGGATAGATTTTAGTTTGGGGTAGTCTTTCAATATTCTAGCAGAACTACGAACCATGAAGTATGATTTCTCTGAAACCATGATAGATTTCAAATCGATCCTGACCACAATGAGTCTGTAGTGTGAAATAATTTTTGTTGAGTGGATAGATTTTAGCTTGGGGTAGTCTTTCAATATTCTAGCAGAACTACGAACCATGAAGTATAATTTCTCTGAAACCATGGTAGATTTCAAATCGATCCTGACCACAATGAGTCTGTAGTGTGAAATAATTTTTGTTGAGTGGATAGATTTTAGTTTGGGGTAGTCTTTCAATATTCTAGCAGAACTACGAACCATGAAGTATGATTTCTCTGAAACCATTGTAGATTTCAAATCGATCCTGACCACAATGAGTCTGTAGTGTGAAATAATTTTGCTCCAGTGGATAGATTTTAGTTTGGGGTAGTCTTTCAATATTCTAGCAGAACTACGAACCATGAAGTATAATTTCTCTGAAACCATGGTAGTTTTTAAATCGATCCTGACCACAATGAGTCTGTAGTGTGAAATAATTTTGCTCCAGTGGATAGATTTTAGTTTGGGGTAGTCTTTCAATATTCTAGCAGAACTACGAACCACGAAGTATGATTTCTCTGAAACCATGGTAGATTTCAAATCGATCCTGACCAAAATGAGTCTGTAGTGTAAAATAATTTTTGTTGAGTGGATAGATTTTAGTTTGGGGTAGTCTTTCAATATTCTAGCAGAACTCGAACCCTGAAGTAAGATTTCTCTGAAACCATGATAGATTTCAAGTCGATCCTGACCACAATGAACATGTAGTGTGAAATAATTTTTGCTTGAGTGGATGGATTTTAGTTTGGGGTAGTCTTTCAATATTCTAGCAGAACTACGAACCATGAAGTATAATTTTTCTGAAACCATGGTAGATTTCAAATCGATCCTGACCACAATGAGTCTGTAATGTGAAATAATTTTTGTTGAGTAGATAGATTTTAGTTTGGGGTAGTCTTTCAATATTCTAGCAGAACTACGAACCATGAAGTATAATTTCTCTGAAACCATGGTAGATTTCAAATCGATCCTGACCACAATGAGTCTGTAGTGTGAAATAATTTTTGTTGAGTGGATAGATTTTAGTTTGGGGTAGTCTTTCAATATTCTAGCAGAACTACGAACCATGAAGAATAATTTCTCTGAAACCATGGTAGATTTCAAATCGATCCTGACCACAATGAGTCTGTAGTGTGAAATAATTTTGCTCCAGTGGATAGATTTTAGTTTGGGATAGTCTTTCAATATTCTATCAGAACTACGAACCATGAAGTATGATTTCTCTGAAACCATGGTAGATTTCAAATCGATCCTGACCAAAATGAGTCTGTAGTGTGAAATAATTTTGCTCCAGTGGATAGATTTTAGTTTGGGGTAGTCTTTCAATATTCTATCAGAACTACGAACCATGAAGAATAATTTCTCTGAAACCATGGTAGATTTCAAATCGATCCTGACCACAATGAGTCTTTAGTGTGAAATAATTTTTGTTGAGTATATGGATTTTAGTTTGGGGTAGTCTTTTAATATTCTATCAGAACTACGAACCATGAAGTATGATTTCTCTGAAACCATGGTAGATTTCAAATCGATCCTGACCACAATGAGTCTGTAGTGTGAAATAATTTTTGTTGAGTGGATAGATTTTAGTTTGGGGTAGTCTTTCAATATTCTAGCAGAACTACGAACCATGAAGAATAATTTCTCTGAAACCATGGTAGATTTCAAATCGATCCTGACCACAATGAGTCTGTAGTGTGAAATAATTTTGCTCCAGTGGATAGATTTTAGTTTGGGATAGTCTTTCAATATTCTATCAGAACTACGAACCATGAAGTATGATTTCTCTGAAACCATGGTAGATTTCAAATCGATCCTGACCAAAATGAGTCTGTAGTGTGAAATAATTTTGCTCCAGTGGATAGATTTTAGTTTGGGGTAGTCTTTCAATATTCTAGCAGAACTACGAACCATGAAGAATAATTTCTCTGAAACCATGGTAGATTTCAAATCGATCCTGACCACAATGAGTCTGTAGTGTGAAATAATTTTTGTTGAGTGGATAGATTTTAGTTAGGGGTAGTCTTTCAATATTCTAGCAGAAATACGAACCATGAAGTATAATTTCTCTGAAACCATGGTAGATTTTAAATCGATCCTGACCCCAATGAGTCTGTAGTGTGAAATAATTTTTGTTGAGTGGATAGATTTTAGTTTGGGGTAGTCTTTCAATATTCTAGCAGAACTACGAACCATGAAGAATAATTTCTCTGAAACCATGGTAGATTTCAAATCGATCCTGACCACAATGAGTCTCTAGTGTGAAATAATTTTTGTTGAGTGGATAGATTTTAGTTAGGGGTAGTCTTTCAATATTCTAGCCGAACTACGAACCATGAAGTATGATTTCTCTGAAACCATTGTAGATTTCAAATCGATCCTGACCACAATGAGTCTGTAGTGTGAAATAATTTTTGTTGAGTGGATAGATTTTAGTTTGGGGTAGTCTTTCAATATTCTAGCAGAACTACGAACCATGAAGTATAATTTCTCTGAAACCATGGTAGATTTCAAATCGATCCTGACCACAATGAGTCTGTAGTGTGAAATAATTTTGCTCCAGTGGATAGATTTTAGTTTGGGGTAGTCTTTCAATATTCTAGCCGAACTACGAACCATGAAGTATGATTTCTCTGAAACCATTGTAGATTTCAAATCGATCCTGACCACAATGAGTCTGTAGTGTGAAATAATTTTTGTTGAGTATATAGATTTTAGTTTGGGGTAGTCTTTCAATATTCTAGCAGAACTACGAACCATAAAGTATAATTTCTCTGAAACCATGGTAGATTTCAAATCGATCCTGACCACAATGAGTCTGTAGTGTCTATCCACTCAACAAAAATTATTTCACACTACAGACTCATTGTGGTCAGGATCGATTTGAAATCTATCATGGTTTCAGAGAAATTATACTTCATGGTTCGTAGTTCGGCTAGAGTGGATAGATTTTAGTTTGGGGTAGTCTTTCAATATTCTAGCAGAACTACGAACCATGAAGAATAATTTCTCTGAAACCATGGTAGATTTCAAATCGATCCTGACCACAATGAGTCTGTAGTGTGAAATAATTTTTGTTGAGTGGATAGATTTTGGTTAGGGGTAGTCTTTCAATATTCTAGCACAACTACGAACCATGAAGTATAATTTCTCTGAAACCATGGTAGATTTCAAATCGATCCTGACCACAATGAGTCTGTAGTGTGAAATAATTTTTGTTGAGTGGATAGATTTTAGTTTGGGGTAGTCTTTCAATATTCTAGCAGAACTACGAACCATGAAGAATAATTTCTCTGAAACCATGGTATATTTCAAATCGATCCTGACCACAATGAGTCTGTAGTGTGAAATAATTTTTGTTGAGTGGATAGATTTTAGTTAGGGGTAGTCTTTCAATATTCTAGCAGAACTACGAACCATGAAGTATAATTTCTCTGAAACCATGGTAGATTTTAAATCGATCCTGACCCCAATGAGTCTGTAGTGTGAAATAATTTTTGTTGAGTGGATAGATTTTAGTTTGGGGTAGTCTTTCAATATTCTAGCAGAACTACGAACCATGAAGTATAATTTCTCTGAAACCATGGTAGATTTCAAATCGATCCTGACCACAATGAGTCTGTAGTGTGAAATAATTTTTGTTGAGTGGATAGATTTTAGTTAGGGGTAGTCTTTCAATATTCTAGCCGAACTACGAACCATGAAGTATGATTTCTCTGAAACCATTGTAGATTTCAAATCGATCCTGACCACAATGAGTCTGTAGTGTGAAATAATTTTTGTTGAGTGGATAGATTTTAGTTTGGGGTAGTCTTTCAATATTCTAGCCGAACTACGAACCATGAAGTATAATTTCTCTGAAACCATGGTAGATTTCAAATCGATCCTGACCACAATGAGTCTGTAGTGTGAAATAATTTTTGTTGAGTGGATAGATTTTAGTTTGGGGTAGTCTTTCAATATTCTAGCCGAACTACGAACCATGAAGTATGATTTCTCTGAAACCATTGTAGATTTCAAATCGATCCTGACCACAATGAGTCTGTAGTGTGAAATAATTTTTGTTGAGTATATAGATTTTAGTTTGGGGTAGTCTTTCAATATTCTAGCAGAACTACGAACCATAAAGTATAATATCTCTGAAACCATGGTAGATTTCAAATCGATCCTGACCACAATGAGTCTGTAGTGTGAAATAATTTTTGTTGAGTGGATAGATTTTAGTTTGGGGTAGTCTTTCAATATTCTAGCAGAACTACGAACCATGAAGTATAATTTCTCTGAAACCATGGTAGATTTCAAATCGATCCTGACCACAATGAGTCTGTAGTGTGAAATAATTTTTGTTGAGTGGATAGATTTTAGTTTGGGGTAGTCTTTGAATATTCTAGCCGAACTACGAACCATGAAGTATGATTTCTCTGAAACCATGATAGATTTCAAATCGATCCTGACCACAATGAGTCTGTAGTGTGAAATAATTTTTGTTGAGTGGATAGATTTTAGTTTGGGGTAGTCTTTCAATATTCTAGCCGAACTACGAACCATGAAGTATAATTTCTCTGAAACCATGGTAGATTTCCAATCGATCCTGACCACAATGAGTCTGTAGTGTGAAATAATTTTTGTTGAGTGGATAGATTTTAGTTAGGGGTAGTCTTTCAATATTCTAGCAGAACTACGAACCATGAAGTATAATTTCTCTGAAACCATGGTAGATTTTAAATCGATCCTGACCCCAATGAGTCTGTAGTGTGAAATAATTTTTGTTGAGTGGATAGATTTTTGTTTGGGGTAGTCTTTCAATATTCTAGCAGAACTACGAACCATGAAGTATAATTACTCTGAAACCATGGTAGATTTCAAATCGATCCTGACCACAATGAGTCTGTAGTGTGAAATAATTTTTGTTGAGTGGATAGATTTTAGTTAGGGGTAGTCTTTCAATATTCTAGCCGAACTACGAACCATGAAGTATGATTTCTCTGAAACCATTGTAGATTTCAAATCGATCCTGACCACAATGAGTCTGTAGTGTGAAATAATTTTTGTTGAGTGGATAGATTTTAGTTTGGGGTAGTCTTTCAATATTCTAGCCGAACTACGAACCATGAAGTATAATTTCTCTGAAACCATGGTAGATTTCAAATCGATCCTGACCACAATGAGTCTGTAGTGTGAAATAATTTTTGTTGAGTGGATAGATTTTAGTTTGGGGTAGTCTTTCAATATTCTAGCCGAACTACGAACCATGAAGTATGATTTCTCTGAAACCATTGTAGATTTCAAATCGATCCTGACCACAATGAGTCTGTAGTGTGAAATAATTTTTGTTGAGTATATAGATTTTAGTTTGGGGTAGTCTTTCAATATTCTAGCAGAACTACGAACCATAAAGTATAATATCTCTGAAACCATGGTAGATTTCAAATCGATCCTGACCACAATGAGTCTGTAGTGTGAAATAATTTTGCTCCAGTGGATAGATTTTAGTTTGGGGTAGTCTTTCAATATTCTAGAAGAACTACGAACCATGAAGTATAATTTCTCTGAAACCATGGTAGATTTCAAATCGATCCTGACCACAATGAGTCTGTAGTGTGAAATAATTTTTGTTGAGTGGATAGATTTTAGTTTGGGGTAGTCTTTCAATATTCTAGCCGAACTACGAACCATGAAGTATGATTTCTCTGAAACCATGATAAATTTCAAATCGATCCTGACCACAATGAGTCTGTAGTGTGAAATAATTTTTGTTGAGTGGATGGATTTTAGTTTGTGGTAGTCTTTCAATATTCTAGCCGAACTACGAACCATGAAGTATAATTTCTCTGAAACCATGGTAGATTTCAAATCGATCCTGACCACAATGAGTCTGTAGTGTGAAATAATTTTGTTGAGTATATAGATTTTAGTTTGGGGTAGTCTTTCAATATTCTATCAGAACTACGAACCATGAAGTATAATTTCTCTGAAACCATGGTAGATTTCAAATCGATCCTGACCACAATGAGTCTGTAGTGTGAAATAATTTTTGTTGAGTGGATAGATTTTAGTTTGGGGTAGTCTTTCAATATTCTAGCAGAACTACGAACCATGAAGTATAATTTCTCTGAAACCATGGTAGATTTCAAATCGATCCTGACCACAATGAGTCTGTAGTGTGAAATAATTTTTGTTGAGTGGATAGATTTTAGTTTGGGGTAGTCTTTCAATATTCTAGCCGAACTACGAACCATGAAGTATGATTTCTCTGAAACCATGATAAATTTCAAATCGATCCTGACCACAATGAGTCTGTAGTGTGAAATAATTTTTGTTGAGTGGATAGATTTTAGTTTGGGGTAGTCTTTCAATATTCTAACAGAACTACGAACCATGAAGTATAATTTCTCTGAAACCATGGTAGATTTCAAATCGATCCTGACCACAATGAGTCTGTAGTGTGAAATAATTTTGTTGAGTATATAGATTTTAGTTTGGGGTAGTCTTTCAATATTCTATCAGAACTACGAACCATGAAGTATAATTTCTCTGAAACCATGGTAGATTTCAAATCGATCCTGACCACAATGAGTCTGTAGTGTGAAATAATTTTTGTTGAGTGGATAGATTTTAGTTTGGGGTAGTCTTTCAATATTCTAGCAGAACTACGAACCATGAAGTATAATTTCTCTGAAACCACGGTAGATTTCAAATCGATCCTGACCACAATGAGTCTGTAGTGTGAAATAATTTTTGTTGAGTGGATAGATTTTAGTTTGGGGTAGTCTTTCAATATTCTAGCCGAACTACGAACCATGAAGTATAATTTCTCTGAAACCATGGTAGATTTCAAATCCGTCCTGACCACAATGAGTCTGTAGTGTGAAATAATTTCTGTTGAGTGGATAGATTTTAGTTTGGGGTAGTCTTTCAATATTCTAGCCGAACTACGAACCATGAAGTATGATTTCTCTGAAACCATGATAGATTTCAAATCGATCCTGACCCCCAATGAGTCTGTAGTGTGAAATAATTTTTGTTGAGTGGATAGATTTTAGTTTGGGGTAGTCTTTCAATATTCTAGCCGAACTACGAACCATGAAGTATAATTTCTCTGAAACCATGGTAGATTTCAAATCGATCCTGACCACAATGAGTCTGTAGTGTGAAATAATTTTGCTCCAGTGGATAGATTTTAGTTTGGGGTAGTCTTTCAATATTCTATCAGAACTACGAACCATGAAGTATAATTTCTCTGAAACCATGGTAGATTTCAAATCGATCCTGACCAAAATGAATCTGTAGTGTAAAATATTTTTTGTTGAGTGGATAGATTTTAGTTTGGGGTAGTCTTTCAATATTCTATCAGAACTACGAACCATGAAGTATAATTTCTCTGAAACCATGGTAGATTTCAAATCGATCCTGACCACAATGAGTCTGTAGTGTGAAATAATTTTGTTGAGAATATAGATTTTAGTTTGGGGTAGTCTTTCAATATTCTATCAGAACTACGAACCATGAAGTATAATTTCTCTGAAACCATGGTAGATTTCAAATCGATCCTGACCACAATGAGTCTGTAGTGTGAAATAATTTTTGTTGAGTGGATAGATTTTAGTTTGGGGTAGTCTTTCAATATTCTAGCCGAACTACGAACCATGAAGTATGATTTCTCTGAAACCATGATAGATTTCAAATCGATCCTGACCCCCAATGAGTCTGTAGTGTGAAATAATTTTTGTTGAGTGGATAGATTTTAGTTTGGGGTAGTCTTTCAATATTCTATCAGAACTACGAACCATGAAGTATGATTTCTCTGAAACCATGGTAGATTTCAAATCGATCCTGACCACAATGAGTCTGTAGTGTGAAATAATTTTGTTGAGTATATAGATTTTAGTTTGGGGTAGTCTTTCAATATTCTATCAGAACTACGA
Organism: Xylota sylvarum; assembly: GCA_905220385.1. Taxonomy (NCBI): domain Eukaryota; kingdom Metazoa; phylum Arthropoda; class Insecta; order Diptera; family Syrphidae; genus Xylota; species Xylota sylvarum. The sequence continues at coordinate 574,696 of CAJMZQ010000065.1, forward strand.
ACCATGAAGTATAACTTCTCCGAAACCATGGTAGATTTCAAATCGATCCTGACCACAATGAGTCTGTAGTGTGAAATAATTTTTGTTGAGTGGATAGATTTTAGTTTGTGGTAGTCTTTCAATATTCTATCAGAACTACGAACCATGAAGTATAATTTCTCTGAAACCATGGTAGATTTCAAATCGATCCTGACCACAATGAGTCTGTAGTGTGAAATAATTTTTGTTGAGTGGATAGATTTTAGCTTGGGGTAGTCTTTCAATATTCTAGCAGAACTACGAACCATGAGGTATAATTTCTCTGAAACCATGGTAGATTTCAAATCGATCCTGACCAAAATGAGTCTGTAGTGTGAAATAATTTTTGTTGAGTTAATAGATTTTAGTTTGGGGTAGTCTTTCAATATTCTATCAGAACTACGAACCATGAAGTATAATTTCTCTGAAACCATGGTAGATTTCAAATCGATCCTGACCACAATGAGTCTGTAGTGTGAAATAATTTTTGTTGAGTGGATAGATTTTAGTTTGGGGTAGTCTTTCAATATTCTAACAGAACTACGAACCATGAAGTATGATTTCTCTGAAACCATTGTAGATTTCAAATCGATCCTGACCACAATGAGTCTGTAGTGTGAAATAATTTTTGTTGAGTGGATAGATTTTAGTTTGGGGTAGTATTTCAATATTCTAGCACAACTACGAACCATGAAGTATAATTTCTCTGAAACCATGGTAGATTTTAAATCGATCCTGACCCCAATGAGTCTGTAGTGTGAAATAATTTTTGTTGAGTGGATAGATTTTAGTTTGGGGTAGTATTTCGATATTCTAGCACAACTACGAACCATGAAGTATAATTTCTCTGAAACCATGGTAGATTTCAAATCGATCCTGACCACAATGAGTCTGTAGTGTGAAATAATTTTTGTTGAGTGGATAGATTTTAGTTTGGGGTAGTCTTTCAATATTCTAGCCGAACTACGAACCATGAAGTATGATTTCTCTGAAACCATTGTAGATTTCACATCGATCCTGACCACAATGAGTCTGTAGTGTGAAATAATTTTTGTTGAGTATATAGATTTTAGTTTGGGGTAGTCTTTCAATATTCTAGCCGAACTACGAACCATGAAGTATGATTTCTCTGAAACCATTGTAGATTTCAAATCGATCCTGACCCCCAATGAGTCTGTAGTGTGAAATAATTTTTGTTGAGTGGATAGATTTTAGTTTGGGGTAGTATTTCAATATTCTAGCACAACTACGAACCATGAAGTATGATTTCTCTGAAACCATTGTAGATTTCAAATCGATCCTGACCACAATGAGTCTGTAGTGTGAAATAATTTTTGTTGAGTGGATAGATTTTAGTTTGGGGTAGTCTTTCAATATTCTAGCAGAACTACGAACCATGAAGTATAATTTCTCTGAAACCATGGTAGATTTCAAATCGATCCTGACCACAATGAGTCTGTAGTGTGAAATAATTTTTGTTGAGTGGATAGATTTTAGCTTGGGGTAGTCTTTCAATATTCTAGCAGAACTACGAACCATAAAGTATAATTTCTCTGAAACCATGGTAGATTTCAAATCGATCCTGACCACAATGAGTCTGTAGTGTGAAATAATTTTTGTTGAGTGGATAGATTTTAGTTTGGGGTAGTCTTTCAATATTCTAGCAGAACTACGAACCATGAAGTATAATTTCTCTGAAACCATGGTAGATTTCAAATCGATCCTGACCACAATGAGTCTGTAGTGTGAAATAATTTTTGTTGAGTTAATAGATTTTAGTTTGGGGTAGTCTTTCAATATTCTAGCCGAACTACGAACCATGAAGTATGATTTCTCTGAAACCATGATAGATTTCAAATCGATCCTGACCACAATGAGTCTGTAGTGTGAAATAATTTTTGTTGAGTGGATAGATTTTAGTTTGGGGTAGTCTTTCAATATTCTAGCCGAACTACGAACCATGCAGTATAATTTCTCTGAAACCATGGTAGATTTCAAATCGATCCTGACCACAATTAGTCTGTAGTGTGAAATAATTTTTGTTGAGTGGATAGATTTTAGTTTGGGGTAGTCTTTCAATATTCTAGCAGAACTACGAACCATGAAGTATAATTTCTCTGAAACCATGGTAGATTTCAAATCGATCCTGACCACAATGAGTCTGTAGTGTGAAATAATTTTTGTTGAGTGGATAGATTTTAGTTTGGGGTAGTCTTTCAATATTCTAGCAGAACTACGAACCATGAAGTATAATTTCTCTGAAACCATGGTAGATTTCAAATCGATCCTGACCACAATGAGTCTGTAGTGTGAAATAATTTTTGTTGAGTGGATAGATTTTAGTTTGGGGTAGTCTTTCAATATTCTAGCAGAACTACGAACCATGAAGTATAATTTCTCTGAAACCATGGTAGATTTCAAATCGATCCTGACCACAATGAGTCTGTAATGTGAAATAATTTTTGTTGAGTAGATAGATTTTAGTTTGGGGTAGTCTTTCAATATTCCATCAGAACTACGAACCATGAAGTATAATTTCTCTGAAACCATGGTAGATTTCAAATCGATCCTGACCACAATGAGTCTGTAGTGTGAAATAATTTTTGTTGAGTAGATAGATTTTAGTTTGGGGTAGTCTTTCAATATTCTAGCAGAACTACGAACCATGAAGTATAATTTCTCTGAAACCATGGTAGATTTCAAATCGATCCTGACCACAATGAGTCTGTAATGTGAAATAATTTTTGTTGAGTAGATAGATTTTAGTTTGGGGTAGTCTTTCAATATTCTAGCCGAACTACGAACCATGAAGTATGATTTCTCTGAAACCATGATAGATTTCAAATCGATCCTGACCACAATGAGTCTGTAGTGTGAAATAATTTTTGTTGAGTAGATAGATTTTAGTTTGGGGTAGTCTTTCAATATTCTAGCAGAACTACGAACCATGAAGAATAATTTCTCTGAAACCATGGTAGATTTCAAATCGATCCTGACCACAATGAGTCTGTAGTGTGAAATAATTTTTGTTGAGTGGATAGATTTTAGCTTGGGGTAGTCTTTCAATATTCTAGCAGAACTACGAACCATAAAGTATAATTTCTCTGAAACCATGGTAGATTTCAAATCGATCCTGACCACAATGAGTCTGTAGTGTGAAATAATTTTTGTTGAGTGGATAGATTTTAGTTTGGGGTAGTCTTTCAATATTCTAGCAGAACTACGAACCATGAAGAATAATTTCTCTGAAACCATGGTAGATTTCAAATCGATCCTGACCACAATGAGTCTGTAGTGTGAAATAATTTTTGTTGAGTGGATAGATTTTAGTTAGGGGTAGTCTTTCAATATTCTAGCAGAACTACGAACCATGGAGTATAATTTCTCTGAAACCATGGTAGATTTCAAATCGATCCTGACCACAATGAGTCTGTAGTGTGAAATAATTTTTGTTGAGTGGATAGATTTTAGTTTGGGGTAGTCTTTCAATATTCTAGCAGAACTACGAACCATGAAGTATAATTTCTCTGAAACCATGGTAGATTTCAAATCGATGCTGACCACAATGAGTCTGTAATGTGAAATAATTTTTGTTGAGTAGATAGATTTTAGTTTGGGGTAGTCTTTCAATATTCCATCAGAACTACGAACCATGAAGTATAATTTCTCTGAAACCATGGTAGATTTCAAATCGATCCTGACCACAATGAGTCTGTAGTGTGAAATAATTTTTGTTGAGTGGATAGATTTTAGTTTGGGGTAGTCTTTCAATATTCTAGCAGAACTACGAACCATGAAGAATAATTTCTCTGAAACCATGGTAGATTTCAAATCGATCCTGACCACAATGAGTCTGTAGTGTGAAATAATTTTTGTTGAGTGGATAGATTTTAGTTAGGGGTAGTCTTTCAATATTCTAGCAGAACTACGAACCATGAAGTATAATTTCTCTGAAACCATGGTAGATTTTAAATCGATCCTGACCACAATGAGTCTGTAGTGTGAAATAATTTTTGTTGAGTGGATAGATTTTTGTTTGGGGTAGTCTTTCAATATTCTAGCAGAACTACGAACCATGAAGTATAATTTCTCTGAAACCATGGTAGATTTCAAATCGATCCTGACCACAATGAGTCTGTAGTGTGAAATAATTTTTGTTGAGTGGATAGATTTTAGTTTGGGGTAGTCTTTCAATATTCTAGCCGAACTACGAACCATGAAGTATAATTTCTCTGAAACCATGGTAGATTTCAAATCGATCCTGACCACAATTAGTCTGTAGTGTGAAATAATTTTTGTTGAGTGGATAGATTTTAGTTTGGGGTAGTCTTTCAATATTCTAGCAGAACTACGAACCATGAAGTATAATTTCTCTGAAACCATGGTAGATTTCAAATCGATCCTGACCACAATGAGTCTGTAGTGTGAAATAATTTTTGTTGAGTGGATAGATTTTAGTTTGGGGTAGTCTTTCAATATTCTAGCAGATCTACGAACCATGAAGTATAATTTCTCTGAAACCATGGTAGATTTCAAATCGATCCTGACCACAATGAGTCTGTAGTGTGAAATAATTTTTGTTGAGTGGATAGATTTTAGTTTGGGGTAGTCTTTCAATATTCTAGCAGAACTACGAACCATGAAGTATAATTTCTCTGAAACCATGGTAGATTTCAAATCGATCCTGACCACAATGAGTCTGTAATGTGAAATAATTTTTGTTGAGTAGATAGATTTTAGTTTGGGGTAGTCTTTCAATATTCCATCAGAACTACGAACCATGAAGTATAATTTCTCTGAAACCATGGTAGATTTCAAATCGATCCTGACCACAATGAGTCTGTAGTGTGAAATAATTTTTGTTGAGTGGATAGATTTTAGTTTGGGGTAGTCTTTCAATATTCTAGCAGAACTACGAACCATGAAGAATAATTTCTCTGAAACCATGGTAGATTTCAAATCGATCCTGACCACAATGAGTCTGTAGTGTGAAATAATTTTTGTTGAGTGGATAGATTTTAGTTAGGGGTAGTCTTTCAATATTCTAGCAGAACTACGAACCATGAAGTATAATTTCTCTGAAACCATGGTAGATTTTAAATCGATCCTGACCCCAATGAGTCTGTAGTGTGAAATAATTTTTGTTGAGTGGATAGATTTTAGTTTGGGGTAGTCTCTCAATATTCTAGCAGAACTACGAACCATGAAGTATAATTTCTCTGAAACCATTGTAGATTTCAAATCGATCCTGACCACAATGAGTCTGTAGTGTGAAATAATTTTTGTTGAGTGGATAGATTTTAGTTAGGGGTAGTCTTTCAATATTCTAGCAGAACTACGAACCATGAAGTATAATTTCTCTGAAACCATGGTAGATTTTAAATCGATCCTGACCCCAATGAGTCTGTAGTGTGAAATAATTTTTGTTGAGTGGATAGATTTTAGTTTGGGGTAGTCTCTCAATATTCTAGCAGAACTACGAACCATGAAGTATAATTTCTCTGAAACCATTGTAGATTTCAAATCGATCCTGACCACAATTAGTCTGTAGTGTGAAATAATTTTTGTTGAGTGGATAGATTTTTGTTTGGGGTAGTCTTTCAATATTCTAGCAGAACTACGAACCATGAAGTATAATTTCTCTGAAACCATTGTAGATTTCAAATCGATCCTGACCACAATGAGTCTGTAGTGTGAAATAATTTTTGTTGAGTGGATAGATTTTAGTTTGGGGTAGTCTTTCAATATTCTAGCCGAACTACGAACCATGAAGTATAATTTCTCTGAAACCATTGTAGATTTCAAATCGATCCTGACCACAATGAGTCTGTAGTGTGAAATAATTTTTGTTGAGTGGATAGATTTTAGTTTGGGGTAGTCTTTCAATATTCTAGCAGAACTACGAACCATGAAGTATGATTTCTCTGAAACCATTGTAGATTTCAAATCGATCCTGACCACAATGAGTCTGTAGTGTGAAATAATTTTTGTTGAGTGGATAGATTTTAGTTTGGGGTAGTCTTTCAATATTCTAGCCGAACTACGAACCATGAAGTATGATTTCTCTGAAACCATTGTAGATTTCAAATCGATCCTGACCACAATCAGTCTGTAGTGTGAAATAATTTTGCTCCAGTGGATAGATTTTAGTTTGGGGTAGTCTTTCAATATTCTAGCAGAACTACGAACCATGAAGTATAATTTCTCTGAAACCATGGTAGTTTTTAAATCGATCCTGACCACAATGAGTCTGTAGTGTGAAATAATTTTGCTCCAGTGGATAGATTTTAGTTTGGGGTAGTCTTTCAATATTCTATCAGAACTACGAACCATGAAGTATGATTTCTCTGAAACCATGGTAGATTTCAAATCGATCCTGACCAAAATGAGTCTGTAGTGTGAAATAATTTTGCTCTAGTGGATAGATTTTAGTTTGGGGTAGTCTTTCAATATTCTATCAGAACTACGAACCATGAAGTATAATTTCTCTGAAACCATGGTAGATTTCAAATCGATCCTGACCACAATGAGTCTTTAGTGTGAAATAATTTTTGTTGAGTATATGGATTTTAGTTTGGGGTAGTCTTTTAATATTCTAGCAGAACTACGAACCATGAAGTATAATTTCTCTGAAACCATGGTAGTTTTTAAATCGATCCTGACCACAATGAGTCTGTAGTGTGAAATAATTTTGCTCCAGTGGATAGATTTTAGTTTGGGGTAGTCTTTCAATATTCTATCAGAACTACGAACCATGAAGTATGATTTCTCTGAAACCATGGTAGATTTCAAATCGATCCTGACCAAAATGAGTCTGTAGTGTGAAATAATTTTGCTCTAGTGGATAGATTTTATTTTGGGGTAGTCTTTCAATATTCTATCAGAACTACGAACCATGAAGTATAATTTCTCTGAAACCATGGTAGATTTCAAATCGATCCTGACCACAATGAGTCTGTAGTGTGAAATAATTTTTGTTGAGTATATGGATTTTAGTTTGGGGTAGTCTTTTAATATTCTAGCAGAACTACGAACCATGAAGTATAATTTCTCTGAAACCATGGTAGTTTTTAAATCGATCCTGACCAAAATGAGTCTGTAGTGTAAAATAATTTTGTTGAGTATATAGATTTTAGTTTGGGGTAAGCTTTCAATATTCTATCAGAACTACGAACCATGAAGTATAACTTCTCTGAAACCATGGTAGATTTCAAATCGATCCTGACCACAATGAGTCTGTAGTGTGAAATAATTTTGCTCCAGTGGATAGATTTTAGTTTGGGGTAGTGTTTCAATATTCTAGCAGAACTACGAACCATGAAGTATGATTTCTCTGAAACCATTGTAGATTTCAAATCGATCCTGACCACAATGAGTCTTTAGTGTGAAATAATTTTGCTATAGTGGATAGATTTTAGTTTGGGGTAGCCTTTCAATATTCTAGCAGAACTACGAACCATGAAGTATAATTTCTCTGAAACCATGGTAGATTTCAAATCGATCCTGACCACAATGAGTCTGTAGTGTGAAATAATTTTTGTTGAGTATATAGATTTTAGTTTGGGGTAGTCTTTCAATATTCTAGCCGAACTACGAACCATGAAGTATGATTTTTCTGAAACCATGATAGATTTCAAATCGATCCTGACCACAATGAGTCTGTAGTGTGAAATAATTTTTGTTGAGTGGATAGATTTTAGTTTGGGGTAGTCTTTCAATATTCTAGCCGAACTACGAACCATGAAGTATAATTTCTCTGAAACCATGGTAGATTTCAAATCGATCCTGACCACAATTAGTCTGTAGTGTGAAATAATTTTTGTTGAGTGGATAGATTTTAGTTTGGGGTAGTATTTCAATATTCTAGCAGAACTACGAACCATGAAGTATAATTTCTCTGAAACCATGGTAGATTTCAAATCGATCCTGACCAAAATGAGTCTGTAGTGTTAAATAATTTTTGTTGAGTGGATAGATTTTTGTTTGGGGTAGTCTTTCAATATTCTAGCAGAACTACGAACCATGAAGTATAATTTCTCTGAAACCATTGTAGATTTCAAATCGATCCTGACCACAATGAGTCTGTAGTGTGAAATAATTTTTGTTGAGTATATAGATTTTAGTTTGGGGTAGTCTTTCAATATTCTAGCCGAACTACGAACCATGAAGTATAATTTCTCTGAAACCATTGTAGATTTCAAATCGATCCTGACCACAATGAGTCTGTAGTGTGAAATAATTTTTGTTGAGTGGATAGATTTTAGTTTGGGGTAGTCTTTCAATATTCTAGCCGAACTACGAACCATGAAGTATGATTTCTCTGAAACCATTGTAGATTTCAAATCGATCCTGACCACAATGAGTCTGTAGTGTGAAATAATTTTTGTTGAGTGGATAGATTTTAGTTTGGGGTAGTCTTTCAATATTCTAGCCGAACTACGAACCATGAAGTATGATTTCTCTGAAACCATGGTAGATTTCAAATCGATCCTGACCACAATGAGTCTGTAGTGTGAAATAATTTTGCTCCAGTGGATAGATTTTAGTTTGGGGTAGTCTTTCAATATTCTAGCAGAACTACGAACCATGAAGTATAATTTCTCTGAAACCATGGTAGTTTTTAAATCGATCCTGACCACAATGAGTCTGTAGTGTGAAATAATTTTGCTCCAGTGGATAGATTTTAGTTTGGGGTAGTCTTTCAATATTCTAGCAGAACTACGAACCATGAAGTATGATTTCTCTGAAACCATGGTAGATTTCAAATCGATCCTGACCAAAATGAGTCTGTAGTGTGAAATAATTTTTGTTGAGTGGATAGATTTTAGTTTGGGGTAGTCTTTCAATATTCTAGCAGAACTACGAACCATGAAGTATAATTTCTCTGAAACCATGGTAGATTTCAAATCGATCCTGACCACAATGAGTCTGTAATGTGAAATAATTTTTGTTGAGTAGATAGATTTTAGTTTGGGGTAGTCTTTCAATATTCTAGCAGAACTACGAACCATGAAGTATAATTTCTCTGAAACCATGGTAGATTTCAAATCGATCCTGACCACAATGAGTCTGTAGTGTGAAATAATTTTTGTTGAGTGGATAGATTTTAGTTTGGGGTAGTCTTTCAATATTCTAGCAGAACTACGAACCATGAAGTATGATTTTTCTGAAACCATGATAGATTTCAAATCGATCCTGACCACAATGAGTCTTTAGTGTGAAATAATTTTTGTTGAGTATATGGATTTTAGTTTGGGGTAGTCTTTTAATATTCTAGCAGAACTACGAACCATGAAGTATAATTTCTCTGAAACCATGGTAGTTTTTAAATCGATCCTGACCAAAATGAGTCTGTAGTGTAAAATAATTTTGTTGAGTATATAGATTTTAGTTTGGGGTAAGCTTTCAATATTCTATCAGAACTACGAACCATGAAGTATAACTTCTCTGAAACCATTGTAGATTTCAAATCGATCCTGACCACAATGAGTCTGTAGTGTGAAATAATTTTGCTCCAGTGGATAGATTTTTGTTTGGGGTAGTCTTTCAATATTCTATCAGAACTACGAACCATGAAGTATAATTTCTCTGAAACCATGGTAGATTTCAAATCGATCCTGACCAAAATGAGTCTGTAGTGTAAAATAATTTTTGTTGAGTGGATAGATTTTAGCTTGGGGTACTCTTTCAATATTCTAGCAGAACTACGAACCATGAAGTATAATTTCTCTGAAACCATGGTAGATTTCAAATCGATCCTGACCACAATGAGTCTGTAGTGTGAAATAATTTTTGTTGAGTGGATAGATTTTAGTTTGGGGTAGTCTTTCAATATTCTAGCAGAACTACGAACCATGAAGTATAATTTCTCTGAAACCATGGTAGATTTCAAATCGATCCTGACCACAATGAGTCTGTAATGTGAAATAATTTTTGTTGAGTAGATAGATTTTAGTTTGGGGTAGTCTTTCAATATTCTAGCAGAACTACGAACCATGAAGTATAATTTCTCTGAAACCATGGTAGATTTCAAATCGATCCTGACCACAATGAGTCTGTAGTGTGAAATAATTTTTGTTGAGTGGATAGATTTTAGTTTGGGGTAGTCTTTCAATATTCTAGCAGAACTACGAACCATGAAGAATAATTTCTCTGAAACCATGGTAGATTTCAAATCGATCCTGACCACAATGAGTCTGTAGTGTGAAATAATTTTTGTTGAGTGGATAGATTTAAGTTAGGGGTAGTCTTTCAATATTCTAGCAGAACTACGAACCATGAAGTATAATTTCTCTGAAACCATGGTAGATTTCAAATCGATCCTGACCACAATGAGTCTGTAGTGTGAAATAATTTTTGTTGAGTGGATAGATTTTAGTTTGGGGTAGTCTTTCAATATTCTAGCAGAACTACGAACCATGAAGAATAATTTCTCTGAAACCATGGTAGATTTCAAATCGATCCTGACCACAATGAGTCTGTAGTGTGAAATAATTTTTGTTGAGTGGATAGATTTTAGTTTGGGGTAGTCTTTCAATATTCTAGCAGAACTACGAACCATGAAGAATAATTTCTCTGAAACCATGGTAGATGTTAAATCGATCCTGACCCCAATGAGTCTGTAGTGTGAAATAATTTTTGTTGAGTGGATAGATTTTAGTTTGGGGTAGTCTTTCAATATTCTAGCCGAACTACGAACCATGAAGAATAATTTCTCTGAAACCATGGTAGATTTCAAATCGATAATGACCACAATGAGTCTGTAGTGTGAAATAATTTTTGTTGAGTCTATAGATTTTAGTTTGGGGTAGTCTTTCAATATTCTAGCCGAACTACGAACCATGAAGTATGATTTCTCTGAAACCATTGTAGATTTCAATTCGATCCTGACCACAATGAGTCTGTAGTGTGAAATAATTTTTGTTGAGTGGATAGATTTTAGTTTGGGGTAGTCTTTCAATATTCTAGCCGAACTACGAACCATGAAGTATAATTTCTCTGAAACCATGGTAGATTTCAAATCGATCCTGACCACAATGAGTCTGTAGTGTGAAATAATTTTGCTCCAGTGGATAGATTTTAGTTTGGGGTAGTCTTTCAATATTCTAGCCGAACTACGAACCATGAAGTATGATTTCTCTGAAACCATTGTAGATTTCAAATCGATCCAGACCACAATGAGTCTGTAGTGTGAAATAATTTTTGTTGAGTGTATAGATTTTAGTTTGGGGTAGTCTTTCAATATTCTAGCCGAACTACGAACCATGAAGTATGATTTCTCTGAAACCATTGTAGATTTCAAATCGATCCTGACCACAATGAGTCTGTAGTGTGAAATAATTTTGCTCCAGTGGATAGATTTTAGTTTGGGGTAGTCTTTCAATATTCTAGCAGAACTACGAACCATGAAGTATAATTTCTCTGAAACCATGGTAGATTTCAAATCGATCCTGACCAAAATGAGTCTGTAGTGTGAAATAATTTTTGTTGAGTGGATAGATTTTAGTTTGGGCTAGTCTTTCAATATTCTAGCCGAACTACGAACCATGAAGTATGATTTCTCTGAAACCATTGTAGATTTTAAATCGATCCTGACCACAATGAGTCTGTAGTGTGAAATAATTTTGCTCCAGTGGATAGATTTTAGTTTGGGGTAGTCTTTCAATATTCTAGCCGAACTACGAACCATGAAGTATGATTTCTCTGAAACCATTGTGAGTCTGTAGTGTGAAATAATTTTTGTTGAGTGGATAGATTTTAGTTTGGGGTAGTCTTTCAATATTCTAGCCGAACTACGAACCATGAAGTATGATTTCTCTGAAACCATTGTAGATTTTAAATCGATCCTGACCACAATGAGTCTGTAGTGTGAAATAATTTTGCTCCAGTGGATAGATTTTAGTTTGGGGTAGTCTTTCAATATTCTAGCCGAACTACGAACCATGAAGTATGATTTCTCTGAAACCATTGTAGATTTCAAATCGATCCAGACCACAATGAGTCTGTAGTGTGAAATAATTTTTGTTGAGTGGATAGATTTTAGTTTGGGGTAGTCTTTCAATATTCTAGCAGAACTACGAACCATGAAGAATAATTTCTCTGAAACCATGGTAGATTTCAAATCGATCCTGACCACAATGAGTCTGTAGTGTGAAATAATTTTTGTTGAGTGGATAGATTTTAGTTTGGGGTAGTCTTTCAATATTCTAGCAGAACTACGAACCATGAAGAATAATTTCTCTGAAACCATGGTAGATGTTAAATCGATCCTGACCCCAATGAGTCTGTAGTGTGAAATAATTTTTGTTGAGTGGATAGATTTTAGTTTGGGGTAGTCTTTCAATATTCTAGCCGAACTACGAACCATGAAGAATAATTTCTCTGAAACCATGGTAGATTTCAAATCGATAATGACCACAATGAGTCTGTAGTGTGAAATAATTTTTGTTGAGTCTATAGATTTTAGTTTGGGGTAGTCTTTCAATATTCTAGCCGAACTACGAACCATGAAGTATGATTTCTCTGAAACCATTGTAGATTTCAATTCGATCCTGACCACAATGAGTCTGTAGTGTGAAATAATTTTTGTTGAGTGGATAGATTTTAGTTTGGGGTAGTCTTTCAATATTCTAGCCGAACTACGAACCATGAAGTATAATTTCTCTGAAACCATGGTAGATTTCAAATCGATCCTGACCACAATGAGTCTGTAGTGTGAAATAATTTTGCTCCAGTGGATAGATTTTAGTTTGGGGTAGTCTTTCAATATTCTAGCCGAACTACGAACCATGAAGTATGATTTCTCTGAAACCATTGTAGATTTCAAATCGATCCAGACCACAATGAGTCTGTAGTGTGAAATAATTTTTGTTGAGTGTATAGATTTTAGTTTGGGGTAGTCTTTCAATATTCTAGCCGAACTACGAACCATGAAGTATGATTTCTCTGAAACCATTGTAGATTTCAAATCGATCCTGACCACAATGAGTCTGTAGTGTGAAATAATTTTGCTCCAGTGGATAGATTTTAGTTTGGGGTAGTCTTTCAATATTCTAGCAGAACTACGAACCATGAAGTATAATTTCTCTGAAACCATGGTAGATTTCAAATCGATCCTGACCAAAATGAGTCTGTAGTGTGAAATAATTTTTGTTGAGTGGATAGATTTTAGTTTGGGCTAGTCTTTCAATATTCTAGCCGAACTACGAACCATGAAGTATGATTTCTCTGAAACCATTGTAGATTTTAAATCGATCCTGACCACAATGAGTCTGTAGTGTGAAATAATTTTGCTCCAGTGGATAGATTTTAGTTTGGGGTAGTCTTTCAATATTCTAGCCGAACTACGAACCATGAAGTATGATTTCTCTGAAACCATTGTAGATTTCAAATCGATCCAGACCACAATGAGTCTGTAGTGTGAAATAATTTTTGTTGAGTGTATAGATTTTAGTTTGGGGTAGTCTTTCAATATTCTAGCCGAACTACGAACCATGAAGTATGATTTCTCTGAAACCATTGTAGATTTCAAATCGATCCTGACCACAATGAGTCTGTAGTGTGAAATAATTTTGCTCCAGTGGATAGATTTTAGTTTGGGGTAGTCTTTCAATATTCTAGCAGAACTACGAACCATGAAGTATAATTTCTCTGAAACCATGGTAGATTTCAAATCGATCCTGACCAAAATGAGTCTGTAGTGTGAAATAATTTTTGTTGAGTGGATAGATTTTAGTTTGGGGTAGTCTTTCAATATTCTAGCCGAACTACGAACCATGAAGTATGATTTCTCTGAAACCATTGTAGATTTCAAATCGATCCTGACCACAATGAGTCTGTAGTGTGAAAGAATTTTTGTTGAGTGGATAGATTTTAGTTTGGGGTAGTCTTTCAATATTCTAGCCGAACTACGAACCATGAAGTATGATTTCTCTGAAACCATTGTAGATTTCAAATCGATCCAGACCACAATGAGTCTGTAGTGTGAAATAATTTTTGTTGAGTGGATAGATTTTAGTTTGGGGTAGTCTTTCAATATTCTAGCCGAACTACGAACCATGAAGTATGATTTCTCTGAAACCATGCTAGATTTCAAATCGATCCTGACCAAAATGAGTCTGTAGTGTGAAATAATTTTTGTTGAGTGGATAGATTTTAGTTTGGGGTAGTCTTTCAATATTCTAGCCGAACTACGAACCATGAAGTATGATTTCTCTGAAACCATTATAGATTTCAAATCGATCCTGACCACAATGAGTCTGTAGTGTGAAATAATTTTGCTCCAGTGGATAGATTTTAGTTTGGGGTAGTCTTTCAATATTCTAGCCGAACTACGAACCATGAAGTATGATTTCTCTGAAACCATTGTAGATTTCAAATCGATCCTGACCACAATGAGTCTGTAGTGTGAAATAATTTTTGTTGAGTGGATAGATTTTAGTTTGGGGTAGTCTTTCAATATTCTAGCCGAACTACGAACCATGAAGTATAATTTCTTTGAAACCATGGTAGATTTCAAATCGATCCTGACCACAATGAGTCTGTAGTGTGAAATAATTTTGCTCCAGTGGATAGATTTTAGTTTGGGGTAGTCTTTCAATATTCTAGCCGAACTACGAACCATGAAGTATGATTTCTCTGAAACCATTGTAGATTTCAAATCGATCCTGACCACAATGAGTCTGTAGTGTGAAATAATTTTTGTTGAGTGGATAGATTTTAGTTTGGGGTAGTCTTTCAATATTCTATCAGAACTACGAACCATGAAGTATAATTTCTCTGAAACCATGGTAGATTTCAAATCGATCCTGACCACAATGAGTCTGTAGTGTGAAATAATTTTTGTTGAGTGGATAGATTTTAGTTTGGGGTAGTCTTTCAATATTCTAGCAGAACTACGAACCATGAAGTATAATTTCTCTGAAACCATGCTAGATTTCAAATCGATCCTGACCACAATGAGTCTGTAGTGTGAAATAATTTTTGTTGAGTGGATAGATTTTAGTTTGGGGTAGTCTTTCAATATTCTAGCCGAACTACGAACCATGAAGTATGATTTCTCTGAAACCATTGTAGATTTCAAATCGATCCTGACCACAATGAGTCTGTAGTGTGAAATAATTTTTGTTGAGTGGATAGATTTTAGTTTGGGGTAGTCTTTCAATATTCTAGCCGAACTACGAACCATGAAGTATGATTTCTCTGAAACCATTGTAGATTTCAAATCGATCCTGACCAAAATGAGTCTGTAGTGTGAAATAATTTTTGTTGAGTGGATAGATTTTAGTTTGGGGTAGTCTTTCAATATTCTAGCCGAACTACGAACCATGAAGTATGATCTCTCTGAAACCATTGTAGATTTCAAATCGATCCTGACCACAATGAGTCTGTAGTGTAAAATAATTTTTGTTGAGTGGATAGATTTTAGTTTGGGGTAGTCTTTCAATATTCTAGCCGAACTACGAACCATGAAGTATGATTTCTCTGAAACCATTGTAGATTTCAAATCGATCCTGACCACAATGAGTCTGTAGTGTGAAATAATTTTTGTTGAGTGGATAGATTTTAGTTTGGGGTAGTCTTTCAATATTCTAGCAGAACTACGAACCATGAAGTATAATTTCTCTGAAACCATGGTAGATTTCAAATCGATCCTGACCACAATGAGTCTGTAGTGTGAAATAATTTTTGTTGAGTGGATAGATTTTAGTTTGGGGTAGTCTTTCAATATTCTAGCAGAACTACGAACCATGAAGTATAATTTCTCTGAAACCATGCTAGATTTCAAATCGATCCTGACCAAAATGAGTCTGTAGTGTGAAATAATTTTTGTTGAGTGGATAGATTTTAGTTTGGGGTAGTCTTTCAATATTCTAGCAGAACTACGAACCATGAAGTATAATTTCTCTGAAACCATGGTAGATTTCAAATCGATCCTGACCACAATGAGTCTGTAGTGTGAAATAATTTTTGTTGAGTGGATAGATTTTAGTTTGGGGTAGTCTTTCAATATTCTAGCCGAACTACGAACCATGAAGTATGATTTCTCTGAAACCATTGTAGATTTCAAATCGATCCTGACCAAAATGAGTCTGTAGTGTGAAATAATTTTTGTTGAGTGGATAGATTTTAGTTTGGGGTAGTCTTTCAATATTCTAGCCGAACTACGAACCATGAAGTATGATTTCTCTGAAACCATTGTAGATTTCAAATCGATCCTGACCACAATGAGTCTGTAGTGTGAAATAATTTTTGTTGAGTGGATAGATTTTAGTTTGGGGTAGTCTTTCAATATTCTAGCCGAACTACGAACCATGAAGTATAATTTCTTTGAAACCATGGTAGATTTCAAATCGATCCTGACCACAATGAGTCTGTAGTGTGAAATAATTTTTGTTGAGTGGATAGATTTTAGTTTGGGGTAGTCTTTCAATATTCTAGCCGAACTACGAACCATGAAGTATGATTTCTCTGAAACCATTGTAGATTTCAAATCGATCCAGACCACAATGAGTCTGTAGTGTGAAATAATTTTTGTTGAGTGGACAGATTTTAGTTTGGGGTAGTCTTTCAATATTCTAGCCGAACTACGAACCATGAAGTATAATTTCTTTGAAACCATGGTAGATTTCAAATCGATCCTGACCACAATGAGTCTGTAGTGTGAAATAATTTTTGTTGAGTGGATAGATTTTAGTTTGGGGTAGTCTTTCAATATTCTAGCAGAACTACGAACCATGAGGTATAATTTCTCTGAAACCATGGTAGATTTCAAATCGATCCTGACCACAATGAGTCTGTAGTGTGAAATAATTTTTGTTGAGTATATAGATTTTAGTTTGGGGTAGTCTTTCAATATTCTAGCAGAACTACGAACCATGAAGTATAATTTCTCTGAAACCATGCTAGATTTCAAATCGATCCTGACCAAAATGAGTCTGTAGTGTGAAATAATTTTTGTTGAGTGGATAGATTTTAGTTTGGGGTAGTCTTTCAATATTCTAGCAGAACTACGAACCATGAAGTATAATTTCTCTGAAACCATTGTAGATTTCAAATCGATCCTGACCACAATGAGTCTGTAGTGTGAAATAATTTTTGTTGAGTGGATAGATTTTAGTTTGGGGTAGTCTTTCAATATTCTAGCGGAACTACGAACCATGAAGTATAATTTTTCTGAAACCATGGTAGATTTCAAATCGATCCTGACCACAATGAGTCTGTAGTGTGAAATAATTTTTGTTGAGTGGATAGATGTTAGTTTGGGGTAGTCTTTCAATATTCTAGCCGAACTACGAACCATGAAGTATGATTTCTCTGAAACCATGGTAGATTTCAAATCGATCCTGACCAAAATGAGTCTGTAGTGTAAAATAATTTTTGTTGAGTGGATAGATTTTAGTTTGGGGTAGTCTTTCAATATTCTAGCAGAACTACGAACCATGAAGTAAGATTTCTCTGAAACCATGATAGATTTCAAGTCGGTCCTGACCACAATAAACATGTAGTGTGAAATAATTTTTGCTTGAGTGGATGGATTTTAGTTTGGGGTAGTCTTTCAATATTCTAGCAGAACTACGAACCATGAAGTATTATTTCTCTGAAACCATGGTAGTTTTTAAATCGATCCTGACCACAATGAGTCTGTAGTGTGAAATAATTTTGCTCCAGTGGATAGATTTTAGTTTGGGGTAGTCTTTCAATATTCTATCAGAACAACGAACCATGAAGTATGATTTCTCGGAAACCATGGTAGATTTCAAATCGATTGTGACCAAAATGAGTCTGTAGTGTGAAATAATTTTGCTCCAGTGGATAGATTTTAGTTTGGGGTAGTCTTTCAATATTCTATCAGAACTACGAACCATGAAGTATGATTTCTCGGAAACCATGGTAGATTTCAAATCGATCCTGACCAAAATGAGTCTGTAGTGTGAAATAATTTTGCTCCAGTGGATAGATTTTAGTTTGGGGTAGTCTTTCAATATTCTAGCAGAACTACGAACCATGAAGTATAATTTCTCTGAAACCATGGTAGATTTCAAATCGATCCTGACCAAAATGAGTCTGTAGTGTAAAATAATTTTTGTTGAGTGGATAGATTTTAGCTTGGGGTAGTCTTTCAATATTCTAGCAGAACTACGAACCATGAGGTATAATTTCTCTGAAACCATGGTAGATTTCAAATCGATCCTGACCACAATGAGTCTGTAGTGTGAAATAATTTTGCTCCAGTGGATAGATTTGAGTTTGGGGTAGTCTTTCAATATTCTAATAGAACTACGAACCATGAAGTATAATTTCTCTGAAACCATTGTAGATTTCAAATCGATCCTGACCACAATGAGTCTGTAGTGTGAAATAATTTTTGTTGAGTGGATAGATTTTAGTTTGGGGTAGTCTTTCAATATTCTAGCAGAACTACGAACCATGAAGTATATTTTTTCTGAAACCATGGTAGATTTCAAATCGATCCTGACCACAATGAGTCTGTAGTGTGAAATAATTTTTGTTGAGTGGATAGATTTTAGTTTGGGGTAGTCTTTCAATATTCTAGCCGAACTACGAACCATGAAGTATGATTTCTCTGAAACCATGGTAGATTTCAAATCGATCCTGACCAAAATGAGTCTGTAGTGTGAAATAATTTTTGTTGAGTGGATAGATTTTAGTTTGGGGTAGTCTTTCAATATTCTAGCAGAACTACGAACCATGAAGTATGATTTCTCTGAAACCATTGTAGATTTCAAATCGATCCTGACCACAATGAGTCTGTAGTGTGAAATAATTTTTGTTGAGTGGATAGATTTTAGTTTGGGGTAGTCTTTCAATATTCTAGCAGAACTACGAACCATGAAGTATGATTTCTCTGAAACCATTGTAGATTTCAAATCGATCCTGACCACAATGAGTCTGTAGTGTGAAATAATTTTTGTTGAGTGGATAGATTTTAGTTTGGGGTAGTCTTTCAATATTCTAGCAGAACTACGAACCATGAAGTATGATTTCTCTGAAACCATTGTAGATTTCAAATCGATCCTGACCACAATGAGTCTGTAGTGTGAAATAATTTTTGTTGAGTGGATAGATTTTAGTTTGGGGTAGTCTTTCAATATTCTAGCCGAACTACGAACCATGAAGTATGATTTCTCTGAAACCATGGTAGATTTCAAATCGATCCTGACCACAATGAGTCTGTAGTGTGAAATAATTTTTGTTGAGTGGATAGATTTTAGTTTGGGGTAGTCTTTCAATATTCTAGCCGAACTACGAACCATGAAGTACGATTTCTCTGAAACCATTGTAGATTTGAAATGGATCCTGACCACAATGAGTCTGTAGTGTGAAATAATTTTTGTTGAGTGGATAGATTTTAGTTTGGGGTAGTCTTTCAATATTCTAGCAGAACTACGAACCATGAAGTATGATTTCTCTGAAACCATGGTAGATTTCAAATCGATCCTGACCACAATGAGTCTGTAGTGTGAAATGATTTTTGTTGAGTGGATAGATTTTAGTTTGGGGTAGTCTTTCAATATTCTAGCCGAACTACGAACCATGAAGTATGATTTCTCTGAAACCATTGTAGATTTCAAATCGATCCTGACCACAATGAGTCTGTAGTGTGAAATAATTTTTGTTGAGTGGATAGATTTTAGTTTGGGGTAGTCTTTCAATATTCTAGCCGAACTACGAACCATGAAGTATGATTTCTCTGAAACCATTGTAGATTTCAAATCGATCCTGACCACAATGAGTCTGTAGAGTGAAATAATTTTTGTTGAGTGGATAGATTTTAGTTTGGGGTAGTCTTTCAATATTCTAGCAGAACTACGAACCATGAAGTATGATTTCTCTGAAACCATGGTAGATTTCAAATCGATCCTGACCACAATGAGTCTGTAGTGTAAAATAATTTTTGTTGAGTGGATAGATTTTAGTTTGGGGTAGTCTTTCAATATTCTAGCCGAACTACGAACCATGAAGTATGATTTCTCTGAAACCATGGTAGATTTCAAATCGATCCTGACCACAATGAGTCTGTAGTGTGAAATAATTTTTGTTGAGTGGATAGATTTTAGTTTGGGGTAGTCTTTCAATATTCTAGCCGAACTACGAACCATGAAGTATGATTTCTCTGAAACCATTGTAGATTTCAAATCGATCCTGACCACAATGAGTCTGTAGTGTGAAATAATTTTTGTTGAGTGGATAGATTTTAGTTTGGGGTAGTCTTTCAATATTCTAGCAGAACTACGAACCATGAAGTATGATTTCTCTGAAACCATGGTAGATTTCAAATCGATCCTGACCACAATGAGTCTGTAGTGTGAAATGATTTTTGTTGAGTGGATAGATTTTAGTTTGGGGTAGTCTTTCAATATTCTAGCCGAACTACGAACCATGAAGTATGATTTCTCTGAAACCATTGTAGATTTCAAATCGATCCTGACCACAATGAGTCTGTAGTGTTAAATAATTTTGCTCCAGTGGATAGATTTGAGTTTGGGGTAGTCTTTCAATATTCTAGCAGAACTACGAACCATGAAGTATAATTTCTCTGAAACCATTGTAGATTTCAAATCGATCCTGACCACAATGAGTCTGTAGTGTGAAATAATTTTTGTTGAGTGGATAGATTTTAGTTTGGGGTAGTCTTTCAATATTCTAGCAGAACTACGAACCATGAAGTATAATTTTTCTGAAACCATGGTAGATTTCAAATCGATCCTGACCACAATGAGTCTGTAGTGTGAAATAATTTTTGTTGAGTGGATAGATTTTAGTTTGGGGTAGTCTTTCAATATTCTAGCCGAACTACGAACCATGAAGTATGATTTCTCTGAAACCATTGTAGATTTCAAATCGATCCTGACCACAATGAGTCTGTAGTGTGAAATAATTTTTGTTGAGTGGATAGATTTTAGTTTGGGGTAGTCTTTCAATATTCTAGCAGAACTACGAACCATGAAGTATGATTTCTCTGAAACCATTGTAGATTTCAAATCGATCCTGACCACAATGAGTCTGTAGTGTGAAATAATTTTTGTTGAGTGGATAGATTTTAGTTTGGGGTAGTCTTTCAATATTCTAGCCGAACTACGAACCATGAAGTATGATTTCTCTGAAACCATTGTAGATTTCAAATCGATCCTGACCACAATGAGTCTGTAGTGTGAAATAATTTTTGTTGAGTGGATAGATTTTAGTTTGGGGTAGTCTTTCAATATTCTAGCCGAACTACGAACCATGAAGTACGATTTCTCTGAAACCATTGTAGATTTGAAATCGATCCTGACCACAATGAGTCTGTAGTGTGAAATAATTTTTGTTGAGTGGATAGATTTTAGTTTGGGGTAGTCTTTCAATATTCTAGCAGAACTACGAACCATGAAGTATGATTTCTCTGAAACCATGGTAGATTTCAAATCGATCCTGACCACAATGAGTCTGTAGTGTGAAATGATTTTTGTTGAGTGGATAGATTTTAGTTTGGGGTAGTCTTTCAATATTCTAGCCGAACTACGAACCATGAAGTATGATTTCTCTGAAACCATTGTAGATTTCAAATCGATCCTGACCACAATGAGTCTGTAGTGTGAAATAATTTTTGTTGAGTGGATAGATTTTAGTTTGGGGTAGTCTTTCAATATTCTAGCAGAACTACGAACCATGAAGTATGATTTCTCTGAAACCATTGTAGATTTCAAATCGATCCTGACCACAATGAGTCTGTAGTGTGAAATAATTTTTGTTGAGTATATAGATTTTAGTTTGGGGTAGTCTTTCAATATTCTAGCCGAACTACGAACCATGAAGTATGATTTCTCTGAAACCATTGTAGATTTCAAATCGATCCTGACCACAATGAGTCTGTAGTGTGAAATAATTTTTGTTGAGTGGATAGATTTTAGTTTGGGGTAGTCTTTCAATATTCTAGCAGAACTACGAACCATGAAGTATGATTTCTCTGAAACCATGGTAGATTTCAAATCGATCCTGACCACAATGAGTCTGTAGTGTAAAATAATTTTTGTTGAGTGGATAGATTTTAGCTTGAAGTATGATTTCTCTGAAACCATTGTAGATTTCAAATCGATCCTGACGACAATGAGTCTGTAGTGTGAAATAATTTTTGTTGAGTGGATAGATTTTAGTTTGGGGTAGTCTTTCAATATTCTAGCAGAACTACGAACCATGAAGTATAATTTCTCTGAAACCATGGTAGATCTCAAATCGATCCTGACCAAAATGAGTCTGTAGTGTGAAATAATTTTTGTTGAGTGGATAGATTTTAGTTTGGGGTAGTCTTTCAATATTCTAGCAGAACTACGAACCATGAAGTATAATTTCTCTGAAACCATTGTAGATTTCAAATCGATCCTGACCACAATGAGTCTGTAGTGTGAAATAATTTTTGTTGAGTGGATAGATTTTAGTTTGGGGTAGTCTTTCAATATTCTAGCCGAACTACGAACCATGAAGTATGATTTCTCTGAAACCATTGTAGATTTCAAATCGATCCTGACCACAATGAGTCTGTAGTGTGAAATAATTTTTGTTGAGTGGATAGATTTTAGTTTGGGGTAGTCTTTCAATATTCTAGCAGAACTACGAACCATGAAGTATGATTTCTCTGAAACCATGGTAGATTTCAAATCGATCCTGACCACAATGAGTCTGTAGTGTAAAATAATTTTTGTTGAGTGGATAGATTTTAGCTTGAAGTATGATTTCTCTGAAACCATTGTAGATTTCAAATCGATCCTGACGACAATGAGTCTGTAGTGTGAAATAATTTTTGTTGAGTGGATAGATTTTAGTTTGGGGTAGTCTTTCAATATTCTAGCAGAACTACGAACCATGAAGTATAATTTCTCTGAAACCATGGTAGATCTCAAATCGATCCTGACCAAAATGAGTCTGTAGTGTGAAATAATTTTTGTTGAGTGGATAGATTTTAGTTTGGGGTAGTCTTTCAATATTCTAGCAGAACTACGAACCATGAAGTATAATTTCTCTGAAACCATTGTAGATTTCAAATCGATCCTGACCACAATGAGTCTGTAGTGTGAAATAATTTTTGTTGAGTGGATAGATTTTAGTTTGGGGTAGTCTTTCAATATTCTAGCCGAACTACGAACCATGAAGTATGATTTCTCTGAAACCATTGTAGATTTCAAATCGATCCTGACCACAATGAGTCTGTAGTGTGAAATAATTTTGCTCCAGTGGATAGATTTGAGTTTGGGGTAGTCTTTCAATATTCTAGCAGAACTACGAACCATGAAGTATAATTTCTCTGAAACCATTGTAGATTTCAAATCGATCCTGACCACAATGAGTCTGTAGTGTGAAATAATTTTTGTTGAGTGGATAGATTTTAGTTTGGGGTAGTCTTTCAATATTCTAGCAGAACTACGAACCATGAAGTATAATTTTTCTGAAACCATGGTAGATTTCAAATCGATCCTGACCACAATGAGTCTGTAGTGTGAAATAATTTTTGTTGAGTGGATAGATTTTAGTTTGGGGTAGTCTTTCAATATTCTAGCCGAACTACGAACCATGAAGTATGATTTCTCTGAAACCATTGTAGATTTCAAATCGATCCTGACCACAATGAGTCTGTAGTGTGAAATAATTTTTGTTGAGTGGATAGATTTTAGTTTGGGGTAGTCTTTCAATATTCTAGCCGAACTACGAACCATGAAGTATGATTTCTCTGAAACCATTGTAGATTTCAAATCGATCCTGACCACAATGAGTCTGTAGTGTGAAATAATTTTGCTCCAGTGGATAGATTTGAGTTTGGGGTAGTCTTTCAATATTCTAGCAGAACTACGAACCATGAAGTATAATTTCTCTGAAACCATTGTAGATTTCAAATCGATCCTGACCACAATGAGTCTGTAGTGTAAAATAATTTTTGTTGAGTGGATAGATTTTAGCTTGAAGTATGATTTCTCTGAAACCATTGTAGATTTCAAATCGATCCTGACGACAATGAGTCTGTAGTGTGAAATAATTTTTGTTGAGTGGATAGATTTTAGTTTGGGGTAGTCTTTCAATATTCTAGCAGAACTACGAACCATGAAGTATAATTTCTCTGAAACCATGGTAGATCTCAAATCGATCCTGACCAAAATGAGTCTGTAGTGTGAAATAATTTTTGTTGAGTGGATAGATTTTAGTTTGGGGTAGTCTTTCAATATTCTAGCAGAACTACGAACCATGAAGTATAATTTCTCTGAAACCATTGTAGATTTCAAATCGATCCTGACCACAATGAGTCTGTAGTGTGAAATAATTTTTGTTGAGTGGATAGATTTTAGTTTGGGGTAGTCTTTCAATATTCTAGCCGAACTACGAACCATGAAGTATGATTTCTCTGAAACCATTGTAGATTTCAAATCGATCCTGACCACAATGAGTCTGTAGTGTGAAATAATTTTGCTCCAGTGGATAGATTTGAGTTTGGGGTAGTCTTTCAATATTCTAGCAGAACTACGAACCATGAAGTATAATTTCTCTGAAACCATTGTAGATTTCAAATCGATCCTGACCACAATGAGTCTGTAGTGTGAAATAATTTTTGTTGAGTGGATAGATTTTAGTTTGGGGTAGTCTTTCAATATTCTAGCAGAACTACGAACCATGAAGTATAATTTTTCTGAAACCATGGTAGATTTCAAATCGATCCTGACCACAATGAGTCTGTAGTGTGAAATAATTTTTGTTGAGTGGATAGATTTTAGTTTGGGGTAGTCTTTCAATATTCTAGCCGAACTACGAACCATGAAGTATGATTTCTCTGAAACCATTGTAGATTTCAAATCGATCCTGACCACAATGAGTCTGTAGTGTGAAATAATTCTTGTTGAGTGGATAGATTTTAGTTTGGGGTAGTCTTTCAATATTCTAGCCGAACTACGAACCATGAAGTATGATTTCTCTGAAACCATTGTAGATTTCAAATCGATCCTGACCACAATGAGTCTGTAGTGTGAAATAATTTTTGTTGAGTGGATAGATTTTAGTTTGGGGTAGTCTTTCAATATTCTAGCCGAACTACGAACCATGAAGTACGATTTCTCTGAAACCATTGTAGATTTGAAATCGATCCTGACCACAATGAGTCTGTAGTGTGAAATAATTTTTGTTGAGTGGATAGATTTTAGTTTGGGGTAGTCTTTCAATATTCTAGCAGAACTACGAACCATGAAGTATGATTTCTCTGAAACCATGGTAGATTTCAAATCGATCCTGACCACAATGAGTCTGTAGTGTGAAATGATTTTTGTTGAGTGGATAGATTTTAGTTTGGGGTAGTCTTTCAATATTCTAGCCGAACTACGAACCATGAAGTATGATTTCTCTGAAACCATTGTAGATTTCAAATCGATCCTGACCACAATGAGTCTGTAGTGTGAAATAATTTTTGTTGAGTGGATAGATTTTAGTTTGGGGTAGTCTTTCAATATTCTAGCAGAACTACGAACCATGAAGTATGATTTCTCTGAAACCATTGTAGATTTCAAATCGATCCTGACCACAATGAGTCTGTAGTGTGAAATAATTTTTGTTGAGTATATAGATTTTAGTTTGGGGTAGTCTTTCAATATTCTAGCCGAACTACGAACCATGAAGTATGATTTCTCTGAAACCATTGTAGATTTCAAATCGATCCTGACCACAATGAGTCTGTAGTGTGAAATAATTTTTGTTGAGTGGATAGATTTTAGTTTGGGGTAGTCTTTCAATATTCTAGCAGAACTACGAACCATGAAGTATGATTTCTCTGAAACCATGGTAGATTTCAAATCGATCCGGACCACAATGAGTCTGTAGTGTAAAATAATTTTTGTTGAGTGGATAGATTTTAGCTTGAAGTATGATTTCTCTGAAACCATTGTAGATTTCAAATCGATCCTGACGACAATGAGTCTGTAGTGTGAAATAATTTTTGTTGAGTGGATAGATTTTAGTTTGGGGTAGTCTTTCAATATTCTAGCAGAACTACGAACCATGAAGTATAATTTCTCTGAAACCATGGTAGATCTCAAATCGATCCTGACCAAAATGAGTCTGTAGTGTGAAATAATTTTTGTTGAGTGGATAGATTTTAGTTTGGGGTAGTCTTTCAATATTCTAGCAGAACTACGAACCATGAAGTATAATTTCTCTGAAACCATTGTAGATTTCAAATCGATCCTGACCACAATGAGTCTGTAGTGTGAAATAATTTTTGTTGAGTGGAAAGATTTTAGTTTGGGGTAGTCTTTCAATATTCTAGCCGAACTACGAACCATGAAGTATGATTTCTCTGAAACCATTGTAGATTTCAAATCGATCCTGACCACAATGAGTCTGTAGTGTGAAATAATTTTGCTCCAGTGGATAGATTTGAGTTTGGGGTAGTCTTTCAATATTCTAGCAGAACTACGAACCATGAAGTATAATTTCTCTGAAACCATTGTAGATTTCAAATCGATCCTGACCACAATGAGTCTGTAGTGTGAAATAATTTTTGTTGAGTGGATAGATTTTAGTTTGGGGTAGTCTTTCAATATTCTAGCAGAACTACGCACCATGAAGTATAATTTTTCTGAAACCATGGTAGATTTCAAATCGATCCTGACCACAATGAGTCTGTAGTGTGAAATAATTTTTGTTGAGTGGATAGATTTTATTTTGGGGTAGTCTTTCAATATTCTAGCCGAACTACGAACCATGAAGTATGATTTCTCTGAAACCATGGTAGATTTCAAATCGACCCTGACCAAAATGAGTCTGTAGTGTAAAATAATTTTTGTTGAGTGGATAGATTTGAGTTTGGGGTAGTCTTTCAATATTCTAGCAGAACTACGAACCATGAAGTATGATTTCTCTGAAACCATGGTAGATTTCAAATCGATCCTGACCACAATGAGTCTGTAGTGTGAAATAATTTTTGTTGAGTGGATAGATTTTAGTTTGGGGTAGTCTTTCAATATTCTAGCCGAACTACGAACCATGAAGTATGATTTCTCTGAAACCATTGTAGATTTCAAATCGATCCTGACCACAATGAGTCTGTAGTGTGAAATAATTTTTGTTGAGTGGATAGATTTTAGTTTGGGGTAGTCTTTCAATATTCTAGCCGAACTACGAACCATGAAGTATGATTTCTCTGAAACCATTGTAGATTTCCAATCGATCCTGACCACAATGAGTCTGTAGTGTGAAATAATTTTTGTTGAGTGGATAGATTTTAGTTTGGGGTAGTCTTTCAATATTCTAGCCGAACTACGAACCATGAAGTATAATTTCTCTGAAACCATGGTAGATTTCAAATCGATCCTGACCAAAATGAGTCTGTAGTGTGAAATAATTTTTGTTGAGTGGATAGATTTTAGTTTGGGGTAGTCTTTCAATATTCTAGCAGAACTAGGAACCATGAAGTATGATTTCTCTGAAACCATGGTAGATTTCAAATCGATCCTGACCAAAATGAGTCTGTAGTGTGAAATAATTTTTGTTGAGTGGATAGATTTTAGTTTGGGGTAGTCTTTCAATATTCTAGCCGAACTACGAACCATGAAGTATGATTTCTCTGAAACCATTGTAGATTTCCAATCGATCCTGACCACAATGAGTCTGTAGTGTGAAATAATTTTTGTTGAGTGGATAGATTTTAGTTTGGGGTAGTCTTTCAATATTCTAGCCGAACTACGAACCATGAAGTATGATTTCTCTGAAACCATTGTAGATTTCAAATCGATCCTGACCACAATGAGTCTGTAGTGTGAAATAATTTTTGTTGAGTGGATAGATTTTAGTTTTGGGTAGTCTTTCAATATTCTAGCAGAACTAGGAACCATGAAGTATGATTTCTCTGAAACCATGGTAGATTTCAAATCGATCCTGACCAAAATGAGTCTGTAGTGTGAAATAATTTTTGTTGAGTGGATAGATTTTAGTTTGGGGTAGTCTTTCAATATTCTAGCCGAACTACGAACCATGAAGTATAATTTCTCTGAAACCATGGTAGATTTCAAATCGATCCTGACCACAATGAGTCCGTAGTGTAAAATAATTTTTGTTGAGTGGATAGATTTTAGTTTGGGGTAGTCTTTCAATATTCTAGCAGAACTACGAACCATGAAGTATAATTTCTCTGAAACCATGGTAGATTTCAAATCGATCCTGACCACAATGAGTCTGTAGTGTAAAATAATTTTTGTTGAGTGGATAGATTTTAGTTTGGGGTAGTCTTTCAATATTCTAGCAGAACTACGAACCATGAAGTATGATTTCTCTGAAACCATGGTAGATTTCAAATCGATCCTGACCACAATGAGTCTGTAGTGTGAAATAATTTTTGTTGAGTGGATAGATTTTAGTTTGGGGTAGTCTTTCAATATTCTAGCCGAACTACGAACCATGAAGTATGATTTCTCTGAAACCATTGTAGATTTCAAATCGATCCTGACCACAATGAGTCTGTAGTGTGAAATAATTTTTGTTGAGTGGATAGATTTTAGCTTGGGGTAGTCTTTCTATATTCTAGCAGAACTACGAACCATGAAGTATGATTTCTCTGAAACCATTGTAGATTTCCAATCGATCCTGACCACAATGAGTCTGTAGTGTGAAATAATTTTTGTTGAGTGGATAGATTTTAGTTTGGGGTAGTCTTTCAATATTCTAGCAGAACTAGGAACCATGAAGTATGATTTCTCTGAAACCATGGTAGATTTCAAATCGATCCTGACCAAAATGAGTCTGTAGTGTGAAATAATTTTTGTTGAGTGGATAGATTTTAGTTTGGGGTAGTCTTTCAATATTCTAGCCGAACTACGAACCATGAAGTATAATTTCTCTGAAACCATGGTAGATTTCAAATCGATCCTGACCAAAATGAGTCTGTAGTGTGAAATAATTTTTGTTGAGTGGATAGATTTTAGTTTGGGGTAGTCTTTCAATATTCTAGCAGAACTAGGAACCATGAAGTATGATTTCTCTGAAACCATGGTAGATTTCAAATCGATCCTGACCAAAATGAGTCTGTAGTGTGAAATAATTTTTGTTGAGTGGATAGATTTTAGTTTGGGGTAGTCTTTCAATATTCTAGCCGAACTACGAACCATGAAGTATGATTTCTCTGAAACCATTGTAGATTTCCAATCGATCCTGACCACAATGAGTCTGTAGTGTGAAATAATTTTTGTTGAGTGGATAGATTTTAGTTTGGGGTAGTCTTTCAATATTCTAGCCGAACTACGAACCATGAAGTATAATTTCTCTGAAACCATGGTAGATTTCAAATCGATCCTGACCAAAATGAGTCTGTAGTGTGAAATAATTTTTGTTGAGTGGATAGATTTTAGTTTGGGGTAGTCTTTCAATATTCTAGCAGAACTAGGAACCATGAAGTATGATTTCTCTGAAACCATGGTAGATTTCAAATCGATCCTGACCAAAATGAGTCTGTAGTGTGAAATAATTTTTGTTGAGTGGATAGATTTTAGTTTGGGGTAGTCTTTCAATATTCTAGCCGAACTACGAACCATGAAGTATGATTTCTCTGAAACCATTGTAGATTTCCAATCGATCCTGACCACAATGAGTCTGTAGTGTGAAATAATTTTTGTTGAGTGGATAGATTTTAGTTTGGGGTAGTCTTTCAATATTCTAGCCGAACTACGAACCATGAAGTATGATTTCTCTGAAACCATTGTAGATTTCAAATCGATCCTGACCACAATGAGTCTGTAGTGTGAAATAATTTTTGTTGAGTGGATAGATTTTAGTTTTGGGTAGTCTTTCAATATTCTAGCAGAACTAGGAACCATGAAGTATGATTTCTCTGAAACCATGGTAGATTTCAAATCGATCCTGACCAAAATGAGTCTGTAGTGTGAAATAATTTTTGTTGAGTGGATAGATTTTAGTTTGGGGTAGTCTTTCAATATTCTAGCCGAACTACGAACCATGAAGTATAATTTCTCTGAAACCATGGTAGATTTCAAATCGATCCTGACCACAATGAGTCCGTAGTGTAAAATAATTTTTGTTGAGTGGATAGATTTTAGTTTGGGGTAGTCTTTCAATATTCTAGCAGAACTACGAACCATGAAGTATAATTTCTCTGAAACCATGGTAGATTTCAAATCGATCCTGACCACAATGAGTCTGTAGTGTAAAATAATTTTTGTTGAGTGGATAGATTTTAGTTTGGGGTAGTCTTTCAATATTCTAGCAGAACTACGAACCATGAAGTATGATTTCTCTGAAACCATGGTAGATTTCAAATCGATCCTGACCACAATGAGTCTGTAGTGTGAAATAATTTTTGTTGAGTGGATAGATTTTAGTTTGGGGTAGTCTTTCAATATTCTAGCCGAACTACGAACCATGAAGTATGATTTCTCTGAAACCATTGTAGATTTCAAATCGATCCTGACCACAATGAGTCTGTAGTGTGAAATAATTTTTGTTGAGTGGATAGATTTTAGCTTGGGGTAGTCTTTCTATATTCTAGCAGAACTACGAACCATGAAGTATGATTTCTCTGAAACCATTGTAGATTTCCAATCGATCCTGACCACAATGAGTCTGTAGTGTGAAATAATTTTTGTTGAGTGGATAGATTTTAGTTTGGGGTAGTCTTTCAA
Source organism: Xylota sylvarum (assembly GCA_905220385.1). Classification (NCBI taxonomy): domain Eukaryota; kingdom Metazoa; phylum Arthropoda; class Insecta; order Diptera; family Syrphidae; genus Xylota; species Xylota sylvarum. The sequence continues at coordinate 605,373 of CAJMZQ010000065.1, forward strand.
TATTCTAGCAGAACTAGGAACCATGAAGTATGATTTCTCTGAAACCATGGTAGATTTCAAATCGATCCTGACCAAAATGAGTCTGTAGTGTGAAATAATTTTTGTTGAGTGGATAGATTTTAGTTTGGGGTAGTCTTTCAATATTCTAGCCGAACTACGAACCATGAAGTATAATTTCTCTGAAACCATGGTAGATTTCAAATCGATCCTGACCAAAATGAGTCTGTAGTGTGAAATAATTTTTGTTGAGTGGATAGATTTTAGTTTGGGGTAGTCTTTCAATATTCTAGCAGAACTAGGAACCATGAAGTATGATTTCTCTGAAACCATGGTAGATTTCAAATCGATCCTGACCAAAATGAGTCTGTAGTGTGAAATAATTTTTGTTGAGTGGATAGATTTTAGTTTGGGGTAGTCTTTCTATATTCTAGCAGAACTACGAACCATGAAGTATAATTTCTCTGAAACCATGGTAGATTTCAAATCGATCCTGACCACAATGAGTCCGTAGTGTAAAATAATTTTTGTTGAGTGGATAGATTTTAGTTTGGGGTAGTCTTTCAATATTCTAGCAGAACTACGAACCATGAAGTATGATTTCTCTGAAACCATGGTAGATTTCAAATCGATCCTGACCACAATGAGTCTGTAGTGTAAAATAATTTTTGTTGAGTGGATAGATTTTAGCTTGAAGTATGATTTCTCTGAAACCATTGTAGATTTCAAATCGATCCTGACGACAATGAGTCTGTAGTGTGAAATAATTTTTGTTGAGTGGATAGATTTTAGTTTGGGGTAGTCTTTCAATATTCTAGCAGAACTACGAACCATGAAGTATAATTTCTCTGAAACCATGGTAGATCTCAAATCGATCCTGACCAAAATGAGTCTGTAGTGTGAAATAATTTTTGTTGAGTGGATAGATTTTAGTTTGGGGTAGTCTTTCAATATTCTAGCCGAACTACGAACCATGAAGTATGATTTCTCTGAAACCATTGTAGATTTCCAATCGATCCTGACCACAATGAGTCTGTAGTGTGAAATAATTTTTGTTGAGTGGATAGATTTTAGTTTGGGGTAGTCTTTCAATATTCTAGCCGAACTACGAACCATGAAGTATGATTTCTCTGAAACCATTGTAGATTTCAAATCGATCCTGACCACAATGAGTCTGTAGTGTGAAATAATTTTTGTTGAGTGGATAGATTTTAGTTTGGGGTAGTCTTTCAATATTCTAGCAGAACTAGGAACCATGAAGTATGATTTCTCTGAAACCATGGTAGATTTCAAATCGATCCTAACCAAAATGAGTCTGTAGTGTGAAATAATTTTTGTTGAGTGGATAGATTTTAGTTAGGGGTAGTCTTTCAATATTCTAGCCGAACTACGAACCATGAAGTATAATTTCTCTGAAACCATGGTAGATTTCAAATCGATCCTGACCACAATGAGTCTGTAGTGTAAAATAATTTTTGTTGAGTGGATAGATTTTAGTTTGGGGTAGTCTTTCAATATTCTAGCAGAACTACGAACCATGAAGTATAATTTCTCTGAAACCATGGTAGATTTCAAATCGATCCTGACCACAATGAGTCTGTAGTGTAAAATAATTTTTGTTGAGTGGATAGATTTTAGTTTGGGGTAGTCTTTCAATATTCTAGCAGAACTACGAACCATGAAGTATGATTTCTCTGAAACCATGGTAGATTTCAAATCGATCCTGACCACAATGAGTCTGTAGTGTGAAATAATTTTTGTTGAGTGGATAGATTTTAGTTTGGGGTAGTCTTTCAATATTCTAGCCGAACTACGAACCATGAAGTATGATTTCTCTGAAACCATTGTAGATTTCAAATCGATCCTGACCACAATGAGTCTGTAGTGTGAAATAATTTTTGTTGAGTGGATAGATTTTAGCTTGGGGTAGTCTTTCTATATTCTAGCAGAACTACGAACCATGAAGTATAATTTTCATGAAACCATGGTAGATTTCAAATCGATCCTGACCACAATGAGTCTGTAGTGTGAAATTATTTTTGTTGAGTGGATAGATTTTAGTTTGGAGTAGTCTTTCAATATTCTAGCCGAACTACAAACCATGAAGTATGATTTCTCTGAAACCATTGTAGATTTCAAATCGATCCTGACCACAATGAGTCAGTAGTGTGAAATAATTTTGCTCCAGTGGATAGATTTTAGTTTGGGGTAGTCTTTCAATATTCTAGCAGAACTACGAACCATGAAGTATAATTTTTCTGAAAAAATGGTAGTTTTTAGATCGATCCTGACCACAATGAGTCTGTAGTGTGAAATAATTTTTGTTGAGTGGATAGATTTTAGTTTGGGGTAGTCCTTCAATATTCTAGCAGAACTACGAACCATGAAGTATAATTTTCATGAAACCATGGTAGATTTCAAATCGATCCTGACCACAATGAGTCTGTAGTGTGAAATTATTTTTGTTGAGTGGATAGATTTTAGTTTGGGGTAGTCTTTCAATATTCTAGCCGAACTACAAACCATGAAGTATGATTTCTCTGAAACCATTGTAGATTTCAAATCGATCCTGACCACAATGAGTCTGTAGTGTGAAATAATTTTGCTCCAGTGGATAGATTTTAGTTTGTGGTAGTCTTTCAATATTCTATCAGAGCTACGAACCATGAAGTATGATTTCTCTGAAACCATGGTAGATTTCAAATCGATCCTGACCACAATGAGTCTGTAGTGTGAAATAATTTTGCTCCAGTGGATAGATTTGAGTTTGGGGTAGTCTTTCAATATTCTAGCCGAACTACGAACCATGAAGTAGGATTTCTCTGAAATCATTGTAGATTTCAAATCGATCCTGACCAAAATGAGTCTGTAGTGTGAAATAATTTTTGTTGAGTATATAGATTTTAGTTTGGGGTAGTCTTTTAATATTCTAGCAGAACTACGAATCATGAAGTATGATTTCTCTGAAACCATGGTAGATTTCAAATCGATCCTGACCAAAATGAGTCTGTAGCGTGAAATAATTTTTGTTGAGTATATAGATTTTAGTTTGGGGTAGTCTTTCAATATTCTAGCCGAACTACGAACCATGAAGTATGATTTCTCTGAAACCATTGTAGATTTCAAATCGATCCTGACCACAATGAGTCTGTAGTGTGAAATAATTCTTGTTGAGTGGATAGATTTTAGTTTGGGGTAGTCTTTCAATATTCTAGCAGAACTACGAACCATGAAGTATAATTTTCATGAAACCATGGCAGATTTCAAATCGATCCTGACCACAATGAGTCTGTAGTGTGAAATAATTTTTGTTGAGTGGATAGATTTTAGTTTGGGGTAGTCTTTCAATATTCTAGCCGAACTACGAACCATGAAGTATGATTTCTCTGAAACCATTGTAGATTTCAAATCGATCCTGACCACAATGAGTCTGTAGTGTGAAATAATTTTGCTCCAGTGGATAGATTTGAGTTTGGGGTAGTCTTTCAATATTCTAGCAGAACTACGAACCATGAAGTATAATTTCTCTGAAACCATTGTAGATTTCAAATCGATCCTGACCACAATGAGTCTGTAGTGTGAAATAATTTTGCTCCAGTGGATAGATTTGAGTTTGGGGTAGTCTTTCAATATTCTAGCAGAACTACGAACCATGAAGTATGATTTCTCTGAAACCATTGTAGATTTCAAATCGATCCTGACCACAATGAGTCTGTAGTGTGAAATAATTTTTGTTGAGTGGATAGATTTTAGTTTGGGGTAGTCTTTCAATATTCTAGCGGAACTACGCACCATGAAGTATAATTTTTCTGAAACCATGGTAGATTTCAAATCGATCCTGACCACAATGAGTCTGTAGTGTGAAATAATTTTTGTTGAGTGGATAGATTTTAGTTTGGGGTAGTCTTTCAATATTCTAGCCGAACTACGAACCATGAAGTATGATTTCTCTGAAACCATGGTAGATTTCAAATCGATCCTGACCAAAAGGAGTCTGTAGTGTAAAATAATTTTTGTTGAGTGGATAGATTTGAGTTTGGGGTAGTCTTTCAATATTCTAGCAGAACTACGAACCATGAAGTATGATTTCTCTGAAACCATGGTAGATTTCAAATCGATCCTGACCAAAATGAGTCTGTAGTGTGAAATAATTTTTGTTGAGTGGATAGATTTTAGTTTGGGGTAGTCTTTCAATATTCTAGCCGAACTACGAACCATGAAGTATGATTTCTCTGAAACCATTGTAGATTTCAAATCGATCCTGACCACAATGAGTCTGTAGTGTGAAATAATTTTTGTTGAGTGGATAGATTTTAGTTTGGGGTAGTCTTTCAATATTCTAGCCGAACTACGAACCATGAAGTATGATTTCTCTGAAACCATTGTAGATTTCAAATCGATCCTGACCACAATGAGTCTGTAGTGTGAAATAATTTTTGTTGAGTGGATAGATTTTAGTTTGGGGTAGTCTTTCAATATTCTAGCAGAACTACGAACCATGAAGTATGATTTCTCTGAAACCATGGTAGATTTCAAATCGATCCTGACCACAATGAGTCTGTAGTGTGAAATAATTTTTGTTGAGTGTATAGATTTTAGTTTGGGGTAGTCTTTTAATATTCTAGCAGAACTACGAACCATGAAGTATGATTTCTCTGAAACCATGGTAGATTTCAAATCGATCCTGACCAAAATGAGTCTGTAGTGTGAAATAATTTTTGTTGAGTGGATAGATTTTAGTTTGGGGTAGTCTTTCAATATTCTAGCCGAACTACGAACCATGAAGTATGATTTCTCTGAAACCATTGTAGATTTCAAATCGATCCTGACCACAATGAGTCTGTAGTGTGAAATAATTTTTGTTGAGTGGATAGATTTTAGTTTGGGGTAGTCTTTCAATATTCTAGCCGAACTACGAACCATGAAGTATGATTTCTCTGAAACCATTGTAGATTTCAAATCGATCCTGACCACAATGAGTCTGTAGTGTGAAATAATTTTTGTTGAGTGGATAGATTTTAGTTTGGGGTAGTCTTTCAATATTCTAGCAGAACTACGAACCATGAAGTATGATTTCTCTGAAACCATGGTAGATTTCAAATCGATCCTGACCACAATGAGTCTGTAGTGTGAAATAATTTTTGTTGAGTGGATAGATTTTAGTTTGGGGTAGTCTTTCAATATTCTAGCCGAACTACGAACCATGAAGTATAATTTCTCTGAAACCATGGTAGATTTCAAATCGATCCTGACCACAATGAGTCTGTATTGTAAAATAATTTTTGTTGAGTGGATAGATTTTAGTTTGGGGTAGTCTTTCAATATTCTAGCAGAACTACGAACCATGAAGTATAATTTCTCTGAAACCATGGTAGATTTCAAATCGATCCTGACCACAATGAGTCTGTAGTGTAAAATAATTTTTGTTGAGTGGATAGATTTTAGTTTGGGGTAGTCTTTCAATATTCTAGCAGAACTACGAACCATGAAGTATGATTTCTCTGAAACCATTGTAGATTTCAAATCGATCCTGACCACAATGAGTCTGTAGTGTGAAATAATTTTTGTTGAGTGGATAGATTTTAGTTTGGGGTAGTCTTTTAATATTCTAGCAGAACTACGAACCATGAAGTATGATTCCTCTGAAACCATGGTAGATTTCAAATCGATCCTGACCAAAATGAGTCTGTAGTGTGAAATAATTTTTGTTGAGTGGATAGATTTTAGTTTGGGGTAGTCTTTCTATATTCTAGCAGAACTACGAACCATGAAGTATAATTTTCATGAAACCATGGTAGATTTCAAATCGATCCTGACCACAATGAGTCTGTAGTGTGAAATTATTTTTGTTGAGTGGATAGATTTTAGTTTGGGGTAGTCTTTCAATATTCTAGCCGAACTACAAACCATGAAGTATGATTTCTCTGAAACCATTGTAGATTTCAAATCGATCCTGACCACAATGAGTCAGTAGTGTGAAATAATTTTGCTCCAGTGGATAGATTTTAGTTTGGGGTAGTCTTTCAATATTCTAGCAGAACTACGAACCATGAAGTATAATTTTTCTGAAACCATGGTAGTTTTTAGATCGATCCTGACCACAATGAGTCTGTAGTGTGAAATAATTTTTGTTGAGTGGATAGATTTTAGTTTGGGATATTCCTTCAATATTCTAGCAGAACTACGAACCATGAAGTATAATTTTCATGAAACCATGGTAGATTTCAAATCGATCCTGACCACAATGAGTCTGTAGTGTGAAATTATTTTTGTTGAGTGGATAGATTTTAGTTTGGGGTAGTCTTTCAATATTCTAGCCGAACTACAAACCATGAAGTATGATTTCTCTGAAACCATTGTAGATTTCAAATCGATCCTGACCACAATGAGTCTGTAGTGTGAAATAATTTTGCTCCAGTGGATAGATTTTAGTTTGGAGTAGTCTTTCAATATTCTATCAGAACTACGAACCATGAAGTATGATTTCTCTGAAATCATTGCAGATTTCAAATCGATCCTGCCCAAAATGAGTCTGTAGTGTGAAATAATTTTTGTTGAGTATATAGATTTTAGTTTGGGGTAGTCTTTTAATATTCTAGCAGAACTACGAATCATGAAGTATGATTTCTCTGAAACCATTGTAGATTTCAAATCGATCCTGACCAAAATGAGTCTGTAGCGTGAAATAATTTTTGTTGAGTATATAGATTTTAGTTTGGGGTAGTCTTTCAATATTCTAGCCGAACTACGAACCATGAAGTATGATTTCTCTGAAACCATTGTAGATTTCAAATCGATCCTGACCACAATGAGTCTGTAGTGTGAAATAATTCTTGTTGAGTGGATAGATTTTAGTTTGGGGTAGTCTTTCAATATTCTATCAGAACTACGAACCATGAAGTATAATTTTCATGAAACCATGGTAGATTTCAAATCGATCCTGACCACAATGAGTCTGTAGTGTGAAATTATTTTTGTTGAGTGGATAGATTTTAGTTTGGGGTAGTCTTTCAATATTCTAGCCGAACTACGAACCATGAAGTATGATTTTCATGAAACCATGGTAGATTTCAAATCGATCCTGACCACAATGAGTCTGTAGTGTAAAATAATTTTTGTTGAGTGGATAGATTTTAGTTTGGGGTAGTCTTTCAATATTCTAGCAGAACTACGAACCCTGAAGTAAGATTTCTCTGAAACCATGATAGATTTCAAGTCGATCCTGACCACAATGAGTCTGTAGTGTGAAATAATTTTGCTCCAGTTGATAGATTTTAGTTTGGGGTAGTCTTTCAATATTCTATCAGAACTACGAACCATGAAGTATGATTTCTCGGAAACCATGGTAGATTTCAAATCGATCCTGACCAAAATGAGTCTGTAGTGTAAAATAATTTTTGTTGAGTGGATAGATTTTAGTTTGGGGTAGTCTTTCAATATTCTAGCAGAACTACGAACCATGAGGTATAATTTCTCTGAAACCATGGTAGATTTCAAATCGATCCTGACCACAATGAGTCTGTAGTGTGAAATAATTTTTGTTGAGTGGATAGATTTTAGTTTGGGGTAGTCTTTCAATATTCTAGCCGAACTACGAACCCTGAAGTATGATTTCTCTGAAACCATTGTAGATTTCAAATCGATCCTGACCACAATGAGTCTGTAGTGTGAAATAATTTTTGTTGAGTGGATAGATTTTAGTTTGGGGTAGTCTTTCAATATTCTAGCAGAACTACGAACCATGAAGTATGATTTCTCTGAAACCATGGTAGTTTTCAAATCGATCCTGACCACAATGAGTCTGTAGTGTGAAATAATTTTGCTCCAGTGGATAGATTTTAGTTTGGGGTAGTCTTTCAATATTCTAGCCGAATTACGAACCATGAAGTATGATTTCTCTGAAACCATGGTTGATTTCAAATCGATCCTGACCACAATGAGTCTGTAGTGTGAAATAATTTTTGTTGAGTGGATAGATTTTAGTTTGGGGTAGTCTTTCAATATTCTAGCAGAACTACGAACCATGAAGTATAATTTTCATGAAACCATGGTAGATTTCAAATCGATTCTGACCAAAATGAGTCTGTAGTGTGAAATAATTTTGCTAAAGTGGATAGATTTTAGTTTGGCGTAGTCTTTCAATATTCTAGCAGAACTACGAACCATGAAGTATGATTTCTCTGAAACCATGGTAGTTTTCAAATTGATCCTGACCACAATGAGTCTGTAGTGTGAAATAATTTTGCTCCAGTGGATAGATTTTAGTTTGGGGTAGTCTTTCAATATTCTAGCCGAATTACGAACCATGAAGTATGATTTCTCTGAAACCATGGTAGATTTCAAATCGATCCTGACCACAATTAGTCTGTAGTGTGAAATAATTTTTGTTGAGTGGATAGATTTTAGTTTGGGGTAGTCTTTCAATATTCTAGCAGATCTACGAACCATGAAGTATGATTTCTCTGAAACCATGGTAGATATCAAATCGATCCTGACCAAAATGAGTCCGTAGTGTGAAATTATTTTTGTTGAGTGGATAGATTTTAGTTTGGGGTAGTCTTTCAATATTCTATCAGAACTACGAACCATGAAGTATGATTTCTCTGAAACCATTGTAGATTTCAAATCGATCCTGACCAAAATGAGTCTGTAGTGTGAAATAATTTTGCTCCAGTGGATAGATTTTAGTTTGGGGTAGACTTTCAATATTCTAGCAGAACTACGAACCATGAAGTATAATTTTCATGAAACCATGGTAAATTTCAAATCGATCCTGACCACAATGAGTCTGTAGTGTGAAATTATTTTTGTTGAGTGGATAGATTTTAGTTTGGGGTAGTCTTTCAATATTCTAGCAGAACTACGAACCATGAAGTATGATTTCTCTGAAACCATGGTAGATTTCAAATCGATCCTGACCACAATGAGTCTGTAGTGTGAAATAATTTTTGTTGAGTGGATAGATTTTAGTTTGGGGTAGTCTTTCAATATTCTAGCCGAACTACGAACCATGAAGTATAATTTCTCTGAAACCATGGTAGATTTCAAATCGATCCTGACCACAATGAGTCTGTATTGTAAAATAATTTTTGTTGAGTGGATAGATTTTAGTTTGGGGTAGTCTTTCAATATTCTAGCAGAACTACGAACCATGAAGTATAATTTCTCTGAAACCATGGTAGATTTCAAATCGATCCTGACCACAATGAGTCTGTAGTGTAAAATAATTTTTGTTGAGTGGATAGATTTTAGTTTGGGGTAGTCTTTCAATATTCTAGCAGAACTACGAACCATGAAGTATGATTTCTCTGAAACCATTGTAGATTTCAAATCGATCCTGACCACAATGAGTCTGTAGTGTGAAATAATTTTTGTTGAGTGGATAGATTTTAGTTTGGGGTAGTCTTTCAATATTCTAGCCGAACTACGAACCATGAAGTATGATTTCTCTGAAACCATGATAGATTTCAAATCGATCCTGACCCCCAATGAGTCTGTAGTGTGAAATAATTTTTGTTGAGTGGATAGATTTTAGTTTGGGGTAGTCTTTCAATATTCTAGCCGAACTACGAACCATGAAGTATAATTTCTCTGAAACCATGGTAGATTTCAAATCGATCCTGACCACAATGAGTCTGTAGTGTGAAATAATTTTGCTCCAGTGGATAGATTTTAGTTTGGGGTAGTCTTTCAATATTCTATCAGAACTACGAACCATGAAGTATAATTTCTCTGAAACCATGGTAGATTTCAAATCGATCCTGACCAAAATGAATCTGTAGTGTAAAATAATTTTTGTTGAGTGGATAGATTTTAGTTTGGGGTAGTCTTTCAATATTCTAGCAGAACTACGAACCATGAAGTATAATTTTTCTGAAACCATGGTAGTTTTTAGATCGATCCTGACCACAATGAGTCTGTAGTGTGAAATAATTTTTGTTGAGTGGATAGATTTTAGTTTGGGATATTCCTTCAATATTCTAGCAGAACTACGAACCATGAAGTATAATTTTCATGAAACCATGGTAGATTTCAAATCGATCCTGACCACAATGAGTCTGTAGTGTGAAATTATTTTTGTTGAGTGGATAGATTTTAGTTTGGGGTAGTCTTTCAATATTCTAGCCGAACTACAAACCATGAAGTATGATTTCTCTGAAACCATTGTAGATTTCAAATCGATCCTGACCACAATGAGTCTGTAGTGTGAAATAATTTTGCTCCAGTGGATAGATTTTAGTTTGGAGTAGTCTTTCAATATTCTATCAGAACTACGAACCATGAAGTATGATTTCTCTGAAATCATTGCAGATTTCAAATCGATCCTGCCCAAAATGAGTCTGTAGTGTGAAATAATTTTTGTTGAGTATATAGATTTTAGTTTGGGGTAGTCTTTTAGTATTCTAGCAGAACTACGAATCATGAAGTATGATTTCTCTGAAACCATTGTAGATTTCAAATCGATCCTGACCAAAATGAGTCTGTAGCGTGAAATAATTTTTGTTGAGTATATAGATTTTAGTTTGGGGTAGTCTTTCAATATTCTAGCCGAACTACGAACCATGAAGTATGATTTCTCTGAAACCATTGTAGATTTCAAATCGATCCTGACCACAATGAGTCTGTAGTGTGAAATAATTCTTGTTGAGTGGATAGATTTTAGTTTGGGGTAGTCTTTCAATATTCTATCAGAACTACGAACCATGAAGTATAATTTTCATGAAACCATGGTAGATTTCAAATCGATCCTGACCACAATGAGTCTGTAGTGTGAAATTATTTTTGTTGAGTGGATAGATTTTAGTTTGGGGTAGTCTTTCAATATTCTAGCCGAACTACGAACCATGAAGTATGATTTTCATGAAACCATGGTAGATTTCAAATCGATCCTGACCACAATGAGTCTGTAGTGTAAAATAATTTTTGTTGAGTGGATAGATTTTAGTTTGGGGTAGTCTTTCAATATTCTAGCAGAACTACGAACCCTGAAGTAAGATTTCTCTGAAACCATGATAGATTTCAAGTCGATCCTGACCACAATGAGTCTGTAGTGTGAAATAATTTTGCTCCAGTTGATAGATTTTAGTTTGGGGTAGTCTTTCAATATTCTATCAGAACTACGAACCATGAAGTATGATTTCTCGGAAACCATGGTAGATTTCAAATCGATCCTGACCAAAATGAGTCTGTAGTGTAAAATAATTTTTGTTGAGTGGATAGATTTTAGCTTATGGTAGTCTTTCAATATTCTAGCAGAACTACGAACCATGAGGTATAATTTCTCTGAAACCATGGTAGATTTCAAATCGATCCTGACCACAATGAGTCTGTAGTGTGAAATAATTTTTGTTGAGTGGATAGATTTTAGTTTGGGGTAGTCTTTCAATATTCTAGCCGAACTACGAACCCTGAAGTATGATTTCTCTGAAACCATTGTAGATTTCAAATCGATCCTGACCACAATGAGTCTGTAGTGTGAAATAATTTTTGTTGAGTGGATAGATTTTAGTTTGGGGTAGTCTTTCAATATTCTAGCAGAACTACGAACCATGAAGTATGATTTCTCTGAAACCATGGTAGTTTTCAAATCGATCCTGACCACAATGAGTCTGTAGTGTGAAATAATTTTGCTCCAGTGGATTGATTTTAGTTTGGGGTAGTCTTTCAATATTCTAGCCGAATTACGAACCATGAAGTATGATTTCTCTGAAACCATGGTTGATTTCAAATCGATCCTGACCACAATGAGTCTGTAGTGTGAAATAATTTTTGTTGAGTGGATAGATTTTAGTTTGGGGTAGTCTTTCAATATTCTAGCAGAACTACGAACCATGAAGTATAATTTTCATGAAACCATGGTAGATTTCAAATCGATTCTGACCAAAATGAGTCTGTAGTGTGAAATAATTTTGCTAAAGTGGATAGATTTTAGTTTGGCGTAGTCTTTCAATATTCTAGCAGAACTACGAACCATGAAGTATGATTTCTCTGAAACCATGGTAGTTTTCAAATTGATCCTGACCACAATGAGTCTGTAGTGTGAAATAATTTTGCTCCAGTGGATAGATTTTAGTTTGGGGTAGTCTTTCAATATTCTAGCCGAATTACGAACCATGAAGTATGATTTCTCTGAAACCATGGTAGATTTCAAATCGATCCTGACCACAATTAGTCTGTAGTGTGAAATAATTTTTGTTGAGTGGATAGATTTTAGTTTGGGGTAGTCTTTCAATATTCTAGCAGATCTACGAACCATGAAGTATGATTTCTCTGAAACCATGGTAGATATCAAATCGATCCTGACCAAAATGAGTCTGTAGTGTGAAATTATTTTTGTTGAGTGGATAGATTTTAGTTTGGGGTAGTCTTTCAATATTCTATCAGAACTACGAACCATGAAGTATGATTTCTCTGAAACCATTGTAGATTTCAAATCGATCCTGACCACAATGAGTCTGTAGTGTGAAATAATTTTGCTCCAGTGGATAGATTTTAGTTTGGGGTAGACTTTCAATATTCTAGCAGAACTACGAACCATGAAGTATAATTTTCATGAAACCATGGTAAATTTCAAATCGATCCTGACCACAATGAGTCTGTAGTGTGAAATTATTTTTGTTGAGTGGATAGATTTTAGTTTGGGGTAGTCTTTCAATATTCTAGCAGAACTACAAACCATGAAGTATGATTTCTCTGAAACCATTGTAGATTTCAAATCGATCCTGACCACAATGAGTCTGTAGTGTGAAATAATTTTTGTTGAGTGGATAGATTTTAGTTTGGGGTAGTCTTTCAATATTCTAGCCGAACTACGAACCATGAAGTATAATTTCTCTGAAACCATGGTAGATTTCAAATCCGTCCTGACCACAATGAGTCTGTAGTGTGAAATAATTTTTGTTGAGTGGATAGATTTTAGTTTGGGGTAGTCTTTCAATATTCTAGCAGAACTACGAACCATGAAGTATAATTTCTCTGAAACCATGGTAGATTTCAAATCGATCCTGACCACAATGAGTCTGTAGTGTGAAATAATTTTTGTTGAGTGGATAGATTTTAGTTTGGGGTAGTCTTTCAATATTCTAGCCGAACTACGAACCATGAAGTATGATTTCTCTGAAACCATGATAGATTTCAAATCGATCCTGACCCCCAATGAGTCTGTAGTGTGAAATAATTTTTGTTGAGTGGATAGATTTTAGTTTGGGGTAGTCTTTCAATATTCTAGCCGAACTACGAACCATGAAGTATAATTTCTCTGAAACCATGGTAGATTTCAAATCGATCCTGACCACAATGAGTCTGTAGTGTGAAATAATTTTGCTCCAGTGGATAGATTTTAGTTTGGGGTAGTCTTTCAATATTCTATCAGAACTACGAACCATGAAGTATAATTTCTCTGAAACCATGGTAGATTTCAAATCGATCCTGACCAAAATGAATCTGTAGTGTAAAATAATTTTTGTTGAGTGGATAGATTTTAGTTTGGGGTAGTCTTTCAATATTCTATCAGAACTACGAACCATGAAGTATAATTTCTCTGAAACCATGGTAGATTTCAAATCGATCCTGACCACAATGAGTCTGTAGTGTGAAATAATTTTTGTTGAGTGGATAGATTTTAGTTTGGGGTAGTCTTTCAATATTCTAGCCGAACTACGAACCATGAAGTATGATTTCTCTGAAACCATGATAGATTTCAAATCGATCCTGACCCCCAATGAGTCTGTAGTGTGAAATAATTTTTGTTGAGTGGATAGATTTTAGTTTGGGGTAGTCTTTCAATATTCTAGCAGAACTACGAACCATGAAGTATAATTTCTCTGAAACCATGGTAGATTTCAAATCGATCCTGACCACAATGAGTCTGTAGTGTGAAATAATTTTGCTCCAGTGGATAGATTTTAGTTTGGGGTAGTCTTTCAATATTCTATCAGAACTACGAACCATGAAGTATAATTTCTCTGAAACCATGGTAGATTTCAAATCGATCCTGACCAAAATGAATCTGTAGTGTAAAATAATTTTTGTTGAGTGGATAGATTTTAGTTTGGGGTAGTCTTTCAATATTCTATCAGAACTACGAACCATGAAGTATAATTTCTCTGAAACCATGGTAGATTTCAAATCGATCCTGACCACAATGAGTCTGTAGTGTGAAATAATTTTTGTTGAGTGGATAGATTTTAGTTTGGGGTAGTCTTTCAATATTCTAGCCGAACTACGAACCATGAAGTATGATTTCTCTGAAACCATGATAGATTTCAAATCGATCCTGACCCCCAATGAGTCTGTAGTGTGAAATAATTTTTGTTGAGTGGATAGATTTTAGTTTGGGGTAGTCTTTCAATATTCTATCAGAACTACGAACCATGAAGTATAACTTCTCCGAAACCATGGTAGATTTCAAATCGATCCTGACCACAATGAGTCTGTAGTGTGAAATAATTTTTGTTGAGTGGATAGATTTTAGTTTGTGGTAGTCTTTCAATATTCTATCAGAACTACGAACCATGAAGTATAATTTCTCTGAAACCATGGTAGATTTCAAATCGATCCTGACCACAATGAGTCTGTAGTGTGAAATAATTTTTGTTGAGTGGATAGATTTTAGCTTGGGGTAGTCTTTCAATATTCTAGCAGAACTACGAACCATGAGGTATAATTTCTCTGAAACCATGGTAGATTTCAAATCGATCCTGACCAAAATGAGTCTGTAGTGTGAAATAATTTTTGTTGAGTTAATAGATTTTAGTTTGGGGTAGTCTTTCAATATTCTATCAGAACTACGAATCATGAAGTATAATTTCTCTGAAACCATGGTAGATTTCAAATTGATCCTGACCACAATGAGTCTGTAGTGTGAAATAATTTTTGTTGAGTGGATAGATTTTAGTTTGGGGTAGTCTTTCAATATTCCAACAGAACTACGAACCATGAAGTATGATTTCTCTGAAACCATTGTAGATTTCAAATCGATCCTGACCACAATGAGTCTGTAGTGTGAAATAATTTTTGTTGAGTGGATAGATTTTAGTTTGGGGTAGTATTTCAATATTCTAGCACAACTACGAACCATGAAGTATAATTTCTCTGAAACCATGGTAGATTTTAAATCGATCCTGACCCCAATGAGTCTGTAGTGTGAAATAATTTTTGTTGAGTGGATAGATTTTAGTTTGGGGTAGTATTTCAATATTCTAGCACAACTACGAACCATGAAGTATACTTTCTCTGAAACCATGGTAGATTTCAAATCGATCCTGACCACAATGAGTCTGTAGTGTGAAATAATTTTTGTTGAGTGGATAGATTTTAGTTTGGGGTAGTCTTTCAATATTCTAGCCGAACTACGAACCATGAAGTATGATTTCTCTGAAACCATTGTAGATTTCAAATCGATCCTGACCACAATGAGTCTGTAGTGTGAAATAATTTTTGTTGAGTATATAGATTTTAGTCTGGGGTAGTCTTTCAATATTCTAGCCGAACTACGAACCATGAAGTATGATTTCTCTGAAACCATTGTAGATTTCAAATCGATCCTGACCCCCAATGAGTCTGTAGTGTGAAATAATTTTTGTTGAGTGGATAGATTTTAGTTTGGGGTAGTATTTCAATATTCTAGCACAACTACGAACCATGGAGTATAATTTCTCTGAAACCATGGTAGATTTCAAATCGATCCTGACCACAATGAGTCTGTAGTGTGAAATAATTTTTGTTGAGTGGATAGATTTTAGTTTGGGGTAGTCTTTCAATATTCTAGCAGAACTACGAACCATGAAGTATAATTTCTCTGAAACCATGGTAGATTTCAAATCGATCCTGACCACAATGAGTCTGTAGTGTGAAATAATTTTTGTTGAGT
This sequence comes from Xylota sylvarum, assembly GCA_905220385.1. Taxonomy (NCBI): domain Eukaryota; kingdom Metazoa; phylum Arthropoda; class Insecta; order Diptera; family Syrphidae; genus Xylota; species Xylota sylvarum. Next base: position 621,241 of record CAJMZQ010000065.1, read on the forward strand.
GGATAGATTTTAGCTTGGGTAGTCTTTCAATATTCTAGCAGAACTACGAACCATAAAGTATAATTTCTCTGAAACCATGGTAGATTTCAAATCGATCCTGACCACAATGAGTCTGTAGTGTGTAATAATTTTTGTTGAGTGGATAGATTTTAGTTTGGGGTAGTCTTTCAATATTCTAGCAGAACTACGAACCATGAAGTATAATTTCTCTGAAACCATGGTAGATTTCAAATCGATCCTGACCACAATGAGTCTGTAGTGTGAAATAATTTTTGTTGAGTTAATAGATTTTAGTTTGGGGTAGTCTTTCAATATTCTAGCCGAACTACGAACCATGAAGTATGATTTCTCTGAAACCATGATAGATTTCAAATCGATCCTGACCACAATGAGTCTGTAGTGTGAAATAATTTTTGTTGAGTGGATAGATTTTAGTTTGGGGTAGTCTTTCAATATTCTAGCCGAACTACGAACCATGAAGTATAATTTCTCTGAAACCATGGTAGATTTCAAATCGATCCTGACCACAATGAGTCTGTAGTGTGAAATAATTTTTGTTGAGTGGATAGATTTTAGTTTGGGGTAGTCTTTCAATATTCTAGCAGAACTACGAACCATGAAGTATAATTTCTCTGAAACCATGGTAGATTTCAAATCGATCCTGACCACAATGAGTCTGTAGTGTGAAATAATTTTTGTTGAGTGGATAGATTTTAGTTTGGGGTAGTCTTTCAATATTCTATCAGAACTACGAACCATGAAGTATGATTTCTCTGAAACCATGGTAGATTTCAAATCGATCCTGACCACAATGAGTCTGTAGTGTGTAATAATTTTTGTTGAGTGGATAGATTTTAGTTTGGGGTAGTCTTTCAATATTCTATCAGAACTACGAACCATGAAGTATGATTTCTCTGAAACCATGGTAGATTTCAAATCGATCCTGACCACAATGAGTCTGTAGTGTGTAATAATTTTTGTTGAGTATATAGATTTTAGTTTGGGGTAGTCTTTCAATATTCTATCAGAACTACGAACCATGAAGTATGATTTCTCTGAAACCATGGTAGATTTCAAATCGATCCTGACCACAATGAGTCTGTAGTGTGTAATAATTTTTGTTGAGTGGATAGATTTTAGTTTGGGGTAGTCTTTCAATATTCTAGCAGAACTACGAACCATGAAGTATAATTTCTCTGAAACCATGGTAGATTTCAAATCGATCCTGACCACAATGAGTCTGTAGTGTGAAATAATTTTTGTTGAGTTAATAGATTTTAGTTTGGGGTAGTCTTTCAATATTCTAGCCGAACTACGAACCATGAAGTATGATTTCTCTGAAACCATGATAGATTTCAAATCGATCCTGACCACAATGAGTCTGTAGTGTGAAATAATTTTTGTTGAGTGGATAGATTTTAGTTTGGGGTAGTCTTTCAATATTCTAGCAGAACTACGAACCATGAAGTATAATTTCTCTGAAACCATGGTAGATTTCAAATCGATCCTGACCACAATGAGTCTGTAGTGTGTAATAATTTTTGTTGAGTGGATAGATTTTAGTTTGGGGTAGTCTTTCAATATTCTATCAGAACTACGAACCATGAAGTATGATTTCTCTGAAACCATGGTAGATTTCAAATCGATCCTGACCACAATGATTCTGTAGTGTGAAATAATTTTTGTTGAGTGGATAGATTTTAGTTTGGGGTAGTCTTTCAATATTCTAGCAGAACTACGAACCATGAAGTATAATTTCTCTGAAACCATGGTAGATTTCAAATCGATCCTGACCACAATGAGTCTGTAGTGTGAAATAATTTTTGTTGAGTGGATAGATTTTAGTTTGGGGTAGTCTTTCAATATTCTATCAGAACTACGAACCATGAAGTATGATTTCTCTGAAACCATGGTAGATTTCAAATCGATCCTGACCACAATGAGTCTGTAGTGTGTAATAATTTTTGTTGAGTGGATAGATTTTAGTTTGGGGTAGTCTTTCAATATTCTATCAGAACTACGAACCATGAAGTATGATTTCTCTGAAACCATGGTAGATTTCAAATCGATCCTGACCACAATGATTCTGTAGTGTGAAATAATTTTTGTTGAGTATATAGATTTTAGTTTGGGGTAGTCTTTCAATATTCTATCAGAACTACGAACCATGAAGTATGATTTCTCTGAAACCATGGTAGATTTCAAATCGATCCTGACCACAATGAGTCTGTAGTGTGTAATAATTTTTGTTGAGTGGATAGATTTTAGTTTGGGGTAGTCTTTCAATATTCTAGCAGAACTACGAACCATGAAGTATAATTTCTCTGAAACCATGGTAGATTTCAAATCGATCCTGACCACAATGAGTCTGTAGTGTGAAATAATTTTTGTTGAGTTAATAGATTTTAGTTTGGGGTAGTCTTTCAATATTCTAGCCGAACTACGAACCATGAAGTATGATTTCTCTGAAACCATGATAGATTTCAAATCGATCCTGACCACAATGAGTCTGTAGTGTGAAATAATTTTTGTTGAGTGGATAGATTTTAGTTTGGGGTAGTCTTTCAATATTCTAGCCGAACTACGAACCATGAAGTATAATTTCTCTGAAACCATGGTAGATTTCAAATCGATCCTGACCACAATTAGTCTGTAGTGTGAAATAATTTTTGTTGAGTGGATAGATTTTAGTTTGGGGTAGTCTTTCAATATTCTAGCAGAACTACGAACCATGAAGTATAATTTCTCTGAAACCATGGTAGATTTCAAATCGATCCTGACCACAATGAGTCTGTAGTGTGAAATAATTTTTGTTGAGTGGATAGATTTTAGTTTGGGGTAGTCTTTCAATATTCTAGCAGAACTACGAACCATGAAGTATAATTTCTCTGAAACCATGGTAGATTTCAAATCGATCCTGACCACAATGAGTCTGTAGTGTGAAATAATTTTTGTTGAGTGAATAGATTTTAGTTTGGGGTAGTCTTTCAATATTCTATCAGAACTACGAACCATGAAGTATAATTTCTCTGAAACCATGGTAGATTTCAAATCGATCCTGACCACAATGAGTCTGTAATGTGAAATAATTTTTGTTGAGTAGATAGATTTTAGTTTGGGGTAGTCTTTCAATATTCCATCAGAACTACGAACCATGAAGTATAATTTCTCTGAAACCATGGTAGATTTCAAATCGATCCTGACCACAATGAGTCTGTAGTGTGAAATAATTTTTGTTGAGTGGATAGATTTTAGTTTGGGGTAGTCTTTCAATATTCTAGCAGAACTACGAACCATGAAGAATAATTTCTCTGAAACCATGGTAGATTTCAAATCGATCCTGACCACAATGAGTCTGTAGTGTGAAATAATTTTTGTTGAGTGGATAGATTTTAGTTAGGGGTAGTCTTTCAATATTCTAGCAGAACTACGAACCATGAAGTATAATTTCTCTGAAACCATGGTAGATTTCAAATCGATCCTGACCACAATGAGTCTGTAGTGTGAAATAATTTTTGTTGAGTGGATAGATTTTAGTTTGGGTGAGTCTTTCAATATTCTAGCAGAACTACGAAGCATGAAGTATAATTTCTCTGAAACCATGGTAGATTTCAAATCGATCCTGACCACAATGAGTCTGTAATGTGAAATAATTTTTGTTGAGTAGATAGATTTTAGTTTGGGGTAGTCTTTCAATATTCCATCAGAACTACGAACCATGAAGTATAATTTCTCTGAAACCATGGTAGATTTCAAATCGATCCTGACCACAATGAGTCTGTAGTGTGAAATAATTTTTGTTGAGTGGATAGATTTTAGTTTGGGGTAGTCTTTCAATATTCTAGCAGAACTACGAACCATGAAGAATAATTTCTCTGAAACCATGGTAGATTTCAAATCGATCCTGACCACAATGAGTCTGTAGTGTGAAATAATTTTTGTTGAGTGGATAGATTTTAGTTAGGGGTAGTCTTTCAATATTCTAGCAGAACTACGAACCATGAAGTATAATTTCTCTGAAACCATGGTAGATTTTAAATCGATCCTGACCACAATGAGTCTGTAGTGTGAAATAATTTTTGTTGAGTGGATAGATTTTTGTTTGGGGTAGTCTTTCAATATTCTAGCAGAACTACGAACCATGAAGTATAATTTCTCTGAAACCATGGTAGATTTCAAATCGATCCTGACCACAATGAGTCTGTAGTGTGAAATAATTTTTGTTGAGTGGATAGATTTTAGTTTGGGGTAGTCTTTCAATATTCTAGCCTGACCACAATTAGTCTGTAGTGTGAAATAATTTTTGTTGAGTGGATAGATTTTAGTTTGGGGTAGTCTTTCAATATTCTAGCAGAACTACGAACCATGAAGTATAATTTCTCTGAAACCATGGTAGATTTCAAATCGATCCTGACCACAATGAGTCTGTAGTGTGAAATAATTTTTGTTGAGTGGATAGATTTTAGTTTGGGGTAGTCTTTCAATATTCTAGCAGAACTACGAACCATGAAGTATAATTTCTCTGAAACCATGGTAGATTTCAAATCGATCCTGACCACAATGAGTCTGTAGTGTGAAATAATTTTTGTTGAGTGGATAGATTTTAGTTTGGGGTAGTCTTTCAATATTCTAGCAGAACTACGAACCATGAAGTATAATTTCTCTGAAACCATGGTAGATTTCAAATCGATCCTGACCACAATGAGTCTGTAATGTGAAATAATTTTTGTTGAGTAGATAGATTTTAGTTTGGGGTAGTCTTTCAATATTCCATCAGAACTACGAACCATGAAGTATAATTTCTCTGAAACCATGGTAGATTTCAAATCGATCCTGACCACAATGAGTCTGTAGTGTGAAATAATTTTTGTTGAGTGGATAGATTTTAGTTTGGGGTAGTCTTTCAATATTCTAGCAGAACTACGAACCATGAAGAATAATTTCTCTGAAACCATGGTAGATTTCAAATCGATCCTGACCACAATGAGTCTGTAGTGTGAAATAATTTTTGTTGAGTGGATAGATTTTAGTTAGGGGTAGTCTTTCAATATTCTAGCAGAACTACGAACCATGAAGTATAATTTCTCTGAAACCATGGTAGATTTTAAATCGATCCTGACCCCAATGAGTCTGTAGTGTGAAATAATTTTTGTTGAGTGGATAGATTTTAGTTTGGGGTAGTCTTTCAATATTCTAGCAGAACTACGAACCATGAAGTATAATTTCTCTGAAACCATTGTAGATTTCAAATCGATCCTGACCACAATGAGTCTGTAGTGTGAAATAATTTTTGTTGAGTGGATAGATTTTAGTTTGGGGTAGTCTTTCAATATTCTAGCCGAACTACGAAACATGAAGTATAATTTCTCTGAAACCATTGTAGATTTCAAATCGATCCTGACCACAATGAGTCTGTAGTGTGAAATAATTTTTGTTGAGTGGATAGATTTTTGTTTGGGGTAGTCTTTCAATATTCTAGCAGAACTACGAACCATGAAGTATAATTTCTCTGAAACCATTGTAGATTTCAAATCGATCCTGACCACAATGAGTCTGTAGTGTGAAATAATTTTTGTTGAGTGGATAGATTTTAGTTTGGGGTAGTCTTTCAATATTCTAGCCGAACTACGAACCATGAAGTATAATTTCTCTGAAACCATTGTAGATTTCAAATCGATCCTGACCACAATGAGTATGTAGTGTGAAATAATTTTTGTTGAGTATATAGATTTTAGTTTGGGGTAGTCTTTCAATATTCTAGCAGAACTACGAACCATGAAGTATGATTTCTCTGAAACCATTGTAGATTTCAAATCGATCCTGACCACAATGAGTCTGTAGTGTGAAATAATTTTTGTTGAGTGGATAGATTTTAGTTTGGGGTAGTCTTTCAATATTCTAGCCGAACTACGAACCATGAAGTATGATTTCTCTGAAACCATTGTAGATTTCAAATCGATCCTGACCACAATGAGTCTGTAGTGTGAAATAATTTTGCTCCAGTGGATAGATTTTAGTTTGGGGTAGTCTTTCAATATTCTAGCAGAACTACGAATCATGAAGTATAATTTCTCTGAAACCATGGTAGTTTTTAAATCGATCCTGACCACAATGAGTCTGTAGTGTGAAATAATTTTGCTCCAGTGGATAGATTTTAGTTTGGGGTAGTCTTTCAATATTCTAGCAGAACTACGAACCGTAAAGTATAATTTCTCTGAAACCATGGTAGATTTCAAATCGATCCTGACCACAATGAGTCTGTAGTGTGTAATAATTTTTGTTGAGTGGATAGATTTTAGTTTGGGGTAGTCTTTCAATATTCTAGCAGAACTACGAACCCTGAAGTAAGATTTCTCTGAAACCATGATAGATTTCAAGTCGATCCTGACCACAATGAACATGTAGTGTGAAATAATTTTTGCTTGAGTGGATGGATTTTAGTTTGGGGTAGTCTTTCAATATTCTAGCAGAACTACGAACCATGAAGTATAATTTTTCTGAAACCATGGTAGATTTCAAATCGATCCTGACCACAATGAGTCTGTAGTGTGAAATAATTTTGCTCCAGTGGATAGATTTTAGTTTGGGGTAGTCTTTCAATATTCTAGCCGAACTACGAACCATGAAGTATGATTTCTCTGAAACCATGGTAGATTTCAAATCGATCCTGACCAAAATGAGTCTGTAGTGTGAAATAATTTTGCTCCAGTGGATAGATTTTAGTTTGGGGTAGTCTTTCAATATTCTATCAGAACTACGAACCATGAAGTATAATTTCTCTGCAACCATGGTAAATTTCAAATCGATCCTGACTACAATGAGTCTTTAGTGTGAAATAATTTTTGTTGAGTATATGGATTTTAGTTTGGGGTAGTCTTTTAATATTCTAGCAGAACTACGAACCATGAAGTATAATTTCTCTGAAACCATGGTAGTTTTTAAATCGATCCTGACCAAAATGAGTCTGTAGTGTAAAATAATTTTGTTGAGTATATAGATTTTAGTTTGGGGTAAGCTTTCAATATTCTATCAGAACTACGAACCATGAAGTATAACTTCTCTGAAACCATGGTAGATTTCAAATCGATCCTGACCACAATGAGTCTGTAGTGTGAAATAATTTGCTCCAGTGGATAGATTTTAGTTTGGGGTAGTCTTTCAATATTCTAGCAGAACTACGAAACATGAAGTATGATTTCTCTGAAACCATTGTAGATTTCAAATCGATCCTGACCACAATGAGTCTTTAGTGTGAAATAATTTTTGTTGAGTATATGGATTTTAGTTTGGGGTAGTCTTTCAATATTCTAGCAGAACTACGAACCATGAAGTATAATTTCTCTGAAACCATGGTAGATTTCAAATCGATCCTGACCACAATGAGTCTGTAGTGTGAAATAATTTTTGTTGAGTGGATAGATTTTAGTTTGGGGTAGTCTTTCAATATTCTAGCCGAACTACGAACCATGAAGTATGATTTTTCTGAAACCATGATAGATTTCAAATCGATCCTGACCACAATGAGTCTGTAGTGTGAAATAATTTTTGTTGAGTGGATAGATTTTAGTTTGGGGTAGTCTTTCAATATTCTAGCCGAACTACGAACCATGAAGTATAATTTCTCTGAAACCATGGTAGATTTCAAATCGATCCTGACCACAATTAGTCTGTAGTGTGAAATAATTTTTGTTGAGTGGATAGATTTTAGTTTGGGGTAGTATTTCAATATTCTAGCAGAACTACGAACCATGAAGTATAATTTCTCTGAAACCATTGTAGATTTCAAATCGATCCTGACCACAATGAGTCTGTAGTGTGAAATAATTTTTGTTGAGTATATATATTTTAGTTTGGGGTAGTCTTTCAATATTCTATCCGAACTACGAACCATGAAGTATAATTTCTCTGAAACCATGGTAGATTTCAAATCGATCCTGACCAAAATGAGTCTGTAGTGTGAAATAATTTTTGTTGAGTGGATAGATTTTAGTTTGGGGTAGTATTTCAATATTCTAGCAGAACTACGAACCATGAAGTATAATTTCTCTGAAACCATTGTAGATTTCAAATCGATCCTGACCACAATGAGTCTGTAGTGTGAAATAATTTTTGTTGAGTATATAGATTTTAGTTTGTGGTAGTCTTTCAATATTCTAGCCGAACTACGAACCATGAAGTATAATTTCTCTGAAACCATGGTAGATTTCAAATCGATCCTGACCACAATGAGTCTGTAGTGTGAAATAATTTTTGTTGAGTGGATAGATTTTAGTTTGGGGTAGTCTTTCAATATTCTAGCAGAACTACGAACCATGAAGTATGATTTCTCTGAAACCATTGTAGATTTCAAATCGATCCTGACCACAATGAGTCTGTAGTGTGAAATAATTTTTGTTGAGTGGATAGATTTTAGTTTGGGGTAGTCTTTCAATATTCTAGCCGAACTACGAACCATGAAGTATGATTTCTCTGAAACCATGGTAGATTTCAAATCGATCCTGACCACAATGAGTCTGTAGTGTGAAATAATTTTGCTCCAGTGGATAGATTTTAGTTTGGGGTAGTCTTTCAATATTCTAGCAGAACTACGAACCATGAAGTATAATTTCTCTGAAACCATGGTAGTTTTTAAATCGATCCTGACCACAATGAGTCTGTAGTGTGAAATAATTTTGCTCCAGTGGATAGATTTTAGTTTGGGGTAGTCTTTCAATATTCTAGCAGAACTACGAACCATGAAGTATGATTTCTCTGAAACCATGGTAGATTTCAAATCGATCCTGACCACAATGAGTCTGTAGTGTGAAATAATTTTTGTTGAGTGGATAGATTTTAGTTTGGGGTAGTCTTTCAATATTCTAGCAGAACTACGAACCATGAAGTATAATTTCTCTGAAACCATGGTAGATTTCAAATCGATCCTGACCACAATGAGTCTGTAATGTGAAATAATTTTTGTTGAGTAGATAGATTTTAGTTTGGGGTAGTCTTTCAATATTCTAGCAGAACTACGAACCATGAAGTATAATTTCTCTGAAACCATGGTAGATTTCAAATCGATCCTGACCACAATGAGTCTGTAGTGTGAAATAATTTTTGTTGAGTGGATAGATTTTAGTTTGGGGTAGTCTTTCAATATTCTAGCAGAACTACGAACCATGAAGTATGATTTTTCTGAAACCATGATAGATTTCAAATCGATCCTGACCACAATGAGTCTGTAGTGTGAAATAATTTTTGTTGAGTGGATAGATTTTAGTTTGGGGTAGTCTTTCAATATTCTAGCCGAACTACGAACCATGAAGTATAATTTCTCTGAAACCATGGTAGATTTCAAATCGATCCTGACCACAATTAGTCTGTAGTGTGAAATAATTTTTGTTGAGTGGATAGATTTTAGTTTGGGGTAGTATTTCAATATTCTAGCAGAACTACGAACCATGAAGTATAATTTCTCTGAAACCATGGTAGATTTCAAATCGATCCTGACCAAAATGAGTCTGTAGTGTGAAATAATTTTTGTTGAGTGGATAGATTTTTGTTTGGGGTAGTCTTTCAATATTCTAGCAGAACTACGAACCCTGAAGTAAGATTTCTCTGAAACCATGGTAGATTTCAAATCGATCCTGACCACAATGAGTCTTTAGTGTGAAATAATTTTTGTTGAGTATATGGATTTTAGTTTGGGGTAGTCTTTTAATATTCTAGCAGAACTACGAACCATGAAGTATAATTTCTCTGAAACCATGGTAGTTTTTAAATCGATCCTGACCAAAATGAGTCTGTAGTGTAAAATAATTTTGTTGAGTATATAGATTTTAGTTTGGGGTAAGCTTTCAATATTCTATCAGAACTACGAACCATGAAGTATAACTTCTCTGAAACCATGGTAGATTTCAAATCGATCCTGACCACAATGAGTCTGTAGTGTGAAATAATTTTGCTCCAGTGGATAGATTTTAGTTTGGGGTAGTCTTTCAATATTCTATTAGAACTACGAACCATGAAGTATAATTTCTCTGAAACCATGGTAGATTTCAAATCGATCCTGACCAAAATGAGTCTGTAGTGTAAAATAATTTTTGTTGAGTGGATAGATTTTAGCTTGGGGTACTCTTTCAATATTCTAGCAGAACTACGAACCATGAAGTATAATTTCTCTGAAACCATGGTAGATTTCAAATCGATCCTGACCACAATGAGTCTGTAGTGTGAAATAATTTTTGTTGAGTGGATAGATTTTAGTTTGGGGTAGTCTTTCAATATTCTAGCAGAACTACGAACCATGAAGTATAATTTCTCTGAAACCATGGTAGATTTCAAATCGATCCTGACCAAAATGAGTCTGTAATGTGAAATAATTTTTGTTGAGTAGATAGATTTTAGTTTGGGGTAGTCTTTCAATATTCTAGCAGAACTACGAACCATGAAGTATAATTTCTCTGAAACCATGGTAGATTTCAAATCGATCCTGACCACAATGAGTCTGTAGTGTGAAATAATTTTTGTTGAGTTTATAGATTTTAGTTTGGAGTAGTCTTTCAATATTCTAGCAGAACTAAGAACCATGAAGAATAATTTCTCTGAAACCATGGTAGATTTCAAATCGATCCTGACCACAATGAGTCTGTAGTGTGAAATAATTTTTGTTGAGTGGATAGATTTTAGTTAGGGGTAGTCTTTCAATATTCTAGCAGAACTACGAACCATGAAGTATAATTTCTCTGAAACCATGGTAGATTTCAAATCGATCCTGACCACAATGAGTCTGTAGTGTGAAATAATTTTTGTTGAGTGGATAGATTTTAGTTTGGGGTAGTCTTTCAATATTCTAGCAGAACTACGAACCATGAAGAATAATTTCTCTGAAACCATGGTAGATTTCAAATCGATCCTGACCACAATGAGTCTGTAGTGTGAAATAATTTTTGTTGAGTGGATAGATTTTAGTTTGGGGTAGTCTTTCAATATTCTAGCAGAACTACGAACCATGAAGAATAATTTCTCTGAAACCATGGTAGATGTTAAATCGATCCTGACCCCAATGAGTCTGTAGTGTGAAATAATTTTTGTTGAGTGGATAGATTTTAGTTTGGGGTAGTCTTTCAATATTCTAGCAGAACTACGAACCATGAAGAATAATTTCTCTGAAACCATGGTAGATTTCAAATCGATCCTGACCACAATGAGTCTGTAGTGTGAAATAATTTTTGTTGAGTGGATAGATTTTAGTTTGGGGTAGTCTTTCAATATTCTAGCCGAACTACGAACCATGAAGTATGATTTCTCTGAAACCATTGTAGATTTCAAATCGATCCTGACCACAATGAGTCTGTAGTGTGAAATAATTTTTGTTGAGTGGATAGATTTTAGTTTGGGGTAGTCTTTCAATATTCTAGCAGAACTACGAACCATGAAGTATAATTTCTCTGAAACCATGGTAGATTTCAAATCGATCCTGACCACAATGAGTCTGTAGTGTGAAATAATTTTTGTTGAGTGGATAGATTTTAGTTTGGGGTAGTCTTTCAATATTCTAGCCGAACTACGAACCATGAAGTATGATTTCTCTGAAACCATTGTAGATTTCAAATCGATCCTGACCACAATGAGTCTGTAGTGTGAAATAATTTTTGTTGAGTATATAGATTTTAGTTTGGGGTAGTCTTTCAATATTCTAGCCGAACTACGAACCATGAAGTATGATTTCTCTGAACCATTGTAGATTTCAAATCGATCCTGACCACAATGAGTCTGTAGTGTGAAATAATTTTTGTTGAGTGGATAGATTTTAGTTTGGGGTAGTCTTTCAATATTCTAGCCGAACTACGAACCATGAAGTATAATTTCTCTGAAACCATGGTAGATTTCAAATCGATCCTGACCAAAATGAGTCTGTAGTGTGAAATAATTTTTGTTGAGTGGATAGATTTTAGTTTGGGCTAGTCTTTCAATATTCTAGCCGAACTACGAACCATGAAGTATGATTTCTCTGAAACCATGGTAGATTTCAAATCGATCCTGACCACAATGAGTCTGTAGTGTGAAATAATTTTGCTCCAGTGGATAGATTTTAGTTTGGGGTAGTCTTTCAATATTCTAGCCGAACTACGAACCATGAAGTATGATTTCTCTGAAACCATTGTAGATTTCAAATCGATCCAGACCACAATGAGTCTGTAGTGTGAAATAATTTTTGTTGAGTGGATAGATTTTAGTTTGGGGTAGTCTTTCAATATTCTAGCCGAACTACGAACCATGAAGTATGATTTCTCTGAAACCATTGTAGATTTCAAATCGATCCTGACCACAATGAGTCTGTAGTGTGAAATAAGTTTGCTCCAGTGGATAGATTTTAGTTTGGGGTAGTCTTTCAATATTCTAGCCGAACTACGAACCATGAAGTATGATTTCTCTGAAACCATTGTAGATTTCAAATCGATCCTGACCACAATGAGTCTGTAGTGTGAAAGAATTTTTGTTGAGTGGATAGATTCTAGTTTGGGGTAGTCTTTCAATATTCTAGCCGAACTACGAACCATGAAGTATGATTTCTCTGAAACCATTGTAGATTTCAAATCGATCCAGACCACAATGAGTCTGTAGTGTGAAATAATTTTTGTTGAGTGGATAGATTTTAGTTTGGGGTAGTCTTTCAATATTCTAGCCGAACTACGAACCATGAAGTATGATTTCTCTGAAACCATTGTAGATTTCAAATCGATCCTGACCAAAATGAGTCTGTAGTGTGAAATAATTTTTGTTGAGTGGATAGATTTTAGTTTGGGGTAGTCTTTCAATATTCTAGCCGAACTACGAACCATGAAGTATGATTTCTCTGAAACCATTGTAGATTTCAAATCGATCCTAACCACAATGAGTCTGTAGTGTGAAATAATTTTGCTCCAGTGGATAGATTTTAGTTTGGGGTAGTCTTTCAATATTCTAGCCGAACTACGAACCATGAAGTATGATTTCTCTGAAACCATTGTAGATTTCAAATCGATCCTGACCACAATGAGTCTGTAGTGTGAAATAATTTTTGTTGAGTGGATAGATTTTAGTTTGGGGTAGTCTTTCAATATTCTAGCCGAACTACGAACCATGAAGTATGATTTCTCTGAAACCATTGTAGATTTCAAATCGATCCTAACCACAATGAGTCTGTAGTGTGAAATAATTTTGCTCCAGTGGATAGATTTTAGTTTGGGGTAGTCTTTCAATATTCTAGCCGAACTACGAACCATGAAGTATGATTTCTCTGAAACCATTGTAGATTTCAAATCGATCCTGACCACAATGAGTCTGTAGTGTGAAATAATTTTTGTTGAGTGGATAGATTTTAGTTTGGGGTAGTCTTTCAATATTCTAGCCGAACTACGAACCATGAAGTATGATTTCTCTGAAACCATTGTAGATTTCAAATCGATCCTGACCAAAATGAGTCTGTAGTGTGAAATAATTTTTGTTGAGTGGATAGATTTTAGTTTGGGGTAGTCTTTCAATATTCTAGCCGAACTACGAACCATGAAGTATGATTTCTCTGAAACCATTGTAGATTTCAAATCGATCCTAACCACAATGAGTCTGTAGTGTGAAATAATTTTGCTCCAGTGGATAGATTTTAGTTTGGGGTAGTCTTTCAATATTCTAGCCGAACTACGAACCATGAAGTATGATTTCTCTGAAACCATTGTAGATTTCAAATCGATCCTGACCACAATGAGTCTGTAGTGTGAAATAATTTTTGTTGAGTGGATAGATTTTAGTTTGGGGTAGTCTTTCAATATTCTATCAGAACTACGAACCATGAAGTATAATTTCTTTGAAACCATGGTAGATTTCAAATCGATCCTGACCACAATGAGTCTGTAGTGTGAAATAATTTTTGTTGAGTGGATAGATTTTAGTTTGGGGTAGTCTTTCAATATTCTAGCAGAACTACGAACCATGAAGTATAATTTCTCTGAAACCATGCTAGATTTCAAATCGATCCTGACCACAATGAGTCTGTAGTGTGAAATAATTTTTGTTGAGTGGATAGATTTTAGTTTGGGGTAGTCTTTCAATATTCTAGCAGAACTACGAACCATGAAGTATGATTTCTCTGAAACCATTGTAGATTTCAAATCGATCCAGACCACAATGAGTCTGTAGTGTGAAATAATTTTTGTTGAGTGGATAGATTTTAGTTTGGGGTAGTCTTTCAATATTCTAGCCGAACTACGAACCATGAAGTATGATCTCTCTGAAACCATTGTAGATTTCAAATCGATCCCGACCACAATGAGTCTGTAGTGTAAAATAATTTTTGTTGAGTGGATAGATTTTAGTTTGGGGTAGTCTTTCAATATTCTAGCCGAACTACGAACCATGAAGTATGATTTCTCTGAAACCATTGTAGATTTCAAATCGATCCTGACCACAATGAGTCTGTAGTGTGAAATAATTTTTGTTGAGTGGATAGATTTTAGTTTGGGGTAGTCTTTCAATATTCTAGCAGAACTACGAACCATGAAGTATAATTTCTCTGAAACCATGGTAGATTTCAAATCGATCCTGACCACAATGAGTCTGTAGTGTGAAATAATTTTTGTTGAGTGGATAGATTTTAGTTTGGGGTAGTCTTTCAATATTCTAGCAGAACTACGAACCATGAAGTATAATTTCTCTGAAACCATGCTAGATTTCAAATCGATCCTGACCAAAATGAGTCTGTAGTGTAAAATAATTTTTGTTGAGTGGATAGATTTTAGTTTGGGGTAGTCTTTCAATATTCTAGCAGAACTACGAACCATGAAGTATAATTTCTCTGAAACCATGGTAGATTTCAAATCGATCCTGACCACAATGAGTCTGTAGTGTGAAATAATTTTTGTTGAGTGGATAGATTTTAGTTTGGGGTAGTCTTTCAATATTCTAGCCGAACTACGAACCATGAAGTATGATTTCTCTGAAACCATTGTAGATTTCAAATCGATCCTGACCACAATGAGTCTGTAGTGTGAAATAATTTTTGTTGAGTGGATAGATTTTAGTTTGGGGTAGTCTTTCAATATTCTAGCCGAACTACGAACCATGAAGTATAATTTCTCTGAAACCATGGTAGATTTCAAATCGATCCTGACCACAATGAGTCTGTAGTGTGAAATAATTTTTGTTGAGTGGATAGATTTTAGTTTGGGGTAGTCTTTCAATATTCTAGCCGAACTACGAACCATGAAGTATGATTTCTCTGAAACCATTGTAGATTTCAAATCGATCCTGACCACAATGAGTCTGTAGTGTGAAATAATTTTTGTTGAGTGGATAGATTTTAGTTTGGGGTAGTCTTCCAATGATGGTTGGATGCTGTAGGAATAGGGTAGGCACTGACTGGCGTCAACCTGGCGACGTCCAGTGTTGTAACTGTTACTGCGCATCAATTGTGCTTATTTTACCTCCTAGTCGTAGCCATCGGGTACTGGTTGGTGTCCATCCGGACCCGACTTGCTAAACTTATAAGCGCGAGTGTTGACCAAGAGAAAATTGCAGCACTATAAATACGACAGCGGACGAACTCTCTCGATGGAGTCAACGGTGGCGTTAAAGCTTCAAACGGAAGCACAACACTTTATCTGGGCTACTTCGACATATTCGGAGCTCAGGCCGATAAAGATTTCCAAGAATAAGTCAGGTTTTTGGAAAAGAGATGGTGGCGGATGAGCCCTTATTGGGCCAACGGCAGCGCTCATATCCCCGAAGCGGGATACTGACTTCGGTTTAAAACCGGCCCCTCGTCCTAGGGGTTCCAAAAAATGGAACTGGCCCTCCAGGTTGGGGGTTGTGCCGTCGGGGTAACTTCCTTACCACGTAAAAAAAATTTAGTTATGAGAGAGACACAAGCCTCGGATAATGGACCCCCTCATTTAATACCACGACCCGGAACGTACACGGACTATGATATAAGAGTATGCACCTGGAATGTACGTACACTGTACACTCCTGGTGCTATTCAAAAACTTGAATCTGTCCTCACGCGGTACAAGGCAGATATTACCGCGATCCAGGAGATACGATGGATAGGATCAGGTATGCAAAAACGGAAAAATTGCGACATTTATTACAGCTGCCACAAAAGACTGCACATGTTAGGATGCGGATTCGTCGTGGGAAATCGGCTACGCTCAATGATAATTGACTTTAAGCCGATCAGCGATCGCCTGGCTGTGATCCGCATCAAGGCTACATTTCAAAACATCAGCATAATATGTGCACACGCCCCTACCGACGAAGCTGAAGACTCTATCAAGGAGGAGTTTTATGACCTCCTGGACGGAGCCTACGGAGCTTGTCCGGAGTATGATGTCAAAATCATACTCGGGGACTTCAATGCCAAAATCTGTAAGGAAAACATCTTCGGCGGATTAGTTGGAAAGCACAGCCTCCACGACACGACAACAGACAACGGCTTCCGGCTAATCGATTTTGCAGCAGCTCGTAATACGGTGATAAGTAGCACTAGGTTTCCAAGACTACGAATCCACACAGCAACCTGGCGCTCTCCAGATGGTCGAACCGCCAACCAAATCGACCACGTGCTAATAGATGCGAGGCACGCATCCAACATTCTGAATGTGCAAACGTTCAGAGGGGCAAACGTCGACTCTGACCATTTTCTTGTTGCAGCTAAGTTCAGAGCTCGACTATCCAATGAGAAGAAGCTGCAGACCGCCCAGAAAAAGAAATTCAACGTTGGAAGCCTTAGCACGTCTGGAGTAGCCAGAGCCTACAGGGAGCGCCTGAGTGAGAGACTCTCCGCTGTGCATTCACCATCCACAAACGCCAACAATCTGTGGAACCAGTATCGCGACATCATCAAAGGGGTAGCAGAGACCACCATAGGCTACCAGCCACCACCCAAAAAGAGCCCTTGGTATGATGATGAATGCGTACGCCGGAAAAAGGTGACAGAAAATGCACACTTGCAAGCGCTGCAACGCAAAACAAGGGCAGCGAGAGAAGAGTATCGAACCAGAAGAAGGGAGGAGAAGAAGATACTGCGTAAGAAGAAAAGGGCCCACGCAGCCTCCCAGCTCAAGGATATCGAAGAGTCCCGCGATAGGAACAACATCCGGATGTTTTTCAGGAAAGCCAAGCAACTGGCAGCTGGCTTCAAGCCCGGAACGCAGGCTCTTCGAAACAGTGAAGGAAACCTAGTCACCGAAGCACAGGGAATAGTAGATGTATTTAAGCAGCATTTCCAGCAGCTACTTAATGGGCAGGTAGAGAGAGTGATAGGGCAAGAAGAGAACCCGCATCCAGTCAATGAAGAATCCATTCCCCCTCCTAGTTTTGAAGAGGTCGGCTCAGCTATCAAAAAGCTGAAGAACAACAAGGCCGCCGGCTCTGATGGTCTACCAGCAGAGCTTTTCAAACATGGTGGTGATGCTTTGGTGGGGTGCATGCACCAAGTCATCAACCAAGTGTGGGTGGATGAAGTCATGCCCGATGACTGGACTATCAGCTCTATATGCCCCATCTTCAAGAAAGGCGATCCTATGTCTTGTAAGAACTACCGAGGCATATCCCTGCTTAATGTCGCATATAAGATCCTATCCAACGTACTGTGTGAACGTCTGAAGCCTTTCTGCAGCACACTAATCAGCACGATAACACGCGGTGCAACGTGCAATTCGGCAACAGTTCCTCTGAACTATTCCAAACATGCACCGGATTTCGGCAAGGGGATGCGCTATCATGTGACTTCTTCAATCTTGTGCTGGAACAGATAGTGCGCAGGGCAGGTGTAAACACGGAAGGCACTATCTTCAACAAATCTGTCCAGTTGCTGGGATACGCAGACGACATCGACATCATCGGTCGCTCCCAGCGCGCCGTGTTAGAGGCTTTTACGGCAATTGAAGAAGAGGCGAAACGTGTTGGCCTTGAAGTGAATGAGGACAAAACCAAATACATGTTGTCAACAAACAAAGAAGCATCTGTCCACCGCCTAGGACAAAACGTCACTGTTGGCAACAGTAACTTCGAAGTGGTTAAGGAGTTTACCTACCTCGGAGTAAATATCAACTCCACGAATGACAACTTAGTGGAGATTCGACGAAGACTTACCCTAGGAAACCGCTGCTACTTCGGTTTGGCGAAACAAATGGGGTCAAAACTCCTAACTCGAAAGACGAAATGTATGCTCTACAAAACTTTGATCCTGCCAGTTCTGCTGTATGGAGCCGAGTGCTGGACGATAAGCAGGAAAGCAGAGCAAATACTGAACACTTTCGAAAGAAAAATTCTTCGTCGGATATTCGGTCCCGTATGCGAGGAGGGCGAATGGAGGAGAAGATATAACCGCGAACTCTATGAGCTGTACCAGGATGTGGATGTAGTCCAAAAAGCCAAAACACGTCGACTACACTGGCTCGGCCACATCGAGCGAATGGACAATAATGCTCCAGCAAAGAGGATCTTCGAATCACAGCCCCCAGGTTCGAGAAGACAAGGAAGACCGAACCTCCGTTTTAAGGATCAAGCTATCGCAGATGCCAGAGCGCTTGGTCTAGATAACTGGAAGCAGCGTGCCCGGGATCGAAGAGAGTGGAAGGCTGCTGTGTCTCAGGCAGAGACTCTTCACGGGTCGGGAGCCCGTTAAGTAAGTAAGTAAGTAGTCTTCCAATATTCTAGCAGAACTACGAACCATGAGGTATAATTTCTCTGAAACCATGGTAGATTTCAAATCGATCCTGACCACAATGAGTCTGTAGTGTGAAATAATTTTTGTTGAGTATATAGATTTTAGTTTGGGGTAGTCTTTCAATATTCTAGCAGAACTACGAACCATGAAGTATAATTTCTCTGAAACCATGCTAGATTTCAAATCGATCCTGACCAAAATGAATCTGTAGTGTGAAATAATTTTTGTTGAGTGGATAGATTTTAGTTTGGGGTAGTCTTTCAATATTCTAGCAGAACTACGAACCATGAAGTATAATTTCTCTGAAACCATTGTAGATTTCAAATCGATCCTGACCACAATGAGTCTGTAGTGTGAAATAATTTTTGTTGAGTGGATAGATTTTAGTTTGGGGTAGTCTTTCAATATTCTAGCGGAACTACGAACCATGAAGTATAATTTTTCTGAAACCATGGTAGATTTCAAATCGATCCTGACCACAATGAGTCTGTAGTGTGAAATAATTTTTGTTGAGTGGATAGATGTTAGTTTGGGGTAGTCTTTCAATATTCTAGCAGAACTACGAACCCTGAAGTAAGATTTCTCTGAAACCATGATAGATTTCAAGTCGGTCCTGACCACAATAAACATGTAGTGTGAAATAATTTTTGCTTGAGTGGATGGATTTTAGTTTGGGGTAGTCTTTCAATATTCTAGCAGAACTACGAACCATGAAGTATAATTTCTCTGAAACCATTGTAGATTTCAAATCGATCCTGACCACAATGAGTCTGTAGTGTGAAATAATTTTTGTTTAGTGGATAGATTTTAGTTTGGGGTAGTCTTTCAATATTCTAGCGGAACTACGAACCATGAAGTATAATTTTTCTGAAACCATGGTAGATTTCAAATCGATCCTGACCACAATGAGTCTGTAGTGTAAAATAATTTTTGTTGAGTGGATAGATTTTAGTTTGGGGTAGTCTTTCAATATTCTAGCAGAACTACGAACCCTGAAGTAAGATTTCTCTGAAACCATGATAGATTTCAAGTCGGTCCTGACCACAATAAACATGTAGTGTGAAATAATTTTTGCTTGAGTGTATGGATTTTAGTTTGGGGTAGTCTTTCAATATTCTAGCAGAACTACGAACCATGAAGTATTATTTCTCTGAAACCATGGTAGTTTTTAAATCGATCCTGACCACAATGAATCTGTAGTGTGAAATAATTTTGCTCCAGTGGATAGATTTTAGTTTCGGGTAGTCTTTCAATATTCTATCAGAACAACGAACCATGAAGTATGATTTCTCGGAAACCATGGTAGATTTCAAATCGATTGTGACCAAAATGAGTCTGTAGTGTGAAATAATTTTGCTCCAGTGGATAGATTTTAGTTTGGGGTAGTCTTTCAATATTCTATCAGAACAACGAACCATGAAGTATGATTTCTCGGAAACCATGGTAGATTTCAAATCGATCCTGACCAAAATGAGTCTGTAGTGTGAAATAATTTTGCTCCAGTGGATAGATTTTAGTTTGGGGTAGTCTTTCAATATTCTAGCAGAACTACGAACCATGAAGTATAATTTCTCTGAAACCATGGTAGATTTCAAATCGATCCTGACCAAAATGAGTCTGTAGTGTAAAATAATTTTTGTTGAGTGGATAGATTTTAGCTTGGGGTAGTCTTTCAATATTCTAGCAGAACTACGAACCATGAGGTATAATTTCTCTGAAACCATGGTAGATTTCAAATCGATCCTGACCACAATGAGTCTGTAGTGTGAAATGATTTTTGTTGAGTGGATAGATTTTAGTTTGGGGTAGTCTTTCAATATTCTAGCCGAACTACGAACCATGAAGTATGATTTCTCTGAAACCATTGTAGATTTCAAATCGCTCCTGACCACAATGAGTCTGTAGTGTGAAATAATTTTTGTTGAGTGGATAGATTTTAGTTTGGGGTAGTCTTTCAATATTCTAGCAGAACTACGAACCATGAAGTATAATTTCTCTGAAACCATGGTAGATCTCAAATCGATCCTGACCAAAATGAGTCTGTAGTGTGAAATAATTTTTGTTGAGTGGATAGATTTTAGTTTGGGGTAGTCTTTCAATATTCTAGCAGAACTACGAACCATGAAGTATAATTTCTCTGAAACCATTGTAGATTTCAAATCGATCCTGACCACAATGAGTCTGTAGTGTGAAATAATTTTTGTTGAGTGGATAGTTTTTAGTTTGGGGTAGTCTTTCAATATTCTAGCCGAACTACGAACCATGAAGTATGATTTCTCTGAAACCATTGTAGATTTCAAATCGATCCTGACCACAATGAGTCTGTAGTGTGAAATAATTTTGCTCCAGTGGATAGATTTGAGTTTGGGGTAGTCTTTCAATATTCTAGCAGAACTACGAACCATGAAGTATAATATCTCTGAAACCATTGTAGATTTCAAATCGATCCTGACCACAATGAGTCTGTAGTGTGCAATAATTTTTGTTGAGTGGATAGATTTTAGTTTGGGGTAGTCTTTCAATATTCTAGCAGAACTACGAACCATGAAGTATAATTTCTCTGAAACCATGGTAGATTTCAAATCGATCCTGACCAAAATGAGTCTGTAGTGTAAAATAATTTTTGTTGAGTGGATAGATTTTAGCTTGGGGTAGTCTTTCAATATTCTAGCAGAACTACGAACCATGAGGTATAATTTCTCTGAAACCATGGTAGATTTCAAATCGATCCTGACCACAATGAGTCTGTAGTGTGAAATGATTTTTGTTGAGTGGATAGATTTTAGTTTGGGGTAGTCTTTCAATATTCTAGCCGAACTACGAACCATGAAGTATGATTTCTCTGAAACCATTGTAGATTTCAAATCGCTCCTGACCACAATGAGTCTGTAGTGTGAAATAATTTTTGTTGAGTGGATAGATTTTAGTTTGGGGTAGTCTTTCAATATTCTAGCAGAACTACGAACCATGAAGTATAATTTCTCTGAAACCATGGTAGATCTCAAATCGATCCTGACCAAAATGAGTCTGTAGTGTGAAATAATTTTTTGAGTGGATAGATTTTAGTTTGGGGTAGTCTTTCAATATTCTAGCAGAACTACGAACCATGAAGTATAATTTCTCTGAAACCATTGTAGATTTCAAATCGATCCTGACCACAATGAGTCCGTAGTGTGAAATAATTTTTGTTGAGTGGATAGATTTTAGTTTGGGGTAGTCTTTCAATATTCTAGCCGAACTACGAACCATGAAGTATGATTTCTCTGAAACCATTGTAGATTTCAAATCGATCCTGACCACAATGAGTCTGTAGTGTGAAATAATTTTGCTCCAGTGGATAGATTTGAGTTTGGGGTAGTCTTTCAATATTCTAGCAGAACTACGAACCATGAAGTATAATTTCTCTGAAACCATTGTAGATTTCAAATCGATCCTGACCACAATGAGTCTGTAGTGTGCAATAATTTTTGTTGAGTGGATAGATTTTAGTTTGGGGTAGTCTTTCAATATTCTAGCAGAACTACGAACCATGAAGTATAATTTTTCTGAAACCATGGTAGATTTCAAATCGATCCTGACCACAATGGGTCTGTAGTGTGAAATAATTTTTGTTGAGTGGATAGATTTTAGTTTGGGGTAGTCTTTCAATATTCTAGCCGAACTACGAACCATGAAGTATGATTTCTCTGAAACCATGGTAGATTTCAAATCGATCCTGACCAAAATGAGTCTGTAGTGTGAAATAATTTTTGTTGAGTGGATAGATTTTAGTTTGGGGTAGTCTTTCAATATTCTAGCAGAACTACGAACCATGAAGTATGATTTCTCTGAAACCATTGTAGATTTCAAATCGATCCTGACCACAATGAGTCTGTAGTGTGAAATAATTTTTGTTGAGTGGATAGATTTTAGTTTGGGGTAGTCTTTCAATATTCTAGCAGAACTACGAACCATGAAGTATGATTTCTCTGAAACCATGGTAGATTTCAAATCGATCCTGACCACAATGAGTCTGTAGTGTGAAATAATTTTTGTTGAGTGGATAGATTTTAGTTTGGGGTAGTCTTTCAATATTCTAGCCGAACTACGAACCATGAAGTATGATTTCTCTGAAACCATTGTAGATTTCAAATCGATCCTGACCACAATGAGTCTGTAGTGTGAAATGATTTTTGTTGAGTGGATAGATTTTAGTTTGGGGTAGTCTTTCAATATTCTAGCCGAACTACGAACCATGAAGTATGATTTCTCTGAAACCATTGTAGATTTCAAATCGATCCTGACCACAATGAGTCTGTAGTGTGAAATAATTTTGCTCCAGTGGATAGATTTTAGTTTGGGGTAGTCTTTCAATATTCTAGCAGAACTACGAACCATGAAGTATAATTTCTCTGAAACCATTGTAGATTTCAAATCGATCCTGACCACAATGAGTCTGTAGTGTGAAATAATTTTTGTTGAGTGGATAGATTTTAGTTTGGGGTAGTCTTTCAATATTCTAGCAGAACTACGAACCATGAAGTATAATTTTTCTGAAACCATGGTAGATTTCAAATCGATCCTGACCACAATGAGTCTGTAGTGTGAAATAATTTTTGTTGAGTGGATAGATTTTAGTTCGGGGTAGTCTTTCAATATTCTAGCCGAACTACGAACCATGAAGTATGATTTCTCTGAAACCATTGTAGATTTCAAATCGATCCTGACCACAATGAGTCTGTAGTGTGAAATAATTTTGCTCCAGTGGATAGATTTTAGTTTGGGGTAGTCTTTCAATATTCTAGCAGAACTACGAACCATGAAGTATGATTTCTCTGAAACCATGGTAGATTTCAAATCGATCCTGACCACAATGAGTCTGTAGTGTGAAATAATTTTTGTTGAGTGGATAGATTTTAGTTTGGGGTAGTCTTTCAATATTCTAGCCGAACTACGAACCATGAAGTATGATTTCTCTGAAACCATTGTAGATTTCAAATCGATCCTGACCACAATGAGTCTGTAGTGTGAAATAATTTTTGTTGAGTGGATAGATTTTAGTTTGGGGTAGTCTTTCAATATTCTAGCCGAACTACGAACCATGAAGTACGATTTCTCTGAAACCATTGTAGATTTGAAATGGATCCTGACCACAATGAGTCTGTAGTGTGAAATAATTTTTGTTGAGTGGATAGATTTTAGTTTGGGGTAGTCTTTCAATATTCTAGCAGAACTACGAACCATGAAGTATGATTTCTCTGAAACCATGGTAGATTTCAAATCGATCCTGACCACAATGAGTCTGTAGTGTGAAATGATTTTTGTTGAGTGGATAGATTTTAGTTTGGGGTAGTCTTTCAATATTCTAGCCGAACTACGAACCATGAAGTATGATTTCTCTGAAACCATTGTAGATTTCAAATCGATCCTGACCACAATGAGTCTGTAGTGTGAAATAATTTTTGTTGAGTGGATAGATTTTAGTTTGGGGTAGTCTTTCAATATTCTAGCCGAACTACGAACCATGAAGTATGATTTCTCTGAAACCATTGTAGATTTCAAATCGATCCTGACCACAATGAGTCTGTAGTGTGAAATAATTTTTGTTGAGTGGATAGATTTTAGTTTGGGGTAGTCTTTCAATATTCTAGCAGAACTGCGAACCATGAAGTATGATTTCTCTGAAACCATGGTAGATTTCAAATCGATCCTGACCAAAATGAGTCTGTAGTGTAAAATAATTTTAGTTGAGTATATAGATTTTAGTTTGGGGTAGTCTTTCAATATTCTATCAGAACTACGAACCATGAAGTATAATTTCTCTGAAACCATGGTAGATTTCAAATCGATCCTGACCACAATGAGTCTGTAGTGTGAAATAATTTTTGTTGAGTGGATAGATTTTAGCTTTTGGTAGTCTTTCAATATTCTAGCAGAACTACGAACCATGAAGTATGATTTCTCTGAAACCATTGTAGATTTCAAATCGATCCTGACCACAATGAGTCTGTAGTGTGAAATAATTTTTGTTGAGTGGATAGATTTTAGTTTGGGGTAGTCTTTCAATATTCTAGCAGAACTACGAACCATGAAGTATAATTTCTCTGAAACCATGGTAGATTTCAAATCGATCCTGACCAAAATGAGTCTGTAGTGTGAAATAATTTTTGTTGAGTGGATAGATTTTAGTTTGGGGTAGTCTTTCAATATTCTAGCAGAACTACGAACCATGAAGTATAATTTCTCTGAAACCATTGTAGATTTCAAATCGATCCTGACCACAATGAGTCTGTAGTGTGAAATAATTTTTGTTGAGTGGATAGATTTTAGTTTGGGGTAGTCTTTCAATATTCTAGCCGAACTACGAACCATGAAGTATGATTTCTCTGAAACCATTGTAGATTTCAAATCGATCCTGACCACAATGAGTCTGTAGTGTGAAATAAGTTTGCTCCAGTGGATAGATTTGAGTTTGGGGTAGTCTTTCAATATTCTAGCAGAACTACGAACCATGAAGTATAATTTCTCTGAAACCATTGTAGATTTCAAATCGATCCTGACCACAATGAGTCTGTAGTGTGAAATAATTTTTGTTGAGTGGATAGATTTTAGTTTGGGGTAGTCTTTCAATATTCTAGCAGAACTACGCACCATGAAGTATAATTTTTCTGAAACCATGGTAGATTTCAAATCGATCCTGACCACAATGAGTCTGTAGTGTGAAATAATTTTTGTTGAGTGGATAGATTTTAGTTTGGGGTAGTCTTTCAATATTCTAGCCGAACTACGAACCATGAAGTATGATTTCTCTGAAACCATGGTAGATTTCAAATCGATCCTGACCAAAATGAGTCTGTAGTGTAAAATAATTTTTGTTGAGTGGATAGATTTTAGTTTGGGGTAGTCTTTCAATATTCTAGCAGAACTACGAACCATGAAGTATAATTTCTCTGAAACCATTGTAGATTTCAAATCGATCCTGACCACAATGAGTCTGTAGTGTGAAATAATTTTTGTTGAGTGGATAGATTTTAGTTTGGGGTAGTCTTTCAATATTCTAGCCGAACTACGAACCATGAAGTATGATTTCTCTGAAACCATTGTAGATTTCAAATCGATCCTGACCACAATGAGTCTGTAGTGTGAAATAAGTTTGCTCCAGTGGATAGATTTGAGTTTGGGGTAGTCTTTCAATATTCTAGCAGAACTACGAACCATGAAGTATAATTTCTCTGAAACCATTGTAGATTTCAAATCGATCCTGACCACAATGAGTCTGTAGTGTGAAATAATTTTTGTTGAGTGGATAGATTTTAGTTTGGGGTAGTCTTTCAATATTCTAGCAGAACTACGCACCATGAAGTATAATTTTTCTGAAACCATGGTAGATTTCAAATCGATCCTGACCACAATGAGTCTGTAGTGTGAAATAATTTTTGTTGAGTGGATAGATTTTAGTTTGGGGTAGTCTTTCAATATTCTAGCCGAACTACGAACCATGAAGTATGATTTCTCTGAAACCATGGTAGATTTCAAATCGATCCTGACCAAAATGAGTCTGTAGTGTAAAATAATTTTTGTTGAGTGGATAGATTTGAGTTTGGGGTAGTCTTTCAATATTCTAGCAGAACTACGAACCATGAAGTATGATTTCTCTGAAACCATGGTAGATTTCAAATCGATCCTGACCAAAATGAGTCTGTAGTGTGAAATAATTTTTGTTGAGTGGATAGATTTTAGTTTGGGGTAGTCTTTCAATATTCTAGCCGAACTACGAACCATGAAGTATAATTTCTCTGAAACCATGGTAGATTTCAAATCGATCCTGACCACAATGAGTCTGTAGTGTAAAATAATTTTTGTTGAGTGGATAGATTTTAGTTTGGGGTAGTCTTTCAATATTCTATCAGAACTACGAACCATGAAGTATGATTTCTCTGAAACCATGGTAGATTTCAAATCGATCCTGACCACAATGAGTCTGTAGTGTGAAATAATTTTTGTTGAGTGGATAGATTTTAGTTTGGGGTAGTCTTTCAATATTCTAGCCGAACTACGAACCATGAAGTATGATTTCTCTGAAACCATGGTAGATTTCAAATCGATCCTGACCAAAATGAGTCTGTAGTGTGAAATAATTTTTGTTGAGTGGATAGATTTTAGTTTGGGGTAGTCTTTCAATATTCTAGCCGAACTACGAACCATGAAGTATAATTTCTCTGAAACCATGGTAGATTTCAAATCGATCCTGACCACAATGAGTCTGTAGTGTAAAATAATTTTTGTTGAGTGGATAGATTTTAGTTTGGGGTAGTCTTTCAATATTCTAGCAGAACTACGAACCATGAAGTATAATTTCTCTGAAACCATGGTAGATTTCAAATCGATCCTGACCACAATGAGTCTGTAGTGTAAAATAATTTTTGTTGAGTGGATAGATTTTAGTTTGGGGTAGTCTTTCAATATTCTAGCAGAACTACGAACCATGAAGTATGATTTCTCTGAAACCATGGTAGATTTCAAATCGATCCTGACCACAATGAGTCTGTAGTGTGAAATAATTTTTGTTGAGTGGATAGATTTTAGTTTGGGGTAGTCTTTCAATATTCTAGCCGAACTACGAACCATGAAGTATGATTTCTCTGAAACCATTGTAGATTTCAAATCGATCCTGACCACAATGAGTCTGTAGTGTGAAATAATTTTTGTTGAGTGGATAGATTTTAGTTTGGGGTAGTCTTTCTATATTCTAGCAGAACTACGAACCATGAAGTATAATTTTCATGAAACCATGGTAGATTTCAAATCGATCCTGACCACAATGAGTCTGTAGTGTGAAATTATTTTTGTTGAGTGGATAGATTTTAGTTTGGGGTAGTCTTTCAATATTCTAGCCGAACTACAAACCATGAAGTATGATTTCTCTGAAACCATTGTAGATTTCAAATCGATCCTGACCACAATGAGTCAGTAGTGTGAAATAATTTTGCTCCAGTTAATAGATTTTAGTTTGGGGTAGTCTTTCAATATTCTAGCAGAACTACGAACCATGAAGTATAATTTTTCTGAAAAAATGGTAGTTTTTAGATCGATCCTGACCACAATGAGTCTGTAGTGTGAAATAATTTTTGTTGAGTGGATAGATTTTAGTTTGGGGTAGTCCTTCAATATTCTAGCAGAACTACGAACCATGAAGTATAATTTTCATGAAACCATGGTAGATTTCAAATCGATCCTGACCACAATGAGTCTGTAGTGTGAAATTATTTTTGTTGAGTGGATAGATTTTAGTTTGGGGTAGTCTTTCAATATTCTAGCCGAACTACAAACCATGAAGTATGATTTCTCTGAAACCATTGTAGATTTCAAATCGATCCTGACCACAATGAGTCTGTAGTGTGAAATAATTTTGCTCCAGTGGATAGATTGTAGTTTGGAGTAGTCTTTCAATATTCTATCAGAACTACGAACCATGAAGTATGATTTCTCTGAAACCATGGTAGATTTCAAATCGATCCTGACCACAATGAGTCTGTAGTGTGAAATAATTTTGCTCCAGTGGATAGATTTGAGTTTGGGGTAGTCTTTCAATATTCTAGCCGAACTACGAACCATGAAGTAGGATTTCTCTGAAATCATTGTAGATTTCAAATCCATCCTGACCAAAATGAGTCTGTAGTGTGAAATAATTTTTGTTGAGTATATAGATTTTAGTTTGGGGTAGTCTTTTAATATTCTAGCAGAACTACGAACCATGAAGTATGATTTCTCTGAAACCATGGTAGATTTCAAATCGATCCTGACCAAAATGAGTCTGTAGCGTGAAATAATTTTTGTTGAGTATATAGATTTTAGTTTGGGGTAGTCTTTCAATATTCTAGCCGAACTACGAACCATGAAGTATGATTTCTCTGAAACCATTGTAGATTTCAAATCGATCCTGACCACAATGAGTCTGTAGTGTGAAATAAATCTTGTTGAGTGGATAGATTTTAGTTTGGGGTAGTCTTTCAATATTCTAGCAGAACTACGAACCATGAAGTATAATTTTCATGAAACCATGGCAGATTTCAAATCGATCCTGACCACAATGAGTCTGTAGTGTGAAATAATTTTTGTTGAGTGGATAGATTTTAGTTTGGGGTAGTCTTTCAATATTCTAGCCGAACTACGAACCATGAAGTATGATTTCTCTGAAACCATTGTAGATTTCAAATCGATCCTGACCACAATGAGTCTGTAGTGTGAAATAATTTTGCTCCAGTGGATAGATTTGAGTTTGGGGTAGTCTTTCAATATTCTAGCAGAACTACGAACCATGAAGTATAATTTCTCTGAAACCATTGTAGATTTCAAATCGATCCTGACCACAATGAGTCTGTAGTGTGAAATAATTTTGCTCCAGTGGATAGATTTGAGTTTGGGGTAGTCTTTCAATATTCTAGCAGAACTACGAACCATGAAGTATGATTTCTCTGAAACCATTGTAGATTTCAAATCGATCCTGACCACAATGAGTCTGTAGTGTGAAATAATTCTTGTTGAGTGGATAGATTTTAGTTTGGGGTAGTCTTTCAATATTCTAGCAGAACTACGAACCATGAAGTATAATTTTCATGAAACCATGGTAAATTTCAAATCGATCCTGACCACAATGAGTCTGTAGTGTGAAATTATTTTTGTTGAGTGGATAGATTTTAGTTTGGGGTAGTCTTTCAATATTCTAGCCGAACTACAAACCATGAAGTATGATTTCTCTGAAACCATTGTAGATTTCAAATCGATCCTGACCACAATGAGTCAGTAGTGTGAAATAATTTTGCTCCAGTTAATAGATTTTAGTTTGGGGTAGTCTTTCAATATTCTAGCAGAACTACGAACCATGAAGTATAATTTTTCTGAAAAAATGGTAGTTTTTAGATCGATCCTGACCACAATGAGTCTGTAGTGTGAAATAATTTTTGTTGAGTGGATAGATTTTAGTTTGGGGTAGTCCTTCAATATTCTAGCAGAACTACGAACCATGAAGTATAATTTTCATGAAACCATGGTAGATTTCAAATCGATCCTGACCACAATGAGTCTGTAGTGTGAAATTATTTTTGTTGAGTGGATAGATTTTAGTTTGGGGTAGTCTTTCAATATTCTAGCCGAACTACAAACCATGAAGTATGATTTCTCTGAAACCATTGTAGATTTCAAATCGATCCTGACCACAATGAGTCTGTAGTGTGAAATAATTTTGCTCCAGTGGATAGATTGTAGTTTGGAGTAGTCTTTCAATATTCTATCAGAACTACGAACCATGAAGTATGATTTCTCTGAAACCATGGTAGATTTCAAATCGATTATGACCACAATGAGTCTGTAGTGTGAAATAATTTTGCTCCAGTGGATAGATTTGAGTTTGGGGTAGTCTTTCAATATTCTAGCCGAACTACGAACCATGAAGTAGGATTTCTCTGAAATCATTGTAGATTTCAAATCCATCCTGACCAAAATGAGTCTGTAGTGTGAAATAATTTTTGTTGAGTATATAGATTTTAGTTTGGGGTAGTCTTTTAATATTCTAGCAGAACTACGAACCATGAAGTATGATTTCTCTGAAACCATGGTAGATTTCAAATCGATCCTGACCAAAATGAGTCTGTAGCGTGAAATAATTTTTGTTGAGTATATAGATTTTAGTTTGGGGTAGTCTTTCAATATTCTAGCCGAACTACGAACCATGAAGTATGATTTCTCTGAAACCATTGTAGATTTCAAATCGATCCTGACCACAATGAGTCTGTAGTGTGAAATAATTCTTGTTGAGTGGATAGATTTTAGTTTGGGGTAGTCTTTCAATATTCTAGCAGAACTACGAACCATGAAGTATAATTTTCATGAAACCATGGCAGATTTCAAATCGATCCTGACCACAATGAGTCTGTAGTGTGAAATAATTTTTGTTGAGTGGATAGATTTTAGTTTGGGGTAGTCTTTCAATATTCTAGCCGAACTACGAACCATGAAGTATGATTTCTCTGAAACCATTGTAGATTTCAAATCGATCCTGACCACAATGAGTCTGTAGTGTGAAATAATTTTGCTCCAGTGGATAGATTTGAGTTTGGGGTAGTCTTTCAATATTCTAGCAGAACTACGAACCATGAAGTATAATTTCTCTGAAACCATTGTAGATTTCAAATCGATCCTGACCACAATGAGTCTGTAGTGTGAAATAATTTTGCTCCAGTGGATAGATTTGAGTTTGGGGTAGTCTTTCAATATTCTAGCAGAACTACGAACCATGAAGTATGATTTCTCTGAAACCATTGTAGATTTCAAATCGATCCTGACCACAATGAGTCTGTAGTGTGAAATAATTCTTGTTGAGTGGATAGATTTTAGTTTGGGGTAGTCTTTCAATATTCTAGCAGAACTACGAACCATGAAGTATAATTTTCATGAAACCATGGTAAATTTCAAATCGATCCTGACCACAATGAGTCTGTAGTGTGAAATTATTTTTGTTGAGTGGATAGATTTTAGTTTGGGGTAGTCTTTCAATATTCTAGCCGAACTACGCACCATGAAGTATAATTTTTCTGAAACCATGGTAGATTTCAAATCGATCCTGACCACAATGAGTCTGTAGTGTGAAATAATTTTTGTTGAGTGGATAGATTTTAGTTTGGGGTAGTCTTTCAATATTCTAGCCGAACTACGAACCATGAAGTATGATTTCTCTGAAACCATGGTAGATTTCAAATCGATCCTGACCAAAATGAGTCTGTAGTGTAAAATAATTTTTGTTGAGTGGATAGATTTGAGTTTGGGGTAGTCTTTCAATATTCTAGCAGAACTACGAACCATGAAGTATGACTTCTCTGAAACCATGGTAGATTTCAAATCGATCCTGACCAAAATGAGTCTGTAGTGTGAAATAATTTTTGTTGAGTGGATAGATTTTAGTTTGGGGTAGTCTTTCAATATTCTAGCCGAACTACGAACCATGAAGTATGATTTCTCTGAAACCATTGTAGATTTCAAATCGATCCTGACCACAATGAGTCTGTAGTGTGAAATAATTTTTGTTGAGTGGATAGATTTTAGTTTGGGGTAGTCTTTCAATATTCTAGCCGAACTACGAACCATGAAGTATGATTTCTCTGAAACCATTGTAGATTTCAAATCGATCCTGACCACAATGAGTCTGTAGTGTGAAATAATTTTTGTTGAGTGGATAGATTTTAGTTTGGGGTAGTCTTTCAATATTCTAGCAGAACTACGAACCATGAAGTATGATTTCTCTGAAACCATGGTAGATTTCAAATCGATCCTGACCACAATGAGTCTGTAGTGTGAAATAATTTTTGTTGAGTATATAGATTTTAGTTTGGGGTAGTCTTTTAATATTCTAGCAGAACTACGAACCATGAAGTATGATTTCTCTGAAACCATGGTAGATTTCAAATCGATCCTGACCAAAATGAGTCTGTAGTGTGAAATAATTTTTGTTGAGTGGATAGATTTTAGTTTGGGGTAGTCTTTCAATATTCTAGCCGAACTACGAACCATGAAGTATGATTTCTCTGAAACCATTGTAGATTTCAAATCGATCCTGACCACAATGAGTCTGTAGTGTGAAATAATTTTTGTTGAGTGGATAGATTTTAGTTTGGGGTAGTCTTTCAATATTCAAGCCGAACTACGAACCATGAAGTATGATTTCTCTGAAACCATTGTAGATTTCAAATCGATCCTGACCACAATGAGTCTGTAGTGTGAAATAATTTTTGTTGAGTGGATAGATTTTAGTTTGGGGTAGTCTTTCAATATTCTAGCAGAACTACGAACCATGAAGTATGATTTCTCTGAAACCATGGTAGATTTCAAATCGATCCTGACCACAATGAGTCTGTAGTGTGAAATAATTTTTGTTGAGTGGATAGATTTTAGTTTGGGGTAGTCTTTCAATATTCTAGCCGAACTACGAACCATGAAGTATAATTTCTCTGAAACCATGGTAGATTTCAAATCGATCCTGACCACAATGAGTCTGTATTGTAAAATAATTTTTGTTGAGTGGATAGATTTTAGTTTGGGGTAGTCTTTCAATATTCTAGCAGAACTACGAACCATGAAGTATAATTTCTCTGAAACCATGGTAGATTTCAAATCGATTCTGACCACAATGAGTCTGTAGTGTAAAATAATTTTTGTTGAGTGGATAGATTTTAGTTTGGGGTAGTCTTTCAATATTCTAGCAGAACTACGAACAATGAGGTATAATTTCTCTGAAACCATTGTAGATTTCAAATCGATCCTGACCACAATGAGTCTGTAGTGTGAAATAATTTTTGTTGAGTGGATAGATTTTAGTTTGGGGTAGTCTTTTAATATTCTAGCAGAACTACGAACCATGAAGTATGATTCCTCTGAAACCATGGTAGATTTCAAATCGATCCTGACCAAAATGAGTCTGTAGCGTGAAATAATTTTTGTTGAGTATATAGATTTTAGTTTGGGGTAGTCTTTCAATATTCTAGCCGAACTACGAACCATGAAGTATGATTTCTCTGAAACCATGGTAGATTTCAAATCGATCCTGACCACAATGAGTCTGTAGTTTGAAATAATTCTTGTTGAGTGGATAGATTTTAGTTTGGGGTAGTCTTTCAATATTCTAGCAGAACTACGAACCATGAAGTATAATTTTCATGAAACCATGGTAGATTTCAAATCGATCCTGACCACAATGAGTCTGTAGTGTGAAATAATTCTTGTTGAGTGGATAGATTTTAGTTTGGGGTAGTCTTTCAATATTCTAGCCGAACTACGAACCATGAAGTATGATTTCTCTGAAACCATTGTAGATTTCAAATCGATCCTGACCACAATGAGTCTGTAGTGTGAAATAATTTTTGTTGAGTGGATAGATTTTAATTTGGGGTAGTCTTTCAATATTCTAGCAGAACTACGAACCATGAAGTATGATTTCTCTGAAACCATGGTAGATTTCAAATCGATCCTGACCACAATGAGTCTGTAGTGTGAAATAATTTTTGTTGAGTATATAGATTTTAGTTTGGGGTAGTCTTTTAATATTCTAGCAGAACTACGAACCATGAAGTATGATTCCTCTGAAACCATGGTAGATTTCAAATCGATCCTGACCACAATGAGTCTGTAGCGTGAAATAATTTTTGTTGAGTATATAGATTTTAGTTTGGGGTAGTCTTTCAATATTCTAGCCGAACTACGAACCATGAAGTATGATTTCTCTGAAACCATGGTAGATTTCAAATCGATCCTGACCAAAATGAGTCTGTAGTGTGAAATAATTTTTGTTGAGTGGATAGATTTTAGTTTGGGGTAGTCTTTCTATATTCTAGCAGAACTACGAACCATGAAGTATAATTTTCATGAAACCATGGTAGATTTCAAATCGATCCTGACCACAATGAGTCTGTAGTGTGAAATTATTTTTGTTGAGTGGATAGATTTTAGTTTGGGGTAGTCTTTCAATATTCTAGCCGAACTACAAACCATGAAGTATGATTTCTCTGAAACCATTGTAGATTTCAAATCGATCCTGACCACAATGAGTCAGTAGTGTGAAATAATTTTGCTCCAGTGGATAGATTTTAGTTTGGGGTAGTCTTTCAATATTCTAGCAGAACTACGAACCATGAAGTATAATTTTTCTGAAACCATGGTAGTTTTTAGATCGATCCTGACCACAATGAGTCTGTAGTGTGAAATAATTTTTGTTGAGTGGATAGATTTTAGTTTGGGATATTCCTTCAATATTCTAGCAGAACTACGAACCATGAAGTATAATTTTCATGAAACCATGGTAGATTTCAAATCGATCCTGACCACAATGAGTCTGTAGTGTGAAATTATTTTTGTTGAGTGGATAGATTTTAGTTTGGGGTAGTCTTTCAATATTCTAGCCGAACTACAAACCATGAAGTATGATTTCTCTGAAACCATTGTAGATTTCAAATCGATCCTGACCACAATGAGTCTGTAGTGTGAAATAATTTTGCTCCAGTGGATAGATTTTAGTTTGGAGTAGTCTTTCAATATTCTATCAGAACTACGAACCATGAAGTATGATTTCTCTGAAACCATGGTAGATTTCAAATCGATCCTGACCACAATGAGTCTGTAGTGTGAAATTATTTTTGTTGAGTGGATAGATTTTAGTTTGGGGTAGTCTTTCAATATTCTAGCCGAACTACAAACCATGAAGTATGATTTCTCTGAAACCATTGTAGATTTCAAATCGATCCTGACCACAATGAGTCTGTAGTGTGAAATAATTTTGCTCCAGTGGATAGATTTTAGTTTGGAGTAGTCTTTCAATATTCTATCAGAACTACGAACCATGAAGTATGATTTCTCTGAAATCATTGTAGATTTCAAATCGATCCTGACCAAAATGAGTCTGTAGTGTGAAATAATTTTTGTTGAGTATATAGATTTTAGTTTGGGGTAGTCTTTTAATATTCTAGCAGAACTACGAACCATGAAGTATGATTTCTCTGAAACCATGGTAGATTTCAAATCGATCCTGACCAAAATGAGTCTGTAGCGTGAAATAATTTTTGTTGAGTATATAGATTTTAGTTTGGGGTAGTCTTTCAATATTCTAGCCGAACTACGAACCATGAAGTATGATTTCTCTGAAACCATGGTAGATTTCAAATCGATCCTGACCACAATGAGTCTGTAGTGTGAAATAATTCTTGTTGAGTGGATAGATTTTAGTTTGGGGTAGTCTTTCAATATTCTAGCAGAACTACGAACCATGAAGTATAATTTTCATGAAACCATGGTAGATTTCAAATCGATCCTGACCACAATGAGTCTGTAGTGTGAAATTATTTTTGTTGAGTGGATAGATTTTAGTTTGGGGTAGTCTTTCAATATTCTAGCCGAACTACGAACCATGAAGTATGATTTCTCTGAAACCATTGTAGATTTCAAATCGATCCTGACCACAATGAGTCTGTAGTGTGAAATAATTTTTGTTGAGTGGATAGATTTTAGTTTGGGGTAGTCTTTCAATATTCTAGCAGAACTACGAACCATGAAGTATAATTTTCATGAAACCATGGTAGATTTCAAATCGATCCTGACCACAATAAGTCTGTAGTGTAAAATAATTTTTGTTGAGTGGATAGATTTTAGTTTGTTGTAGTCTTTCAATATTCTAGCAGAACTACGAACCCTGAAGTAAGATTTCTCTGAAACCATGGTAGATTTCAAGTCGATCCTGACCACAATGAGTCTGTAGTGTGAAATAATTTTGCTCCAGTTGATAGATTTTAGTTTGGGGTAGTCTTTCAATATTCTATCAGAACTACGAACCATGAAGTATGATTTCTCTGAAACCATGGTAGATTTCAAATCGATCCTGACCAAAATGAGTCTGTAGTGTAAAATAATTTTTGTTGAGTGGATAGATTTTAGCTTATGGTAGTCTTTCAATATTCTAGCAGAACTACGAACCATGAAGTATAATTTCTCTGAAACCATGGTAGATTTCAAATCGATCCTGACCACAATGAGTCTGTAGTGTGAAATAATTTTTGTTGAGTGGATAGATTTTAGTTTGGGGTAGTCTTTCAATATTCTAGCCGAACTACGAACCCTGAAGTATGATTTCTCTGAAACCATTGTAGATTTCAAATCGATCCTGACCACAATGAGTCTGTAGTGTGAAATAATTTTTGTTGAGTGGATAGATTTTAGTTTGGGGTAGTCTTTCAATATTCTAGCAGAACTACGAACCATGAAGTATGATTTCTCTGAAACCATGGTAGTTTTCAAATCGATCCTGACCACAATGAGTCTGTAGTGTGAAATAATTTTGCTCCAGTGGATAGATTTTAGTTTGGGGTAGTCTTTCAATATTCTAGCCGAATTACGAACCATGAAGTATGATTTCTCTGAAACCATGGTTGATTTCAAATCGATCCTGACCACAATGAGTCTGTAGTGTGAAATAATTTTTGTTGAGTGGATAGATTTTAGTTTGGGGTAGTCTTTCAATATTCTATCAGAACTACGAACCATGAAGTATAATTTTCATGAAACCATGGTAGATTTCAAATCGATTCTGACCAAAATGAGTCTGTAGTGTGAAATAATTTTGCTAAAGTGGATAGATTTTAGTTTGGCGTAGTCTTTCAATATTCTAGCAGAACTACGAACCATGAAGTATGATTTCTCTGAAACCATGGTAGTTTTCAAATTGATCCTGACCACAATGAGTCTGTAGTGTGAAATAATTTTGCTCCAGTGGATAGATTTTAGTTTGGGGTAGTCTTTCAATATTCTAGCCGAATTACGAACCATGAAGTATGATTTCTCTGAAACCATAATAGATTTCAAATCGATCCTGACCACAATTTGTCTGTAGTGTGAAATAATTTTTGTTGAGTGGATAGATTTTAGTTTGGGGTAGTCTTTCAATATGCTAGCAGATCTACGAACCATGAAGTATGATTTCTCTGAAACCATGGTAGATTTCAAATCGATCCTGACCAAAATGAGTCTGTAGTGTGAAATAATTTTTGTTGAGTATATAGATTTTAGTTTGGGGTAGTCTTTCAATATTCTATCAGAACTACGAACCATGAAGTATGATTTCTCTGAAACCATTGTAGATTTCAAATCGATCCTGACCACAATGAGTCTGTAGTGTGAAATAATTTTGCTCCAGTGGATAGATTTTAGTTTGGGGTAGTCTTTCAATATTCTATCAGAACTACGAACCATGAAGT
The DNA here is from genome assembly GCA_905220385.1 of Xylota sylvarum. NCBI lineage: Eukaryota > Metazoa > Arthropoda > Insecta > Diptera > Syrphidae > Xylota > Xylota sylvarum. Next base: position 658,693 of record CAJMZQ010000065.1, read on the forward strand.
ATGATTTCTCTGAAACCATTGTAGATTTCAAATCGATCCTGACCACAATGAGTCTGTAGTGTGAAATAATTTTGCTCCAGTGGATAGATTTTAGTTTGGGGTAGTCTTTCAATATTCTAGCAGAACTACGAACCATGAAGTATAATTTTCATGAAACCATGGTAAATTTCAAATCGATCCTGACCACAATGAGTCTGTAGTGTGAAATTATTTTTGTTGAGTGGATAGATTTTAGTTTGGGGTAGTCTTTCAATATTCTAGCAGAACTACGAACCATGAAGTATAATTTTCATGAAACCATGGTAGATTTCAAATCGATCCTGACCACAATGAGTCTGTAGTGTGAAATTATTTTTGTTGAGTGGATAGATTTTAGTTTGGGGTAGTCTTTCAATATTCTAGCCGAACTACAAACCATGAAGTATGATTTCTCTGAAACCATTGTAGATTTCAAATCGATCCTGACCACAATGAGTCTGTAGTGTGAAATAATTTTGTTCCAGTGGATAGATTTTAGTTTGGAGTAGTCTTTCAATATTCTATCAGAACTACGAACCAAGAAGTATGATTTCTCTGAAACCATGGTAGATTTCAAATCGATCCTGACCACAATGAGTCTGTAGTGTGAAATAATTTTGCTCCAGTGGATAGATTTGAGTTTAGGGTAGTCTTTCAATATTCTAGCAGAACTACGAACCATGACGTATAATTTCTCTGAAACCATGGTAGATTTCAAATCGATCCTGACCACAATGAGTCTGTAGTGTGAAATAATTTTTGTTGAGTGGATAGATTTTAGTTTGGGGTAGTCTTTCAATATTCTAGCCGAACTACGAACCATGAAGTATGATTTCTCTGAAACCATTGTAGATTTCAAATCGATCCTGAAAAAAAGGGGTCTGTAGTGTGAAATAATTTTTGTTGAGTATATAGATTTTAGTTTGGGGTAGTCTTTTAATATTCTAGCAGAACTACGAACCATGAAGTATGATTTCTCTGAAACCATGGTAGATTTCAAATCGATCCTGACCAAAATGAGTCTGTAGCGTGAAATAATTTTTGTTGAGTATATAGATTTTAGTTTGGGGTAGTCTTTCAATATTCTAGCCGAACTACGAACCATGAAGTATGATTTCTCTGAAACCATTGTAGATTTCAAATCGATCCTGACCACAATGAATCTGTAGTGTGAAATAATTCTTGTTGAGTGTATAGATTTTAGTTTGGGGTAGTCTTTCAATATTCTAGTAGAACTACGAACCCTGAAGTAAGATTTCTCTGAAACCATGATAGATTTCAAGTCGATCCTGACCACAATGAGTCTGTAGTGTGAAATAATTTTGCTTCAGTGGATAGATTTTAGTTTGGGGTAGTCTTTCAATATTCTATCAGAACTACGAACCATGAAGTATGATTTCTCTGAAACCATGGTAGATTTCAAATCGATCCTGACCAAAATGAGTCTGTAGTGTGAAATAATTTTGCTCCAGTGGATAGATTTTAGTTTGGGGTAGTCTTTCAATATTCTAGCCGAATTACGAACCATGAAGTATGATTTCTCTGAAACCATGGTAGATTTCAAATCGATCCTGACCACAATGAGTCTGTAGTGTGAAATAATTTTTGTTGAGTGGATAGATTTTAGTTTGGGGTAGTCTTTCAATATTCTATCCGAACTACGAACCATGAAGTATGATTTCTCTGAAACCATGGTAGATTTCAAATCGATCCTGACCACAATGAATCTGTAGTGTGAAATAATTTTTGTTGAGTGGATAGATTTTAGTTTGGGGTAGTCTTTCAATATTCTAGCAGAACTACGAACCATGAAGTATGATTTCCCTGAAACCATGGTAGTTTTCAAATCGATCCTGACCACAATGAGTCTGTAGTGTGAAATAATTTTGCTCCAGTGGATAGATTTTAGTTTGGGGTAGTCTTTCAATATTCTATCAGAACTACGAACCATGAAGTATGATTTCTCTGAAACCATGATAGATTTCAAATCGATCCTGACCAAAATGAGTCTGTAGTGTAAAATAATTTTTGTTGAGTGGATAGATTTTAGCTTATGGTAGTCTTTCAATATTCTAGCAGAACTACGAACCATGAGGTATAACTTCTCTGAAACCATGGTAGATTTCAAATCGATCCTGACCACAATGAGTCTGTAGTGTGAAATAATTTTTGTTGAGTGGATAGATTTTAGTTTGGGGTAGTCTTTCAATATTCTATCAGAACTACGAACCATGAAGTATGATTTCTCTGAAACCATGGTAGATTTCAAATCGATCCTGACCACAATGAGTCTGTAGTGTGAAATAATTTTTGTTGAGTGGATAGATTTTAGTTTGGGGTAGTCTTTCAATATTCTATCAGAACTACGAACCATGAAGTATGATTTCTCTGAAACCATGGTAGATTTCAAATCGATCCTGACCAAAATGAGTCTGTAGTGTGAAATAATTTTGCTCCAGTGGATAGATTTTAGTTTGGGGTAGTCTTTCAATATTCTAGCCGAATTACGAACCATGAAGTATGATTTCTCTGAAACCATGGTAGATTTCAAATCGATCCTGACCACAATGAGTCTGTAGTGTGAAATAATTTTTGTTGAGTGGATAGATTTTAGTTTGGGGTAGTCTTTCAATATTCTATCCGAACTACGAACCATGAAGTATGATTTCTCTGAAACCATGGTAGATTTCAAATCGATCCTGACCACAATGAATCTGTAGTGTGAAATAATTTTTGTTGAGTGGATAGATTTTAGTTTGGGGTAGTCTTTCAATATTCTAGCAGAACTACGAACCATGAAGTATGATTTCCCTGAAACCATGGTAGTTTTCAAATCGATCCTGACCACAATGAGTCTGTAGTGTGAAATAATTTTGCTCCAGTGGATAGATTTTAGTTTGGGGTAGTCTTTCAATATTCTATCAGAACTACGAACCATGAAGTATGATTTCTCTGAAACCATGATAGATTTCAAATCGATCCTGACCAAAATGAGTCTGTAGTGTAAAATAATTTTTGTTGAGTGGATAGATTTTAGCTTATGGTAGTCTTTCAATATTCTAGCAGAACTACGAACCATGAGGTATAACTTCTCTGAAACCATGGTAGATTTCAAATCGATCCTGACCACAATGAGTCTGTAGTGTGAAATAATTTTTGTTGAGTGGATAGATTTTAGTTTGGGGTAGTCTTTCAATATTCTATCAGAACTACGAACCATGAAGTATGATTTCTCTGAAACCATGGTAGATTTCAAATCGATCCTGACCACAATGAGTCTGTAGTGTGAAATAATTTTTGTTGAGTGGATAGATTTTAGTTTGGGGTAGTCTTTCAATATTCTAGCAGAACTACGAACCATGAAGTATGATTTCTCTGAAACCATGGTAGTTTTCAAATCGATCCTGACCACAATGAGTCTGTAGTGTGAAATAATTTTGCTCCAGTGGATAGATTTTAGTTTGGGGTAGTCTTTCAATATTCTAGCCGAATTACGAACCATGAAGTATGATTTCTCTGAAACCATGGTTGATTTCAAATCGATCCTGACCACAATGAGTCGGTAGTGTGAAATAATTTTTGTTGAGTGGATAGATTTTAGTTTGGGGTAGTCTTTCAATATTCTAGCAGAACTACGAACCATGAAGTATGATTTCTCTGAAACCATGGTAGATTTCAAATCGATTCTGACCAAAATGAGTCTGTAGTGTGAAATAATTTTGCTCCAGTGGATAGATTTTAGTTTGGCGTAGTCTTTCAATATTCTAGCAGAACTACGAACTATGAAGTATGATTTCTCTGAAACCATGGTAGTTTTCAAATCGATCCTGACCACAATGAGTCTGTAGTGTGAAATAATTTTGCTCCAGTGGATAGATTTTAGTTTGGGGTAGTCTTTCAATATTCTAGCAGAACTACGAACCATGAAGTATGATTTCTCTGAAACCATGGTAGATTTCAAATCGATCCTGACCAAAATGAGTCTGTAGTGTGAAATAATTTTTGTTGAGTATATAGATTTTAGTTTGGGGTAGTCTTTCAATATTCTATCAGAACTACGAACCATGAAGTATGATTTCTCTGAAACCATTGTAGATTTCAAATCGATCCTGACCACAATGAGTCTGTAGTGTGAAATAATTTTGCTCCAGTGGATAGATTTTAGTTTGGGGTAGTCTTTCAATATTCTAGCCGAACTACGAACCATGAAGTATGATTTCTCTGAAACCATTGTAGATTTCAAATCGATCCTGACCACAATGAGTCTGTAGTGTGAAATAATTTTGCTCCAGTGGATAGATTTTAATTTGGGGTAGTCTTTCAATATTCTAGCAGAACTACGAACCATGAAGTATGATTTCTCTGAAACCATGGTAGATTTGAAATCGATCCTGACCAAAATGAGTCTGTAGTGTAAAATAATTTTTGTTGAGTGGATAGATTTTAGTTTGGGGTAGTCTTTCAATATTCTAGCAGAACTACGAACCATGAAGTATGATTTCTCTGAAACCATGGTAGATTTCAAATCGATCCTGACCAAACTGAGTCTGTAGTGTAAAATAATTTTTGTTGAGTGGATAGATTTTAGTTTGGGGTAGTCTTTCAATATTCTAGCAGAACTACGAACCATGAAGTATGATTTCTCTGAAACCATGGTAGATTTCAAATCGATCCTGACCACAATGAGTCTGTAGTGTGAAATAATTTTGCTCCAGTGGATAGATTTTAGTTTGGGGTAGTCTTTCAATATTCTAGCCGAACTACGAACCATGAAGTATGATTTCTCTGAAACCATTGTAGATTTCAAATCGATCCTGACCACAATGAGTCTGTAGTGTGAAATAATTTTGCTCCAGTGGATCGATTTTAGTTTGGCGTAGTCTTTCAATATTCTAGCAGAACTACGAACCATGAAGTATGATTTCTCTGAAACCATGGTAGATTTCAAATCGATCCTGACCAGAATGAGTCTGTAGTGTGAAATAATTTTGCTCCAGTGGATAGATTTTAGTTTGGGGTAGTCTTTCAATATTCTAGCCGAACTACGAACCATGAAGTATGATTTCTCTGAAACCATGGTAGATTTCAAATCGATCCTGACCACAATGAGCCAGTAGTGTGAAATAATTTTGCTCCAGTGGATAGATTTTAGTTTGGGGTAGTCTTTCAATATTCTAGCAGAACTACGAACCATGAAGTATGATTTCTCTGAAACCATGGTAGATTTCAAATCGATCCTGACCAAAATGAGTCTGTAGTGTAAAATAATTTTTGTTGAGTGGATAGATTTTAGTTTGGGTTAGTCTTTCAATATTCTAGCAGAACTACGAACCATGAAGTATGATTTCTCTGAAACCATGGTAGATTTCAAATCGATCCTGACCAAAATGAGTCTGTAGTGTAAAATAATTTTTGTTGAGTGGATAGATTTTAGTTTGGGGTAGTCTTTCAATATTCTAGCAGAACTACGAACCATGAAGTATGATTTCTCTGAAACCATGGTAGATTTCAAATCGATCCTGACCACAATGAGTCTGTAGTGTGAAATAATTTTTGTTGAGTGGATAGATTTTAGTTTGGGGTAGTCTTTCAATATTCTAGCAGAACTACGAACCATGAAGTATGATTTCTCTGAAACCATGGTAGATTTCAAATCGATCCTGACCACAATGAGTCTGTAGTGTGAAATAATTTTGCTCCAGTGGATAGATTTTAGTTTGGGGTAGTCTTCCAATATTCTAGCAGAACTACGAACCATGAAGTATGATTTCTCTGAAACCATGGTAGATTTCAAATCGATCCTGACCAAAATGAGTCTGTAGTGTAAAATAATTTTTGTTGAGTGGATAGATTTTAGTTTGGGGTAGTCTTTCAATATTCTAGCAGAACTACGAACCATGAAGTATGATTTCTCTGAAACCATGGTAGATTTCAAATCGATCCTGACCACAATGAGTCTGTAGTGTGAAATAATTTTTGTTGAGTGGATAGATTTTAGTTTGGGGTAGTCTTTCAATATTCTAGCAGAACTACGAACCATGAAGTATGATTTCTCTGAAACCATGGTAGTTTTCAAATCGATCCTGACCACAATGAGTCTGTAGTGTGAAATAATTTTGCTCCAGTGGATAGATTTTAGTTTGGGGTAGTCTTTCAATATTCTAGCAGAACTACGAACCATGAAGTATGATTTCTCTGAAACCATGGTAGATTTCAAATCGATCCTGACCAAAATGAGTCTGTAGTGTGAAATAATTTTTGTTGAGTATATAGATTTTAGTTTGGGGTAGTCTTTCAATATTCTATCAGAACTACGAACCATGAAGTATGATTTCTCTGAAACCATTGTAGATTTCAAATCGATCCTGACCACAATGAGTCTGTAGTGTGAAATAATTTTGCTCCAGTGGATAGATTTTAGTTTGGGGTAGTCTTTCAATATTCTAGCCGAACTACGAACCATGAAGTATGATTTCTCTGAAACCATTGTAGATTTCAAATTGATCCTGACCACAATGAGTCTGTAGTGTGAAATAATTTTGCTCCAGTGGATAGATTTTAGTTTGGGGTAGTCTTTCAATATTCTAGCAGAACTACGAACCATGAAGTATGATTTCTCTGAAACCATGGTAGATTTCAAATCGATAATGACCAAAATGAGTCTGTAGTGTAAAATAATTTTTGTTGAGTGGATAGATTTTAGTTTGGGGTAGTCTTTCAATATTCTAGCAGAACTACGAACCATGAAGTATGATTTCTCTGAAACCATGGTAGATTTCAAATCGATCTGACCAAAATGAGTCTGTAGTGTAAAATAATTTTTGTTGAGTGGATAGATTTTAGTTTGGGGTAGTCTTTCAATATTCTAGCAGTAGATTTCAAATCGATCCTGACCACAATGAGTCTGTAGTGTGAAATAATTTTGCTCCAGTGGATAGATTTTAGTTTGGGGTAGTCTTTCAATATTCTAGCCGAACTACGAACCATGAAGTATGATTTCTCTGAAACCATTGTAGATTTCAAATCGATCCTGACCACAATGAGTCTGTAGTGTGAAATAATTTTGCTCCAGTGGATAGATTTTAGTTTGGGGTAGTCTTTCAATATTCTAGCAGAACTACGAACCATGAAGTATGATTTCTCTGAAACCATGGTAGATTTCAAATCGATCCTGACCAAAATGAGTCTGTTGTGTAAAATAATTTTTGTTGAGTGGATAGATTTTAGTTTGGGGTAGTCTTTCAATATTCTAGCAGAACTACGAACCATGAAGTATGATTTCTCTGAAACCATGGTAGATTTCAAATCGATCCTGACCAAAATGAGTCTGTAGTGTAAAATAATTTTTGTTGAGTGGATAGATTTTAGTTTGGGGTAGTCTTTCAATATTCTAGCAGAACTACGAACCATGAAGTATGATTTCTCTGAAACCATGGTAGATTTCAAATCGATCCTGACCAAAATGAGTCTGTTGTGTAAAATAATTTTTGTTGAGTGGATAGATTTTAGTTTGGGGTAGTCTTTCAATATTCTAGCAGAACTACGAACCATGAAGTATGATTTCTCTGAAACCATGGTAGATTTCAAATCGATCCTGACCACAATGAGTCTGTAGTGTGAAATAATTTTGCTCCAGTGGATAGATTTTAGTTTGGGGTAGTCTTTCAATATTCTAGCCGAACTACGAACCATGAAGTATGATTTCTCTGAAACCATTGTAGATTTCAAATCGATCCTGACCACAATGAGTCTGTAGTGTGAAATAATTTTGCTCCAGTGGATAGATTTTAGTTTGGGGTAGTCTTTCAATATTCTAGCAGAACTACGAACCATGAAGTATGATTTCTCTGAAACCATGGTACATTTCAAATCGATCCTGACCAAAATGAGTCTGTAGTGTAAAATAATTTTTGTTGAGTGGATAGATTTTAGTTTGGGGTAGTCTTTCAATATTCTAGCAGAACTACGAACAATGAAGTATGATTTCTCTGAAACCATGGTAGATTTCAAATCGATCCTGACCAAAATGAGTCTGTAGTGTAAAATAATTTTTGTTGAGTGGATAGATTTTAGTTTGGGGTAGTCTTTCAATATTCTAGCAGAACTACGAACCATGAAGTATGATTTCTCTGAAACCATGGTAGATTTCAAATCGATCCTGACCAAAATGAGTCTGTAGTGTAAAATAATTTTTGTTGAGTGGATAGATTTTAGTTTGGGGTAGTCTTTCAATATTCTAGCAGAACTACGAACCATGAAGTATGATTTCTCTGAAACCATGGTAGATTTCAAATCGATAATGACCAAAATGAGTCTGTAGTGTAAAATAATTTTTGTTGAGTGGATAGATTTTAGTTTGGGGTAGTCTTTCAATATTCTAGCAGAACTACGAACCATGAAGTATGATTTCTCTGAAACCATTGTAGATTTCAAATTGATCCTGACCACAATGAGTCTGTAGTGTGAAATAATTTTGCTCCAGTGGATAGATTTTAGTTTGGGGTAGTCTTTCAATATTCTAGCCGAACTACGAACCATGAAGTATGATTTCTCTGAAACCATTGTAGATTTCAAATTGATCCTGACCACAATGAGTCTGTAGTGTGAAATAATTTTGCTCCAGTGGATAGATTTTAGTTTGGGGTAGTCTTTCAATATTCTAGCAGAACTACGAACCATGAAGTATGATTTCTCTGAAACCATGGTAGATTTCAAATCGATAATGACCAAAATGAGTCTGTAGTGTAAAATAATTTTTGTTGAGTGGATAGATTTTAGTTTGGGGTAGTCTTTCAATATTCTAGCAGAACTACGAACCATGAAGTATGATTTCTCTGAAACCATGGTAGATTTCAAATCGATCTGACCAAAATGAGTCTGTAGTGTAAAATAATTTTTGTTGAGTGGATAGATTTTAGTTTGGGGTAGTCTTTCAATATTCTAGCAGTAGATTTCAAATCGATCCTGACCACAATGAGTCTGTAGTGTGAAATAATTTTGCTCCAGTGGATAGATTTTAGTTTGGGGTAGTCTTTCAATATTCTAGCCGAACTACGAACCATGAAGTATGATTTCTCTGAAACCATTGTAGATTTCAAATCGATCCTGACCACAATGAGTCTGTAGTGTGAAATAATTTTGCTCCAGTGGATAGATTTTAGTTTGGGGTAGTCTTTCAATATTCTAGCAGAACTACGAACCATGAAGTATGATTTCTCTGAAACCATGGTAGATTTCAAATCGATCCTGACCAAAATGAGTCTGTTGTGTAAAATAATTTTTGTTGAGTGGATAGATTTTAGTTTGGGGTAGTCTTTCAATATTCTAGCAGAACTACGAACCATGAAGTATGATTTCTCTGAAACCATGGTAGATTTCAAATCGATCCTGACCAAAATGAGTCTGTAGTGTAAAATAATTTTTGTTGAGTGGATAGATTTTAGTTTGGGGTAGTCTTTCAATATTCTAGCAGAACTACGAACCATGAAGTATGATTTCTCTGAAACCATGGTAGATTTCAAATCGATCCTGACCAAAATGAGTCTGTTGTGTAAAATAATTTTTGTTGAGTGGATAGATTTTAGTTTGGGGTAGTCTTTCAATATTCTAGCAGAACTACGAACCATGAAGTATGATTTCTCTGAAACCATGGTAGATTTCAAATCGATCCTGACCACAATGAGTCTGTAGTGTGAAATAATTTTGCTCCAGTGGATAGATTTTAGTTTGGGGTAGTCTTTCAATATTCTAGCCGAACTACGAACCATGAAGTATGATTTCTCTGAAACCATTGTAGATTTCAAATCGATCCTGACCACAATGAGTCTGTAGTGTGAAATAATTTTGCTCCAGTGGATAGATTTTAGTTTGGGGTAGTCTTTCAATATTCTAGCAGAACTACGAACCATGAAGTATGATTTCTCTGAAACCATGGTACATTTCAAATCGATCCTGACCAAAATGAGTCTGTAGTGTAAAATAATTTTTGTTGAGTGGATAGATTTTAGTTTGGGGTAGTCTTTCAATATTCTAGCAGAACTACGAACAATGAAGTATGATTTCTCTGAAACCATGGTAGATTTCAAATCGATCCTGACCAAAATGAGTCTGTAGTGTAAAATAATTTTTGTTGAGTGGATAGATTTTAGTTTGGGGTAGTCTTTCAATATTCTAGCAGAACTACGAACCATGAAGTATGATTTCTCTGAAACCATGGTAGATTTCAAATCGATCCTGACCAAAATGAGTCTGTAGTGTAAAATAATTTTTGTTGAGTGGATAGATTTTAGTTTGGGGTAGTCTTTCAATATTCTAGCAGAACTACGAACAATGAAGTATGATTTCTCTGAAACCATGGTAGATTTCAAATCGATCCTGACCACAATGAGTCTGTAGTGTGAAATAATTTTTGTTGAGTGGATAGATTTTAGTTTGGGGTAGTCTTTCAATATTCTAGCAGAACTACGAACCATGAAGTATGATTTCTCTGAAACCATGGTAGATTTCAAATCGATCCTGACCAAAATGAGTCTGTAGTGTGAAATAATTTTTGCTTGAGTCAATGGATTTTAGTTTCGGGTAGTCGTTCAACATTCTAACAGAGCTACGAATCCTGCAGTAAGATTTCTCTGAATCCATGATAGATTTCAAATCGATCCTGACCACAATGAGTCTGTAGTGTGAAATAATTTTTGTTGAGTGGATAGATTTTAGTTTGGGGTAGTCTTTCAATATTCTAGCAGAACTACGAACCATGAAGTATGATTTCTCTGAAACCATGGTAGATTTCAAATCGATCCTGACCAAAATGAGTCTGTAGTGTGAAATAATTTTTGTTGAGTGGATAGATTTTAGTTTGGGGTAGTCTTTCAATATTCTATCAGAACTACGAACCATGAAGTATAATTTCTCTGAAACCATGGTAGATTTCAAATCGATCCTGACCACAATGAGTCTGTAGTGTGAAATAATTTTTGTTGAGTGGATAGATTTTAGCTTGGGGTAGTCTTTCAATATTCTAGCAGAACTACGAACCATGAGGTATAATTTCTCTGAAACCATGGTAGATTTCAAATCGATCCTGACCACAATGAGTCTGTAGTGTGAAATAATTTTTGTTGAGTGGATAGATTTTAGTTTGGGGTAATCTTTCAATATTCTAGCAGAACTACGAACCATGAAGTATAATTTCTCTGAAACCATGGTAGATTTCAAATCGATCCTGACCACAATGAGTCTGTAGTGTGAAATAATTTTGCTCCAGTGGATAGATTTTAGTTTGGGGTAGTCTTCCAATATTCTAGCAGAACTACGAACCATGAAGTATGATTTCTCTGAAACCATGGTAGATTTCAAATCGATCCTGACCAAAATGAGTCTGTAGTGTAAAATAATTTTTGTTGAGTGGATAGATTTTAGTTTGGGGTAGTCTTTCAATATTCTAGCAGAACTACGAACCATGAAGTATGATTTCTCTGAAACCATGGTAGATTTCAAATCGATCCTGACCACAATGAGTCTGTAGTGTGAAATAATTTTTGTTGAGTGGATAGATTTTAGTTTGGGGTAGTCTTTCAATATTCTAGCAGAACTACGAACCATGAAGTATGATTTCTCTGAAACCATGGTAGTTTTCAAATCGATCCTGACCACAATGAGTCTGTAGTGTGAAATAATTTTTGTTGAGTGGATAGATTTTAGTTTGGGGTAGTCTTTCAATATTCTAGCAGAACTACGAACCATGAAGTATGATTTCTCTGAAACCATCTTAGATTTCAAATCGATCCTGACCAAAATGAGTCTGTAGTGTGAAATAATTTTTGTTGAGTATATAGATTTTAGTTTGGGGTAGTCTTTCAATATTCTATCAGAACTACGAACCATGAAGTATGATTTCTCTGAAACCATTGTAGATTTCAAATCGATCCTGACCAAAATGAGTCTGTAGTGTGAAATAATTTTGCTCCAGTGGATAGATTTTAGTTTGGGGTAGTCTTTCAATATTCTAGCAGAACTACGAACCATGAAGTATGATTTCTCTGAAACCATGGTAGATTTCAAATCGATCCTGACCACAATGAGTCTGTAGTGTGAAATAATTTTGCTCCAGTGGATAGATTTTAGTTTGGGGTAGTCTTTCAATATTCTAGCAGAACTACGAACCATGAAGTATGATTTCTCTGAAACCATGGTACATTTCAAATCGATCCTGACCAAAATGAGTCTGTAGTGTAAAATAATTTTTGTTGAGTGGATAGATTTTAGTTTGGGGTAGTCTTTCAATATTCTAGCAGAACTACGAACAATGAAGTATGATTTCTCTGAAACCATGGTAGATTTCAAATCGATCCTGACCAAAATGAGTCTGTAGTGTAAAATAATTTTTGTTGAGTGGATAGATTTTAGTTTGGGGTAGTCTTTCAATATTCTAGCAGAACTACGAACCATGAAGTATGATTTCTCTGAAACCATGGTAGATTTCAAATCGATCCTGACCAAAATGAGTCTGTAGTGTAAAATAATTTTTGTTGAGTGGATAGATTTTAGTTTGGGGTAGTCTTTCAATATTCTAGCAGAACTACGAACAATGAAGTATGATTTCTCTGAAACCATGGTAGATTTCAAATCGATCCTGACCACAATGAGTCTGTAGTGTGAAATAATTTTTGTTGAGTGGATAGATTTTAGTTTGGGGTAGTCTTTCAATATTCTAGCAGAACTACGAACCATGAAGTATGATTTCTCTGAAACCATGGTAGATTTCAAATCGATCCTGACCAAAATGAGTCTGTAGTGTGAAATAATTTTTGCTTGAGTCAATGGATTTTAGTTTCGGGTAGTCGTTCAACATTCTAACAGAGCTACGAATCCTGCAGTAAGATTTCTCTGAATCCATGATAGATTTCAAATCGATCCTGACCACAATGAGTCTGTAGTGTGAAATAATTTTGCTCCAGTGGATAGATTTTAGTTTGGGGTAGTCTTTCAATATTCTAGCAGAACTACGAACCATGAAGTATGATTTCTCTGAAACCATGGTAGATTTCAAATCGATCCTGACCAAAATGAGTCTGTAGTGTGAAATAATTTTTGTTGAGTGGATAGATTTTAGTTTGGGGTAGTCTTTCAATATTCTATCAGAACTACGAACCATGAAGTATAATTTCTCTGAAACCATGGTAGATTTCAAATCGATCCTGACCACAATGAGTCTGTAGTGTGAAATAATTTTTGTTGAGTGGATAGATTTTAGCTTGGGGTAGTCTTTCAATATTCTAGCAGAACTACGAACCATGAGGTATAATTTCTCTGAAACCATGGTAGATTTCAAATCGATCCTGACCACAATGAGTCTGTAGTGTGAAATAATTTTTGTTGAGTGGATAGATTTTAGTTTGGGGTAATCTTTCAATATTCTAGCAGAACTACGAACCATGAAGTATAATTTCTCTGAAACCATGGTAGATTTCAAATCGATCCTGACCACAATGAGTCTGTAGTGTGAAATAATTTTGCTCCAGTGGATAGATTTTAGTTTGGGGTAGTCTTCCAATATTCTAGCAGAACTACGAACCATGAAGTATGATTTCTCTGAAACCATGGTAGATTTCAAATCGATCCTGACCAAAATGAGTCTGTAGTGTAAAATAATTTTTGTTGAGTGGATAGATTTTAGTTTGGGGTAGTCTTTCAATATTCTAGCAGAACTACGAACCATGAAGTATGATTTCTCTGAAACCATGGTAGATTTCAAATCGATCCTGACCACAATGAGTCTGTAGTGTGAAATAATTTTTGTTGAGTGGATAGATTTTAGTTTGGGGTAGTCTTTCAATATTCTAGCAGAACTACGAACCATGAAGTATGATTTCTCTGAAACCATGGTAGTTTTCAAATCGATCCTGACCACAATGAGTCTGTAGTGTGAAATAATTTTGCTCCAGTGGATAGATTTTAGTTTGGGGTAGTCTTTCAATATTCTAGCAGAACTACGAACCATGAAGTATGATTTCTCTGAAACCATGGTAGATTTCAAATCGATCCTGACCAAAATGAGTCTGTAGTGTGAAATAATTTTTGTTGAGTATATAGATTTTAGTTTGGGGTAGTCTTTCAATATTCTATCAGAACTACGAACCATGAAGTATGATTTCTCTGAAACCATTGTAGATTTCAAATCGATCCTGACCACAATGAGTCTGTAGTGTGAAATAATTTTGCTCCAGTGGATAGATTTTAGTTTGGGGTAGTCTTTCAATATTCTAGCCGAACTACGAACCATGAAGTATGATTTCTCTGAAACCATTGTAGATTTCAAATTGATCCTGACCACAATGAGTCTGTAGTGTGAAATAATTTTGCTCCAGTGGATAGATTTTAGTTTGGGGTAGTCTTTCAATATTCTAGCAGAACTACGAACCATGAAGTATGATTTCTCTGAAACCATGGTAGATTTCAAATCGATAATGACCAAAATGAGTCTGTAGTGTAAAATAATTTTTGTTGAGTGGATAGATTTTAGTTTGGGGTAGTCTTTCAATATTCTAGCAGAACTACGAACCATGAAGTATGATTTCTCTGAAACCATGGTAGATTTCAAATCGATCTGACCAAAATGAGTCTGTAGTGTAAAATAATTTTTGTTGAGTGGATAGATTTTAGTTTGGGGTAGTCTTTCAATATTCTAGCAGAACTACGAACCATGAAGTATGATTTCTCTGAAACCATGGTAGATTTCAAATCGATCCTGACCACAATGAGTCTGTAGTGTGAAATAATTTTGCTCCAGTGGATAGATTTTAGTTTGGGGTAGTCTTTCAATATTCTAGCCGAACTACGAACCATGAAGTATGATTTCTCTGAAACCATTGTAGATTTCAAATCGATCCTGATCACAATGAGTCTGTAGTGTGAAATAATTTTGCTCCAGTGGATAGATTTTAGTTTGGGGTAGTCTTTCAATATTCTAGCAGAACTACGAACCATGAAGTATGATTTCTCTGAAACCATGGTAGATTTCAAATCGATCCTGACCAAAATGAGTCTGTTGTGTAAAATAATTTTTGTTGAGTGGATAGATTTTAGTTTGGGGTAGTCTTTCAATATTCTAGCAGAACTACGAACCATGAAGTATGATTTCTCTGAAACCATGGTAGATTTCAAATCGATCCTGACCACAATGAGTCTGTAGTGTGAAATAATTTTGCTCCAGTGGATAGATTTTAGTTTGGGGTAGTCTTTCAATATTCTAGCCGAACTACGAACCATGAAGTATGATTTCTCTGAAACCATGGTAGATTTCAAATCGATCCTGACCAAAATGAGTCTGTAGTGTAAAATAATTTTTGTTGAGTGGATAGATTTTAGTTTGGGGTAGTCTTTCAATATTCTAGCAGAACTACGAACCATGAAGTATGATTTCTCTGAAACCATGGTAGATTTCAAATCGATCCTGACCAAAATGAGTCTGTAGTGTAAAATAATTTTTGTTGAGTGGATAGATTTTAGTTTGGGGTAGTCTTTCAATATTCTAGCAGAACTACGAACAATGAAGTATGATTTCTCTGAAACCATGGTAGATTTCAAATCGATCCTGACCAAAATGAGTCTGTAGTGTAAAATAATTTTTGTTGAGTGGATAGATTTTAGTTTGGGGTAGTCTTTCAATATTCTAGCAGAACTACGAACCATGAAGTATGATTTCTCTGAAACCATGGTAGATTTCAAATCGATCCTGACCAAAATGAGTCTGTAGTGTAAAATAATTTTTGTTGAGTGGATAGATTTTAGTTTGGGGTAGTCTTTCAATATTCTAGCAGAACTACGAACAATGAAGTATGATTTCTCTGAAACCATGGTAGATTTCAAATCGATCCTGACCACAATGAGTCTGTAGTGTGAAATAATTTTTGTTGAGTGGATAGATTTTAGTTTGGGGTAGTCTTTCAATATTCTAGCAGAACTACGAACCATGAAGTATGATTTCTCTGAAACCATGGTAGATTTCAAATCGATCCTGACCAAAATGAGTCTGTAGTGTGAAATAATTTTTGCTTGAGTCAATGGATTTTAGTTTCGGGTAGTCGTTCAACATTCTAACAGAGCTACGAATCCTGAAGTAAGATTTCTCTGAATCCATGATAGATTTCAAATCGATCCTGACCACAATGAGTCTGTAGTGTGAAATAATTTTGCTCCAGTGGATAGATTTTAGTTTGGGGTAGTCTTTCAATATTCTAGCAGAACTACGAACCATGAAGTATGATTTCTCTGAAACCATGGTAGATTTCAAATCGATCCTGACCAAAATGAGTCTGTAGTGTGAAATAATTTTGCTCCAGTGGATAGATTTTAGTTTGGCGTAGTCTTTCAATATTCTAGCAGAACTACGAACCATGAAGTATGATTTCTCTGAAACCATGGTAGTTTTCAAATCGATCCTGACCACAATGAGTCTGTAGTGTGAAATAATTTTGCTCCAGTTAATAGATTTTAGTTTGTTGTAGTCTTTCAATATTCTAGCCGAATTACGAACCATGAAGTATGATTTCTCTGAAACCATGGTAGATTTCAAATCGATCCTGACCACAATGAGTCTGTAGTGTGAAATAATTTTGCTCCAGTGGATAGATTTTAGTTTGGGGTAGTCTCTCAATATTCTAGCAGAACTACGAACCATGAAGTATGATTTCTCTGAAACCATGGTAGATTTCAAATCGATCCTGACCAAAATGAGTCTGTTGTGTAAAATAATTTTTGTTGAGTGGATAGATTTTAGTTTGGGGTAGTCTTTCAATATTCTAGCAGAACTACGAACCATGAAGTATGATTTCTCTGAAACCATGGTAGATTTCAAATCGATCCTGACCACAATGAGTCTGTAGTGTGAAATAATTTTGCTCCAGTGGATAGATTTTAGTTTGGGGTAGTCTTTCAATATTCTAGCCGAACTACGAACCATGAAGTATGATTTCTCTGAAACTATTGTAGATTTCAAATCGATCCTGACCACAATGAGTCTGTAGTGTGAAATAATTTTGCTCCAGTGGATAGATTTTAGTTTGGGGTAGTCTTTCAATATTCTAGCAGATCTACGAACCATGAAGTATGATTTCTCTGAAACCATGGTAGATTTCAAATCGATCCTGACCAAAATGAGTCTGTAGTGTAAAATAATTTTTGTTGAGTGGATAGATTTTAGTTTGGGGTAGTCTTTCAATATTCTAGCAGAACTACGAACAATGAAGTATGATTTCTCTGAAACCATGGTAGATTTCAAATCGATCCTGACCAAAATGAGTCTGTAGTGTAAAATAATTTTTGTTGAGTGGATAGATTTTAGTTTGGGGTAGTCTTTCAATATTCTAGCAGAACTACGAACCATGAAGTATGATTTCTCTGAAACCATGGTAGATTTCAAATCGATCCTGACCAAAATGAGTCTGTAGTGTAAAATAATTTTTGTTGAGTGGATAGATTTTAGTTTGGGGTAGTCTTTCAATATTCTAGCAGAACTACGAACAATGAAGTATGATTTCTCTGAAACCATGGTAGATTTCAAATCGATCCTGACCACAATGAGTCTGTAGTGTGAAATAATTTTTGTTGAGTGGATAGATTTTAGTTTGGGGTAGTCTTTCAATATTCTAGCAGAACTACGAACCATGAAGTATGATTTCTCTGAAACCATGGTAGATTTCAAATCGATCCTGACCAAAATGAGTCTGTAGTGTGAAATAATTTTTGCTTGAGTCAATGGATTTTAGTTTCGGGTAGTCGTTCAACATTCTAACAGAGCTACGAATCCTGAAGTAAGATTTCTCTGAATCCATGATAGATTTCAAATCGATCCTGACCACAATGAGTCTGTAGTGTGAAATAATTTTGCTCCAGTGGATAGATTTTAGTTTGGGGTAGTCTTTCAATATTCTAGCAGAACTACGAACAATGAAGTATGATTTCTCTGAAACCATGGTAGATTTCAAATCGATCCTGACCACAATGAGTCTGTAGTGTGAAATAATTTTTGTTGAGTGGATAGATTTTAGTTTGGGGTAGTCTTTCAATATTCTAGCAGAACTACGAACCATGAAGTATGATTTCTCTGAAACCATGGTAGATTTCAAATCGATCCTGACCAAAATGAGTCTGTAGTGTAAAATAATTTTTGTTGAGTGGATAGATTTTAGTTTGGGGTAGTCTTTCAATATTCTAGCCGAACTACGAACCATGAAGTATGATTTCTCTGAAACTATTGTAGATTTCAAATCGATCCTGACCACAATGAGTCTGTAGTGTGAAATAATTTTGCTCCAGTGGATAGATTTTAGTTTGGGGTAGTCTTTCAATATTCTAGCAGATCTACGAACCATGAAGTATGATTTCTCTGAAACCATGGTAGATTTCAAATCGATCCTGACCAAAATGAGTCTGTAGTGTAAAATAATTTTTGTTGAGTGGATAGATTTTAGTTTGGGGTAGTCTTTCAATATTCTAGCAGAACTACGAACAATGAAGTATGATTTCTCTGAAACCATGGTAGATTTCAAATCGATCCTGACCAAAATGAGTCTGTAGTGTAAAATAATTTTTGTTGAGTGGATAGATTTTAGTTTGGGGTAGTCTTTCAATATTCTAGCAGAACTACGAACCATGAAGTATGATTTCTCTGAAACCATGGTAGATTTCAAATCGATCCTGACCAAAATGAGTCTGTAGTGTAAAATAATTTTTGTTGAGTGGATAGATTTTAGTTTGGGGTAGTCTTTCAATATTCTAGCAGAACTACGAACCATGAAGTATGATTTCTCTGAAACCATGGTAGATTTCAAATCGATCCTGACCAAAATGAGTCTGTAGTGTAAAATAATTTTTGTTGAGTGGATAGATTTTAGTTTGGGGTAGTCTTTCAATATTCTAGCAGAACTACGAACAATGAAGTATGATTTCTCTGAAACCATGGTAGATTTCAAATCGATCCTGACCAAAATGAGTCTGTAGTGTAAAATAATTTTTGTTGAGTGGATAGATTTTAGTTTGGGGTAGTCTTTCAATATTCTAGCAGAACTACGAACCATGAAGTATGATTTCTCTGAAACCATGGTAGATTTCAAATCGATCCTGACCAAAATGAGTCTGTAGTGTAAAATAATTTTTGTTGAGTGGATAGATTTTAGTTTGGGGTAGTCTTTCAATATTCTAGCAGAACTACGAACCATGAAGTATGATTTCTCTGAAACCATGGTAGATTTCAAATCGATCCTGACCAAAATGAGTCTGTAGTGTGAAATAATTTTTGCTTGAGTCAATGGATTTTAGTTTCGGGTAGTCGTTCAACATTCTAACAGAGCTACGAATCCTGAAGTAAGATTTCTCTGAATCCATGATAGATTTCAAATCGATCCTGACCACAATGAGTCTGTAGTGTGAAATAATTTTGCTCCAGTGGATAGATTTTAGTTTGGGGTAGTCTTTCAATATTCTAGCAGAACTACGAACCATGAAGTATGATTTCTCTGAAACCATGGTAGATTTCAAATCGATTCTGACCAAAATGAGTCTGTAGTGTGAAATAATTTTGCTCCAGTGGATAGATTTTAGTTTGGCGTAGTCTTTCAATATTCTAGCAGAACTACGAACCATGAAGTATGATTTCTCTGAAACCATGGTAGTTTTCAAATCGATCCTGACCACAATGAGTCTGTAGTGTGAAATAATTTTGCTCCAGTTAATAGATTTTAGTTTGTTGTAGTCTTTCAATATTCTAGCCGAATTACGAACCATGAAGTATGATTTCTCTGAAACCATGGTAGATTTCAAATCGATCCTGACCACAATGAGTCTGTAGTGTGAAATAATTTTGCTCCAGTGGATAGATTTTAGTTTGGGGTAGTCTCTCAATATTCTAGCAGAACTACGAACCATGAAGTATGATTTCTCTGAAACCATGGTAGATTTCAAATCGATCCTGACCAAAATGAGTCTGTTGTGTAAAATAATTTTTGTTGAGTGGATAGATTTTAGTTTGGGGTAGTCTTTCAATATTCTAGCAGAACTACGAACCATGAAGTATGATTTCTCTGAAACCATGGTAGATTTCAAATCGATCCTGACCACAATGAGTCTGTAGTGTGAAATAATTTTGCTCCAGCGGATAGATTTTAGTTTGGGGTAGTCTTTCAATATTCTAGCCGAACTACGAACCATGAAGTATGATTTCTCTGAAACTATTGTAGATTTCAAATCGATCCTGACCACAATGAGTTTGTAGTGTGAAATAATTTTGCTCCAGTGGATAGATTTTAGTTTGGGGTAGTCTTTCAATATTCTAGCAGATCTACGAACCATGAAGTATGATTTCTCTGAAACCATGGTAGATTTCAAATCGATCCTGACCAAAATGAGTCTGTAGTGTAAAATAATTTTTGTTGAGTGGATAGATTTTAGTTTGGGGTAGTCTTTCAATATTCTAGCAGAACTACGAACAATGAAGTATGATTTCTCTGAAACCATGGTAGATTTCAAATCGATCCTGACCAAAATGAGTCTGTAGTGTAAAATAATTTTTGTTGAGTGGATAGATTTTAGTTTGGGGTAGTCTTTCAATATTCTAGCAGAACTACGAACCATGAAGTATGATTTCTCTGAAACCATGGTAGATTTCAAATCGATCCTGACCAAAATGAGTCTGTAGTGTAAAATAATTTTTGTTGAGTGGATAGATTTTAGTTTGGGGTAGTCTTTCAATATTCTAGCAGAACTACGAACAATGAAGTATGATTTCTCTGAAACCATGGTAGATTTCAAATCGATCCTGACCACAATGAGTCTGTAGTGTGAAATAATTTTTGTTGAGTGGATAGATTTTAGTTTGGGGTAGTCTTTCAATATTCTAGCAGAACTACGAACCATGAAGTATGATTTCTCTGAAACCATGGTAGATTTCAAATCGATCCTGACCAAAATGAGTCTGTAGTGTGAAATAATTTTTGCTTGAGTCAATGGATTTTAGTTTCGGGTAGTCGTTCAACATTCTAACAGAGCTACGAATCCTGAAGTAAGATTTCTCTGAATCCATGATAGATTTCAAATCGATCCTGACCACAATGAGTCTGTAGTGTGAAATAATTTTGCTCCAGTGGATAGATTTTAGTTTGGGGTAGTCTTTCAATATTCTAGCAGAACTACGAACCATGAAGTATGATTTCTCTGAAACCATGGTAGATTTCAAATCAATTCTGACCAAAATGAGTCTGTAGTGTGAAATAATTTTGCTCCAGTGGATAGATTTTAGTTTGGCGTAGTCTTTCAATATTCTAGCAGAACTACGAACCATGAAGTATGATTTCTCTGAAACCATGGTAGTTTTCAAATCGATCCTGACCACAATGAGTCTGTAGTGTGAAATAATTTTGCTCCAGTTAATAGATTTTAGTTTGTTGTAGTCTTTCAATATTCTAGCCGAATTACGAACCATGAAGTATGATTTCTCTGAAACCATGGTAGATTTCAAATCGATCCTGACCACAATGAGTCTGTAGTGTGAAATAATTTTGCTATAGTGGATAGATTTTAGTTTGGGGTAGTCTTTCAATATTCTAGCAGAACTACGAACCATGAAGTATGATTTCTCTGAAACCATGGTAGATTTCAAATCGATCCTGACCAAAATGAGTCTGTAGTGTGAAATAATTTTTGTTGAGTATATAGATTTTAGTTTGGGGTAGTCTTTCAATATTCTATCAGAACTACGAACCATGAAGTATGATTTCTCTGAAACCATTGTAGATTTCAAATCGATCCTGACCACAATGAGTCTGTAGTGTGAAATAATTTTGCTCCAGTGGATAGATTTTAGTTTGGGGTAGTATTTCAATATTCTAGCAGAACTACGAACCATGAAGTATGATATCTCTGAAACCATGGTAGATTTCAAATCGATCCTGACCAAAATGAGTCTGTAGTGTAAAATAATTTTTGTTGAGTGGATAGATTTTAGTTTGGGGTAGTCTTTCAATATTCTAGCAGAACTACGAACCATGAAGTATGATTTCTCTGAAACCATGGTAGATTTCAAATCGATCCTGACCAAAATGAGTCTGTAGTGTAAAATAATTTTTGTTGAGTGGATAGATTTTAGTTTGGGGTAGTCTTTCAATATTCTAGCCGAACTACGAACCATGAAGTATGATTTCTCTGAAACCATGGTAGTTTTCAAATCGATCCTGACCACAATGAGTCTGTAGTGTGAAATAATTTTTGTTGAGTGGATAGATTTTAGTTTGGGGTAGTCTTTCAATATTCTAGCAGAACTACGAACCATGAAGTATAATTTCTCTGAAACCATGGTAGATTTCAAATCGATCCTGACCACAATGAACATGTAGTGTGAAATAATTTTTGCTTGAGTCAATGGATTTTAGTTTCGGGTAGTCGTTCAACATTCTAACAGAGCTACGAATCCTGAAGTAAGATTTCTCTGAATCCATGATAGATTTCAAATCGATCCTGACCACAATGAGTCTGTAGTGTGAAATAATTTTGCTCCAGTGGATAGATTTTAGTTTGGGGTAGTCTTTCAATATTCTATCAGAACTACGAACCATGAAGTATAATTTCTCTGAAACCATGGTAGATTTCAAATCGATCCTGACCAAAATGAGTCTGTAGTGTGAAATAATTTTGCTCCAGTGGATAGATTTTAGTTTGGGGTAGTCTTTCAATATTCTATCAGAACTACGAACCATGAAGTATGATTTCTCTGAAACCATGGTAGATTTCAAATCGATCCTGACCAAAATGAGTCTGTAGTGTGAAATAATTTTGCTCCAGTGGATAGATTTTAGTTTGGGGTAGTCTTTCAATATTCTATCAGAACTACGAACCATGAAGTATAATTTCTCTGAAACCATGGTAGATTTCAAATCGATCCTGACCAAAATGAGTCTGTAGTGTAAAATAATTTTTGTTGAGTGGATAGATTTTAGCTTGGGGTAGTCTTTCAATATTCTAGCAGAACTACGAACCATGAGGTATAATTTCTCTGAAACCATGGTAGTTTTCAAATCGATCCTGACCACAATGAGTCTGTAGTGTGAAATAATTTTGCTCCAGTTAATAGATTTTAGTTTGTTGTAGTCTTTCAATATTCTAGCCGAATTACGAACCATGAAGTATGATTTCTCTGAAACCATGGTAGATTTCAAATCGATCCTGACCACAATGAGTCTGTAGTGTGAAATAATTTTGCTCCAGTGGATAGATTTTAGTTTGGGGTAGTCTCTCAATATTCTAGCAGAACTACGAACCATGAAGTATGATTTCTCTGAAACCATGGTAGATTTCAAATCGATCCTGACCAAAATGAGTCTGTTGTGTAAAATAATTTTTGTTGAGTGGATAGATTTTAGTTTGGGGTAGTCTTTCAATATTCTAGCAGAACTACGAACCATGAAGTATGATTTCTCTGAAACCATGGTAGATTTCAAATCGATCCTGACCACAATGAGTCTGTAGTGTGAAATAATTTTGCTCCAGCGGATAGATTTTAGTTTGGGGTAGTCTTTCAATATTCTAGCCGAACTACGAACCATGAAGTATGATTTCTCTGAAACTATTGTAGATTTCAAATCGATCCTGACCACAATGAGTCTGTAGTGTGAAATAATTTTGCTCCAGTGGATAGATTTTAGTTTGGGGTAGTCTTTCAATATTCTAGCAGATCTACGAACCATGAAGTATGATTTCTCTGAAACCATGGTAGATTTCAAATCGATCCTGACCAAAATGAGTCTGTAGTGTAAAATAATTTTTGTTGAGTGGATAGATTTTAGTTTGGGGTAGTCTTTCAATATTCTAGCCGAACTACGAACCATGAAGTATGATTTCTCTGAAACCATGGTAGTTTTCAAATCGATCCTGACCACAATGAGTCTGTAGTGTGAAATAATTTTTGTTGAGTGGATAGATTTTAGTTTGGGGTAGTCTTTCAATATTCTAGCAGAACTACGAACCATGAAGTATAATTTCTCTGAAACCATGGTAGATTTCAAATCGATCCTGACCACAATGAGTCTGTAGTGTGAAATAATTTTGCTCCAGCGGATAGATTTTAGTTTGGGGTAGTCTTTCAATATTCTAGCCGAACTACGAACCATGAAGTATGATTTCTCTGAAACTATTGTAGATTTCAAATCGATCCTGACCACAATGAGTCTGTAGTGTAAAATAATTTTTGTTGAGTGGATAGATTTTAGTTTGGGGTAGTCTTTCAATATTCTAGCAGAACTACGAACCATGAAGTATGATTTCTCTGAAACCATGGTAGATTTCAAATCGATCCTGACCAAAATGAGTCTGTAGTGTAAAATAATTTTTGTTGAGTGGATAGATTTTAGTTTGGGGTAGTCTTTCAATATTCTAGCAGAACTACGAACAATGAAGTATGATTTCTCTGAAACCATGGTAGATTTCAAATCGATCCTGACCAAAATGAGTCTGTAGTGTAAAATAATTTTTGTTGAGTGGATAGATTTTAGTTTGGGGTAGTCTTTCAATATTCTAGCAGAACTACGAACCATGAAGTATGATTTCTCTGAAACCATGGTAGATTTCAAATCGATCCTGACCAAAATGAGTCTGTAGTGTAAAATAATTTTTGTTGAGTGGATAGATTTTAGTTTGGGGTAGTCTTTCAATATTCTAGCAGAACTACGAACAATGAAGTATGATTTCTCTGAAACCATGGTAGATTTCAAATCGATCCTGACCACAATGAGTCTGTAGTGTGAAATAATTTTTGTTGAGTGGATAGATTTTAGTTTGGGGTAGTCTTTCAATATTCTAGCAGAACTACGAACCATGAAGTATGATTTCTCTGAAACCATGGTAGATTTCAAATCGATCCTGACCAAAATGAGTCTGTAGTGTGAAATAATTTTTGCTTGAGTCAATGGATTTTAGTTTCGGGTAGTCGTTCAACATTCTAACAGAGCTACGAATCCTGAAGTAAGATTTCTCTGAATCCATGATAGATTTCAAATCGATCCTGACCACAATGAGTCTGTAGTGTGAAATAATTTTGCTCCAGTGGATAGATTTTAGTTTGGGGTAGTCTTTCAATATTCTAGCAGAACTACGAACCATGAAGTATGATTTCTCTGAAACCATGGTAGATTTCAAATCGATTCTGACCAAAATGAGTCTGTAGTGTGAAATAATTTTGCTCCAGTGGATAGATTTTAGTTTGGCGTAGTCTTTCAATATTCTAGCAGAACTACGAACCATGAAGTATGATTTCTCTGAAACCATGGTAGTTTTCAAATCGATCCTGACCACAATGAGTCTGTAGTGTGAAATAATTTTGCTCCAGTTAATAGATTTTAGTTTGTTGTAGTCTTTCAATATTCTAGCCGAATTACGAACCATGAAGTATGATTTCTCTGAAACCATGGTAGATTTCAAATCGATCCTGACCACAATGAGTCTGTAGTGTGAAATAATTTTGCTATAGTGGATAGATTTTAGTTTGGGGTAGTCTTTCAATATTCTAGCAGAACTACGAACCATGAAGTATGATTTCTCTGAAACCATGGTAGATTTCAAATCGATCCTGACCAAAATGAGTCTGTAGTGTGAAATAATTTTTGTTGAGTATATAGATTTTAGTTTGGGGTAGTCTTTCAATATTCTATCAGAACTACGAACCATGAAGTATGATTTCTCTGAAACCATTGTAGATTTCAAATCGATCCTGACCACAATGAGTCTGTAGTGTGAAATAATTTTGCTCCAGTGGATAGATTTTAGTTTGGGGTAGTATTTCAATATTCTAGCAGAACTACGAACCATGAAGTATGATATCTCTGAAACCATGGTAGATTTCAAATCGATCCTGACCAAAATGAGTCTGTAGTGTAAAATAATTTTTGTTGAGTGGATAGATTTTAGTTTGGGGTAGTCTTTCAATATTCTAGCAGAACTACGAACCATGAAGTATGATTTCTCTGAAACCATGGTAGATTTCAAATCGATCCTGACCAAAATGAGTCTGTAGTGTAAAATAATTTTTGTTGAGTGGATAGATTTTAGTTTGGGGTAGTCTTTCAATATTCTAGCCGAACTACGAACCATGAAGTATGATTTCTCTGAAACCATGGTAGTTTTCAAATCGATCCTGACCACAATGAGTCTGTAGTGTGAAATAATTTTTGTTGAGTGGATAGATTTTAGTTTGGGGTAGTCTTTCAATATTCTAGCAGAACTACGAACCATGAAGTATAATTTCTCTGAAACCATGGTAGATTTCAAATCGATCCTGACCACAATGAACATGTAGTGTGAAATAATTTTAGCTTGAGTCAATGGATTTTAGTTTCGGGTAGTCGTTCAACATTCTAACAGAGCTACGAATCCTGAAGTAAGATTTCTCTGAATCCATGATAGATTTCAAATCGATCCTGACCACAATGAGTCTGTAG
Source organism: Xylota sylvarum (assembly GCA_905220385.1). Taxonomy (NCBI): domain Eukaryota; kingdom Metazoa; phylum Arthropoda; class Insecta; order Diptera; family Syrphidae; genus Xylota; species Xylota sylvarum. Next base: position 685,188 of record CAJMZQ010000065.1, read on the forward strand.
TGTGAAATAATTTTGCTCCAGTGGATAGATTTTAGTTTGGGGTAGTCTTTCAATATTCTATCAGAACTACGAACCATGAAGTATAATTTCTCTGAAACCATGGTAGATTTCAAATCGATCCTGACCAAAATGAGTCTGTAGTGTGAAATAATTTTGCTCCAGTGGATAGATTTTAGTTTGGGGTAGTCTTTCAATATTCTATCAGAACTACGAACCATGAAGTATGATTTCTCTGAAACCATGGTAGATTTCAAATCGATCCTGACCAAAATGAGTCTGTAGTGTGAAATAATTTTGCTCCAGTGGATAGATTTTAGTTTGGGGTAGTCTTTCAATATTCTATCAGAACTACGAACCATGAAGTATAATTTCTCTGAAACCATGGTAGATTTCAAATCGATCCTGACCAAAATGAGTCTGTAGTGTAAAATAATTTTTGTTGAGTGGATAGATTTTAGCTTGGGGTAGTCTTTCAATATTCTAGCAGAACTACGAACCATGAGGTATAATTTCTCTGAAACCATGGTAGATTTCAAATCGATCCTGACCACAATGAGTCTGTAGTGTGAAATAATTTTTGTTGAGTGGATAGATTTTAGTTTATGGTAGTCTTTCAATATTCTAGCCGAACTACGAACCATGAAGTATGATTTCTCTGAAACCATGGTAGATTTCAAATCGATCCTGACCAAAATGAGTCTGTAGTGTAAAATAATTTTTGTTGAGTGGATAGATTTTAGTTTGGGGTAGTCTTTCAATATTCTAGCAGAACTACGAACCATGAAGTATGATTTCTCTGAAACCATGGTAGATTTCAAATTGATCCTGACCAAAATGAGTCTGTAGTGTGAAATAATTTTTGTTGAGTATATAGATTTTAGTTTGGGGTAGTCTTTCAATATTCTAGCAGAACTACGAACCATGAAGTATGATTTCTCTGAAACCATGGTAGTTTTCAAATCGATCCTGACCACAATGAGTCTGTAGTGTGAAATAATTTTGCTCCAGTGGATAGATTTTAGTTTGGGGTAGTCTTTCAATATTCTAGCAGAACTACGAACCATGAAGTATGATTTCTCTGAAACCATGGTAGATTTCAAATCGATCCTGACCAAAATGAGTCTGTAGTGTGAAATAATTTTTGTTGAGTGGATAGATTTTAGTTTGGGGTAGTCTTTCAATATTCTAGCCGAACTACGAACCATGAAGTATGATTTCTCTGAAACCATGGTAGTTTTCAAATCGATCCTGACCACAATGAGTCTGTAGTGTGAAATAATTTTGCTCCAGTGGATAGATTTTAGTTTGGGGTAGTCTTTCAATATTCTATCAGAACTACGAACCATGAAGTATAATTTCTCTGAAACCATGGTAGATTTCAAATCGATCCTGACCAAAATGAGTCTGTAGTGTAAAATAATTTTTGTTGAGTGGATAGATTTTAGCTTGGGGTAGTCTTTCAATATTCTAGCAGAACTACGAACCATGAGGTATAATTTCTCTGAAACCATGGGAGATTTCAAATCGATCCTGACCACAATGAGTCTGTAGTGTGAAATAATTTTTGTTGAGTGGATAGATTTTAGTTTGGGGTAGTCTTTCAATATTCTAGCCGAACTACGAACCATGAAGTATGATTTCTCTGAAACCATGGTAGATTTCAAATCGATCCTGACCAAAATGAGTCTGTAGTGTAAAATAATTTTTGTTGAGTGGATAGATTTTAGTTTGGGGTAGTCTTTCAATATTCTATCAGTACTACGAACCATGAAGTATAATTTCTCTGAAACCATTGTAGATTTCAAATCGATCCTGACCAAAATGAGTCTGTAGTGTGAAATAATTTTTGTTGAGTATATAGATTTTAGTTTGGGGTAGTCTTTTAATATTCTAGCAGAACTACGAACCATGAAGTATGATTTCTCTGTAACCATGGTAGATTTCAAATCGATCCTGACCACAATGAGTCTGTAGTGTGAAATAATTTTGCTCCAGTGGATAGATTTTAGTTTGGGGTAGTCTTTCAATATTCTAGCAGAACTACGAACCATGAAGTATGATTTCTCTGAAACCATGGTAGATTTCAAATCGATCCTGACCAAAATGAGTCTGTAGTGTGAAATAACTTTTGTTGAGTGGATAGATTTTAGTTTGGGGTAGTCTTTCAATATTCTAGCAGAACTACGAACCATGAAGTAAGATTTCTCTGAAACCATGATAGATTTCAAGTCGATCCTGACCACAATGAACATGTAGTGTGAAATAATTTTTGCTTGAGTCAATGGATTTTAGTTTCGGGTAGTCGTTCAACATTCTAACAGAGCTACGAATCCTGAGGTAAGATTTCTCTGAATCCATGATAGATTTCAAATCGATCCTGACCACAATGAGTCTGTAGTGTGAAATAATTTTGCTCCAGTGGATAGATTTTAGTTTGGGGTAGTCTTTCAATATTCTATCAGAACTACGAACCATGAAGTATGATTTCTCTGAAACCATGGTAGATTTCAAATCGATCCTGACCACAATGAGTCTGTAGTGTAAAATAATTTTTGTTGAGTGGATAGATTTTAGTTTGGGGTAGTCTTTCAATATTCTATCAGTACTACGAACCATGAAGTATAATTTCTCTGAAACCATGGTAGATTTCAAATCGATCCTGACCACAATGAGTCTGTAGTGTGAAATAATTTTGGTCCAGTGGATAGATTTTAGTTTGGGGTAGTCTTTCAATATTCTATCAGAACTACGAACCATGAAGTATGATTTCTCTGAAACCATGGTAGATTTCAAATCGATCCTGACCACAATGAGTCTGTAGTGTGAAATAATTTTGGTCCAGTGGATAGATTTTAGTTTGGGGTAGTCTTTCAATATTCTATCAGAACTACGAACCATGAAGTATGATTTCTCTGAAACCATGGTAGATTTCAAATCGATCCTGACCAAAATGAGTCTGTAGTGTAAAATAATTTTTGTTGAGTGGATAGATTTTAGCTTGGGGTAGTCTTTCAATATTCTAGCAGAACTACGAACCATGAGGTATAATTTCTCTGAAACCATGGTAGATTTCAAATCGATCCTGACCACAATAAGTCTGTAGTGTGAAATAATTTTTGTTGAGTGGATAGATTTTAGTTTGGGGTAGTCTTTCAATATTCTAGCCGAACTACGAACCATGAAGTATGATTTCTCTGAAACCATGGTAGTTTTCAAATCGATCCTGACCACAATGAGTCTGTAGTGTGAAACAATTTTGCTCCAGTGGATAGATTTTAGTTTGGGGTAGTCTTTCAATATTCTAGCAGAACTACGAACCATGAAGTATGATTTCTCTGAAACCATGATAGATTTCAAATTGATCCTGACCAAAATGAGTCTGTAGTGTGAAATAATTTTTGTTGAGTGGATAGATTTTAGTTTGGGGTAGTCTTTCAATATTCTAGCAGAACTACGAACCATGAAGTATGATTTCTCTGAAACCATGGTAGATTTCAAATCGATCCTGACCACAATGAACATGTAGTCTGAAATAATTTTTGCTTGAGTGGATGGATTTTTGTTTCGGGTAGTCTTTCAATATTCTAGCCGAACTACGAACCATGAAGTATGATTTCTCTGAAATCATGGTAGTTTTCAAATCGATCCTGACCACAATGAGTCTGTAGTGTGAAATAATTTTTGTTGAGTATATAGATTTTAGTTTGGGGTAGTCTTTCAATATTCTAGCAGAAGTACGAACCATGAAGTATAATTTCTCTGAAACCATGGTAGATTTCAAATCGATCCTGACCAAAATGAGACTGTAGTGTGAAATAATTTTTGTTGAGTATATAGATTTTAGTTTGGGGTAGTCTTTCAATATTCTATCAGAACTACGAACCATGAAGTATAATTTCTCTGAAACCATGGTAGATTTCAAATCGATCCTGACCACAATGAGTTTGTAGTGTGAAATAATTTTTGTTGAGTGGATAGATTTTAGTTTGGGGTAGTCTTTCAATATTCTAGCAGAACTACGAACCCTGAAGTAAGATTTCTCTGAAACCATGATAGATTTCAAGTCGATCCTGACCACAATGAACATGTAGTGTGAAATAATTTTTGCTTGAGTGGATGGATTTTAGTTTCGGGTAGTCGTTCAACATTCTAACAGAGCTACGAATCCTGAAGTAAGATTTCTCTGAATCCATGATAGATTTCAAATCGATCCTGACAACAACGAGTCTGTAGTGTGAAATAATTTTGCTCCAGTGGATAGATTTTAGTTTGGGGTAGTCTTTCAATATTCTATCAGAACTACGAACCATGAAGTATGATTTCTCTGAAACCATGGTAGATTTCAAATCGATCCTGACCAAAATGAGTCTGTAGTGTGAAATAATTTTGCTCCAGTGGATAGATTTTAGTTTGGGGTAGTCTTTCAATATTCTATCAGAACTACGAACCATGAAGTATAATTTCTCTGAAACCATGGTAGATTTCAAATCGATCCTGACCAAAATGAGTCTGTAGTGTAAAATAATTTTTGTTGAGTGGATAGATTTTAGCTTGGGGTAGTCTTTCAATATTCTAGCAGAACTACGAACCATGAGGTATAATTTCTCTGAAACCATGGTAGATTTCATAACGATCCTGACCACAATGAGTCTGTAGTGTGAAATAATTTTTGTTGAGTGGATAGATTTTAGTTTGGGGTAGTCTTTCAATATTCTAGCCGAACTACGAACCATGAAGTATGATTTCTCTGAAACCATGGTAGTTTTCAAATCGATCCTGACCACAATGAGTCTGTAGTGTGAAATAATTTTGCTCCAGTGGATAGATTTTAGTTTGGGGTAGTCTTTCAATATTCTATCAGAACTACGAACCATGAAGTATAATTTCTCTGAAACCATGGTAGATTTCAAATCGATCCTGACCAAAATGAGTCTGTAGTGTAAAATAATTTTTGTTGAGTGGATAGATTTTAGTTTGGGGTAGTCTTTCAATATTCTAGCAGAACTACGAACCATGAAGTATGATTTCTCTGAAACCATGGTAGATTTCAAATCGATCCTGACCAAAATGAGTCTGTAGTGTGAAATAATTTTGCTCCAGTGGATAGATTTTAGTTTGGGGCAGTCTTTCAATATTCTATCAGAACTACGAACCATGAAGTATAATTTCTCTGAAACCATGGTAGATTTCAAATCGATCCTGACCAAAATGAGTCTGTAGTGTAAAATAATTTTTGTTGAGTGGATAGATTTTAGCTTGGGGTAGTCTTTCAATAATCTAGCAGAACTACGAACCATGAAGTATAATTTCTCTGAAACCATGGTAGATTTCAAATCGATCCTGACCACAATGAGTCTGTAGTGTGAAATAATTTTTGTTGAGTGAATAGATTTTAGTTTGGGGTAGTCTTTCAATATTCTAGCCGAACTACGAACCATGAAGTATGATTTCTCTGAAACCATGGTAGATTTCAAATCGATCCTGACCAAAATGAGTCTGTAGTGTAAAATAATTTTTGTTGAGTGGATAGATTTTAGTTTGGGGTAGTCTTTCAATATTCTAGCAGAACTACGAACCATGAAGTATGATTTCTCTGAAACCATGGTAGATTTCAAATCGATCCTGACCAAAATGAGTCTGTAGTGTGAAATAATTTTGCTCCAGTGGATAGATTTTAGTTTGGGGCAGTCTTTCAATATTCTATCAGAACTACGAACCATGAAGTATAATTTCTCTGAAACCATGGTAGATTTCAAATCGATCCTGACCAAAATGAGTCTGTAGTGTAAAATAATTTTTGTTGAGTGGATAGATTTTAGCTTGGGGTAGTCTTTCAATAATCTAGCAGAACTACGAACCATGAAGTATAATTTCTCTGAAACCATGGTAGATTTCAAATCGATCCTGACCACAATGAGTCTGTAGTGTGAAATAATTTTTGTTGAGTGAATAGATTTTAGTTTGGGGTAGTCTTTCAATATTCTAGCCGAACTACGAACCATGAAGTATGATTTCTCTGAAACCATGGTAGATTTCAAATCGATCCTGACCACAATGAGCCTGTAGTGTGAAATAATTTTGCTCCAGTGGATAGATTTTAGTTTGGGGTAGTCTTTCAATATTCTAGCAGAACTACGAACCATGAAGTATGATTTCTCTGAAACCATGGTAGATTTCAAATCGATCCTGACCAAAATGAGTCTGTAGTGTAAAATAATTTTTGTTGAGTGGATAGATTTTAGTTTGGGGTAGTCTTTCAATATTCTAGCAGAACTACGAACCATGAAGTATGATTTCTCTGAAACCATGGTAGATTTCAAATCGATCCTGACCAAAATGAGTCTGTAGTGTAAAATAATTTTTGTTGAGTGGATAGATTTTAGTTTGGGGTAGTCTTTCAATATTCTAGCAGAAGTACGAACCATGAAGTATAATTTCTCTGAAACCATGGTAGATTTCAAATCGATCCTGACCAAAATGAGTCTGTAGTGTAAAATAATTTTTGTTGAGTGGATAGATTTTAGTTTGGGGTAGTCTTTCAATATTCTAGCAGAACTACGAACCATGAAGTATGATTTCTCTGAAACCATGGTAGATTTCAAATCGATCCTGACCAAAATGAGTCTGTAGTGTGAAATAATTTTTGTTGAGTATATAGATTTTAGTTTGGGGTAGTCTTTCAATATTCTATCAGAACTACGAACCATGAAGTATAATTTCTTTGAAACCATGGTAGATTTCAAATCGATCCTGACCACAATGAGTCTGTAGTGTGAAATAATTTTTGTTGAGTGGATAGATTTTAGTTTGGGGTAGTCTTTCAATATTCTAGCAGAACTACGAACCCTGAAGTAAGATTTCTCTGAAACCATGATAGATTTCAAGTCGATCCTGACCACAATGAACATGTAGTGTGAAATAATTTTTGCTTGAGTGGATGGATTTTAGTTTCGGGTAGTCGTTCAACATTCTAACAGAGCTACGAATCCTGAAGTAAGATTTCTCTGAATCCATGATAGATTTCAAATCGATCCTGACAACAACGAGTCTGTAGTGTGAAATAATTTTGCTCCAGTGGATAGATTTTAGTTTGGGGTAGTCTTTCAATATTCTATCAGAACTACGAACCATGAAGTATAATTTCTCTGAAACCATGGTAGATTTCAAATCGATCCTGACCAAAATGAGTCTGTAGTGTAAAATAATTTTTGTTGAGTGGATAGATTTTAGTTTGGGGTAGTCTTTCAATATTCTAGCAGAACTACGAACCATGAGGTATAATTTCTCTGAAACCATGGTAGATTTCAAATCGATCCTGACCACAATGAGTCTGTAGTGTGAAATAATTTTTGTTGAGTGGATAGATTTTAGTTTGGGGTAGTCTTTCAATATTCTAGCCGAACTACGAACCATGAGGTATAATTTCTCTGAAACCATGGGAGATTTCAAATCGATCCTGACCACAATGAGTCTGTAGTGTGAAATAATTTTTGTTGAGTGGATAGATTTTAGTTTGGGGTAGTCTTTCAATATTCTAGCCGAACTACGAACCATGAAGTATGATTTCTCTGAAACCATGGTAGATTTCAAATCGATCCTGACCAAAATGAGTCTGTAGTGTAAAATAATTTTTGTTGAGTGGATAGATTTTAGTTTGGGGTAGTCTTTCAATATTCTATCAGTACTACGAACCATGAAGTATAATTTCTCTGAAACCATTGTAGATTTCAAATCGATCCTGACCAAAATGAGTCTGTAGTGTGAAATAATTTTTGTTGAGTATATAGATTTTAGTTTGGGGTAGTCTTTTAATATTCTAGCAGAACTACGAACCATGAAGTATGATTTCTCTGTAACCATGGTAGATTTCAAATCGATCCTGACCACAATGAGTCTGTAGTGTGAAATAATTTTGCTCCAGTGGATAGATTTTAGTTTGGGGTAGTCTTTCAATATTCTAGCAGAACTACGAACCATGAAGTATGATTTCTCTGAAACCATGGTAGATTTCAAATCGATCCTGACCAAAATGAGTCTGTAGTGTGAAATAACTTTTGTTGAGTGGATAGATTTTAGTTTGGGGTAGTCTTTCAATATTCTATCAGTACTACGAACCATGAAGTATAATTTCTCTGAAACCATTGTAGATTTCAAATCGATCCTGACCAAAATGAGTCTGTAGTGTGAAATAATTTTTGTTGAGTATATAGATTTTAGTTTGGGGTAGTCTTTTAATATTCTAGCAGAACTACGAACCATGAAGTATGATTTCTCTGTAACCATGGTAGATTTCAAATCGATCCTGACCACAATGAGTCTGTAGTGTGAAATAATTTTGCTCCAGTGGATAGATTTTAGTTTGGGGTAGTCTTTCAATATTCTAGCAGAACTACGAACCATGAAGTATGATTTCTCTGAAACCATGGTAGATTTCAAATCGATCCTGACCAAAATGAGTCTGTAGTGTGAAATAACTTTTGTTGAGTGGATAGATTTTAGTTTGGGGTAGTCTTTCAATATTCTAGCAGAACTACGAACCATGAAGTAAGATTTCTCTGAAACCATGATAGATTTCAAGTCGATCCTGACCACAATGAACATGTAGTGTGAAATAATTTTTGCTTGAGTCAATGGATTTTAGTTTCGGGTAGTCGTTCAACATTCTAACAGAGCTACGAATCCTGAGGTAAGATTTCTCTGAATCCATGATAGATTTCAAATCGATCCTGACCACAATGAGTCTGTAGTGTGAAATAATTTTGCTCCAGTGGATAGATTTTAGTTTGGGGTAGTCTTTCAATATTCTATCAGAACTACGAACCATGAAGTATGATTTCTCTGAAACCATGGTAGATTTCAAATCGATCCTGACCACAATGAGTCTGTAGTGTAAAATAATTTTTGTTGAGTGGATAGATTTTAGTTTGGGGTAGTCTTTCAATATTCTATCAGTACTACGAACCATGAAGTATAATTTCTCTGAAACCATGGTAGATTTCAAATCGATCCTGACCACAATGAGTCTGTAGTGTGAAATAATTTTGGTCCAGTGGATAGATTTTAGTTTGGGGTAGTCTTTCAATATTCTATCAGAACTACGAACCATGAAGTATGATTTCTCTGAAACCATGGTAGATTTCAAATCGATCCTGACCACAATGAGTCTGTAGTGTGAAATAATTTTGGGCCAGTGGATAGATTTTAGTTTGGGGTAGTCTTTCAATATTCTATCAGAACTACGAACCATGAAGTATGATTTCTCTGAAACCATGGTAGATTTCAAATCGATCCTGACCAAAATGAGTCTGTAGTGTAAAATAATTTTTGTTGAGTGGATAGATTTTAGCTTGGGGTAGTCTTTCAATATTCTAGCAGAACTACGAACCATGAGGTATAATTTCTCTGAAACCATGGTAGATTTCAAATCGATCCTGACCACAATAAGTCTGTAGTGTGAAATAATTTTTGTTGAGTGGATAGATTTTAGTTTGGGGTAGTCTTTCAATATTCTAGCCGAACTACGAACCATGAAGTATGATTTCTCTGAAACCATGGTAGTTTTCAAATCGATCCTGACCACAATGAGTCTGTAGTGTGAAACAATTTTGCTCCAGTGGATAGATTTTAGTTTGGGGTAGTCTTTCAATATTCTAGCAGAACTACGAACCATGAAGTATGATTTCTCTGAAACCATGATAGATTTCAAATTGATCCTGACCAAAATGAGTCTGTAGTGTGAAATAATTTTTGTTGAGTGGATAGATTTTAGTTTGGGGTAGTCTTTCAATATTCTAGCAGAACTACGAACCATGAAGTATGATTTCTCTGAAACCATGGTAGATTTCAAATCGATCCTGACCACAATGAACATGTAGTCTGAAATAATTTTTGCTTGAGTGGATGGATTTTTGTTTCGGGTAGTCTTTCAATATTCTAGCCGAACTACGAACCATGAAGTATGATTTCTCTGAAATCATGGTAGTTTTCAAATCGATCCTGACCACAATGAGTCTGTAGTGTGAAATAATTTTTGTTGAGTATATAGATTTTAGTTTGGGGTAGTCTTTCAATATTCTAGCAGAAGTACGAACCATGAAGTATAATTTCTCTGAAACCATGGTAGATTTCAAATCGATCCTGACCAAAATGAGACTGTAGTGTGAAATAATTTTTGTTGAGTATATAGATTTTAGTTTGGGGTAGTCTTTCAATATTCTATCAGAACTACGAACCATGAAGTATAATTTCTCTGAAACCATGGTAGATTTCAAATCGATCCTGACCACAATGAGTTTGTAGTGTGAAATAATTTTTGTTGAGTGGATAGATTTTAGTTTGGGGTAGTCTTTCAATATTCTAGCAGAACTACGAACCCTGAAGTAAGATTTCTCTGAAACCATGATAGATTTCAAGTCGATCCTGACCACAATGAACATGTAGTGTGAAATAATTTTTGCTTGAGTGGATGGATTTTAGTTTCGGGTAGTCGTTCAACATTCTAACAGAGCTACGAATCCTGAAGTAAGATTTCTCTGAATCCATGATAGATTTCAAATCGATCCTGACAACAACGAGTCTGTAGTGTGAAATAATTTTGCTCCAGTGGATAGATTTTAGTTTGGGGTAGTCTTTCAATATTCTATCAGAACTACGAACCATGAAGTATGATTTCTCTGAAACCATGGTAGATTTCAAATCGATCCTGACCAAAATGAGTCTGTAGTGTGAAATAATTTTGCTCCAGTGGATAGATTTTAGTTTGGGGTAGTCTTTCAATATTCTATCAGAACTACGAACCATGAAGTATAATTTCTCTGAAACCATGGTAGATTTCAAATCGATCCTGACCAAAATGAGTCTGTAGTGTAAAATAATTTTTGTTGAGTGGATAGATTTTAGCTTGGGGTAGTCTTTCAATATTCTAGCAGAACTACGAACCATGAGGTATAATTTCTCTGAAACCATGGTAGATTTCATAACGATCCTGACCACAATGAGTCTGTAGTGTGAAATAATTTTTGTTGAGTGGATAGATTTTAGTTTGGGGTAGTCTTTCAATATTCTAGCCGAACTACGAACCATGAAGTATGATTTCTCTGAAACCATGGTAGTTTTCAAATCGATCCTGACCACAATGAGTCTGTAGTGTGAAATAATTTTGGTCCAGTGGATAGATTTTAGTTTGGGGTAGTCTTTCAATATTCTAGCCGAACTACGAACCATGAAGTATGATTTCTCTGAAACCATGGTAGATTTCAAATCGATCCTGACCAAAATGAGTCTGTAGTGTAAAATAATTTTTGTTGAGTGGATAGATTTTAGTTTGGGGTAGTCTTTCAATATTCTAGCAGAACTACGAACCATGAAGTATGATTTCTCTGAAACCATGGTAGATTTCAAATCGATCCTGACCAAAATGAGTCTGTAGTGTGAAATAATTTTGCTCCAGTGGATAGATTTTAGTTTGGGGCAGTCTTTCAATATTCTATCAGAACTACGAACCATGAAGTATAATTTCTCTGAAACCATGGTAGATTTCAAATCGATCCTGACCAAAATGAGTCTGTAGTGTAAAATAATTTTTGTTGAGTGGATAGATTTTAGCTTGGGGTAGTCTTTCAATAATCTAGCAGAACTACGAACCATGAAGTATAATTTCTCTGAAACCATGGTAGATTTCAAATCGATCCTGACCACAATGAGTCTGTAGTGTGAAATAATTTTTGTTGAGTGAATAGATTTTAGTTTGGGGTAGTCTTTCAATATTCTAGCCGAACTACGAACCATGAAGTATGATTTCTCTGAAACCATGGTAGATTTCAAATCGATCCTGACCAAAATGAGTCTGTAGTGTAAAATAATTTTTGTTGAGTGGATAGATTTTAGTTTGGGGTAGTCTTTCAATATTCTAGCAGAACTACGAACCATGAAGTATGATTTCTCTGAAACCATGGTAGATTTCAAATCGATCCTGACCAAAATGAGTCTGTAGTGTGAAATAATTTTGCTCCAGTGGATAGATTTTAGTTTGGGGCAGTCTTTCAATATTCTATCAGAACTACGAACCATGAAGTATAATTTCTCTGAAACCATGGTAGATTTCAAATCGATCCTGACCAAAATGAGTCTGTAGTGTAAAATAATTTTTGTTGAGTGGATAGATTTTAGCTTGGGGTAGTCTTTCAATAATCTAGCAGAACTACGAACCATGAAGTATAATTTCTCTGAAACCATGGTAGATTTCAAATCGATCCTGACCACAATGAGTCTGTAGTGTGAAATAATTTTTGTTGAGTGAATAGATTTTAGTTTGGGGTAGTCTTTCAATATTCTAGCCGAACTACGAACCATGAAGTATGATTTCTCTGAAACCATGGTAGATTTCAAATCGATCCTGACCACAATGAGCCTGTAGTGTGAAATAATTTTGCTCCAGTGGATAGATTTTAGTTTGGGGTAGTCTTTCAATATTCTAGCAGAACTACGAACCATGAAGTATGATTTCTCTGAAACCATGGTAGATTTCAAATCGATCCTGACCAAAATGAGTCTGTAGTGTAAAATAATTTTTGTTGAGTGGATAGATTTTAGTTTGGGGTAGTCTTTCAATATTCTAGCAGAACTACGAACCATGAAGTATGATTTCTCTGAAACCATGGTAGATTTCAAATCGATCCTGACCAAAATGAGTCTGTAGTGTAAAATAATTTTTGTTGAGTGGATAGATTTTAGTTTGGGGTAGTCTTTCAATATTCTAGCAGAAGTACGAACCATGAAGTATAATTTCTCTGAAACCATGGTAGATTTCAAATCGATCCTGACCAAAATGAGTCTGTAGTGTAAAATAATTTTTGTTGAGTGGATAGATTTTAGTTTGGGGTAGTCTTTCAATATTCTAGCAGAACTACGAACCATGAAGTATGATTTCTCTGAAACCATGGTAGATTTCAAATCGATCCTGACCAAAATGAGTCTGTAGTGTGAAATAATTTTTGTTGAGTATATAGATTTTAGTTTGGGGTAGTCTTTCAATATTCTATCAGAACTACGAACCATGAAGTATAATTTCTTTGAAACCATGGTAGATTTCAAATCGATCCTGACCACAATGAGTCTGTAGTGTGAAATAATTTTTGTTGAGTGGATAGATTTTAGTTTGGGGTAGTCTTTCAATATTCTAGCAGAACTACGAACCCTGAAGTAAGATTTCTCTGAAACCATGATAGATTTCAAGTCGATCCTGACCACAATGAACATGTAGTGTGAAATAATTTTTGCTTGAGTGGATGGATTTTAGTTTCGGGTAGTCGTTCAACATTCTAACAGAGCTACGAATCCTGAAGTAAGATTTCTCTGAATCCATGATAGATTTCAAATCGATCCTGACAACAACGAGTCTGTAGTGTGAAATAATTTTGCTCCAGTGGATAGATTTTAGTTTGGGGTAGTCTTTCAATATTCTATCAGAACTACGAACCATGAAGTATAATTTCTCTGAAACCATGGTAGATTTCAAATCGATCCTGACCAAAATGAGTCTGTAGTGTAAAATAATTTTTGTTGAGTGGATAGATTTTAGTTTGGGGTAGTCTTTCAATATTCTAGCAGAACTACGAACCATGAGGTATAATTTCTCTGAAACCATGGTAGATTTCAAATCGATCCTGACCACAATGAGTCTGTAGTGTGAAATAATTTTTGTTGAGTGGATAGATTTTAGTTTGGGGTAGTCTTTCAATATTCTAGCCGAACTACGAACCATGAAGTATGATTTCTCTGAAACCATGGTAGTTTTCAAATCGATCCTGACCACAATGAGTCTGTAGTGTGAAATAATTTTGCTCCAGTGGATAGATTTTAGTTTCGGGTAGTCTTTCAATATTCTATCAGAACTACGAACCATGAAGTATAATTTCTCTGAAACCATGGTAGATTTCAAATCGATCCTGACCAAAATGAGTCTGTAGTGTGAAATAATTGTGCTCCAGTGGATAGATTTTAGTTTGGGGTAGTCTTTCAATATTCTATCAGAACTACGAACCATGAAGTATGATTTCTCTGAAACCATGGTAGATTTCAAATCGATCCTGACCAAAATGAGTCTGTAGTGTGAAATAATTTTGCTCCAGTGGATAGATTTTATTTTGGGGTAGTCTTTCAATATTCTATCAGAACTACGAACCATGAAGTATAATTTCTCTGAAACCATGGTAGATTTCAAATCGATCCTGACCAAAATGAGTCTGTAGTGTAAAATAATTTTTCTTGAGTGGATAGATTTTAGCTTGGGGTAGTCTTTCAATATTCTAGCAGAACTACGAACCATGAGGTATAATTTCTCTGAAACCATGGTAGATTTCAAATCGATCCTGACCACAATGAGTCTGTAGTGTGAAATAATTTTTGTTGTGGATAGATTTTAGTTTGGGGTAGTCTTTCAATATTCTAGCCGAACTACGAACCATGAAGTATGATTTCTCTGAAACCATGGTAGTTTTCAAATCGATCCTGACCACAATGAGTCTGTAGTGTGAAATAATTTTGCTCCAGTGGATAGATTTTAGTTTGGGGTAGTCTTTCAATATTCTAGCAGAACTACGAACCATGAAGTATGATTTCTCTGAAACCATGGTAGATTTCAAATCGATCCTGACCAAAATGAGTCTGTAGTGTAAAATAATTTTTGTTGAGTGGATAGATTTTAGTTTGGGGTAGTCTTTCAATATTCTAGCAGAACTACGAACCATGAAGTATGATTTCTCTGAAACCATGGTAGATTTCAAATTGATCCTGACCAAAATGAGTCTGTAGTGTGAAATAATTTTTGTTGAGTATATAGATTTTAGTTTGGGGTAGTCTTTCAATATTCTAGCAGAACTACGAACCATGAAGTATGATTTCTCTGTAACCATGGTAGATTTCAAATCGATCAAATGACCACAATGAGTCTGTAGTGTGAAATAATTTTGCTCCAGTGGATAGATTTTAGTTTGGGGTAGTCTTTCAATATTCTAGCAGAACTACGAACCATGAAGTATGATTTCTCTGAAACCATGGTAGATTTCAAATCGATCCTGAATAAAATGAGTCTGTAGTGTGAAATAATTTTTGTTGAGTATATAGATTTTAGTTTGGGGTAGTCTTTCAATATTCTATCAGAACTACGAACCATGAAGTATGATTTCTCTGAAACCATTGTAGATTTCAAATCGATCCTGACCACAATGAGTCTGTAGTGTGAAATAATTTTGCTCCAGTGGATAGATTTTAGTTTGGGGTAGTCTTTCAATATTCTATCAGAACTACGAACCATGAAGTATAATTTCTCTGAAACCATGGTAGATTTCAAATCGATCCTGACCACAATGAGTTTGTAGTGTGAAATAATTTTGCTCCAGTGGATAGATTTTAGTTTGGGGTAGTCTTTCAATATTCTATCAGAACTACGAACCATGAAGTATAATTTCTCTGAAACCATGGTAGATTTCAAATCGATCCTGACCAAAATGAGTCTGTAGTGTAAAATAATTTTTGTTGAGTGGATAGATTTTAGTTTGGGGTAGTCTTTCAATATTCTAGCAGAACTACGAACCATGAAGTATGATTTCTCTGAAACCATGGTAGATTTCAAATCGATCCTGACCAAAATGAGTCTGTAGTGTGAAATAATTTTTGTTGAGTATATAGATTTTAGTTTGGGGTAGTCTTTCAATATTCTATCAGAACTACGAACCATGAAGTATAATTTCTCTGAAACCATGGTAGATTTCAAATCGATCCTGACCACAATGAGTCTGTAGTGTGAAATAATTTTGCTCCAGTGGATAGATTTTAGTTTGTGGTAGTCTTTCAATATTCTATCAGAACTACGAACCATGAAGTATAATTTCTCTGAAACCATGGTAGATTTCAAATCGATCCTGACCACAATGAGTCTGTAGTGTGAAATAATTTTGCTATAGTGGTTAGATTTTAGTTTGGGTTAGTCTTTCAATATTCTATCAGAACTACGAACCATGAAGTATGATTTCTCTGAAACCATGATAGATTTCAAATCGATCCTGACCAAAATGAGTCTGTAGTGTAAAATAATTTTTGTTGAGTGGATAGATTTTAGTTTGGGGTAGTCTTTCAATATTCTAGCAGAGCTACGAACCATGAAGTATGATTTCTCTGAAACCATGGTAGTTTTCAAATCGATCCTGACCAAAATGAGTCTATAGTGTGAAATAATTTTGCTCCAGTGGATAGATTTTAGTTTGGGATAGTCTTTCAATATTCTATCAGAACTACGAACCATGAAGTATGATTTCTCTGAAACCATGGTAGATTTCAAATCGATCCTGACCACAATGAGTCTGTAGTGTGAAATAATTTTTGTTGAGTGGATAGATTTTAGTTTGGGGTAGTCTTTCAATATTCTAGCAGAACTACGAACCCTGAAGTAAGATTTGTCTGAAACCATGATAGATTTCAAGTCGATCCTGACCACAATGAACATGTAGTGTGAAATAATTTTTGCTTGAGTGGATGGATTTTAGTTTCGGGTAGTCGTTCAACATTCTAACAGAGCTACGAATCCTGAAGTAAGATTTCTCTGAAACCATGATAGATTTCAAGTCGATCCTGACCACAATGAACATGTAGTGTGAAATAATTTTTGCTTGAGTGGATAGATTTTAGTTTGGGGTAGTCTTTCAATATTCTAGCAGAGCTACGAACCATGAAGTATGATTTCTCTGAAACCATGGTAGATTTCAAATCGATCCTGACCAAAATGAGTCTATAGTGTGAAATAATTTTGCTCCAGTGGATAGATTTTAGTTTGGGATAGTCTTTCAATATTCTAGCAGAGCTACGAACCATGAAGTATGATTTCTCTGAAACCATGGTAGATTTCAAATCGATCCTGACCAAAATGAGTCTATAGTGTGAAATAATTTTGCTCCAGTGGATAGATTTTAGTTTGGGATAGTCTTTCAATATTCTATCAGAACTACGAACCATGAAGTATGATTTCTCTGAAACCATGATAGATTTCAAATCGATCCTGACCAAAATGAGTCTGTAGTGTAAAATAATTTTTGTTGAGTGGATAGATTTTAGTTTGGGGTAGTCTTTCAATATTCTATCAGAACTACGAACCATGAAGTATAATTTCTCTGAAACCATGATAGATTTCAAATCGATCCTGATCACAATGAGTCTGTAGTGTGAAATAATTTTGCTCCAGTGGATAGATTTTAGTTTGGGGTAGTCTTTCAATATTCTATCAGAACTACGAACCATGAAGTATGATTTCTCTGAAACCATGGTAGATTTCAAATCGATCCTGACCAAAATGAGTCTGTAGTGTGAAATAATTTTGCTCCAGTGGATAGATTTTAGTTTAGGGTAGTCTTTCAATATTCTATCAGAACTACGAACCATGAAGTATAATTTCTCTGAAACCATGGTAGATTTCAAATCGATCCTGACCAAAATGAGTCTGTAGTGTAAAATAATTTTTGTTGAGTGGATAGATTTTAGCTTGGGGTAGTCTTTCAATATTCTAGCAGAACTACGAACCATGAGGTATAATTTCTCTGAAACCATGGTAGATTTCAAATCGATCCTGACCACAATGAGTCTGTAGTGTGAAATAATTTTTGTTGAGTGGATAGATTTTAGTTTGGGGTAGTCTTTCAATATTCTAGCCGAACTACGAACCATGAAGTATGATTTCTCTGAAACCATGGTAGATTTCAAATCGATCCTGACCACAATGAGTCTGTAGTGTGAAATAATTTTGCTCCAGTGGATAGATTTTAGTTTGGGGTAGTCTTTCAATATTCTAGCCGAACTACGAACCATGAAGTATGATTTCTCTGAAACCATGGTAGTTTTCAAATCGATCCTGACCACAATGAGTCTGTAGTGTGAAATAATTTTTGTTGAGTGGATAGATTTTAGTTTGGGGTAGTCTTTCAATATTCTAGCCGAACTACGAACCATGAAGTATGATTTCTCTGAAACCATGGTAGATTTCAAATCGATCCTGACCAAAATGAGTCTGTAGTGTGAAATAATTTTGCTCCAGTGGATAGATTTTAGTTTGGGGTAGTCTTTCAATATTCTAGCAGAACTACGAACCATGAAGTATAATTTCTCTGAAACCATGGTAGATTTCAAATCGATCCTGACCAAAATGAGTCTGTAGTGTGAAATCATTTTGCTCCAGTGGATAGATTTTAGTTTGGGGTAGTCTTTCAATATTCTAGCAGAACTACGAACCATGAAGTATGATTTCTCTGAAACCATGGTAGATTTCAAATCGATCCTGACCACAATGAGTCTGTAGTGTGAAATAATTTTTGTTGAGTGGATAGATTTTAGTTTGGGGTAGTCTTTCAATATTCTAGCAGAACTACGAACCATGAAGTATGATTTCTCTGAAACCATGGTAGTTTTCAAATCGATCCTGACCACAATGAGTCTGTAGTGTGAAATAATTTTGCTCCAGTGGATAGATTTTAGTTTGGGGTAGTCTTTCAATATTCTAGCCGCACTACGAACCATGAAGTATGATTTCTCTGAAACCATGGTAGATTTCAAATCGATCCTGACCACAATGAGTCTGTAGTGTGAAATAATTTTTGTTGAGTGGATAGATTTTAGTTTGGGGTAGTCTTTCAATATTCTAGCCAAACTACGAACCATGAAGTATAATTTCTCTGAAACCATGGTAGATTTCAAATCGATCCTGACCAAAATGAGTCTGTAGTGTGAAATAATTTTTGTTGAGTGGATAGATTTTAGTTTGGGGTAGTCTTTCAATATTCGAGCCGAACTACGAACCATGAAGTATGATTTCTCTGAAACCATTGTAGATTTCAAATCGATCCAGACCACAATGAGTCTGTAGTGTGAAATAATTTTTGTTGAGTGGATAGATTTTAGTTTGGGGTAGTCTTTCAATATTCTAGCCGAACTACGAACCATGAAGTATGATTTCTCTGAAACCATGGTAGATTTCAAATCGATCCTGACCACAATGAGTCTGTAGTGTGAAATAATTTTGCTATAGTGGATAGATTTTAGTTTGGGGTAGTCTTTCAATATTCTAGCCGAACTACGAACCATGAAGAATGATTTCTCTGAAACCATGGTAGATTTCAAATCGATTGTGACCAAAATGAGTCTGTAGTGTAAAATAATTTTTGTTGAGTATATAGATTTTAGTTTGGGGTAGTCTTTCAATATTCTAGCCGAACTACGAACCATGAAGTATGATTTCTCTGAAACCATGGTAGATTTCACATCGATCCTGACCACAATGAGTCTGTAGTGTGAAATAATTTTTGTTGAGTGGATAGATTTTAGTTTGGGGTAGTCTTTCAATATTCTAGCCGAACTACGAACCATGAAGTATGATTTCTCTGAAACCATGGTAGATTTCAAATCGATCCTGACCACAATGAGTCTGTAGTGTGAAATAATTTTGCTCCAGTGGATAGATTTTAGTTTGGGGTAGTCTTTCAATATTCTAGCCGAACTACGAACCATGAAGTATAATTTTTCTGAAACCATGGTAGATTTCAAATCGATCCGGACCACAATGAGTCTGTAGTGTGAAATAATTTTGCTCCAGTGGATAGATTTTAGTTTGGGGTAGTCTTTCAATATTCTAGCCGAACTACGAACCATGAAGTATGATTTCTCTGAAACCATTGTAGATTTCAAATCGATCCTGACCACAATGAGTCTGTAGTGTGAAATAATTTTGCTCCAGTGGATAGATTTTAGTTTGGGGTAGTCTTTCAATATTCTAGCCGAACTACGAACCATGAAGTATGATTTCTCTGAAACCATGGTAGTTTTCAAATCGATCCTGACCACAATGAGTCTGTAGTGTGAAATAATTTTGCTCCAGTGGATAGATTTTAGTTTGGGGTAGTCTTTCAATATTCTAGCCGAACTACGAACCATGAAGTATGATTTCTCTGAAACCATGGTAGATTTCAAATCGATCCTGACCACAATGAGTCTGTAGTGTGAAATAATTTTGCTCCAGTGGATAGATTTTAGTTTGGGGTAGTCTTTCAATATTCTAGCCGAACTACGAACCATGAAGTATGATTTCTCTGAAACCATGGTAGATTTCAAATCGATCCGGACCACAATGAGTCTGTAGTGTGAAATAATTTTGCTCCAGTGGATAGATTTTAGTTTGGGGTAGTCTTTCAATATTCTAGCCGAACTACGAACCATGAAGTATGATTTCTCTGAAACCATGGTAGTTTTCAAATCGATCCTGACCACAATGAGTCTGTAGTGTGAAATAATTTTTGTTGAGTGGATAGATTTTAGTTTGGGTTAGTCTTTCAATATTCTAGCCGAACTACGAACCATGAAGTATGATTTCTCTGAAACCATGGTAGATTTCAAATCGATCCTGACCACAATGAGTCTGTAGTGTGAAACAATTTTGCTCCAGTGGATAGATTTTAGTTTGGGGTAGTCTTTCAATATTCTAGCCGAACTACGAACCATGAAGTATGATTTCTCTGAAACCATGGTAGATTTCAAATCGATCCTGACCAAAATGAGTCTGTAGTGTGAAATAATTTTGCTCCAGTGGATAGATTTTAGTTTGGGGTAGTCTTTCAATATTCTAGCAGAACTACGAACCATGAAGTATAATTTCTCTGAAACCATGGTAGATTTCAAATCGATCCTGACCAAAATGAGTCTGTAGTGTGAAATCATTTTGCTCCAGTGGATAGATTTTAGTTTGGGGTAGTCTTTCAATATTCTAGCCGCACTACGAACCATGAAGTATGATTTCTCTGAAACCATGGTAGTTTTCAAATCGATCCTGACCACAATGAGTCTGTAGTGTGAAATAATTTTGCTCCAGTGGATAGATTTTAGTTTGGGGTAGTCTTTCAATATTCTAGCCGCACTACGAACCATGAAGTATGATTTCTCTGAAACCATGGTAGATTTCAAATCGATCCGGACCACAATGAGTCTGTAGTGTGAATTAATTTTGCTCCAGTGGATAGATTTTAGTTTGGGGTAGTCTTTCAATATTCTAGCCGAACTACGAACCATGAAGTATGATTTCTCTGAAACCATGGTAGTTTTCAAATCGATCCTGACCACAATGAGTCTGTAGTGTGAAATAATTTTTGTTGAGTGGATAGATTTTAGTTTGGGTTAGTCTTTCAATATTCTAGCCGAACTACGAACCATGAAGTATGATTTCTCTGAAACCATGGTAGATTTCAAATCGATCCGGACCACAATGAGTCTGTAGTGTGAAATAATTTTTGTTGAGTGGATAGATTTTAGTTTGGGGTAGTCTTTCAATATTCTATCAGAACTACGAACCATGAAGTATGATTTCTCTGAAACCATGGTAGATTTCAAATCGATCCTGACCAAAATGAGTCTGTAGTGTGAAATAATTTTGCTCCAGTGGATAGATTTTAGTTTAGGGTAGTCTTTCAATATTCTATCAGAACTACGAACCATGAAGTATAATTTCTCTGAAACCATGGTAGATTTCAAATCGATCCTGACCAAAATGAGTCTGTAGTGTAAAATAATTTTTGTTGAGTGGATAGATTTTAGCCTGGGGTAGTCTTTCAATATTCTAGCAGAACTACGAACCATGAGGTATAATTTCTCTGAAACCATGGTAGATTTCAAATCGATCCTGACCACAATGAGTCTGTAGTGTGAAATAATTTTTGTTGGGTGGATAGATTTTAGTTTGGGGTAGTCTTTCAATATTCTAGCCGAACTACGAACCATGAAGTATGATTTCTCTGAAACCATGGTAGATTTCAAATCGATCCTGACCACAATGAGTCTGTAGTGTGAAATAATTTTGCTCCAGTGGATAGATTTTAGTTTGGGGTAGTCTTTCAATATTCTAGCCGAACTACGAACCATGAAGTATGATTTCTCTGAAACCATGGTAGTTTTCAAATCGATTCTGACCACAATGAGTCTGTAGTGTGAAATAATTTTGCTCCAGTGGATAGATTTTAGTTTGGGGTAGTCTTTCAATATTCTAGCCGAACTACGAACCATGAAGTATGATTTCTCTGAAACCATGGTAGATTTCAAATCGATCCGGACCACAATGAGTCTGTAGTGTGAAATAATTTTGCTGAAGTGGATAGATTTTAGTTTGGGGTAGTCTTTCAATATTCTAGCCGAACTACGAACCATGAAGTATGATTTCTCTGAAACCATGGTAGTTTTCAAATCGATCCTGACCACAATGAGTCTGTAGTGTGAAATAATTTTTGTTGAGTGGATAGATTTTAGTTTGGGTTAGTCTTTCAATATTCTAGCCGAACTACGAACCATGAAGTATGATTTCTCTGAAACCATGGTAGATTTCAAATCGATCCTGACCACAATGAGTCTGTAGTGTGAAATAATTTTGCTCCAGTGGATAGATTTTAGTTTGGGGTAGTCTTTCAATATTCTAGCCGAACTACGAACCATGAAGTATGATTTCTCTGAAACCATGGTAGATTTCAAATCGATCCTGACCAAAATGAGTCTGTAGTGTGAAATAATTTTGCTCCAGTGGATAGATTTTAGTTTGGGGTAGTCTTTCAATATTCTAGCAGAACTACGAACCATGAAGTATAATTTCTCTGAAACCATGGTAGATTTCAAATCGATCCTGACCAAAATGAGTCTGTAGTGTGAAATCATTTTGCTCCAGTGGATAGATTTTAGTTTAGGGTAGTCTTTCAATATTCTATCAGAACTACGAACCATGAAGTATAATTTCTCTGAAACCATGGTAGATTTCAAATCGATCCTGACCAAAATTAGTCTGTAGTGTAAAATAATTTTTGTTGAGTGGATAGATTTTAGCTTGGGGTAGTCTTTCAATATTCTAGCAGAACTACGAACCATGAGGTATAATTTCTCTGAAACCATGGTAGATTTCAAATCGATCCTGACCACAATGAGTCTGTAGTGTGAAATAATTTTTGTTGAGTGGATAGATTTTAGTTTGGGGTAGTCTTTCAATATTCTAGCCGAACTACGAACCATGAAGTATGATTTCTCTGAAACCATGGTAGATTTCAAATCGATCCTGACCACAATGAGTCTGTAGTGTGAAATAATTTTGCTCCAGTGGATAGATTTTAGTTTGGGGTAGTCTTTCAATATTCTAGCCGAACTACGAACCATGAAGTATGATTTCTCTGAAACCATGGTAGTTTTCAAATCGATCCTGACCACAATGAGTCTGTAGTGTGAAATAATTTTTGTTGAGTGGATAGATTTTAGTTTGGGGTAGTCTTTCAATATTCTAGCCGAACTACGAACCATGAAGTATGATTTCTCTGAAACCATGGTAGATTTCAAATCGATCCTGACCACAATGAGTCTGTAGTGTGAAATAATTTTGCTCCAGTGGATAGATTTTAGTTTGGGGTAGTCTTTCAATATTCTAGCCGAACTACGAACCATGAAGTATGATTTCTCTGAAACCATGGTAGATTTCAAATCGATCCGGACCACAATGAGTCTGTAGTGTGAAATAATTTTGCTCCAGTGGATAGATTTTAGTTTGGGGTAGTCTTTCAATATTCTAGCCGAACTACGAACCATGAAGTATGATTTCTCTGAAACCATGGTAGTTTTCAAATCGATCCTGACCACAATGAGTCTGTAGTGTGAAATAATTTTTGTTGAGTGGATAGATTTTAGTTTGGGTTAGTCTTTCAATATTCTAGCCGAACTACGAACCATGAAGTATGATTTCTCTGAAACCATGGTAGATTTCAAATCGATCCTGACCAAAATGAGTCTGTAGTGTGAAATCATTTTGCTCCAGTGGATAGATTTTAGTTTGGGGTAGTCTTTCAATATTCTAGCCGCACTACGAACCATGAAGTATGATTTCTCTGAAACCATGGTAGTTTTCAAATCGATCCTGACCACAATGAGTCTGTAGTGTGAAATAATTTTGCTCCAGTGGATAGATTTTAGTTTGGGGTAGTCTTTCAATATTCTAGCCGCACTACGAACCATGAAGTATGATTTCTCTGAAACCATGGTAGATTTCAAATCGATCCGGACCACAATGAGTCTGTAGTGTGAAATAATTTTGCTCCAGTGGATAGATTTTAGTTTGGGGTAGTCTTTCAATATTCTAGCCGAACTACGAACCATGAAGTATGATTTCTCTGAAACCATGGTAGTTTTCAAATCGATCCTGACCACAATGAGTCTGTAGTGTGAAATAATTTTTGTTGAGTGGATAGATTTTAGTTTGGGTTAGTCTTTCAATATTCTAGCCGCACTACGAACCATGAAGTATGATTTCTCTGAAACCATGGTAGATTTCAAATCGATCCGGACCACAATGAGTCTGTAGTGTGAAATAATTTTGCTCCAGTGGATAGATTTTAGTTTGGGGTAGTCTTTCAATATTCTATCAGAACTACGAACCATGAAGTATGATTTCTCTGAAACCATGGTAGATTTCAAATCGATCCTGACCAAAATGAGTCTGTAGTGTGAAATAATTTTGCTCCAGTGGATAGATTTTAGTTTAGGGTAGTCGTTCAATATTCTATCAGAACTACGAACCATGAAGTATAATTTCTCTGAAACCATGGTAGATTTCAAATCGATCCTGACCAAAATGAGTCTGTAGTGTAAAATAATTTTTGTTGAGTGGATAGATTTTAGCTTGGGGTAGTCTTTCAATATTCTAGCAGAACTACGAACCATGAGGTATAATTTCTCTGAAACCATGGTAGATTTCAAATCGATCCTGACCACAATGAGTCTGTAGTGTGAAATAATTTTTGTTGAGTGGATAGATTTTAGTTTGGGGTAGTCTTTCAATATTCTAGCCGAACTACGAACCATGAAGTATGATTTCTCTGAAACCATGGTAGATTTCAAATCGATCCTGACCACAATGAGTCTGTAGTGTGAAATAATTTTTGTTGAGTGGATAGATTTTAGTTTGGGGTAGTCTTTCAATATTCTAGCCGAACTACGAACCATGAAGTATGATTTCTCTGAAACCATGGTAGTTTTCAAATCGATCCTGACCACAATGAGTCTGTAGTGTGAAATAATTTTTGTTGAGTGGATAGATTTTAGTTTGGGGTAGTCTTTCAATATTCTAGCCGAACTACGAACCATGAAGTATGATTTCTCTGAAACCATGGTAGATTTCAAATCGATCCTGACCAAAATGAGTCTGTAGTGTGAAATAATTTTGCTCCAGTGGATAGATTTTAGTTTGGGGTAGTCTTTCAATATTCTAGCAGAACTACGAACCATGAAGTATAATTTCTCTGAAATCATGGTAGATTTCAAATCGATCCTGACCAAAATGAGTCTGTAGTGTGAAATCATTTTGCTCCAGTGGATAGATTTTAGTTTGGGGTAGTCTTTCAATATTCTAGCAGAACTACGAACCATGAAGTATGATTTCTCTGAAACCATGGTAGATTTCAAATCGATCCTGACCACAATGAGTCTGTAGTGTGAAATAATTTTTGTTGAGTGGATAGATTTTAGTTTGGGGTAGTCTTTCAATATTCTAGCCGAACTACGAACCATGAAGTATGATTTCTCTGAAACCATGGTAGTTTTCAAATCGATCCTGACCACAATGAGTCTGTAGTGTGAAATAATTTTGCTCCAGTGGATAGATTTTAGTTTGGGGTAGTCTTTCAATATTCTAGCCGCACTACGAACCATGAAGTATGATTTCTCTGAAACCATGGTAGATTTCAAATCGATCCTGACCACAATGAGTCTGTAGTGTGAAATAATTTTTGTTGAGTGGATAGATTTTAGTTTGGGGTAGTCTTTCAATATTCTAGCCAAACTACGAACCATGAAGTATAATTTCTCTGAAACCATGGTAGATTTCAAATCGATCCTGACCAAAATGAGTCTGTAGTGTGAAATAATTTTTGTTGAGTGGATAGATTTTAGTTTGGGGTAGTCTTTCAATATTCGAGCCGAACTACGAACCATGAAGTATGATTTCTCTGAAACCATTGTAGATTTCAAATCGATCCAGACCACAATGAGTCTGTAGTGTGAAATAATTTTTGTTGAGTGGATAGATTTTAGTTTGGGGTAGTCTTTCAATATTCTAGCCGAACTACGAACCATGAAGTATGATTTCTCTGAAACCATGGTAGATTTCAAATCGATCCTGACCACAATGAGTCTGTAGTGTGAAATAATTTTGCTATAGTGGATAGATTTTAGTTCAATAGTCTTTCAATATTCTAGCCGAACTACGAACCATGAAGAATGATTTCTCTGAAACCATGGTAGATTTCAAATCGATTGTGACCAAAATGAGTCTGTAGTGTAAAATAATTTTTGTTGAGTGGATAGATTTTAGTTTGGGGTAGTCTTTCAATATTCTAGCCGAACTACGAACCATGAAGTATGATTTCTCTGAAACCATGGTAGATTTCAAATCGATCCTGACCACAATGAGTCTGTAGTGTGAAATAATTTTTGTTGAGTGGATAGATTTTAGTTTGGGGTAGTCTTTCAATATTCGAGCCGAACTACGAACCATGAAGTATGATTTCTCTGAAACCATTGTAGATTTCAAATCGATCCTGACCACAATGAGTCTGTAGTGTGAAATAATTTTGCTCCAGTGGATAGATTTTAGTTTGGGGTAGTCTTTCAATATTCTAGCCGAACTACGAACCATGAAGTATAATTTTTCTGAAACCATGGTAGATTTCAAATCGATCCTGACCACAATGAGTCTGTAGTGTGAAATAATTTTGCTCCAGTGGATAGATTTTAGTTTGGGGTAGTCTTTCAATATTCTAGCCGAACTACGAACCATGAAGTATGATTTCTCTGAAACCATTGTAGATTTCAAATCGATCCTGACCACAATGAGTCTGTAGTGTGAAATAATTTTGCTCCAGTGGATAGATTTTAGTTTGGGGTAGTCTTTCAATATTCTAGCCGAACTACGAACCATGAAGTATGATTTCTCTGAAACCATGGTAGTTTTCAAATCGATCCTGACCACAATGAGTGTGTAGTGTGAAATAATTTTGCTCCAGTGGATAGATTTTAGTTTGGGGTAGTCTTTCAATATTCTAGCCGAACTACGAACCATGAAGTATGATTTCTCTGAAACCATGGTAGATTTCAAATCGATCCTGACCACAATGAGTCTGTAGTGTGAAATAATTTTGCTCCAGTGGATAGATTTTAGTTTGGGGTAGTCTTTCAATATTCTAGCCGAACTACGAACCATGAAGTATGATTTCTCTGAAACCATGGTAGATTTCAAATCGATCCGGACCACAATGAGTCTGTAGTGTGAAATAATTTTGCTCCAGTGGATAGATTTTAGTTTGGGGTAGTCTTTCAATATTCTAGCCGAACTACGAACCATGAAGTATGATTTCTCTGAAACCATGGTAGTTTTCAAATCGATCCTGACCACAATGAGTCTGTAGTGTGAAATAATTTTTGTTGAGTGGATAGATTTTAGTTTGGGTTAGTCTTTCAATATTCTAGCCGAACTACGAACCATGAAGTATGATTTCTCTGAAACCATGGTAGATTTCAAATCGATCCTGACCACAATGATTCTGTAGTGTGAAATAATTTTGCTCCAGTGGATAGATTTTAGTTTGGGGTAGTCTTTCAATATTCTAGCCGAACTACGAACCATGAAGTATGATTTCTCTGAAACCATGGTAGATTTCAAATCGATCCTGACCAAAATGAGTCTGTAGTGTGAAATAATTTTGCTCCAGTGGATAGATTTTAGTTTGGGGTAATCTTTCAATATTCTAGCAGAACTACGAACCATGAAGTATAATTTCTCTGAAACCATGGTAGATTTCAAATCGATCCTGACCAAAATGAGTCTGTAGTGTGAAATCATTTTGCTCCAGTGGATAGATTTTAGTTTGGGGTAGTCTTTCAATATTCTAGCCGCACTACGAACCATGAAGTATGATTTCTCTGAAACCATGGTAGTTTTCAAATCGATCCTGACCACAATGAGTCTGTAGTGTGAAATAATTTTGCTCCAGTGGATAGATTTTAGTTTGGGGTAGTCTTTCAATATTCTAGCCGCACTACGAACCATGAAGTATGATTTCTCTGAAACCATGGTAGGTTTCAAATCGATCCTGACCACAATGAGTCTGTAGTGTGAAATAATTTTTGTTGAGTGGATAGATTTTAGTTTGGGGTAGTCTTTCAATATTCTAGCCGAACTACGAACCATGAAGTATAATTTCTCTGAAACCATGGTAGATTTCAAATCGATCCTGACCAAAATGAGTCTGTAGTGTGAAATAATTTTGTTGAGTATATAGATTTTAGTTTGGGGTAGTCTTTCAATATTCTAGCCGCACTACGAACCATGAAGTATGATTTCTCTGAAACCATGGTAGTTTTCAAATCGATCCTGACCACAATGAGTCTGTAGTGTGAAATAATTTTGCTCCAGTGGATAGATTTTAGTTTGGGGTAGTCTTTCAATATTCTAGCCGCACTACGAACCATGAAGTATGATTTCTCTGAAACCATGGTAGTTTTCAAATCGATCCTGACCAAAATGAGTCTGTAGTGTGAAATAATTTTGCTCCAGTGGATAGATTTTAGTTTGGGGTAGTCTTTCAATATTCTAGCAGAACTACGAACCATGAAGTATAATTTCTCTGAAACCATGGTAGATTTCAAATCGATCCTGACCAAAATGAGTCTGTAGTGTGAAATCATTTTGCTCCAGTGGATAGATTTTAGTTTGGGGTAGTCTTTCAATATTCTAGCCGCACTAAGAACCATGAAGTATGATTTCTCTGAAACCATTGTAGATTTCAAATCGATCCTGACCACAATGAGTCTGTAGTGTGAAATAATTTTGCTCCAGTGGATAGATTTTAATTTGGGGTAGTCTTTCAATATTCTAGCCGAACTACGAACCATGAAGTATGATTTCTCTGAAACCATTGTAGATTTCAAATCGATCCTGACCACAATGATTCTGTAGTGTGAAATAATTTTTGTTCTGTGGATAGATTTTAGTTTGGGGTAGTCTTTCAATATTCTAGCCGAACTACGAACCATGAAGTATGATTTCTCTGAAACCATGGTAGATTTCAAATCGATCCTGACCACAATGAGTCTGTAGTGTGAAATAATTTTTGTTGAGTGGATAGATTTTAGTTTGGGGTAGTCTTTCAATATTCTAGCCGCACTACGAACCATGAAGTATGATTTCTCTGAAACCATGGTAGTTTTCAAATCGATCCTGACCACAATGAGTCTGTAGTGTGAAATAATTTTGCTCCAGTGGATAGATTTTAGTTTGGGGTAGTCTTTCAATATTCTAGCAGAACTACGAACCATGAAGTATGATTTCTCTGAAACCATGGTAGATTTCAAATCGATCCTGACCAAAATGAGTCTGTAGTGTAAAATAATTTTTGTTGAGTGGATAGATTTTAGTTTGGGGTAGTCTTTCAATATTCTAGCAGAACTACGAACCATGAAGTAAGATTTCTCTGAAACCATGATAGATTTCAAGTCGATCCTGACCACAATGAGTCTGTAGTGTGAAATAATTTTTGTTAAGTGGATAGATTTTAGTTTGGGGTAGTCTTTCAATATTCTATCAGAACTACGAACCATGAAGTATGATTTCTCTGAAACCATGGTAGTTTTCAAATCGATCCTGACCACAATGAGCCTGTAGTGTGTAATAATTTTTGTTAAGTGGATAGATTTTAGTTTGGGGTAGTCTTTCAATATTCTAGCAGAACTGCGAACCATGAGGTATAATTTCTCTGAAACCATGGTAGATTTCAAATCGATCCTGACCACAATGAGTCTATAGTGTGAAATAATTTTGCTCCAGTGGATAGATTTTAGTTTGGGGTAGTCTTTCAATATTCTAGCAGAACTACGAACCATGAAGTATAATTTCTCTGAAACCATGGTAGATTTCAAATCGATCCTGACCAAAATGAGTCTGTAGTGTAAAATAATTTTTGTTGAGTGGATAGATTTTAGTTTGATGTAGTCTTTCAATATTCTAGCAGAACTACGAACCATGAAGTATGATTTCTCTGAAACCATGGTAGATTTCAAATCGATCCTGACCAAAATGAGTCTGTAGTGTGAAATAATTTTGCTCCAGTGGATAGATTTTAGTTTGGGGTAGTCTTCCAATATTCTAGCAGAACTACGAACCATGAAGTATGATTTCTCTGAAACCATGGTAGTTTTCAAATCGATCCTGACCACAATGAGTCTGTAGTGTGAAATAATTTTTGTTAAGTGGATAGATTTTAGTTTGGGGTAGTCTTTCAATATTCTATCAGAACTACGAACCATGAAGTATAATTTCTCTGAAACCATTGTAGATTTCAAATCGATCCTCACCACAATGAGTCTGTAGTGTGAAATAATTTTTGTTAAGTGGATAGATTTTAGTTTGGGGTAGTCTTTCAATATTCTATCAGAACTACGAACCATGAATTATAATTTCTCTGAAACCATGGTAGATTTCAAATCGATCCTGACCAAAATGAGTCTGTAGTGTGAAATAATTTTTGTTGAGTGGATAGATTTTAGTTTGGGGTAGTCTTTCAATATTCTAGCAGAACTACGAACCATGAAGTATGATTTCTCTGAAACCATGGTAGTTTTCAAATCGATCCTGACCACAATGAGTCTGTAGTGTGAAATAATTTTGCTAAAGTGGATAGATTTTAGTTTGGGGTAGTCTTTCAATATTCTAGCAGAACTACGAACCATGAAGTATAATTTCTCTGAAACCATGGTAGATTTCAAATCGATCCTGACCACAATGAGTCTTTAGTGTGAAATAATTTTTGTTGAGTATATAGATTTTAGTTTGGGGTAGTCTTTTAATATTCTAGCAGAACTACGAACCATGAAGTATGATTTCTCTGAAACCATGGTAGTTTTGAAATCGATCCTGACCACAATGAGTCTGTAGTGTGAAATAATTTTGCTCCAGTGGATAGATTTTAGTTTGGGGTAGTCTTTCAATATTCTAGCAGAACTACGAACCATGAAGTATAATTTCTCTGAAACCATGGTAGATTTCAAATCGATCCTGACCACAATGAGTCTTTAGTGTGAAATAATTTTGCTCCAGTGGATAGATTTTATTTTGGGGTAGTCTTTCAGTATTCTATCAGAACTACGAACCATGAAGTATAATTTCTCTGAAACCATGGTAGCTTTCAAATCGATCCTGACCAAAATGAGTCTTTAGTGTGAAATAATTTTTGTTGAGTATATAGATTTTAGTTTGGGGTAGTCTTTCAATATTCTAGCAGAACTACGAACCATGAAGTATAATTTCTCTGAAACCATGGTAGATTTCAAATCGATCCTGACCAAAATGAGTCTGTAGTGTGAAATAATTTTTGTTGAGTGGATAGATTTTAGTTTGGGGCAGTCTTTCAATATTCTAGCAGAACTACGAACCATGAAGTATGATTTCTCTGAAACCATGGTAGTTTTCAAATCGATCCTGACCACAATGAGTCTGTAGTGTGAAATAATTTTGCTCCAGTGGATAGATTTTAGTTTGGGGTAGTCTTTCAATATTCTAGCAGAACTACGAACCATGAAGTATAATTTCTCTGAAACCATGGTAGATTTCAAATCGATCCTGACCACAATGAGTCTTTAGTGTGAAATAATTTTTGTTGAGTATATAGATTTTAGCTTGGGGTAGTCTTTTAATATTCTAGCAGAACTACGAACCATGAAGTATGATTTCTCTGAAACCATGGTAGTTTTGAAATCGATCCTGACCACAATGAGTCTGTAGTGTGAAATAATTTTGCTCCAGTGGATAGATTTTAGTTTGGGGTAGTCTTTCAATATTCTAGCAGAACTACGAACCATGAAGTATAATTTCTCTGAAACCATGGTAGATTTCAAATCGATCCTGACCACAATGAGTCTTTAGTGTGAAATAATTTTGCTCCAGTGGATAGATTTTATTTTGGGGTAGTCTTTCAATATTCTATCAGAACTACGAACCATGAAGTATAATTTCTCTGAAACCATGGTAGATTTCAAATCGATCCTGACCACAATAAGTCTTTAGTGTGAAATAATTTTTGTTGAGTATATAGATTTTAGTTTGGGGTAGTCTTTTAATATTCTAGCAGAACTACGAACCATGAAGTATGATTTCTCTGAAACCATGGTAGTTTTGAAATCGATCCTGACCACAATGAGTCTGTAGTGTGAAATAATTTTGCTCCAGTGGATAGATTTTAGTTTGGGGTAGTCTTTCAATATTCTAGCAGAACTACGAACCATGAAGTATGATTTCTCTGAAACCATGGTAGATTTCAAATCGATCCTGACCACAATGAGTCTTTAGTGTGAAATAATTTTGCTCCAGTGGATAGATTTTATTTTGGGGTAGTCTTTCAATATTCTATCAGAACTACGAACCATGAAGTATAATTTCTCTGAAACCATGGTAGATTTCAAATCGATCCTGACCAAAATGAGTCTTTAGTGTGAAATAATTTTTGTTGAGTATATAGATATTAGTTTGGGGTAGTCTTTCAATATTCTAGCAGAACTACGAACCATGAAGTATAATTTCTCTGAAACCATGGTAGATTTCAAATCGATCCTGACCAAAATGAGTCTGTAGTGTGAAATAATTTTTGTTGAGTGGATAGATTTTAGTTTGGGGTAGTCTTTCAATATTCTAGCAGAACTACGAACCATGAAGTATGATTTCTCTGAAACCATGGTAGTTTTCAAATCGATCCTGACCACAATGAGTCTGTAGTGTGAAATAATTTTGCTCCAGTGGATAGATTTTAGTTTGGGGTAGTCTTTCAATATTCTAGCAGAACTACGAACCATGAAGTATAATTTCTCTGAAACCATGGTAGATTTCAAATCGATCCTGACCACAATGAGTCTTTAGTGTGAAATAATTTTTGTTGAGTATATAGATTTTAGTTTGGGGTAGTCTTTCAATATTCTAGCAGAACTACGAACCATGAAGTATGATTTCTATGAAACCATGGTAGTTTTGAAATCGATCCTGACCACAATGAGTCTGTAGTGTGAAATAATTTTGCTCCAGTGGATAGATTTTAGTTTGGGGTAGTCTTTCAATATTCTAGCAGAACTACGAACCATGAAGTATAATTTCTCTGAAACCATGGTAGATTTCAAATCGATCCTGACCACAATGAGTCTTTAGTGTGAAATAATTTTTGTTGAGTATATAGATTTTAGTTTGGGGTAGTCTTTCAATATTCTAGCAGAACTACGAACCATGAAGTATGATTTCTCTGAAACCATGGTAGTTTTGAAATCGATCCTGACCACAATGAGTCTTTAGTGTGAAATAATTTTTGTTGAGTATATAGATTTTAGTTTGGGGTAGTCTTTCAATATTCTAGCCGAATTACGAACCATGAAGTATGATTTCTCTGAAACCATGGTAGTTTTGAAATCGATCCTGACCACAATGAGTCTGTAGTGTGAAATAATTTTGCTCCAGTGGATAGATTTTAGTTTGGGGTAGTCTTTCAATATTCTAGCAGAACTACGAACCATGAAGTATAATTTCTCTGAAACCATGGTAGATTTCAAATCGATCCTGACCACAATGAGTCTTTAGTGTGAAATAATTTTGCTCCAGTGGATAGATTTTATTTTGGGGTAGTCTTTCAATATTCTATCAGAACTACGAACCATGAAGTATAATTTCTCTGAAACCATGGTAGATTTCAAATCGATCCTGACCAAAATGAGTCTTTAGTGTGAAATAATTTTTGTTGAGTATATAGATTTTAGTTTGGGGTAGTCTTTCAATATTCTAGCAGAACTACGAACCATGAAGTATAATTTCTCTGAAACCATGGTAGATTTCAAATCGATCCTGACCAAAATGAGTCTGTAGTGTAAAATAATTTTTGTTGAGTGGATAGATTTTAGTTTGGGGTAGTCTTTCAATATTCTAGCAGAACTACGAACCATGAAGTATGATTTCTCTGAAACCATGGTAGATTTCAAATCGATCCTGACCAAAATGAGTCTGTAGTGTAAAATAATTTTTGTTGAGTGGATAGATTTTAGTTTGGGGTAGTCTTTCAATATTCTAGCAGAACTACGAACCCTGAAGTAAGATTTCTCTGAAACCATGATAGATTTCAAGTCGATCCTGACCACAATGAGTCTGTAGTGTGAAATAATTTTTGTTAAGTGGATAGATTTTAGTTTGGGGTAGTCTTTCAATATTCTATCAGAACTACGAACCATGAAGTATAATTTCTCTGAAACCATGGTAGTTTTCAAATCGATCCTGACCACAATGAGTCTGTAGTGTGAAATAATTTTGCTCCAGTGGATAGATTTTAGTTTGGGGTAGTCTTTCAATATTCTATCAGAACTACGAACCATGAAGTATAACTTCTCTGAAACCATGGTAGATTTCAAATCGATCCTGACCACAATGAGTCTTTAGTCTGAAATAATTTTGCTCCAGTGGATAGATTTTAGTTTGGGGTAGTCTTTCAATATTCTATCAGAACTACGAACCATGAAGCATAATTTCTCTGAAACCATGGTAGATTTCAAATCGATCCTGACCAAAATGAGTCTGTAGTGTAAAATAATTTTTGTTGAGTTAATAGATTTTAGCTTGGGGTACTCTTTCAATATTCTAGCCGAACTACGAACCATGAAGTATAATTTCTCTGAAACCATGGTAGATTTCAAATCGATCCTGACCACAATGAGTCTGTAGTGTGAAATAATTTTTGTTGAGTGGATAGATTTTAGTTTGGGGTAGTCTTTCAATATTCTAGCAGAACTACGAACCATGAGGTATAATTTCTCTGAAACCATGGTAGATTTCAAATCGATCCTGACCACAATGAGTCTGTAGTGTGAAATCATTTTTGTTGAGTGGATAGATTTTAGCTTGGGGTACTCTTTCAATATTCTAGCAGAACTACGAACCATGAGGTATAATTTCTCTGAAACCATGGTAGATTTCAAATCGATCCTGACCACAATGAGTCTGTAGTGTGAAATAATTTTTGTTGAGTGGATAGATTTGAGTTTGGGGTAGTCTTTCAATATTCTAGCAGAACTACGAACCTTGAAGTATGATTTCTCTGAAACCATTGTAGATTTCAAATCGATCCTGACCACAATGAGTCTGTAGTGTGAAATAATTTTGCTCCAGTGGATAGATTTTAGTTTGGGGTAGTCTTTCAATATTCTAGCCGAACTACGAACCATGAAGTATAATTTCTCTGAAACCATGGTAGATTTCAAATCGATCCTGACCACAATGAGTCTGTAGTGTGAAATAATTTTTGTTGAGTGGATAGATTTTAGTTTGGGGTAGTCTTTCAATATTCTAGCAGAACTACGAACCATGAAGTATAATTTCTCTGAAACCATGGTAGATTTCAAATCGATCCTGACCACAATGAGTCTGTAGTGTGAAATAATTTTTGTTGAGTGGATAGATTTTAGTTTGGGGTAGTCTTTCAATATTCTAGCCGAACTACGAACCATGAAGTATAATTTCTCTGAAACCATGGTAGATTTCAAATCGATCCTGACCACAATGAGTCTGTAGTGTGAAATAATTTTTGTTGAGTGGATAGATTTTAGTTTGGGGTAGTCTTTCAATATTCTAGCAGAACTACGAACCTTGAAGTATGATTTCTCTGAAACCATTGTAGATTTCAAATCGATCCTGACCACAATGAGTCTGTAGTGTGAAATAATTTTTGTTGAGTGGATAGATTTTAGTTTGGGGTAGTCTTTCAATATTCTAGCAGAACTACGAACCTTGAAGTATGATTTCTCTGAAACCATTGTAGATTTCAAATCGATCCTGACCACAATGAGTCTGTAGTGTGAAATAATTTTTGTTGAGTGGATAGATTTTAGTTTGGGGTAGTCTTTCAATATTCTAGCCGAACTACGAACCATGAAGTATAATTTCTCTGAAACCATGGTAGATTTCAAATCGATCCTGACCACAATGAGTCTGTAGTGTGAAATAATTTTTGTTGAGTGGATAGATTTTAGTTTGGGGTAGTCTTTCAATATTCTAGCAGAACTACGAACCATGAAGTATAATTTCTCTGAAACCATGGTAGATTTCAAATCGATCCTGACCACAATGAGTCTGTAGTGTGAAATAATTTTTGTTGAGTGGATAGATTTTAGTTTGGGGTAGTCTTTCAATATTCTAGCCGATCTACGAACCATGAAGTATAATTTCTCTGAAACCATGGCAGATTTCAAATCGATCCTGACCACAATGAGTCTGTAGTGTGAAATAATTTTTGTTGAGTGGATAGATTTTAGTTTGGGGTAGTCTTTCAATATTCTAGCAGAACTACGAACCATGAAGTATGATTTCTCTGAAACCATTGTAGATTTCAAATCGATCCTGACCACAATGAGTCTGTAGTGTGAAATAATTTTGCTCCAGTGGATAGATTTTAGTTTGGGGTAGTCTTTCAATATTCTAGCCGAACTACGAACCATGAAGTATAATTTCTCTGAAACCATGGTAGATTTCAAATCGATCCTGACCACAATGAGTCTGTAGTGTGAAATAATTTTTGTTGAGTGGATAGATTTTAGTTTGGGGTAGTCTTTCAATATTCTAGCAGAACTACGAACCATGAAGTATAATTTCTCTGAAACCATGGTAGATTTCAAATCGATCCTGACCACAATGAGTCTGTAGTGTGAAATAATTTTTGTTGAGTGGATAGATTTTAGTTTGGGGTAGTCTTTCAATATTCTAGCCGAACTACGAACCATGAAGTATAATTTTTCTGAAACCATGGTAAATTTCAAATCGATCCTGACCACAATGAGTCTGTAGTGTGAAATAATTTTTGTTGAGTGGATAGATTTTAGTTTGGGGTAGTCTTTCAATATTCTAGCCGAACTACGAACCATGAAGTATGATTTCTCTGAAACCATTGTAGATTTCAAATCGATTCTGACCAAAATGAGTCTGTAGTGTGAAATAATTTTTGTTGAGTGGATAGATTTTAGTTTGGGGTAGTCTTTCAATATTCTAGCAGAACTACGAACCATGAAGTATAATTTCTCTGAAACCATGGTAGATTTCAAATCGATCCTGACCACAATGAGTCTGTAGTGTGAAATAATTTTTGTTGAGTGGATAGATTTTAGTTTGGGGTAGTCTTTCAATATTCTAGCCGAACTACGAACCATGAAGTATAATTTTTC
This sequence comes from Xylota sylvarum, assembly GCA_905220385.1. NCBI lineage: Eukaryota > Metazoa > Arthropoda > Insecta > Diptera > Syrphidae > Xylota > Xylota sylvarum. The sequence goes on from CAJMZQ010000065.1 coordinate 722,511, forward strand.
TGAAACCATGGTAAATTTCAAATCGATCCTGACCACAATGAGTCTGTAGTGTGAAATAATTTTTGTTGAGTATATAGATTTTAGTTTGGGGTAGTCTTTCAATATTCTACCCGAACTACGAACCATGAAGTATGATTTCTCTGAAACCATTGTAGATTTCAAATCGATCCTGACCACAATGAGTCTGTAGTGTGAAATAATTTTTGTTGAGTGGATAGATTTTAGTTTGGGGTAGTCTTTCAATATTCTAGCAGAACTACGAACCATGAAGTATAATTTTTCTGAAACCATTGTAAATTTCAAATCGATCCTGACCACAATGAGTCTGTAGTGTGAAATAATTTTTGTTGAGTGGATAGATTTTAGTTTGGGGTAGTCTTTCAATATTCTAGCCGAACTACGAACCATGAAGTATGATTTCTCTGAAACCATTGTAGATTTCAAATCGATCCTGACCACAATGAGTCTGTAGTGTGAAATAATTTTTGTTGAGTGGATAGATTTTAGTTTGGGGTAGTCTTTTAATATTCTAGCAGAACTACGAACCATGAAGTATGATTTCTATGAAACCATGGTAGATTTCAAATTGATCCTGACCAAAATGAGTCTGTAGTGTGAAATAATTTTTGTTGAGTGGATAGATTTTAGTTAGGGGTAGTCTTTCAATATTCTCGCAGAACTACGAACCATGAAGTATGATTTCTCTGAAACCATGGTAGATTTCAAATTGATCCTGACCACAATGAGTCTGTAGTGTGAAATAATTTTGCTCCAGTGTCAATAGTCTTTTAATATTCTAGCCGAACTACGAACCATGAAGTATGATTTCTCTGAAACCATTGTAGATTTCAAATCGATCCTGACCACAATGAGTCTGTAGTGTGAAATAATTTTTGTTGAGTGGATAGATTTTAGTTTGGGGTAGTCTTTCAATATTCTAGCCGAACTACGAACCATGAAGTATGATTTCTCTGAAACCATTGTAGATTTCAAATCGATCCTGACCACAATGAGTCTGTAGTGTGAAATAATTTTGCTCCAGTGGATAGATTTTAGTTTGGGGTAGTCTTTCAATATTCTAGCAGAACTACGAACCATGAAGTATAATTTCTTTGAAACCATGGTAGATTTCAAATCGATCCTGACCATAATGAGTCTGTAGTGTGAAATAATTTTTGTTGAGTGGATAGATTTTAGTTTGGGGTAGTCTTTAAATATTCTAGCCGACCTACGAACCATGAAGAATGATTTCTCTGAAACCATTGTAGATTTCAAATCGATCCTGACCACAATGAGTCTGTAGTGTGAAATAATTTTTGTTGAGTGGATAGATTTTAGTTTGGGGTAGTCTTTCAATATTCTAGCCGAACTACGAACCATGAAGCATGATTTCTCTGAAACCATTGTAGATTTCAAATCGATCCTGACCACAATGAGTCTGTAGTGTGAAATAATTTTTGTTGAGTGGATAGATTTTAGTTTGGGGTAGTCTTTCAATATTCTAGCCGAACTACGAACCATGAAGTATAATTTCTTTGAAACCATGGTAGATTTCAAATCGATCCTGACCACAATGAGTCTGTAGTGTGAAATAATTTTTGTTGAGTGGATAGATTTTAGTTTGGGGTAGTCTTTCAATATTCTAGCAGAACTACGAACCATGAAGTATGATTTCTCTGAAACCATTGTAGATTTCACATCGATCCTGACCACAATGAGTCTGTAGTGTGAAATAATTTTTGTTGAGTGGATAGATTTTAGTTTGGGGTAGTCTTTCAATATTCTAGCCGAACTACGAACCATGAAGTATAATTTCTTTGAAACCATGGTAGATTTCAAATCGATCCTGACCATAATGAGTCTGTAGTGTGAAATAATTTTTGTTGAGTGGATAGATTTTAGTTTGGGGTAGTCTTTAAATATTCTAGCCGACCTACGAACCATGAAGAATGATTTCTCTGAAACCATTGTAGATTTCAAATCGATCCTGACCACAATGAGTCTGTAGTGTGAAATAATTTTTGTTGAGTGGATAGATTTTAGTTTGGGGTAGTCTTTCAATATTCTAGCCGAACTACGAACCATGAAGTATGATTTCTCTGAAACCATTGTAGATTTCAAATCGATCCTGACCACAATGAGTCTGTAGTGTGAAATAATTTTTGTTGAGTGGATAGATTTTAGTTTGGGGTAGTCTTTCAATATTCTAGCCGAACTACGAACCATGAAGTATGATTTCTCTGAAACCATTGTAGATTTCAAATCGATCCTGACCACAATGAGTCTGTAGTGTGAAATAATTTTGCTCCAGTGGATAGATTTTAGTTTGGGGTAGTCTTTCAATATTCTAGCAGAACTACGAACCATGAAGTATAATTTCTCTGAAACCATGGTAGATTTCAAATCGATCCTGACCAAAATGAGTCTGTAGTGTGAAATAATTTTTGTTGAGTGGATAGATTTTAGTTTGGGGTAGTCTTTCAATATTCTAGCCGAACTACGAACCATGAAGTATGATTTCTCTGAAACCATTGTAGATTTCAAATCGATCCTGACCACAATGAGTCTGTAGTGTGAAATAATTTTGCTCCAGTGGATAGATTTTAGTTTGGGGTAGTCTTTCAATATTCTAGCAGAACTACGAACCATGAAGTATAATTTCTCTGAAACCATGGTAGATTTCAAATCGATCCTGACCAAAATGAGTCTGTAGTGTGAAATAATTTTTGTTGAGTGGATAGATTTTAGTTTGGGGTAGTCTTTCAATATTCTAGCCGAACTACGAACCATGAAGTATGATTTCTCTGAAACCATTGTAGATTTCAAATCGATCCTGACCACAATGAGTCTGTAGTGTGAAATAATTTTGCTCCAGTGGATAGATTTTAGTTTGGGGTAGTCTTTCAATATTCTAGCCGAACTACGAACCATGAAGTATGAATTCTCTGAAACCATTGTAGATTTCAAATCGATCCTGACCACAATGAGTCTGTAGTGTGAAATAATTTTTGTTGAGTGGATAGATTTTAGTTTGGGGTAGTCTTTCAATATTCTAGCCGAACTACGAACCATGAAGTATGATTTCTCTGAAACCATTGTAGATTTCAAATCGATCCTGACCACAATGAGTCTGTAGTGTGAAATAATTTTGCTCCAGTGGATAGATTTTAGTTTGGGGTAGTCTTTCAATATTCTAGCAGAACTACGAACCATGAAGTATAATTTCTCTGAAACCATGGTAGATTTCAAATCGATCCTGACCAAAATGAGTCTGTAGTGTGAAATAATTTTTGCTGAGTGGATAGATTTTAGTTTGGGGTAGTCTTTCAATATTCTAGCCGAACTACGAACCATGAAGTATAATTTCTTTGAAACCATGGTAGATTTCAAATCGATCCTGACCACAATGAGTCTGTAGTGTGAAATAATTTTGCTCCAGTGGATAGATTTTAGTTTGGGGTAGTCTTTCAATATTCTAGCAGAACTACGAACCATGAAGTATAATTTCTCTGAAACCATGGTAGATTTCAAATCGATCCTGACCAAAATGAGTCTGTAGTGTGAAATAATTTTTGCTGAGTGGATAGATTTTAGTTTGGGGTAGTCTTTCAATATTCTAGCCGACCTACGAACCATGAAGTATGATTTCTCTGAAACCATTGTAGATTTCAAATCGATCCTGACCACAATGAGTCTGTAGTGTGAAATAATTTTTGTTGAGTGGATAGATTTTAGTTTGGGGTAGTCTTTCAATATTCTAGCCGACCTACGAACCATGAAGTATGATTTCTCTGAAACCATTGTAGATTTCAAATCGATCCTGACCATAATCAGTCTGTAGTGTGAAATAATTTTTGTTGAGTGGATAGATTTTAGTTTGGGGTAGTCTTTCAATATTCTAGCCGAACTACGAACCATGAAGTATAATTTCTCTGAAACCATGGTAGATTTCAAATCGATCCTGACCACAATGAGTCTGTAGTGTGAAATAATTTTTGTTGAGTGGATAGATTTTAGTTTGGGGTAGTCTTTCAATATTCTAGCCGAACTACGAACCATTAAGTATAATTTCTTTGAAACCATGGTAGATTTCAAATCGATCCTGACCATAATGAGTCTGTAGTGTGAAATAATTTTGCTCCAGTGGATAGATTTTAGTTTGGGGTAGTCTTTCAATATTCTAGCCGAACTACGAACCATGAAGTATGATTTCTCTGAAACCATTGTAGATTTCAAATCGATCCTGACCACAATGAGTCTGTAGTGTGAAATAATTTTGCTCCAGTGGATAGATTTTAGTTTGGGGTAGTCTTTCAATATTCTAGCAGAACTACGAACCATGAAGTATAATTTCTCTGAAACCATGGTAGATTTCAAATCGATCCTGACCAAAATGAGTCTGTAGTGTGAAATAATTTTTGTTGAGTGGATAGATTTTAGTTTGGGGTAGTCTTTCAATATTCTAGCCGAACTACGAACCATGAAGTATGATTTCTCTGAAACCATTGTAGATTTCAAATCGATCCTGACCACAATGAGTCTGTAGTGTGAAATAATTTTGCTCCAGTGGATAGATTTTAGTTTGGGGTAGTCTTTCAATATTCTAGCAGAACTACGAACCATGAAGTATAATTTCTCTGAAACCATGGTAGATTTCAAATCGATCCTGACCAAAATGAGTCTGTAGTGTGAAATAATGTTTGCTGAGTGGATAGATTTTAGTTTGGGGTAGTCTTTCAATATTCTAGCCGAACTACGAACCATGAAGTATGAATTCTCTGAAACCAATGTAGATTTCAAATCGATCCTGACCACAATGAGTCTGTAGTGTGAAATAATTTTTGTTGAGTGGATAGATTTTAGTTTGTGGTAGTGTTTCAACATTCTAACAGAACTACGAACCATGAAGTATGATTTCTCTGAAACCATGATAGATTTGAAATGGGTCCTGACCAAAATGAGTCTGTAGTGTTAAATAATTTTTGGTGAGTGGATAGATTTTAGTTTGGGGTAGTCGTTCAACATTTTGTCAGAACTGCGAACCGTAACGTGATTTCTGTGAAACCATGATAGATTTCAAATCGATCCTGACCAAAATGAGTCTGTAGTGTGAAATAATTTTTGTTGAGTGGATAGATTTTAGTTAGGGATAGTCTTTCAACATTCTGTCAGAACTGCGAACCATGAAGTATGATTTCTCTGAAACAATGATAGATTTCAAATCGATCCTAAACAAAATGAGTCTGTAGTGTTAAATAATTTTTGGTGAGTGGATAGATTTTAGTTAGGGATAGTCTTTCAACATTCTAACAGAACTACGAACCATGAAGTATGATTTCTCTGAAACGATGATAGATTTCAAATCGATCCTGACCAAAATGAGTCTGTAGTGTGAAATAATTTTTGTTGAGGGGATAGATTTTAGTTAGGGGTAGTATTTCAACATTCTGACAGAACTACGAACCATAAAGTATGATTTCTCTGAAACGATGATAGATTTCAAATCGATCCTGACCAAAACAAGTCTGTAGTGTGAAATAATTTTTGTTGAGTGGATGGATTTTATATTGTGGTAGTGTTTCAACATTCTATCAGAACTACGAACCATCAAGTATGATTTCTCTGAAACCATGATAGATTTCAAACCGATCCTGACCAAAATGAGTCTGTGGTGTGAAATAATTTTTGATTCGGTGGATAGAGTTTAGTTAGGGGTAGTCGTTCAACATTCTATCAGAACTAAGAACCATGAAGTATGATTTCCCTGAAACCATGACAGATTTCAAATCGATCCTGACCAAAATGAGTCTGTGGTGTGAAATAAATATTGCTTCGGTGGATAGATTTTAGTTATTGGTAGTCTTTCAATATTCTAGCAGAACTACAAACCATGAAGTATAATTTCTCTGAAATCATGGTAGATTTCAAATTGATCCTGACCAAAATGCGTCTGGTGTGAAATAATTTTTGCTTCGGTGGATAGATTTTAGTTGGCGGTAGTCGTTCAACATTGTATCAGAACTAAGAACCATGAAGTATGATTTCCCTGAAACCATGACAGATTTCAAATCGATCCTGACCAAAATGAGTCCGTAGTGTGAAATAAATTTTGCTTCGGTGGATAGATTTTAGTTAGGGGTAGTCGTTCAACATTCTATCAGAACTAAGAACCATGAAGTATGATTTCTCTGAAACCATTGTAGATTTCAAATCGATCCTGACCACAATGAGTCTGTAGTGTGAAATAATTTTGCTCCAGTGGATAGATTTTAGTTTGGGGTAGTCTTTCAATATTCTAGCAGAACTACGAACCATGAAGTATAATTTCTCTGAAACCATGGTAGATTTCAAATCGATCCTGACCAAAATGAGTCTGTAGTGTGAAATAATTTTTGCTGAGTGGATAGATTTTAGTTTGGGGTAGTCTTTCAATATTCTAGCCGAACTACGAACCATGAAGTATAATTTCTTTGAAACCATGGTAGATTTCAAATCGATCCTGACCACAATGAGTCTGTAGTGTGAAATAATTTTGCTCCAGTGGATAGATTTTAGTTTGGGGTAGTCTTTCAATATTCTAGCAGAACTACGAACCATGAAGTATCATTTCTCTGAAACCATGGTAGATTTCAAATCGATCCTGACCAAAATGAGTCTGTAGTGTGAAATAATTTTTGCTGAGTGGATAGATTTTAGTTTGGGGTAGTCTTTCAATATTCTAGCCGACCTACGAACCATGAAGTATGATTTCTCTGAAACCATTGTAGATTTCAAATCGATCCTGACCACAATGAGTCTGTAGTGTGAAATAATTTTTGTTGAGTGGATAGATTTTAGTTTGGGGTAGTCTTTCAATATTCTAGCCGACCTACGAACCATGAAGTATGATTTCCCTGAAACCATTGTAGATTTCAAATCGATCCTGACCATAATCAGTCTGTAGTGTGAAATAATTTTTGTTGAGTGGATAGATTTTAGTTTGGGGTAGTCTTTCAATATTCTAGCCGAACTACGAACCATGAAGTATAATTTCTCTGAAACCATGGTAGATTTCAAATCGATCCTGACCACAATGAGTCTGTAGTGTGAAATAATTTTTGTTGAGTGGATAGATTTTAGTTTGGGGTAGTCTTTCAATATTCTAGCCGAACTACGAACCATTAAGTATAATTTCTCTGAAACCATGGTAGATTTCAAATCGATCCTGACCATAATGAGTCTGTAGTGTGAAATAATTTTGCTCCAGTGGATAGATTTTAGTTTGGGGTAGTCTTTCAATATTCTAGCCGAACTACGAACCATGAAGTATGATTTCTCTGAAACCATTGTAGATTTCAAATCGATCCTGACCACAATGAGTCTGTAGTGTGAAATAATTTTGCTCCAGTGGATAGATTTTAGTTTGGGGTAGTCTTTCAATATTCTAGCAGAACTACGAACCATGAAGTATAATTTCTCTGAAACCATGGTAGATTTCAAATCGATCCTGACCAAAATGAGTCTGTAGTGTGAAATAATTTTTGTTGAGTGGATAGATTTTAGTTTGGGGTAGTCTTTCAATATTCTAGCCGAACTACGAACCATGAAGTATGATTTCTCTGAAACCATTGTAGATTTCAAATCGATCCTGACCACAATGAGTCTGTAGTGTGAAATAATTTTGCTCCAGTGGATAGATTTTAGTTTGGGGTAGTCTTTCAATATTCTAGCAGAACTACGAACCATGAAGTATAATTTCTCTGAAACCATGGTAGATTTCAAATCGATCCTGACCAAAATGAGTCTGTAGTGTGAAATAATGTTTGCTGAGTGGATAGATTTTAGTTTGGGGTAGTCTTTCAATATTCTAGCCGAACTACGAACCATGAAGTATGAATTCTCTGAAACCAATGTAGATTTCAAATCGATCCTGACCACAATGAGTCTGTAGTGTGAAATAATTTTTGCTGAGTGGATAGATTTTAGTTTGTGGTAGTGTTTCAACATTCTAACAGAACTACGAACCATGAAGTATGATTTCTCTGAAACCATGATAGATTTGAAATGGGTCCTGACCAAAATGAGTCTGTAGTGTTAAATAATTTTTGGTGAGTGGATAGATTTTAGTTTGGGGTAGTCGTTCAACATTTTGTCAGAACTACGAACCATGAAGTATGATTTCTCTGAAACGATGATAGATTTCAAATCGATCCTAAACAAAATGAGTCTGTAGTGTTAAATAATTTTTGGTGAGTGGATAGATTTTAGTTAGGGATAGTCTTTCAACATTCTAACAGAACTACGAACCATGAAGTATGATTTCTCTGAAACGATGATAGATTTCAAATCGATCCTGACCAAAATGAGTCTGTAGTGTGAAATAATTTTTGTTGAGGGGATAGATTTTAGTTAGGGGTAGTATTTCAACATTCTGACAGAACTACGAACCATAAAGTATGATTTCTCTGAAACGATGATAGATTTCAAATCGATCCTGACCAAAACAAGTCTGTAGTGTGAAATAATTTTTGTTGAGTGGATGGATTTTATATTGTGGTAGTGTTTCAACATTCTATCAGAACTACGAACCATCAAGTATGATTTCTCTGAAACCATGATAGATTTCAAACCGATCCTGACCAAAATGAGTCTGTGGTGTGAAATAATTTTTGATTCGGTGGATAGAGTTTAGTTAGGGGTAGTCGTTCAACATTCTATCAGAACTAAGAACCATGAAGTATGATTTCCCTGAAACCATGACAGATTTCAAATCGATCCTGACCAAAATGAGTCTGTGGTGTGAAATAAATATTGCTTCGGTGGATAGATTTTAGTTATTGGTAGTCTTTCAATATTCTAGCAGAACTACAAACCATGAAGTATAATTTCTCTGAAATCATGGTAGATTTCAAATTGATCCTGACCAAAATGCGTCTGGTGTGAAATAATTTTTGCTTCGGTGGATAGATTTTAGTTGGCGGTAGTCGTTCAACATTGTATCAGAACTAAGAACCATGAAGTATGATTTCCCTGAAACCATGACAGATTTCAAATCGATCCTGACCAAAATGAGTCCGTAGTGTGAAATAAATTTTGCTTCGGTGGATAGATTTTAGTTAGGGGTAGTCGTTCAACATTCTATCAGAACTAAGAACCATGAAGTATGATTTCTCTGAAACCATTGTAGATTTCAAATCGATCCTGACCACAATGAGTCTGTAGTGTGAAATAATTTTGCTCCAGTGGATAGATTTTAGTTTGGGGTAGTCTTTCAATATTCTAGCAGAACTACGAACCATGAAGTATAATTTCTCTGAAACCATGGTAGATTTCAAATCGATCCTGACCAAAATGAGTCTGTAGTGTGAAATAATTTTTGCTGAGTGGATAGATTTTAGTTTGGGGTAGTCTTTCAATATTCTAGCCGAACTACGAACCATGAAGTATAATTTCTTTGAAACCATGGTAGATTTCAAATCGATCCTGACCACAATGAGTCTGTAGTGTGAAATAATTTTGCTCCAGTGGATAGATTTTAGTTTGGGGTAGTCTTTCAATATTCTAGCAGAACTACGAACCATGAAGTATCATTTCTCTGAAACCATGGTAGATTTCAAATCGATCCTGACCAAAATGAGTCTGTAGTGTGAAATAATTTTTGCTGAGTGGATAGATTTTAGTTTGGGGTAGTCTTTCAATATTCTAGCCGACCTACGAACCATGAAGTATGATTTCTCTGAAACCATTGTAGATTTCAAATCGATCCTGACCACAATGAGTCTGTAGTGTGAAATAATTTTTGTTGAGTGGATAGATTTTAGTTTGGGGTAGTCTTTCAATATTCTAGCCGACCTACGAACCATGAAGTATGATTTCCCTGAAACCATTGTAGATTTCAAATCGATCCTGACCACAATGAGTCTGTAGTGTGAAATAATTTTTGTTGAGTGGATAGATTTTAGTTTGGGGTAGTCTTTCAATATTCTAGCCGACCTACGAACCATGAAGTATGATTTCCCTGAAACCATTGTAGATTTCAAATCGATCCTGACCATAATCAGTCTGTAGTGTGAAATAATTTTTGTTGAGTGGATAGATTTTAGTTTGGGGTAGTCTTTCAATATTCTAGCCGAACTACGAACCATGAAGTATAATTTCTCTGAAACCATGGTAGATTTCAAATCGATCCTGACCACAATGAGTCTGTAGTGTGAAATAATTTTTGTTGAGTGGATAGATTTTAGTTTGGGGTAGTCTTTCAATATTCTAGCCGAACTACGAACCATTAAGTATAATTTCTCTGAAACCATGGTAGATTTCAAATCGATCCTGACCATAATGAGTCTGTAGTGTGAAATAATTTTGCTCCAGTGGATAGATTTTAGTTTGGGGTAGTCTTTCAATATTCTAGCCGAACTACGAACCATGAAGTATAATTTCTCTGAAACCATGGTAGATTTCAAATCGATCCTGACCATAATGAGTCTGTAGTGTGAAATAATTTTGCTCCAGTGGATAGATTTTAGTTTGGGGTAGTCTTTCAATATTCTAGCCGAACTACGAACCATGAAGTATAATTTCTCTGAAACCATGGTAGATTTCAAATCGATCCTGACCAAAATGAGTCTGTAGTGTGAAATAATTTTTGTTGAGTGGATAGATTTTAGTTTGGGGTAGTCTTTCAATATTCTAGCCGAACTACGAACCATGAAGTATGATTTCTCTGAAACCATTGTAGATTTCAAATCGATCCTGACCACAATGAGTCTGTAGTGTGAAATAATTTTGCTCCAGTGGATAGATTTTAGTTTGGGGTAGTCTTTCAATATTCTAGCAGAACTACGAACCATGAAGTATAATTTCTCTGAAACCATGGTAGATTTCAAATCGATCCTGACCAAAATGAGTCTGTAGTGTGAAATAATTTTTGTTGAGTGGATAGATTTTAGTTAGGGATAGTCTTTCAACATTCTGTCAGAACTGCGAACCATGAAGTATGATTTCTCTGAAACAATGATAGATTTCAAATCGATCCTAACCAAAATGAGTCTGTAGTGTGAAATAATTTTTGTTGAGTGGATAGATTTTAGTTAGGGATAGTCTTTCAACATTCTGTCAGAACTGCGAACCATGAAGTATGATTTCTCTGAAACAATGATAGATTTCAAATCGATCCTAACCAAAATGAGTCTGTAGTGTTAAATAATTTTTGGTGAGTGGATAGATTTTAGTTAGGGATAGTCTTTCAACATTCTAACAGAACTACGAACCATGAAGTATGATTTCTCTGAAACCATGATAGATTTGAAATGGGTCCTGACCAAAATGAGTCTGTAGTGTTAAATAATTTTTGGTGAGTGGATAGATTTTAGTTTGGGGTAGTCTTTCAATATTCTAGCAGAACTACGAACCATGAAGTATAATTTCTCTGAAACCATGGTAGATTTCAAATCGATCCTGACCAAAATGAGTCTGTAGTGTGAAATAATTTTTGTTGAGTGGATAGATTTTAGTTAGGGATAGTCTTTCAACATTCTGTCAGAACTGCGAACCATGAAGTATGATTTCTCTGAAACAATGATAGATTTCAAATCGATCCTAACCAAAATGAGTCTGTAGTGTTAAATAATTTTTGGTGAGTGGATAGATTTTAGTTAGGGATAGTCTTTCAACATTCTAACAGAACTACGAACCATGAAGTATGATTTCTCTGAAACGATGATAGATTTCAAATCGATCCTGACCAAAATGAGTCTGTAGTGTGTGTGAAATAATTTTTGTTGAGGGGATAGATTTTAGTTAGGGGTAGTATTTCAACATTCTGACAGAACTACGAACCATAAAGTATGATTTCTCTGAAACGATGATAGATTTCAAATCGATCCTGACCAAAACAAGTCTGTAGTGTGAAATAATTTTTGTTGAGTGGATGGATTTTATATTGTGGTAGTGTTTCAACATTCTATCAGAACTACGAACCATCAAGTATGATTTCTCTGAAACCATGATAGATTTCAAACCGATCCTGACCAAAATGAGTCTGTGGTGTGAAATAATTTTTGATTCGGTGGATAGAGTTTATTTAGGGGTAGTCGTTCAACATTCTATCAGAACTAAGAACCATGAAGTATGATTTCCCTGAAACCATGACAGATTTCAAATCGATCCTGACCAAAATGAGTCTGTGGTGTGAAATAAATATTGCTTCGGTGGATAGATTTTAGTTATTGGTAGTCTTTCAATATTCTAGCAGAACTACAAACCATGAAGTATAATTTCTCTGAAATCATGGTAGATTTCAAATTGATCCTGACCAAAATGCGTCTGGTGTGAAATAATTTTTGCTTCGGTGGATAGATTTTAGTTGGCGGTAGTCGTTCAACATTGTATCAGAACTAAGAACCATGAAGTATGATTTCCCTGAAACCATGACAGATTTCAAATCGATCCTGACCAAAATGAGTCTGTAGTGTGAAATAAATTTTGCTTCGGTGGATAGATTTTAGTTAGGGGTAGTCGTTCAACATTCTATCAGAACTAAGAACCATGAAGTATGATTTCTCTGAAACCATGACAGATTTCAAATCGATCCTGACCAAAATGAGTCTGTGGTGTGAAATAATTTTTGTTGAGTGGATAGATTTTAGTTATTGGTAGTCTTTCAATATTCTAGCAGAACTAAGAACCATGAAGTATGATTTCCCTGAAACCATGACAGATTTCAAATCGATCCTGACCAAAATGAGTCTGTAGTGTGAAATGAATTTTGCTTCGGTGGATAGATTTTAGTTATTGGTAGTCGTTCAACATTCTATCAGAACTACGAACCATGGAGTATGATTTCTCTGAAACCATGATAGATTTCAAACCGATCCTGACCAAAATGAGTCTGTGGTGTGAAATAATTTTTGATTCGGTGGATAGAGTTTAGTTAGGGGTAGTCGTTCAACATTCTATCAGAACTAAGAACCATGAAGTATGATTTCCCTGAAACCATGACATATTTCAAATCGATCCTGACCAAAATGAGTCTGTGGTGTGAAATAATTTTTGTTGAGTGGATAGATTTTAGTTATTGGTAGTCTTTCAATATTCTAGCAGAACTACAAACCATGAAGTATGATTTCTCTGGAACCATTGTAGATTTCATATCGATCCTGACCACAATGAGTCTATAGTGTGAAATAATTTTTGCTTCGGTGGATAGATTTTAGTTGGCGGTAGTCGTTCAACATTCTATCAGAACTAAGAACCATGAAGTATGATTTCCCTGAAACCATGACAGATTTCAAATCGATCCTGACCAAAATGAGTCTGTAGTGTGAAATAAATTTTGCTTCGGTGGATAGATTTTAGTTATTGGTAGTCGTTCAACATTCTATCAGAACTACGAACCATGGAGTATGATTTCTCTGAAACCATGATAGATTTCAAACCGATCCGGACCAAAATGAGTCTGTGGTGTGAAATAATTTTTGATTCGGTGGATAGAGTTTAGTTAGGGGTAGTCGTTCAACATTCTATCAGAACTAAGAACCATGAAGTATGATTTCCCTGAAACCATGACAGATTTCAAATCGATCCTGACCAAAATGAGTCTGTGGTGTGAAATAATTTTTGTTGAGTGGATAGATTTTAGTTATTGGTAGTCTTTCAATATTCTAGCAGAACTACAAACCATGAAGTATGATTTCTCTGGAACCATTGTAGATTTCATATCGATCCTGACCACAATGAGTCTATAGTGTGAAATAAATTTTGCTTCAGTGGATAGATTTTAGTTGGCGGTAGTCGTTCAACATTCTATCAGAACTAAGAACCATGAAGTATGATTTCCCTGAAACCATGACAGATTTCAAATCGATCCTGACCAAAATGAGTCTGTAGTGTGAAATAAATTTTGCTTCAGTGGATAGATTTTAGTTTGGGGTAGTCTTTCAATATTCTATCAGAACTAAGAACCATGAAGTATGATTTCCCTGAAACCATGACAGATTTCAAATCGATCCTGACCAAAATGAGTCTGTAGTGGGAAATAAATTTTGCTTCGGTGGATAGATTTTAGTTAGGGGTAGTCGTTCAACATTCTATCAGAACTACGAACCATGAAGTATGATTTCCCTGAAACCATGACAGATTTCAAATCGATCCTGACCAAAATGAGTCTGGTGTGAAATAAATTTTGCTTCGGTGGATAGATTTTAGTTGGCGGTAGTCGTTCAACATTCTATCAGAACTAAGAACCATGAAGTATGATTTCCCTGAAACCATGACAGATTTCAAACCGATCCTGACCAAAATGAGTCTGTGGTGTGAAATAATTTTTGATTCGGTGGATAGAGTTTAGTTAGGGGTAGTCGTTCAACATTCTATCAGAACTAAGAACCATGAAGTATGATTTCTCTGAAACCATGATAGATTTCAAACCGATCCTGACCAAAATGAGTCTGTAGTGTGAAATAAATTTTGCTTCGGTGGATAGATTTTAGTTAGGGGTAGTCGTTCAACATTCTATCAGAACTAAGAACCATGAAGTATGATTTCTCTGAAACCATGACAGATTTCAAATCGATCCTGACCAAAATGAGTCTGGTGTGAAATAATTTTTGCTTCGGTGGATAGATTTTAGTTGGCGGTAGTCGTTCAACATTCTATCAGAACTAAGAACCATGAAGTATGATTTCCCTGAAACCATGACAGATTTCAAATCGATCCTGACCAAAATGAGTCTGTAGTGTGAAATAAATTTTGCTTCGGTGGATAGATTTTAGTTAGGGGTAGTCGTTCAACATTCTATCAGAACTACGAACCATGGAGTATGATTTCTCTGAAACCATGATAGATTTCAAACCGATCCTGACCAAAATGAGTCTGTGGTGTGAAATAATTTTTGATTCGGTGGATAGAGTTTAGTTAGGGGTAGTCGTTCAACATTCTATCAGAACTAAGAACCATGAAGTATGATTTCCCTGAAACCATGACAGATTTCAAATCGATCCTGACCAAAATGAGTCTGTAGTGTGAAATAAATTTTGCTTCGGTGGATAGATTTTAGTTAGGGGTAGTCGTTCAACATTCTATCAGAACTACGAACCATGGAGTATGGTTTCTCTGAAACCATGATAGATTTCAAACCGATCCTGACCAAAATGAGTCTGTGGTGTGAAATAATTTTTGATTCGGTGGATAGAGTTTAGTTAGGGGTAGTCGTTCAACATTCTATCAGAACTAAGAACCATGAAGTATGATTTCCCTGAAACCATGACAGATTTCAAATCGATCCTGACCAAAATGAGTCTGTGGTGTGAAATAAATATTGCTTCGGTGGATAGATTTTAGTTAGGAGTAGTCGTTCAACATTCTATCAGAACTACGAACCATGAAGTATTATTTCTCTGAAACCATGATAGATTTCAAACCGATCCTGACCAAAATGAGTCTGTAGTGTGAAATAAATTTTGCTTCGGTGGATAGATTTTAGTTAGGGGTAGTCGTTCAACATTCTATCAGAACTACGAACCATGGAGTATGATTTCTCTGAAACCATGACAGATTTCAAATCGATCCTGACCAAAATGAGTCTGGTGTGAAATAATTTTTGCTTCGGTGGATAGATTTTAGTTGGCGGTAGTCGTTCAACATTCTATCAGAACTAAGAACCATGAAGTATGATTTCTCTGAAACCATGATAGATTTCAAATCGATCCTGACCAAAATGAGTCTGTGGTGTGAAATAATTTTTGATTCGGTGGATAGAGTTTAGTTAGGGGTAGTCGTTCAAAATTCTATCAGAACTAAGAACCATGAAGTATGATTTCCCTGAAACCATGACAGATTTCAAATCGATCCTGACCAAAATGAGTCTGTAGTGTGAAATAAATTTTGCTTCGGTGGATAGATTTTAGTTAGGGGTAGTCGTTCAACATTCTATCAGAACTAAGAACCATGGAGTATGATTTCTCTGAAACCATGATAGATTTCAAACCGATCCTGACCAAAATGAGTCTGTGGTGTGAAATAATTTTTGATTCGGTGGATAGAGTTTAGTTAGGGGTAGTCGTTCAACATTCTATCAGAACTAAGAACCATGAAGTATGATTTCCCTGAAACCATGACAGATTTCAAATCGATCCTGACCAAAATGAGTCTGTAGTGTGAAATAAATTTTGCTTCGGTGGATAGATTTTAGTTAGGGGTAGTCGTTCAACATTCTATCAGAACTACGAACCATGAAGTATGATTTCTCTGAAACCATGATAGATTTCAAATCGATCCTGACCAAAATGAGTCTGTAGTGTGAAATAAATTTTGCTTCGGTGGATAGATTTTAGTTAGGGGTAGTCGTTCAACATTCTATCAGAACTAAGAACCATGAAGTATGATTTCCCTGAAACCATGACAGATTTCAAATCGATCCTGACCAAAATGAGTCTGTGGTGTGAAATAAATATTGCTTCGGTGGATAGATTTTAGTTAGGGGTAGTCGTTCAACATTCTATCAGAACTACGAACCATGAAGTATGATTTCTCTGAAACCATGATAGATTTCAAATCGATCCTGACCAAAATGAGTCTGTAGTGTGAAATAAATTTTGCTTCGGTGGATAGATTTTAGTTAGGGGTAGTCGTTCAACATTCTATCAGAACTACGAACCATGAAGTATGATTTCTCTGAAACCATGATAGATTTCAAATCGATCCTGACCAAAATGAGTCTGTGGTGTGAAATAAATATTGCTTCGGTGGATAGATTTTAGTTAGGGGTAGTCGTTCAACATTCTATGAGAACTAAGAACCATGAAGTATGATTTCTCTGAAACCATGATAGATTTCAAATCGATCCTGACCAAAATGAGTCTGTGGTGTGAAATAAATATTGCTTCGGTGGATAGATTTTAGTTAGGGGTAGTCGTTCAACATTCTATCAGAACTACGAACCATGGAGTATGATTTCTCTGAAACCATGATAGATTTCAAACCGATCCTGACCAAAATGAGTCTGTGGTGTGAAATAATTTTTGATTCGGTGGATAGAGTTTAGTTAGGGGTAGTCGTTCAACATTCTATCAGAACTAAGAACCATGAAGTATGATTTCTCTGAAACCATGATAGATTTCAAACCGATCCTGACCAAAATGAGTCTGTGGTGTGAAATAATTTTTGATTCGGTGGATAGAGTTTAGTTAGGGGTAGTCGTTCAAAATTCTATCAGAACTAAGAACCATGAAGTATGATTTCCCTGAAACCATGACAGATTTCAAATCGATCCTGACCAAAATGAGTCTGTGGTGTGAAATAATTTTTGATTCGGTGGATAGAGTTTAGTTAGGGGTAGTCGTTCAACATTCTATCAGAACTAAGAACCATGAAGTATGATTTCCCTGAAACCATGACAGATTTCAAATCGATCCTGACCAAAATGAGTCTGTGGTGTGAAATAAATATTGCTTCGGTGGATAGATTTTAGTTAGGAGTAGTCGTTCAACATTCTATCAGAACTAAGAACCATGAAGTATGATTTCCCTGAAACCATGACAGATTTCAAATCGATCCTGACCAAAATGAGTCTGTGGTGTGAAATAAATATTGCTTCGGTGGATAGATTTTAGTTAGGAGTAGTCGTTCAACATTCTATCAGAACTACGAACCATGAAGTATTATTTCTCTGAAACCATGATAGATTTCAAACCGATCCTGACCAAAATGAGTCTGTGGTGTGAAATAATTTTTGATTCGGTGGATAGAGTTTAGTTAGGGGTAGTCGTTCAACATTCAATCAGAACTAAGAACCATGAAGTATGATTTCTCTGAAACCATGATAGATTTCAAACCGATCCTGACCAAAATGAGTCTGTGGTGTGAAATCATTTTTGCTTCGGTGGATAGATTTTAGTTAGCGATAGTCGTTCAACATTCTATCAGAACTACGAACCATGAAGTATGATTTCTCTGAAACCATGATAGATTTCAAATCGATCCTGACCAAAATGAGTCTGTGGTGTGAAATAATTTTTGATTCGGTGGATAGAGTTTAGTTAGGGGTAGTCGTTCAAAATTCTATCAGAACTAAGAACCATGAAGTATGATTTCCCTGAAACCATGACAGATTTCAAATCGATCCTGACCAAAATGAGTCTGTGGTGTGAAATAAATATTGCTTCGGTGGATAGATTTTAGTTAGGAGTAGTCGTTCAACATTCTATCAGAACTACGAACCATGAAGTATTATTTCTCTGAAACCATGATAGATTTCAAACCGATCCTGACCAAAATGAGTCTGTGGTCTGAAATAATTTTTGATTCGGTGGATAGAGTTTAGTTAGGGGTAGTCGTTCAAAATTCTATCAGAACTAAGAACCATGAAGTATGATTTCCCTGAAACCATGACAGATTTCAAATCGATCCTGACCAAAATGAGTCTGTGGTGTGAAATAATTTTTGATTCGGTGGATAGAGTTTAGTTAGGGGTAGTCGTTCAACATTCTATCAGAACTAAGAACCATGAAGTATGATTTCCCTGAAACCATGACAGATTTCAAATCGATCCTGACCAAAATGAGTCTGTGGTGTGAAATAAATATTGCTTCGGTGGATAGATTTTAGTTAGGAGTAGTCGTTCAACATTCTATCAGAACTAAGAACCATGAAGTATGATTTCCCTGAAACCATGACAGATTTCAAATCGATCCTGACCAAAATGAGTCTGTGGTGTGAAATAAATATTGCTTCGGTGGATAGATTTTAGTTAGGAGTAGTCGTTCAACATTCTATCAGAACTACGAACCATGAAGAATTATTTCTCTGAAACCATGATAGATTTCAAACCGATCCTGACCAAAATGAGTCTGTGGTGTGAAATAATTTTTGCTTCGGTGGATAGATTTTAGTTAGCGATAGTCGTTCAACATTCTATCAGAACTACGAACCATGAAGTATGATTTCTCTGAAACCATGATAGATTTCAAACCGATCCTGACCAAAATGAGTCTGTGGTGTGAAATAATTTTTGCTTCGGTGGATAGATTTTAGTTAGCGATAGTCGTTCAACATTCTATCAGAACTACGAACCATGAAGTATGATTTCTCTGAAACCATGATAGATTTCAAATCGATCCTGACCAAAATGAGTCTGTGGTGTGAAATAATTTTTGCTTCGGTGGATAGATTTTAGTTAGCGATAGTCGTTCAACATTCTATCAGAACTACGAACCATGAAGTATGATTTCCCTGAAACCATGACAGATTTCAAATCGATCCTGACCAAAATGAGTCTGTGGTGTGAAATAAATATTGCTTCGGTGGATAGATTTTAGTTAGGGGTAGTCGTTCAACATTCTATCAGAACTACGAACCATGAAGTATGATTTCTCTGAAACCATGATAGATTTCAAACCGATCCTGACCAAAATGAGTCTGTAGTGTGAAATAAATTTTGCTTCGGTGGATAGATTTTAGTTAGGGGTAGTCGTTCAACATTCTATCAGAACTACGAACCATGGAGTATGATTTCTCTGAAACCATGACAGATTTCAAATCGATCCTGACCAAAATGAGTCTGGTGTGAAATAATTTTTGCTTCGGTGGATAGATTTTAGTTGGCGGTAGTCGTTCAACATTCTATCAGAACTAAGAACCATGAAGTATGATTTCCCTGAAACCATGACAGATTTCAAATCGATCCTGACCAAAATGAGTCTGTAGTGTGAAATAAATTTTGCTTCGGTGGATAGATTTTAGTTAGGGGTAGTCGTTCAACATTCTATCAGAACTAAGAACCATGGAGTATGATTTCTCTGAAACCATGATAGATTTCAAACCGATCCTGACCAAAATGAGTCTGTGGTGTGAAATAATTTTTGATTCGGTGGATAGAGTTTAGTTAGGGGTAGTCGTTCAACATTCTATCAGAACTAAGAACCATGAAGTATGATTTCCCTGAAACCATGACAGATTTCAAATCGATCCTGACCAAAATGAGTCTGTAGTGTGAAATAAATTTTGCTTCGGTGGATAGATTTTAGTTAGGGGTAGTCGTTCAACATTCTATCAGAACTACGAACCATGAAGTATGATTTCTCTGAAACCATGATAGATTTCAAATCGATCCTGACCAAAATGAGTCTGTAGTGTGAAATAAATTTTGCTTCGGTGGATAGATTTTAGTTAGGGGTAGTCGTTCAACATTCTATCAGAACTAAGAACCATGAAGTATGATTTCCCTGAAACCATGACAGATTTCAAATCGATCCTGACCAAAAT
Organism: Xylota sylvarum; assembly: GCA_905220385.1. Taxonomy (NCBI): domain Eukaryota; kingdom Metazoa; phylum Arthropoda; class Insecta; order Diptera; family Syrphidae; genus Xylota; species Xylota sylvarum. The sequence goes on from CAJMZQ010000065.1 coordinate 742,749, forward strand.
GAGTCTGTGGTGTGAAATAAATATTGCTTCGGTGGATAGATTTTAGTTAGGGGTAGTCGTTCAACATTCTATCAGAACTACGAACCATGAAGTATGATTTCTCTGAAACCATGATAGATTTCAAATCGATCCTGACCAAAATGAGTCTGTAGTGTGAAATAAATTTTGCTTCGGTGGATAGATTTTAGTTAGGGGTAGTCGTTCAACATTCTATCAGAACTACGAACCATGAAGTATGATTTCTCTGAAACCATGATAGATTTCAAATCGATCCTGACCAAAATGAGTCTGTAGTGTGAAATAAATTTTGCTTCGGTGGATAGATTTTAGTTAGGGATAGTCGTTCAACATTCTATCAGAACTAAGAACCATGAAGTATGATTTCCCTGAAACCATGACAGATTTCAAATCGATCCTGACCAAAATGAGTCTGTGGTGTGAAATAAATATTGCTTCGGTGGATAGATTTTAGTTAGGGGTAGTCGTTCAACATTCTATCAGAACTACGAACCATGGAGTATGATTTCTCTGAAACCATGATAGATTTCAAACCGATCCTGACCAAAATGAGTCTGTGGTGTGAAATAATTTTTGATTCGGTGGATAGAGTTTAGTTAGGGGTAGTCGTTCAACATTCTATCAGAACTAAGAACCATGAAGTATAATTTCTCTGAAACCATGATAGATTTCAAACCGATCCTGACCAAAATGAGTCTGTGGTGTGAAATAATTTTTGATTCGGTGGATAGAGTTTAGTTAGGGGTAGTCGTTCAACATTCTATCAGAACTAAGAACCATGAAGTATGATTTCCCTGAAACCATGACAGATTTCAAATCGATCCTGACCAAAATGAGTCTGTGGTGTGAAATAAATTTTGCTTCGGTGGATAGATTTTAGTTAGGGGTAGTCGTTCAACATTCTATCAGAACTACGAACCATGGAGTATGATTTCTCTGAAACCATGATAGATTTCAAACCGATCCTGACCAAAATGAGTCTGTGGTGTGAAATAAATATTGCTTCGGTGGATAGATTTTAGTTAGGGGTAGTCGTTCAACATTCTATCAGAACTACGAACCATGGAGTATGATTTCTCTGAAACCATGATAGATTTCAAATCGATCCTGACCAAAATGAGTCTGTAGTGTGAAATAAATTTTGCTTCGGTAGATAGATTTTAGTTAGGGGTAGTCGTTCAACATTCTATCAGAACTACGAACCATGGAGTATGATTTCTCTGAAACCATGATAGATTTCAAACCGATCCTGATCAAAATGAGTCTGTGGTGTGAAATAATTTTTGATTCGGTGGATAGAGTTTAGTTAGGGGTAGTCTTTCAATATCCTATCAGAACTACGAACCATGGAGTATGATTTCTCTGAAACCATGATAGATTTCAAATCGATCCTGACCAAAATGAGTCTGTAGTGTGAAATAAATTTTGCTTCGGTGGATAGATTTTAGTTAGGGGTAGTCGTTCAACATTCTATCAGAACTACGAACCATGAAGTATGATTTCCCTGAAACCATGACAGATTTCAAATCGATCCTGACCAAAATGAGTCTGTGGTGTGAAATAAATTTTGCTTCGGTGGATAGATTTTAGTTAGGGGTAGTCGTTCAACATTCTATCTCAACTACGAACCATGGAGTATGATTTCTCTGAAACCATGATAGATTTCAAACCGATCCTGACCAAAATGAGTCTGTGGTGTGAAATAAATATTGCTTCGGTGGATAGATTTTAGTTAGGGGTAGTCGTTCAACATTCTATCAGAACTACGAACCATGGAGTATGATTTCTCTGAAACCATGATAGATTTCAAATCGATCCTGACCAAAATGAGTCTGTAGTGTGAAATAAATTTTGCTTCGGTGGATAGATTTTAGTTAGGGGTAGTCGTTCAACATTCTATCAGAACTACGAACCATGGAGTATGATTTCTCTGAAACCATGATAGATTTCAAACCGATCCTGATCAAAATGAGTCTGTGGTGTGAAATAATTTTTGATTCGGTGGATAGATTTTAGTTAGGGGTAGTCGTTCAACATTCTATCAGAACTACGAACCATGAAGTATGATTTCCCTGAAACCATGACAGATTTCAAATCGATCCTGACCAAAATGAGTCTGTAGTGTGAAATAAATTTTGCTTCGGTGGATAGATTTTAGTTAGGGGTAGTCGTTCAACATTCTATCAGAACTACGAACCATGAAGTATGATTTCCCTGAAACCATGACAGATTTCAAATCGATCCTGACCAAAATGAGTCTGTGGTGTGAAATAAATTTTGCTTCGGTGGATAGATTTTAGTTAGGGGTAGTCGTTCAACATTCTATCAGAACTACGAACCATGGAGTATGATTTCTCTGAAACCATGATAGATTTCAAATCGATCCTGACCAAAATGAGTCTGTAGTGTGAAATAAATTTTGCTTCGGTGGATAGATTTTAGTTAGGGGTAGTCGTTCAACATTCTATCAGAACTACGAACCATGGAGTATGATTTCTCTGAAACCATGATAGATTTCAAACCGATCCTGACCAAAATGAGTCTGTGGTCTGAAATAATTTTTGATTCGGTGGATAGAGTTTAGTTAGGGGTAGTCGTTCAACATTCTATCAGAACTAAGAACCATGAAGTATGATTTCCCTGAAACCATGACAGATTTCAAATCGATCCTGACCAAAATGAGTCTGTGGTGTGAAATAAATTTTGCTTCGGTGGATAGATTTTAGTTAGGGGTAGTCGTTCAACATTCTATCAGAACTACGAACCATGGAGTATGATTTCTCTGAAACCATGATAGATTTCAAACCGATCCTGACCAAAATGAGTCTGTGGTGTGAAATAATTTTTGATTCGGTGGATAGAGTTTAGTTAGGGGTAGTCTTTCAATATCCTATCAGAACTACGAACCATGGAGTATGATTTCTCTGAAACCATGATAGATTTCAAATCGATCCTGACCAAAATGAGTCTGTAGTGTGAAATAAATTTTGCTTCGGTGGATAGATTTTAGTTAGGGGTAGTCGTTCAACATTCTATCAGAACTACGAACCATGGAGTATGATTTCTCTGAAACCATGATAGATTTCAAACCGATCCTGACCAAAATGAGTCTGTGGTCTGAAATAATTTTTGATTCGGTGGATAGAGTTTAGTTAGGGGTAGTCTTTCAATATCCTATCAGAACTACGAACCATGGAGTATGATTTCTCTGAAACCATGATAGATTTCAAATCGATCCTGACCAAAATGAGTCTGTAGTGTGAAATAAATTTTGCTTCGGTGGATAGATTTTAGTTAGGGGTAGTCGTTCAACATTCTATCAGAACTACGAACCATGGAGTATGATTTCTCTGAAACCATGATAGATTTCAAACCGATCCTGACCAAAATGAGTCTGTGGTGTGAAATAATTTTTGATTCGGTGGATAGAGTTTAGTTAGGGGTAGTCTTTCAATATCCTATCAGAACTACGAACCATGGAGTATGATTTCTCTGAAACCATGATAGATTTCAAACCGATCCTGACCAAAATGAGTCTGTGGTGTGAAATAAATATTGCTTCGGTGGATAGATTTTAGTTAGGGGTAGTCGTTCAACATTCTATCAGAACTACGAACCATGGAGTATGATTTCTCTGAAACCATGATAGATTTCAAACCGATCCTGACCAAAATGAGTCTGTGGTCTGAAATAAATATTGCTTCGGTGGATAGATTTTAGTTAGGGGTAGTCGTTCAACATTCTATCAGAACTACGAACCATGGAGTATGATTTCTCTGAAACCATGATAGATTTCAAACCGATCCTGACCAAAATGAGTCTGTGGTGTGAAATAAATATTGCTTCGGTGGATAGATTTTAGTTAGGGGTAGTCGTTCAACATTCTATCAGAACTACGAACCATGGAGTATGATTTCTCTGAAACCATGATAGATTTCAAATCGATCCTGACCAAAATGAGTCTGTAGTGTGAAATAAATTTTGCTTCGGTGGATAGATTTTAGTTAGGGGTAGTCGTTCAACATTCTATCAGAACTACGAACCATGGAGTATGATTTCTCTGAAACCATGATAGATTTCAAACCGATCCTGACCAAAATGAGTCTGTGGTCTGAAATAATTTTTGATTCGGTGGATAGAGTTTAGTTAGGGGTAGTCGTTCAACATTCTATCAGAACTAAGAACCATGAAGTATGATTTCCCTGAAACCATGACAGATTTCAAATCGATCCTGACCAAAATGAGTCTGTGGTGTGAAATAAATTTTGCTTCGGTGGATAGATTTTAGTTAGGGGTAGTCGTTCAACATTCTATCAGAACTACGAACCATGGAGTATGATTTCTCTGAAACCATGATAGATTTCAAACCGATCCTGACCAAAATGAGTCTGTGGTGTGAAATAATTTTTGATTCGGTGGATAGAGTTTAGTTAGGGGTAGTCTTTCAATATCCTATCAGAACTACGAACCATGGAGTATGATTTCTCTGAAACCATGATAGATTTCAAATCGATCCTGACCAAAATGAGTCTGTAGTGTGAAATAAATTTTGCTTCGGTGGATAGATTTTAGTTAGGGGTAGTCGTTCAACATTCTATCAGAACTACGAACCATGGAGTATGATTTCTCTGAAACCATGATAGATTTCAAACCGATCCTGACCAAAATGAGTCTGTGGTGTGAAATAATTTTTGATTCGGTGGATAGAGTTTAGTTAGGGGTAGTCTTTCAATATCCTATCAGAACTACGAACCATGGAGTATGATTTCTCTGAAACCATGATAGATTTCAAATCGATCCTGACCAAAATGAGTCTGTAGTGTGAAATAAATTTTGCTTCGGTGGATAGATTTTAGTTAGGGGTAGTCGTTCAACATTCTATCAGAACTACGAACCATGGAGTATGATTTCTCTGAAACCATGATAGATTTCAAACCGATCCTGACCAAAATGAGTCTGTGGTGTGAAATAATTTTTGATTCGGTGGATAGAGTTTAGTTAGGGGTAGTCTTTCAATATCCTATCAGAACTACGAACCATGGAGTATGATTTCTCTGAAACCATGATAGATTTCAAACCGATCCTGACCAAAATGAGTCTGTGGTGTGAAATAAATATTGCTTCGGTGGATAGATTTTAGTTAGGGGTAGTCGTTCAACATTCTATCAGAACTACGAACCATGGAGTATGATTTCTCTGAAACCATGATAGATTTCAAACCGATCCTGACCAAAATGAGTCTGTGGTGTGAAATAATTTTTGATTCGGTGGATAGAGTTTAGTTAGGGGTAGTCGTTCAACATTCTATCAGAACTAAGAACCATGAAGTATGATTTCCCTGAAACCATGACAGATTTCAAATCGATCCTGACCAAAATGAGTCTGTGGTGTGAAATAATTTTTGATTCGGTGGATAGAGTTTAGTTAGGGGTAGTCGTTCAACATTCTATCAGAACTAAGAACCATGAAGTATGATTTCCCTGAAACCATGACAGATTTCAAATCGATCCTGACCAAAATGAGTCTGTAGTGTGAAATAAATTTTGCTTCGGTGGATAGATTTTAGTTAGGGGTAGTCGTTCAACATTCTATCAGAACTACGAACCATGGAGTATGATTTCTCTGAAACCATGATAGATTTCAAATCGATCCTGACCAAAATGAGTCTGTAGTGTGAAATAAATTTTGCTTCGGTGGATAGATTTTAGTTAGGGGTAGTCGTTCAACATTCTATCAGAACTACGAACCATGGAGTATGATTTCTCTGAAACCATGATAGATTTCAAACCGATCCTGACCAAAATGAGTCTGTGGTGTGAAATAATTTTTGATTCGGTGGATAGAGTTTAGTTAGGGGTAGTCGTTCAACATTCTATCAGAACTAAGAACCATGAAGTATGATTTCTCTGAAACCATGATAGATTTCAAATCGATCCTGACCAAAATGAGTCTGTGGTGTGAAATAAATATTGCTTCGGTGGATAGATTTTAGTTAGGGGTAGTCGTTCAACATTCTATCAGAACTACGAACCATGGAGTATGATTTCTCTGAAACCATGATAGATTTCAAACCGATCCTGACCAAAATGAGTCTGTGGTGTGAAATAATTTTTGATTCGGTGGATAGAGTTTAGTTAGGGGTAGTCGTTCAACATTCTATCAGAACTACGAACCATGAAGTACGATTTCTCTGAAACCATGATAGATTTCAAATCGATCCTGACCAAAATGAGTCTGTAGTGTGAAATAAATTTTGCTTCGGTGGATAGATTTTAGTTAGGGGTAGTCGTTCAACATTCTATCAGAACTACGAACCATGAAGTATGATTTCTCTGAAACCATGATAGATTTCAAATCGATGCTGACCAAAATGAGTCTGTGGTGTGAAATAAATATTGCTTCGGTGGATAGATTTTAGTTAGGGGTAGTCGTTCAACATTCTATCAGAACTAAGAACCATGAAGTATGATTTCTCTGAAACCATGATAGATTTCAAATCGATCCTGACCAAAATGAGTCTGTGGTGTGAAATAAATATTGCTTCGGTGGATAGATTTTAGTTAGGGGTAGTCGTTCAACATTCTATCAGAACTAAGAACCATGAAGTATGATTTCCCTGAAACCATGACAGATTTCAAATCGATCCTGACCAAAATGAGTCTGTAGTGTGAAATAAATTTTGCTTCGGTGGATAAATTTTAGTTAGGGGTAGTCGTTCAACATTCTATCAGAACTACGAACCATGGAGTATGATTTCTCTGAAACCATGATAGATTTCAAAACGATCCTGACCAAAATGAGTCTGTGGTGTGAAATAATTTTTGATTCGGGGGATAGAGTTTAGTTAGGGGTAGTCGTTCAACATTCTATCAGAACTAAGAACCATGAAGTATGATTTCTCTGAAACCATGATAGATTTCAAATCGATCCTGACCAAAATGAGTCTGTGGTGTGAAATAAATATTGCTTCGGTGGATAGATTTTAGTTAGGGGTAGTCGTTCAACATTCTATCAGAACTACGAACCATGGAGTATGATTTCTCTGAAACCATGATAGATTTCAAACCGATCCTGACCAAAATGAGTCTGTGGTGTGAAATAATTTTTGATTCGGTGGATAGAGTTTAGTTAGGGGTAGTCGTTCAACATTCTATCAGAACTAAGAACCATGAAGTATGATTTCCCTGAAACCATGACAGATTTCAAATCGATCCTGTCCAAAATGAGTCTGTAGTGTGAAATAAATTTTGCTTCGGTGGATAGATTTTAGTTAGGGGTAGTCGTTCAACATTCTATCAGAACTACGAACCATGGAGTATGATTTCTCTGAAACCATGATAGATTTCAAATCGATCCTGACCAAAATGAGTCTGTAGTGTGAAATAAATTTTGCTTCGGTGGATAGATTTTAGTTTGGGGTAGTCGTTCAACATTCTATCAGAACTAAGAACCATGAAGTATGATTTCTCTGAAACCATGATAGATTTCAAATCGATCCTGACCAAAATGAGTCTGTAGTGTGAAATAAATTTTGCTTCGGTGGATAGATTTTAGTTAGGGGTAGTCGTTCAACATTCTATCAGAACTACGAACCATGGAGTATGATTTCTCTGAAACCATGATAGATTTCAAATCGATCCTGACCAAAATGAGTCTGTGGTGTGAAATAAATATTGCTTCGGTGGATAGATTTTAGTTAGGGGTAGTCGTTCAACATTCTATCAGAACTACGAACCATGGAGTATGATTTCTCTGAAACCATGATAAATTTCAAACCGATCCTGACCAAAATGAGTCTGTGGTGTGAAATAATTTTTGATTCGGTGGATAGAGTTTAGTTAGGGGTAGTCGTTCAACATTCTATCAGAACTAAGAACCATGAAGTATGATTTCCCTGAAACCATGACAGATTTCAAATCGATCCTGACCAAAATGAGTCTGTGGTGTGAAATAAATATTGCTTCGGTGGATAGATTTTAGTTAGGGGTAGTCGTTCAACATTCTATCAGAACTACGAACCATGGAGTATGATTTCTCTGAAACCATGATAGATTTCAAACCGATCCTGACCAAAATGAGTCTGTGGTGTGAAATAATTTTTGATTCGGTGGATAGAGTTTAGTTAGGGGTAGTCGTTCAACATTCTATCAGAACTAAGAACCATGAAGTATGATTTCCCTGAAACCATGACAGATTTCAAATCGATCCTGACCAAAATGAGTCTGTAGTGTGAAATAAATTTTGCTTCTATGGATAGATTTTAGTTAGGGGTAGTCGTTCAACATTCTATCAGAACTACGAACCATGGAGTATAATTTCTCTGAAACCATGATAGATTTCAAATCGATCCTGACCAAAATGAGTCTGTAGTGTGAAATAAATTTTGCTTCGGTGGATAGATTTTAGTTAGGGGTAGTCGCTCAACATTCTATCAGAACTACGAACCATGGAGTATGATTTCTCTGAAACCATGATAGATTTCAAACCGATCCTGACCAAAATGAGTCTGTGGTGTGAAATAATTTTTGATTCGGTGGATAGAGTTTAGTTAGGGGTAGTCGTTCAACATTCTATCAGAACTAAGAACCATGAAGTATGATTTCCCTGAAACCATGACAGATTTCAAATCGATCCTGACCAAAATGAGTCTGTGGTGTGAAATAAATATTGCTTCGGTGGATAGATTTTAGTTAGGGGTAGTCGTTCAACATTCTATCAGAACTACGAACCATGGAGTATGATTTCTCTGAAACCATGATAGATTTCAAACCGATCCTGACCAAAATGAGTCTGTGGTGTGAAATAATTTTTGATTCGGTGGATAGAGTTTAGTTAGGGGTAGTCGTTCAACATTCTATCAGAACTAAGAACCATGAAGTATGATTTCCCTGAAACCATGACAGATTTCAAATCGATCCTGACCAAAATGAGTCTGTAGTGTGAAATAAATTTTGCTTCGGTGGATAGATTTTAGTTAGGGGTAGTCGTTCAACATTCTATCAGAACTACGAACCATGGAGTATAATTTCTCTGAAACCATGATAGATTTCAAATCGATCCTGACCAAAATGAGTCTGTAGTGTGAAATAAATTTTGCTTCGGTGGATAGATTTTAGTTAGGGGTAGTCGCTCAACATTCTATCAGAACTACGAACCATGGAGTATGATTTCTCTGAAACCATGATAGATTTCAAACCGATCCTGACCAAAATGAGTCTGTGGTGTGAAATAATTTTTGATTCGGTGGATAGAGTTTAGTTAGGGGTAGTCGTTCAACATTCTATCAGAACTAAGAACCATGAAGTATGATTTCCCTGAAACCATGACAGATTTCAAATCGATCCTGTCCAAAATGAGTCTGTAGTGTGAAATAAATTTTGCTTCGGTGGATAGATTTTAGTTAGGGGTAGTCGTTCAACATTCTATCAGAACTACGAACCATGGAGTATGATTTCTCTGAAACCATGATAGATTTCAAATCGATCCTGACCAAAATGAGTCTGTAGTGTGAAATAAATTTTGCTTCGGTGGATAGATTTTAGTTAGGGGTAGTCGTTCAACATTCTATCAGAACTAAGAACCATGAAGTATGATTTGTCTGAAACCATGATAGATTTCAAATCGATCCTGACCAAAATGAGTCTGTGGTGTGAAATAAATATTGCTTCGGTGGATAGATTTTAGTTAGGGGTAGTCGTTCAACATTCTATCAGAACTACGAACCATGGAGTATGATTTCTCTGAAACCATGATAAATTTCAAACCGATCCTGACCAAAATGAGTCTGTGGTGTGAAATAATTTTTGATTCGGTGGATAGAGTTTAGTTAGGGGTAGTCGTTCAACATTCTATCAGAACTAAGAACCATGAAGTATGATTTCCCTGAAACCATGACAGATTTCAAATCGATCCTGACCAAAATGAGTCTGTGGTGTGAAATAAATATTGCTTCGGTGGATAGATTTTAGTTAGGGGTAGTCGTTCAACATTCTATCAGAACTACGAACCATGGAGTATGATTTCTCTGAAACCATGATAGATTTCAAACCGATAGTGACCAAAATGAGTCTGTGGTGTGAAATAATTTTTGATTCGGTGGATAGATTTTAGTTAGGGGTAGTCGTTCAACATTCTATCAGAACTAAGAACCATGAAGTATGATTTCTCTGAAACCATGATAAATTTCAAACCGATCCTGACCAAAATGAGTCTGTGGTGTGAAATAATTTTTGATTCGGTGGATAGAGTTTAGTTAGGGGTAGTCGTTCAACATTCTATCAGAACTAAGAACCATGAAGTATGATTTCCCTGAAACCATGACAGATTTCAAATCGATCCTGACCAAAATGAGTCTGTGGTGTGAAATAAATATTGCTTCGGTGGATAGATTTTAGTTAGGGGTAGTCGTTCAACATTCTATCAGAACTACGAACCATGGAGTATGATTTCTCTGAAACCATGATAGATTTCAAATCGATCCTGACCAAAATGAGTCTGTGGTGTGAAATAATTTTTGATTCGGTGGATAGAGTTTAGTTAGGGGTAGTCGTTCAACATTCTATCAGAACTAAGAACCATGAAGTATGATTTCCCTGAAACCATGACAGATTTCAAATCGATCCTGACCAAAATGAGTCTGTAGTGTGAAATAAATTTTGCTTCGGTGGATAGATTTTAGTTAGGGGTAGTCGTTCAACATTCTATCAGAACTACGAACCATGGAGTATGATTTCTCTGAAACCATGATAGATTTCAAATCGATCCTGACCAAAATGAGTCTGTAGTGTGAAATAAATTTTGCTTCGGTGGATAGATTTTAGTTAGGGGTAGTCGCTCAACATTCTATCAGAACTACGAACCATGGAGTATGATTTCTCTGAAACCATGATAGATTTCAAACCGATCCTGACCAAAATGAGTCTGTGGTGTGAAATAATTTTTGATTCGGTGGATAGAGTTTAGTTAGGGGTAGTCGTTCAACATTCTATCAGAACTAAGAACCATGAAGTATGATTTCCCTGAAACCATGACAGATTTCAAATCGATCCTGTCCAAAATGAGTCTGTAGTGTGAAATAAATTTTGCTTCGGTGGATAGATTTTAGTTAGGGGTAGTCGTTCAACATTCTATCAGAACTACGAACCATGGAGTATGATTTCTCTGAAACCATGATAGATTTCAAATCGATCCTGACCAAAATGAGTCTGTGGTGTGAAATAAATATTGCTTCGGTGGATAGATTTTAGTTAGGGGTAGTCGTTCAACATTCTATCAGAACTACGAACCATGGAGTATGATTTCTCTGAAACCATGATAGATTTCAAACCGATAGTGACCAAAATGAGTCTGTGGTGTGAAATAATTTTTGATTCGGTGGATAGAGTTTAGTTAGGGGTAGTCGTTCAACATTCTATCAGAACTAAGAACCATGAAGTATGATTTCCCTGAAACCATGACAGATTTCAAACCGATCCTGACCAAAATGAGTCTGTGGTGTGAAATAATTTTTGATTCGGTGGATAGAGTTTAGTTAGGGGTAGTCGTTCAACATTCTATCAGAACTAAGAACCATGAAGTATGATTTCTCTGAAACCATGATAGATTTCAAACCGATCCTGACCAAAATGAGTCTGTAGTGTAAAATAATTTTTGTTGAGTGGATAGATTTTAGTTTGGGGTTGAGATTTTAGTTTGGGGTAGTCTTTCAATATTCTATCAGAACTACGAACCATGAAGTATAATTTCTCTGAAACCATGGTAGATTTCAAACCGATCCTGACCAAAATGAGTCTGTAGTGTAAAATAATTTTTGTTGAGTGGATAGATTTTAGTTTGGGGTAGTCTTTCAATATTCTAGCAGAACTACGAACCATGAAGTATGATTTCTCTGAAACCATGGTAGATTTCAAATCGATCCTGACCAAAATGAATCTGTGGTGTGAAATAATTTTTGTTGAGTATATAGATTTTAGTTTGGGGTAGTCTTTCAATATTCTATCAGAACTACGAACCATGAAGTATAATTTCTCTGAAACCATGGTAGATTTCAAATCGATCCTGACCAAAATGAGTCTGTAGTGTGAAATAAATTTTGCTTCGGTGGATAGATTTTAGTTTGGGGTAGTCTTTCAATATTCTAGCAGAACTACGAACCATGAAGTATGATTTCTCTGAAACCATTGTAGATTTCAAATCGATCCTGACCACAATGAGTCTGTAGTGTGAAATAGTTTTTGTTGAGTGGATAGATTTTAGTTAGGCGTAGTCTTTCAATATTTTAGCAGAACTACGAACCATGAAGTATAATTTCTCTGAAACCATGGTAGATTTCAAATCGATCCTGACCACAATGAGTCTGTAGTGTGAAATAATTTTGCTCCAGTGGATAGATTTTAGTTTGGGGTAGTCTTTCAATATTCTAGCAGAACTACGAACCATGAAGTATGATTTCTCTGAAACCATGGTAGATTTCAAATCGATCCTGACCAAAATGAGTCTGTAGTGTGAAATAATTTTGCTCCAGTGGATAGATTTTAGTTTGGGGTAGTCTTTCAATATTCTAGCCGAACTACGAACCATGAAGTATGATTTCTCTGAAACCATTGTAGATTTCAAATCGATCCTGACCACAATGAGTCTGTAGTGTGAAATAATTTTGCTCTAGTGGATAGATTTTAGTTTGGGGTAGTCTTTCAATATTCTATCAGAACTACGAACCATGAAGTATGATTTCTCTGAAACCATAGTAGATTTCAAATCGATCCTGACCACAATGAGTCTGTAGTGTGAAATAATTTTGCTCTAGTGGATAGATTTTAGTTTGGGGTAGTCTTTCAATATTCTAGCCGAACTACGAACCATGAAGTATAATTTCTCTGAAACCATGGTAGATTTCAAATCGATCCTGACCACAATGAGTCTGTAGTGTGAAATAATTTTGCTCCAGTGGATAGATTTTAGTTTGGGGTAGTCTTTCAATATTCTATCAGAACTACGAACCATGAAGTATAATTTCTCTGAAACCATGGTAGATTTCAAATCGATCCTGACCAAAATGAGTCTGTAGTGTAAAATAATTTTTGTTGAGTGGATAGATTTTAGTTTGGGGTAGTCTTTCAATATTCTAGCAGAACTACGAACCATGAAGTATGATTTCTCTGAAACCATAGTAGATTTCAAATCGATCCTGACCACAATGAGTCTGTAGTGTGAAATAATTTTGCTCCAGTGGATAGATTTTAGTTTGGGGTAGTCTTTCAATATTCTAGCCGAACTACGAACCATGAAGTATGATTTCTCTGAAACCATTGTAGATTTCAAATCGATCCTGACCACAATGAGTCTGTAGTGTGAAATAATTTTGCTCTAGTGGATAGATTTTAGTTTGGGGTAGTCTTTCAATATTCTATCAGAACTACGAACCATGAAGTATAATTTCTCTGAAACCATGGTAGATTTCAAATCGATCCTGACCAAAATGAGTCTGTAGTGTAAAATAATTTTTGTTGAGTGGATAGATTTTAGTTTGGGGTAGTCTTTCAATATTCTAGCAGAACTACGAACCATGAAGTATGATTTCTCTGAAACCATAGTAGATTTCAAATCGATCCTGACCACAATGAGTCTGTAGTGTGAAATAATTTTGCTCCAGTGGATAGATTTTAGTTTGGGGTAGTCTTTCAATATTCTAGCCGAACTACGAACCATGAAGTATGATTTCTCTGAAACCATTGTAGATTTCAAATCGATCCTGACCACAATGAGTCTGTAGTGTGAAATAATTTTGCTCTAGTGGATAGATTTTAGTTTGGGGTAGTCTTTCAATATTCTATCAGAACTACGAACCATGAAGTATGATTTCTCTGAAACCATGGTAGATTTCAAATCGATTCTGACCAAAATGAGTCTGTGGTGTGAAATAATTTTGCTCCAGTGGATAGATTTTAGTTTGGGGTAGTCTTTCAATATTCTAGCAGAACTACGAACCATGAAGTATGATTTCTCTGAAACCATGGTAGATTTCAAATCGATCCTGACCAAAATGAGTCTGTAGTGTGAAATAATTTTTGTTGAGTATATAGATTTTAGTTTGGGGTAGTCTTTCAATATTCTATCAGAACTACGAACCATGAAGTATAATTTCTCTGAAACCATGGTAGATTTCAAATCGATCCTGACCAAAATGAGTCTGTAGTATAAAATAATTTTGCTCCAGTGGATAGATTTTAGTTTGGGGTATTCTTTCAATATTCTATCAGAACTACGAACTATGAAGTATAATTTCTCTGAAACCATGGTAGATTTCAAATCGATCCTGACCAAAATGAGTCTGTAGTGTGAAATAATTTTTGTTGAGTATATAGATTTTAGTTTGGGGTAGTCTTTCAATATTCTATCAGAACTACGAACCATGAAGTATAATTTCTCTGAAACCATGGTAGATTTCAAATCGATCCTGACCACAATGAGTCTGTAGTGTGAAATAATTTTGCTCCAGTGGATAGATTTTAGTTTATGGTAGTCTTTCAATATTCTAGCAGAACTACGAACCATGAAGTATGATTTCTCTGAAACCATGGTAGATTTCAAATCGATCCTGACCACAATGAGTCTGTAGTGTGAAATAATTTTGCTCCAGTGGATAGATTTTAGTTTGGGGTAGTCTTTCAATATTCTATCAGAACTACGAACCATGGAGTATGATTTCTCTGAAACCATGGTAGATTTCAAATCGATCCTGACCAAAATGAGTCTGTAGTGTAAAATAATTTTTGTTGAGTGGATAGATTTTAGTTTGGGGTAGTCTTTCAATATTCTAGCAGAACTACGAACCATGAAGTATGATTTCCCTGAAACCATGACAGATTTCAAACCGACCCTGACCAAAATGAGTCTGTGGTGTGAAATAATTTTTGATTCGGTGGATAGAGTTTAGTTAGGGGTAGTCGTTCAACATTCTATCAGAACTACGAACCATGGAGTATGATTTCATTGAAACCATGACAGATTTCAAATCGATCCTGACCAAAATGAGTCTGGTGTGAAATAATTTTTGCTTCGGTGGATAGATTTTAGTTGGCGGTAGTCGTTCAACATTCTATCAGAACTAAGAACCATGAAGTATGATTTCCCTGAAACCATGACAGATTTCAAATCGATCCTGACCAAAATGAGTCTGGTGTGAAATAATTTTTGCTTCGGTGGATAGATTTTAGTTGGCGGTAGTCGTTCAACATTCTATCAGAACTAAGAACCATGAAGTATGATTTCCCTGAAACCATGACAGATTTCAAATCGATCCTGACCAAAATGAGTCTGTAGTGTGAAATAAATTTTGCTTCGGTGGATAGATTTTAGTTGGCGGTAGTCGTTCAACATTCTATCAGAACTAAGAACCATGAAGTATGATTTCTCTGAAACCATTGTAGATTTCAAATCGATCCTGACCAAAATGAGTCTGGTGTGAAATAATTTTTGCTTCGGTGGATAGATTTTAGTTGGCGGCAGTCGTTCAACATTCTATCAGAACTAAGAACCATGAAGTATGATTTCCCTGAAACCATGACAGATTTCAAATCGATCCTGACCAAAATGAGTCTGTAGTGTGATATAAATTTTGCTTCGGTGGATAGATTTTAGTTGGCGGTAGTCGTTCAACATTCTATCAGAACTAAGAACCATGAAGTATGATTTCCCTGAAACCATGACAGATTTCAAACCGACCCTGACCAAAATGAGTCTGTGGTGTGAAATAATTTTTGCTTCGGTGGATAGATTTTAGTTGGCGGTAGTCGTTCAACATTCTATCAGAACTAAGAACCATGAAGTATGATTTCCCTGAAACCATGACAGATTTCAAATCGATCCTGACCAAAATGAGTCTGTAGTGTGAAATAATTTTTGCTTCGGTGGATAGATTTTAGTTGGCGGTAGTCGTTCAACATTCTATCAGAACTAAGAACCATGAAGTATGATTTCCCTGAAACCATGACAGATTTCAAATCGATCCTGACCAAAATGAGTCTGTAGTGTGAAATAATTTTTGTTGAGTGGATAGATTTTAGTTAGGGGTAGTCGTTCAACATTCTATCAGAACTACGAACCATGGAGTATGATTTCTCTGAAACCATGATAGATTTCAAACCGATCCTGACCAAAATGAGTCTGTGGTGTGAAATAATTTTTGATTCGGTGGATAGAGTTTAGTTAGAGGTAGTCGTTCAACATTCTATCAGAACTAAGAACCATGAAGTATGATTTCCCTGAAACCATGACAGATTTCAAATCGATCCTGACCAAAATGAGTCTGTAGTGTGAAATAAATTTTGCTTCGGTGGATAGATTTTAGTTGGCGGTAGTCGTTCAACATTCTATCAGAACTAAGAACCATGAAGTATGATTTCTCTGAAACCATTGTAGATTTCAAATCGATCCTGACCAAAATGAGTCTGGTGTGAAATAATTTTTGCTTCGGTGGATAGATTTTAGTTGGCGGCAGTCGTTCAACATTCTATCAGAACTAAGAACCATGAAGTATGATTTCCCTGAAACCATGACAGATTTCAAATCGATCCTGACCAAAATGAGTCTGTAGTGTGAAATAAATTTTGCTTCGGTGGATAGATTTTAGTTGGCGGTAGTCGTTCAACATTCTATCAGAACTAAGAACCATGAAGTATGATTTCCCTGAAACCATGACAGATTTCAAACCGACCCTGACCAAAATGAGTCTGTGGTGTGAAATAATTTTTGATTCGGTGGATAGAGTTTAGTTAGGGGTAGTCGTTCAACATTCTATCAGAACTACGAACCATGGAGTATGATTTCCCTGAAACCATGACAGATTTCAAATCGATCCGGACCAAAATGAGTCTGGTGTGAAATAATTTTTGCTTCGGTGGATAGATTTTAGTTGGCGGTAGTCGTTCAACATTCTATCAGAACTAAGAACCATGAAGTATGATTTCCCTGAAACCATGACAGATTTCAAATCGATCCTGACCAAAATGAGTCTGTAGTGTGAAATAAATTTTGCTTCGGTGGATAGATTTTAGTTGGCGGTAGTCGTTCAACATTCTATCAGAACTAAGAACCATGAAGTATGATTTCTCTGAAACCATTGTAGATTTCAAATCGATCCTGACCAAAATGAGTCTGGTGTGAAATAATTTTTGCTTCGGTGGATAGATTTTAGTTGGCGGCAGTCGTTCAACATTCTATCAGAACTAAGAACCATGAAGTATGATTTCCCTGAAACCATGACAGATTTCAAATCGATCCTGACCAAAATGAGTCTGTAGTGTGAAATAAATTTTGCTTCGGTGGATAGATTTTAGTTGGCGGTAGTCGTTCAACATTCTATCAGAACTAAGAACCATGAAGTATGATTTCCCTGAAACCATGACAGATTTCAAACCGACCCTGACCAAAATGAGTCTGTGGTGTGAAATAATTTTTGCTTCGGTGGATAGATTTTAGTTGGCGGTAGTCGTTCAACATTCTATCAGAACTAAGAACCATGAAGTATGATTTCCCTGAAACCATGACAGATTTCAAATCGATCCTGACCAAAATGAGTCTGTAGTGTGAAATAATTTTTGCTTCGGTGGATAGATTTTAGTTGGCGGTAGTCGTTCAACATTCTATCAGAACTAAGAACCATGAAGTATGATTTCCCTGAAACCATGACAGATTTCAAATCGATCCTGACCAAAATGAGTCTGTAGTGTGAAATAAATTTTGCTTCGGTGGATAGATTTTAGTTAGGGGTAGTCGTTCAACATTCTATCAGAACTACGAACCATGGAGTATGATTTCTCTGAAACCATGATAGATTTCAAACCGATCCTGACCAAAATGAGTCTGTGGTGTGAAATAATTTTTGATTCGGTGGATAGAGTTTAGTTAGAGGTAGTCGTTCAACATTCTATCAGAACTAAGAACCATGAAGTATGATTTCCCTGAAACCATGACAGATTTCAAATCGATCCTGACCAAAATGAGTCTGTAGTGTGAAATAAATTTTGCTTCGGTGGATAGATTTTAGTTGGCGGTAGTCGTTCAACATTCTATCAGAACTAAGAACCATGAAGTATGATTTCTCTGAAACCATTGTAGATTTCAAATCGATCCTGACCAAAATGAGTCTGGTGTGAAATAATTTTTGCTTCGGTGGATAGATTTTAGTTGGCGGCAGTCGTTCAACATTCTATCAGAACTAAGAACCATGAAGTATGATTTCCCTGAAACCATGACAGATTTCAAATCGATCCTGACCAAAATGAGTCTGTAGTGTGAAATAAATTTTGCTTCGGTGGATAGATTTTAGTTGGCGGTAGTCGTTCAACATTCTATCAGAACTAAGAACCATGAAGTATGATTTCCCTGAAACCATGACAGATTTCAAACCGACCCTGACCAAAATGAGTCTGTGGTGTGAAATAATTTTTGATTCGGTGGATAGAGTTTAGTTAGGGGTAGTCGTTCAACATTCTATCAGAACTACGAACCATGGAGTATGATTTCCCTGAAACCATGACAGATTTCAAATCGATCCTGACCAAAATGAGTCTGTAGTGTGAAATAATTTTTGCTTCGGTGGATAGATTTTAGTTGGCGGTAGTCGTTCAACATTCTATCAGAACTAAGAACCATGAAGTATGATTTCCCTGAAACCATGACAGATTTCAAATCGATCCTGACCAAAATGAGTCTGTAGTGTGAAATAAATTTTGCTTCGGTGGATAGATTTTAGTTAGGGGTAGTCGTTCAACATTCTATCAGAACTACGAACCATGGAGTATGATTTCTCTGAAACCATGATAGATTTCAAACCGATCCTGACCAAAATGAGTCTGTGGTGTGAAATAATTTTTGATTCGGTGGATAGAGTTTAGTTAGAGGTAGTCGTTCAACATTCTATCAGAACTAAGAACCATGAAGTATGATTTCCCTGAAACCATGACAGATTTCAAATCGATCCTGACCAAAATGAGTCTGTAGTGTGAAATAAATTTTGCTTCGGTGGATAGATTTTAGTTAGGGGTAGTCGTTCAACATTCTATCAGAACTACGAACCATGGAGTATGATTTCTCTGAAACCATGATAGATTTCAAATCGATCCTGACCAAAATGAGTCTGTAGTGTGAAATAAATTTTGCTTCGGTGGATAGATTTTAGTTAGGGGTAGTCGTTCAACATTCTATCAGAACTAAGAACCATGAAGTATGATTTCCCTGAAACCATGACAGATTTCAAATCGATCCTGACCAAAATGAGTCTGTGGTGTGAAATAAATATTGCTTCGGTGGATAGATTTTAGTTAGGGGTAGTCGTTCAACATTCTATCAGAACTACGAACCATGAAGTATGATTTCTCTGAAACCATGACAGATTTCAAATCGATCCTGACCAAAATGAGTCTGTAGTGTGAAATAAATTTTGCTTCGGTGGATAGATTTTAGTTAGGGGTAGTCGTTCAACATTCTATCAGAACTACGAACCATGGAGTATGATTTCTCTGAAACCATGATAGATTTCAAACCGATCCTGACCAAAATGAGTCTGTGGTGTGAAATAATTTTTGATTCGGTGGATAGAGTTTAGTTAGGGGTAGTCGTTCAACATTCTATCAGAACTAAGAACCATGAAGTATGATTTCCCTGAAACCATGACAGATTTCAAACCGATCCTGACCAAAATGAGTCTGTGGTGTGAAATAATTTTTGATTCGGTGGATAGAGTTTAGTTTGGGGTTGAGATTTTAGTTTGGGGTAGTCGTTCAACATTCTATCAGAACTACGAACCATGAAGTATGATTTCTCTGAAACCATGACAGATTTCAAATCGATCCTGACCAAAATGAGTCTGTAGTGTGAAATAAATTTTGCTTCGGTGGATAGATTTTAGTTAGGGGTAGTCGTTCAACATTCTATCAGAACTACGAACCATGGAGTATGATTTCTCTGAAACCATGATAGATTTCAAACCGATCCTGACCAAAATGAGTCTGTGGTGTGAAATAATTTTTGATTCGGTGGATAGAGTTTAGTTAGGGGTAGTCGTTCAACATTCTATCAGAACTAAGAACCATGAAGTATGATTTCCCTGAAACCATGACAGATTTCAAACCGATCCTGACCAAAATGAGTCTGTGGTGTGAAATAATTTTTGATTCGGTGGATAGAGTTTAGTTTGGGGTTGAGATTTTAGTTTGGGGTAGTCTTTCAATATTCTATCAGAACTACGAACCATGAAGTATAATTTCTCTGAAACCATGGTAGATGTGGGCGCCGTCGCTCAAGTGGTTAGTGCGTTGGACTACGGAGCAAGGGGTTCCAGGTTCAATCCCCAGATAACACCTAAAATTTCTTTCACGGCCCCACCTCTCGCGAGCGTCTGACAAACATCCGAGAGTAAAACTGTCATGAAAAAGCTTCTCAAAATTGCCGTTCGGATCCGGCATTAAACAGTAGGCCCCTTCCATTCATGTGAAGAATATAACACTCACAACACGAATGGTTGTGAGAAGCTAGGCCCTGGGTCCCATGGACCTGTTGCGCCAAAAATTTGTATTTGGATAGAGTTTAGTTAGGGGTAGTCGTTCAACATTCTATCAGAACTAAGAACCATGAAGTATGATTTCTCTGAAACCATGATAGATTTCAAACCGATCCTGACCAAAATGAGTCTGTAGTGTAAAATAATTTTTGTTGAGTGGATAGATTTTAGTTTGGGGTTGAGATTTTAGTTTGGGGTAGTCTTTCAATATTCTATCAGAACTACGAACCATGAAGTATAATTTCTCTGAAACCATGGTAGATTTCAAATCGATCCTGACCAAAATGAGTCTGTAGTGTAAAATAATTTTTGTTGAGTGGATAGATTTTAGTTTGGGGTAGTCTTTCAATATTCTAGCAGAACTACGAACCATGAAGTATGATTTCTCTGAAACCATGGTAGATTTCAAATCGATCCTGACCACAATGAGTCTGTAGTGTGAAATAATTTTGCTCCAGTGGATAGATTTTAGTTTGGGGTAGTCTTTCAATATTCTATCAGAACTACGAACCATGGAGTATGATTTCTCTGAAACCATTGTAGATTTCAAATCGATCCTGACCACAATGAGTCTGTAGTGTAAAATAATTTTTGTTGAGTGGATAGATTTTAGTTTGGGGTAGTCTTTCAATATTCTAGCAGAACTACGAACCATGAAGTATGATTTCTCTGAAACCATGGTAGATTTCAAATCGATCCTGACCACAATGAGTCTGTAGTGTGAAATAATTTTGCTCCAGTGGATAGATTTTAGTTTGGGGTAGTCTTTCAATATTCTATCAGAACTACGAACCATGGAGTATGATTTCTCTGAAACCATGGTAGATTTCAAATCGATCCTGACCAAAATGAGTCTGTAGTGTGAAATAATTTTTGTTGAGTATATAGATTTTAGTTTGGGGTAGTCTTTCAATATTCTATCAGAACTACGAACCATGAAGTATAATTTCTCTGAAACCATGGTAGATTTCAAATCGATCCTGACCACAATGAGTCTGTAGTGTGAAATAATTTTGCTTAAGTGGATAGATTTTAGTTTGGGGTAGTCTTTCAATATTCTAGCAGAACTACGAACCATGAAGTATGATTTCTCTGAAACCATGGTAGATTTCAAATCGATCCTGACCAAAATGAGTCTGTAGTGTGAAATAATTTTGCTTAAGTGGATAGATTTTAGTTTGGGGTAGTCTTTCAATATTCTATCAGAACTACGAACCATGAAGTATAATTTCTCTGAAACCATGGTAGATTTCAAATCGATCCTGACCAAAATGAGTCTGTAGTGTAAAATAATTTTTGTTGAGTGGATAGATTTTAGTTTGGGGTAGTCTTTCAATATTCTAGCAGAACTACGAACCATGAAGTATGATTTCTCTGAAACCATGGTAGATTTCAAATCGATCCTGACCAAAATGAGTCTGTAGTGTGAAATAATTTTGCTTAAGTGGATAGATTTTAGTTTGGGGTAGTCTTTCAATATTCTATCAGAACTACGAACCATGGAGTATGATTTCTCTGAAACCATGGTAGATTTCAAATCGATCCTGACCAAAATGAGTCTGTAGTGTAAAATAATTTTTGTTGAGTGGATAGATTTTAGTTTGGGGTAGTCTTTCAATATTCTAGCAGAACTACGAACCATGAAGTATGATTTCTCTGAAACCATAGTAGATTTCAAATCGATCCTGACCACAATGAGTCTGTAGTGTGAAATAATTTTGCTCCAGTGGATAGATTTTAGTTTGGGGTAGTCTTTCAATATTCTAACCGAACTACGAACCATGAAGTATGATTTCTCTGAAACCATTGTAGATTTCAAATCGATCCTGACCACAATGAGTCTGTAGTGTGAAATAATTTTGCTCTAGTGGATAGATTTTAGTTTGGGGTAGTCTTTCAATATTCTATCAGAACTACGAACCATGGAGTATGATTTCTCTGAAACCATGGTCGATTTCAAATCGATCCTGACCAAAATGAGTCTGTAGTGTAAAATAATTTTTGTTGAGTGGATAGATTTTAGTTTGGGGTAGTCTTTCAATATTCTAGCAGAACTACGAACCATGAAGTATGATTTCTCTGAAACCATAGTAGATTTCAAATCGATCCTGACCACAATGAGTCTGTAGTGTGAAATAATTTTGCTCTAGTGGATAGATTTTAGTTTGGGGTAGTCTTTCAATATTCTAGCCGAACTACGAACCATGAAGTATGATTTCTCTGAAACCATTGTAGATTTCAAATCGATCCTGACCACAATGAGTCTGTAGTGTGAAATAATTTTGCTCTAGTGGATAGATTTTAGTTTGGGGTAGTCTTTCAATATTCTATCAGAACTACGAACCATGAAGTATGATTTCTCTGAAACCATGGTAGATTTCAAATCGATTCTGACCAAAATGAGTCTGTGGTGTGAAATAATTTTGCTCCAGTGGATAGATTTTAGTTTGGGGTAGTCTTTCAATATTCTAGCAGAACTACGAAACATGAAGTATGATTTCTCTGAAACCATGATAGATTTCAAATCGATCCTGACCAAAATGAGTCTGTAGTGTAAAATAATTTTTGTTGAGTATATAGATTTTAGTTTGGGGTAGTCTTTCAATATTCTATCAGATCTACGAACCATGAAGTATAATTTCTCTGAAACCATGGTAGATTTCAAATCGATCCTGACCACAATGAGTCTGTAGTGTGAAATAATTTTGCTCCAGTGGATAGATTTTAGTTTGGGGTAGTCTTTCAATATTCTAGCAGAACTACGAACCATGAAGTATGATTTCTCTGAAACCATGGTAGATTTCAAATCGATCCTGACCAAAATGAGTCTTTAGTGTAAAATAATTTTGCTCCAGTGGATAGATTTTAGCTTGGGGTAGTCTTTCAATATTCTGTCAGAACTACGAACCATGGAGTATGATTTCTCTGAAACCATGGTAGATTTCAAATCGATCCTGACCAAAATGAGTCTGTAGTGTAAAATAATTTTTGTTGAGTGGATAGATTTTAGTTTGGGGTAGTCTTTCAATATTCTGTCAGAACTACGAACCATGGAGTATGATTTCTCTGAAACCATAGTAGATTTCAAATCGATCCTGACCACAATGAGTCTGTAGTGTGAAATAATTTTGCTCTAGTGGATAGATTTTAGTTTGGGGTAGTCTTTCAATATTCTAGCCGAACTACGAACCATGAAGTATGATTTCTCTGAAACCATGGTAGATTTCAAATCGATCCTGACCAAAATGAGTCTTTAGTGTAAAATAATTTTGCTCCAGTGGATAGATTTTAGCTTGGGGTAGTCTTTCAATATTCTGTCAGAACTACGAACCATGGAGTATGATTTCTCTGAAACCATAGTAGATTTCAAATCGATCCTGACCACAATGAGTCTGTAGTGTGAAATAATTTTGCTCTAGTGGATAGATTTTAGTTTGGGGTAGTCTTTCAATATTCTGTCAGAACTACGAACCATGAAGTATGATTTCTCTGAAACCATAGTAGATTTCAAATCGATCCTGACCACAATGAGTCTGTAGTGTGAAATAATTTTGCTCCAGTGGATAGATTTTAGTTTGGGGTAGTCTTTCAATATTCTAACCGAACTACGAACCATGAAGTATGATTTCTCTGAAACCATTGTAGATTTCAAATCGATCCTGACCACAATGAGTCTGTAGTGTGAAATAATTTTGCTCTAGTGGATAGATTTTAGTTTGGGGTAGTCTTTCAATATTCTATCAGAACTACGAACCATGGAGTATGATTTCTCTGAAACCATGGTAGATTTCAAATCGATCCTGACCAAAATGAGTCTGTAGTGTAAAATAATTTTTGTTGAGTGGATAGATTTTAGTTTGGGGTAGTCTTTCAATATTCTAGCAGAACTACGAACCATGAAGTATGATTTCTCTGAAACCATAGTAGATTTCAAATCGATCCTGACCACAATGAGTCTGTAGTGTGAAATAATTTTGCTCTAGTGGATAGATTTTAGTTTGGGGTAGTCTTTCAATATTCTAGCCGAACTACGAACCATGAAGTATGATTTCTCTGAAACCATTGTAGATTTCAAATCGATCCTGACCACAATGAGTCTGTAGTGTGAAATAATTTTGCTCTAGTGGATAGATTTTAGTTTGGGGTAGTCTTTCAATATTCTATCAGAACTACGAACCATGAAGTATGATTTCTCTGAAACCATGGTAGATTTCAAATCGATTCTGACCAAAATGAGTCTGTGGTGTGAAATAATTTTGCTCCAGTGGATAGATTTTAGTTTGGGGTAGTCTTTCAATATTCTAGCAGAACTACGAAACATGAAGTATGATTTCTCTGAAACCATGGTAGATTTCAAATCGATCCTGACCACAATGAGTCTGTAGTGTAAAATAATTTTGCTCCAGTGGATAGATTTTAGTTTGGGGTAGTCTTTCAATATTCTATCAGAACTACGAACCATGAAGTATAATTTCTCTGAAACCATGGTAGATTTCAAATCGATCCTGACCAAAATGAGTCTGTAGTGTGAAATAATTTTTGTTGAGTATATAGATTTTAGTTTGGGGTAGTCTTTCAATATTCTATCAGATCTACGAACCATGAAGTATAATTTCTCTGAAACCATGGTAGATTTCAAATCGATCCTGACCACAATGAGTCTGTAGTGTAAAATAATTTTTGTTGAGTGGATAGATTTTAGTTTGGGGTAGTCTTTCAATATTCTAGCAGAACTACGAACCATGAAGTATGATTTCTCTGAAACCATTGTAGATTTCAAATCGATCCTGACCACAATGAGTCTGTAGTGTGAAATAATTTTTGTTGAGTATATAGATTTTAGTTTGGGGTAGTCTTTCAATATTCTATCAGATCTACGAACCATGAAGTATAATTTCTCTGAAACCATGGTAGATTTCAAATCGATCCTGACCACAATGAGTCTGTAGTGTGAAATAATTTTGCTCTAGTGGATAGATTTTAGTTTGGGGTAGTCTTTCAATATTCTAGCCGAACTACGAACCATGAAGTATGATTTCTCTGAAACCATTGTAGATTTCAAATCGATCCTGACCACAATGAGTCTGTAGTGTGAAATAATTTTTGTTGAGTATATAGATTTTAGTTTGGGGTAGTCTTTCAATATTCTATCAGATCTACGAACCATGAAGTATAATTTCTCTGAAACCATGGTAGATTTCAAATCGATCCTGACCACAATGAGTCTGTAGTGTAAAATAATTTTTGTTGAGTGGATAGATTTTAGTTTGGGGTAGTCTTTCAATATTCTAGCCGAACTACGAACCATGAAGTATGATTTCTCTGAAACCATTGTAGATTTCAAATCGATCCTGACCACAATGAGTCTGTAGTGTAAAATAATTTTGCTCCAGTGGATAGATTTTAGTTTGGGGTAGTCTTTCAATATTCTATCAGAACTACGAACCATGGAGTATGATTTCTCTGAAACCATAGTAGATTTCAAATCGATCCTGACCACAATGAGTCTGTAGTGTGAAATAATTTTGCTCTAGTGGATAGATTTTAGTTTGGGGTAGTCTTTCAATATTCTGTCAGAACTACGAACCATGAAGTATGATTTCTCTGAAACCATAGTAGATTTCAAATCGATCCTGACCACAATGAGTCTGTAGTGTGAAATAATTTTGCTCCAGTGGATAGATTTTAGTTTGGGGTAGTCTTTCAATATTCTAACCGAACTACGAACCATGAAGTATGATTTCTCTGAAACCATTGTAGATTTCAAATCGATCCTGACCACAATGAGTCTGTAGTGTGAAATAATTTTGCTCTAGTGGATAGATTTTAGTTTGGGGTAGTCTTTCAATATTCTATCAGAACTACGAACCATGGAGTATGATTTCTCTGAAACCATGGTAGATTTCAAATCGATCCTGACCAAAATGAGTCTGTAGTGTAAAATAATTTTTGTTGAGTGGATAGATTTTAGTTTGGGGTAGTCTTTCAATATTCTAGCAGAACTACGAACCATGAAGTATGATTTCTCTGAAACCATAGTAGATTTCAAATCGATCCTGACCACAATGAGTCTGTAGTGTGAAATAATTTTGCTCTAGTGGATAGATTTTAGTTTGGGGTAGTCTTTCAATATTCTAGCCGAACTACGAACCATGAAGTATGATTTCTCTGAAACCATTGTAGATTTCAAATCGATCCTGACCACAATGAGTCTGTAGTGTGAAATAATTTTTGTTGAGTATATAGATTTTAGTTTGGGGTAGTCTTTCAATATTCTATCAGATCTACGAACCATGAAGTATAATTTCTCTGAAACCATGGTAGATTTCAAATCGATCCTGACCACAATGAGTCTGTAGTGTAAAATAATTTTGCTCCAGTGGATAGATTTTAGTTTGGGGTAGTCTTTCAATATTCTAGCAGAACTACGAACCATGAAGTATGATTTCTCTGAAACCATGGTAGATTTCAAATCGATCCTGACCAAAATGAGTCTTTAGTGTAAAATAATTTTGCTCCAGTGGATAGATTTTAGCTTGGGGTAGTCTTTCAATATTCTGTCAGAACTACGAACCATGGAGTATGATTTCTCTGAAACCATGGTAGATTTCAAATCGATCCTGACCAAAATGAGTCTGTAGTGTAAAATAATTTTTGTTGAGTGGATAGATTTTAGTTTGGGGTAGTCTTTCAATATTCTGTCAGAACTACGAACCATGGAGTATGATTTCTCTGAAACCATGGTAGATTTCAAATCGATCCTGACCAAAATGAGTCTGTAGTGTAAAATAATTTTTGTTGAGTGGATAGATTTTAGTTTGGGGTAGTCTTTCAATATTCTAGCAGAACTACGAACCATGAAGTATGATTTCTCTGAAACCATAGTAGATTTCAAATCGATCCTGACCACAATGAGTCTGTAGTGTGAAATAATTTTGCTCCAGTTAATAGATTTTAGTTTGGGGTAGTCTTTCAATATTCTAGCCGAACTACGAACCATGAAGTATGATTTCTCTGAAACCATTGTAGATTTCAAATCGATCCTGACCAAAATGAGTCTGTAGTGTAAAATAATTTTTGTTGAGTGGATAGATTTTAGTTTGGGGTAGTCTTTCAATATTCTATCAGAACTACGAACCATGAAGTATGATTTCTCTGAAACCATGGTAGATTTCAAATCGATTCTGACCAAAATGAGTCTGTGGTGTGAAATAATTTTGCTCCAGTGGATAGATTTTAGTTTGGGGTAGTCTTTCAATATTCTATCAGATCTACGAACCATGAAGTATAATTTCTCTGAAACCATGGTAGATTTCAAATCGATCCTGACCACAATGAGTCTGTAGTGTGAAATAATTTTGCTCCAGTGGATAGATTTTAGTTTGGGGTAGTCTTTCAATATTCTAGCAGAACTACGAACCATGAAGTATGATTTCTCTGAAACCATGGTAGATTTCAAATCGATCCTGACCAAAATGAGTCTTTAGTGTAAAATAATTTTGCTCCAGTGGATAGATTTTAGTTTGGGGTAGTCTTTCAATATTCTGTCAGAACTACGAACCATGGAGTATGATTTCTCTGAAACCATGGTAGATTTCAAATCGATCCTGACCAAAATGAGTCTGTAGTGTAAAATAATTTTTGTTGAGTGGATAGATTTTAGTTTGGGGTAGTCTTTCAATATTCTAGCAGAACTACGAACCATGAAGTATGATTTCTCTGAAACCATGGTAGATTTCAAATCGATCCTGACCAAAATGAGTCTGTAGTGTGAAATAATTTTTGCTTCGGTGGATAGATTTTAGTTAGCGATAGTCGTTCAACATTCTATCAGAACTACGAACCATGGAGTATGATTTCTCTGAAACCATGATAGATTTCAAACCGATCCTGACCAAAATGAGTCTGTGGTGTGAAATAATTTTTGATTCGGTGGATAGAGTTTAGTTAGTTGTAGTCGTTCAACATTCTATCAGAACAACGAACCATGAAGTATGATTTCTCTGAAACCATGGTGGATTTCAAATCGATCCTGACCAAAATGAGTCTGTAGTGTGAAATAAATTTTGCTTCGGTAGATAGATTTTAGTTAGGGGTAGTCGTTCAGCGTTCTATCAGAACAATGAACCATGAAGTATGATTTCCCTGAAACCATGACAGATTTCAAATCGATCCTGACCAAAATGAGTCTGTGGTGTGAAATAAATATTGCTTCGGTGGATAGATTTTAGTTAGAGGTAGTCGTTCAACATTCTATCAGAACTACGAACCATGGAGTATGATTTCTCTGAAACCATGATAGTTTTCAAACCGATCCTGACCAAAATGAGTCTGTGGTGTGAAATAATTTTTGCTTCGGTGGATAGATTTTAGTTAGCGCTAGTCGTTCAACATTCTATCAGAACTAAGAACCATGAAGTATGATTTCTCTGAAACCATGGTGGATTTCAAATCGATCCTGACCAAAATGAGTCTGTGGTGTGAAATAATTTTTGTTGAGTGGATGGACTTTAGTTAGGGGTAGTCGTTCAACATTCTATCAGAACAATGAACCATGAAGTATGATTTCTCTGAAACCATGGTGGATTTCAAATCGATCCTGACCAAAATGAGTCTGTGGTGTGAAATAATTTTTGTTGAGTGGATGGACTTTAGTTAGTTGTAGTCGTTCAACATTCTATCAGAACAACGAACCATGAAGTATGATTTCTCTGAAACCATGGTGGATTTCAAATCGATCCTGACCAAAATGAGTCTGTAGTGTGAAATAAATTTTGCTTCGGTAGATAGATTTTAGTTAGGGGTAGTCGTTCAGCGTTCTATCAGAACAATGAACCATGAAGTATGATTTCCCTGAAACCATGACAGATTTCAAATCGATCCTGACCAAAATGAGTCTGTGGTGTGAAATAAATATTGCTTCGGTGGATAGATTTTAGTTAGAGGTAGTCGTTCAACATTCTATCAGAACTACGAACCATGGAGTATGATTTCTCTGAAACCATGATAGATTTCAAACCGATCCTGACCAAAATGAGTCTGTGGTGTGAAATAATTTTTGCTTCGGTGGATAGATTTTAGTTAGCGCTAGTCGTTCAACATTCTATCAGAACTAAGAACCATGAAGTATGATTTCTCTGAAACCATGGTGGATTTCAAATCGATCCTGACCAAAATGAGTCTGTGGTGTGAAATAAATATTGCTTCGGTGGATAGATTATAGTTAATGGTAGTCTTTCAATATTCTATCAGAACAACGAACCATGAAGTATGATTTCTCTGAAACCATGACAGATTTCAAATCGATCCTGACCAAAATGAGTCTGTAGTGTGAAATAAATTTTGCTTCGGTGGATAGATTTTAGTTAGGGGTAGTCGTTCAACATTCTATCAGAACTACGAACCATGGAGTATGATTTCTCTGAAACCATGGTGGATTTCAAATCGATCCTGACCAAAATGAGTCTGTGGTGTGAAATAATTTTTGTTGAGTGGATGGACTTTAGTTAGGGGTAGTCGTTCAACATTCTATCAGAACAATGAACCATGAAGTATGATTTCTCTGAAACCATGACAGATTTCAAATCGATCCTGACCAAAATGAGTCTGTGGTGTGAAATAAATATTGCTTCGGTGGATAGATTTTAGTTAGGGGTAGTCGTTCAGCATTCTATCAGAACAATGAACCATGAAGTATGATCTCCCTGAAACCATGACAGATTTCATATCGATCCTGACCAAAATGAGTCTGTGGTGTGAAATAAATATTGCTTCTTTGGATAGATTTTAGTTAGGGGTAGTCGTTCAACATTCTATCAGAACTACGAACCATGAAGTATGATTTCTCTGAAACCATGATAGATTTCAAACCGATCCTGACCAAAATGAGTCTGTTTTGTGAAATAAGTATTGCTTCGGTGGATAGATTAAAGTTAATGGTAGTCTTTCAATATTCTATCAGAACAACGAACCATGAAGTATGATTTCTCTGAAACCATGATAGATTTCAAACTGATCCTGACCACAATGAGTCTGTGGTGTGAAATAATTTTTGCTTCGGTGGATAGATTTTAGTTAGCGGTAGTCGTTCAACATTCTGTCAGAACTAAGAACCATGAAGTATGATTTCTCTGAAACCATGGTGGATTTCAAATCGATCCTGACCAAAATGAGTCTGTGGTGTGAAATAATTTTTGTTGAGTGGATGGACTTTAGTTAGGGGTAGTCGTTCAGCATTCTATCAGAACAATGAACCATGAAGTATGATTTCCCTGAAACCATGACAGATTTCAAATCGATCCTGACCAAAATGAGTCTGTGGTGTGAAATAAATATTGCTTCGGTGGATAGATTTTAGTTAGGGGTAGTTGTTCAGCATTCTATCAGAACAATGAACCATGAAGTATGATTTCTCTGAAACCATGGTGAATTTTAAAACGATCCTGTACAAAATGAGTCTGTGGTGTGAAATAATTTTTGTTAAGTGGATGGACTTTAGTTAGGGGTAGTCGTTCAACATTCTATCAGAACAATGAACCATGAAGTATGATTTCTCTGAAACCATGGTGAATTTCAAATCGATCCTGACCAAAATGAGTCTGTGGTGTGAAATAAATATTGCTTCGGTGGATAGATTTTAGTTAGGGGTAGTCGTTCAACATTCTATCAGAACTACGAACCATGGCGTATGATTTCCCTGAAACCGTGACAGATTTCAAATCGATCCTGACCAAAATGAGTCTGTAGTGTGAAATAAATTTTGCTTCGGTGGATAGATTTTAGTTAGGGGTAGTTGTTCAGCATTCTATCAGAACAATGAACCAAGAAGTATGATTTCTCTGAAACCATGGTGGATTTCAAATCGATCCTGACCAAAATGAGTCTGTGGTGTGAAATAAATATTGCTTCGGTGGATAGATTTTAGTTAGTGGTAGTCGTTCAACATTCTATCAGAGCAATGAACCATGAAGTATGATTTCTCTGAAACCATGGTGAATTTCAAATCGATCCTGACCAAAATGAGTCTGTGGTGTGAACTAAATATTGCTTCGGTGGATAGATTTTAGTTAGGGGTAGTCGTTCAACATTCTATCAGAACAATGAACCATGAAGTATGATTTCTCTGAAACCATGGTGGATTTCAAATCGATTATGACCAAAATGAGTCTGTGGTGTGACATAATTTTTGTTGAGTGGATAGACTTTAGTTTGGGATAGTCGTTCAGCATTCTATCACAACAATGAACCATGAAATATGATTTCCCTGAAACCATGACAGATTTCAAATCGATCCTGACCAAAATGAGTCTGTAGTGTGAAATAAATTTTGCTTCGGTGGATAGATTTTAGTTAGGGGTAGTTGTTCAGCATTCTATCAGAACAATGAACCATGAAGTATGATTTCTCTGAAACCATGGTGGATTTCAAATCGATCCTGACCAAAATGAGTCTGTGGTGTGAAATAATTTTTGTTGAGTGGATGGACTTTAGTTAGGGGTAGTCGTTCAGCATTCTATCACAACAATGAACCATGAAATATGATTTCCCTGAAACCATGACAGATTTCAAATCGATCCTGACCAAAATGAGTCTGTGGTGTGAAATAAATTTTGCTTCGGTGGATAGATTTTAGTTAGGGGTAGTCGTTCAACATTCTATCAGAACAATGAACCATGAAGTATGATTTCTCTGAAACCATGGTGAATTTCAAATCGATCCTGACCAAAATGAGTCTGTGGTGTGAAATAAATATTGCTTCGGTGGATAGATTATAGTTAATGGTAGTCTTTCAATATTCTATCAGAACAACGAACCATGAAGTATGATTTCCCTGAAACCATGACAGATTTCAAATCGATCCTGACCAAAATGAGTCTGTAGTGTGAAATAAATTTTGCTTCGGTGGATAGATTTTAGTTAGGGGTAGTCGTTCAACATTCTATCAGAACTACGAACCATGGCGTATGATTTCCCTGAAACCGTGACAGATTTCAAATCGATCCTGACCAAAATGAGTCTGTAGTGTGAAATAAATTTTGCTTCGGTGGATAGATTTTAGTTAGGGGTAGTTCTTCAGCATTCTATCAGAACAATGAACCAAGAAGTATGATTTCTCTGAAACCATGGTGAATTTCAAATCGATCCTGACCAAAATGAGTCTGTGGTGTGAAATAAATATTGCTTCGGTGAATAGATTTTAGTTGGCGGTAGTCTTTCAATATTCTATCAGAACAACGAACCATGAAGTATGATTTCTCTGAAACCATGATGACCAAAATGAGTCTGTGGTGTGAAATAATTTTTGCTTCGGTGGATGGATTTTAGTTAGCGGTAGTCGTTCAACATTCTATCAGAACTAAGAACCATGAAGTATGATTTCTCTGAAACCATGGTGGATTTCAAATCGATCCTGACCAAAATGAGTCTGTGGTGTGAAATAAATATTGCTTCGGTGGATAGATTTTAGTTAGGGGTAGTTGTTCAGCATTCTATCAGAACAATGAACCATGAAGTATGATTTCTCTGAAACCATGGTGAAATTCAAATCGATCCTGTACAAAATGAGTCTGTGGTGTGAAATAAATTTTGTTGAGTGGATGGACTTTAGTTAGGGGTAGTCGTTTAACATTCTATCAGAACTACGAACCATGAAGTATGATTTCTCTGAAACCATGGTGAATTTCAAATCGATCCTGACCAAAATGAGTCTGTGGTGTGAAATAAATATTGCTTCGGTGGATAGATTTTAGTTAGGGGTAGTCGTTCAACATTCTATCAGAACTACGAACCATATAGTATGATTTCCCTGAAACCATGACAGATTTCAAATCGATCCTGACCAAAATGAGTATGTGGTGTGAAATAAATTTTGCTTCGGTGGATAGATTTTAGTTAGTTGTAGTTGTTCAGCATTCTATCAGAACAATGAACCATGAAGTATGATTTCTCTGAAACCATTGTGGATTTCAAATCGATCCTGACCAAAATGAGTCTGTGGTGTGAAATAATTTTTGTTGAGTGGATGGACTTTAGTTAGGGGTAGTCGTTCAACATTCTATCAGAACAATGAACCATGAAATATGATTTCTCTGAAACCATGGTGAATTTCAAATCGATCCTGACCAAAATGAGTCTGTGGTGTGAAATAAATATTGCTTCGGTGGATAGATTATAGTTAATGGTAGTCTTTCAATATTCTATCAGAACAACGAACCATGAAGTATGATTTCCCTGAAACCATGGTGGATTTCAAATCGATCCTGACCAAAATGAGTCTGTGGTGTGAAATAATTTTTGTTGAGTGGATGGACTTTAGTTAGGGGTAGTCGTTCAGCATTCTATCAGAACAATGAACCATGAAGTATGATTTCCCTGAAACCATGACAGATTTCAAATCGATCCTGACCAAAATGAGTCTGTAGTGTGAAATAAATTT
This sequence comes from Xylota sylvarum, assembly GCA_905220385.1. Lineage (NCBI taxonomy): Eukaryota > Metazoa > Arthropoda > Insecta > Diptera > Syrphidae > Xylota > Xylota sylvarum. The sequence continues at coordinate 776,762 of CAJMZQ010000065.1, forward strand.
TGCTTCGGTGGATAGATTTTAGTTAGGGGTAGTCGTTCAACATTCTATCAGAACTACGAACCATGGAGTATGATTTCTCTGAAACCATGATAGATTTCAAACCGATCGTGACCAAAATGAGTCTGTGGTGTGAAATAATTTTTGATTCGGTGGATAGAGTTTAGTTAGGGGTAGTCGTTCAACATTCTATCAGAACTAAGAACCATGAAGTATGATTTCCCTGAAACCATGACAGATTTCAAATCGATCCTGACCAAAATGAGTCTGTGGTGTGAAATAATTTTTGTTGAGTGGATGGACTTTAGTTAGGGGTAGTCGTTCAACATTCTATCAGACCAATGAACCATGAAGTATGATTTCTCTGAAACCATGGTGAATTTCAAATCGATCCTGACCAAAATGAGTCTGTGGTGTGAAATAAATATTGCTTCGGTGGATAGATTATAGTTAATGGTAGTCTTTCAATATTCTATCAGAACAACGAACCATGAACTATGATTTCTCTGAAACCATGGTGAATTTCAAATCGATCCTGACCAAAATGAGACTGTGGTGTGAAATAATTTTTGTTGAGTGGATGGATTTTAGTTAGGGGTAGTCGTTCAACATTCTATCAGAACAATGAACCATGAAGTATGATTTCCCTGAAACCATGACAGATTTCAAATCGATCCTGACCAAAATGAGTCTGTGGTGTGAAATAAATATTGCTTCGGTGGATAGATTTTAGTTGGCGGTAGTCGTTCAACATTCTATCAGAACTAAGAACCATGAAGTATGATTTCCCTGAAACCATGACAGATTTCAAATCGATCCTGACCAAAATGAGTCTGTAGTGTGAAATAAATTTTGCTTCGGTGGATAGATTTTAGTTAGGGGTAGTCGTTCAACATTCTATCATAACTACGAACCATGGAGTATGATTTCTCTGAAACCATGATAGATTTCAAACCGATCCTGACCAAAATGAGTCTGTGGTGTGAAATAATTTTTGATTCGGTGGATAGAGTTTAGTTAGGGGTAGTCTTTCAACATTCTATCAGAACTAAGAACCATGAAGTATGATTTCCCTGAAACCATGACAGATTTCAAATCGATCCTGACCAAAATGAGTCTGTGGTGTGAAATAAATATTGCTTCGGTGGATAGATTTTAGTTAGGGGTAGTCGTTCAACATTCTATCAGAACTACGAACCATGAAGTATGATTTCTCTGAAACCATGATAGATTTCAAACCGATCCTGACCAAAATGAGTCTGTGGTGTGAAATAATTTTTGCTTCATTGGATAGATTTTAGTTAGCGATAGTCGTTCAACATTCTATTAGAACTAAGAACCATGAAGTATGATTTCTCTGAAACCATGGTGGATTTCAAATCGATCCTGACCAAAATGAGTCTGTGGTGTGAAATAATTTTTGTTGAGTGGATGGACTTTAGTTAGGGGTAGTCGTTCAACATTCTATCAGAACTACGAACCATGGACTATGATTTCCCTGAAACCATGACAGATTTCAAATCGATCCTGACCAAAATGAGTCTGTAGTGTGAAATAAATTTTGCTTCGGTGGATAGATTTTAGTTACTGGTAGTTGTTCAGCATTCTATCAGAACAATGAACCATGAAGTATGATTTCTCTGAAACCATGGTGGATTTCAAATCGATCCTGACCAAAATGAGTCTGTGGTGTGAAATAATTTTTGTTGAGTGGATGGACTTTAGTTAGGGGTAGTCGTTCAACATTCTATCAGAACAATGAACCATGAAGTATGATGTCTCTGAAACCATGGTGAATTTCAAATCGATCCTGACCAAAATGAGTCTGTGGTGTGAAATAAATATTGCTTCGGTGGATAGATTATAGTTAGGGGTAGTCTTTCAATATTCTATCAGAACAACGAACCATGAACTATGATTTCTCTGAAACCATGGTGAATTTCAAATCGATCCTGACCAAAATGAGTCTGTGGTGTGAAATAATTTTTGTTGAGTGGATGGATTTTAGTTAGATGTAGTCGTTCAACATTCTATCAGAACTACGAACCATGGAGTATGATTTCTCTGAAACCATGGTGAATTTCAAATCGATCCTGACCAAAATGAGTCTGTGGTGTGAAATAAATATTGCTTCGGTGGATAGATTTTAGTTAGGGGTAGTCGTTCAACATTCTATCAGAACTACGAACCATGGAGTATGATTTCCCTGAAACCATGACAGATTTCAAGTCGATCCTGACCAAAATGAGTCTGTAGTTTGAAATAAATTTTGTTGAGTTGATAGATTTTAGTTAGGGTTAGTTGTTCAGCATTCTATCGGAACAATGAACCATGAAGTATGATTTCCCTGAAACCATGACAGATTTCAAATCGATCCTGACCAAAATGAGTCTGTGGTGTGAAATAAATATTGCTTCGGTGGATAGATTTTAGTTAGGGGTAGTCGTTCAACATTCTATCAGAACTACGAACCATGGAGTATGATTTCTCTGAAAGCATGATAGATTTCAAACCGATCCTGACCAAAATGAGTCTGTGGTGTGAAATAATTTTTGCTTCGGTGGATAGATTTTAGTTAGCAGTAGTTGTTCAGCATTCTATCAGAACAATGAACCATGAAGTATGATTTCCCTGAAACCATGAGAGATTTCAAATCGATCCTGACCAAAATGAGTCTGTGGTGTGAAATAAATATTGCTTCGGTGGATAGATTTTAGTTAGGGGTAGTCGTTCAACATTCTATCAGAACTACGAACCATGGAGTATGATTTCTCTGAAACCATGATAGATTTCAAACCGATCCTGACCAAAATGAGTCTGTGGTGTGAAATAATTTTTGCTTCGGTGGATAGATTTTAGTTAGCAGTAGTCGTTCAACATTCTATCAGAACTAAGAACCATGAAGTATGATTTCCCTGAAACCATGGTGGATTTCAAATCGATCCTGACCAAAATGAGTCTGTGGTGTGAAATAATTTTTGTTGAGTGGATAGATTTTAGTTAGGGGTAGTTGTTCAGCATTCTATCAGAACAATGAACCATGAAGTATGATTTCCCTGAAACCATGACAGATTTCAAATCGATCCTGACCAAAATGAGTCTGTGGTGTGAAATAAATATTGCTTCGGTGGATAGATTTTAGTTAGGGGTAGTCGTTCAACATTCTATCAGAACTACGAACCATGGAGTATGATTTCTCTGAAACCATGATAGATTTCAAACCGATCCTGACCAAAATGAGTCTGTGGTGTGAAATAATTTTTGCTTCGGTGGATAGATTTTAGTTAGCGGTAGTCGTTCAACATTCTATCAGAACTAAGAACCATGAAGTATGATTTCTCTGAAACCATGGTGGATTTCAAATCGATCCTGAACAAAATGAGTCTGTGGTGTGAAATAATTTTTGATTCGGTGGATAGAGTTTAGTTAGGGGTAGTCTTTCAACATTCTATCAGAACTAAGAACCATGAAGTATGATTTCCCTGAAACCATGACAGATTTCAAATCGATCCTGACCAAAATGAGTCTGTGGTGTGAAATAAATATTGCTTCGGTGGATAGATTTTAGTTAGGGGTAGTCGTTCAACATTCTATCAGAACTACGAACCATGAAGTATGATTTCTCTGAAACCATGATAGATTTCAAACCGATCCTGACCAAAATGAGTCTGTGGTGTGAAATAATTTTTGCTTCATTGGATAGATTTTAGTTAGCGATAGTCGTTCAACATTCTATTAGAACTAAGAACCATGAAGTATGATTTCTCTGAAACCATGGTGGATTTCAAATCGATCCTGACCAAAATGAGTCTGTGGTGTGAAATAATTTTTGTTGAGTGGATGGACTTTAGTTAGGGGTAGTCGTTCAACATTCTATCAGAACTACGAACCATGGACTATGATTTCCCTGAAACCATGACAGATTTCAAATCGATCCTGACCAAAATGAGTCTGTAGTGTGAAATAAATTTTGCTTCGGTGGATAGATTTTAGTTACTGGTAGTTGTTCAGCATTCTATCAGAACAATGAACCATGAAGTATGATTTCTCTGAAACCATGGTGGATTTCAAATCGATCCTGACCAAAATGAGTCTGTGGTGTGAAATAATTTTTGTTGAGTGGATGGACTTTAGTTAGGGGTAGTCGTTCAACATTCTATCAGAACAATGAACCATGAAGTATGATGTCTCTGAAACCATGGTGAATTTCAAATCGATCCTGACCAAAATGAGTCTGTGGTGTGAAATAAATATTGCTTCGGTGGATAGATTATAGTTAGGGGTAGTCTTTCAATATTCTATCAGAACAACGAACCATGAACTATGATTTCTCTGAAACCATGGTGAATTTCAAATCGATCCTGACCAAAATGAGTCTGTGGTGTGAAATAATTTTTGTTGAGTGGATGGATTTTAGTTAGATGTAGTCGTTCAACATTCTATCAGAACTACGAACCATGGAGTATGATTTCTCTGAAACCATGGTGAATTTCAAATCGATCCTGACCAAAATGAGTCTGTGGTGTGAAATAAATATTGCTTCGGTGGATAGATTTTAGTTAGGGGTAGTCGTTCAACATTCTATCAGAACTACGAACCATGGAGTATGATTTCCCTGAAACCATGACAGATTTCAAGTCGATCCTGACCAAAATGAGTCTGTAGTTTGAAATAAATTTTGTTGAGTTGATAGATTTTAGTTAGGGTTAGTTGTTCAGCATTCTATCGGAACAATGAACCATGAAGTATGATTTCCCTGAAACCATGACAGATTTCAAATCGATCCTGACCAAAATGAGTCTGTGGTGTGAAATAAATATTGCTTCGGTGGATAGATTTTAGTTAGGGGTAGTCGTTCAACATTCTATCAGAACTACGAACCATGGAGTATGATTTCTCTGAAAGCATGATAGATTTCAAACCGATCCTGACCAAAATGAGTCTGTGGTGTGAAATAATTTTTGCTTCGGTGGATAGATTTTAGTTAGCAGTAGTTGTTCAGCATTCTATCAGAACAATGAACCATGAAGTATGATTTCCCTGAAACCATGAGAGATTTCAAATCGATCCTGACCAAAATGAGTCTGTGGTGTGAAATAAATATTGCTTCGGTGGATAGATTTTAGTTAGGGGTAGTCGTTCAACATTCTATCAGAACTACGAACCATGGAGTATGATTTCTCTGAAACCATGATAGATTTCAAACCGATCCTGACCAAAATGAGTCTGTGGTGTGAAATAATTTTTGCTTCGGTGGATAGATTTTAGTTAGCAGTAGTCGTTCAACATTCTATCAGAACTAAGAACCATGAAGTATGATTTCCCTGAAACCATGGTGGATTTCAAATCGATCCTGACCAAAATGAGTCTGTGGTGTGAAATAATTTTTGTTGAGTGGATAGATTTTAGTTAGGGGTAGTTGTTCAGCATTCTATCAGAACAATGAACCATGAAGTATGATTTCCCTGAAACCATGACAGATTTCAAATCGATCCTGACCAAAATGAGTCTGTGGTGTGAAATAAATATTGCTTCGGTGGATAGATTTTAGTTAGGGGTAGTCGTTCAACATTCTATCAGAACTACGAACCATGGAGTATGATTTCTCTGAAACCATGATAGATTTCAAACCGATCCTGACCAAAATGAGTCTGTGGTGTGAAATAATTTTTGCTTCGGTGGATAGATTTTAGTTAGCGGTAGTCGTTCAACATTCTATCAGAACTAAGAACCATGAAGTATGATTTCTCTGAAACCATGGTGGATTTCAAATCGATCCTGAACAAAATGAGTCTGTGGTGTGAAATAATTTTTGTTGAGTGGATGGACTTTAGTTAGGGGTAGTTGTTCAGCATTCTATCAGAACAATGAACCATGAAGTATGATTTCTCTGAAACCATGGTGGATTTCAAATCGATCCTGGCCAAAATGAGTCAGTGTTGTGAAATAATTTTTGTTGAGTGGATGGACTTTAGTTAGGGGTAGTCGTTCAACATTCTATCAGAACTACGAACCATGAAGTATAATTTCTCTGAAATCATGGTAGATTTCAAATTGATCCTGTCCAAAATGAGTCTGTAGTGTGAAATAAATTTTGTTGAGTAGATAGATTTTAGTTAGGGGTAGTTGTTCAGCATTCTATCAGAACAATGAACCATGAAGTATGATTTCTCTGAAACCATGGTGGATTTCAAATCGATCCTGACCAAAATGTGTCTGTGGTGTGAAATAATTTTTGTTGAGTGGATGGATTTTAGTTAGGGGTAGTCGTTCAACATTCTATCAGAACAATGAACCATGAAGTATGATTTCCTTGAAACCATGACAGATTTCAAATCGATCCTGACCAAAATGAGTCTGTGGTGTGAAATAAATATTGCTTCGGTGGATAGATTTTAGTTAGGGGTAGTCGTTCAACATTCTATCAGAACTACGAACCATGGAGTATGATTTCTCTGAAACCATTGTAGATTTCAAATCGATCCTGACCACAATGAGTCTGTAGTGTGAAATAATTTTGCTCCAGTGGACAGATTTTAATTTGATGTAGTCTTTCAATATCCTATCAGAACTACGAACCATGAAGTATAATTTCTCTGAAATCATGGTAGATTTCAAATTGATCCTGTCCAAAATGAGTCTGTAGTGTGAAATAAATTTTGTTGAGTAGATAGATTTTAGTTAGGGGTAGTTGTTCAGCATTCTATCAGAACAATGAACCATGAAGTATGATTTCTCTGAAACCATGGTGGATTTGAAATCGATCCTGACCAAAATGAGTCTGTGGTGTGAAATAATTTTTGTTGAGTGGATGGATTTTAGTTAGGGGTAGTCGTTCAACATTCTATCAGAACAATGAACCATGAAGTATGGTTTCTCTGAAACCATGGTGAATTTCAAATCGATCCTGACCAAAATGAGTCTGTGGTGTGAAATAATTTCTGTTGAGTGGATAGATCTTAGTTAGGGGTAGTCGTTCAATATTCTATCAGAACTACGAACCATGGAATATGATTTCTCTGAAACCATTGTAGATTTCAAATCGATCCTGACCACAATGAGTCTGTAGTGTGAAATAATTTTGCTCCAGTGGACAGATTTTTGTGTGGGGTAGTTTTTCAATATCCTATCAGAACTACGAGCCATGAAGTATAATTTCTCTGAAATCATGGTAGATTTCAAATTGATCCTGTCCAAAATGAGTCTGTAGTGTGAAATAATTTTTGTTGAGTGGATGGATTTTAGTTAGGGGTAGTCTTTCAATATTCTAGCAGAACTACAAACCATGAAGTATGATTTCCCTGAAAATATGACAGATTTCAAATCGATCCTGACCAAAATGAGTCTGTGGTGTGAAATAATTTTTCTTGAGTGGATGGATTTTAGTTAGGGATAGTCGTTCAACATTCTATCAGAACAATGAACCATGAAGTATGATTTCTCTGAAACCATGGTGAATTTCAAATCGATCCTGACCAAAATGAGTCTGTGGTGTGAAATAAATATTGCTTCGGTGGATAGATTATAGTTAATGGTAGTCGTTCAGCATTCTATCAGAACAATGAACCATGAAGTATGATTTCTCTGAAACCATGGTGAATTTCAAATCGATCCTGACCAAAATGAGTCTGTGGTGTGAAATAATTTTTGTTGAGTGGATGGATTTTAGTTAGTTGTAGTCTTTCAATATTCTAGCAGAACCACAAACCATGAAGTATGATTTCCCTGAAACCATGACAGATTTCAAATCGATCCTGACCAAAATGAGTCTGTGGTGTGAAATAATTTTTGTTGAGTGGATGGATTTTAGTTAGGGATAGTCGTTCAACATTCTATCAGAACAATGAGCCATGAAGTATGATTTCTCTGAAACCATGGTGAATTTCAAATCGATCCTGACCAAAATGAGTCTGTGGTGTGAAATAAATTTTGCATCGGTGGATAGATTTTAGTTAGGGGTAGTCGTTCAGCATTCTATCAGAACTACGAACCATGGAATATGATATCTCTGAAACCATTGTAGATTTCAAATCGATCCTGACCACAATGAGTCTGTAGTGTGAAATAATTTTGCTTCAGTGGATAGATTTTAGTTTGGGGTAGTCTTTCAATATTCTATCAGAATTACGAACCATGAAGAATGATTTCTCTGAAACCATGGTGAATTTCAAATCCATCCTGACTAAAATGAGTCTGTGGTGTGAAATAAATTTTGCATCGGTGGATAGATTTTAGTTAGGGGTATTCGTTCAGCATTCTATCAGAACTACGAACCATGGTATATGATATCTCTGAAACCATTGTAGATTTCAAATCGATCCTGACCACAATGAGTCTGTAGTGTGAAATAATTTTGCTCCAGTGGACAGATTTTAGTGTGGGGTAGTCTTTCAATATCCTATCAGAACTACGAACCATGAAGTATAATTTCTCTGAAATCATGGTAGATTTCAAATTGATCCTGTCCAAAATGAGTCTGTAGTGTGAAATAATTTTTGTTGAGTGGATAGATTTTAGTTAGGAGTAGTCTTTCAATATTCTAGCAGAACTACAAATCATGAAGTATGATTTCCCTGAAACCATGACAGATTTCAAATCGATCCTGACCAAAATGAGTCTGTGGTGTGAAATAATTTTTGTTGAGTGGATGGATTTTAGTTAGGGGTAGTCTTTCAATATTCTAGCAGAACTACAAACCATGAAGTATGATTTCCCTGAAACCATGACAGATTTCAAATCGATCCTGACCAAAATGAGTCTGTAGTGTGAAATAAATTTTGCATCGGTGGATAGATTTTAGTTAGGGGTAGTCGTTCAACATTCTATCAGAACTACGAACCATGGAGTATGATTTCTCTGAAACCATGACAGATTTCAAATCGATCCTGACCAAAATGAGTCTGTGGTGTGAAATAATTTTTGTTGAGTGGATGGATTTTAGTTAGGGATAGTCGTTCAACATTCTATCAGAACAATGAACCATGAAGTATGATTTCTCTGAAACCATGGTGAATTTCAAATCGATCCTGCCCAAAATGAGTCTATAGTGTGAAATAAATTTTGCATCGGTGGATAAATTTTAGTTAGGGGTATTCGTTCAGCATTCTATCATAACTACGAACCATGGAATATGATATCTCTGAAACCATGGTGAATTTCAAATCGATCCTGACCACAATGAGTCTGTAGTGTGAAATAATTTTGCTCCAGTGGACAGATTTTAGTTTGGGGTAGTCTTTCAACATTCTATCAGAACTACGAACCATGAAGTATGATTTCTCTGAAACCATGGTAGATTTCAAATCGATCCTGACCACAATGAGTCTGTAGTGTGAAATAATTTTGCTTCAGTGGATAGATTTTAGTTTGGGGTAGTCTTTCAATATTCTATCAGAACTACGAACCATGAAGAATGATTTCTCTGAAACCATGGTGAATTTCAAATTGATCCTGTCCAAAATAAGTCTGTAGTGTGAAATAATTTTTGTTGAGTGGATAGATTTTAGTTAGGAGTAGTCTTTCAATATTCTAGCAGAAGTACAAACCATGAAGTATGATTTCCCTGAAACCATGACAGATTTCAAATCGATCCTGACCAAAATGAGTCTGTGGTGTGAAATAATTTTTGTTGAGTGGATGGATTTTAGTTAGGGGTAGTCTTTCAATATCCTAGCAGAACTACAAACCATGGAGTATGATTTCCCTGAAACCATGACAGATTTCAAATCGATCCTGACCAAAATGAGTCTGTAGTGTGAAATAAATTTTGCATCGGTGGATAGATTTTAGTTAATGGTAGTCGTTCAGCATTCTATCAGAACAATGAACCATGAAGTATGATTTCTCTGAAACCATGGTGAATTTCAAATCGATCCTGACCAAAATGAGTCTGTGGTGTGAAATAAATTTTGCATCGGTGGATAGATTTTAGTTAGGGGTAGTCGTTCAGCATTCTATCAGAACTACGAACCATGGAATATGATATCTCTGAAACCATTGTAGATTTCAAATCGATCCTGACCACAATGAGTCTGTAGTGTGAAATAATTTTGCTCCAGTGGATAGATTTTAGTTTGGGGTAGTCTTTCAATATTCTAGCAGAACTACGAACCATGAAGTATAATTTCTCTGAAACCATGGTAGATTTCAAATCGATCCTGACCACAATGAGTCTTTAGTGTGAAATAGTTTTTGTTGAGTATATAGATTTTAGTTTGGGGTAGTCTTTCAATATTCTAGCAGAACTACGAACCATGAAGTATGATTTCTCTGAAACCATGACAGATTTCAAATCGATCCTGACCAAAATGAGTCTGTAGTGTGAAATAATTTTTGTTGAGTGGATAGATTTTAGTTAGGGGTAGTCTTTCAATATTCTAGCAGAACTACAAGCCATGAAGTATGATTTCCCTGAAACCATTGTAGATTTCAAATCGACCCTGACCAAAATGAGTCTGTAGTGTGAAATAAATTTTGCATCGGTGGATAGATTTTAGTTAGCGGTAGTCGTTCAATATCCTATCAGAACTACGAACCATGAAGAATGATTTCTCTGAAACCATGGTGAATTTCAAATTGATCCTGACCACAATGAGTCTGTAGTGTGAAATAATTTTGCTCCAGTGGACAGATTTTAGTGTGGGGTAGTCTTTCAATATCCTATCAGAACCACGAACCATGAAGTATAATTTCTCTGAAATCATGGTAGATTTCAAATTGATCCTGTCCAAAATGAGTCTGTAGTGTGAAATAATTTTTGTTGAGTGGATAGATTTTAGTTAGGAGTAGTCTTTCAATATTCTATCAGAACTACGAACCATGAAGAATGATTTCTCTGAAACCATGGTGAATTTCAAATTGATCCTGACCAAAATGAGTCTGTAGTGTGAAATAATTTTTGTTGAGTGGATGGATTTTAGTTAGGGGTAGTCTTTCAATATTCTAGCAGAACTACAAACCATGAAGTATGATTTCCCTGAAACCATGACAGATTTCAAATCGATCCTGACCAAAATGAGTCTGTGGTGTGAAATAATTTTTGTTGAGTGGATGGATTTTAGTTAGGGGTAGTCTTTCAATATTCTAGCAGAACTACAAACCATGAAGTATGATTTCCCTGAAACCATGACAGATTTCAAATCGATCCTGACCAAAATGAGTCTGTAGTGTGAAATAAATTTTGCATCGGTGGATAGATTTTAGTTAGGGGTAGTCGTTCAATATCCTATCAGAACTACGAACCATGAAGAATGATTTCTCTGAAACCATGGTAGATTTCAAATCGATCCTGACCACAATGAGTCTGTAGTGTGAAATAATTTTGCTCCAGTGGACAGATTTTAGTTTGGGGTAGTCTTTCAATATCCTATCAGAACCACGAACCATGAAGTATAATTTCTCTGAAATCATGGTAGATTTCAAATTGATCCTGTCCAAAATGAGTCTGTAGTGTGAAATAATTTTTGTTGAGTGGATAGATTTTAGTTAGGAGTAGTCTTTCAATATTCTATCAGAACTACGAACCATGAAGAATGATTTCTCTGAAACCATGGTGAATTTCAAATTGATCCTGACCAAAATGAGTCTGTAGTGTGAAATAATTTTTGTTGAGTGGATGGATTTTAGTTAGGGGTAGTCTTTCAATATTCTATCAGAACTACAAACCATGAAGTATGATTTCCCTGAAACCATGACAGATTTCAAATCGATCCTGACCAAAATGAGTCTGTGGTGTGAAATAATTTTTGTTGAGTGGATGGATTTTAGTTAGGGGTAGTCTTTCAATATTCTAGCAGAACTACAAACCATGAAGTATGATTTCCCTGAAACCATGACAGATTTCAAATCGATCCTGACCAAAATGAGTCTGTAGTGTGAAATAAATTTTGCATCGGTGGATAGATTTTAGTTAGGGGTAGTCGTTCAATATCCTATCAGAACTACGAACCATGAAGAATGATTTCTCTGAAACCATGGTGAATTTCAAATTGATCCTGACCAAAATGAGTCTGTAGTGTGAAATAATTTTTGTTGAGTGGATGGATTTTAGTTAGGGGTAGTCTTTCAATATTCTAGCAGAACTACAAACCATGAAGTATGATTTCCCTGAAACCATGACAGATTTCAAATCGATCCTAACCAAAATGAGTCTGTAGTGTGAAATAATTTTTGTTGAGTGGATAGATTTTAGTTAGGAGTAGTCTTTCAATATTCTATCAGAACTACGAACCATGAAGAATGATTTCTCTGAAACCATGGTGAATTTCAAATTGATCCTGACCAAAATGAGTCTGTAGTGTGAAATGATTTTTGTTGAGTGGATGGATTTTAGTTAGGGGTAGTCTTTCAATATTCTAGCAGAACTACAAACCATGAAGTATGATTTCCCTGAAACCATGACAGATTTCAAATCGATCCTGACCAAAATGAGTCTGTGGTGTGAAATAATTTTTGTTGAGTGGATGGATTTTAGTTAGGGGTAGTCTTTCAATATTCTAGCAGAACTACAAACCATGAAGTATGATTTCCCTGAAACCATGACAGATTTCAAATCGATCCTGACCAAAATGAGTCTGTGGTGTGAAATAATTTTTGTTGAGTGGATGGATTTTAGTTAGGGGTAGTCTTTCAATATTCTAGCAGAACTGCAAACCATGAAGTATGATTTCCCTGAAACCATGACAGATTTCAAATCGATCCTGACCACAATGAGTCTGTAGTGTGAAATAATTTTGCTCCAGTGGACAGATTTTAGTTTGGGGTAGTCTTTCAATATCCTATCAGAACCACGGACCATGAAGTATAATTTCTCTGAAATCATGGTAGATTTCAAATTGATCCTGTCCAAAATGAGTCTGTAGTGTGAAATAATTTTTGTTGAGTGGATAGATTTTAGTTAGGAGTAGTCTTTCAATATTCTATCAGAACTACGAACCATGAAGAATGATTTCTCTGAAACCATGGTGAATTTCAAATTGATCCTGACCAAAATGAGTCTGTAGTGTGAAATAATTTTTGTTGAGTGGATGGATTTTAGTTAGGGGTAGTCTTTCAATATTCTAGCAGAACTACAAACCATGAAGTATGATTTCCCTGAAATCATGACAGATTTCAAATCGATCCTGACCAAAATGAGTCTGTGGTGTGAAATAAATTTGTTGAGTGGATGGATTTTAGTTAGGGGTAGTCTTTCAATATTCTAGCAGAACTACAAACCAGCATTCTATCAGAACAATGAACCATGAAGTATGATTTCTCTGAAACCATGGTGAATTTCAAATCGATCCTGACCAAAATGAGTCTGTATTGTGAAATAATTTTTGTTGAGTGGATGGATTTTAGTTAGGGGTAGTCTTTCAATATTCTAGCAGAACTACAAACCATGAAGTATGATTTCCCTGAAACCATGACAGATTTCAAATCGATCCTGACCAAAATGAGTCTGTAGTGTGAAATAAAGTTTGCATCGGTGGATAGATTTTAATTAGGGGTAGTCGTTCAATATCCTATCAGAACTACGAACCATGAAGAATGATTTCTCTGAAACCATGGTGAATTTCAAATTGATCCTGTCCAAAATGAGTCTGTAGTGTGAAATAATTTTTGTTGAGTGGATAGATTTTAGTTAGGAGTAGTCTTTCAATATTCTATCAGAACTACGAACCATGAAGAATGATTTCTCTGAAACCATGGTGAATTTCAAATTGATCCTGACCAAAATGAGTCTGTAGTGTGAAATAATTTTTGTTGAGTGGATGGATTTTAGTTAGGGGTAGTCTTTCAATATTCTAGCAGAACTACAAACCATGAAGTATGATTTCCCTGAAACCATGACAGATTTCAAATCGATCCTGACCAAAATGAGTCTGTGGTGTGAAATAATTTTTGTTGAGTGGATGGATTTTAGTTAGGGGTAGTCTTTCAATATTCTAGCAGAACTACGAACCATGAAGTATGATTTCCCTGAAACCATGACAGATTTCAAATCGATCCTGACCAAAATGAGTCTGTAGTGTGAAATAAATTTTGCATCGGTGGATAGATTTTAGTTAGGGGTAGTCGTTCAATATCCTATCAGAACTACGAACCATGAAGAATGATTTCTCTGAAACCATGGTGAATTTCAAATTGATCCTGACCAAAATGAGTCTGTAGTGTGAAATAATTTTTGTTGAGTGGATGGATTTTAGTTAGTTGTAGTCTTTCAATATTCTAGCAGAACTACAAACCATGAAGTATGATTTCCCTGAAACCATGACAGATTTCAAATCGATCCTGACCAAAATGAGTCTGTGGTGTGAAATAATTTTTGTTGAGTGGATGGATTTTAGTTAGGGGTAGTCTTTCAATATTCTAGCAGAACTACAAACCATGAAGTATGATTTCCCTGAAACCATGACAGATTTCAAATCGATCCTGACCAAAATGAGTCTGTAGTGTGAAATAAATTTTGCATCGGTGGATAGATTTTAGTTAGGGGTAGTCGTTCAATATCCTATCAGAACTACGAACCATGAAGAATGATTTCTCTGAAACCATGGTGAATTTCAAATTGATCCTGACCAAAATGAGTCTGTAGTGTGAAATAATTTTTGTTGAGTGGATGGATTTTAGTTAGGGGTAGTCTTTCAATATTCTAGCAGAACTACAAACCATGAAGTATGATTTCCCTGAAACCATGACAGATTTCAAATCGATCCTGACCAAAATGAGTCTGTAGTGTGAAATAATTTTGCTCTAGTGGACAGATTTTAGTTTGGGGTAGTCTTTCAATATCCTATCAGAACCACGAACCATGAAGTATAATTTCTCTGAAATCATGGTAGATTTCAAATTGATCCTGTCCAAAATGAGTCTGTAGTGTGAAATAATTTTTGTTGAGTGGATAGATTTTAGTTAGGAGTAGTCTTTCAATATTCTATCAGAACTACGAACCATGAAGAATGATTTCTCTGAAACCATGGTGAATTTCAAATTGATCCTGACCAAAATGAGTCTGTAGTGTGAAATAATTTTTGTTGAGTGGATGGATTTTAGTTAGGGGTAGTCTTTCAATATTCTAGCAGAACTACAAACCATGAAGTATGATTTCCCTGAAACCATGACAGATTTCAAATCGATCCTGACCAAAATGAGTCTGTAGTGTGAAATAATTTTTGTTGAGTTGATGGATTTTAGTTAGGGGTAGTCTTTCAATATCCTATCAGAACTACGAACCATGAAGAATGATTTCTCTGAAACCATGGTGAATTTCAAATTGATCCTGACCAAAATGAGTCTGTAGTGTGAAATAATTTTTGTTGAGTGGATAGATTTTAGTTAGGAGTAGTCTTTCAATATTCTAGCAGAACTGCAAACCATGAAGTATGATTTCCCTGAAACCATGACAGATTTCAAATCGATCCTGACCACAATGAGTCTGTAGTGTGAAATAATTTTGCTCCAGTGGACAGATTTTAGTTTGGGGTAGTCTTTCAATATCCTATCAGAACCACGAACCATGAAGTATAATTTCTCTGAAATCATGGTAGATTTCAAATTGATCCTGTCCAAAATGAGTCTGTAGTGTGAAATAATTTTTGTTGAGTGGATAGATTTTAGTTAGGAGTAGTCTTTCAATATTCTATCAGAACTACGAACCATGAAGAATGATTTCTCTGAAACCATGGTGAATTTCAAATTGATCCTGACCAAAATGAGTCTGTAGTGTGAAATAATTTTTGTTGAGTGGATGGATTTTAGTTAGGGGTAGTCTTTCAATATTCTAGCAGAACTACAAACCATGAAGTATGATTTCCCTGAAACCATGACAGATTTCAAATCGATCCTGTCCAAAATGAGTCTGTAGTGTGAAATAATTTTTGTTGAGTGGATGGATTTTAGTTAGGGGTAGTCTTTCAATATTCTAGCAGAACTACAAACCATGAAGTATGATTTCCCTGAAACCATGACAGATTTCAAATCGATCCTGACCAAAATGAGTCTGTAGTGTGAAATAAATTTTGCATCGGTGGATAGATTTTAGTTGGCGGTAGTCGTTCAATATCCTATCAGAACTACGAACCATGAAGAATGATTTCTCTGAAACCATGGTGAATTTCAAATTGATCCTGACCAAAATGAGTCTGTAGTGTGAAATAATTTTTGTTGAGTGGATGGATTTTAGTTAGTTGTAGTCTTTCAATATTCTAGCAGAACTACAAACCATGAAGTATGATTTCCCTGAAACCATGACAGATTTCAAATCGATCCTGACCAAAATGAGTCTGTGGTGTGAAATAATTTTTGTTGAGTGGATGGATTTTAGTTAGGGGTAGTCTTTCAATATTCTAGCAGAACTACAAACCATGAAGTATGATTTCCCTGAAACCATGACAGATTTCAAATCGATCCTGACCAAAATGAGTCTGTAGTGTGAAATAAATTTTGCATCGGTGGATAGATTTTAGTTAGGGGTAGTCGTTCAATATCCTATCAGATCTACGAACCATGAAGAATGATTTCTCTGAAACCATGGTGAATTTCAAATTGATCCTGACCAAAATGAGTCTGTAGTGTGAAATAATTTTTGTTGAGTGGATGGATTTTAGTTAGGGGTAGTCTTTCAATATTCTAGCAGAACTACAAACCATGAAGTATGATTTCCCTGAAACCATGACAGATTTCAAATCGATCCTGACCAAAATGAGTCTGTAGTGTGAAATAAATTTTGCATCGGTGGATAGATTTTAGTTAGGGGTAGTCGTTCAATATCCTATCAGAACTACGAACCATGAAGAATGATTTCTCTGAAACCATGGTGAATTTCAAATTGATCCTGACCAAAATGAGTCTGTAGTGTGAAATAATTTTTGTTGAGTGGATGGATTTTAGTTAGTGGTAGTCTTTCAATATTCTAGCAGAACTACAAACCATGAAGTATGATTTCCCTGAAACCATGACAGATTTCAAATCGATCCTGACCACAATGAGTCTGTAGTGTGAAATAATTTTGCTCCAGTGGACAGATTTTAGTTTGGGGTAGTCTTTCAATATCCTATCAGAACCACGAACCATGAAGTATAATTTCTCTGAAATCATGGTAGATTTCAAATTGATCCTGTCCAAAATGAGTCTGTAGTGTGAAATAATTTTTGTTGAGTGGATAGATTTTAGTTAGGAGTAGTCTTTCAATATTCTATCAGAACTACGAACCATGAAGAATGATTTCTCTGAAACCATGGTGAATTTCAAATTGATCCTGACCAAAATGAGTCTGTAGTGTGAAATAATTTTTGTTGAGTGGATGGATTTTAGTTAGGGGTAGTCTTTCAATATTCTAGCAGAACTACAAACCATGAAGTATGATTTCCCTGAAACCATGACAGATTTCAAATCGATCCTGACCAAAATGAGTCTGTGGTGTGAAATAATTTTTGTTGAGTGGATGGATTTTAGTTAGGGGTAGTCTTTCAATATTCTAGCAGAACTACAAACCATGAAGTATGATTTCCCTGAAACCATGACAGATTTCAAATCGATCCTGACCAAAATGAGTGTGAAATAAATTTTGCATCGGTGGATAGATTTTAGTTAGGGGTAGTCGTTCAATATCCTATCAGAACTACGAACCATGAAGAATGATTTCTCTGAAACCATGGTGAATTTCAAATTGATCCTGACCAAAATGAGTCTGTAGTGTGAAATAATTTTTGTTGAGTGGATGGATTTTAGTTAGGGGTAGTCTTTCAATATTCTAGCAGAACTACAAACCATGAAGTATGATTTCCCTGAAACCATGATAGATTTCAAATCGATCCTGTCCAAAATGAGTCTGTAGTGTGAAATAATTTTTGTTGAGTGGATAGATTTTAGTTAGGAGTAGTCTTTCAATATTCTAGCAGAACTGCAAACCATGAAGTATGATTTCCCTGAAACCATGACAGATTTCAAATCGATCCTGACCAAAATGAGTCTGTGGTGTGAAATAATTTTTGTTGAGTGGATGGATTTTAGTTAGGGGTAGTCTTTCAATACTCTAGCAGAACTGCAAACCATGAAGTATGATTTCCCTGAAACCATGACAGATTTCAAATCGATCCTGACCAAAATGAGTCAGTAGTGTGAAATAAATTTTGCATCGGTGGATAGATTTTAGTTAGGGGTAGTCGTTCAATATCCTATCAGAACTACGAACCATGAAGAATGATTTCTCTGAAATCATGGTGAATTTCAAATTGATCCTGTCCAAAATGAGTGTGTAGTGTGAAATAATTTTTGTTGAGTGGATAGATTTTAGTTAGGAGTAGTCTTTCAATATTCTAGCAGAACTACAAACCATGAAGTATGATTTCCCTGAAACCATGACAGATTTCACATCGATCCTGACCAGAATGAGTCTGTAGTGTGAAATAAATTTTGCATCGGTGGATAGATTTTAGTTAGGGGTAGTCGTTCAATATCCTATCAGAACTACGAACCATGAAGAATGATTTCTCTGAAATCATGGTGAATTTCAAATTGATCCTGTCCAAAATGAGTGTGTAGTGTGAAATAATTTTTGTTGAGTGGATAGATTTTAGTTAGGAGTAGTCTTTCAATATTCTAGCAGAACTACAAACCATGAAGTATGATTTCCCTGAAACCATGACAGATTTCAAATCGATCCTGACCAAAATGAGTCTGTAGTGTGAAATAAATTTTGCATCGGTGGATAGATTTTAGTTAATGGTAGTCGTTCAGCATTCTATCAGAACAATGAACCATGAAGTATGATTTCTCTGAAACCATGGTGAATTTCAAATCGATCCTGACCAAAATGAGTCTGTATTGTGAAATAATTTTTGTTGAGTGGATGGATTTTAGTTAGGGGTAGTCTTTCAATATTCTAGCAGAACTACAAACCATGAAGTATGATTTCCCTGAAACCATGACAGATTTCAAATCGATCCTGACCAAAATGAGTCTGTAGTGTGAAATAAAGTTTGCATCGGTGGATAGATTTTAGTTAGGGGTAGTCGTTCAATATCCTATCAGAACTACGAACCATGAAGAATGATTTCTCTGAAACCATGGTGAATTTCAAATTGATCCTGTCCAAAATGAGTCTGTAGTGTGAAATAATTTTTGTTGAGTGGATAGATTTTAGTTAGGAGTAGTCTTTCAATATTCTAGCAGAACTACAAACCATGAAGTATGATTTCCCTGAAACCATGACAGATTTCAAATCGATCCTGACCAAAATGAGTCTGTAGTGTGAAATAATTTTTGTTGAGTGGATAGATTTTAGTTAGGGGTAGTCTTTCAGCATTCCATCAGAACTACGAACCATGAAGTATAATTTCTCTGAAATCATGGTAGATTTCAAATTGATCCTGTCCAAAATGAGTCTGTAGTGTGAAATAAATTTTGCATCGGTGGATAGATTTTAGTTAGGGGTAGTCTTTCAACATTCTATCAGAACTACGAACCATGAAGTATGATTTCTCTGAAACAATTGTAGATTTCAAATCGATCCTGACCAAAATGAGTCTGTGGTGTGAAATAATTTTTGTTGAGTGGATAGATTTTAGTTTGGGGTAGTCTTTCAATATTCTAGCAGAACTACAAACCATGAAGTATGATTTCCCTGAAACCATGACAGATTTCAAATCGATCCTGACCAAAATGAGTCTGTAGTGTGAAATAAATTTTGCGTCGGTGGATAGATTTTAGTTAGGGGTAGTCGTTCAATATCCTATCAGAACTACGAACCATGAAGAATGATTTCTCTGAAACCATGGTGAATTTCAAATTGATCCTGACCAAAATGAGTCTGTAGTGTGAAATAATTTTTGTTGAGTGAATGGATTTTAGTTAGGGGTAGTCTTTCAATATTCTAGCAGAACTACAAACCATGAAGTATGATTTCCCTGAAACCATGACAGATTTCAAATCGATCCTGACCAAAATGAGTCTGTAGTGTGAAATAAATTTTGCGTCGGTGGATAGATTTTAGTTAGGGGTAGTCGTTCAATATCCTATCAGAACTACGAACCATGAAGAATGATTTCTCTGAAACCATGGTGAATTTCAAATTGATCCTGACCAAAATGAGTCTGTGGTGTGAAATAATTTTTGTTGAGTGGATGGATTTTAGTTAGGGGTAGTCTTTCAATATTCTAGCAGAACTACAAACCATGAAGTATGATTTCCCTGAAACCATGACAGATTTCAAATCGTTCCTGACCACAATGAGTCTGTAGTGTGAAATAATTTTGCTCCAGTGGACAGATTTTAGTTTGGGGTAGTCTTTCAACATTCTATCAGAACTACGAACCATCAAGTATGATTTCTCTGAAACCATGGTAGATTTCAAATCGATCCTTACCAAAATGAGTCTGTGGTGTGAAATAATTTTTGTTGAGTGGATAGATTTTAGTTTGGGGTAGTCGTTCAATATCCTATCAGAACTACGAACCATGAAGAATGATTTCTCTGAAACCATGGTGAATTTCAAATTGATCCTGACCAAAATGAGTCTGTGGTGTGAAATAATTTTTGTTGAGTGGATGGATTTTAGTTAGGGGTAGTCGTTCAACATTCTATCAGAACAATGAACCATGAAGTATGATTTCTCTGGAACCATTGTAGATTTCAAATCGATCCTGACCAAAATGAGTCTGTAGTGTGAAATAAATTTTGCATTGGTGGATAGATTTTAGTTAGGGGTAGTCGTTCAATATCCTATCAGAACTACGAACCATGAAGAATGATTTCTCTGAAACCATGGTGAATTTCAAATTGATCCTGACCAAAATGAGTCTGTGGTGTGAAATAATTTTTGTTGAGTGGATGGATTTTAGTTAGGGGTAGTCGTTCAACATTCTATCAGAACAATGAACCATGAAGTATGATTTCTCTGGAACCATTGTAGATTTCAAATCGATCCTGACCACAATGAGTCTGTAGTGTGAAATAATTTTGCTCCAGTGGACAGATTTTAGTTTGGGGTAGTCTTTCAACATTCTATCAGAACTACGAACCATCAAGTATGATTTCTCTGAAATAATGGTAGATTTCAAATCGATCCTGACCACAATGAGTCTATAGTGTGAAATAATTTTGCTCCAGTGGACAGATTTTAATTTGGGGTAGTCGTTCAATATCCTATCAGAACTACGAACCATGAAGAATGATTTCTCTGAAACCATGGTGAATTTCAAATCGATCCTGACCAAAATGAGTCTGTGGTGTGAAATAATTTTTGTTGAGTGGATGGATTTTAGTTAGGGGTAGTCGTTCAACATTCTATCAGAACAATGAACCATGAAGTATGATTTCTCTATAACTATTGTAGATTTCAAATCGATCCTGACCACAATGAGTCTGTAGTGTGAAATAATTTTGCTCCAGTGGACAGATTTTAGTTTGGGGTAGTCTTTCAATATCCTATCAGAACTACGAACCATGAAGTATAATTTCTCTGAAATCATGGTAGATTTCAAATTGATCCTGTCCAAAATGAGTCTGTAGTGTGAAATAATTTTTGTTGAGTGGATAGATTTTAGTTAGGAGTAGTCTTTCAATATTCTAGCAGAACTACAAACCATGAAGTATGATTTCCCTGAAACCATGACAGATTTCAAATCGATCCTGACCAAAATGAGTCTGTAGTGTGAAATAAATTTTGCATCGGTGGATAGATTTTAGTTAGGGGTAGTAGTTCAGCATTCTATCAGAACAGTGAACCATGAAGTATGATTTCTCTGAAACCATGGTGAATTTCAAATCGATCCTGACCAAAATGAGTCTGTGGTGTGAAATAATTTTGCTCCAGTGGACAGATTTTAGTTTGGGGTAGTCTTTCAATATCCTATCAGAACTACGAACCATGAAGTATAATTTGTCTGAAATCATGGTAGATTTCAAATTGATCCTGTCCAAAATGAGTCTGTAGTGTGAAATAATTTTTGTTGAGTGGATAGATTTTAGTTAGGAGTAGTCTTTCAATATTCTAGCAGAACTACAAACCATGAAGTATGATTTCCCTGAAACCATGACAGATTTCAAATCGATCCTGACCAAAATGAGTCTGTAGTGTGAAATAAATTTTGCATCGGTGGATAGATTTTAGTTAGGGGTAGTAGTTCAGCATTCTATCAGAACAATGAACCATGAAGTATGATTTCTCTGAAACCATGGTGAATTTCAAATCGATCCTGACCAAAATGAGTCTGTGGTGTGAAATAATTTTTGTTGAGTGGATGGATTTTAGTTAGGGGTAGTCGTTCAACATTCTATCAGAACAATGAACCATGAAGTATGATTTCTCTGGAACCATTGTAGATTTCAAATCGATCCTGACCACAATGAGTCTGTAGTGTGAAATAATTTTGCTCCAGTGGACAGATTTTAGTTTGGGGTAGTCTTTCAATATCCTATCAGAACTACGAACCCTGAAGTATGATTTCTCTGAAACCATGGTAGATTTCAAATTGATCCTGTCCAAAATGAGTCTGTAGTGTGAAATAATTTTTGTTGAGTGGATAGATTTTAGTTAGGGGTAGTCTTTCAATACTCTAGCAGAACTACAAACCATGAAGTATGATTTCCCTGAAACCATGACAGATTTCAAATCGATCCTGACCAAAATGAGTCTGTAGTGTGAAATAAATTTTGCATCGGTGGATAGATTTTAGTTAGGGGTAGTAGTTCAGCATTCTATCAGAACAATGAACCATGAAGTATGATTTCTCTGAAACCATGGTGAATTTCAAATCGATCCTGACCAAAATGAGTCTGTGGTGTGAAATAATTTTTGTTGAGTGGATGGATTTTAGTTAGGGGTAGTCGTTCAACATTCTATCAGAACAATGAACCATGAAGTATGATTTCTCTGGAACCATTGTAGATTTCAAATCGATCCTGACCACAATGAGTCTGTAGTGTGAAATAATTTTGCTCCAGTGGACAGATTTTAGTTTGGGGTAGTCTTTCAATATCCTATCAGAACTACGAACCATGAAGTATAATTTCTCTGAAATCATGGTAGATTTCAAATTGATCCTGTCCAAAATGAGTCTGTAGTGTGAAATAATTTTTGTTGAGTGGATAGATTTTAGTTAGGGGTAGTCTTTCAATACTCTAGCAGAACTACAAACCATGACGTATGATTTCTCTGAAACCATTGTAGATTTCAAATCGATCCTGACCACAATGAGTCTATAGTGTGAAATAATTTTGCTTCAGTGGATAGATTTTAGTTGGGGGTAGTCTTTCAATATCCTATCAGAACTACGAACCATTAAGTATAATTTCTCTGAAATCATGGTAGATTTCAAATTCATCCTGTCCAAAATGAGTCTTTAGTGTGAAATAATTTTTGTTGAGTGGATAGATTTTAGTTAGGGGTAGTCTTTCAATACTCTAGCAGAACTACAAACCATGACGTATGATTTCTCTGAAACCATTGTAGATTTCAAATCGATCCTGACCACAATGAGTCTATAGTGTGAAATAATTTTTGTTGAGTGGATAGATTTTAGTTTGGATTAGTCTTTCAATATCCTATCAGAACTACGAACCATGAAGAATGATTTCTCTGAAACCATGGTGAATTTCAAATCGATCCTGACCAAAATGAGTCTGTGGTGTGAAATAATTTTTGTTGAGTGGATGGATTTTAGTTAGGGGTAGTCGTTCAACATTCTATCAGAACAATGAACCATGAAGTATGATTTCTCTGGAACCATTGTAGATTTCAAATCGATCCTGACCACAATGAGTCTGTAGTGTGAAATAATTTTGCTCCAGTGGACAGATTTTAGTTTGGGGTAGTCTTTCAATATCCTATCAGAACTACGAACCATGAAGTATAATTTCTCTGAAATCATGGTAGATTTCAAATTGATCCTGTCCAAAATGAGTCTGTAGTGTGAAATAATTTTTGTTGAGTGGATAGATTTTAGTTAGAAGTAGTCTTTCAATATTCTAGCAGAACTACAAACCATGAAGTATGATTTCCCTGAAACCATTGTAGATTTCAAATCGATCCTGACCACAATGAGTCTATAGTGTGAAATAAT
Source organism: Xylota sylvarum (assembly GCA_905220385.1). Lineage (NCBI taxonomy): Eukaryota > Metazoa > Arthropoda > Insecta > Diptera > Syrphidae > Xylota > Xylota sylvarum. The sequence goes on from CAJMZQ010000065.1 coordinate 800,803, forward strand.
TTTGCTTCAGTGGATAGATTTTAGTTAGGGGTAGTCTTTCAGTATTCTAGCAGAACAACAAACCATGAAGTATGATTTCTCTGAAACCATTGTAGATTTCAAATCGATCCTGACCACAATGAGTCTGTGGTGTGAAATAATTTTTGTTGAGTGGATACATTTTAGTTAGGGGCAGTTTTTCAATATTCTAGCAGAACTACAAACCATGACGTATGATTTCTCTGGAACCATTGTAGATTTCAAATCGATCCTGACCGAAATGAGTCTGTGGTGTGAAGTAATTTTGCTCCAGTGGACAGATTTTAGTTTGGGGTAGTCTTTCAATATCCTATCAGAACTACGAACCATGAAGTATGATTTCTCTGAAACCATTGTAGATTTCAAATCGATCCTGACCACAATGAGTCTGTAGTGTGAAATAATTTTTGTTGAGTGGATACATTTTAGTTAGGGGTAGTTTTTCAATATTCTAGCAGAACTACAAACCATGACGTATGATTTCTCTGGAACCATTGTAGATTTCAAATCGATCCTGACCGAAATGAGTCTGTGGTGTGAAATAATTTTGCTCCAGTGGACAGATTTTAGTTTGGGGTAGTCTTTCAATATCCTATCAGAACTACGAACCATGAATTATAATTTCTCTGAAATCATGGTAGATTTCAAATCGATCCTGACCACAATGAGTCTGTAGTGTGAAATAATTTTTGTTGAGTGGATACATTTTAGTTAGGGGTAGTTTTTCAATATTCTAGCAGAACTACAAACCATGACGTATGATTTCTCTGGAACCATTGTAGATTTCAAATCGATCCTGACCACAATGAGCCTGTAGTCTGAAATAATTTTGCTCCAGTGGACAGATTTTAGTTTGGGGTAGTCTTTCAATATCCTATCAGAACTACGAACCATGAAGTATAATTTCTCTGAAATCATGGTAGATTTCAAATTGATCCTGACCACAATGAGTCTATAGTGTGAAATAATTTTGCTTCAGTGGATAGATTTTAGTTTGGGGTAGTCTTTCAATATCCTGTCAGAACTACGAACCATGAAGTATAATTTCTCTGAAATCATGGTAGATTTCAAATTGATCCTGTCCAAAATGAGTCTGTAGTGTGAAATAATTTTTGTTGAGTGGATAGATTTTAGTTAGGGGTAGTCTTTCAATATTCTAGCAGAACTACAAAAGATGACGTATGATTTCTCTGAAACCATTGTAGATTTCAAATCGATCCTGACCACAATGAGTCTGTAGTGTGAAATAATTTTGCTCCAGTGGACAGATTTTAGTTTGGGGTAGTCTTTCAATATCCCATCAGAACTACGAACCATGAAGTATGATTTCTCTGAAACCATGGTAGATTTCAAATCGATCCTGACCACAATGAGTCTGTGGTGTGAAATAATTTTGCTCCAGTGGACAGATTTTAGTCTTTCAATATCCTATCAGAACTACGAACCATGAAGTATGATTTCTCTGAAACCATTGTAGATTTCAAATCGATCCTGACCACAATGAGCCTGTAGTGTGAAATAATTTTTGTTGAGTGGATAGATTTTAGTTAGGGGTAGTCTTTCAATATTCTAGCAGAACTACAAACCATGACGTATGATTTCTCTGAAACCATTGTAGATTTCAAATCGATCCTGACCACAATGAGCCTGTAGTGTGAAATAATTTTGCTCCAGTGGACAGATTTTAGTTTGGGGTAGTCTTTCAATATCCTATCAGAACTACGAACCATGAAGTATAATTTCTCTGAAATCATGGTAGATTTCAAATTGATCCTGACCACAATGAGTCTATAATGTGAAATAATTTTGCTTCAGTGGATAGATTTTAGTTTGGGGTAGTCTTTCAATATCCTATCAGAACTACGAACCATGAAGTATAATTTCTCTGAAATCATGGTAGATTTCAAATCGATCCTGACCACAATGAGTCTGTAGTGTGAAATAATTTTTGTTGAGTGGATAGATTTTAGTTAGGGGTAGTTTTTCAATATTCTAGCAGAACTACAAACCATGACGTATGATTTCTCTGGAACCATTGTAGATTTCAAATCGATCCTGACCACAATGAGTCTGTAGTGTGAAATAATTTTGCTCCAGTGGACAGATTTTAGTTTGGGGTAGTCTTTCAATATCCTATCAGAACTACGAACCATCAAGTATGATTTCTCTGAAACCATTGTAGATTTCAAATCGATCCTGACCACAATGAGTCTGTGGTGTGAAATAATTTTGCTCCAGTGGACAGATTTTAGTTTGGGGTAGTCCTTCAATATCCTATCAGAACTACGAACCATGAAGTATAATTTCTCTGAAATCATGGTAGATTTCAAATTGATCCTGTCCAAAATGAGTCTGTAGTGTGAAATAATTTTTGTTGAGTGGATATATTTTAGTTAGGGGTAGTCTTTCAATATTCTAGCAGAACTACGAACCATGAAGTATAATTTCTCTGAAATCATGGTAGATTTCAAATTGATCCTGACCACAATGAGTCTATAGTGTGAAATAATTTTGCTTCAGTGGATAGATTTTAGTTTGGGGTAGTCCTTCAATATCCTATCAGAACTACGAACCATGAAGTATAATTTCTCTGAAATCATGGTAGATTACAAATTGATCCTGTCCAAAATGAGTCTGTAGTGTGAAATAATTTTTGTTGAGTGGATATATTTTAGTTAGGGGTAGTCTTTCAATATTCTAGCAGAACTACAAACCATGACGTATGATTTCTCTGAAACCATGGTAGATTTCAAATCGATCCTGACCACAATGAGTCTGTAGTGTGAAATAATTTTGCTCCAGTGGACAGATTTTAGTTTGGGGTAGTCTTTCAATATCCTATCAGAACTACGAACCATGAAGTATGATTTCTCTGAAACCATTGTAGATTTCAAATCGATCCTGACCACAATGAGCCTGTAGTGTGAAATAATTTTTGTTGAGTGGATAGATTTTAGTTAGGGGTAGTCTTTCAATATTCTAGCAGAACTACAAACCATGACGTATGATTTCTCTGAAACCATTGTAGATTTCAAATCGATCCTGACCACAATGAGTCTATAGTGCGAAATAATTTTGCTTCAGTGGATAGATTTTAGTTTGGGGTAGTCTTTCAATATCCTATCAGAACTACGAACCATCAAGTATGATTTCTCTGAAACCATTGTAGATTTCAAATCGATCCTGACCACAATGAGTCTGTGGTGTGAAATAATTTTGCTCCAGTGGACAGATTTTAGTTTGGGGTAGTCTTTCAATATCCTATCAGAACTACGAACCATGAAGTATGATTTCTCTGAAACCATTGTAGATTTCAAATCGATCCTGACCACAATGAGCCTGTAGTGTGAAATAATTTTTGTTGAGTGGATAGATTTTAGTTAGGGGTAGTCTTTCAATATTCTAGCAGAACTACAAACCATGACGTATGATTTCTCTGAAACCATTGTAGATTTCAAATCGATCCTGACCACAATGAGTCTGTAGTGTGAAATAATTTTGCTCCAGTGGACAGATTTTAGTTTGGGGTAGTCTTTCAATATCCTATCAGAACTACGAAACATGAAGTATAATTTCTCTGAAATCATGGTAGATTTCAAATTGATCCTGACCACAATGAGTCTATAGTGTGAAATAATTTTGCTTCAGTGGATAGATTTTAGTTTGGGGTAGTCTTTCAATATCCTATCAGAACTACGAACCATGAAGTATAATTTCTCTGAAATCATGGTAGATTTCAAATCGATCCTGACCACAATGAGCCTGTAGTGTGAAATAATTTTTGTTGAGTGGATAGATTTTAGTTTGGGGTAGTCTTTCAATATTCTAGCAGAACTACAAACCATGACGTATGATTTCTCTGAAACCATTGTAGATTTCAAATCGATCCTGACCACAATGAGTCTGTGGTGTGAAATAATTTTGCTCCAGTGGACAGATTTTAGTTTGGGGTAGTCTTTCAATATCCTATCAGAACTACGAACCATGAAGTATGATTTCTCTGAAACCATTCTAGATTTCAAATCGATCCTGACCACAATGAGCCTGTAGTGTGAAATAATTTTTGTTGAGTGAATAGATTTTAGTTAGGGGTAGTCTTTCAATATTCTAGCAGAACTACAAACCATGACGTATGATTTCTCTCAAACCATTGTAGATTTCAAATCGATCCTGACCACAATGAGTCTATAGTGTGAAATAATTTTGCTTCAGTGGATAGATTTTAGTTTGGGGTAGTCTTTCAATATCCTATCAGAACTACGAACCATCAAGTATGATTTCTCTGAAACCATTGTAGATTTCAAATCGATCCTGACCACAATGAGTCTGTAGTGTGAAATAATTTTTGTTGAGTGGACAGATTTTAGTTTGGGGTAGTCTTTCAATATCCTATCAGAACTACGAACCATGAAGTATGATTTCTCTGAAACCATTGTAGATTTCAAATCGATCCTGACCACAATGAGCCTGTAGTGTGAAATAATTTTTGTTGAGTGGATAGATTTTAGTTTGGGGTAGTCTTTCAATATTCTAGCCGAACTACAAACCATGACGTATGATTTCTCTGAAACCATTGTAGATTTCAAATCGATCCTGACCACAATGAGTCTATAGTGTGAAATAATTTTGCTTCAGTGGATAGATTTTAGTTTGGGGTAGTCTTTCAATATCCTATCAGAACTACGAACCATGAAGTATGATTTCTCTGAAACCATTGTAGATTTCAAATCGATCCTGACCACAATGAGTCTGTAGTGTGAAATAATTTTTGTTGAGTATATAGATTTTAGTTTGGGGTAGTCTTTCAATATCCTATCAGAACTACGAACCATGAAGTATAATTTCTCTGAAATCATGGTAGATTTCAAATCGATCCTGACCACAATGAGTCTATAGTGTGAAATAATTTTGCTTCAGTGGATAGATTTTAGTTTGGGGTAGTCTTTCAACATTCTATCAGAACTACGAACCATCAAGTATGATTTCTCTGAAACCATGGTAGATTTCAAATCGATCCTGACAACAATGAGTCTATAGTGTAAAATAATTTTGCTTCAGTGGATAGATTTTAGTTTGGGGTAGTCTTTCAACATTCTAGCAGAACTACAAACCATGAAGTATGATTTCTCTGAAACCATTGTAGATTTCAAATAGATCCTGACCACAATGAGTCTGTAGTGTGAAATAATTTTGCTTCAGTGGATAGATTTTAGTTTGGGGTAGTCTTTCAATATCCTATCAGAACTACGAACCATGAACCATGAAGTATGATTTCTCTGAAACCATTGTAGATTTCAAATCGATCCTGACCACAATGAGTCTATAGTGTGAAATAATTTTGCTTCAGTGGATAGATTTTCGTTTGGGGTAGTCTTTCAATATCCTATCAGAACTACGAACCATGAAGTATAATTTCTCTGAAATCATGGTAGATTTCAAATTGATCCTGTCCAAAATGAGTCTGTAGTGTGAAATAATTTTTGTTGAGTGGATAGATTTTAGTTAGGGGTAGTCTTTCAATACTCTAGCAGAACTGCAAACCATGAAGTATGATTTCTCTGAAACCATTGTAGATTTCAAATCGATCCTGACCACAATGAGTCTATAGTGTGAAATAATTTTGCTTCAGTGGATAGATTTTAGTTAGGGGTAGTCTTTCAGTATTCTAGCAGAACAACAAACCATGAAGTATGATTTCTCTGAAACCATTGTAGATTTCAAATCGATCCTGACCACAATGAGTCTGTAGTGGGAAATAATTTTGCTCCAGTGGACAGATTTTAGTTTGGGGTAGTCTTTCAATATCCTATCAGAACTACGAACCATGAAGTATGATTTCTCTGAAACCATGGTAGATTTCAAATCGATCCTGACCACAATAAGCCTGTAGTGTGAAATAATTTTTGTTGAGTGGATAGATTTTAGTTAAGGCTAGTCTTTCAATATTCTAGCAGAACTACAAACCATGAAGTATGATTTCTCTGGAACCATTGTATATTTCAAATCGATCCTGACCACAATGAGTCTGTAGTGTGAAATAATTTTGCTCCAGTGGACAGATTTTAGTTTGGGGTAGTCTTTCAATATCCTATCAGAACTACGAACCATGAAGTATGATTTCTCTGAAACCATTGTAGATTTCAAATCGATCCTGACCACAATGAGTCTGTAGTGTGAAATAATTTTTGTTGAGTATATAGATTTTAGTTTGGGGTAGTCTTTCAATATCCTATCAGAACTACGAACCATGAAGTATAATTTCTCTGAAATCATGGTAGATTTCAAATCGATCCTGACCACAATGAGTCTGTAGTGTGAAATAATTTTTGTTGAGTGGATAGATTTTAGTTATAGGTAGTTTTTCAATATTCTAGCAGAACTACCAACCATGACGTATGATTTCTCTGGAACCATTGTAGATTTCAAATCGATCCTGACCACAATGAGTCTGTAGTGTGAAATAATTTTGCTCCAGTGGACAGATTTTAGTTTGGGGTAGTCTTTCAATATCCTATCAGAACTACGAACCATGAAGTATTATTTCTCTGAAATCATGGTAGATTTCAAATTGATCCTGTCCAAAATGAGTCTGTAGTGTGAAATAATTTTTGTTGAGTGGATAGGTTTTAGTTAGGGGTAGTCTTTCAATATTCTAGCAGAACTACAAACCACGACGTATGATTTCTCTGAAACCATTGTAGATTTCAAATCGATCCTGACCACAATGAGTCTGTAGTGTGAAATAATTTTGCTCCAGTGGACAGATTTTAGTTTGGGGTAGTCTTTCAATATCCTATCAGAACTACGAACCATGAAGTATGATTTCTCTGAAACCATTGTAGATTTCAAATCGATCCTGACCACAATAAGCCTGTAGTGTGAAATAATTTTTGTTGAGTGGATAGATTTTAGTTAAGGCTAGTCTTTCAACATTCTATCAGAACAATGAACCATGAAGTATGATTTCTCTGGAACCATTGTATATTTCAAATCGATCCTGACCACAATGAGTCTGTAGTGTGAAATAATTTTGCTCCACTGGACAGATTTTAGTTTGGGGTAGTCTTTCAATATCCTATCAGAACTACGAACCATGAAGTATGATTTCTCTGAAACCATTGTAGATTTCAAATCGATCCTGACCACAATAAGCCTGTAGTGTGAAATAATTTTTGTTGAGTGGATAGATTTTAGTTAAGGCTAGTCTTTCAATATTCTAGCAGAACTACAAACCATGAAGTATGATTTCTCTGGAACCATTGTATATTTCAAATCGATCCTGACCACAATGAGCCTGTAGTGTGAAACAATTTTGCTCCAGTGGACAGATTTTAGTTTGGGGTAGTCTTTCAATATCCTATCAGAACTACGAACCATGAAGTATGATTTCTCTGAAACCATGGTAGATTTCAAATCGATCCTGACCACAATGAGTCTGTAGTGTGAAATAATTTTTGTTGAGTATATAGATTTTAGTTTGGGGTAGTCTTTCAATATCCTATCAGAACTACGAACCATGAAGTATAATTTCTCTGAAATCATGGTAGATTTCAAATCGATCCTGACCACAATGAGTCTGTAGTGTGAAATAATTTTTGTTGAGTGGATAGATTTTAGTTAGGGGTAGTTTTTCAATATTCTAGCAGAACTACCAACCATGACGTATGATTTCTCTGGAACCATTGTAGATTTCAAATCGATCCTGACCACAATGAGTCTGTAGTGTGAAATAATTTTTGTTGAGTGGATAGATTTTAGTTTGGGGTAGTCTTTCAATATCCTATCAGAACTACGAACCATGAAGTATTATTTCTCTGAAATCATGGTAGATTTCAAATTGATCCTGACCAAAATGAGTCTGTGGTGTGAAATAATTTTTGTTGGGTGGATAGATTTTAGTTAGGGGTAGTCTTTCAATATTCTAGCAGAACTACAAACCATGACGTATGATTTCTCTGAAACCATTGTAGATTTCAAATCGATCCTGACCACAATGAGTCTGTAGTGTGAAATAATTTTGCTCCAGTGGACAGATTTTAGTTTGGGGTACTCTTTCAACATTCTATCAGAACTACGAACCATCAAGTATGATTTCTCTGAAACCATTGTAGATTTCAAATCGATCCTGACCACAATGAGTCTATAGTGTGAAATAATTTTGCTTCAGTGGATAGATTTTAGTTTGGGGTAGTCTTTCAATATCCTATCAGAACTACGAACCATGAAGTATAATTTCTCTGAAATCATGGTAGATTTCAAATTGATCCTGTCCAAAATGAGTCTGTAGTGTGAAATAATTTTTGTTGAGTGGATAGATTTTAGTTAAGGGTAGTCTTTCAATATTCTAGCAGAACTACAAACCATGACGTATGATTTCTCTGAAACCATTGTAGATTTCAAATCGATCCTGACCACAATGAGTCTATAGTGTGAAATAATTTTGCTTCAGTGGATAGATTTTAGTTTGGAGTAGTCTTTCAATATCCTATCAGAACTACGAACCATGAAGTATAATTTCTCTGAAATCATGGTAGATTTCAAATTGATCCTGTCCAAAATGAGTCTGTAGTGTGAAATGATTTTTGTTGAGTGGATAGATTTTAGTTAGGGGTAGTCTTTCAATATTCTAGCAGAACTACAAACCATGAAGTATGATTTCTCTGGAACCATTGTAGATTTCAAATCGATCCTGACCACAATGAGTCTATAGTGTGAAATAATTTTGCTCCAGTGGACAGATTTTAGTTTGGGGTAGTCTTTCAATATCCTATCAGAACTACGAACCATGAAGTATAATTTCTCTGAAATCATGGTAGATTTCAAATTGATCCTGTCCAAAATGAGTCTGTAGTGTGAAATGATTTTTGTTGAGTGGATAGATTTTAGTTAGGGGTAGTCTTTCAATATTCTAGCAGAACTACAAACCATGAAGTATGATTGCTCTGAAACCATTGTAGATTTCAAATCGATCCTGACCACAATGAGTCTATAGTGTGAAATAATTTTGCTTCAGTGGATAGATTTTAGTTTGGGGTAGTCTTTCTAGCAGAACTACGAACCATGAAGTATGATTTCTCTGGAACCATTGTAGATTTCAAATCGATCCTGACCACAATGAGTCTGTAGTGTGAAATAATTTTGCTCCAGTGGACAGATTTTAGTTTGGGGTACTCTTTCAACATTCTATCAGAACTACGAACCATCAAGTATGATTTCTCTGAAATCATGGTAGATTTCAAATTGATCCTGTCCAAAATGAGTCTGTAGTGTGAAATAATTTTTGTTGAGTGGATAGATTTTAGTTAGGGGTAGTCTTTCAATATTCTAGCAGAACTACAAACCATGACGTATGATTTCTCTGAAACCATTGTAGATTTCAAATCGATCCTGACCACAATGAGTCTGTAGTGTGAAATGATTTTTGTTGAGTGGATAGATTTTAGTTAGGGGTAGTCTTTCAATATTCTAGCAGAACTACAAACCATGAAGTATGATTGCTCTGAAACCATTGTAGATTTCAAATCGATCCTGACCACAATGAGTCTATAGTGTGAAATAATTTTGCTCCAGTGGACAGATTTTAGTTTGGGGTAGTCTTTCAATATCCTATCAGAACTACGAACCATGAAGTATAATTTCTCTGAAATCATGGTAGATTTCAAATTGATCCTGTCCAAAATGAGTCTGTAGTGTGAAATGATTTTTGTTGAGTGGATAGATTTTAGTTAGGGGTAGTCTTTCAATATTCTAGCAGAACTACAAACCATGAAGTATGATTGCTCTGAAACCATTGTAGATTTCAAATCGATCCTGACCACAATGAGTCTATAGTGTGAAATAATTTTGCTTCAGTGGATAGATTTTAGTTTGGGGTAGTCTTTCTAGCAGAACTACGAACCATGAAGTATGATTTCTCTGAAACCATTGTAGATTTCAAATCGATCCTGACCACAATGAGTCTATAGTGTGAAATAATTTTGCTTCAGTGGATAGATTTTAGTTTGGAGTAGTCTTTCAATATCCTATCAGAACTACGAACCATGAAGTATAATTTCTCTGAAATCATGGTAGATTTCAAATTGATCCTGTCCAAAATGAGTCTGTAGTGTGAAATGATTTTTGTTGAGTGGATAGATTTTAGTTAGGGGTAGTCTTTCAATATTCTAGCAGAACTACAAACCATGAAGTATGATTGCTCTGAAACCATTGTAGATTTCAAATCGATCCTTACCACAATGAGTCTATAGTGTGAAATAATTTTGCTTCAGTGGATAGATTTTAGTTTGGGGTAGTCTTTCTAGCAGAACTACGAACCATGAAGTATGATTTCTCTGGAACCATTGTAGATTTCAAATCGATCCTGACCACAATGAGTCTGTAGTGTGAAATAATTTTGCTCCAGTGGACAGATTTTAGTTTGGGGTACTCTTTCAACATTCTATCAGAACAACGAACCATCAAGTATGATTTCTCTGAAATCATGGTAGATTTCAAATTGATCCTGTCCAAAATGAGTCTGTAGTGTGAAATAATTTTTGTTGAGTGGATAGATTTTAGTTAGGGGTAGTCTTTCAATATTCTAGCAGAACTACAAACCATGACGTATGATTTCTCTGAAACCATTGTAGATTTCAAATCGATCCTGACCACAATGAGTCTGTAGTGTGAAATAATTTTGCTCCAGTGGACAGATTTTAGTTTGGGGTACTCTTTCAACATTCTATCAGAACTACGAACCATCAAGTATGATTTCTCTGAAACCATTGTAGATTTCCAATCGATCCTGACCACAATGAGTCTATAGTGTGAAATAATTTTGCTTCAGTGGATAGATTTTAGTTTGGGGTAGTCTTTCAATATCCTATCAGAACTACGAACCATGAAGTATAATTTCTCTGAAATCATGGTAGATTTCAAATTGATCCTGTCCAAAATGAGTCTGTAGTGTGAAATAATTTTTGTTGAGTGGATAGATTTTAGTTAAGGGTAGTCTTTCAATATTCTAGCAGAACTACAAACCATGACGTATGATTTCTCTGAAACCATTGTAGATTTCAAATCGATCCTGACCACAATGAGTCTATAGTGTGAAATAATTTTGCTTCAGTGGATAGATTTTAGTTTGGGGTAGTCTTTCAATATCCTATCAGAACTACGAAATATGAAGTATAATTTCTCTGAAATCATGGTAGATTTCAAATTGATCCTGTCCAAAATGAGTCTGTAGTGTGAAATAATTTTTGTTGAGTGGATAGATTTTAGTTAAGGGTAGTCTTTCAATATTCTAGCAGAACTACAAACCATGAAGTATGATTTCTCTGGAACCATTGTAGATTTCAAATCGATCCTGACCACAATGAGTCTATAGTGTGAAATAATTTTGCTCCAGTGGACAGATTTTAGTTTGGGGTAGTCTTTCAATATCCTATCAGAACTACGAACCATGAAGTATGATTGCTCTGAAACCATTGTAGATTTCAAATCGATCCTGACCACAATGAGTCTATAGTGTGAAATAATTTTGCTTCAGTGGATAGATTTTAGTTTGGGGTAGTCTTTCTAGCAGAACTACGAACCATGAAGTATGATTTCTCTGGAACCATTGTAGATTTCAAATCGATCCTGACCACAATGAGTCTGTAGTGTGAAATAATTTTGCTCCAGTGGACAGATTTTAGTTTGGGGTACTCTTTCAACATTCTATCAGAACTACGAACCATCAAGTATGATTTCTCTGAAATCATGGTAGATTTCAAATTGATCCTGTCCAAAATGAGTCTGTAGTGTGAAATAATTTTTGTTGAGTGGATAGATTTTAGTTAGGGGTAGTCTTTCAATATTCTAGCAGAACTACAAACCATGACGTATGATTTCTCTGAAACCATTGTAGATTTCAAATCGATCCTGACCACAATGAGTCTGTAGTGTGAAATAATTTTGCTCCAGTGGACAGATTTTAGTTTGGGGTACTCTTTCAACATTCTATCAGAACTACGAACCATCAAGTATGATTTCTCTGAAACCATGGTAGATTTCAAATCGATCCTGACCACAATGAGTCTATAGTGTGAAATAATTTTGCTCCAGTGGACAGATTTTAGTTTGGGGTAGTCTTTCAATATCCTATCAGAACTACGAACCATGAAGTATGATTTTTCTGAAACCATTGTAGATTTCAAATCGATCCTGACCACAATGAGCCTGTAGTGTGAAATAATTTTTGTTGAGTGGATAGATTTTAGTTAAGGCTAGTCTTTCAATATTCTAGCAGAACTACAAACCATGAAGTATGATTTCTCTGGAACCATTGTATATTTCAAATCGATCCTGACCACAATGAGTCTGTAGTGTGAAATAATTTTGCTCCAGTGGACAGATTTTAGTTTGGGGTAGTCTTTCAATATCCTATCAGAACTACGAACCATGAAGTATGATTTCTCTGGAACCATTGTAGATTTCAAATCGATCCTGACCACAATGAGTCTGTAGTGTGAAATAATTTTGCTCCAGTGGACAGATTTTAGTTTGGGGTAGTCTTTCAATATCCTATCAGAACTACGAACCATGAAGTATGATTTCTCTGAAACCATTGTAGATTTCAAATCGATCCTGACCACAATGAGTCTATAGTGTGAAATAATTTTGCTTCAGTGGATAGATTTTAGTTTGAGGTAGTCTTTCAACATTCTAGCAGAACTACAAACCATGAAGTATGATTTCTCTGAAACCATTGTAGATTTCAAATAGATCCTGACCACAATGAGTCTGTAGTGTGAAATAATTTTGCTCCAGTGGACAGATTTTAGTTTGGGGTACTCTTTCAACATTCTATCAGAACTACGAACCATCAAGTATGATTTCTCTGAAACCATGGTAGATTTCAAATCGATCCTGTCCACAATGAGTCTATAGTGTGAAATAATTTTGCTTCAGTGGATAGATTTTAGTTTGGGGTAGTCTTTCAATATCCTATCAGAACTACGAACCATGAAGTATAATTTCTCTGAAATCATGGTAGATTTCAAATTGATCCTGTCCAAAATGAGTCTGTAGTGTGAAATAATTTTTGTTGAGTGGATAGATTTTAGTTAAGGGTAGTCTTTCAATATTCTAGCAGAACTACAAACCATGAAGTATGATTTCTCTGGAACCATTGTAGATTTCAAATCGATCCTGACCACAATGAGTCTGTAGTGTGAAATAATTTTGCTCCAGTGGACAGATTTTAGTTTGGGGTAGTCTTTCAATATCCTATCAGAACTACGAACCATGAAGTATGATTGCTCGGAAACCATTGTAGATTTCAAATCGATCCTGACCACAATGAGTCTATAGTGTGAAATAATTTTGCTTCAGTGGATAGATTTTAGTTTGGGGTAGTCTTTCAATATCCTATCAGAACTACGAACCATGAAGTATAATTTCTCTGAAATCATGGTAGATTTCAAATTGATTATGTCCAAAATGAGTCTGTAGTGTGAAATAATTTTTGTTGAGTGGATAGATTTTAGTTAGGGGTAGTCTTTCAATATTCTAGCAGAACTACAAACCATGACGTATGATTTCTCTGAAACCATTGTAGATTTCAAATCGATCCTGACCACAATGAGTCTATAGTGTGAAATAATTTTGCTTCAGTGGATAGATTTTAGTTTGGGATAGTCTTTCAATATCCTATCAGAACTACGAACCATGAAGTATAATTTCTCTGAAATCATGGTAGATTTCAAATTGATCCTGTCCAAAATGAGTCTGTAGTGTGAAATGATTTTTGTTGAGTGGATAGATTTTAGTTAGGGGTAGTCTTTCAATATTCTAGCAGAACTACAAACCATGAAGTATGATTTCTCTGGAACCATTGTAGATTTCAAATCGATCCTGACCACAATGAGTCTGTAGTGTGAAATAATTTTGCTCCAGTGGACAGATTTTAGTTTGGGGTAGTCTTTCAATATCCTATCAGAACTACGAACCATGAAGTATGATTTCTCTGAAACCATTGTAGATTTCAAATCGATCCTGACCACAATGAGTCTATAGTGTGAAATAATTTTGCTTCAGTGGATAGATTTTAGTTTGAGGTAGTCTTTCAACATTCTAGCAGAACTACATACCATGAAGTATGATTTCTCTGAAACCATTGTAGATTTCAAATAGATCCTGACCACAATGAGTCTATAGTGTGAAATAATTTTGCTTCAGTGGATAGATTTTAGTTTGGGGTAGTCTTTCAATATCCTATCAGAACTACGAACCATGAAGTATGATTTCTCTGAAACCATTGTAGATTTCAAATCGATCCTGACCACAATGAGTCTATAGTGTGAAATAATTTTGCTTCAGTTAATAGATTTTAGTTTGGGGTAGTCTTTCAATATCCTATCAGAACTACGAACCATGAAGTATAATTTCTCTGAAATCATGGTAGATTTCAAACTGATCCTGTCCAAAATGAGTCTGTAGTGTGAAAAAATTTTTGTTGAGTGGATAGATTTTAGTTAGGGGTAGTCTTTCAATATTCTAGCAGAACTACAAACCATGAAGTATGATTTCTCTGGAACCATTGTAGATTTCAAATAGATCCTGACCACAATGAGTCTGTAGTGTGAAATAATTTTGTTGAGTATATAGATTTTAGTTTGGGGTAGTCTTTCAATATCCTATCAGAACTACGAACCATGAAGTATGATTTCTCTGAAACCATTGTAGATTTCAAATCGATCCTGACCACAATGAGTCTATAGTGTGAAATAATTTTGCTTCAGTGGATAGATTTTAGTTTGGGGTAGTCTTTCAATATCCTATCAGAACTACGAACCATGAAGTATAATTTCTCTGAAATCATGGTAGATTTCAAACTGATCCTGTCCAAAATGAGTCTGTAGTGTGAAAAAATTTTTGTTGAGTGGATAGATTTTAGTTAGGGGTAGTCTTTCAATATTCTAGCAGAACTACAAACCATGAAGTATGATTTCTCTGGAACCATTGTAGATTTCAAATCGATCCTGACCACAATGAGTCTGTAGTGTGAAATAATTTTGCTTCAGTGGATAGATTTTAGTTTGGGGTAGTCTTTCAATATCCTATCAGAACTACGAACCATGAAGTATAATTTCTCTGAAACCATTGTAGATTTCAAATCGATCCTGACCACAATGAGTCTATAGTGTGAAATAATTTTGCTTCAGTGGATAGATTTTAGTTTGGGGTAGTCTTTCAATATCCTATCAGAACTACGAAACATGAAGTATAATTTCTCTGAAATCATAGTAGATTTCAAATTGATCCTGTCCAAAATGAGTCTGTAGTGTGAAATAATTTTTGTTGAGTGGATAGATTTTAGCTAGGGGTAGTCTTTCAATATTCTAGCAGAACTACAAACCATGAAGTATGATTTCTCTGGAACCATTGTAGATTTCAAATCGATCCTGACCACAATGAGTCTATAGTGTGAAATAATTTTGCTTCAGTGGATAGATTTTAGTTTGGGGTAGTCTTTCAATATTCTATCAGAACTACGAACCATGAAGTATGATTTCTCTGAAACCATGGTAGATTTCAAATCGATCCTGACCACAATGAGCCTGTAGTGTGAAATAATTTTTGTTGAGTGGATAGATTTTAGTTTGGGGTAGTCTTTCAACATTCTATCAGAACTACGAACCATCAAGTATGATTTCTCTGAAACCATTGTAAATTTCAAATCGATCCTGACCACAATGAGTCTATAGTGTGAAATAATTTTGCTTCAGTGGATAGATTTTAGTTTGGGGTAGTCTTTCAATATTCTATCAGAACTACGAACCATGAAGTATGATTTCTCTGAAACCATGGTAGATTTCAAATCGATTTTGACCACAATGAGTCTATAGTGTGAAATAATTTTGCTTCAGTGGATAGATTTTAGTTTGGGGTAGTCTTTCAACATTCTATCAGAACTACGAACCATCAAGTATGATTTCTCTGAAACCATTGTAGATTTCAAATCGATCCTGACCACAATGAGTCTATAGTGTGAAATAATTTTGCTTCAGTGGATAGATTTTAGTTTGGGGTAGTCTTTCAATATTCTATCAGAACTACGAACCATGAAGTATGATTTCTCTGAAACCATGGTAGATTTCAAATTGATCCTGCCCACAATTCGTTTCAGAGAAATCATACTTCATGGTTCGTAGTTCTGTTAGAATGTTGAAAGACTACAACTAACTAAAATCTATCCACTCAACAAAAATTATTTCACACTACAGACTCATTTTGGTTAGGATCGATTTGAAATCTATCGCGGTTTCAGAGAAATCATACTTCAGGGTTCGTAGCTCTGATTGAATGTTGAACGACTACCCCAAACTAAAATCTATCCACTCTCCAAAAATTATTTAACACTACAGACTCATTTTGATCCGGATCCATTTGAAATCTATCATTGTTTCAGAGAAATCATACTTCAGGGTTCGTAGTTCTGTTAGAATGTTGAAAGACTACAACTAACTAAAATCTATCCACTCAACAAAAATTATTTCACACTACAGACTCATTTTGGTTAGGATCGATTTGAAATCTATCGCGGTTTCAGAGAAATCATACTTCAGGGTTCGTAGCTCTGATTGAATGTTGAACGACTACCCCAAACTAAAATCTATCCACTCACCAAAAATTATTTAACACTACAGACTTATTTTGTTCAGGACCCATTTGAAATCTATCGCGGTTTCAGAGAAATCATACTTCATGGTTCGCAGTTCTGACAAAATGTTGAAAGACTACAACTAACTTAAATCTATCCACTCTCCAAAAATTATTTAACACTACAGACTCATTTTGATCCGGATCCATTTGAAATCTATCATTGTTTCAGAGAAATCATACTTCAGGGTTCGTAGTTCTGTTAGAATGTTGAAAGACTACAACTAACTAAAATCTATCCACTCAACAAAAATTATTTCACACTACAGACTCATTTTGGTTAGGATCGATTTGAAATCTATCGCGGTTTCAGAGAAATCATACTTCAGGGTTCGTAGCTCTGATTGAATGTTGAACGACTACCCCAAACTAAAATCTATCCACTCTCCAAAAATTATTTAACACTACAGACTCATTTTGATCCGGATCCATTTGAAATCTATCATTGTTTCAGAGAAATCATACTTCATGGTTCGTAGTTCTGTTAGAATGTTGAAAGA
Organism: Xylota sylvarum; assembly: GCA_905220385.1. NCBI lineage: Eukaryota > Metazoa > Arthropoda > Insecta > Diptera > Syrphidae > Xylota > Xylota sylvarum. The sequence continues at coordinate 818,007 of CAJMZQ010000065.1, forward strand.
CTACAACTAACTAAAATCTATCCACTCAACAAAAATTATTTCACACTACGGACTCATTTTGGTTAGGATCGATTTGAAATCAATCGCGGTTTCAGAGAAATCATACTTCAGGGTTCGTAGTTCTGATTGAATGTTGAACGACTACCCCAAACTAAAATCTATCCACTCACCAAAAATTATTTAACACTACAGACTCATTTTGGTCCGGATCCATTTGAAATCTATCATTGTTTCAGAGAAATCATACTTCATGGTTCGTAGTTCTGTTAGAATGTTGAAAGACTACAACTAACTAAAAGTTATCCACTCAACAAAAATTATTTCACACTACAGACTCATTTTGGTTAGGATCGATTTGAAATCTATCGCGGTTTCAGAGAAATCATACTTCAGGGTTCGTAGCTCTGATTGAATGTTGAACGACTACCCCAAACTAAAATCTATCCACTCTCCAAAAATTATTTAACACTACAGACTCATTTTGGTCCGGATCCATTTGAAATCTATCATTGTTTCAGAGAAATCATACTTCATGGTTCGTAGTTCTGTTAGAATGTTGAAAGACTACAACTAACTAAAATCTATCCACTCAACAAAAATTATTTCACACTACGGACTCATTTTGGTTAGGATCGATTTGAAATCAATCGCGGTTTCAGAGAAATCATACTTCAGGGTTCGTAGTTCTGATTGAATGTTGAACGACTACCACAAACTAAAATCTATCCACTCACCAAAAATTATTTAACACTACAGACTCATTTTGTTCAGGACCCATTTGAAATCTATCGCGGTTTCAGAGAAATCATACTTCAGGGTTCGTAGTTCTGATTGAATGTTGAACGACTACCCCAAACTAAAATCTATCCACTCACCAAAAATTATTTAACACTACAGACTCATTTTGTTCAGGACCCATTTGAAATCTATCGCGGTTTCAGAGAAATCATACTTCATGGTTCGCAGTTCTGACAGAATGTTGAAAGACTACAACTAACTAAAATCTATCCACTCAACAAAAATTATTTCACACTACGGACTCATTTTGGTTAGGATCGATTTGAAATCAATCGCGGTTTCAGAGAAATCATACTTCAGGGTTCGTAGTTCTGATTGAATGTTGAACGACTACCCCAAACTAAAATCTATCCACTCACCAAAAATTATTTAACACTACAGACTCATTTTTTTCAGGACCCATTTGAAATCTATCGCGGTTTCAGAGAAATCATACTTCATGGTTCGCAGTTCTGACAGAATGTTGAAAGACTACAACTAACTTAAATCTATCCACTCAACAAAAATTATTTCACACTACAGACTCATTTTGGTTAGGATCGATTTGAAATCTATCGCGGTTTCAGAGAAATCATACTTCAGGGTTCGTAGTTCTGATTGAATGTTGAACGACTACCCCAAACTAAAATCTATCCACTCACCAAAAATTATTTAACACTACAGACTCATTTTTTTCAGGACCCATTTGAAATCTATCGCGGTTTCAGAGAAATCATACTTCATGGTTCGCAGTTCTGACAGAATGTTGAAAGACTACAACTAACTAAAATCTATCCACTCAACAAAAATTATTTCACACTACAGACTCATTTTGGTTAGGATCGATTTGAAATCTATCGCGGTTTCAGAGAAATCATACTTCATGGTTCGTAGTTCTGTTAGAATGTTGAAAGACTACAACTAACTAAAATCTATCCACTCAACAAAAATTATTTCACAATACAGACTCATTTTGGTTAGGATCGATTTGAAATCTGTCGCGGTTTCAGAGAAATCATACTTCAGGGTTCGTAGCTCTGATTGAATGTTGAACGACTACCCCAAACTAAAAACTATCCACTCACCAAAAATTATTTAACACTACAGACTCATTTCGGTTAGGATCGATTTGAAATCTATCGCGGTTTCAGAGAAATCATACTTCATGGTTCGCAGTTCTGACAGAATGTTGAAAGACTACATCACACTTAAATCTATCCACTCACCAAAAATTATTTCACACTACAGACTCATTTTGGTCAGGATCAATTTGAAATCCATCATGGTTTCAGAGAAATCATACTTTATGGTTCGTAGTTCTGATTGAATGTTGAACGACTACCCCAAACTAAAATCTATCCACTCTCCAAAAATTATTTAACACTACAGACTCATTTTGGTCCGGATCCATTTGAAATCTATCATTGTTTCAGAGAAATCATACTTCATGGTTCGTAGTTCTGTTAGAATGTTGAAAGACTACAACTAACTAAAATCTATCCACTCAACAAAAATTATTTCACACTACGGACTCATTTTGGTTAGGATCGATTTGAAATCAATCGCGGTTTCAGAGAAATCATACTTCAGGGTTCGTAGTTCAGATTGAATGTTGAACGACTACCCCAAACTAAAATCTAACCACTCACCAAAAATTATTTAACACTACAGACTCATTTTGTTCAGGACCCATTTGAAATCTATCGCGGTTTCAGAGAAATCATACTTCAGGGTTCGTAGTTCTGATTGAATGTTGAACGACTACCCCAAACTAAAATCTATCCACTCACCAAAAATTATTTAACACTACAGACTCATTTTTTTCAGGACCCATTTGAAATCTATCGCGGTTTCAGAGAAATCATACTTCATGGTTCGCAGTTCTGACAGAATGTTGAAAGACTACAACTAACTAAAATCTATCCACTCAACAAAAATTATTTCACACTACGGACTCATTTTGGTTAGGATCGATTTGAAATCAATCGCGGTTTCAGAGAAATCATACTTCAGGGTTCGTAGTTCTGATTGAATGTTGAACGACTACCCCAAACTAAAATCTATCCACTCACCAAAAATTATTTAACACTACAGACTCATTTTGTTCAGGATCGATTTGAAATCTACCATGGTTTCAGAGAAGTTATACTTCATGGTTCGTAGTTCTGCTAGAATATTGAAAGACTACCCCAAGCTAAAATCTATCCACTCAACAAAAATTATTTTACACTACAGATTCATTTTGGTCAGGATCGATTTGAAATCTACCATGGTTTCAGAGAAATCATACTTCATGGTTCGTAGTTCTGTTAGAATGTTGAAAGACTACAACTAACTAAAATCTATCCACTCAACAAAAATTATTTCACAATACAGACTCATTTTGGTTAGGATCGATTTGAAATCAATCGCGGTTTCAGAGAAATCATACTTCAGGGTTCGTAGTTCTGATTGAATGTTGAACGACTACCCCAAACTAAAATCTATCCACTCACCAAAAATTATTTAACACTACAGACTCATTTTGTTCAGGACCCATTTGAAATCTATCGCGGTTTCAGAGAAATCATACTTCAGGGTTCGTAGTTCTGATTGAATGTTGAACGACTACCCCAAACTAAAATCTATCCACTCTCCAAAAATTATTTCACACTACGGACTCATTTTGGTCCGGATCCATTTGAAATCTATCATTGTTTCAGAGAAATCATACTTCATGGTTCGTAGTTCTGTTAGAATGTTGAAAGACTACAACTAACTAAAATCTATCCACTCAACAAAAATTATTTCACACTACGGACTCATTTTGGTTAGGATCGATTTGAAATCAATCGCGGTTTCAGAGAAATCATACTTCAGGGTTCGTAGTTCTGATTGAATGTTGAACGACTACCCCAAACTAAAATCTATCCACTCACCAAAAATTATTTAACACTACAGACTCATTTTGTTCAGGACCCATTTGAAATCTATCGCGGTTTCAGAGAAATCATACTTCAGGGTTCGTAGTTCTGATTGAATGTTGAACGACTACAACTAACTAAAATCTATCCACTCACCAAAAATTATTTAACACTACAGACTCATTTTTTTCAGGACCCATTTGAAATCTATCGCGGTTTCAGAGAAATCATACTTCATGGTTCGCAGTTCTGACAGAATGTTGAAAGACTACAACTAACTAAAATCTATCCACTCAACAAAAATTATTTCACACTACGGACTCATTTTGGTTAGGATCGATTTGAAATCAATCGCGGTTTCAGAGAAATCATACTTCAGGGTTCGTAGTTCTGATTGAATGTTGAACGACTACCCCAAACTAAAATCTATCCACTCACCAAAAATTATTTAACACTACAGACTCATTTTTTTCAGGACCCATTTGAAATCTATCGCGGTTTCAGAGAAATCATACTTCATGGTTCGCAGTTCTGACAGAATGTTGAAAGACTACAACTAACTTAAATCTATCCACTCAACAAAAATTATTTCACACTACAGACTCATTTTGGTTAGGATCGATTTGAAATCTATCGCGGTTTCAGAGAAATCATACTTCAGGGTTCGTAGTTCTGATTGAATGTTGAACGACTACCCCAAACTAAAATCTATCCACTCACCAAAAATTATTTAACACTACAGACTCATTTTTTTCAGGACCCATTTGAAATCTATCGCGGTTTCAGAGAAATCATACTTCATGGTTCGCAGTTCTGACAGAATGTTGAAAGACTACAACTAACTAAAATCTATCCACTCAACAAAAATTATTTCACACTACAGACTCATTTTGGTTAGGATCGATTTGAAATCTATCGCGGTTTCAGAGAAATCATACTTCATGGTTCGTAGTTCTGTTAGAATGTTGAAAGACTACAACTAACTAAAATCTATCCACTCAACAAAAATTATTTCACACTACGGACTCATTTTGGTTAGGATCGATTTGAAATCAATCGCGGTTTCAGAGAAATCATACTTCAGGGTTCGTAGTTCTGATTGAATGTTGAACGACTACCCCAAACTAAAATCTATCCACTCACCAAAAATTATTTAACACTACAGACTCATTTTGTTCAGGACCCATTTGAAATCTATCGCGGTTTCAGAGAAATCATACTTCAGGGTTCGTAGTTCTGATTGAATGTTGAACGACTACCCCAAACTAAAATCTATCCACTCACCAAAAATTATTTAACACTACAGACTCATTTTTTTCAGGACCCATTTGAAATCTATCGCGGTTTCAGAGAAATCATACTTCATGGTTCGCAGTTCTGACAGAATGTTGAAAGACTACAACTAACTAAAATCTATCCACTCAACAAAAATTATTTCACACTACGGACTCATTTTGGTTAGGATCGATTTGAAATCAATCGCGGTTTCAGAGAAATCATACTTCAGGGTTCGTAGTTCTGATTGAATGTTGAACGACTACCCCAAACTAAAATCTATCCACTCACCAAAAATTATTTAACACTACAGACTCATTTTTTTCAGGACCCATTTGAAATCTATCGCGGTTTCAGAGAAATCATACTTCATGGTTCGCAGTTCTGACAGAATGTTGAAAGACTACAACTAACTTAAATCTATCCACTCAACAAAAATTATTTCACACTACAGACTCATTTTGGTTAGGATCGATTTGAAATCTATCGCGGTTTCAGAGAAATCATACTTCAGGGTTCGTAGTTCTGATTGAATGTTGAACGACTACCCCAAACTAAAATCTATTCACTCACCAAAAATTATTTAACACTACAGACTCATTTTGTTCAGGACCCATTTGAAATCTATCGCGGTTTCAGAGAAATCATACTTCATGGTTCGCAGTTCTGACAGAATGTTGAAAGACTACAACTAACTAAAATCTATCCACTCAACAAAAATTATTTCACACTACAGACTCATTTTGGTTAGGATCGATTTGAAATCTATCGCGGTTTCAGAGAAATCATACTTCATGGTTCGTAGTTCTGTTAGAATGTTGAAAGACTACAACTAACTAAAATCTATCCACTCAACAAAAATTATTTCACACTACAGACTCATTTTGGTTAGGATCGATTTGAAATCTATCGCGGTTTCAGAGAAATAATACTTCAGGGTTCGTAGCTCTGATTGAATGTTGAAAGACTACAACTAACTAAAATCTATCCACTCAACAAAAATTATTTCACAATACAGACTCATTTTGGTTAGGATCGATTTGAAATCAATCGCGGTTTCAGAGAAATCATACTTCAGGGTTCGTAGTTCTGATTGAATGTTGAACGACTACCCCAAACTAAAATCTATCCACTCTCCAAAAATTATTTAACACTACAGACTCATTTTGGTCCGGATCCATTTGAAATCTATCATTGTTTCAGAGAAATCATACTTCATGGTTCGTAGTTCTGTTAGAATGTTGAAAGACTACAACTAACTAAAATCTATCCACTCAACAAAAATTATTTCACACTACAGACTCATTTTGGTTAGGATCGATTTGAAATCTATCGCGGTTTCAGAGAAATCATACTTCAGGGTTCGTAGCTCTGATTGAATGTTGAACGACTACCCCAAACTAAAATCTATCCACTCTCCAAAAATTATTTAACACTACAGACTCATTTTGGTCCGGATCCATTTGAAATCTATCATTGTTTCAGAGAAATCATACTTCATGGTTCGTAGTTCTGTTAGAATGTTGAAAGACTACAACTAACTAAAATCTATCCACTCAACAAAAATTATTTCACACTACGGACTCATTTTGGTTAGGATCGATTTGAAATCAATCGCGGTTTCAGAGAAATCATACTTCAGGGTTCGTAGTTCTGATTGAATGTTGAACGACTACCCCAAACTAAAATCTATCCACTCACCAAAAATTATTTAACACTACAGACTCATTTTGTTCAGGATCGATTTGAAATCTACCATGGTTTCAGAGAAGTTATACTTCATGGTTCGTAGTTCTGCTAGAATATTGAAAGACTACCCCAAGCTAAAATCTATCCACTCAACAAAAATTATTTTACACTACAGATTCATTTTGGTCAGGATCGATTTGAAATCTACCATGGTTTCAGAGAAATCATACTTCATGGTTCGTAGTTCTGTTAGAATGTTGAAAGACTACAACTAACTAAAATCTATCCACTCAACAAAAATTATTTAACACTACAGACTCATTTCGGTTAGGATCGATTTGAAATCTATCGCGGTTTCAGAGAAATCATACTTCATGGTTCGCAGTTCTGACAGAATGTTGAAAGACTACATCACACTTAAATCTATCCACTCACCAAAAATTATTTCACACTACAGACTCATTTTGGTCAGGATCAATTTGAAATCCATCATGGTTTCAGAGAAATCATACTTTATGGTTCGTAGTTCTGATTGAATGTTGAACGACTACCCCAAACTAAAATCTATCCACTCTCCAAAAATTATTTAACACTACAGACTCATTTTGGTCCGGATCCATTTGAAATCTATCATTGTTTCAGAGAAATCATACTTCATGGTTCGTAGTTCTGTTAGAATGTTGAAAGACTACAACTAACTAAAATCTATCCACTCAACAAAAATTATTTCACACTACGGACTCATTTTGGTTAGGATCGATTTGAAATCAATCGCGGTTTCAGAGAAATCATACTTCAGGGTTCGTAGTTCAGATTGAATGTTGAACGACTACCCCAAACTAAAATCTAACCACTCACCAAAAATTATTTAACACTACAGACTCATTTTGTTCAGGACCCATTTGAAATCTATCGCGGTTTCAGAGAAATCATACTTCAGGGTTCGTAGTTCTGATTGAATGTTGAACGACTACCCCAAACTAAAATCTATCCACTCACCAAAAATTATTTAACACTACAGACTCATTTTTTTCAGGACCCATTTGAAATCTATCGCGGTTTCAGAGAAATCATACTTCATGGTTCGCAGTTCTGACAGAATGTTGAAAGACTACAACTAACTAAAATCTATCCACTCAACAAAAATTATTTCACACTACGGACTCATTTTGGTTAGGATCGATTTGAAATCAATCGCGGTTTCAGAGAAATCATACTTCAGGGTTCGTAGTTCTGATTGAATGTTGAACGACTACCCCAAACTAAAATCTATCCACTCACCAAAAATTATTTAACACTACAGACTCATTTTGTTCAGGATCGATTTGAAATCTACCATGGTTTCAGAGAAGTTATACTTCATGGTTCGTAGTTCTGCTAGAATATTGAAAGACTACCCCAAGCTAAAATCTATCCACTCAACAAAAATTATTTTACACTACAGATTCATTTTGGTCAGGATCGATTTGAAATCTACCATGGTTTCAGAGAAATCATACTTCATGGTTCGTAGTTCTGTTAGAATGTTGAAAGACTACAACTAACTAAAATCTATCCACTCAACAAAAATTATTTCACAATACAGACTCATTTTGGTTAGGATCGATTTGAAATCAATCGCGGTTTCAGAGAAATCATACTTCAGGGTTCGTAGTTCTGATTGAATGTTGAACGACTACCCCAAACTAAAATCTATCCACTCACCAAAAATTATTTAACACTACAGACTCATTTTGTTCAGGACCCATTTGAAATCTATCGCGGTTTCAGAGAAATCATACTTCAGGGTTCGTAGTTCTGATTGAATGTTGAACGACTACCCCAAACTAAAATCTATCCACTCTCCAAAAATTATTTCACACTACGGACTCATTTTGGTCCGGATCCATTTGAAATCTATCATTGTTTCAGAGAAATCATACTTCATGGTTCGTAGTTCTGTTAGAATGTTGAAAGACTACAACTAACTAAAATCTATCCACTCAACAAAAATTATTTCACACTACGGACTCATTTTGGTTAGGATCGATTTGAAATCAATCGCGGTTTCAGAGAAATCATACTTCAGGGTTCGTAGTTCTGATTGAATGTTGAACGACTACCCCAAACTAAAATCTATCCACTCACCAAAAATTATTTAACACTACAGACTCATTTTGTTCAGGACCCATTTGAAATCTATCGCGGTTTCAGAGAAATCATACTTCAGGGTTCGTAGTTCTGATTGAATGTTGAACGACTACCCCAAACTAAAATCTATCCACTCACCAAAAATTATTTAACACTACAGACTCATTTTTTTCAGGACCCATTTGAAATCTATCGCGGTTTCAGAGAAATCATACTTCATGGTTCGCAGTTCTGACAGAATGTTGAAAGACTACAACTAACTAAAATCTATCCACTCAACAAAAATTATTTCACACTACAGACTCATTTTGGTTAGGATCGATTTGAAATCTATCGCGGTTTCAGAGAAATCATACTTCATGGTTCGTAGTTCTGTTAGAATGTTGAAAGACTACAACTAACTAAAATCTATCCACTCAACAAAAATTATTTCACAATACAGACTGATTTTGGTTAGGATCGATTTGAAATCTATCGCGGTTTCAGAGAAATCATACTTCAGGGTTCGTAGCTCTGATTGAATGTTGAAAGACTACAACTAACTAAAATCTATCCACTCAACAAAAATTATTTCACAATACAGACTCATTTTGGTTAGGATCGATTTGAAATCTATCGCGGTTTCAGAGAAATCATACTTCAGGGTTCGTAGTTCTGATTGAATGTTGAACGACTACCCCAAACTAAAATCTATCCACTCTCCAAAAATTATTTAACACTACAGACTCATTTTGGTCCGGATCCATTTGAAATCTATCATTGTTTCAGAGAAATCATACTTCATGGTTCGTAGTTCTGTTAGAATGTTGAAAGACTACAACTAACTAAAATCTATCCACTCAACAAAAATTATTTCACACTACAGACTCATTTTGGTTAGGATCGATTTGAAATCTATCGCGGTTTCAGAGAAATCATACTTCAGGGTTCGTAGCTCTGATTGAATGTTGAACGACTACCCCAAACTAAAATCTATCCACTCTCCAAAAATTATTTAACACTACAGACTCATTTTGGTCCGGATCCATTTGAAATCTATCATTGTTTCAGAGAAATCATACTTCATGGTTCGTAGTTCTGTTAGAATGTTGAAAGACTACAACTAACTAAAATCTATCCACTCAACAAAAATTATTTCACACTACGGACTCATTTTGGTTAGGATCGATTTGAAATCAATCGCGGTTTCAGAGAAATCATACTTCAGGGTTCGTAGTTCTGATTGAATGTTGAACGACTACCCCAAACTAAAATCTATCCACTCACCAAAAATTATTTAACACTACAGACTCATTTTGTTCAGGACCCATTTGAAATCTATCGCGGTTTCAGAGAAATCATACTTCAGGGTTCGTAGTTCTGATTGAATGTTGAACGACTACCCCAAACTAAAATCTATCCACTCACCAAAAATTATTTAACACTACAGACTCATTTTTTTCAGGACCCATTTGAAATCTATCGCGGTTTCAGAGAAATCATACTTCATGGTTCGCAGTTCTGACAGAATGTTGAAAGACTACAACTAACTAAAATCTATCCACTCAACAAAAATTATTTCACACTACAGACTCATTTTGGTTAGGATCGATTTGAAATCTATCGCGGTTTCAGAGATATCATACTTCATGGTTCGTAGTTCTGTTAGAATGTTGAAAGACTACAACTAACTAAAATCTATCCACTCAACAAAAATTATTTCACAATACAGACTGATTTTGGTTAGGATCGATTTGAAATCTATCGCGGTTTCAGAGAAATCATACTTCAGGGTTCGTAGCTCTGATTGAATGTTGAAAGACTACAACTAACTAAAATCTATCCACTCAACAAAAATTATTTCCCAATACAGACTCATTTTGGTTAGGATCGATTTGAAATCTATCGCGGTTTCAGAGAAATCATACTTCAGGGTTCGTAGTTCTGATTGAATGTTGAACGACTACCCCAAACTAAAATCTATCCACTCTCCAAAAATTATTTAACACTACAGACTCATTTTGGTCCGGATCCATTTGAAATCTATCATTGTTTCAGAGAAATCATACTTCATGGTTCGTAGTTCTGTTAGAATGTTGAAAGACTACAACTAACTAAAATCTATCCACTCAACAAAAATTATTTCACACTACAAACTCATTTTGGTTAGGATCGATTTGAAATCTATCGCGGTTTCAGAGAAATCATACTTCAGGGTTCGTAGCTCTGATTGAATGTTGAACGACTACCCCAAACTAAAATCTATCCACTCTCCAAAAATTATTTAACACTACAGACTCATTTTGGTCCGGATCCATTTGAAATCTATCATTGTTTCAGAGAAATCATACTTCATGGTTCGTAGTTCTGTTAGAATGTTGAAAGACTACAACTAACTAAAATCTATCCACTCAACAAAAATTATTTCACACTACGGACTCATTTTGGTTAGGATCGATTTGAAATCAATCGCGGTTTCAGAGAAATCATACTTCAGGGTTCGTAGTTCTGATTGAATGTTGAACGACTACCCCAAACTAAAATCTATCCACTCACCAAAAATTATTTAACACTACAGACTCATTTTGTTCAGGACCCATTTGAAATCTATCGCGGTTTCAGAGAAATCATACTTCAGGGTTCGTAGTTCTGATTGAATGTTGAACGACTACCCCAAACTAAAATCTATCCACTCACCAAAAATTATTTAACACTACAGACTCATTTTTTTCAGGACCCATTTGAAATCTATCGTGGTTTCAGAGAAATCATACTTCATGGTTCGCAGTTCTGACAGAATGTTGAAAGACTACAACTAACTAAAATCTATCCACTCAACAAAAATTATTTCACACTACAGACTCATTTTGGTTAGGATCGATGAAATCTATCGCGGTTTCAGAGAAATCATACTTCATGGTTCGTAGTTCTGTTAGAATGTTGAAAGACTACAACTAACTAAAATCTATCCACTCAACAAAAATGATTTCACAATACAGACTGATTTTGGTTAGGATCGATTTGAAATCTATCGCGGTTTCAGAGAAATCATACTTCAGGGTTCGTAGCTCTGATTGAATGTTGAAAGACTACAACTAACTAAAATCTATCCACTCAACAAAAATTATTTCACAATACAGACTCATTTTGGTTAGGATCGATTTGAAATCTATCGCGGTTTCAGAGAAATCATACTTCAGGGTTCGTAGTTCTGATTGAATGTTGAACGACTACCCCAAACTAAAATCTATCCACTCAACAAAAATTATTTCACACTACAGACTCATTTTGGTTAGGATCGATTTGAAATCTATCGCGGTTTCAGAGAAATCATACTTCAGGGTTCGTAGTTCTGATTGAATGTTGAACGACTACCCCAAACTAAAATCTATCCACTCACCAAAAATTATTTAACACTACAGACTCATTTTTTTCAGGACCCATTTGAAATCTATCGCGGTTTCAGAGAAATCATACTTCATGGTTCGCAGTTCTGACAGAATGTTGAAAGACTACAACTAACTAAAATCTATCCACTCAACAAAAATTATTTCACACTACAGACTCATTTTGGTTAGGATCGATTTGAAATCTATCGCGGTTTCAGAGAAATCATACTTCATGGTTCGTAGTTCTGTTAGAATGTTGAAAGACTACAACTAACTAAAATCTATCCACTCAACAAAAATTATTTCACAATACAGACTCATTTTGGTTAGGATCGATTTGAAATCTGTCGCGGTTTCAGAGAAATCATACTTCAGGGTTCGTAGCTCTGATTGAATGTTGAACGACTACCCCAAACTAAAAACTATCCACTCACCAAAAATTATTTAACACTACAGACTCATTTTGGTTAGGATCGATTTGAAATCTATCGCGGTTTCAGAGAAATGATACTTCAGGGTTCGTAGTTCTGATTGAATGTTGAACGACTACCCCAAACTAAAATCTATCCACTCACCAAAAATTATTTAACACTACAGACTCATTTTGTTCAGGACCCATTTGAAATCTATCGCGGTTTCAGAGAAATCATACTTCAGGGTTCGTAGTTCTGATTGAATGTTGAACGACTACCCCAAACTAAAATCTATCCACTCACCAAAAATTATTTAACACTACAGACTCATTTTTTTCAGGACCCATTTGAAATCTATCGCGGTTTCAGAGAAATCATACTTCATGGTTCGCAGTTCTGACAGAATGTTGAAAGACTACAACTAACTAAAATCTATCCACTCAACAAAAATTATTTCACACTACAGACTCATTTTGGTTAGGATCGATGAAATCTATCGCGGTTTCAGAGAAATCATACTTCATGGTTCGTAGTTCTGTTAGAATGTTGAAAGACTACAACTAACTAAAATCTATCCACTCAACAAAAATGATTTCACAATACAGACTGATTTTGGTTAGGATCGATTTGAAATCTATCGCGGTTTCAGAGAAATCATACTTCAGGGTTCGTAGCTCTGATTGAATGTTGAAAGACTACAACTAACTAAAATCTATCCACTCAACAAAAATTATTTCACAATACAGACTCATTTTGGTTAGGATCGATTTGAAATCTATCGCGGTTTCAGAGAAATCATACTTCAGGGTTCGTAGTTCTGATTGAATGTTGAACGACTACCCCAAACTAAAATCTATCCACTCAACAAAAATTATTTCACACTACAGACTCATTTTGGTTAGGATCGATTTGAAATCTATCGCGGTTTCAGAGAAATCATACTTCAGGGTTCGTAGTTCTGATTGAATGTTGAACGACTACCCCAAACTAAAATCTATCCACTCACCAAAAATTATTTAACACTACAGACTCATTTTTTTCAGGACCCATTTGAAATCTATCGCGGTTTCAGAGAAATCATACTTCATGGTTCGCAGTTCTGACAGAATGTTGAAAGACTACAACTAACTAAAATCTATCCACTCAACAAAAATTATTTCACACTACAGACTCATTTTGGTTAGGATCGATTTGAAATCTATCGCGGTTTCAGAGAAATCATACTTCATGGTTCGTAGTTCTGTTAGAATGTTGAAAGATTACAACTAACTAAAATCTATCCACTCAACAAAAATTATTTCACAATACAGACTCATTTTGGTTAGGATCGATTTGAAATCTGTCGCGGTTTCAGAGAAATCATACTTCAGGGTTCGTAGCTCTGATTGAATGTTGAACGACTACCCCAAACTAAAAACTATCAACTCACCAAAAATTATTTAACACTACAGACTCATTTTGGTTAGGATCGATTTGAAATCTATCGCGGTTTCAGAGAAATCATACTTCAGGGTTCGTAGTTCTGATTGAATGTTGAACGACTACCCCAAACTAAAATCTATCCACTCACCAAAAATTATTTAACACTACAGACTCATTTTTTTCAGGACCCATTTGAAATCTATCGCGGTTTCAGAGAAATCATACTTCATGGTTCGCAGTTCTGACAGAATGTTGAAAGACTACAACTAACTAAAATCTATCCACTCAACAAAAATTATTTCACACTACAGACTCATTTTGGCTGGGATCGATTTGAAATCTATCGCGGTTTCAGAGAAATCATACTTCATGGTTCGTAGTTCTGTTAGAATGTTGAAAGACTACAACTAACTAAAATCTATCCACTCAACAAAAATTATTTCACAATACAGACTCATTTTGGTTAGGATCGATTTGAAATCTGTCGCGGTTTCAGAGAAATCATACTTCAGGGTTCGTAGCTCTGATTGAATGTTGAACGACTACCCCAAACTAAAAACTATCCACTCACCAAAAATTATTTAACACTACAGACTCATTTTGGTTAGGATCGATTTGAAATCTATCGCGGTTTCAGAGAAATCATACTTCATGGTTCGTAGTTCTGTTAGAATGTTGAAAGACTACAACTAACTAAAATCTATCCACTCAACAAAAATTATTTCACACTACGGACTCATTTTGGTTAGGATCGATTTGAAATCAATCGCGGTTTCAGAGAAATCATACTTCAGGGTTCGTAGTTCTGATTGAATGTTGAACGACTACCCCAAACTAAAATCTATCCACTCACCAAAAATTATTTAACACTACAGACTCATTTTTTTCAGGACCCATTTGAAATCTATCGCGGTTTCAGAGAAATCATACTTCATGGTTCGCAGTTCTGACAGAATGTTGAAAGACTACAACTAACTAAAATCTATCCACTCAACAAAAATTATTTCACACTACAGACTCATTTTGGCTGGGATCGATTTGAAATCTATCGCGGTTTCAGAGAAATCATACTTCATGGTTCGTAGTTCTGTTAGAATGTTGAAAGACTACAACTAACTAAAATCTATCCACTCAACAAAAATTATTTCACAATACAGACTCATTTTGGTTAGGATCGATTTGAAATCTGTCGCGGTTTCAGAGAAATCATACTTCAGGGTTCGTAGCTCTGATTGAATGTTGAACGACTACCCCAAACTAAAAACTATCCACTCACCAAAAATTATTTAACACTACAGACTCATTTTGGTTAGGATCGATTTGAAATCTATCGCGGTTTCAGAGAAATCATACTTCATGGTTCGCAGTTCTGACAGAATGTTGAAAGACTACAACTAACTAAAATCTATCCACTCAACAAAAATTATTTCACACTACAGACTCATTTTGGTTAGGATCGATTTGAAATCTATCGCGGTTTCAGAGAAATCATACTTCATGGTTCGTAGTTCTGTTAGAATGTTGAAAGACTACAACTAACTAAAATCTATCCACTCAACAAAAATTATTTCACAATACAGACTCATTTTGGTTAGGATCGATTTGAAATCTGTCGCGGTTTCAGAGAAATCATACTTCAGGGTTCGTAGTTCTAACAGAATGTTGAACGACTACCCCAAACTAAAAACTATCCACTCACCAAAAATTATTTAACACTACAGACTCATTTTGGTTAGGATCGATTTGAAATCTATCGCGGTTTCAGAGAAATCATACTTCATGGTTCGCAGTTCTGACAGAATGTTGAAAGACTACAACTAACTAAAATCTATCCACTCAACAAAAATTATTTCACACTACGGACTCACTTTGGTTAGGATCGATTTGAAATCTATCGCGGTTTCAGAGAAATCATACTTCAGTGTTCGTAGTTCTGTTAGAATGTTGAAAGACTACAACTAACTAAAATCTGTCCACTCAACAAAAATTATTTCACACTACGGACTCATTTTGGTTAGGATCGATTTGAAATCTATCGCGGTTTCAGAGAAATCATACTTCAGGGTTCGTAGTTCTGTTAGAATGTTGAAAGACTACAACTAACTAAAATCTATCCACTTAACAAAAATTATTTCATACTACAGACTCATTTTGGTTAGGATCTATTTGAAATCTATCGCGGTTTCAGAGAAATCATACTTCAGGGTTCGTAGTTCTGATTGAATGTTGAACGACTACCCCAAACTAAAATCTATAAACTCTCCAAAAATTATTTAACACTACAGACTCATTTTGGTCCGGATCCATTTGAAATCTATCACTGTTTCAGAGAAATCATACTTCATGGTTCGTAGTTCTGTTAGAATGTTGAAAGACTACAACTAACTAAAATCTATCCACTTAACAAAAATTATTTCACACTACAGACTCATTTTGGTTAGGATCGATTTGAAATCTATCGCGGTTTCAGAGAAATCATACTTCAGGGTTCGTAGTTCTGTTAGAATGTTGAAAGACTACAACTAACTAAAATCTATCCACTTAACAAAAATTATTTCACACTACAGACTCATTTTGGTTAGGGTCGATTTGAAATCTATCGCGGTTTCAGAGAAATCATACTTCAGGGTTCGTAGTTCTGATTGAATGTTGAACGACTACCCCAAACTAAAATCTATCCACTCTCCAAAAATTATTAACACTACAGACTCATTTTGGTCCGGATCCATTTGAAATCTATCATTGTTTCAGAGAAATCATACTTCATGGTTCGTAGTTCTGTTAGAATGTTGAAAGACTACAACTAACTAAAATCTATCCACTCAACAAAAATTATTTCACACTACGGACTCATTTTGGTTAGGATCGATTTGAAATCTATCGCGGTTTCAGAGAAATCATACTTCAGGGTTCGTAGTTCTGTTAGAATGTTGAAAGACTACAACTAACTAAAATCTATCCACTCAACAAAAATTATTTCACACTACAGACTCATTTTGGCTAGGATCGATTTCAAATCTATCGCGGTTTCAGAGAAATCATACTTCAGGGTTCGTAGTTCTGTTAGAATGTTGAAAGACTACAGCTAACTTAAATATATCCACTCAACAAAAATTATTTCACACTACAGACTCATTTTGGCTAGGATCGATTTCAAATCTATCGCGGTTTCAGAGAAATCATACTTCATGGTTCGTAGTTCTGTTAGAATGTTGAAAGACTACAACTAACTAAAATCTATCCACTCAACAAAAATTATTTTACACTACGGACTCATTTTGGTTAGGATCGATTTCAAATCTATCATTGTTTCAGAGAAATCATACTTCAGGGTTCGTAGTTCTGTTAGAATGTTGAAAGACTACAACTAACTAAAATCTATCCACTCAACAAAAATTATTTCACACTACGGACTCATTTTGGTTAGGATCGATTTGAAATCTATCGCGGTTTCAGAGAAATCATACTTCATGGTTCGTAGTTCTGTTAGAATGTTGAAAGACTACAACTAACTAAAATCTATCCACTCAACAAAAATTATTTCACACTACGGACTCATTTTGGTTAGGATCGATTTGAAATCTATCATTGTTTCAGAGAAATCATACTTCAGGGTTCGTAGTTCTGTTAGAATGTTGAAAGACTACAACTAACTAAAATCTATCCACTCAACAAAAATTATTTCACACTACAGACTCATTTTGGTTAGGATCGATTTGAAATCTATCGCGGTTTCAGAGAAATCATACTTCATGGTTCGTAGTTCTGTTAGAATGTTGAAAGACTACAACTAACTAAAATCTATCCACTCAACAAAAATTATTTCACACTACGGACTCATTTTGGTTAGGATCGATTTGAAATCTATCATTGTTTCAGAGAAATCATACTTCAGGGTTCGTAGTTCTGTTAGAATGTTGAAAGACTACAACTAACTAAAATCTATCCACTCAACAAAAATTATTTCACACTACGGACTCATTTTGGTTAGGATCGATTTGAAATCTATCATTGTTTCAGAGAAATCATACTTCATGGTTCGTTGTTCTGACAGAATGTTGAAAGACTACAACTAACTTAAATCTATCCACTCAACAAAAATTATTTCACACTACAGACTCATTTTGGCTGGGATCGATTTCAAATCTATCGCGGTTTCAGAGAAATCATACTTCAGGGTTCGTAGTTCTGACAGAATGTTGAAAGACTACAACTAACTAAAATCTATCCACTCAACAAAAATTATTTCACACTACGGACTCACTTTGGTTAGGATCGATTTGAAATCTATCGCGGTTTCAGAGAAATCATACTTCAGTGTTCGTAGTTCTGTTAGAATGTTGAAAGACTACAACTAACTAAAATCTATCCACTCAACAAAAATTATTTCACACTACGGACTCATTTTGGTTAGGATCGATTTGAAATCTATCATTGTTTCAGAGAAATCATACTTCATGGTTCGTTGTTCTGACAGAATGTTGAAAGACTACAACTAACTTAAATCTATCCACTCAACAAAAATTATTTCACACTACAGACTCATTTTGGCTGGGATCGATTTCAAATCTATCGCGGTTTCAGAGAAATCATACTTCAGGGTTCGTAGTTCTGTTAGAATGTTGAAAGACTACAACTAACTTAAATCTATCCACTCAACAAAAATTATTTCACACTACAGACTCATTTTGGCTAGGATCGATTTCAAATCTATCGCGGTTTCAGAGAAATCATACTTCATGGTTCGTAGTTCTGTTAGAATGTTGAAAGACTACAACTAACTAAAATCTATCCACTCAACAAAAATTATTTCACACTACGGACTCATTTTGGTTAGGATCGATTTGAAATCTATCATTGTTTCAGAGAAATCATACTTCAGGGTTCGTAGTTCTGTTAGAATGTTGAAAGACTACAACTAACTAAAATCTATCCACTCAACAAAAATTATTTCACACTACGGACTCATTTTGGTTAGGATCGATTTGAAATCTATCGCGGTTTCAGAGAAATCATACTTCATGGTTCGTTGTTCTGACAGAATGTTGAAAGACTACAACTAACTTAAATCTATCCACTCAACAAAAATTATTTCACACTACAGACTCATTTTGGCTGGGATCGATTTCAAATCTATCGCGGTTTCAGAGAAATCATACTTCAGGGTTCGTAGTTCTGTTAGAATGTTGAAAGACTACAACTAACTTAAATCTATCCACTCAACAAAAATTATTTCACACTACAGACTCATTTTGGCTAGGATCGATTTCAAATCTATCGCGGTTTCAGAGAAATCATACTTCATGGTTCGTAGTTCTGTTAGAATGTTGAAAGACTACAACTAACTAAAATCTATCCACTCAACAAAAATTATTTCACACTACGGACTCATTTTGGTTAGGATCGATTTGAAATCTATCATTGTTTCAGAGAAATCATACTTCAGGGTTCGTAGTTCTGTTAGAATGTTGAAAGACTACAACTAACTAAAATCTATCCACTCAACAAAAATTATTTCACACTACAGACTCATTTTGGTTAGGATCGATTTGAAATCTATCGCGGTTTCAGAGAAATCATACTTCATGGTTCGTAGTTCTGTTAGAATGTTGAAAGACTACAACTAACTAAAATCTATCCACTCAACAAAAATTATTTCACACTACGGACTCATTTTGGTTAGGATCGATTTGAAATCTATCGCGGTTTCAGAGAAATCATACTTCAGGGTTCGTAGTTCTGATTGAATGTTGAACGACTACCCCAAACTAAAATCTATCCACTCAACAAAAATTATTTCACACTACAGACTCATTTTGGTTAGGATCGATTTGAAATCTATCGCGGTTTCAGAGAAATCATACTTCAGGGTTCGTAGTTCTGATTGAATGTTGAACGACTACCCCAAACTAAAATCTATCCACTCTCCAAAAATTATTTAACACTACAGACTCATTTTTTTCAGGACCCATTTGAAATCTATCGCGGTTTCAGAGAAATCATACTTCATGGTTCGCAGTTCTGACAGAATGTTGAAAGACTACAACTAACTTAAATCTATCCACTCAACAAAAATTATTTCACACTACAGACTCATTTTGGTTAGGATCGATTTGAAATCTATCGCGGTTTCAGAAAAATCATACTTCAGGGTTCGTAGTTCTGATTGAATGTTGAACGACTACCCCAAACTAAAATCTATCCACTCACCAAAAATTATTTAACACTACAGACTCATTTTTTTCAGGACCCATTTGAAATCTATCGCGGTTTCAGAGAAATCATACTTCATGGTTCGCAGTTCTGACAGAATGTTGAAAGACTACAACTAACTAAAATCTATCCACTCAACAAAAATTATTTCACACTACAGACTCATTTTGGTTAGGATCGATTTGAAATCTATCGCGGTTTCAGAGAAATCATACTTCATGGTTCGTAGTTCTGTTAGAATGTTGAAAGACTACAACTAACTAAAATCTATCCACTCAACAAAAATTATTTCACAATACAGACTCATTTTGGTTAGGATCGATTTGAAATCTGTCGCGGTTTCAGAGAAATCATACTTCAGGGTTCGTAGCTCTGATTGAATGTTGAACGACTACCCCAAACTAAAAACTATCCACTCACCAAAAATTATTTAACACTACAGACTCATTTTGGTTAGGATCGATTTGAAATCTATCGCGGTTTCAGAGAAATCATACTTCATGGTTCGCAGTTCTGACAGAATGTTGAAAGACTACAACTAACTAAAATCTATCCACTCAACAAAAATTATTTCACACTACGGACTCACTTTGGTTAGGATCGATTTGAAATCTATCGCGGTTTCAGAGAAATCATACTTCAGTGTTCGTAGTTCTGTTAGAATGTTGAAAGACTACAACTAACTAAAATCTGTCCACTCAACAAAAATTATTTCACACTACGGACTCATTTTGGTTAGGATCGATTTGAAATCTATCGCGGTTTCAGAGAAATCATACTTCAGGGTTCGTAGTTCTGTTAGAATGTTGAAAGACTACAACTAACTAAAATCTATCCACTTAACAAAAATTATTTCATACTACAGACTCATTTTGGTTAGGATCTATTTGAAATCTATCGCGGTTTCAGAGAAATCATACTTCAGGGTTCGTAGTTCTGATTGAATGTTGAACGACTACCCCAAACTAAAATCTATCCACTCTCCAAAAATTATTTAACACTACAGACTCATTTTGGTCCGGATCCATTTGAAATCTATCACTGTTTCAGAGAAATCATACTTCATGGTTCGTAGTTCTGTTAGAATGTTGAAAGACTACAACTAACTAAAATCTATCCACTTAACAAAAATTATTTCACACTACAGACTCATTTTGGTTAGGATCGATTTGAAATCTATCGCGGTTTCAGAGAAATCATACTTCAGGGTTCGTAGTTCTGTTAGAATGTTGAAAGACTACAACTAACTAAAATCTATCCACTTAACAAAAATTATTTCACACTACAGACTCATTTTGGTTAGGATCGATTTGAAATCAATCGCGGTTTCAGAGAAATCATACTTCAGGGTTCGTAGTTCTGATTGAATGTTGAACGACTACCCCAAACTAAAATCTATCCACTCTCCAAAAATTATTTAACACTACAGACTCATTTTGGTCCGGATCCATTTGAAATCTATCATTGTTTCAGAGAAATCATACTTCATGGTTCGTAGTTCTGTTAGAATGTTGAAAGACTACAACTAACTAAAATCTATCCACTCAACAAAAATTATTTCACACTACGGACTCATTTTGGTTAGGATCGATTTGAAATCTATCGCGGTTTCAGAGAAATCATACTTCAGGGTTCGTAGTTCTGTTAGAATGTTGAAAGACTACAACTAACTAAAATCTATCCACTCAACAAAAATTATTTCACACTACAGACTCATTTTGGCTAGGATCGATTTCAAATCTATCGCGGTTTCAGAGAAATCATACTTCAGGGTTCGTAGTTCTGTTAGAATGTTGAAAGACTACAACTAACTTAAATCTATCCACTCAACAAAAATTATTTCACACTACAGACTCATTTTGGCTAGGATCGATTTCAAATCTATCGCGGTTTCAGAGAAATCATACTTCATGGTTCGTAGTTCTGTTAGAATGTTGAAAGACTACAACTAACTAAAATCTATCCACTCAACAAAAATTATTTCACACTACGGACTCATTTTGGTTAGGATCGATTTGAAATCTATCATTGTTTCAGAGAAATCATACTTCAGGGTTCGCAGTTCTGTTAGAATGTTGAAAGACTACAACTAACTAAAATCTATCCACTCAACAAAAATTATTTCACACTACGGACTCATTTTGGTTAGGATCGATTTGAAATCTATCATTGTTTCAGAGAAATCATACTTCATGGTTCGTTGTTCTGACGGAATGTTGAAAGACTACAACTAACTTAAATCTATCCACTCAACAAAAATTATTTCACACTACAGACTCATTTTGGCTGGGATCGATTTCAAATCTATCGCGGTTTCAGAGAAATCATACTTCAGGGTTCGTAGTTCTGTTAGAATGTTGAAAGACTACAACTAACTTAAATCTATCCACTCAACAAAAATTATTTCACACTACAGACTCATTTTGGCTAGGATCGATTTCAAATCTATCGCGGTTTCAGAGAAATCATACTTCATGGTTCGTAGTTCTGTTAGAATGTTGAAAGACTACAACTAACTAAAATCTATCCACTCAACAAAAATTATTTCACACTACGGACTCATTTTGGTTAGGATCGATTTGAAATCTATCATTGTTTCAGAGAAATCATACTTCAGGGTTCGTAGTTCTGTTAGAATGTTGAAAGACTACAACTAACTAAAATCTATCCACTCAACAAAAATTATTTCACACTACAGACTCATTTTGGTTAGGATCGATTTGAAATCTATCGCGGTTTCAGAGAAATCATACTTCATGGTTCGTAGTTCTGTTAGAATGTTGAAAGACTACAACTAACTAAAATCTATCCACTCAACAAAAATTATTTCACACTACGGACTCATTTTGGTTAGGATCGATTTGAAATCTATCATTGTTTCAGAGAAATCATACTTCAGGGTTCGTAGTTCTGTTAGAATGTTGAAAGACTACAACTAACTAAAATCTATCCACTCAACAAAAATTATTTCACACTACGGACTCATTTTGGTTAGGATCGATTTGAAATCTATCATTGTTTCAGAGAAATCATACTTCATGGTTCGTTGTTCTGACAGAATGTTGAAAGACTACAACTAACTTAAATCTATCCACTCAACAAAAATTATTTCACACTACAGACTCATTTTGGCTGGGATCGATTTCAAATCTATCGCGGTTTCAGAGAAATCATACTTCAGGGTTCGTAGTTCTGACAGAATGTTGAAAGACTACAACTAACTAAAATCTATCCACTCAACAAAAATTATTTCACACTACGGACTCACTTTGGTTAGGATCGATTTGAAATCTATCGCGGTTTCAGAGAAATCATACTTCAGTGTTCGTAGTTCTGTTAGAATGTTGAAAGACTACAACTAACTAAAATCTATCCACTCAACAAAAATTATTTCACACTACGGACTCATTTTGGTTAGGATCGATTTGAAATCTATCGCGGTTTCAGAGAAATCATACTTCAGGGTTCGTAGTTCTGTTAGAATGTTGAAAGACTACAACTAACTAAAATCTATCCACTTAACAAAAATTATTTCATACTACAGACTCATTTTGGTTAGGATCTATTTGAAATCTATCGCGGTTTCAGAGAAATCATACTTCAGGGTTCGTAGTTCTGATTGAATGTTGAACGACTACCCCAAACTAAAATCTATCCACTCTCCAAAAATTATTTAACACTACAGACTCATTTTGGTCCGGATCCATTTGAAATCTATCATTGTTTCAGAGAAATCATACTTCATGGTTCGTAGTTCTGTTAGAATGTTGAAAGACTACAACTAACTAAAATCTATCCACTCAACAAAAATTATTTCACACTACGGACTCATTTTGGTTAGGATCGATTTGAAATCTATCGCGGTTTCAGAGAAATCATACTTCAGGGTTCGTAGTTCTGTTAGAATGTTGAAAGACTACAACTAACTAAAATCTATCCACTCAACAAAAATTATTTCACACTACAGACTCATTTTGGCTAGGATCGATTTCAAATCTATCGCGGTTTCAGAGAAATCATACTTCAGGGTTCGTAGTTCTGTTAGAATGTTGAAAGACTACAACTAACTTAAATCTATCCACTCAACAAAAATTATTTCACACTACAGACTCATTTTGGCTAGGATCGATTTCAAATCTATCGCGGTTTCAGAGAAATCATACTTCATGGTTCGTAGTTCTGTTAGAATGTTGAAAGACTACAACTAACTAAAATCTATCCACTCAACAAAAATTATTTCACACTACGGACTCATTTTGGTTAGGATCGATTTGAAATCTATCATTGTTTCAGAGAAATCATACTTCAGGGTTCGTAGTTCTGTTAGAATGTTGAAAGACTACCCCAAACTAAAATCTATCCACTCACCAAAAATTATTTAACACTACAGACTCATTTTGGTTAGGATCGATTTGAAATCTATCGCGGTTTCAGAGAAATCATACTTTATGGTTCGCAGTTCTGGCAGAATGTTGAAAGACTACCCCAAACTAAAATCTATCCACTCTCCAAAAATTATTTAACACTACAGACTCATTTTGGTCCGGATCCATTTGAAATCTATCATTGTTTCAGAGAAATCATACTTCATGGTTCGTAGTTCTGTTAGAATGTTGAAAGACTACAACTAACTAAAATCTATCCACTCAACAAAAATTATTTCACACTACGGACTCATTTTGGTTAGGATCGATTTCAAATCTATCGCGGTTTCAGAGAAATCATACTTCAGGGTTCGTAGTTCTGTTAGAATGTTGAAAGACTACAACTAACTTAAATCTATCCACTCAACAAAAATTATTTCACACTACAGACTCATTTTGGCTAGGATCGATTTCAAATCTATCGCGGTTTCAGAGAAATCATACTTCAGGGTTCGTAGTTCTGTTAGAATGTTGAAAGACTACAACTAACTTAAATCTATCCACTCAACAAAAATTATTTCACACTACAGACTCATTTTGGCTAGGATCGATTTCAAATCTATCGCGGTTTCAGAGAAATCATACTTCATGGTTCGTAGTTCTGTTAGAATGTTGAAAGACTACAACTAACTAAAATCTATCCACTCAACAAAAATTATTTCACACTACAGACTCATTTTGGTTAGGATCGATTTGAAATCTATAGCGGTTTCAGAGAAATCATACTTCATGGTTCGCAGTTCTGACAGAATGTTGAAAGACTACAACTAACTAAAATCTATCCACTCAACAAAAATTATTTCACACTACAGACTCATTTTGGTTAGGATCGATTTGAAATCTATCGCGGTTTCAGAGAAATCATACTTCATGGTTCGTAGTTCTGTTAGAATGTTGAAAGACTACAACTAACTTAAATCTATCCACTCAACAAAAATTATTTCACATAATACAGACTCATTTTGGCTGGGATCGATTTCAAATCTATCGCGGTTTCAGAGAAATCATACTTCATGGTTCGCAGTTCTGACAGAATGTTGAAAGACTACAACTAACTAAAATCTATCCACTCAACAAAAATTATTTCACACTACAGACTCATTTTGGTTAGGATCGATTTGAAATCTATAGCGGTTTCAGAGAAATCATACTTCATGGTTCGCAGTTCTGACAGAATGTTGAAAGACTACAACTAACTAAAATCTATCCACTCAACAAAAATTATTTCACACTACAGACTCATTTTGGTTAGGATCGATTTGAAATCTATCGCGGTTTCAGAGAAATCATACTTCATGGTTCGTAGTTCTGTTAGAATGTTGAAAGACTACAACTAACTAAAATCTATCCACTCAACAAAAATTATTTCACACTACGGACTCATTTTGGTTAGGATCGATTTGAAATCTATCATTGTTTCAGAGAAGTCATACTTCAGGGTTCGTAGTTCTGTTAGAATGTTGAAAGACTACAACTAACTAAAATCTATTGACTCAACAAAAATTATTTCACACTACGGGCTTATTTTGGTCAGGATCGATTTGAAATCTATCATGGTTTCAGAGAAATCATACTTTATGGTTCGCAGTTCTGACAGAATGTTGAAAGACTACAACTAACTTAAATCTATCCACTCAACAAAAATTGTTTCACACTACAGACTCATTTTGGTCCGGATCCATTTGAAATCTATCATTGTTTCAGAGAAATCATACGTTATGGTTCGTAGTTCTGATAGAATGTTGAACGACTACCCCAAACTAAAATCTATCCACTCACCAAAAATTATTTAACACTACAGAATCATTTTGGTTAGGATCGATTTGAAATCTATCATGGTTTCAGAGAAATCATACTTTATGGTTCGCAGTTCTGACAGAATGTTGAAAGACTACAACTAACTTAAATCTATCCACTCAACAAAAATTATTTCACACTACAGACTCATTTTGGCTAGGATCGATTTCAAATCTATCGCGGTTTCAGAGAAATCATACTTCAGGGTTCGTAGTTCTGTTAGAATGTTGAAAGACTACAACTAACTTAAATCTATCCACTCAACAAAAATTATTTCACACTACAGACTCATTTTGGCTAGGATCGATTTCAAATCTATCGCGGTTTCAGAGAAATCATACTTCATGGTTCGTAGTTCTGTTAGAATGTTGAAAGACTACAACTAACTAAAATCTATCCACTCAACAAAAATTATTTCACACTACAGACTCATTTTGGTTAGGATCGATTTGAAATCTATAGCGGTTTCAGAGAAATCATACTTCATGGTTCGCAGTTCTGACAGAATGTTGAAAGACTACAACTAACTAAAATCTATCCACTCAACAAAAATTATTTCACACTACAGACTCATTTTGGTTAGGATCGATTTGAAATCTATCGCGGTTTCAGAGAAATCATACTTCATGGTTCGTAGTTCTGTTAGAATGTTGAAAGACTACAACTAACTTAAATCTATCCACTCAACAAAAATTATTTCACATAATACAGACTCATTTTGGCTGGGATCGATTTCAAATCTATCGCGGTTTCAGAGAAATCATACTTCATGGTTCGCAGTTCTGACAGAATGTTGAAAGACTACAACTAACTAAAATCTATCCACTCAACAAAAATTATTTCACACTACAGACTCATTTTGGTTAGGATCGATTTGAAATCTATAGCGGTTTCAGAGAAATCATACTTCATGGTTCGCAGTTCTGACAGAATGTTGAAAGACTACAACTAACTAAAATCTATCCACTCAACAAAAATTATTTCACACTACAGACTCATTTTGGTTAGGATCGATTTGAAATCTATCGCGGTTTCAGAGAAATCATACTTCATGGTTCGTAGTTCTGTTAGAATGTTGAAAGACTACAACTAACTAAAATCTATCCACTCAACAAAAATTATTTCACACTACGGACTCATTTTGGCTAGGATCGATTTGAAATCTATCGCGGTTTCAGAGAAATCATACTTCATGGTTCGTAGTTCTGTTAGAATGTTGAAAGACTACAACTAACTTAAATCTATCCACTCAACAAAAATTATTTCACACTACAGACTCATTTTGGCTAGGATCGATTTGAAATCTATCGCGGTTTCAGAGAAATCATACTTCAGGGTTCGTAGTTCTGTTAGAATGTTGAAAGACTACAACTAACTAAAATCTATCCACTCAACAAAAATTATTTCACACTACGGACTCATTTTGGCTAGGATCGATTTGAAATCTATCGCGGTTTCAGAGAAATCATACTTCATGGTTCGTAGTTCTGTTAGAATGTTGAAAGACTACAACTAACTTAAATCTATCCACTCAACAAAAATTATTTCACACTACAGACTCATTTTGGCTAGGATCGATTTGAAATCTATCGCGGTTTCAGAGAAATCATACTTCATGGTTCGTAGTTCTGTTAGAATGTTGAAAGACTACAACTAACTAAAATCTATCCACTCAACAAAAATTATTTCACACTACGGACTCATTTTGGCTAGGATCGATTTGAAATCTATCGGGGTTTCAGAGAAATCATACTTCAGGGTTCGTAGTTCTGTTAGAATGTTGAAAGACTACAACTAACTTAAATCTATCCACTCAACAAAAATTATTTCACACTACAGACTCATTTTGGTCCGGATCCATTTGCAATCTATCATTGTTTCAGAGAAATCATACTTCATGGTTCGTTGTTCTGACAGAATGTTGAAAGACTACAACTAACTAAAATCTATCCACTCAACAAAAATTATTTCACACTACGGACTCATTTTGGCTGGGATCGATTTGAAATCTATCGCGGTTTCAGAGAAATCATACTTCATGGTTCGTAGTTCTGTTAGAATGTTGAAAGACTACAACTAACTAAAATCTATCCACTCAACAAAAATTATTTCACACTACAGACTCATTTTGGTTAGGATCGATTTGAAATCTATCGCGGTTTCAGAGAAATCATACTTCATGGTTCGTAGTTCTGTTAGAATGTTGAAAGACTACAACTAACTTAAATCTATCCACTCAACAAAAATTATTTCACACTACAGACTCATTTTGGCTAGGATTGATTTGAAATCTATCGCGGTTTCAGAGAAAGCATACTTCAGGGTTCGTAGTTCTGTTAGAATGTTGAAAGACTACAACTAACTAAAATCTATCCACTTAACAAAAATTATTTCACACTACAGACTCATTTTGGTTAGGATCGATTTGAAATCTATCGCGGTTTCAGAGAAATCATACTTCAGGGTTCGTAGTTCTGTTAGAATGTTGAAAGACTACAACTAACTAAAATCTATCCACTCAACAAAAATTATTTCACACTACAGACTCATTTTGGTTAGGATCGATTTGAAATCTATAGCGGTTTCAGAGAAATCATACTTCATGGTTCGTAGTTCTGATTGAATGTTGAACGACTACCCCAAACTAAAATCTATCCACTCACCAAAAATTATTTCACACTACAGACTCATTTTGGCTAGGATCGATTTGAAATCTATCGCGGTTTCAGAGAAATCATACTTCAGGGTTCGTAGTTCTGTTAGAATGTTGAAAGACTACAACTAATTAAAATCTATCCACTCAACAAAAATTATTTCACACTACAGACTCATTTTGGTTAGGATCGATTTGAAATCCATCGCGGTTTCAGAGAAATCATACTTCAGGGTTCGTAGTTCTGATTGAATGTTGAACGACTACCCCAAACTAAAATCTATTAACTCACCAAAAATTATTTCACACTACAGACTCATTTTGGTTAGGATCGATTTGAAATCTATCATGGTCTCGGAGAAATCATACTTTATGGTTCGCAGTTCTGGCAGAATGTTGAAAGACTACAACTAACTAAAATCTATCCACTCAACAAAAATTATTTCACACTACGGACTCATTTTGGTTAGGATCGATTTGAAATCAATCGCGGTTTCAGAGAAATCATACTTCATGGTTCGTAGTTCTGTTAGAATGTTGAAAGACTACAACTAACTAAAATCTATCCACTCAACAAAAATTATTTCACACTACAGACTCATTTTGGCTGGGATCGATTTGAAATCTATCGCGGTTTCAGAGAAATCATACTTCAGGGTTCGTAGTTCTGATTGAATATTGAGCGACTACCCCAAACTAAAATCTATCCACTCACCAAAAATTATTTCACACTACAGACTCATTTTGGCTAGGATCGATTTGAAATCTATCGCGGTTTCGAAGAAATCATACTTCATGGTTCGCAGTTCTGACAGAATGTTGAAAGACTACAACTAACTTAAATCTATCCACTCAACAAAATTTATTTCACACTACAGACTCATTTTGGCTAGGATCGATTTGAAATCTATCGCGGTTTCAGAGCAATAATACTTCAGGGTTCGTAGCTCTGATTGAATGTTGAACGACTAATCCAAACTAAAATCTATCCACTTAACAAAAATTATTTCACACTACAGACTCATTTTGGCTAGGATCGATTTGAAATCTATCGCGGTTTCAGAGAAATCATACTTTATGGTTCGCAGTTCTGGCAGAATGTTGAAAGACTACAACTAACTAAAATCTATCCACTCAACAAAAATTATTTAACACTACAGACTCATTTTGGCTAGGATCGATTTGAAATCTATCGCAGTTTCAGAGAACTCATACTTCAGGGTTCGTAGTTCTGTTAGAATGTTGAAAGACTACAACTAATTAAAATCTATCCACTCAACAAAAATTATTTCACACTACAGACTCATTTTGGCTAGGATCGATTTGAAATCTATCGCGGTTTCAGAGAAATCATACTTTATGGTTCCCAGTTCTGGCAGAATGTTGAAAGACTACAACTAACTAAAATCTATCCACTCAACAAAAATTATTTAACACTACAGACTCATTTTGGCTAGGATCGATTTGAAATCTATCGCGGTTTCAGAGAACTCATACTTCAGGGTTCGTAGTTCTGTTAGAATGTTGAAAGACTACAACTAACTTAAATCTATCCACTCAACAAAAATTATTTAACACTACAGGCTTATTTTGGTCAGGATCGATTTGAAATCTATCATGGTTTCAGAGAAATCATACTTCAGTGTTCGTAGTTCTGATAGAATATTGAACGACTACCCCAAACTAAAATCTATCCACTCACCAAAAATTATTTAACACTACAGACTCATTTTGGTTAGGATCGATTTGAAATCTATCGCGGTTTCAGAGAAATCATACTTTATGGTTCGCAGTTCTGGCAGAATGTTGAAAGACTACAACTAACTAAAATCTATCCACTCAACAAAAATTATTTAACACTACAGACTCATTTTGGTTAGGATCGATTTGAAATCTATCGCGGTTTCAGAGAAATCATACTTCAGGGTTCGTAGTTCTGATTGAATGTTGAACGACTACCCCAAACTAAAATCTATCCACTCACCAAAAATTATTTAACACTACAGACTCATTTTGGTTAGGATCGATTTGAAATCTATCGCGGTTTCAGAGAAATCATACTTTATGGTTCGCAGTTCTGGCAGAATGTTGAAAGACTACAACTAACTAAAATCTATCCACTCAACAAAAATTATTTAACACTACAGGCTTATTTTGGTCAGGATCGATTTGAAATCTATCATGGTTTCAGAGAAATCATACTTCAGTGTTCGTAGTTCTGATAGAATATTGAACGACTACCCCAAACTAAAATCTATCCACTCACCAAAAATTATTTAACACTACAGACTCATTTTGGTTAGGATCGATTTGAAATCTATCGCGGTTTCAGAGAAATCATACTTTATGGTTCGCAGTTCTGGCAGAATGTTGAAAGACTACAACTAACTAAAATCTATCCACTCAACAAAAATTATTTAACACTACAGACTCATTTTGGCTAGGATCGATTTGAAATCTATCGCGGTTTCAGAGAACTCATACTTCAGGGTTCGTAGTTCTGTTAGAATGTTGAAAGACTACAACTAACTTAAATCTATCCACTCAACAAAAATTATTTAACACTACATTCTTATTTTGGTCAGGATCGATTTGAAATCTATCATGGTTTCAGAGAAATCATACTTCAGTGTTCGTAGTTCTGATAGAATATTGAACGACTACCCCAAACTAAAATCTATCCACTCACCAAAAATTATTTAACACTACAGACTCATTTTGGTTAGGATCGATTTGAAATCTATCGCGGTTTCAGAGAAATCATACTTTATGGTTCGCAGTTCTGGCAGAATGTTGAAAGACTACAACTAACTAAAATCTATCCACTCAACAAAAATTATTTAACACTACAGACTCATTTTGGTTAGGATCGATTTGAAATCTATCGCGGTTTCAGAGAAATCATACTTTATGGTTCGCAGTTCTGGCAGAATGTTGAAAGACTACAACTAACTAAAATCTATCCACTCAACAAAAATTATTTAACACTACAGACTCATTTTGGTTAGGATCGATTTGAAATCTATCGCGGTTTCAGAGAAATCATACTTCAGGGTTCGTAGTTCTGATTGAATGTTGAACGACTACCCCAAACTAAAATCTATCCACTCTCCAAAAATTATTTAACACTACAGACTCATTTTGGCTAGGATCGATTTGAAATCTATCGCGGTTTCAGAGAAATCATACTTCAGGGTTCGTAGTTCTGTTAGAATGTTGAAAGACTACAACTAATTAAAATCAATCCACTCAACAAAAATTATTTCACACTACAGACTCATTTTGGTTAGGATCGATTTGAAATCTATCGCGGTTTCAGAGAAATCATACTTTATGGTTCGCAGTTCTGGCAGAATGTTGAAAGACTACAACTAACTAAAATCTATCCACTCAACAAAAATTATTTAACACTACAGACTCATTTTGGCTAGGATCGATTTGAAATCTATCGCAGTTTCAGAGAACTCATACTTCAGGGTTCGTAGTTCTGTTAGAATGTTGAAAGACTACAACTAATTAAAATCTATCCACTCAACAAAAATTATTTCACACTACAGACTCATTTTGGCTAGGATCGATTTGAAATCTATCGCGGTTTCCGAGAAATCATACTTTATGGTTCGCAGTTCTGGCAGAATGTTGAAAGACTACAACTAACTAAAATCTATCCACTCAACAAAAATTATTTAACACTACAGACTCATTTTGGCTAGGATCGATTTGAAATCTATCGCGGTTTCAGAGAAATCATACTTCAGGGTTCGTAGTTCTGTTAGAATGTTGAAAGACTACAACTAACTAAAATCTATCCACTCAACAAAAATTATTTAACACTACAGACTCATTTTGGCTAGGATCGATTTGAAATCTATCGCGGTTTCAGAGAAATCATACTTCGGGGTTCGTAGTTCTGTTAGAATGTTGAAAGACTACAATTAATTAAAATCTATCCACTCAACAAAAATTATTTCACACTACAGACTCATTTTGGTCAGGATCGATTTGAAATCTATCGCGGTTTCCGAGAAATCATACTTTATGGTTCGCAGTTCTGGCAGAATGTTGAAAGACTACAACTAACTAAAATCTATCCACTCAACAAAAATTATTTAACACTACAGACTCATTTTGGTTAGGATCGATTTGAAATCTATCGCGGTTTCAGAGAAATCATACTTCAGGGTTCGTAGTTCTGTTAGAATGTTGAAAGACTGCAACTAACTAAAATCTATCCACTCAACAAAAATTATTTAACACTACAGACTCATTTTGGCTAGGATCGATTTGAAATCTATCGCGGTTTCAGAGAAATCATACTTTATGGTTCGCAGTTCTGGCAGAATGTTGAAAGACTACTACTAACTAAAATCTATCCACTCAACAAAAATTATTTAACACCACAGACTCATTTTGGCTAGGATCGATTTGAAATCTATCATGGTTTCAGAGAAATCATACGTTATGGTTCGTAGTTCTGATAGAATGTTGAACGACTACCCCAAATTAAAATCTATCCACTCACCAAAAATTATTTAACACTACAGACTCATTTTGGCTAGGATCGATTTGAAATCTATCATGGTTTCAGAGAAATCATACGTTATGGTTCGTAGTTCTGATAGAATGTTAAACGACTACCCCAAACTAAAATCTATCCACTCACCAAAAATTATTTAACACTACAGACTCATTTTGGTCCGGATATATTTGAAATCTATCATTGTTTCAGAGAAATCATACTTCATGGTTCGTAGTTCTGTTAGAATGTTGAAAGACTACAACTAACTAAAATCTATCCACTCACCAAAAATTATTTCACACTACAGACTCATTTTGGTTAGGATCGATTTGAAATCTATCGCGGTTTCAGAGAAATCATACTTCAGGGTTCGTAGTTCTGTTAGAATGTTGAAAGACTACAAATAACTAAAATCTATCCACTCAACAAAAATTATTTCACACTACAGACTCATTTTGGTC
The DNA here is from genome assembly GCA_905220385.1 of Xylota sylvarum. Taxonomy (NCBI): domain Eukaryota; kingdom Metazoa; phylum Arthropoda; class Insecta; order Diptera; family Syrphidae; genus Xylota; species Xylota sylvarum. The sequence goes on from CAJMZQ010000065.1 coordinate 852,051, forward strand.
AGGATCGATTTGAAATCTATAGCGGTTTCAGAGAAATCATACGTTATGGTTCGCAGTTCTGACAGAATGTTGACAGCCTACCCCAAATTTAAATCTATGCACTCAAGCAAAAATTATTTCTCACTACAGACTCATTTTGGTCACAATCGATTCGTAATCTGTCATGGTTTCAGAGAAGTCATACTTCATGGTTCGTAGTTCTAATAGAATGTTGAAAGACTACCCCAAGCTAATATCTATCCACTGAAGTAAAAATTATTTCACACTACAGACTCATTTTGGTTAGGATCGATTTGAAATCTATCATGGTCTCGGAGAAATCATACTTTATGGTTCGCAGTTCTGACAGAATGTTGAAAGACTACAACTAACTAAAATCTATCCACTCAACAAAAATTATTTCACACCACAAACTCATTTTGGTAAGGATATATTTGAAATCTATAGCGGTTTCAGAGAAATCATACTTCAGGGTTCGTAGTTCTGATAGAATGTTGAACGACTACCCCAAACTTAAATCTATGCACTCAAGCAAAAATTATTTCTCACTACAGACTTATTTTGGTTAGGATCGATTTGAAATTTATCACGGTTTCAGAGAAATCATACGTTATGGTTCGTAGTTCTGATAGAATGTTGAAAGACTACCCCAAACTTAAGTCTATCCACTCAAGCAAAAATTATTTCTCACTACAGACTCATTTTGGTCACAATCGATTCGTAATCTGTCATGGTTTCAGAGAAGTCATACTTCATGGTTCGTAGTTCTAACAGAATGTTGAACGACTACCCCAAGCTAATATCTATCCACTGAAGCAAAAATTATTTCACACTACAGACTCATTTTGGTTAGGATCGATTTGAAATCTTTCATGGTCTGGGAGAAATCATACTTTATGGTTCGCAGTTCTGACAGAATGTTGAAAGACTACAACTAACTAAAATCTATCCACTCAACAAAAATTATTTCACACTACAGACTCACTTTGGCTAGGATCGATTTGAAATCTATCGCGGTTTCAGAGAAATCATACTTTATGGTTCGCAGTTCTGACAGAATGTTGAAAGACTACAACTAACTAAAATCTATCCACTCACCAAAAATTATTTCACACTACAGACTCATTTTGGTTAGGATCGATTTGAAATCTATCATGGTCTCGGAGAAATCATACTTTATGGTTCGCAGTTCTGGCAGAATGTTGAAAGACTACAACTAACTAAAATCTATCCACTCAACAAAAATTATTTCACACTACAGACTCATTTTGGTTAGGATCGATTTGAAATCTATCGCGGTTTCAGAGAAATCATACTTCAACGTTCGTAGTTCTGATTGAATGTTGAACGACTACCCCAAACTAAAATCTATCCACTCACCAAAAATTATTTCACACTACAGACTCATTTTGGCTAGGATCGATTTGAAATCTATCGCGGTTTCAGAGAAATCATACTTCATGGTTCGCAGTTCTGACAGAATGTTGAAAGACTACAACTAACTTAAATCTATCCACTCAACAAAAATTATTTCACACTACAGACTCATTTTGGCTAGGATCGATTTGAAATCTATCGCGGTTTCAGAGAAATCATACTTCAGGGTTCGTAGCTCTGATTGAATGTTGAACGACTACCCCAAACTAAAATCTATCCACTCAACAAAAATTATTTAACACTACAGATTCATTTTGGTTAGGATCGATTTGAAATCTATCGCGGTTTCAGAGAAATCATACTTCATGGCTCGCAGTTCTGACAGAATGTTGAAAGACTACAACTAACTAAAATCTATCCACTCAACAAAAATTATTTCACACCACAGACTCATTTTGGTCTGGATCGATTTGAAATCTATAGCGGTTTCAGAGAAATCATACGTTATGGTTCGCAGTTCTGACAGAATGTTGAAAGACTACAACTAACTAAAATCTATCCACTCACCAAAAATTATTTCACACTACAGACTCATTTTGGTTAGGATCGATTTGAAATCTATCATGGTCTCGGAGAAATCATACTTTATGGTTCGCAGTTCTGGCAGAATGTTGAAAGACTACAACTAACTAAAATCTATCCACTCAACAAAAATTATTTCACACTAAAGACTCATTTTGGTTAGGATCGATTTGAAATCTATCGCGGTTTCAGAGAAATCATACTTCATGGTTCGTAGTTCTGTTAGAATGTTGAAAGACTACAACTAACTAAAATCTATCCACTCAACAAAAATTATTTCACACTACAGACTCATTTTGGCTAGGATCGATTTGAAATCTATCATGGTTTCAGAGAAATCATACGTTATGGTTCGTAGTTCTGATAGAATGTTGAACGACTACCCCAAACTAAAATCTATCCACTCACCAAAAATTATTTAACACTACAGAATCATTTTGGTTAGGATCGATTTGAAATCTATCGCGGTTTCAGAGAAATCATACTGTATGGTTCGCAGTTCTGGCAGAATGTTGAAAGACTACAACTAACTAAAATCTATCCACTCAACAAAAATTATTTCACACTAAAGACTCATTTTGGTTAGGATCGATTTGAAATCTATCGCGGTTTCAGAGAAATAATACTTCAGGGTTCGTAGCTCTGATTGAATGTTGAACGACTACCCCAAACTAAAATCTATCCACTCACCAAAAATTATTTAACACTACAGACTCATTTTGGCTAGGATCGATTTGAAATCTATCGCGGTTTCAGAGAAATCATACTTTATGGTTCGCAGTTCTGGCAGAATGTTGAAAGACTACAACTAACTAAAATCTATCCACTCAACAAAAATTATTTCACACTACAGACTCATTTTGGCTAGGATCGATTTGAAATCTATCATGGTTTCAGAGAAATCATACGTTATGGTTCGTAGTTCTAATAGAATGTTGAACGACTACCCCAAACTAAAATCTATCCACTCACCAAAAATTATTTAACACTACAGAATCATTTTGGTTAGGATCGATTTGAAATCTATCGCGGTTTCAGAGAAATCATACTTCATGGTTCGTAGTTCTGTTAGAATGTTGAAAGACTACAACTAACTAAAATCTATCCACTCAACAAAAATTATTTCACACTACAGACTCATTTTGGCTAGGATCGATTTGAAATCTATCGCGGTTTCAGAGAAATCATACTTTATGGTTCGCAGTTCTGGCAGAATGTTGAAAGACTACAGCTAACTAAAATCTATCCACTCAACAAAAATTATTTAACACTACAGACTTATTTTGGTCAGGATCGATTTGAAATCTATCATGGTTTCAGAGAAATCATACGTTATGGTTCGTAGTTCTGATAGAATGTTGAACGACTACCCCAAACTAAAATCTATCCACTCACCAAAAATTATTTAACACTACAGAATCATTTTGGTTAGGATCGATTTGAAATCTATCGCGGTTTCAGAGAAATCATACTTCATGGTTCGTAGTTCTGTTAGAATGTTGAAAGACTACAACTAACTAAAATCTATCCACTCAACAAAAATTATTTCACACTACAGACTCATTTTGGCTAGGATCGATTTGAAATCTATCGCGGTTTCAGAGAAATAATACTTCAGGGTTCGTAGCTCTGATTGAATGTTGAACAACTACCCCAAACTAAAATCTATCCACTCAACAAAAATTATTTCACACTACAGACTCATTTTGGCTAGGATCGATTTGAAATCTATCGCGGTTTCAGAGAAATAATACTTCAGGGTTCGTAGCTCTGATTGAATGTTGAACGACTACCCCAAACTAAAATCTATCCACTCACCAAAAATTATTTAACACTACAGACTCATTTTGGCTAGGATCGATTTGAAATCTATCGCGGTTTCAGAGAAATCATACTTTATGGTTCGCAGTTCTGGCAGAATGTTGAAAGACTACAACTAACTAAAATCTATCCACTCAACAAAAATTATTTAACACTACAGACTCATTTTGGCTAGGATCGATTTGAAATCTATCGCGGTTTCAGAGAAATCATACTTTATGGTTCGCAGTTCTGGCAGAATGTTGAAAGACTACAACTAACTAAAATCTATCCACTCAACAAAAATTATTTAACACTACAGACTCATTTTGGTTAGGATCGATTTGAAATCTATCATTGTTTCAGAGAAATCATACTTTATGGTTCGCAGTTCTGGCAGAATGTTGAAAGACTACAACTAACTAAAATCTATCCACTCAACAAAAATTATTTAACACTACAGACTCATTTTGGCTAGGATCGATTTGAAATCTATCGCGGTTTCAGAGAAATCATACTTCAGGGTTCGTAGTTCTGTTAGAATGTTGAAAGACTACAACTAACTAAAATCTATCCACTCAACAAAAAATATTTAACACTACAGACTCATTTTGGCTAGGATCGATTTGAAATCTATCGCGGTTTCAGAGAAATCATACTTCAGGGTTCGTAGTTCTGTTAGAATGTTGAAAGACTACAACTAATTAAAATCTATCCACTCAACAAAAATTATTTCACACTACAGACTCATTTTGGTTAGGATCGATTTGAAATCTACCATGGTTTCAGAGAAATCATACTTTATGGTTCGCAGTTCTGGCAGAATGTTGAAAGACTACAACTAACTAAAATCTATCCACTCAACAAAAATTATTTAACACTACAGACTCATTTTGGCTAGGATCGATTTGAAATCTATCGCGGTTTCAGAGAAATCATACTTCAGGGTTCGTAGTTCTGTTAGAATGTTGAAAGACTACAACTAACTAAAATCTATCCACTCAACAAAAATTATTTAACACTACAGACTCATTTTGGCTAGGATCGATTTGAAATCTATCGCGGTTTCAGAGAAATCATACTTTATGGTTCGCAGTTCTGGCAGAATGTTGAAAGACTACAACTAACTAAAATCTATCCACTCAACAAAAATTATTTAACACTACAGACTCATTTTGGCTAGGATCGATTTGAAATCTATCGCGGTTTCAGAGAAATCATACTTCAGGGTTCGTAGTTCTGTTAGAATGTTGAAAGACTACAACTAATTAAAATCTATCCACTCAACAAAAACTATTTCACACTACAGACTCATTTTGGTTAGGATCGATTTGAAATCTATCGCGGTTTCAGAGAAATCATACTTTATGGTTCGCAGTTCTGGCAGAATGTTGAAAGACTACAACTAACTAAAATCTATCCACTCAACAAAAATTATTCAACACTACAGACTCACTTTGGCTAGGATCGATTTGAAATCTATCGCGGTTTCAGAGAAATCATACTTCAGGGTTCGTAGTTCTGTTAGAATGTTGAAAGACTACAACTAATTAAAATCTATCCACTCAACAAAAATTATTTCACACTACAGACTCATTTTGGTTAGGATCGATTTGAAATCTATCGCGGTTTCAGAGAAATCATACTTTATGGTTCGCAGTTCTGGCAGTATGTTGAAAGACTACAACTAACTAAAATCTATCCACTCAACAAAAATTATTTAACACTACAGACTCATTTTGGCTAGGATCGATTTGAAATCTATCGCGGTTTCAGAGAAATCATACTTTATGGTTCGCAGTTCTGGCAGAATGTTGAAAGACTACAACTAACTAAAATCTATCCACTCAACAAAAATTATTTAACACTACAGACTCATTTTGGCTAGGATCGATTTGAAATCTATCGCGGTTTCAGAGAAATCATACTTCAGGGTTCGTAGTTCTGATTGAATGTTGAACGACTACCCCAAACTAAAATCTATCCACTAACCAAAAATTATTTCACACTACAGACTCATTTTGGCTAGGATCGATTTGAAATCTATCGCGGTTTCAGAGAAATCATACTTCATGGTTCGCAGTTCTGACAGAATGTTGAAAGACTACAACTAACTTAAATCTATAGACTCAACAAAAATTATTTCACACCACAGACTCATTTTGGCTAGGATCGATTTGAAATCTATCGCGGTTTCAGAGAAATCATACGTTATGGTTCGTAGTTCTGATAGAATGTTGAACGACTACAACTAACTAAAATCTATCCACTCACCAAAAATTATTTAACACTACAGACTCATTTTGGTTAGGATCGATTTGAAATCTATCGCGGTTTCAGAGAAATCATACTTTATGGTTCGCAGTTCTGGCAGAATGTTGAAAGACTACAACTAATTAAAATCTATCCACTCAACAAAAATTATTTCACACTACAGACTCATTTTGGTTAGGATCGATTTCAAATCTATCGCGGTTTCAGAGAAATCATACTTTATGGTTCGCAGTTCTGGCAGAATGTTGAAAGACTACAACTAACTAAAATCTATCCACTCAACAAAAATTATTTAACACTACAGACTCATTTTGGCTAGGATCGATTTGAAATCTATCGCGGTTTCAGAGAAATCATACTTCAGGGTTCGTAGTTCTGATTGAATGTTGAACGACTACCCCAAACTAAAATCTATCCACTCACCAAAAATTATTTCACACTACAGACTCATTTTGGCTAGGATCGATTTGAAATCTATCGCGGTTTCAGAGAAATCATACTTCATGGTTCGCAGTTCTGACAGAATGTTGAAAGACTACAACTAACTTAAATCTATCCACTCAACAAAAATTATTTCACACTACAGACTCATTTTGGCTAGGATCGATTTGAAATCTGTCGCGGTTTCAGAGAAATCATACGTTATGGTTCGTAGTTCTGATAGAATGTTGAACGACTACAACTAACTAAAATCTATCCACTCACCAAAAATTATTTAACACTACAGACTCATTTTGGTTAGGATCGATTTGAAATCTGTCGCGGTTTCAGAGAAATCATACTTTATGGTTCGCAGTTCTGGCAGAATGTTGAAAGACTACAACTAACTAAAATCTATCCACTCAACAAAAATTATTTAACACTACAGACTCATTTTGGCTAGGATCGATTTGAAATCTATCGCGGTTTCAGAGAAATCATACTTCAGGGTTCGTAGTTCTGTTAGAATGTTGAAAGACTACAACTAATTAAAATCTATCCACTCAACAAAAATTATTTCACACTCCAGACTCATTTTGGTTAGGATCGATTTGAAATCTATAGCGGTTTCAGAGAAATCATACTTCAATGTTCGTAGTTCTGATTGAATGTTGAACGACTACCCCAAACTAAAATCTATCCACTCACCAAAAATTATTTCACACTACAGACTCATTTTGGCTAGGATCGATTTGAAATCTATCGCGGTTTCAGAGAAATCATACTTCAGGGTTCGTAGTTCTGTTAGAATGTTGAAAGACTACAACTAATTAAAATCTATCCACTCAACAAAAATTATTTCACACTACAGACTCATTTTGGTTAGGATCGATTTGAAATCTATCGCGGTTTCAGAGAAATCATACTTCAGGGTTCGTAGTTCTGATTGAATGTTGAACGACTACCCCAAACTAAAATCTATCCACTCTCCAAAAATTATTTAACACTACAGACTCATTTTGGTCCGGATCCATTTGAAATCTATAGCGGTTTCAGAGAAATCATACTTCAGGGTTCGTAGTTCTGTTAGAATGTTGAAAGACTACAACTAACTAAAATCTATCCACTCAACAAAAATTATTTCACACCACAGACTCATTTTGGTAAGGATCCATTTGAAATCTATAGCGGTTTCAGAGAACTCATACTTCAGGGTTCGTAGTTCTGTTAGAATGTTGAAAGACTACAACTAATTAAAATCTATCCACTCAACAAAAATTATTTCACACTACAGACTCATTTTGGTTAGGATCGATTTGAAATCTATCGCGGTTTCAGAGAAATCATACTTTATGGTTCGCAGTTCTGGCAGAATGTTGAAAGACTACAACTAACTAAAATCTATCCACTCAACAAAAATTATTTAACACTACAGACTCATTTTGGCTAGGATCGATTTGAAATCTATCGCGGTTTCAGAGAAATCATACTTCAGGGTTCGTAGTTCTGATTGAATGTTGAACGACTACCCCAAACTAAAATCTATCCACTCACCAAAAATTATTTCACACTACAGACTCATTTTGGCTAGGATCGATTTGAAATCTATCGCGGTTTCAGAGAAATCATACTTCATGGTTCGCAGTTCTGACAGAATGTTGAAAGACTACAACTAACTTAAATCTATCCACTCTCCAAAAATTATTTAACACTACAGACTCATTTTGGTCCGGATCCATTTGAAATCTATAGCGGTTTCAGAGAAATCATACTTCAGGGTTCGTAGTTCTGTTAGAATGTTGAAAGACTACAACTAACTAAAATCTATCCACTCAACAAAAATTATTTCACACCACAGACTCATTTTGGTAAGGATCCATTTGAAATCTATCATGGTTTCAGAGAAATCATACGTTATGGTTCGTAGTTCTGATAGAATGTTGAAAGACTACCCCAAACCTAAGTCTATCCACTCAAGCAAAAATTATTTCTCACTACAGACTCATTTTGGTCACAATCGATTCGTAATCTGTCATGGTTTCAGAGAAGTCATACTTCATGGTTCGTAGTTCTAATAGAATGTTGAAAGACTACAACTAATTAAAATCTATCCACTCAACAAAAATTATTTCACACTACAGACTCATTTTGGTTAGGATCGATTTGAAATCTATCATGGTCTCGGAGAAATCATACTTTATGGTTCGCAGTTCTGACAGAATGTTGAAAGACTACAACTAATTAAAATCTATCCACTCAACAAAAATTATTTCGCACTACAGACTCATTTTGGTTAGGATCGATTTGGAATCTATAGCGGTTTCAGAGAAATCATACTTCAGGGTTCGTAGTTCTGATTGAATGTTGAACGACTACCCCAAACTAAAATCTATCCACTCACCAAAAATTATTTCACACTACAGACTCATTTTGGTTAGGATCGATTTGAAATCTATCATGGTCTCAGAGAAATCATACTTTATGGTTCGCAGTTCTGACAGAATGTTGAAAGACTACAACTAACTAAAATCTATCCACTCAACAAAAATTATTTCACACTACAGACTCGTTTTGGTTAGGATCGATTTGAAATCTATAGCGGTTTCAGAGAAATCATACTTCAGGGTTCGTAGTTCTGATTGAATGTTGAACGACTACCCCAAACTAAAATCTATCCACTCACCAAAAATTATTTCACACTACAGACTCATTTTGGCCAGGATCGATTTGAAATCTATCGCGGTTTCAGAGAAATCATACTTCAGGGTTCGTAGTTCTGTTAGAATGTTGAAAGACTACAACTAATTAAAATCTATCCACTCAACAAAAATTATTTCACACCACAGACTCATTTTGGTTAGGATCGATTTGAAATCTGTCGTGGTTTCAGATAAATCATACTTTATGGTTCGCAGTTCTGACAGAATGTTGAAAGACTACAACTAACTAATATCTATCCACTGAAGCAAAATTTATTTCACACTACAAACTCATTTTGGTCAGGATCGATTTGAAATCTATCATGGTTTCAGAGAAATCATACTTCATGGTTCGTAGTTCTGACAGAATGTTGAAAGACTACCCCTAACTAAAATCTATCCACTCAACAAAAATTATTTCACACTACAGACTCATTTTGGTTAGGATCGATTTGAAATCTATCATGGTCTCAGAGAAATCATACTTTATGGTTCGCAGTTCTGACAGAATGTTGAAAGACTACAACTAACTAAAATCTATCCACTCAACAAAAATTATTTCACACTACAGACTCGTTTTGGTTAGGATCGATTTGAAATCTATAGCGGTTTCAGAGAAATCATACTTCAGGGTTCGTAGTTCTGAGTGAATGTTGAACGACTACCCCAAACTAAAATCTATCCACTCACCAAAAATTATTTCACACTACAGACTCATTTTGGCTAGGATCGATTTGAAATCTGTCGTGGTTTCAGATAAATCATACTTTATGGTTCGCAGTTCTGACAGAATGTTGAAAGACTACAACTAACTAATATCTATCCACTGAAGCAAAATTTATTTCACACTACAAACTCATTTTGGTCAGGATCGATTTGAAATCTATCATGGTTTCAGAGAAATCATACTTTATGGTTCGCAGTTCTGACAGAATGTTGAAAGACTACAACTAACTAAAATCTATTGACTCAACAAAAATTATTTCACACTACAGACTCGTTTTGGTTAGGATCGATTTGAAATCTATAGCGGTTTCAGAGAAATCATACTTCAGGGTTCGTAGTTCTGAGTGAATGTTGAAAGACTACAACTAATTAAAATCTATCCACTCAACAAAAATTATTTCACACTACAGACTCATTTTGGCTAGGATCGATTTGAAATCTGTCGTGGTTTCAGATAAATCATACTTTATGGTTCGCAGTTCTGACAGAATGTTGAAAGACTACAACTAACTAATATCTATCTACTGAAGCAAAATTTATTTCACACTACAAACTCATTTTGGTCAGGATCGATTTGAAATCTATCATGGTTTCAGAGAAATCATACTTTATGGTTCGCAGTTCTGACAGAATCTTGAAAGACTACAACTAACTAAAATCTATTGACTCAACAAAAATTATTTCACACTACAGACTCGTTTTGGTCAGGATCGATTTGAAATCTACAATGGTTTCAGAGAAATCATACTTCATGGTTCGTAGTTCGGCTAGAATATTGAAAGACTACCCCAAACTAAAATCTATCCACTCAACAAAAATTATTTCACACTACAGACTCATTGTGGTCAGGATCGATTTGAAATCTACCATGGTTTCAGAGAAATTATACTTCATGGTTCGTAGTTCGGCTAGAATATTGAAAGACTACCCCAAACTAAAATCTATCCACTCAACAAAAATTATTTCACACTACAGACTCATTGTGGTCAGCATCGATTTGAAATCTATCATGGTTTCAGAGAAATCATACTTCATGGTTCGTAGTTCGGCTAGAATATTGAAAGACTACCCCAAACTAAAATCTATCCACTCAACAAAAATTATTTCACACTACAGACTCATTGTGGTCAGGATCGATTTGAAATCTACCATGGTTTCAGAGAAATTATACTTCATGGTTCGTAGTTCGGCTAGAATATTGAAAGACTACCCCAAACTAAAATCTATATACTCAACAAAAATTATTTCACACTACAGACTCATTGTGGTCAGGATCGATTTGAAATCTACAATGGTTTCAGAGAAATCATACTTCATGGTTCGTAGTTCGGCTAGAATATTGAAAGACTACCCCAAACTAAAATCTATCCACTCAACAAAAATTATTTCACACTACAGACTCATTGTGGTCAGGATCGATTTGAAATCTACCATGGTTTCAGAGAAATTATACTTTATGGTTCGTAGTTCTGCTAGAATATTGAAAGACTACCCCAAGCCAAAATCTATCCACTCAACAAAAATTATTTCACACTACAGACTCATTGTGGTCAGGATCGATTTGAAATCTACCATGGTTTCAGAGAAATTATACTTCATGGTTCGTAGTTCTGCTAGAATATTGAAAGACTACCCCAAACTAAAATCTATCCACTCAACAAAAATTATTTCACACTACAGACTCATTGTGGTCAGGATCGATTTGAAATCTACCATGGTTTCAGAGAAATTATACTTCATGGTTCGTAGTTCTGTTAGAATATTGAAAGACTACCCCAAACTAAAATCTATCCACTCAACAAAAATTATTTCACACTACAGACTCATTGTGGTCAGGATCGATTTGAAATCTACCATGGTTTCAGAGAAATTATACTTCATGGTTCGTAGTTCTGCTAGAATATTGAAAGACTACCCCAAACTAAAATCTATCCACTCAACGAAAATTATTTCACACTACAGACTCATTGTGGTCAGGATCGATTTGAAATCTACAATGGTTTCAGAGAAATCATACTTCATGGTTCGTAGTTCTGCTAGAATATTGCAAGACTACCCCAAACTAAAATCTATCCACTGGAGCAAAATTATTTCACACTACAGACTCATTGTGGTCAGGATCGATTTGAAATCTACCATGGTTTCAGAGAAATTATACTTCATGGTTCGTAGTTCTGATAGAATATTGAAAGACTACCCCAAACTAAAATCTATCCACTCAACAAAAATTATTTCACACTACAGACTCATTGTGGTCAGGATCGATTTGAAATCTACCATGGTTTCGGAGAAGTTATACTTCATGGTTCGTAGTTCGGCTAGAATATTGAAATACTACCCCAAACTAAAATCTATCCACTCAACAAAAATTATTTCACACTACAGACTCATTGTGGTCAGGATCGATTTGAAATCTACCATGGTTTCAGAGAAATTATACTTCATGGTTCGTAGTTCTGCTAGAATATTGAAAGACTACCCCAAGCTAAAATCTATCCACTCAACAAAAATTATTTCACACTACAGACTCATTGTGGTCAGGATCGATTTGAAATCTACCATGGTTTCAGAGAAATTATACTTCATGGTTCGTAGTTCTGATAGAATATTGAAAGACTACCCCAAACTAAAATCTATCCACTCAACAAAAATTATTTCACACTACAGACTCATTGTGGTCAGGATCGATTTGAAATCTACCATGGTTTCGGAGAAGTTATACTTCATGGTTCGTAGTTCTGATAGAATATTGAAAGACTACCCCAAACTAAAATCTATATACTCAACAAAATTATTTCACACTACAGACTCATTGTGGTCAGGATCGATTTGAAATCTACCATGGTTTCAGAGAAATTATACCTCATGGTTCGTAGTTCTGCTAGAATATTGAAAGACTACCCCAAGCTAAAATCTATCCACTCAACAAAAATTATTTTACACTACAGATTCATTTTGGTCAGGATCGATTTGAAATCTACCATGGTTTCAGAGAAATTATACTTCATGGTTCGTAGTTCTGATAGAATATTGAAAGACTACCCCAAACTAAAATCTGTCCACTGGAGCAAAATTATTTCACACTACAGACTCATTGTGGTCAGGATCGATTTGAAATCTACCATGGTTTCAGAGAAATTATACCTCATGGTTCGTAGTTCTGCTAGAATATTGAAAGACTACCCCAAGCTAAAATCTATCCACTCAACAAAAATTATTTCACACTACAGACTCATTGTGGTCAGGATCGATTTGAAATCTACCATGGTTTCAGAGAAATTATACCTCATGGTTCGTAGTTCTGATAGAATATTGAAAGACTACCCCAAGCTAAAATCTATCCACTCAACAAAAATTATTTTACACTACAGATTCATTTTGGTCAGGATCGATTTGAAATCTACCATGGTTTCAGAGAAATTATACTTCATGGTTCGTAGTTCTGATAGAATATTGAAAGACTACCCCAAACTAAAATCTATCCACTGGAGCAAAATTATTTCACACTAAAGACTCATTGTGGTCAGGATCGATTTGAAATCTATCATGGTTTCAGAGAAATCATACTTCATGGTTCGTAGTTCTGCTAGAATATTGAAAGACTACCCCAAGCTAAAATCTATCCACTCAACAAAAATTATTTTACACTACAGATTCATTTTGGTCAGGATCGATTTGAAATCTACCATGGTTTCAGAGAAATTATACTTCATGGTTCGTAGTTCTGATAGAATATTGAAAGACTACCCCAAACTAAAATCTATCCACTGGAGCAAAATTATTTCACACTACAGACTCATTGTGGTCAGGATCGATTTGAAATCTATCATGGTTTCAGAGAAATCATACTTCATGGTTCGTAGTTCTGCTAGAATATTGAAAGACTACCCCAAGCTAAAATCTATCCACTCAACAAAAATTATTTCACACTACAGACTCATTGTGGTCAGGATCGATTTGAAATCTACCATGGTTTCAGAGAAATCATACTTCATGGTTCGTAGTTCTGCTAGAATATTGAAAGACTACCCCAAGCTAAAATCTATCCACTCAACAAAAATTATTTCACACTACAGACTCATTGTGGTCAGGATCGATTTGAAATCTACCATGGTTTCAGAGAAATTGTACCTCATGGTTCGTAGTTCTGCTAGAATATTGAAAGACTACCCCAAGCTAAAATCTATCCACTCAACAAAAAATATTTTACACTACAGATTCATTTTGGTCAGGATCGATTTGAAATCTACCATGGTTTCAGAGAAATTATACTTCATGGTTCGTAGTTCTGATAGAAAATTGAAAGACTACCCCAAACTAAAATCTATCCACTGGAGCAAAATTATTTCACACTACAGACTCATTGTGGTCAGGATCGATTTGAAATCTACCATGGTTTCAGAGAAATTATACTTCATGGTTCGTAGTTCTGCTAGAATATTGAAAGATTACCCCAAACTAAAATCTATCCACTCAACAAAAATTATTTCACACTACAGACTCTTTGTGGTCAGGATCGATTTGAAATCTACCATGGTTTCAGAGAAATTATACCTCATGGTTCGTAGTTCTGATAGAATATTGAAAGACTATCCCAAACTAAAATCTATCCACTGGAGCAAAATTATTTCACACTACAGACTCATTGTGGTCAGGATCGATTTGAAATCTACCATGGTTTCAGAGAAATTATACTTCATGGTTCGTAGTTCTGCTAGAATATTGAAAGATTACCCCAAACTAAAATCTATCCACTCAACAAAAATTATTTCACACTACAGACTCATTGTGGTCAGGATCGATTTGAAATCTACCATGGTTTCAGAGAAATTATACCTCATGGTTCGTAGTTCTGCTAGAATATTGAAAGACTACCCCAAGCTAAAATCTATCCACTCAACAAAAATTCTTTCACACTACAGAATCATTGTGGTCAGGATCGATTTGAAATCTACCATGGTTTCAGAGAAATTATACTTAATGGTTCGTAGTTCTGCTAGAATATTGAAAGACTACCCCAAGCTAAAATCTATTCACTCAACAAAAATTATTTCACACTACAGACTCATTGTGGTCAGGATCGATTTGAAATCTACCATGGTTTCAGAGAAATCATACTTCATGGTTCGTAGTTCTGCTAGAATATTGAAAGACTACCCCAAACTAAAATCTATCCACTGGAGCAAAATTATTTCACACTACAGACTCATTGTGGTCAGGATCGATTTGAAATCTACCATGGTTTCAGAGAAATCATACTTCATGGTTCGTAGTTCTGCTAGAATATTGAAAGACTACCCCAAGCTAAAATCTATCCACTCAACAAAAATTATTTCACACTACAGACTCATTGTGGTCAGGATCGATTTGAAATCTACCATGGTTTCAGAGAAATCATACTTCATGGTTCGTAGTTCTGCTAGAATATTGAAAGACTACCCCAAACTAAAATCTATCCACTGGAGCAAAATTATTTCACACTACAGACTCATTGTGGTCAGGATCGATTTGAAATCTACCATGGTTTCAGAGAAATCATACTTCATGGTTCGTAGTTCTGCTAGAATATTGAAAGACTACCCCAAGCTAAAATCTATCCACTCAACAAAAATGATTTCACACTACAGACTCATTGTGGTCAGGATCGATTTGAAATCTATCATGGTTTCAGAGAAATCATACTTCATGGTTCGTAGTTCGGCTAGAATATTGAAAGACTACCCCAAACTAAAATCTATCCACTCAACAAAAATAATTTCACACTACAGACTCATTGTGGTCAGGATCGATTTGAAATCTACCATGGTTTCAGAGAAATTATACTTCATGGTTCGTAGTTCTGCTAGAATATTGAAATACTACCCCAAACTAAAATCTATCCACTCAACAATAATTATTTCACACTACAGACTAATTGTGGTCAGGATCGATTTGAAATCTACCATGGTTTCAAAGAAATTATACTTCATGGTTCGTAGTTCTGTTAGAATATTGAAAGACTACCCCAAACTAAAATCTATCCACTCAACAAAAATTATTTCACACTACAGACTCATTGTGGTCAGGATCGATTTGAAATCTACCATGGTTTCAGAGAAATTATACTTCATGGTTCGTAGTTCTGATAGAATATTGAAAGACTACCCCAAACTAAAATCTATCCACTGGAGCAAAATTATTTCACACTACAGACTCATTGTGGTCAGGATCGATTTGAAATCTACCATGGTTTCAGAGAAATTATACTTCATGGTTCGTAGTTCTGCTAGAATATTGAAAGATTACCCCAAACTAAAATCTATCCACTCAACAAAAATTATTTCACACTACAGACTCATTGTGGTCAGGATCGATTTGAAATCTACCATGGTTTCAGAGAAATTATACCTCATGGTTCGTAGTTCTGCTAGAATATTGAAAGACTACCCCAAGCTAAAATCTATCCACTCAACAAAAATTATTTCACACTGCAGAATCATTGTGGTCAGGATCGATTTGAAATCTACCATGGTTTCAGAGAAATTATACTTAATGGTTCGTAGTTCTGCTAGAATATTGAAAGACTACCCCAAGCTAAAATCTATTCACTCAACAAAAATTATTTCACACTACAGACTCATTGTGGTCAGGATCGATTTGAAATCTACCATGGTTTCAGAGAAATCATACTTCATGGTTCGTAGTTCTGCTAGAATATTGAAAGACTACCCCAAACTAAAATCTATCCACTGGAGCAAAATTATTTCACACTACAGACTCATTGTGGTCAGGATCGATTTGAAATCTACCATGGTTTCAGAGAAATCATACTTCATGGTTCGTAGTTCTGCTAGAATATTGAAAGACTACCCCAAGCTAAAATCTATCCACTCAACAAAAATTATTTCACACTACAGACTCATTGTGGTCAGGATCGATTTGAAATCTACCATGGTTTCAGAGAAATCATACTTCATGGTTCGTAGTTCTGCTAGAATATTGAAAGACTACCCCAAACTAAAATCTATCCACTGGAGCAAAATTATTTCACACTACAGACTCATTGTGGTCAGGATCGATTTGAAATCTACCATGGTTTCAGAGAAATCATACTTCATGGTTCGTAGTTCTGCTAGAATATTGAAAGACTACCCCAAGCTAAAATCTATCCACTCAACAAAAATGATTTCACACTACAGACTCATTGTGGTCAGGATCGATTTGAAATCTATCATGGTTTCAGAGAAATCATACTTCATGGTTCGTAGTTCGGCTAGAATATTGAAAGACTACCCCAAACTAAAATCTATCCACTCAACAAAAATAATTTCACACTACAGACTCATTGTGGTCAGGATCGATTTGAAATCTACCATGGTTTCAGAGAAATTATACTTCATGGTTCGTAGTTCTGCTAGAATATTGAAATACTACCCCAAACTAAAATCTATCCACTCAACAATAATTATTTCACACTACAGACTAATTGTGGTCAGGATCGATTTGAAATCTACCATGGTTTCAAAGAAATTATACTTCATGGTTCGTAGTTCTGTTAGAATATTGAAAGACTACCCCAAACTAAAATCTATCCACTCAACAAAAATTATTTCACACTACAGACTCATTGTGGTCAGGATCGATTTGAAATCTACCATGGTTTCAGAGAAATTATACTTCATGGTTCGTAGTTCTGATAGAATATTGAAAGACTACCCCTAACTAAAATC
Organism: Xylota sylvarum; assembly: GCA_905220385.1. NCBI lineage: Eukaryota > Metazoa > Arthropoda > Insecta > Diptera > Syrphidae > Xylota > Xylota sylvarum. The sequence continues at coordinate 869,638 of CAJMZQ010000065.1, forward strand.
TATCCACTCAACAAAAATTATTTCACACTACAGACTCATTGTGGTCAGGATCGATTTGAAATCTACCATGGTTTCAGAGAAATTATACCTCATGGTTCGTAGTTCTGCTAGAAAATTGAAAGACTACCCCAAGCTAAAATCTATCCACTCAACAAAAATTATTTCACACTACAGACTCATTGTGGTCAGGATCGATTTGAAATCTACCATGGTTTCAGAGAAATTATACTTCATGGTTCGTAGTTCTGATAGAATATTGAAAGACTACCCCAAACTAAAATCTATCCACTCAACAAAAATTATTTCACACTACAGACTCATTGTGGTCAGGATCGATTTGAAATCGACCATGGTTTCGGAGAAGTTATACTTCATGGTTCGTAGTTCTGATAGAATATTGAAAGACTACCCCAAACTAAAATCTATCCACTCAACAAAAATTATTTTACACTACAGATTCATTTTGGTCAGGATCGATTTGAAATCTACCATGGTTTCAGAGAAATTATACTTCATGGTTCGTAGTTCGGCTAGAATATTGAAAGACTACCCCAAACTAAAATCTATCCACTCAACAAAAATAATTTCACACTACAGACTCATTGTGGTCAGGATCGATTTGAAATCTACCATGGTTTCAGAGAAATTATACTTCATGGTTCGTAGTTCTGCTAGAATATTGAAATACTACCCCAAACTAAAATCTATCCACTCAACAATAATTATTTCACACTACAGACTAATTGTGGTCAGGATCGATTTGAAATCTACCATGGTTTCAAAGAAATTATACTTCATGGTTCGTAGTTCTGTTAGAATATTGAAAGACTACCCCTAACTAAAATCTATCCACTCAACAAAAATTATTTCACACTACAGACTCATTGTGGTCAGGATCGATTTGAAATCTACCATGGTTTCAGAGAAATTATACCTCATGGTTCGTAGTTCTGCTAGAATATTGAAAGACTACCCCAAGCTAAAATCTATCCACTCAACAAAAATTATTTCACACTACAGACTCATTGTGGTCAGGATCGATTTGAAATCTACCATGGTTTCAGAGAAATTATACTTCATGGTTCGTAGTTCTGATAGAATATTGAAAGACTACCCCAAACTAAAATCTATCCACTCAACAAAAATTATTTCACACTACAGACTCATTGTGGTCAGGATCGATTTGAAATCTACCATGGTTTCGGAGAAGTTATACTTCATGGTTCGTAGTTCTGATAGAATATTGAAAGACTACCCCAAACTAAAATCTATATACTCAACAAAATTATTTCACACTACAGACTCATTGTGGTCAGGATCGATTTGAAATCTACCATGGTTTCAGAGAAATTATACCTCATGGTTCGTAGTTCTGATAGAATATTGAAAGACTACCCCAAGCTAAAATCTATCCACTCAACAATAATTATTTTACACTACAGATTCATTTTGGTCAGGATCGATTTGAAATCTACCATGGTTTCAGAGAAATTATACTTCATGGTTCGTAGTTCTGATAGAATATTGAAAGACTACCCCAAACTAAAATCTATCCACTGGAGCAAAATTATTTCACACTACAGACTCATTGTGGTCAGGATCGATTTGAAATCTACCATGGTTTCAGAGAAATTATACTTCATGGTTCGTAGTTCTGCTAGAATATTGAAAGATTACCCCAAACTAAAATCTATCCACTCAACAAAAATTATTTTACACTACAGATTCATTTTGGTCAGGATCGATTTGAAATCTACCATGGTTTCAGAGAAATTATACTTCATGGTTCGTAGTTCTGATAGAATATTGAAAGACTACCCCAAACTAAAATCTATCCACTGGAGCAAAATTATTTCACACTACAGACTCATTGTGGTCAGGATCGATTTGAAATCTACCATGGTTTCAGAGAAATTATACTTCATGGTTCGTAGTTCTGCTAGAATATTGAAAGATTACCCCAAACTAAAATCTATCCACTCAACAAAAATTATTTCACACTACAGACTCATTGTGGTCAGGATCGATTTGAAATCTACCATGGTTTCAGAGAAATTATACCTCATGGTTCGTAGTTCTGCTAGAATATTGAAAGACTACCCCAAGCTAAAATCTATCCACTCAACAAAAATTATTTCACACTACAGACTCATTGTGGTCAGGATCGATTTGAAATCTACCATGGTTTCAGAGAAATTATACTTCATGGTTCGTAGTTCTGATAGAATATTGAAAGACTACCCCAAACTAAAATCTATCCACTCAACAAAAATTATTTCACACTACAGACTCATTGTGGTCAGGATCGATTTGAAATCTACCATGGTTTCAGAGAAATTATACTTCATGGTTCGTAGTTCTGATAGAATATTGAAAGACTACCCCAAACTAAAATCTATATACTCAACAAAATTATTTCACACTACAGACTCATTGTGGTCAGGATCGATTTGAAATCTACCATGGTTTCAGAGAAATTATACCTCATGGTTCGTAGTTCTGCTAGAATATTGAAAGACTACCCCAAGCTAAAATCTATCCACTCAACAAAAATTATTTTACACTACAGATTCATTTTGGTCAGGATCGATTTGAAATCTACCATGGTTTCAGAGAAATTATACTTCATGGTTCGTAGTTCTGATAGAATATTGAAAGACTACCCCAAACTAAAATCTATCCACTGGAGCAAAATTATTTCACACTACAGACTCATTGTGGTCAGGATCGATTTGAAATCTACCATGGTTTCAGAGAAATTATACCTCATGGTTCGTAGTTCTGCTAGAATATTGAAAGACTACCCCAAGCTAAAATCTATCCACTCAACAAAAATTATTTCACACTACAGACTCATTGTGGTCAGGATCGATTTGAAATCTACCATGGTTTCAGAGAAATTATACCTCATGGTTCGTAGTTCTGCTAGAATATTGAAAGACTACCCCAAGCTAAAATCTATCCACTCAACAAAAATTATTTTACACTACAGATTCATTTTGGTCAGGATCGATTTGAAATCTACCATGGTTTCAGAGAAATTATACTTCATGGTTCGTAGTTCTGATAGAATATTGAAAGACTACCCCAAACTAAAATCTATCCACTGGAGCAAAATTATTTCACACTAAAGACTCATTGTGGTCAGGATCGATTTGAAATCTATCATGGTTTCAGAGAAATCATACTTCATGGTTCGTAGTTCTGCTAGAATATTGAAAGACTACCCCAAGCTAAAATCTATCCACTCAACAAAAATTATTTTACACTACAGATTCATTTTGGTCAGGATCGATTTGAAATCTACCATGGTTTCAGAGAAATTATACTTCATGGTTCGTAGTTCTGACAGAATATTGAAAGACTACCCCTAACTAAAATCTATCCACTCAACAAAAATTATTTCACACTACAGACTCATTGTGGTCAGGATCGATTTGAAATCTACCATGGTTTCAAAGAAATTATACTTCATGGTTCGTAGTTCTGTTAGAATATTGAAAGACTACCCCAAACTAAAATCTATCCACTCAACAAAAATTATTTCACACTACAGACTCATTGTGGTCAGGATCGATTTGAAATCTACCATGGTTTCAGAGAAATTATACCTCATGGTTCGTAGTTCTGCTAGAATATTGAAAGACTACCCCAAGCTAAAATCTATCCACTCAACAAAAATTATTTTACACTACAGATTCATTTTGGTCAGGATCGATTTGAAATCTACCATGGTTTCAGAGAAATTATACTTCATGGTTCGTAGTTCTGATAGAATATTGAAAGACTACCCCAAACTAAAATCTATCCACTGGAGCAAAATTATTTCACACTACAGACTCATTGTGGTCAGGATCGATTTGAAATCTACCATGGTTTCAGAGAAATTATACCTCATGGTTCGTAGTTCTGCTAGAATATTGAAAGACTACCCCAAGCTAAAATCTATCCACTCAACAAAAATTATTTCACACTACAGACTCATTGTGGTCAGGATCGATTTGAAATCTACCATGGTTTCAGAGAAATTATACCTCATGGTTCGTAGTTCTGCTAGAATATTGAAAGACTACCCCAAGCTAAAATCTATCCACTCAACAAAAATTATTTTACACTACAGATTCATTTTGGTCAGGATCGATTTGAAATCTACCATGGTTTCAGAGAAATTATACTTCATGGTTCGTAGTTCTGATAGAATATTGAAAGACTACCCCAAACTAAAATCTGTCCACTGGAGCAAAATTATTTCACACTAAAGACTCATTGTGGTCAGGATCGATTTGAAATCTATCATGGTTTCAGAGAAATCATACTTCATGGTTCGTAGTTCTGCTAGAATATTGAAAGACTACCCCAAGCTAAAATCTATCCACTCAACAAAAATTATTTTACACTACAGATTCATTTTGGTCAGGATCGATTTGAAATCTACCATGGTTTCAGAGAAATTATACTTCATGGTTCGTAGTTCTGATAGAATATTGAAAGACTACCCCTAACTAAAATCTATCCACTCAACAAAAATTATTTCACACTACAGACTCATTGTGGTCAGGATCGATTTGAAATCTACCATGGTTTCAAAGAAATTATACTTCATGGTTCGTAGTTCTGTTAGAATATTGAAAGACTACCCCAAACTAAAATCTATCCACTCAACAAAAATTATTTCACACTACAGACTCATTGTGGTCAGGATCGATTTGAAATCTACCATGGTTTCAGAGAAATTATACCTCATGGTTCGTAGTTCTGATAGAATATTGAAAGACTACCCCTAACTAAAATCTATCCACTCAACAAAAATTATTTCACACTACAGACTCATTGTGGTCAGGATCGATTTGAAATCTACCATGGTTTCAGAGAAATTATACCTCATGGTTCGTAGTTCTGCTAGAATATTGAAAGACTACCCCAAGCTAAAATCTATCCACTCAACAAAAATTATTTCACACTACAGACTCATTGTGGTCAGGATCGATTTGAAATCTACCATGGTTTCAGAGAAATTATACTTCATGGTTCGTAGTTCTGATAGAATATTGAAAGACTACCCCAAACTAAAATCTATCCACTCAACAAAAATTATTTCACACTACAGACTCATTGTGGTCAGGATCGATTTGAAATCTACCATGGTTTCGGAGAAGTTATACTTCATGGTTCGTAGTTCTGATAGAATATTGAAAGACTACCCCAAACTAAAATCTATCCACTCAACAAAAATTATTTTACACTACAGATTCATTTTGGTCAGGATCGATTTGAAATCTACCATGGTTTCAGAGAAATTATACTTCATGGTTCGTAGTTCGGCTAGAATATTGAAAGACTACCCCAAACTAAAATCTATCCACTCAACAAAAATAATTTCACACTACAGACTCATTGTGGTCAGGATCGATTTGAAATCTACCATGGTTTCAGAGAAATTATACTTCATGGTTCGTAGTTCTGCTAGAATATTGAAATACTACCCCAAACTAAAATCTATCCACTCAACAAAAATTATTTCACACTACAGACTCATTGTGGTCAGGATCGATTTGAAATCTACCATGGTTTCAAAGAAATTATACTTCGTGGTTCGTAGTTCTGTTAGAATATTGAAAGACTACCCCAAACTAAAATCTATCCACTCAACAAAAATTATTTCACACTACAGACTCATTGTGGTCAGGATCGATTTGAAATCTACCATGGTTTCAGAGAAATTATACTTCATGGTTCGTAGTTCTGATAGAATATTGAAAGACTACCCCTAACTAAAATCTATCCACTCAACAAAAATTATTTCACACTACAGACTCATTGTGGTCAGGATCGATTTGAAATCTACCATGGTTTCAGAGAAATTATACCTCATGGTTCGTAGTTCTGCTAGAATATTGAAAGACTACCCCAAGCTAAAATCTATCCACTCAACAAAAATTATTTCACACTACAGACTCATTGTGGTCAGGATCGATTTGAAATCTACCATGGTTTCAGAGAAATTATACTTCATGGTTCGTAGTTCTGATAGAATATTGAAAGACTACCCCAAACTAAAATCTATCCACTCAACAAAAATTATTTCACACTACAGACTCATTGTGGTCAGGATCGATTTGAAATCTACCATGGTTTCGGAGAAGTTATACTTCATGGTTCGTAGTTCTGATAGAATATTGAAAGACTACCCCAAACTTAAATCTATATACTCAACAAAATTATTTCACACTACAGACTCATTGTGGTCAGGATCGATTTGAAATCTACCATGGTTTCAGAGAAATTATACCTCATGGTTCGTAGTTCTGATAGAATATTGAAAGACTACCCCAAGCTAAAATCTATCCACTCAACAAAAATTATTTTACACTACAGATTCATTTTGGTCAGGATCGATTTGAAATCTACCATGGTTTCAGAGAAATTATACTTCATGTTTCGTAGTTCTGATAGAATATTGAAAGACTACCCCAAACTAAAATCTATCCACTGGAGCAAAATTATTTCACACTACAGACTCATTGTGGTCAGGATCGATTTGAAATCTACCATGGTTTCAGAGAAATTATACTTCATGGTTCGTAGTTCTGCTAGAATATTGAAAGATTACCCCAAACTAAAATCTATCCACTCAACAAAAATTATTTTACACTACAGATTCATTTTGGTCAGGATCGATTTGAAATCTACCATGGTTTCAGAGAAATTATACTTCATGGTTCGTAGTTCTGATAGAATATTGAAAGACTACCCCAAACTAAAATCTATCCACTGGAGCAAAATTATTTCACACTACAGAATCATTGTGGTCAGGATCGATTTGAAATCTACCATGGTTTCAGAGAAATTATACTTCATGGTTCGTAGTTCTGCTAGAATATTGAAAGATTACCCCAAACTAAAATCTATCCACTCAACAAAAATTATTTCACACTACAGACTCATTGTGGTCAGGATCGATTTGAAATCTACCATGGTTTCAGAGAAATTATACCTCATGGTTCGTAGTTCTGCTAGAATATTGAAAGACTACCCCAAGCTAAAATCTATCCACTCAACAAAAATTATTTCACACTACAGACTCATTGTGGTCAGGATCGATTTGAAATCTACCATGGTTTCAGAGAAATTATACTTCATGGTTCGTAGTTCTGATAGAATATTGAAAGACTACCCCAAACTAAAATCTATCCACTCAACAAAAATTATTTCACACTACAGACTCATTGTGGTCAGGATCGATTTGAAATCTACCATGGTTTCAGAGAAATTATACTTCATGGTTCGTAGTTCTGATAGAATATTGAAAGACTACCCCAAACTAAAATCTATATACTCAACAAAATTATTTCACACTACAGACTCATTGTGGTCAGGATCGATTTGAAATCTACCATGGTTTCAGAGAAATTATACCTCATGGTTCGTAGTTCTGCTAGAATATTGAAAGACTACCCCAAGCTAAAATCTATCCACTCAACAAAAATTATTTTACACTACAGATTCATTTTGGTCAGGATCGATTTGAAATCTACCATGGTTTCAGAGAAATTATACTTCATGGTTCGTAGTTCTGATAGAATATTGAAAGACTACCCCAAACTAAAATCTATCCACTGGAGCAAAATTATTTCACACTACAGACTCATTGTGGTCAGGATCGATTTGAAATCTACCATGGTTTCAGAGAAATTATACCTCATGGTTCGTAGTTCTGCTAGAATATTGAAAGACTACCCCAAGCTAAAATCTATCCACTCAACAAAAATTATTTCACACTACAGACTCATTGTGGTCAGGATCGATTTGAAATCTACCATGGTTTCAGAGAAATTATACCTCATGGTTCGTAGTTCTGCTAGAATATTGAAAGACTACCCCAAGCTAAAATCTATCCACTCAACAAAAATTATTTTACACTACAGATTCATTTTGGTCAGGATCGATTTGAAATCTACCATGGTTTCAGAGAAATTATACTTCATGGTTCGTAGTTCTGATAGAATATTGAAAGACTACCCCAAACTAAAATCTATCCACTGGAGCAAAATTATTTCACACTACAGACTCATTGTGGTCAGGATCGATTTGAAATCTATCATGGTTTCAGAGAAATCATACTTCATGGTTCGTAGTTCTGCTAGAATATTGAAAGACTACCCCAAGCTAAAATCTATCCACTCAACAAAAATTATTTTACACTACAGATTCATTTTGGTCAGGATCGATTTGAAATCTACCATGGTTTCAGAGAAATTATACTTCATGGTTCGTAGTTCTGATAGAATATTGAAAGACTACCCCAAACTAAAATCTATCCACTGGAGCAAAATTATTTCACACTATAGACTCATTGTGGTCAGGATCGATTTGAAATCTATCATGGTTTCAGAGAAATCATACTTCATGGTTCGTAGTTCTGCTAGAATATTGAAAGACTACCCCAAGCTAAAATCTATCCACTCAACAAAAATTATTTCACACTACAGACTCTTTGTGGTCAGGATCGATTTGAAATCTACCATGGTTTCAGAGAAACCATACTTCATGGTTCGTAGTTCTGCTAGAATATTGAAAAACTACCCCAAGCTAAAATCTATCCACTCAACAAAAATTATTTCACACTACAGACTCATTGTGGTCAGGATCGATTTGAAATCTACCATGGTTTCAGAGAAATTATACCTCATGGTTCGTAGTTCTGCTAGAATATTGAAAGACTACCCCAAGCTAAAATCTATCCACTCAACAAAAATTATTTTACACTACAGATTCATTTTGGTCAGGATCGATTTGAAATCTACCATGGTTTCAGAGAAATTATACTTCATGGTTCGTAGTTCTGATAGAAAATTGAAATACTACCCCAAGCTAAAATCTATCCACTCAACAAAAATTATTTCACACTACAGACTCATTGTGGTCAGGATCGATTTGAAATCTACCATGGTTTCAGAGAAATTATACTTCATGGTTCGTAGTTCTGATAGAATATTGAAAGACTACCCCAAACTAAAATCTATCCACTCAACAAAAATTATTTCACACTACAGACTCATTGTGGTCAGGATCGATTTGAAATCTACCATGGTTTCAGAGAAATTATACTTCATGGTTCGTAGTTCTGATAGAATATTGAAAGACTACCCCAAACTAAAATCTATATACTCAACAAAATTATTTCACACTACAGACTCATTGTGGTCAGGATCGATTTGAAATCTACCATGGTTTCAGAGAAATTATACCTCATGGTTCGTAGTTCTGCTAGAATATTGAAAGACTACCCCAAGCTAAAATCTATCCACTCAACAAAAATTATTTTACACTACAGACTCATTGTGGTCAGGATCGATTTGAAATCTACCATGGTTTCAGAGAAATTATACCTCATGGTTCGTAGTTCTGATAGAAAATTGAAAGACTACCCCAAGCTAAAATCTATCCACTCAACAAAAATTATTTCACACTACAGACTCATTGTGGTCAGGATCGATTTGAAATCTACCATGGTTTCAGAGAAATTATACCTCATGGTTCGTAGTTCTGCTAGAATATTGAAAGACTACCCCAAGCTAAAATCTATCCACTCAACAAAAATTATTTCACACTACAGACTCATTGTGGTCAGGATCGATTTGAAATCTACCATGGTTTCAGAGAAATTATACTTCATGGTTCGTAGTTCTGATAGAAAATTGAAAGACTACCCCAAGCTAAAATCTATCCACTCAACAAAAATTATTTCACACTACAGACTCATTTTGGTCAGGATCGATTTGAAATCTACCATGGTTTCAGAGAAATTATACTTCATGGTTCGTAGTTCTGATAGAAAATTGAAAGACTACCCCAAGCTAAAATCTATCCACTCAACAAAAATTATTTCACACTACAGACTCATTGTGGTCAGGATCGATTTGAAATCTACCATGGTTTCAGAGAAATTATACTTCATGGTTCGTAGTTCTGATAGAAAATTGAAAGACTACCCCAAGCTAAAATCTATCCACTCAACAAAAATTATTTCACACTACAGACTCATTGTGGTCAGGATCGATTTGAAATCTACCATGGTTTCAGAGAAATTATACTTCATGGTTCGTAGTTCTGATAGAATATTGAAAGACTACCCCAAACTAAAATCTATCCACTGGAGCAAAATTATTTCACACTACAGACTCATTGTGGTCAGGATCGATTTGAAATCTACCATGGTTTCAGAGAAATTATACCTCATGGTTCGTAGTTCTGCTAGAATATTGAAAGACTACCCCAAGCTAAAATCTATCCACTCAACAAAAATTATTTCACACTACAGACTCATTGTGGTCAGGATCGATTTGAAATCTACCATGGTTTCAGAGAAATTATACCTCATGGTTCGTAGTTCTGCTAGAATATTGAAAGACTACCCCAAGCTAAAATCTATCCACTCAACAAAAATTATTTCACACTACAGATTCATTTTGGTCAGGATCGATTTGAAATCTACCATGGTTTCAGAGAAATTATACTTCATGGTTCGTAGTTCTGATAGAATATTGAAAGACTACCCCAAACTAAAATCTATCCACTGGAGCAAAATTATTTCACACTAAAGACTCATTGTGGTCAGGATCGATTTGAAATCTATCATGGTTTCAGAGAAATCATACTTCATGGTTCGTAGTTCTGCTAGAATATTGAAAGACTACCCCAAGCTAAAATCTATCCACTCAACAAAAATTATTTTACACTACAGATTCATTTTGGTCAGGATCGATTTGAAATCTACCATGGTTTCAGAGAAATTATACTTCATGGTTCGTAGTTCTGATAGAATATTGAAAGACTACCCCAAACTAAAATCTATCCACTGGAGCAAAATTATTTCACACTACAGACTCATTGTGGTCAGGATCGATTTGAAATCTATCATGGTTTCAGAGAAATCATACTTCATGGTTCGTAGTTCTGCTAGAATATTGAAAGACTACCCCAAGCTAAAATCTATCCACTCAACAAAAATTATTTCACACTACAGACTCTTTGTGGTCAGGATCGATTTGAAATCTACCATGGTTTCAGAGAAACCATACTTCATGGTTCGTAGTTCTGCTAGAATATTGAAAAACTACCCCAAGCTAAAATCTATCCACTCAACAAAAATTATTTCACACTACAGACTCATTGTGGTCAGGATCGATTTGAAATCTACCATGGTTTCAGAGAAATTATACCTCATGGTTCGTAGTTCTGCTAGAATATTGAAAGACTACCCCAAGCTAAAATCTATCCACTCAACAAAAATTATTTTACACTACAGATTCATTTTGGTCAGGATCGATTTGAAATCTACCATGGTTTCAGAGAAATTATACTTCATGGTTCGTAGTTCTGATAGAAAATTGAAATACTACCCCAAGCTAAAATCTATCCACTCAACAAAAATTATTTCACACTACAGACTCATTGTGGTCAGGATCGATTTGAAATCTACCATGGTTTCAGAGAAATTATACTTCATGGTTCGTAGTTCTGATAGAATATTGAAAGACTACCCCAAACTAAAATCTATCCACTCAACAAAAATTATTTCACACTACAGACTCATTGTGGTCAGGATCGATTTGAAATCTACCATGGTTTCAGAGAAATTATACTTCATGGTTCGTAGTTCTGATAGAATATTGAAAGACTACCCCAAACTAAAATCTATATACTCAACAAAATTATTTCACACTACAGACTCATTGTGGTCAGGATCGATTTGAAATCTACCATGGTTTCAGAGAAATTATACCTCATGGTTCGTAGTTCTGCTAGAATATTGAAAGACTACCCCAAGCTAAAATCTATCCACTCAACAAAAATTATTTTACACTACAGACTCATTGTGGTCAGGATCGATTTGAAATCTACCATGGTTTCAGAGAAATTATACCTCATGGTTCGTAGTTCTGATAGAAAATTGAAAGACTACCCCAAGCTAAAATCTATCCACTCAACAAAAATTATTTCACACTACAGACTCATTGTGGTCAGGATCGATTTGAAATCTACCATGGTTTCAGAGAAATTATACCTCATGGTTCGTAGTTCTGCTAGAATATTGAAAGACTACCCCAAGCTAAAATCTATCCACTCAACAAAAATTATTTCACACTACAGACTCATTGTGGTCAGGATCGATTTGAAATCTACCATGGTTTCAGAGAAATTATACTTCATGGTTCGTAGTTCTGATAGAAAATTGAAAGACTACCCCAAGCTAAAATCTATCCACTCAACAAAAATTATTTCACACTACAGACTCATTTTGGTCAGGATCGATTTGAAATCTACCATGGTTTCAGAGAAATTATACTTCATGGTTCGTAGTTCTGATAGAATATTGAAAGACTACCCCAAGCTAAAATCTATCCACTCAACAAAAATTATTTCACACTACAGACTCATTGTGGTCAGGATCGATTTGAAATCTACCATGGTTTCAGAGAAATTATACTTCATGGTTCGTAGTTCTGATAGAAAATTGAAAGACTACCCCAAGCTAAAATCTATCCACTCAACAAAAATTATTTCACACTACAGACTCATTTTGGTCAGGATCGATTTGAAATCTACCATGGTTTCAGAGAAATTATACTTCATGGTTCGTAGTTCTGATAGAATATTGAAAGACTACCCCAAACTAAAATCTATCCACTGGAGCAAAATTATTTCACACTACAGACTCATTGTGGTCAGGATCGATTTGAAATCTACCATGGTTTCAGAGAAATTATACCTCATGGTTCGTAGTTCTGCTAGAATATTGAAAGACTACCCCAAGCTAAAATCTATCCACTCAACAAAAATTATTTCACACTACAGACTCATTGTGGTCAGGATCGATTTGAAATCTACCATGGTTTCAGAGAAATTATACCTCATGGTTCGTAGTTCTGCTAGAATATTGAAAGACTACCCCAAGCTAAAATCTATCCACTCAACAAAAATTATTTCACACTACAGATTCATTTTGGTCAGGATCGATTTGAAATCTACCATGGTTTCAGAGAAATTATACTTCATGGTTCGTAGTTCTGATAGAATATTGAAAGACTACCCCAAACTAAAATCTATCCACTGGAGCAAAATTATTTCACACTAAAGACTCATTGTGGTCAGGATCGATTTGAAATCTATCATGGTTTCAGAGAAATCATACTTCATGGTTCGTAGTTCTGCTAGAATATTGAAAGACTACCCCAAGCTAAAATCTATCCACTCAACAAAAATTATTTTACACTACAGATTCATTTTGGTCAGGATCGATTTGAAATCTACCATGGTTTCAGAGAAATTATACTTCATGGTTCGTAGTTCTGATAGAATATTGAAAGACTACCCCAAACTAAAATCTATCCACTGGAGCAAAATTATTTCACACTACAGACTCATTGTGGTCAGGATCGATTTGAAATCTATCATGGTTTCAGAGAAATCATACTTCATGATTCGTAGTTCTGCTAGAATATTGAAAGACTACCCCAAGCTAAAATCTATCCACTCAACAAAAATTATTTCACACTACAGACTCTTTGTGGTCAGGATCGATTTGAAATCTACCATGGTTTCAGAGAAACCATACTTCATGGTTCGTAGTTCTGCTAGAATATTGAAAGACTACCCCAAGCTAAAATCTATCCACTCAACAAAAATTATTTCACACTACAGACTCATTGTGGTCAGGATCGATTTGAAATCTACCATGGTTTCAGAGAAATTATACCTCATGGTTCGTAGTTCTGCTAGAATATTGAAAGACTACCCCAAGCTAAAATCTATCCACTCAACAAAAATTATTTCACACTACAGATTCATTTTGGTCAGGATCGATTTGAAATCTACCATGGTTTCAGAGAAATTATACTTCATGGTTCGTAGTTCTGATAGAAAATTGAAAGACTACCCCAAGCTAAAATCTATCCACTCAACAAAAATTATTTCACACTACAGACTCATTGTGGTCAGGATCGATTTGAAATCTACCATGGTTTCAGAGAAATTATACTTCATGGTTCGTAGTTCTGATAGGATATTGAAAGACTACCCCAAACTAAAATCTATCCACTCAACAAAAATTATTTCACACTACAGACTCATTGTGGTCAGGATCGATTTGAAATCTACCATGGTTTCAGAGAAATTATACTTCATGGTTCGTAGTTCTGATAGAATATTGAAAGGCTACCCCAAACTAAAATCTATATACTCAACAAAATTATTTCACACTACAGACTCATTGTGGTCAGGATCGATTTGAAATCTACCATGGTTTCAGAGAAATTATACCTCATGGTTCGTAGTTCTGCTAGAATATTGAAAGACTACCCCAAGCTAAAATCTATCCACTCAACAAAAATTATTTTACACTACAGACTCATTGTGGTCAGGATCGATTTGAAATCTACCATGGTTTCAGAGAAATTATACCTCATGGTTCGTAGTTCTGATAGAAAATTGAAAGACTACCCCAAGCTAAAATCTATTCACTCAACAAAAATTATTTCACACTACAGACTCATTGTGGTCAGGATCGATTTGAAATCTACCATGGTTTCAGAGAAATTATACTTCATGGTTCGTAGTTCTGATAGAAAATTGAAAGACTACCCCAAGCTAAAATCTATCCACTCAACAAAAATTATTTCACACTACAGACTCATTTTGGTCAGGATCGATTTGAAATCTACCATGGTTTCAGAGAAATTATACTTCATGGTTCGTAGTTCTGATAGAAAATTGAAAGACTACCCCAAGCTAAAATCTATCCACTCAACAAAAATTATTTCACACTACAGACTCATTGTGGTCAGGATCGATTTGAAATCTACCATGGTTTCAGAGAAATTATACTTCATGGTTCGTAGTTCTGATAGAATATTGAAAGACTACCCCAAACTAAAATCTATCCACTGGAGCAAAATTATTTCACACTACAGACTCATTGTGGTCAGGATCGATTTGAAATCTACCATGGTTTCAGAGAAATTATACCTCATGGTTCGTAGTTCTGCTAGAATATTGAAAGACTACCCCAAGCTAAAATCTATCCACTCAACAAAAATTATTTCACACTACAGACTCATTGTGGTCAGGATCGATTTGAAATCTACCATGGTTTCAGAGAAATTATACCTCATGGTTCGTAGTTCTGCTAGAATATTGAAAGACTACCCCAAGCTAAAATCTATCCACTCAACAAAAATTATTTCACACTACAGATTCATTTTGGTCAGGATCGATTTGAAATCTACCATGGTTTCAGAGAAATTATACTTCATGGTTCGTAGTTCTGATAGAATATTGAAAGACTACCCCAAACTAAAATCTATCCACTGGAGCAAAATTATTTCACACTAAAGACTCATTGTGGTCAGGATCGATTTGAAATCTATCATGGTTTCAGAGAAATCATACTTCATGGTTCGTAGTTCTGCTAGAATATTGAAAGACTACCCCAAGCTAAAATCTATCCACTCAACAAAAATTATTTTACACTACAGACTCATTTTGGTCAGGATCGATTTGAAATCTACCATGGTTTCAGAGAAATTATACTTCATGGTTCGTAGTTCTGATAGAATATTGAAAGACTACCCCAAACTAAAATCTATCCACTGGAGCAAAATTATTTCACACTACAGACTCATTGTGGTCAGGATCGATTTGAAATCTATCATGGTTTCAGAGAAATCATACTTCATGGTTCGTAGTTCTGCTAGAATATTGAAAGACTACCCCAAGCTAAAATCTATCCACTCAACAAAAATTATTTCACACTACAGACTCTTTGTGGTCAGGATCGATTTGAAATCTACCATGGTTTCAGAGAAACCATACTTCATGGTTCGTAGTTCTGCTAGAATATTGAAAGACTACCCCAAGCTAAAATCTATCCACTCAACAAAAATTATTTCACACTACAGACTCATTGTGGTCAGGATCGATTTGAAATCTACCATGGTTTCAGAGAAATTATACCTCATGGTTCGTAGTTCTGCTAGAATATTGAAAGACTACCCCAAGCTAAAATCTATCCACTCAACAAAAATTATTTTACACTACAGATTCATTTTGGTCAGGGTCGATTTGAAATCTACCATGGTTTCAGAGAAATTATACTTCATGGTTCGTAGTTCTGATAGAAAATTGAAAGACTACCCCAAACTAAAATCTATCCACTGGAGCAAAATTATTTCACACTACAGACTCATTGTGGTCAGGATCGATTTGAAATCTACCATGGTTTCAGAGAAATTATACTTCATGGTTCGTAGTTCTGCTAGAATATTGAAAGATTACCCCAAACTAAAATCTATCCACTCAACAAAAATTATTTCACACTACAGACTCTTTGTGGTCAGGATCGATTTGAAATCTACCATGGTTTCAGAGAAATTATACCTCATGGTTGGTAGTTCTGCTAGAATATTGAAAGACTACCCCAAGCTAAAATCTATCCACTCAACAAAAATTATTTTACACTACAGATTCATTTTGGTCAGGATCGATTTGAAATCTACCATGGTTTCAGAGAAATTATACTTCATGGTTCGTAGTTCTGATAGAATATTGAAAGACTACCCCAAACTAAAATCTATATACTCAACAAAATTATTTTACACTACAGACTCATTTTGGTCAGGATCGATTTAAAAACTACCATGGTTTCAGAGAAATTATACTTCATGGTTCGTAGTTCTGCTAGAATATTGAAAGATTACCCCAAACTAAAATCTATCCACTCAACAAAAATTATTTCACACTACAGACTCTTTGTGGTCAGGATCGATTTGAAATCTACCATGGTTTCAGAGAAATCATACTTCATGGTTCGTAGTTCTGCTAGAATATTGAAAGACTACCCCAAGCTAAAATCTATCCACTCAACAAAAATTATTTCACACTACAGACTCATTGTGGTCAGGATCGATTTGAAATCTACCATGGTTTCAGAGAAATCATACTTCATGGTTCGTAGTTCTGCTAGAATATTGAAAGACTACCCCAAACTAAAATCTATCCACTGGAGCAAAATTATTTCACACTACAGACTCATTGTGGTCAGGATCGATTTGAAATCTACCATGGTTTCAGAGAAATCATACTTCATGGTTCGTAGTTCTGATAGAATATTGAAAGACTACCCCAAACTAAAATCTATATACTCAACAAAAATTATTTCACACTACAGAATCATTGTGGTCAGGATCGATTTGAAATCTACCATGGTTTCAGAGAAATCGTACTTCATGGTTCGTAGTTCGGCTAGAATATTAAAAGACTACCCCAAACTAAAATCTATCCACTCAACAAAAATTATTTCACACTACAGACTCATTGTGGTCAGGATCGATTTGAAATCTACCATGGTTTCAGAGAAATTATACCTCATGGTTCGTAGTTCTGCTAGAATATTGAAAGACTACCCCAAGCTAAAATCTATCCACTCAACAAAAATTATTTTACACTACAGATTCATTTTGGTCAGGATCGATTTGAAATCTACCATGGTTTCAGAGAAATTATACTTCATGGTTCGTAGTTCTGATAGAATATTGAAAGACTACCCCAAACTAAAATCTATCCACTGGAGCAAAATTATTTCACACTACAGACTCATTGTGGTCAGGATCGATTTGAAATCTACCATGGTTTCAGAGAAATTATACCTCATGGTTCGTAGTTCTGCTAGAATATTGAAAGACTACCCCAAGCTAAAATCTATCCACTCAACAAAAATTATTTCACACTACAGACTCATTGTGGTCAGGATCGATTTGAAATCTACCATGGTTTCAGAGAAATTATACCTCATGGTTCGTAGTTCTGCTAGAATATTGAAAGACTACCCCAAGCTAAAATCTATCCACTCAACAAAAATTATTTTACACTACAGATTCATTTTGGTCAGGATCGATTTGAAATCTACCATGGTTTCAGAGAAATTATACTTCATGGTTCGTAGTTCTGATAGAATATTGAAAGACTACCCCAAACTAAAATCTATCCACTGGAGCAAAATTATTTCACACTAAAGACTCATTGTGGTCAGGATCGATTTGAAATCTATCATGGTTTCAGAGAAATCATACTTCATGGTTCGTAGTTCTGCTAGAATATTGAAAGACTACCCCAAGCTAAAATCTATCCACTCAACAAAAATTATTTTACACTACAGATTCATTTTGGTCAGGATCGATTTGAAATCTACCATGGTTTCAGAGAAATTATACTTCATGGTTCGTAGTTCTGATAGAATATTGAAAGACTACCCCAAACTAAAATCTATCCACTGGAGCAAAATTATTTCACACTACAGACTCATTGTGGTCAGGATCGATTTGAAATCTATCATGGTTTCAGAGAAATCATACTTCATGGTTCGTAGTTCTGCTAGAATATTGAAAGACTACCCCAAACTAAAATCTATCCACTCAACAAAAATTATTTCACACTACAGACTCATTGTGGTCAGGATCGATTTGAAATCTATCATGGTTTCAGAGAAATCATACTTCATGGTTCGTAGTTCGGCTAGAATATTGAAAGACTACCCCAAACTAAAATCTATCCACTCAACAAAAATAATTTCACACTACAGACTCATTGTGGTCAGGATCGATTTGAAATCTACCATGGTTTCAGAGAAATTATACTTCATGGTTCGTAGTTCTGCTAGAATATTGAAATACTACCCCAAACTAAAATCTATCCACTCAACAATAATTATTTCACACAACAGACTAATTGTGGTCAGGATCGATTTGAAATCTACCATGGTTTCAAAGAAATTATACTTCATGGTTCGTAGTTCTGTTAGAATATTGAAAGACTACCCCAAACTAAAATCTATCCACTCAACAAAAATTATTTCACACTACAGACTCATTGTGGTCAGGATCGATTTGAAATCTACCATGGTTTCAGAGAAATTATACTTCATGGTTCGTAGTTCTGATAGAATATTGAAAGACTACCCCTAACTAAAATCTATCCACTCAACAAAAATTATTTCACACTACAGACTCATTGTGGTCAGGATCGATTTGAAATCTACCATGGTTTCAGAGAAATTATACCTCATGGTTCGTAGTTCTGCTAGAATATTGAAAGACTACCCCAAGCTAAAATCTATCCACTCAACAAAAATTATTTCACACTACAGACTCATTGTGGTCAGGATCGATTTGAAATCTACCATGGTTTCAGAGAAATTATACTTCATGGTTCGTAGTTCTGATAGAATATTGAAAGACTACCCCAAACTAAAATCTATCCACTCAACAAAAATTATTTCACACTACAGACTCATTGTGGTCAGGATCGATTTGAAATCTACCATGGTTTCGGAGAAGTTATACTTCATGGTTCGTAGTTCTGATAGAATATTGAAAGACTACCCCAAACTAAAATCTATATACTCAACAAAATTATTTCACATTACAGACTCATTTTGGTCAGGATCGATTTGAAATCTACCATGGTTTCAGAGAAATTATACCTCATGGTTCGTAGTTCTGCTAGAATATTGAAAGACTACCCCAAGCTAAAATCTATCCACTCAACAAAAATTATTTTACACTACAGATTCATTTTGGTCAGGATCGATTTGAAATCTACCATGGTTTCAGAGAAATTATACTTCATGGTTCGTAGTTCAGATAGAATATTGAAAGACTACCCCAAACTAAAATCTATATACTCAACAAAATTATTTTACACTACAGACTCATTGTGGTCAGGATCGATTTGAAATCTACCATGGTTTCAGAGAAATCATACTTCATGGTTCGTAGTTCTGATAGAATATTGAAAGACTACCCCAAACTAAAATCTATATACTCAACAAAATTATTTCACACTACAGACTCATTGTGGTCAGGATCGATTTGAAATCTACCATGGTTTCAGAGAAATTATACCTCATGGTTCGTAGTTCTGCTAGAATATTGAAAGACTACCCCAAGCTAAAATCTATCCGTTCAACAAAAATTATTTTACACTACAGATTCATTTTGGTCAGGATCGATTTGAAATCTACCATGGTTTCAGAGAAGTTATACTTCATGGTTCGTAGTTCTGATAGAATATTGAAAGACTACCCCAAACTAAAATCTATATACTCAACAAAATTATTTCACACTACAGACTCATTGTGGTCAGGATCGATTTGAAATCTACCATGGTTTCAGAGAAATTATACTTCATGGTTCGTAGTTCTGCTAGAATATTGAAAGATTACCCCAAACTAAAATCTATCCACTCAACAAAAATTATTTCACACTACAGACTCATTGTGGTCAGGATCGATTTGAAATCTACCATGGTTTCAGAGAAATTATACCTCATGGTTCGTAGTTCTGCTAGAATATTGAAAGACTACCCCAAGCTAAAATCTATCCACTCAACAAAAATTATTTTACACTACAGATTCATTTTGGTCAGGATCGATTTGAAATCTACCATGGTTTCAGAGAAATTATACTTCATGGTTCGTAGTTCTGATAGAATATTGAAAGACTACCCCAAACTAAAATCTATATACTCAACAAAATTATTTTACACTACAGACTCATTTTGGTCAGGATCGATTTAAAAACTACCATGGTTTCAGAGAAATTATACTTCATGGTTCGTAGTTCTGCTAGAATATTAAAAGACTACCCCAAACTAAAACCTATATACTCAACAAAAATTATTTCACACTAAAGACTCATTGTGGTCAGGATCGATTTGAAATCTACCATGGTTTCAGAGAAATTATACTTCATGGTTCGTAGTTCTGATAGAATATTGAAAGACTACCCCAAACTAAAATCTATCCACTGGAGCAAAATTATTTCACACTACAGACTCATTGTGGTCAGGATCGATTTGAAATCTACCATGGTTTCAGAGAAATCATACTTCATGGTTCGTAGTTCTGCTAGAATATTGAAAGACTACCCCAAACTAAAATCTATCCACTCAACAAAAATTATTTTACACTACAGACTCATTGTGGTCAGGATCGATTTGAAATCTACAATGGTTTCAGAGAAATCATACTTCATGGTTCGTAGTTCTGATAGAATATTGAAAGACTACCCCAAACTAAAATCTATATACTCAACAAAAATTATTTCACACTACAGACTCATTTTGGTCAGGATCGATTTGAAATCTACCATGGTTTCAGAGAAATTATACTTCATGGTTCGTAGTTCTGCTAGAATATTGAAAGACTACCCCAAACTAAAATCTATCCACTCAACAAAAATTATTTTACACTACAGACTCATTTTGGTCAGGATCGATTTAAAAACTACCATGGTTTCAGAGAAATTATACTTCATGGTTCGTAGTTCTGATAGAATATTGAAAGACTACCCCAAACTAAAATCTATCCACTGGAGCAAAACTATTTCACACTACAGACTCATTGTGGTCAGGATCGATTTGAAATCTACCATGGTTTCAGAGAAATTATACTTCATGGTTCGTAGTTCTGATAGAATATTGAAAGACTACCCCAAACTAAAATCTATATACTCAACAAAATTATTTCACACTACAGACTCATTGTGGTCAGGATCGATTTGAAATCTACCATGGTTTCCGAGAAATTATACTTCATGGTTCGTAGTTCTGATAGAATATTGAAAGACTACCCCAAACTAAAATCTATCCACTGGAGCAAAATTATTTCACACTAAAGACTCATTGTGGTCAGGATCGATTTGAAATCTACCATGGTTTCAGAGAAGTTATACTTCATGGTTCGTAGTTCTGATAGAATATTGAAAGACTACCCCAAACTAAAATCTATATACTGAACAAAATTATTTTACACTACAGACTCATTTTGGTCAGGATCGATTTAAAAACTACCATGGTTTCCGAGAAATTATACTTCATGGTTCGTAGTTCTGCTAGAATATTAAAAGACTACCCCAAACTAAAATCTATATACTCAACAAAAATTATTTCACACTAAAGACTCATTGTGGTCAGGATCGATTTGAAATCTACCATGGTTTCAGAGAAATTATACTTCATGATTCGTAGTTCTGATAGAATATTGAAAGACTACCCCAAACTAAAATCTATCCACTCAACAAAAATTATTTCACACTACAGACTCATTGTGGTCAGGATCGATTTGAAATCTACCATGGTTTCAGAGAAATTATACTTCATGGTTCGTAGTTCTGATAGAATATTGAAAGACTACCCCAAACTAAAATCTATATACTCAACAAAAATTATTTCACATTACAGACTCATTTTGGTCAGGATCGATTTGAAATCTACCATGGTTTCAGAGAAATCATACTTCATGGTTCGTAGTTCTGCTAGAATATTGAAAGACTACCCCAAACTAAAATCTATCCACTCAACAAAAATTATTTCACACTACAGACTCATTGTGGTCAGGATCGATTTGAAATCTACCATGGTTTCAGAGAAATTATACTTCATGGTTCGTAGTTCTGATAGAATATTGAAAGACTACCCCAAACTAAAATCTATATACTCAACAAAAATTATTTCACACTACAGACTCATTTTGGTCAGGATCGATTTGAAATCTACCATGGTTTCAGAGAAATCATACTTCATGGTTCGTAGTTCTGCTAGAATATTGAAAGACTACCCCAAACTAAAATCTATCCACTCAACAAAAATTATTTCACACTACAGACTCATTGTGGTCAGGATCGATTTGAAATCTACCATGGTTTCAGAGAAATTATACTTCATGGTTCGTAGTTCTGATAGAATATTGAAAGACTACCAAAAACTAAAATCTATATACTCAACAAAAATTATTTCACACTACAGACTCATTTTGGTCAGGATCGATTTGAAATCTACCATGGTTTCAGAGAAATCATACTTCATGGTTCGTAGTTCTGCTAGAATATTGAAAGACTACCCCAAACTAAAATCTATCCACTCAACAAAAATTATTTTACACTACAGAATCATTTTGGTCAGGATCGATTTGAAATCTACAATGGTTTCAGAGAAATCATACTTCATGGTTCGTAGTTCTGCTAGAATATTGAAAGACTACCCCAAACTAAAATCTATCCACTGGAGCAAAATTATTTCACACTACAGACTCATTGTGGTCAGGATCGATTTGAAATCTACCATTTTTTCAGAGAAATTATACTTCATGGTTCGTAGTTCTGATAGAATATTGAAAGACTACCCCAAACTAAAATCTATATACTCAACAAAAATTATTTTACACTACAGACTCATTTTGGTCAGGATCGATTTGAAATCTACCATGGTTTCAGAGAAATCATACTTCATGGTTCGTAGTTCTGCTAGAATATTGAAAGACTACCCCAAACTAAAATCTATATACTCAACAAAAATTATTTCACACTACAGACTCATTTTGGTCAGGATCGATTTGAAATCTACCATGGTTTCAGAGAAATCATACTTCATGGTTCGTAGTTCTGCTAGAATATTGAAAGACTACCCCAAACTAAAATCTATCCACTCAACAAAAATTATTTTACACTACAGACTCATTGTGGTCAGGATCGATTTGAAATCTACCATGGTTTCAGAGAAATCATACTTCATGGTTCGTAGTTCTGCTAGAATATTGCAAGACTACCCCAAACTAAAATCTATCCACTCAACAAAAATTATTTCACACTACAGAATCATTGTGGTCAGGATCGATTTGAAATCTACCATAGTTTCAGAGAAATCATACTTCATGGTTCGTAGTTCTGATAGAATATTGAAAGACTACCCCAAACTAAAATCTATATACTCAACAAAAATTATTTTACACTACAGACTCATTTTGGTCAGGATCGATTTGAAATCTACCATGGTTTCAGAGAAATCATACTTCATGGTTCGTAGTTCTGCTAGAATATTGAAAGACTACCCCAAACTAAAATCTATATACTCAACAAAAATTATTTCACACTACAGAATCATTGTGGTCAGGATCGATTTGAAATCTACCATAGTTTCAGAGAAATCATACTTCATGGTTCGTAGTTCTGATAGAATATTGCAAGACTACCCCAAACTAAAATCTATCCACTCAGCAAAAATTATTTGACACTACAGAATCATTGTGGTCAGGATCGACTTGAAATCTACCATAGTTTCAGAGAAATCATACTTCATGGTTCGTAGTTCTGCTAGAATATTGAAAGACTACCCCAAACTAAAATCTATCCACTCAACAAAAATTATTTGACACTACAGAATCATTGTGGTCAGGATCGACTTGAAATCTACCATAGTTTCAGAGAAATCATACTTCATGGTTCGTAGTTCTGATAGAATATTGCAATACTACCCCAAACTAAAATCTATCCACTCAGCAAAAATTATTTCACACTACAGAATCATTGTGGTCAGGATCGATTTGAAATCTACCATAGTTTCAGAGAAATCATACTTCATGGTTCGTAGTTCTGATAGAATATTGAAAGACTACCCCAAACTAAAATCTATATACTCAACAAAAATTATTTTACACTACAGACTCATTTTGGTCAGGATCGATTTGAAATCTACCATGGTTTCAGAATAATCATACTTCATGGTTCGTAGTTCTGCTAGAATATTGCAAGACTACCCCAAACTAAAATCTATCCACTCAACAAAAATTATTTCACGTAACAGAATCATTGTGGTCAGGATCGATTTGAAATCTACCATAGTTTCAGAGAAATCATACTTCATGGTTCGTAGTTCTAATAGAATATTGAAAGACTACCCCAAACTAAAATCTATATACTCAACAAAAATTATTTCACACTACAGACGCATTTTGGTCAGGATCGATTTGAAATCTACCATGGTTTCAGAGAAATCATACTTCATGGTTCGTAGTTCTGCTAGAATATTGAAAGACTACCCCAAACTAAAATCTATCCACTCAACAAAAATTATTTTACACTACAGATTCATTTTGGTCAGGATCGATTTGAAATCTACCATGGTTTCAGAGAAATTATACTTCATGGTTCGTAGTTCAGATAGAATATTGAAAGACTACCCCAAACTAAAATCTATATACTCAACAAAATTATTTTACACTACAGACTCATTGTGGTCAGGATCGATTTGAAATCTACCATGGTTTCAGAGAAATTATACTTCATGGTTCGTAGTTCTGATAGAATATTGAAAGACTACCCCAAACTAAAATCTATATACTCAACAAAATTATTTCACACTACAGACTCATTGTGGTCAGGATCGATTTGAAATCTACCATGGTTTCAGAGAAATTATACCTCATGGTTCGTAGTTCTGCTAGAATATTGAAAGACTACCCCAAGCTAAAATCTATCCACTCAACAAAAATTATTTTACACTACAGATTCATTTTGGTCAGGATCGATTTGAAATCTACCATGGTTTCAGAGAAATCATACTTCATGGTTCGTAGTTCTGCTAGAATATTGAAAGACTACCCCAAGCTAAAATCTATCCACTCAACAAAAATTATTTCACACTACAGACTCTTTGTGGTCAGGATCGATTTGAAATCTACCATGGTTTCAGAGAAATCATACTTCATGGTTCGTAGTTCTGCTAGAATATTGAAAGACTACCCCAAGCTAAAATCTATCCACTCAACAAAAATTATTTCACACTACAGACTCATTGTGGTCAGGATCGATTTGAAATCTACCATGGTTTCAGAGAAATTATACCTCATGGTTCGTAGTTCTGCTAGAATATTGAAAGACTACCCCAAGCTAAAATCTATCCACTCAACAAAAATTATTTTACACTACAGATTCATTTTGGTCAGGATCGATTTGAAATCTACCATGGTTTCAGAGAAATTATACTTCATGGTTCGTAGTTCAGATAGAATATTGAAAGACTACCCCAAACTAAAATCTATATACTCAACAAAATTATTTTACACTACAGACTCATTGTGGTCAGGATCGATTTGAAATCTACCATGGTTTCAGAGAAATCATACTTCATGGTTCGTAGTTCTGATAGAATATTGAAAGACTACCCCAAACTAAAATCTATATACTCAACAAAATTATTTCACACTACAGACTCATTGTGGTCAGGATCGATTTGAAATCTACCATGGTTTCAGAGAAATTATACCTCATGGTTCGTAGTTCTGCTAGAATATTGAAAGACTACCCCAAGCTAAAATCTATCCGTTCAACAAAAATTATTTTACACTACAGATTCATTTTGGTCAGGATCGATTTGAAATCTACCATGGTTTCAGAGAAGTTATACTTCATGGTTCGTAGTTCTGCTAGAATATTGAAAGACTACCCCAAGCTAAAATCTATCCACTCAACAAAAATTATTTTACACTACAGATTCATTTTGGTCAGGATCGATTTGGAATCTACCATGGTTTCAGAGAAATTATACTTCATGGTTCGTAGTTCTGATAGAATATTGAAAGACTACCCCAAACTAAAATCTATATACTCAACAAAATTATTTCACACTACAGACTCATTGTGGTCAGGATCGATTTGAAATCTACCATGGTTTCAGAGAAATTATACTTCATGGTTCGTAGTTCTGCTAGAATATTGAAAGATTACCCCAAACTAAAATCTATCCACTCAACAAAAATTATTTCACACTACAGACTCATTGTGGTCAGGATCGATTTGAAATCTACCATGGTTTCAGAGAAATTATAATTCATGGTTCGTAGTTCTGCTAGAATATTGAAAGACTACCCCAAGCTAAAATCTATCCACTCAACAAAAATTATTTTACACTACAGATTCATTTTGGTCAGGATCGATTTGAAATCTACCATGGTTTCAGAGAAATTATACTTCATGGTTCGTAGTTCTGATAGAATATTGAAAGACTACCCCAAACTAAAATCTATATACTCAACAAAATTATTTTACACTACAGACTCATTTTGGTCAGGATCGATTTAAAAACTACCATGGTTTCAGAGAAATTATACTTCATGGTTCGTAGTTCTGCTAGAATATTAAAAGACTACCCCAAACTAAAACCTATATACTCAACAAAAATTATTTCACACTAAAGACTCATTGTGGTCAGGATCGATTTGAAATCTACCATGGTTTCAGAGAAATTATACTTCATGGTTCGTAGTTCTGATAGAATATTGAAAGACTACCCCAAACTAAAATCTATCCACTGGAGCAAAATTATTTCACACTACAGACTCATTGTGGTCAGGATCGATTTGAAATCTACCATGGTTTCAGAGAAATCATACTTCATGGTTCGTAGTTCTGCTAGAATATTGAAAGACTACCCCAAACTAAAATCTATCCACTCAACAAAAATTATTTTACACTACAGAATCATTTTGGTCAGGATCGATTTGAAATCTACAATGGTTTCAGAGAAATCATACTTCATGGTTCGTAGTTCTGATAGAATATTGAAAGACTACCCCAAACTAAAATCTATATACTCAACAAAAATTATTTCACACTACAGACTCATTTTGGTCAGGATCGATTTGAAATCTACCATGGTTTCAGAGAAATTATACTTCATGGTTCGTAGTTCTGCTAGAATATTGAAAGACTACCCCAAACTAAAATCTATCCACTCAACAAAAATTATTTTACACTACAGACTCATTTTGGTCAGGATCGATTTAAAAACTACCATGGTTTCAGAGAAATTATACTTCATGGTTCGTAGTTCTGATAGAATATTGAAAGACTACCCCAAACTAAAATCTATCCACTGGAGCAAAATTATTTCACACTACAGACTCATTGTGGTCAGGATCGATTTGAAATCTACCATGGTTTCAGAGAAATTATACTTCATGGTTCGTAGTTCTGATAGAATATTGAAAGACTACCCCAAACTAAAATCTATATACTCAACAAAATTATTTCACACTACAGACTCATTGTGGTCAGGATCGATTTGAAATCTACCATGGTTTCCGAGAAATTATACTTCATGGTTCGTAGTTCTGATAGAATATTGAAAGACTACCCCAAACTAAAATCTATCCACTGGAGCAAAATTATTTCACACTAAAGACTCATTGTGGTCAGGATCGATTTGAAATCTACCATGGTTTCAGAGAAGTTATACTTCATGGTTCGTAGTTCTGATAGAATATTGAAAGACTACCCCAAACTAAAATCTATATACTGAACAAAATTATTTTACACTACAGACTCATTTTGCTCAGGATCGATTTAAAAACTACCATGGTTTCCGAGAAATTATACTTCATGGTTCGTAGTTCTGCTAGAATATTAAAAGACTACCCCAAACTAAAATCTATATACTCAACAAAAATTATTTCACACTAAAGACTCATTGTGGTCAGGATCGATTTGAAATCTACCATGGTTTCAGAGAAATTATACTTCATGATTCGTAGTTCTGATAGAATATTGAAAGACTACCCCAAACTAAAATCTATCCACTCAACAAAAATTATTTCACACTACAGACTCATTGTGGTCAGGATCGATTTGAAATCTACCATGGTTTCAGAGAAATTATACTTCATGGTTCGTAGTTCTGATAGAATATTGAAAGACTACCCCAAACTAAAATCTATATACTCAACAAAAATTATTTCACATTACAGACTCATTTTGGTCAGGATCGATTTGAAATCTACCATGGTTTCAGAGAAATCATACTTCATGGTTCGTAGTTCTGCTAGAATATTGAAAGACTACCCCAAACTAAAATCTATCCACTCAACAAAAATTATTTCACACTACAGACTCATTGTGGTCAGGATCGATTTGAAATCTACCATGGTTTCAGAGAAATTATACTTCATGGTTCGTAGTTCTGATAGAATATTGAAAGACTACCCCAAACTAAAATCTGTATACTCAACAAAAATTATTTCACACTACAGACTCATTTTGGTCAGGATCGATTTGAAATCTACCATGGTTTCAGAGAAATCATACTTCATGGTTCGTAGTTCTGCTAGAATATTGAAAGACTACCCCAAACTAAAATCTATCCACTCAACAAAAATTATTTTACACTACAGACTCATTGTGGTCAGGATCGATTTGAAATCTACCATGGTTTCAGAGAAATTATACTTCATGGTTCGTAGTTCTGATAGAATATTGAAAGACTACCAAAAACTAAAATCTATATACTCAACAAAAATTATTTCACACTACAGACTCATTTTGGTCAGGATCGATTTGAAATCTACCATGGTTTCCGAGAAATTATACTTCATGGTTCGTAGTTCTGATAGAATATTGAAAGACTACCCCAAACTAAAATCTATCCACTGGAGCAAAATTATTTCACACTAAAGACTCATTGTGGTCAGGATCGATTTGAAATCTACCATGGTTTCAGAGAAGTTATACTTCATGGTTCGTAGTTCTGATAGAATATTGAAAGACTACCAAAAACTAAAATCTATATACTCAACAAAAATTATTTCACACTACAGACTCATTGTGGTCAGGATCGATTTGAAATCTACCATGGTTTCAGAGAAATTATACTTCATGGTTCGTAGTTCTGATAGAATATTGAAAGACTACCCCAAACTAAAATCTATATACTCAACAAAATTATTTCACACTACAGACTCATTGTGGTCAGGATCGATTTGAAATCTACCATGGTTTCCGAGAAATTATACTTCATGGTTCGTAGTTCTGATAGAATATTGAAAGACTACCCCAAACTAAAATCTATCCACTGGAGCAAAATTATTTCACACTAAAGACTCATTGTGGTCAGGATCGATTTGAAATCTACCATGGTTTCAGAGAAGTTATACTTCATGGTTCGTAGTTCTGATAGAATATTGAAAGACTACCCCAAACTAAAATCTATATACTGAACAAAATTATTTTACACTACAGACTCATTTTGCTCAGGATCGATTTAAAAACTACCATGGTTTCCGAGAAATTATACTTCATGGTTCGTAGTTCTGCTAGAATATTAAAAGACTACCCCAAACTAAAATCTATATACTCAACAAAAATTATTTCACACTAAAGACTCATTGTGGTCAGGATCGATTTGAAATCTACCATGGTTTCAGAGAAATTATACTTCATGATTCGTAGTTCTGATAGAATATTGAAAGACTACCCCAAACTAAAATCTATCCACTCAACAAAAATTATTTCACACTACAGACTCATTGTGGTCAGGATCGATTTGAAATCTACCATGGTTTCAGAGAAATTATACTTCATGGTTCGTAGTTCTGATAGAATATTGAAAGACTACCCCAAACTAAAATCTATATACTCAACAAAAATTATTTCACATTACAGACTCATTTTGGTCAGGATCGATTTGAAATCTACCATGGTTTCAGAGAAATCATACTTCATGGTTCGTAGTTCTGCTAGAATATTGAAAGACTACCCCAAACTAAAATCTATCCACTCAACAAAAATTATTTCACACTACAGACTCATTGTGGTCAGGATCGATTTGAAATCTACCATGGTTTCAGAGAAATTATACTTCATGGTTCGTAGTTCTGATAGAATATTGAAAGACTACCCCAAACTAAAATCTGTATACTCAACAAAAATTATTTCACACTACAGACTCATTTTGGTCAGGATCGATTTGAAATCTACCATGGTTTCAGAGAAATCATACTTCATGGTTCGTAGTTCTGCTAGAATATTGAAAGACTACCCCAAACTAAAATCTATCCACTCAACAAAAATTATTTTACACTACAGACTCATTGTGGTCAGGATCGATTTGAAATCTACCATGGTTTCAGAGAAATTATACTTCATGGTTCGTAGTTCTGATAGAATATTGAAAGACTACCAAAAACTAAAATCTATATACTCAACAAAAATTATTTCACACTACAGACTCATTTTGGTCAGGATCGATTTGAAATCTACCATGGTTTCAGAGAAATCATACTTCATGGTTCGTAGTTCTGCTAGAATATTGAAAGACTACCCCAAACTAAAATCTATCCACTCAACAAAAATTATTTTACACTACAGAATCATTTTGGTCAGGATCGATTTGAAATCGACAATGGTTTCAGAGAAATCATACTTCATGGTTCGTAGTTCTGCTAGAATATTGAAAGACTACCCCAAACTAAAATCTATCCACTGGAGCAAAATTATTTCACACTACAGACTCATTGTGGTCAGGATCGATTTGAAATCTACCATTTTTTCAGAGAAATTATACTTCATGGTTCGTAGTTCTGATAGAATATTGAAAGACTACCCCAAACTAAAATCTATATACTCAACAAAAATTATTTTACACTACAGACTCATTTTGGTCAGGATCGATTTGAAATCTACCATGGTTTCAGAGAAATCATACTTCATGGTTCGTAGTTCTGCTAGAATATTGAAAGACTACCCCAAACTAAAATCTATATACTCAACAAAAATTATTTCACACTACAGACTCATTTTGGTCAGGATCGATTTGAAATCTACCATGGTTTCAGAGAAATCATACTTCATGGTTCGTAGTTCTGCTAGAATATTGAAAGACTACCCCAAACTAAAATCTATCCACTCAACAAAAATTATTTTACACTACAGACTCATTGTGGTCAGGATCGATTTGAAATCTACCATGGTTTCAGAGAAATTATACTTCATGGTTCGTAGTTCTGCTAGAATATTGCAAGACTACCCCAAACTAAAATCTATCCACTCAACAAAAATTATTTCACACTACAGAATCATTGTGGTCAGGATCGATTTGAAATCTACCATAGTTTCAGAGAAATCATACTTCATGGTTCGTAGTTCTGATAGAATATTGAAAGACTACCCCAAACTAAAATCTATATACTCAACAAAAATTATTTTACACTACAGACTCATTTTGGTCAGGATCGATTTGAAATCTACCATGGTTTCAGAGAAATCATACTTCATGGTTCGTAGTTCTGCTAGAATATTGAAAGACTACCCCAAACTAAAATCTATATACTCAACAAAAATTATTTCACACTACAGAATCATTGTGGTCAGGATCGATTTGAAATCTACCATAGTTTCAGAGAAATCATACTTCATGGTTCGTAGTTCTGATAGAATATTGCAAGACTACCCCAAACTAAAATCTATCCACTCAGCAAAAATTATTTGACACTACAGAATCATTGTGGTCAGGATCGACTTGAAATCTACCATAGTTTCAGAGAAATCATACTTCATGGTTCGTAGTTCTGCTAGAATATTGAAAGACTACCCCAAACTAAAATCTATCCACTCAACAAAAATTATTTGACACTACAGAATCATTGTGGTCAGGATCGACTTGAAATCTACCATAGTTTCAGAGAAATCATACTTCATGGTTCGTAGTTCTGATAGAATATTGCAATACTACCCCAAACTAAAATCTATCCACTCAGCAAAAATTATTTCACACTACAGAATCATTGTGGTCAGGATCGATTTGAAATCTACCATAGTTTCAGAGAAATCATACTTCATGGTTCGTAGTTCTGATAGAATATTGAAAGACTACCCCAAACTAAAATCTATATACTCAACAAAAATTATTTTACACTACAGACTCATTTTGGTCAGGATCGATTTGAAATCTACCATGGTTTCAGAGAAATCATACTTCATGGTTCGTAGTTCTGCTAGAATATTGAAAAACTACCCCAAACTAAAATCTATCCACTCAACAAAAATTATTTCACACTACAGACTCATTGTGGTCAGGATCGATTTGAAATCTATCATGGTTTCAGAGAAATCTTACTTCCGGGTTCATAGCTCTGTTAGAATATTGAACGACTACCCCAAACTAAAATCTATCCATTCAAGCAAAAATTATTTCACACTACAGACTCATTTTGGTCAGGATCGATTTGAAATCTACCATGGTTTCAGAGAAATCATACTTCATGGTTCGTAGTTCTGCTAGAATATTGAAAAACTACCCCAAACTAAAATCTATCCACTCAACAAAAATTATTTCACACTACAGACTCATTGTGGTCAGGATCGATTTGAAATCTATCATGGTTTCAGAGAAATCTTACTTCCGGGTTCATAGCTCTGTTAGAATATTGAACGACTACCCCAAACTAAAATCTATCCATTCAAGCAAAAATTATTTCACACTACAGACTCATTTTGGTCAGGATCGATTTGAAATCTACCATGGTTTCAGAGAAATCATACTTCATGGTTCGTAGTTCTGCTAGAATATTGAAAAACTACCCCAAACTAAAATCTATCCACTCAACAAAAATTATTTCACACTACAGACTCATTGTGGTCAGGATCGATTTGAAATCTATCATGGTTTCAGAGAAATCATACTTCATGGTTCGTAGTTCTGCTAGAATATTGAAAGACTACCCCAAACTAAAATCTATCCACTGGAGCAAAATTATTTCACACTACAGACTCATTGTGGTCAGGATCGATTTGAAATCTACCATGGTTTCAGAGAAATTATACTTCATGGTTCGTAGTTCTGATAGAATATTGAAAGACCACCCCAAACTAAAATCTATACACTCAACAAAAATTATTTCACACTACAGACTCATTTTGGTCAGGATCGATTTGAAATCTACCATGGTTTCAGAGAAATCATACTTCATGGTTCGTAGTTCTGCTAGAATATTGAAAGACTACCCCAAACTAAAATCTATACACTCAACAAAAATTATTTCACACTACAGACTCATTTTGGTCAGGATCGATTTGAAATCTACCATGGTTTCAGAGAAATCATACTTCATGGTTCGTAGTTCTGCTAGAATATTGAAAGACTACCCCAAACTAAAATCTATACACTCAACAAAAATTATTTCACACTACAGACTCATTTTGGTCAGGATCGATTTGAAATCTACCATGGTTTCAGAGAAATCATACTTCATGGTTCGTAGTTCTGCTAGAATATTGAAAGACTACCCCAAACTAAAATCTATCCACTGGAGCAAAATTATTTCACACTACAGACTCATTGTGGTCAGGATCGATTTGAAATCTATCATGGTTTCAGAGAAATCATACTTCATGGTTCGTAGTTCTGCTAGAATATTGAAAGACTACCCCAAACTAAAATCTATCCACTGGAGCAAAATTATTTCACACTACAGACTCATTGTGGTCAGGATCGATTTGAAATCTACCATGGTTTCAGAGAAATCATACTTCATGGTTCGTAGTTCTGCTAGAATATTGAAAGACTACCCCAAACTAAAATCTATCCACTCAACAAAAATTATTTCACACTACAGATTCATTTTGGTCAGGATCGATTTGAAATCTACCATGGTTTCAGAGAAATCATACTTCATGGTTCGTAGTTCTGCTAGAATATTGAAAGACTACCCCAAACTAAAATCTATCCACTCAACAAAAATTATTTCACACTACAGACTCATTGTGGTCAGGATCGATTTGAAATCTACCATGGTTTCAGAGAAATTATACTTCATGGTTCGTAGTTCTGCTAGAATATTGAAAGACTACCCCAAACTAAAATCTATGCACTCAACAAAAATTATTTTACACTACAGACTCATTGTGGTCAGGATCGATTTGAAATCTACCATGGTTTCAGAGAAATTATACTTCATGGCTCGTAGTTCTGCTAGAATATTGAAAGACTACCCCAAACTAAAATCTATATACTCAACAAAAATTATTTCACACTACAGACTCATTTTGGTCAGGATCGATTTGAAATCTACCATGGTTTCAGAGAAATCATACTTCATGGTTCGTAGTTCTGCTAGAATATTGAAAGACTACCCCAAACTAAAATCTATCCACTCAACAAAAATTATTTCACACTACAGACTCATTTTGGTCAGGATCGATTTGAAATCTACCATGGTTTCAGAGAAATTATACTTCATGGCTCGTAGTTCTGCTAGAATATTGAAAGACTACCCCAAACTAAAATCTATATACTCAACAAAATTATTTCACACTACAGACTCATTGTGGTCAGGATCGATTTGAAATCTACCATGGTTTCAGAGAAATTATACTTCATGGTTCGTAGTTCTGCTAGAATATTGAAAGATTACCCCAAACTAAAATCTATCCACTCAACAAAAATTATTTCACACTACAGACTCATTGTGGTCAGGATCGATTTGAAATCTACCATGGTTTCAGAGAAATCATACTTCATGGTTCGTAGTTCTGCTAGAATATTGAAAGACTACCCCAAACTAAAATCTATATACTCAACAAAAATTATTTCACACTACAGACCCATTTTGGTCAGGATCGATTTGAAATCTACCATGGTTTCAGAGAAATCATACTTCATGGTTCGTAGTTCTGCTAGAATATTGAAAGACTACCCCAAACTAAAATCTATATACTCAACAAAAATTATTTCACACTACAGACTCATTTTGGTCAGGATCGATTTGAAATCTACCATGGTTTCAGAGAAATCATACTTCATGGTTCGTAGTTCTGCTAGAATATTGAAAGACTACCCCAAACTAAAATCTATCCACTCAACAAAAATTATTTCACACTACAGACTCATTTTGGTCAGGATCGATTTGAAATCTACCATGGTTTCAGAGAAATCATACTTCATGGTTCGTAGTTCTGCTAGAATATTGAAAGACTACCCCAAACTAAAATCTATATACTCAACAAAAATTATTTCACACTACAGACTCATTTTGGTCAGGATCGATTTGAAATCTACCATGGTTTCAGAGAAATTATACTTCATGGCTCGTAGTTCTGCTAGAATATTGAAAGACTACCCCAAACTAAAGTCCATCCACTCAACAAAAATTATTTCACACTACAGACTCATTGTGGACAGGATCGATTTGAAATCTACCATGGTTTCAGAGAAATCATACTTCATGGTTCGTAGTTCTGCTAGAATATTGAAAGACTACCCCAAACTAAAATCTATATACTCAACAAAAATTATTTCACACTACAGACTCATTTTGGTCAGGATCGATTTGAAATCTACCATGGTTTCAGAGAAATCATACTTCATGGTTCGTAGTTCTGCTAGAATATTGAAAGACTACCCCAAACTAAAATCTATCCACTCAACAAAAATTATTTCACACTACAGACTCATTTTGGTCAGGATCGATTTGAAATCTACCATGGT
Organism: Xylota sylvarum; assembly: GCA_905220385.1. NCBI lineage: Eukaryota > Metazoa > Arthropoda > Insecta > Diptera > Syrphidae > Xylota > Xylota sylvarum. Next base: position 905,782 of record CAJMZQ010000065.1, read on the forward strand.
TTCAGAGAAATCATACTTCATGGTTCGTAGTTCTGCTAGAATATTGACAGACTACCCCAAACTAAAATCTATCCACTGGAGCAAAATTATTTCACACTACAGACTCATTTCGGTCAGAATCGATTTGAAATCTCTCATGTTTTCAGAGAAATCTTACTTCAGGGTTCATAGCTCTGTTAGAATGTTGATCGACTACCCCAAACTTAAATCCATCCATTCAAGCAAAAATTATTTCACACCACAGACTCATTTTGGTCAGGATCGACTTGAAATCTATCATGGTTTCAGAGAAATCTTACTTCCGGGTTCATAGCTCTGTTAGAATATTGAACGACTACCCCAAACTAAAATCTATCCACTCAACAAAAATTATTTCACACTACAGACTCATTGTGGTCAGGATCGATTTGAAATCTACCATGGTTTCAGAGAAATCATACTTCATGGTTCGTAGTTCTGCTAGAATATTGAAAGACTACCCCAAACTAAAATCTATCCACTCAACAAAAATTATTTTACACCACAGACTCATTTTGGTCAGAATCGATTTGAAATCTATCACGTTTTCAGAGGAATCTTACTTCCGGGGTCATAGCTCTGTTAGAATGTTGAACGACTACCCGAAACTAAAATCCATACACTCAAGCAAAAATTATTGCTCACTACAGGCTCATTTCGGTCAGAATCGATTTGAAATCTATCATGGTTTCAGAGAAATCTTACTTCAGGATTCGTAGCTCTGTTAGAATGTTGAACGACTACCCCAAACTTAAATCCATCCATTCAAGCAAAAATTATTTCACACCACAGACTCATTTTGGTCAGGATCGACTTGAAATCTACCATGGTTTCAGAGAAATCATACTTCATAGTTTGTAGTTCTGCTAGAATATTGAAAGACTACCCCAAACTAAAATCTATCCACTCAACAAAAATTATTCCACACCACAGACTCATTTTGGTCAGAATCGATTTGAAATCTATCACGTTTTCAGAGGAATCTTACTTCCGGGGTCATAGCTCTGTTAGAATGTTGAACGACTACCCGAAACTAAAATCCATCCAATCAAGCAAAAATTATTGCTCACTACAGGGTCATTTCGGTCAGAATCGATTTGAAAACTACCATGGTTTCAGAGAAATTATACTTCATGGTTCGTAGTTCTGATAGAATATTAAAAGACTACCCCAAACTAAAATCTATCCACTCAACAAAAATTATTCCACACCACAGACTCATTTTGGTCAGAATCGATTTGAAATCTATCACGTTTTCAGAGGAATCTTACTTCCGGGGTCATAGCTCTGTTAGAATGTTGAACGACTACCCGAAACTAAAATCCATACACTCAAGCAAAAATTATTGCTCACTACAGGCTCATTTCGGTCAGAATCGATTTGAAATCTATCATGGTTTCAGAGAAATCTTACTTCAGGATTCGTAGCTCTGTTAGAATGTTGAACGACTACCCCAAACTTAAATCCATCCATTCAAGCAAAAATTATTTCACACCACAGACTCATTTTGGTCAGGATCGACTTGAAATCTATCATGGTTTCAGAGAAATCTTTCTTCCGGGTTCATAGCTCTGTTAGAATGTTGAACGACTACCCCAAACTAAAATCTATCCACTGGAGCAAAATTATTTCACACTACAGACTCATTGTGGTCAGGATCGATTTGAAATCTACCATGGTTTCAGAGAAATCATACTTCATGGTTCGTAGTTCTGCTAGAATATTGAAAGACTACCCCAAACTAAAATCTATCAACTGGAGCAAAATTATTTCACACTACAGACTCATTTTGGTCAGGATCGATTTGAAATCTACCATGGTTTCAGAGAAATCATACTTCATGGTTCGTAGTTCTGATAGAATATTGAAAGACTACCCCAAACTAAAATCTATCCACTGGAGCAAAATTATTTCACACTACAGACTCATTGTGATCAGGATCGATTTGAAATCTATCATGGTTTCAGAGAAATTATACTTCATATTTCGTAGTTCTGCTCGAATATTAAAAGACTACCCCAAACTAAAATCTATCCACTCAACAAAAATTATTTCACACTACAGACTCATTCTGGTCAGGATCGATTTGAAATCTACCATGGTTTCAGAGAAATCATACTTCATGGTTCGTAGTTCTGATAGAATATTGAAAGACTACCCCAAACTAAAATCTATCCACTCAACAAAAATTATTTCACACTACAGACTCATTGTGGTCAGGATCGATTTGAAATCTACCATGGTTTCAGAGAAGTCATACTTCATGGTTCGTAGTTCTACTAAAATATTGAAAGACTACGCCTAACTAAAATCTATCCACTCAACAAAAATTATTTCACACTACAGACTCATTGTGGTCAGGATCGATTTGAAATCTACCATGGTTTCAGAGAAATCATACTTCATGGTTCGTAGTTCTGATAGAATATTGAAAGACTACCCCAAACTAAAATCTATCCACTCAACAAAAATTATTTCACACTACAGACTCATTGTGGTCAGGATCGATTTGAAATCTACCATGGTTTCAGAGAAGTCATACTTCATGGTTCGTAGTTCTACTAAAATATTGAAAGACTACGCCTAACTAAAATCTATCCACTCAACAAAAATTATTTCACACTACAGACTCATTGTGGTCAGGATCGATTTGAAATCTACCATGGTTTCAGAGAAATCATACTTCATGGTTCGTAGTTCTGATAGAATATTGAAAGACTACCCCAAACTAAAATCTATCCACTCAACAAAAATTATTTCACACTACAGACTCATTGTGGTCAGGATCGATTTGAAATCTACCATGGTTTCAGAGAAATCATACTTCATGGTTCGTAGTTCTGATAGAATATTGAAAGACTACCCCAAACTAAAATCTATCAACTGGAGCAAAATTATTTCACACTACAGACTCATTTTGGTCAGGATCGATTTGAAATCTACCATGGTTTCAGAGAAATCATACTTCATGGTTCGTAGTTCTGATAGAATATTGAAAGACTACCCCAAACTAAAATCTATCCACTGGAGCAAAATTATTTCACACTACAGACTCATTGTGGTCAGGATCGATTTGAAATCTATCATGGTTTCAGAGAAATTATACTTCATATTTCGTAGTTCTGCTCGAATATTAAAAGACTACCCCAAACTAAAATCTATCCACTCAACAAAAATTATTTCACACTACAGACTCATTCTGGTCAGGATCGATTTGAAATCTACCATGGTTTCAGAGAAGTCATACTTCATGGTTCGTAGTTCTACTAAAATATTGAAAGACTACGCCTAACTAAAATCTATCCACTCAACAAAAATTATTTCACACTACAGACTCATTGTGGTCAGGATCGATTTGAAATCTACCATGGTTTCAGAGAAATCATACTTCATGGTTCGTAGTTCTGATAGAATATTGAAAGACTACCCCAAACTAAAATCTATCCACTCAACAAAAATTATTTCACACTACAGACTCATTGTGGTCAGGATCGATTTGAAATCTACCATGGTTTCAGAGAAGTCATACTTCATGGTTCGTAGTTCTACTAAAATATTGAAAGACTACGCCTAACTAAAATCTATCCACTCAACAAAAATTATTTCACACTACAGACTCATTGTGGTCAGGATCGATTTGAAATCTACCATGGTTTCAGAGAAATCATACTTCATGGTTCGTAGTTCTGATAGAATATTGAAAGACTACCCCAAACTAAAATCTATCCACTCAACAAAAATTATTTCACACTACAGACTCATTGTGGTCAGGATCGATTTGAAATCTACCATGGTTTCAGAGAAGTCATACTTCATGGTTCGTAGTTCTACTAAAATATTGAAAGACTACGCCTAACTAAAATCTATCCACTCAACAAAAATTATTTCACACTACAGACTCATTGTGGTCAGGATCGATTTGAAATCTACCATGGTTTCAGAGAAATCATACTTCATGGTTCGTAGTTCTGATAGAATATTGAAAGACTACCCCAAACTAAAATCTATCCACTCAACAAAAATTATTTCACACTACAGACTCATTGTGGTCAGGATCGATTTGAAATCTACCATGGTTTCAGAGAAATCATACTTCATGGTTCGTAGTTCTGATAGAATATTGAAAGACTACCCCAAACTAAAATCTATCCACTGGAGCAAAATTATTTCACACTACAGACTCATTGTGGTCAGGATCGATTTGAAATCTACCATGGTTTCAGAGAAATCATACTTCATGGTTCGTAGTTCTGATAGAATATTGAAAGACTACCCCAAACTAAAATCTATATACTCAACAAAAATTATTTCACACTACAGACTCATTTTGGTCAGGATCGATTTGAAATCTACCATGGTTTCAGAATAATCATACTTCATGGTTCGTAATTCTGCTAGAATATTGAAAGACTACCCCAAACTAAAATCTATCCACTCAACGAAAACTATTTCACACTACAGACTCATTGTGGTCAGGATCAATTTGAAATCTTTCATGGTTTCAGAGAAATCATACTTCATGGTTCGTAATTCTGACAGAATATTGAAAGACTACCCCAAACTAAAATCTATATACTCAACAAAAATTATTTCACACTACAGACTCATTTTGGTCAGGATCGATTTGAAATCTACAATGGTTTCAGAGAAATTATACTTCATGGTTCGTAGTTCTGATAGAATATTGAAAGACTACCCCAAACTAAAATCTATCCACTGGAGCAAAATTATTTCACACTACAGACTCATTGTGGTCAGGATCGATTTGAAATCTACCATGGTTTCAGAGAAATCATACTTCATGGTTCGTAGTTCTGATAGAATATTGAAAGACTACCCCAAACTAAAATCTATATACTCAACAAAAATTATTTCACACTACAGACTCATTGTGGTCAGGATCGATTTGAAATCTACCATGGTTTCAGAGAAATCATACTTCATGGTTCGTAGTTCTGATAGAATATTGAAAGGCTTTCCCAAACTAAAATCTATATACTCAACAAAAATTATTTCACACTACAGACTCATTTTGGTCAGGATCGATTTGAAATCTACAATGGTTTCAGAGAAATTATACTTCATGGTTCGTAGTTCTGATAGAATATTGAAAGACTACCCCAAACTAAAATCTATCCACTGGAGCAAAATTATTTCACACTACAGACTCATTCTGGTCAGGATCGATTTGAAATCTACCATGGTTTCAGAGAAATCATACTTCATGGTTCGTAGTTCTGCTAGAATATTAAAAGACTATTGACACTGGAGCAAAATTATTTCACACTACAGACTCATTGTGGTCAGGATCGATTTGAAATCTACCATGGTTTCAGAGAAATCATACTTCATGGTTCGTAGTTCTGATAGAATATTGAAAGACTACCCCAAACTAAAATCTATATACTCAACAAAAATTATTTCACACTACAGACTCATTGTGGTCAGGATCGATTTGAAATCTACCATGGTTTCAGAGAAATCATACTTCATGGTTAGTAGTTCTGATAGAATATTGAAAGACTACCCCAAACTAAAATCTATCCACTGGAGCAAAATTATTTCACACTACAGACTCATTGTGGTCAGGATCGATTTGAAATCTACCATGGTTTCAGAGAAATCATACTTCATGGTTCGTAGTTCGGCTAGAATATTGAAAGACTACCCCAAACTAAAATCTATCCACTCAACAAAAATTATTTCACACTACAGAATCATTGTGGTCAGGATCGATTTGAAATCTACCATGGTTTCAGAGAAATTATACTTCGTGGTTCGTAATTCTGATAGAATATTGAAAGACTACCCCAAACTAAAATCTATTAACTGGAGCAAAATTATTTCACACTACAGACTCATTGTGGTCAGGATAGATTTGAAATCTACCATGGTTTCAGAGAAATCATACTTCATGGTTCGTAGTTCTGATAGAATATTGAAAGACTACCCCAAACTAAAATCTATATACTCAACAAAAATTATTTCACACTACAGACTCATTGTGGTCAGGATCGATTTGAAATCTACCATGGTTTCAGAGAAATTATACTTAATGTTTCGTAGTTCTGATAGAATATTGACAGACTTCCCCAAACTAAAATCTATTCACTTTAGCAAAATTATTTCACACTACAGACTCATTGTGGTCAGGATCGATTTGAAATCTACCATGGTTTCAGAGAAACCATACTTCATGGTTCGTAGTTCTGATAGAATATTGAAAGACTACCCCAAACTAAAATCTATATACTCAACAAAAATTATTTCACACTACAGACTCATTTTGGTCAGGATCGATTTGAAATCTACCATGGTTTCAGAATAATCATACTTCATGGTTCGTAGTTCTGCTAGAATATTGCAAGACTACCCCAAACTAAAATCTATCCACTCAACAAAAACTATTTCACACTACAGACTCATTGTGGTCAGGATCAATTTGAAATCTTTCATGGTTTCAGAGAAATCATACTCCATGATTCGTAATTCTGATAGAATATTGAAAGACTAAACCAAACTAAAATCTATATACTCAAAAAAATTATTTCACACTACAGACTCATTTTGGTCAGGATCGATTTGAAATCTACCATGGTTTCAGAATAATCATACTTCATGGTTCGTAGTTCTGCTAGAATATTGCAAGACTACCCCAAACTAAAATCTATCCACTCAACAAAAATTATTTCACACTACAGAATCATTGTGGTCAGGATCGATTTGAAATCTTTCATGGTTTCAGAGAAATCATACTTCATGGTTCGTAGTTCTGATAGAATATTGAAAGACTTTCCCAAACTGAAATCTATATACTCAAAAAAAATTATTTCACACTACAGAATCATTGTGGTCAGGATCGATTTGAAATCTACCATGGTTTCAGAGAAATCATACTTCATGGTTCGTAGTTCTGATAGAATATTGAAAGACTTTCCCAAACTAAAATCTATATACTCAACAAAAATTATTTCACACTACAGACTCATTGTGGTCAGGATCGATTTGAAATCTACCATGGTTTCAGAGAAATCATACTTCATGGTTCGTAGTTCTGATAGAATATTGAAAGACTACCCCAAACTAAAATCTATATACTCAACAAAAATTATTTCACACTACAGAATCATTGTGGTCAGGATCGATTTGAAATCTACCATGGTTTCAGAGAAATCATACTTCATGGTTCGTAGTTCTGATAGAATATTGAAAGACTTTCCCAAACTAAAATCTATATACTCAACAAAAATTATTTCACACTACAGACTCATTGTGGTCAGGATCGATTTGAAATCTACCATGGTTTCAGAGAAATCATACTTCATGGTTCGTAGTTCTGATAGAATATTGAAAGACTTTCCCAAACTAAAATCTATGTACTCAACAAAAATTATTTCACACTACAGACTCATTGTGGTCAGGATCGATTTGAAATCTACCATGGTTTCAGAGAAATCATACTTCATGGTTCGTAGTTCTGATAGAATATTGAAAGACTACCCCAAACTAAAATCTATCCACTGGAGCAAAATTATTTCACACTACAGACTCATTGTGGTCAGGATCGATTTGAAATCTACCATGGTTTCAGAGAAATTATACTTCATGGTTCGTAGTTCTGATAGAATATTGAAAGACTACCCCAAACTAAAATCTATCCACTGGAGCAAAATTATTTCACACTACAGACTCATTGTGGTCAGGATCGATTTGAAATCTACCATGGTTTCAGAGAAATTATACTTAATGTTTCGCAGTTCTGATAGAATATTGACAGACTTCCCCAAACTAAAATCTATTCACTTTAGCAAAATTATTTCACACTACAGACTCATTGTGGTCAGGATCGATTTGAAATCTACCATGGTTTCAGAGAAATCATACTTCATGGTTCGTAGTTCTGATAGAATATTGAAAGACTACCCCAAACTAAAATCTATATACTCAACAAAAATTATTTCACACTACAGAATCATTGTGGTCAGGATCGATTTGAAATCTACCATGGTTTCAGAGAAATTATACTTCATGGTTCGTAATTCTGATAGAATATTGAAAGACTACCCCAAACTAAAATCTATCCACTGGAGCAAAATTATTTCACACTACAGACTCATTGTGGTCAGGATAGATTTGAAATCTACCATGGTTTCAGAGAAATCATACTTCATGGTTCGTAGTTCTGATAGAATATTGAAAGACTACCCCAAACTAAAATCTATATACTCAACAAAAATTATTTCACACTACAGACTCATTGTGGTCAGGATCGATTTGAAATCTACCATGGTTTCAGAGAAATCATACTTCATGGTTCGTAGTTCTGATAGAATATTGAAAGACTACCCCAAACTAAAATCTATATACTCAACAAAAATTATTTCACACTACAGAATCATTGTGGTCAGGATCGATTTGAAATCTACCATGGTTTCAGAGAAATTATACTTCATGGTTCGTAATTCTGATAGAATATTGAAAGACTACCCCAAACTAAAATCTATCCACTGGAGCAAAATTATTTCACACTACAGACTCATTGTGGTCAGGATCGATTTGAAATCTACCATGGTTTCAGAGAAATCATACTTCATGGTTCGTAGTTCTGCTAGAATATTGAAAGACTACCCCAAACTAAAATCTATCCACTCAACAAAAATTATTTCACACTACAGAATCATTGTGGTCAGGATCGATTTGAAATCTACCATGGTTTCAGAGAAATCATACTTCATGGTTCGTAGTTCTGATAGAATATTGAAAGACTACCCCAAACTAAAATCTATATACTCAACAAAAATTATTTCACACTACAGAATCATTGTGGTCAGGATCGATTTGAAATCTACCATGGTTTCAGAGAAATTATACTTCATGGTTCGTAGTTCTGATAGAATATTGAAAGACTTTCCCAAACTAAAATCTATATACTCAAAAAAAATTATTTCACACTACAGAATCATTGTGGTCAGGATCGATTTGAAATCTACCATGGTTTCAGAGAAATCATACTTCATGGTTCGTAGTTCTGATAGAATATTGAAAGACTTTCCCAAACTAAAATCTATATACTCAACAAAAATTATTTCACACTACAGACTCATTGTGGTCAGGATCGATTTGAAATCTACCATGGTTTCAGAGAAATCATACTTCATGGTTCGTAGTTCTGATAGAATATTGAAAGACTACCCCAAACTAAAATCTATATACTCAACAAAAATTATTTCACACTACAGAATCATTGTGGTCAGGATCGATTTGAAATCTACCATGGTTTCAGAGAAATTATACTTCATGGTTCGTAGTTCTGATAGAATATTGAAAGACTTTCCCAAACTAAAATCTATATACTCAAAAAAAATTATTTCACACTACAGAATCATTGTGGTCAGGATCGATTTGAAATCTACCATGGTTTCAGAGAAATCATACTTCATGGTTCGTAGTTCTGATAGAATATTGAAAGACTTTCCCAAACTAAAATCTATATACTCAACAAAAATTATTTCACACTACAGACTCATTGTGGTCAGGATCGATTTGAAATCTACCATGGTTTCAGAGAAATCATACTTCATGGTTCGTAGTTCTGATAGAATATTGAAAGACTACCCCAAACTAAAATCTATCCACTGGAGCAAAATTATTTCACACTACAGACTCATTTTGGTCAGGATCGATTTGAAATCTACCATACTTTCAGAATAATCATACTTCATGGTTCGTAGTTCTGCTAGAATATTGCAAGACTACCCCAAACTAAAATCTATCCACTCAACAAAAATTATTTCACACTACAGACTCATTCTGGTCAGGATCAATTTGAAATCTTTCATGGTTTCAGAGAAATCATACTTCATGGTTCGTAATTCTGATAGAATATTGAAAGACTACCCCAAAACTAAAATCAATATATTCAACAAAAATTATTTCACACTACAGACTCATTGTGGTCAGGATCGATTTGAAATCTACCATGGTTTCAGAGAAATTATACTTCATGGCTCGTAGTTCTGCTAGAATATTGAAAGACTACCCCAAACTAAAATCCATCCACTCAACAAAAATTATTTCACACTACAGACTCATTGTGGACAGGATCGATTTGAAATCTACTATGGTTTCAGAGAAATCATACTTCATGGTTCGTAGTTCTGATAGAATATTGAAAGACTACCCCAAACTAAAATCTATATACTCAACAAAAATTATTTCACACTACAGACTCATTGTGGTCAGGATCGATTTGAAATCTACCATGGTTTCAGAGAAATCATACTTCATGGTTCGTAGTTCTGCTAGAATATTAAAAGACTGTTGACATTGGAGCAAAATTATTTCACACTACAGACTCATTGTGGTTAGGATCGATTTGAAATCTACCATGGTTTCAGAGAAATTATACTTCATGGTTCGTAGTTCTGCTAGAATATTGAAAGACTACCCCAAACTAAAATCCATCCACTCAACAAAAATTATTTCACACTACAGACTCATTGTGGTCAGGATCGATTTGAAATCTACTATGGTTTCAGAGAAATCATACTTCATGGTTCGTAGTTCTGATAGAATATTGAAAGACTACCCCAAACTAAAATCTATCCACTCAACAAAAATTATTTCACACTACAGACTCTTTGTGGTCAGGATCGATTTGAAATCTACCATGGTTTCAGAATAATCATACTTCATGGTTCGTAGTTCTGCTAGAATATTGCAAGACTACCCCAAACTAAAATCTATCCACTGGAGAAAAATTATTTCACACTACAAACTCATTGTGGTCAGGATCGATTTGAAATCTACCATGGTTTCAGAGAAATCATACTTCATGGTTCGTAGTTCTGCTAGAATATTAAAAGACTATTGACACTGGAGCAAAATTATTTCACACTACAGACTCATTGTGGTCAGGATCGATTTGAAATCTACCATGGTTTCAGAGAAATCATACTTCATGGTTCGTAGTTCTGATAGAATATTGAAAGACTACCCCAAACTAAAATCTATCCACTGGAGCAAAATTATTTCACACTACAGACTCATTGTGGTCAGGAGCAATTTGAAATCTTTCATGGTTTCAGAGAAATCATACTTCATGGTTCGTAGTTCTGATAGAATATTGAAAGACTACCCCAAACTAAAATCTATATACTCAACAAAAATTATTTCACACTACAGACTCATTGTGGTCAGGATCGATTTGAAATCTACCATGGTTTCAGAGAAATTATACTTCATGGTTCGTAGTTCTGCTAGAATATTGAAAGACTACCCCAAACTAAAATCCATCCACTCAACAAAAATTATTTCACACTACAGACTCATTGTGGTCAGGATCAATTTGAAATCTACCATGTTTTCAGAGAAATCATACTTCATGGTTCGTAGTTCTGATAGAATATTGAAAAACTACCGCAAACTAAAATCTATATACTCTACAAAAATTATTTCACACTACAGACTCATTTTGGTCAGGATCGATTTGAAATCTACCATGGTTTCAGAATAATCATACTTCATGGTTCGTAGTTCTGCTAGAATATTGAAAGACTACCCCAAACTAAAATCTATCCACTCAACAAAAACTATTTCACACTACAGACTCATTCTGGTCAGGATCAATTTGAAATCTTTCATGGTTTCAGAGAAATCATACTTCATGGTTCGTAATTCTGATAGAATATTGAAAGACTACCCCAAAATAAAATCTATATACTCAACAAAAATTATTTCACACTACAAACTCATTGTGGTCAGGATCGATTTGAAATCTACCATGGTTTCAGAGAAATTATACTTCATGGTTCGTAGTTCTGCTAGAATATTGAAAGACTACCCCAAACTAAAATCCATCCACTCAACAAAAATTATTTCACACTACAAACTCATTGTGGTCAGGATCGATTTGAAATCTACCATGGTTTCAGAGAAATCATACTTCATGGTTCGTAGTTCTGCTAGAATATTGAAAGACTACCCCAAACTAAAATCTATATACTCAACAAAAATTATTTCACACTACAGACTCATTTTGGTCAGGATCGATTTGAAATCTACCATGGTTTCAGAGAAATTATACTTCATGGCTCGTAGTTCTGCTAGAATATTGAAAGACTACCCCAAACTAAAGTCCATCCACTCAACAAAAATTATTTCACACTACAGACTCATTGTGGACAGGATCGATTTGAAATCTACCATGGTTTCAGAGAAATCATACTTCATGGTTCGTAGTTCTGCTAGAATATTGAAAGACTACCCCAAACTAAAATCTATATACTCAACAAAAATTATTTCACACTACAGACTCATTTTGGTCAGGATCGATTTGAAATCTACCATGGTTTCAGAGAAATCATACTTCATGGTTCGTAGTTCTGCTAGAATATTGAAAGACTACCCCAAACTAAAATCTATATACTCTACAAAAATTATTTCACACTACAAACTCATTGTGGTCAGGATCGATTTGAAATCTACCATGGTTTCAGAGAAATCATACTTCATGGTTCGTAGTTCTGCTAGAATATTGAAAGACTACCCCAAACTAAAATCTATATACTCAACAAAAATTATTTCACACTACAGACTCATTTTGGTCAGGATCGATTTGAAATCTACCATGGTTTCAGAGAAATTATACTTCATGGCTCGTAGTTCTGCTAGAATATTGAAAGACTACCCCAAACTAAAGTCCATCCACTCAACAAAAATTATTTCACACTACAGACTCATTGTGGACAGGATCGATTTGAAATCTACCATGGTTTCAGAGAAATCATACTTCATGGTTCGTAGTTCTGCTAGAATATTGAAAGACTACCCCAAACTAAAATCTATATACTCAACAAAAATTATTTCACACTACAGACTCATTTTGGTCAGGATCGATTTGAAATCTACCATGGTTTCAGAGAAATCATACTTCATGGTTCGTAGTTCTGATAGAATATTGAAAAACTACCGCAAACTAAAATCTATATATTCTACAAAAATTATTTCACACTACAGACTCATTTTGGTCAGGATCGATTTGAAATCTACCATGGTTTCAGAATAATCATACTTCATGGTTCGTAGTTCTGCTAGAATATTGAAAGACTACCCCAAATTAAAATCTATCCACTGGAGCAAAATTATTTCACACTACAGACTCATTGTGGTCAGGATCGATTTGAAATCTACCATGGTTTCAGAGAAATCATACTTCATGGTTCGTAGTTCTGATAGAATATTGAAAGACTACCCCAAACTAAAATCTATATACTCAACAAAAATTATTTCACACTACAGACTCATTGTGGTCAGGATCGATTTGAAATCTACCATGGTTTCAGAGAAATTATACTTCATGGTTCGTAATTCTGATAGAATATTGAAAGACTACCCCAAACTAAAATCTATATACTCTACAAAAATTATTTCACACTACAGACTCATTTTGGTCAGGATCGATTTGAAATCTACCATGGTTTCAGAATAATCATACTTCATGGTTCGTAGTTCTGCTAGAATATTGAAAGACTACCCCAAATTAAAATCTATCCACTGGAGCAAAATTATTTCACACTACAGACTCATTGTGGTCAGGATCGATTTGAAATCTACCATGGTTTCAGAGAAATCATACTTCATGGTTCGTAATTCTGATAGAATATTGAAAGACTACCCCAAACTAAAATCTATATACTCTACAAAAATTATTTCACACTACAGACTCATTTTGGTCAGGATCGATTTGAAATCTACCATGGTTTCAGAATAATCATACTTCATGGTTCGTAGTTCTGCTAGAATATTGAAAGACTACCCCAAACTAAAATCTATCCACTCAACAAAAACTATTTCACACTACAGACTCATTCTGGTCAGGATCAATTTGAAATCTTTCATGGTTTCAGAGAAATCATACTTCATGGTTCGTAATTCTGATAGAATATTGAAAGACTACCCCAAAATAAAATCTATATACTCAACAAAAATTATTTCACACTACAAACTCATTGTGGTCAGGATCGATTTGAAATCTACCATGGTTTCAGAGAAATTATACTTCATGGTTCGTAGTTCTGCTAGAATATTGAAAGACTACCCCAAACTAAAATCCATCCACTCAACAAAAATTATTTCACACTACAGACTCATTGTGGTCAGGATCAATTTGGAATCTTTCATGGTTTCAGAGAAATCATACTTCATGGTTCGTACTTCTGATAGAATATTGAAAGACTACCCCAAACTAAAATCTATATACTCAACAAAAATTATTTCACACTACAAACTCATTGTGGTCAGGATCGATTTGAAATCTACCATGGTTTCAGAGAAATTATACTTCATGGTTCGTAGTTCTGCTAGAATATTGAAAGACTACCCCAAACTAAAATCCATCCACTCAACAAAAATTATTTCACACTACAAACTCATTGTGGTCAGGATCGATTTGAAATCTACCATGGTTTCAGAGAAATTATACTTCATGGTTCGTAGTTCTGCTAGAATATTGAAAGACTACCCCAAACTAAAATCTATCCACTCAACAAAAATTATTTCACACTACAGACTCATTGTGGTCAGGATCGATTTGAAATCTACCATGGTTTCAGAGAAATTATACTTCATGGTTCGTAGTTCTGATAGAATATTGAAAGACTACCCCAAATTAAAATCTATCCACTGGAGCAAAATTATTTCACACTACAGACTCATTGTGGTCAGGATCGATTTGAAATCTACCATGGTTTCAGAGAAATCATACTTCATGGTTCGTAGTTCTGATAGAATATTGAAAGACTACCCCAAACTAAAATCTATATACTCAACAAAAATTATTTCACACTACAGACTCATTGTGGTCAGGATCGATTTGAAATCTACCATGGTTTCAGAGATATCATACTTCATGGTTCGTAGTTCTGATAGAATATTAAAAGACTACGCCAAATTAAAATCTATCCACTGGAGCAAAATTATTTCACACTACAGACTCATTGTGGTCAGGATCAATTTGAAATCTACCATGGTTTCATAGAAATCATACTTCATGGTTCGTAGTTCTGCTAGAATATTAAAAGACTATTGACACTGGAGCAAATTATTACACACTACAGACTCATTGTGGTCAGGATCAATTTGAAATCTACCATGGTTTCAGAGAAATCATACTTCATGGTTCGTAGTTCTGCGAGAATATTGAAAGACTACCCCAAACTAAAATCTATCCACTCAACAAAAATTATTTCACACTACAGACTCATTTTGGTCAGGATCAATTTGAAATCTACCATGGTTTCATAGAAATCATACTTCATGGTTCGTAGTTCTGCTAGAATATTAAAAGACTACCCCAAACTAAAATCTATATACTCAACAAAAATTATTTCACACTACAGTCTCATTGTGGTCAGGATCAATTTGAAATCTACCATGGTTTCATAGAAATCCTACTTCATGGTTCGTAGTTCTTCTAGAATATTAAAAGACTACCCCAAACTAAAATCTATCCACTCAACAAAAATTATTTCACACTACAGACTCATTGTGGTCAGGATCAATTTGAAATCTACCATGGTTTCAGAGGAATCATACTTCATGGTTCGTAGTTCTGCTAAAATATTGAAACACTACCCCAAACTAAAATCTATATACTCAACAAAAATTATTTCACACTATAGACTCATTGTGGTCAGGATCGATTTGAAATCTACCACGGTTTCAGAGAAATTATACTTCATGGTTCGTAGTTCTGATAGAATATTGAAAGACTACCCCAAACTAAAATCTATCCACTGGAGCAAAATTATTTCACACTACAGAATCATTGTGGTCAGGATCAATTTGAAATCTACCATGGTTTCATAGAAATCATAGTTCATGGTTCGTAGTTCTGCTAGAATATTAAAAGACTACCCCAAACTAAAATCTATCCACTCAACAAAAATTATTTCACACTACAGACTCATTGTGGTCAGGATCGATTTGAAATCTACCATGGTTTCAGAGAAATCATACTTCATGTTTCGTAGTTCTGCTAGAATATTGAAAGACTACCCCAAACCAAAATCTATATACTCAACAAAAATTATTTCACACTATAGACTCATTGTGGTCAGGATCGATTGGAAATCTACCATGGTTTCAGAGAAATTATACTTCATGGTTCGTAGTTCTGATAGAATATTGAACGACTACCCCAAACTAAAATCTATCCACTGGAGCAAAATTATTTCACTCTACAGACTCATTGTGGTCAGGATCAAATTGGTTTCTTATAAATTTGTTGGTCATTAAAATCAGATATTCATTGTGATTATAAAATTTAAAGAGTTTAAAAAAATATTGATTTGTTGTATCAATGATTTGAATTTAATTCATCTTAGATTATGGAATATCTATTGTTTAATTAATTTACTTTTATTATTATTTATAAGAATCAGATTATTTTTCTTATGTTTATATTTTATTACAAAATGAATTGGTTTGTTTTTTTTATGTTAAGTTTTTGCATTCAATTCAATAAGAATTGTTATAACATTTTTATAACATGTATAAGATTGATATGTATATCTTTCGTTTTGTTTATTTCTTCATTATTATTTAGAATTTATAAAAAAATGATAAAGAAATAATATTAGTTGGTGAATGAATTGTAGTTGCTATAACAAAAAGTGCACAGATTCATTTTTCTTCATGGTTACCTGCAGTTATAGCAGCTCCATCTCCTCTTTCTGCTTTATTCCTTTTTTCTACTTTGGTAACAACAGAAGTTTATTAATTCGTTTTAATTTTTTTGTAGATAATTCATTTTAAGGTCAATTATTATTATTAGCTAGTTTAACAATATTTATTTCTGGTTAAGGGGCTAATTTTGAATTTGATTAAAAACATTATTGCATTATCAGATTATTGCATTTAAGATTTAATAATAATAATTTTATCTATAGAACATGCTTTATTTAAAGCTTTACTTTTTTTATCAAGATTAACTTTTAATGGGAAGATTAGGTTTACATGTATATACCATTAACTTCTTCTTTAATGTAGCTAATATAGCTTATTTGGCATTAGAGCATTTGATTTTAGAAATTGTTTCTTGAAGAATATTAAATTTATTTACTTATTATCTTCTTTTACAGATTGTTGCGTGAACCTGGAAGAAATTTTTTTGTTAAAAAAAGTAAACAAAGAATCTTTTCTTGAAGGTGATTACTTGGTATTGTAACATTACCTTAGTTACCTCCTCATAACTTTCCAATGCATTTACCTTTGATGACAGATATTTACCTCAACGCTGACATGGAAAGAAAAATGATTAACAAATGAAATTAGATACAATTTCAACAAAATACTTACTATCTCGACCACGTTCAAAATAATTTAGCCATCTTCCTCCCTCGTACAATGGATGAAACCGTGCTTCGTTCACGGATCAAGAGTCAATGAACTCAATCAGTGAACGAATCGAAGGTGGATTTTATTTGTTAAATGTAGGTTTTGTTTTTTTATCTATTTTACATTTTGTGTAACTTGTCGTTTGATATATGTAGGTTTTAAATTATTTTATTTGTTAGAACCAGGTCAATGTAGTGTATGTAGTGGAGTGTTTTTTGTTCATTATTTAAGTTTAAATGTTAGCTAAGTTTAGGCTAGCTTATTAGCATTGACCAAATAGGGACAAGGAGTATTGACATGATAATACTTTGCCAATGCTCCAATGCAGGATAGAGAGGACAAATATAAGGATTAGGACAACAAAAGAGAAATGAAAGACAAAGGAAAATCGACCGCTGACCTACTTACTTACTTAGGTGGCGCTACATTTCGGGGTGAACCTGGGCCTCCAATAACAAGCATCTACAGTTAGTGCTGTCCTTATCTCTCTGCCTCCAGTTGCGCACTCCAAGCTTTTCAGGTCCCCTTCAATTTGTGTGCGCCACCTAAGGCGAGGTCTTCCTCTACTGCGTTGCCCCTCCGGTTTGGATTCGAGGACTCTGCGGGCCGGAGCACTGGTGTCCATTCGCGCTACATGTCCTAGACATCTCAAACGACTGATGCGCAGTTTTTTGACTAGGTCGATGTCGCTTTACAGCTCGTATAGTTCGTCGTTAAATCTCCTTCTCCAAAGCCCGTCGACGCAAACGGAACCGAAAATTTTACGAAGAATATTTCTCTCGAAGCGAAGCGAGGATATCTTCATCGGATTTTGATAGAGTCCAAGCTTCAGCGCCATAAAGCAGGACTGGGATGATCAAGGTCTTATATAGAGTCTCCTTAGTTGTTCGGCATAGGGCCTTACTACTCAATTGCCTTCTCAGCCCAAAGATACAGCGATTGGCAAGAGCTATTCTTCGTTTTATTTCTACCGAGGTGTTGTTGTCAGAATTGATAGATAGTTCTGTCCAATTCGTCGATGCTGAGTATCCCTTCTTGTTGACAGCATATACTTGGTTTTGCCCTCGTTTACGGCTAAACCCATTTTGGCAGCTTCTGTTTCAATACTAGCGAACGCATCAGTGGACAGCCCGCCAATTGTTCTCCCAATTATGTCGATATCGTAGGCGTGAGTTGCACAAATTTTTGAAAGATTGTGCCTCCGGTGTTTACTTGTGAGTTTTGAACAATTCTTTCAAGTATGATATTAAAAAAGTCACATGACAGAGCGTCACCTTTTCTAAATCCTATTTTGACATCAAAGGTCTCGGTGAGATCGTTACCGACCTTGATGCAGCATCGAGAATTCTCCAACGTCATCCTGCACAGGCGAACGAGTTTGGTAGGGATGCCAAAACTAGACATGGTTCTGTATTGCTCGTCTCTATTGATGCTGTCACATGCGGCCTGAAAATCGATGAAAAGATGGTGGGTATCGATTTGGACTTCTTGGGTTTTTTCCAGGATCTGGTGAAGTGTGAAGATTCGATCGATTGTGGACTTTCCTGGTCTGAAACCACACTGATAGGGCCCAATCAGGTTGTTGACGAAGGGTTTCAGACGTTCACACAATATGGCAGATAGGATCTTATACGCGATGTTGAGGAGACTGATACCTCTGTAATTGGCACAATTGAGGGGGCGCAATTTTAGAAATGAGTTGGTGTATGCTCTCTACCAGCTCATTGGTTGGTCTGGATTATGTTGGTCTTCGTCGCCGTTATACAGTCTGCAGAATAAGTTTTTTTTCCAATTCTCAGCACCGACTGTGACTCTACTACGAGGTTTCCTTCTTCATCTCTACAGGCTTCTGTACGGGTCTTGTTGGCCTGACACGTTCTTTTTACCTATTGGTAAAACTTCCGTACATTGTTCTGGAGTACAATCTTTCAATATCTTCGATGGCGCACTTCTCGTGCTCTTTTTCTTCATTTGGAGAAGCCGATGCTCACGAGCCGCCCTCGTCCTTCTTTGCAGCGCCGCTTTGTATGCCTCTTGTTTAGCTGCATTTGCTTGCCGGCATTCTTCGTCAAACCATGGGTTTCTTTGTGGTGGTCGAGCGAAACCCAGTACGTCAGTTGCGGCACTTCTGATGGCATGTTGGCAGTGTTGCCATTGGTCCTCGGCATTTGATGCTGGCGGCATAGGAGTTGTAGCGAGATTTCGGTTCTAGCGATCTCTTGCTATTGCAGCTTTTCAACGTTATATCTTCTCACAGTATTTCTTCTTTGTTGTGACGTTAGGGATATCCGCATTTGTACCGTGGCTGCAACAAGGTAATGATCCGATTCCATGTTGGCTGCTCGGAAGGTTCGGACATCCAGAATACTGGAGGCATGCCTTACGTCGATCGCAATGTGATCAATTTGGTTGACCGTTTGATGATCAGGAGACCGTCATGTCCCCTTGTGGATATTGAGATGAGGAAACCGTGTGCTTGCTACAGTGACGTTTCGCCCCGCAGCGAAGTCAATAAGCCCAAGTCCGTTTACGGACGTGGTGTCGTGGAGACTGTGCTTACCAATCGTCCTACCAAAGATGTCCTCGTTTCCTATCTAGGCGTTAAAATCGCCCAGAACGATTTTAACGTCATATTTAGGATATTGCTCGTAAGTCTTGTCGAGGAGCACGTAGAAACATTCTTTGGTTTCGTCGTCCTTGTCTTCTGTGGGGCTATGAGCGCATATAAGGATTATGTTGACGAATTTAGCCTTGATGCGGATTGTCATAAGTCGGTCGCTCACGTGTCGAAAGCTTAAGACTTCTTGCCTAAGTCTACCGCCTATGACAAATCCACATCCGAATAAGTGCGGTTTCTGCTCTCTATAGCAATCACTGTAATAGATATCACAGTTTTTCAACCTTTCATCCCATCCCATTGCACTTCCTGGATGGCGGTGATGTCTGCATTATAGCAGTCTAGGGCCTCTGCTAATTCTTCGGCTGCACGCGGTCTGTTAAGGGTCCGAACATTCCACGTGCAGATCCGAAGGTCGTTGTCCTTTCCATATCCGAGGCTTCTATAGGTTTCGGAACTAATAAATTTTTTCCGTGGTCGGGAAGTTACCCCTACGTACAACCCCCCACCTGAAGGACCAGTTCCCTTTTATACCACTAGGACAAATGGCCGGATTTTCCGGAGTCAGTAACCCACTTCTGGGATATGGCCCATTAAGAGCTCATCCGCCACCAATTCTTTTCCAACCCCTGGCTCAGTGTTGGGATCCCTATAGACCTGGGATCTGAATAAGTCAGAGCAGCTCATATAGGGATTACACTAGAAAGTTCGGCCTCACTGGAACCGTTGATTCCACCTGGAAAGGAATCAAGAGGAAGTGCCTTAATGAGAAAACACCCCTCCCCAGTCCCTCGTTTCCTACCACCAACGACCTTCCAAAGGGGCAGCCACCAACGCGGAGGTGTAGAGTAGGAGTTGATAGTGAGAGGCTAAGGTGAGACCGCTTGTGTTCCCATATATTCTGCATCACCATCCTTTGGCCACCAAAATAACAAAGTTAGTTCGATTTAATCGTCCAAGTGCAGGAATAGTTTATGAATGAATTACATAGGCAGCAGTTACTAAAATTCGAATTTGATAATTTATTGGTAATACAATTCGGTCATCAACATCCAATAATCGGAATCTATTAGTATTTAGTTCATTTGAAGGAATTATGTATGAATCAAATTCAATATTTAAAAAATCAGAATATTCATAACTTCAAATCATTGGTGACTAATTGATTTTAAAGTAAGGTTCATTAATTTCAACTAATAAATAATTTACTTACTTACTTACCGCGCTCCCGACCCGTGAAGAGTATCTGGCTAAGACACGGCAGCCTTCCACTCACTTCGATCCTGGACAAGCTGTTTTCAGCTGGACAGACATTTGGAACTAATAGTCCAGTCATCGAGCGTCGCTTCATCCACCTATACTTGGTTGCTGATTTGGTGTATGCACCCTAACAAAGCATCACCACCATGTTTGAAAAGCTCCGATGGTAGATAATCAGAGCCGGCGGCTTTGCTGTTCTTCAGCTTTTTGTTAGCTGACCCAACCTTTTCAAAACTGGGAGGCTTCATCATTGACTGGATGCGGGTTCTCTTCTTGCCCTATCCCTCTCTCTACCTGATGCCCAATAAGTAGCTGCTGGAAATGCTGCTTTAACATATCTAGTATTCTCTGTGCTTCGGTGACTATGATTCCTTCACTGTTTCGAAGAGGGGGCTTCCAATGTTGAATTCCTTTTTCTATGCTGTTTGCAGGTTCTTCTCGTTGGATAGTCGACCATTGTCTGTTGTCGTGTCGTGGAGGCTGTGCGTTCCAACTAATCCGTCGAAGATGTTTTCCTTGTATTGAGTTGTTAATCATTTTGGTATAAATCCTCCTAATGAAAGTTAATTTAAGAATAAAGAAAATTTTTAAGTTTTATTGATAAAAGCAATATAAATAATTGATTAATATGATATATGTAATTTAAATATATTAATAAGAAAAATTAAATAAAAAGATAAAAATCTAAAAAATAAAAAAAAGGAATTCGTAAAGATTAGTTTGAATTTGTACTTATTAATACAACAGACGACATTAGTTATTGTTGTTGCGTGTTCTTTTTTTCTAAATAAAGTTCTTACTACTACTATACTGCTACTTGTTAATATTTATCCTAAATGATCGATTGCACAAAACGTTATTAATTTCCGTAAAGAAGTCTGATTTAAACCTCCTAATGACTTAATAATAACTGAACATACATCAAAATAGTATAAATTAAATAATAAATTTGTATTAAAGGACCACTTTTTTGTCTTGTTAATATACCCTTAGGATAGGGTATAAAAATTACCGACAGAGTTGCCTTGATCATTTTCTTTAGAATAATAGTTTCTCTAAAATACAGTTTCCACTGTACACGGCAACAATTTACTTGACGAATTTTGTATTTGTAGCAATATGTCTTTTAATTAATGGGCTTTCGACCCGTGAGTTGTGATGACTGAATTAATTAACTTCGTAAAAAAATTGCGTATACGACCCATATACATATATTTAATTTGGAAACATTTTATGAAAAAGCTCTAATTTTCAAATTTGTTTTTATCATTACCGACTATAATTTTGAGTTCATATATGCAGGTACAGAACAAAAATTAATTAATTAATAATAAACAAGAAAGGAAGTTCTGGTTTTTATAGAAAGTAAATAGGTAGTCGTACAATTAGTGGCGATTTAATATTTTGATGTGAGTCCTAGCGCCTCAGGAGGTTAATTTGGAGTCTGTATACACTTAAGTAAATACAATTGGACTATATTTATGTCGTTTGTGCCGTTTGGAACTATTTTAGTGATTTACTATCTGCTTTTGCTTATTATTTGTTGGTGTATGCAGCTCCAAAAAAACTCGGATATAATCGCAGTTTGTTAGATATGCAAAAGGCCAATCAAGGGATCAATTGGTGTCACATCCAACTTTACCAAACACCTCAGAAGAGCTCATCCCGACAGCTTTAGGGAATATACGTCCTTGAAAAAAATAAGAGCTCCAGGAAATCTGGTCACATAACTGGAAATCGGCAAGCACAATTTGACAAGCGATTAATTCAGTTTATTATTGATTCAATTTCACCACTATCTATTGTGGAAAAAAAATCGTTCACCAATTTGTTTGACGGAACTGGTCTTAGAGTTCGTAGCAGACCCAGAGTAATGTGTTTATTAAATGAATATCATAAAAATATAATAGACACCATAAGGCTGGCAATGAAATCTGCCAACTACTTTTGCACTACTGTCGTCGTAGTTTCTTTGGATATACTTGCCACTGGCTAGAGCAGAATTTCAAGAGATATTCAGTGGCACTAGCGTGTAGACGATTTCCAGGAGTTCATTCTGCAGAAAAAATTGCGGACCTCATTTCAGAAATCAATGCTGAGTTCGGCCTTAACCAGTTAAATGTTGTAGCCACAATAACAGATAATGGTTCGAACTTCGTAAAGGCGTTCAAAGAATTTGTGGTTTCCAATTTTAATTGCGAGAATGATGAGCTACCGGAGTTTTGTGACGAGGACTCCTACTACGCTCTGCCAAACCAAGTTCGGTGTGCATGTCACACTATGAATTTGATGGCTAGTATGGATTTTCTAAAATATTTGAAAGCCGACGCAAGTTCATACAAAAGGCATTTAAAGGTAATCTTGATTCACATATTGCATATGTATTTTAAAAGTGACACAAATTAAAAAAAAAACAAAACAAAAGGTCTTTAAACTTTCACCCAACATATTTACTAAAAGTACATTAACTTGGTGTCATTATTAGTCATGCAGACGAATATCATTACCTATTTTTTCTTGTTAACATTGCTTAGTTCGTAGTTAAATTCACAAAACTATTTTTCGTCTTTTCTGAAAAACTTAATTTTTTGAGTTGTACTTACTTACTTATGTCCTGTATCCCCTTGTGGGTCCTAGTCGTGTGCGGTTTCTGGCAATGTGCCTCAGCTCTCCCCAACTCTTTCCCAATTGCCGTGCTTCCTTCTCGACTGTTCTGCGCCATGTACTTCTGGGACCGCCGCGTATTCCGCCATCCTGAGTAAGCGGGTTCCATTGCATCGCGTGGTTAGCTATGGACCTGTCACCTTTTCGGAGAGTGTGACCAATCCACTGCCACTTTTGTCGTTGTATGGTTGTGCCTATAGGTTCATGACCCGTTCTCTGATAAAGCTGTTCGTTAGAGATACGGTTTGGCCAGAAAATCCTTAAGATGTTGCGTACGCACCTATTAACAAACGTTTGCAGCTTCTTCGTGATAGTAGCAGTCACTCTCCAGGTACCACATCCATATAACAGCACGGATTCAACGTTGGAACGGAACAGTCGTAGCTTGGTGTTTAAGCTAATTGCATTACTACGGCAAATTGTGGATAGCATCCCAAACGCAGATTTTGCTTTCCCTATTCCAGTTCGGTTCCGGCATCAATTGAGACAATACTCCCAAGGTATTGGAAACTCTCTACTCTCTCAACCGTTTGTCCAGCAATGCATATATGAGTTGATGAGTTCGGTCCTAGGCTGATCATTTTTGTTTTTGCCGAGTTAATTTTGAGCCCAACGATGTTAGCTTCTCTCTCCACATTTGCTGTCATTTGGTGAAGGTCCATTATTCTGTGGGGCAGTAGGCATACATCGTCGGCGTAGTCGAGGTGTTTGAGTTCAGATGTAAGAGTCCATCGAATTCCTCCATTTCCCGTCGATAAAGCCGCATTTAGCACATCGCTTATCACCAATAGAAATAATATTGGTGAAAGAATGCAACCTTGCCGAACCCCACTTTAGACTTCGAATTCCTCAGACAGCCGTCCTCTGTGCAAAACGTGACATGTGGATCCATCGTAAGTAGCCTTGATAATAGCTATTAATTTATCAGGAATGCCTCTCCTGCGCAAGGCAAGCCAAATACATTCCCGATTGACACTATCAAACGCCTTTTCGAAATCGATGAACAGCAGGTGTAGTGGTGATCGATCATCATCGAGCAATGCGTTGAATCATTGCTCGATGATGATCCGCAGGGTGTTGATGTGGTCGATACAGGAGGATCCAGAGCGGAAACCTGCTTGTTCAGCGTCGAGTGTGTCTTCGAGGTGTTCTTTGATTCGCTCCAGGATAATTCTAGCTATTACTTTGGCTACAGAAGGTAGCACGCAGATACCTCTCCAGTTTTCGCACTGCATTAGGTGCAGGAGCTTGACGATCATTCCCTTCTTCCACTCATCCAGAAAACTCTCGGCTGCCCATGTTCTCCCAACAAGTGGAAAAAGAAGCTCAGCCGATGCAGTTGGCGCCGCCCGAAAAAGCTCCGCGGGTATGCTATCAAGTCCTACCGCCTTATTGGTTTTCAGTGCTTTGATCGCGGTAATGATCTCTTCTTTACTGGGGGTTGAGATACGAATTCGGGAATTTCTTACCACGGATACTTCAGTCTGACTTGGTTGCATATTGCTGGCGAATACTCTGTTTAAAACAGAAGCAAAATGCTCCTTCCATCTCTTGAGTTGATCCTCATCCGATATTAGCAACGAACCGTCTAAGCCTTTCACTTGGTGTTGAGTAGAGCTTCGGCCACCTATTAGCTCTTTGGTGATTCTATAAACGGTTCTGCTATCGCACCTCGCTGCTGCTTCTTCTGCTTCCGTAGCCAGCACATAGATGTTATTGCGCTTGTCACGTCGAACGCTACGCTGCACTTCTCTCATCTTCATTCGATATAGACACTCTAGCTCGATCCTCCCTGCTGCTGGAGTTGCTGCAATTTGAGCTCTTAGCTGGTTTCTTTTTTCGATCCTCCAGGTATCCTCAGAAAGCCACGCTCTATGACTTCTTTGCGATCGACCGACAATCCTTTCTGCACCTGATGTGAAAACAGTTTTCACAGCATACCAATGTGAGCTGCTGATTGTTTCCACTCCACGTGAAAGATGGTCCCTTAGTTCTTGGCGTACTGTGGGATCTCTCAGTCGGTCAATGTTGAACCTGGGCGTTCTCATGCAGTTGGATCTTCGAACGGCGGCAGTGCGTAATTGGACAGTAGGTATCATTAGATGGTGATCTCGTGTCAACCCCATGTCCGGTCCTCGTCTGTTTCGGACGTCTAGAAGACTACTTCTAAAACGGCGACTGATGGCAAAATGGTCAATTTGGTTGGAGGTTGCTTGCCTGTCAGTTGACACCCAACTGATTTTATGGCAGGCTTTGTGCTCAAACATGGTGCCACCTATGACAAGGTGATTTGTGGCCTAATCCATGTCGTCCCATAACATGTTTGAGCCCTTCGTTGTCGCTGCCTACTTTGGCATTAAGGTCCCCCATCACTATGACAATGTCGCCATTGGGTGTTGTATTATACACAGCTCCCAACTGGTTGTAGAAGGTCTCCTTTTCCTCCTCAGACGAACCATCCGTGGGGGCGTAACACTGTATAATGGTGACGCGACGTACTCTCGTCCGGAATCTGGTCGTTAAAATCCTATCACCGTGTGGCTGCCAGTAAATTAGGCCTCTGCGTGCTGTGGGTGTTAACAGCAGTCCAACTCCATATCCACGGGGGCTTCCGGATGGTCTTCCGGAGTAGAGTAATACAGTGTTACGCGTTGGGGATTGGTACTCACCCGCATCTAACCACCTTATCTCGCTTACTCCCAATATGTCCAGCCTATATCGAATGAACTCATGTTCCAGTTGAAGGAATCTGGCGTTCTGAGGTCCTTCACTCTGGTAGTCAAGGAGAGTCTTCACATTCCAGAAACCAATCTTAGTCTGGGTACAATAGCCAAAGGTCGTCAACGTGTTATCAGTCGTTATCCGAGGCGTTGTGTCTGTTTCCGTAGCGGACGGGTTTCGGTAACGCGGGTTGCTGGCCCAGGTTACCTAGTCTAGACTTAAGACTCTAGACAATCTCGCACTTGCAATTTCGGCCTGCAGGTATAAGGACTTATACATGTAGTTGCCCGGGGACCACCACGAGGAGGTAAAGCAAGCACTTCATTACGAACTTGATTGTTGCGCTACTGGCCCAATCCATGTTTTGGGCAGTCAAGAATTTTTCGATCAATCGTCATGTAGATCCCATGTAAATTTTTTGAGTTGTGTCACATAATGAATGGGAGATAAACAAACTAAATTATACTTTTCGAAAGTATTTGAACTTTTCAAATTGAGCAATCTCTCAAAATTTGTAATAACTTTTGGATAAAGAGTAAGTATCCGAAGTCGGCAGAACACATTGATTCCATTCTAAATGGGTCACTAATTGCTCCTTCAGTAACACGTTGGATCTCTACATATGACTCAGTATTTAGACTCTTATCGCACAAACCTAAATTATATGAATTGTGCACTAAATTATCTGTAGACCGGTTTTCGGAAAACGATCTGCAATATTTGGAAGAAGCAATAGACCATCTACAGCAAGACAACAACATATTTTTCGGAGATCTGATTCCAACTATAGTAACGTTAAAGACAATTTAGAAAAGATTGAAATCATCTATCTTGGAATCATCTGGAATGTTAGAAGAGAGTCTAATTAACCCTTTTGCGGCATATTTATATTTGGAGCCGGAAGCTAATAATGCTATAATTGCCGCTATACTGTGCCCTGCGAATAAAATTGAAATGGCTCAAAGGTCTCAGCGACATTCCTCATGAACACCGTGAGTGCACTATGGACAGCATTAGCAAATTAGTCCGGAACCATGCTGAGAAGTTTGCTCATAATATGGGTATGGAATATATAATCGAGGAGGAAGCATTAAAACATAAGGATGGAAAGGAAAATTACTACGATTTTGATATTGATGAACATTGATGAAAAATCAACTAACACAACAAAAACAAAACCAATTACTAATATGGAAACCTCCATGCAAAACATTCTAAATAGAATGGAAAGCATGGAAAAAGGTAATAAAGCTATGTATATTAGTAAGAATATCGTTCCTTGAAAGGCAAAGCAGCAACAAAAAGGCTGCACTAAAAAGACAAACATGATGGATAATATAAAAATCCTAGAATGGAATGCTAATGGTATCGAGAATCGTAAAGAGGAAATTCAAGTAATTCTCGACATAAACCAAATAGATATATGTCTTGTGTCAGAGACGCACTTTAAATTTGAAACATATTTCAAACTGCATGGGTACGAGTTATATCACTCCCCACATCCCCATAATTCTGAAAAAGGAGGAGCTGCAGTTATAATAAAGAAGACGATCGATCACCATATAGAAGCTAAATTCCAATCATGTGCGATTCAAGGAATATCAATAAATATAAGAACGAAAAGCGGACAAATATCAGTTGCATCAATTTACTGTTCTCCCAGCTATAAACTTAAGAAAAATCATTTTAAAAGCCTCTTTCGCATATTCTGCAATAGATTTATCACAGGAGGAGATTTTAATGCCAAAAATAAGTATTCGGGATCTAGATTAACAAATACGAGAGGAAGAGAACTATATGAAACAATAAGAGAAATTGGCGGCAAATATCACTTAACGGGATAATCCACCTATTGGCCAATAGATAGGAATAAAATCCCAGATCTTGTCGACTTTTTCGTAACAAAGAATATCGCGTCAAATGCTATAAAAGTGGAAGAGGGGCCAGATCTTGACTCAGATCATTCTACAACACTTGGCGATAAAATCATCAATACCCCACGATTAGCTAATCAACTGACTGATTGGAATTACTTCAGAGAGAACTTGGAGGAAAGTATCCAACTTTCAGGGATAATTGACACAGAAGACCAATTAGATGAGGCTGTGCAGATATTTACAACTAATATCCAAAAAGCTGCATGGGCTGCAACACCTAAAACTAAACCAAAAATCCAACAAAACTCCTATCCAAAAGAAATACGTCAAATTATTGCAGAAAAGAGAAGAGCTAGAAAACGTTGGCAACAATCAAGGGCGCCAAGTGACAAAACCATGCTTAATAAGCTAAGCAGTAAACTTAAAAGATCGATAAGAGAATTTAAAAATGAGTCTCTTAAAACATACCTTACCAATCTTACGAATGATGCTAGTACTCTCTGGAAGGCAACAAAGAAAATGAAGACACATTCCAAGAGTTAAAAACAGAGAAGGTAACTGGGCAAAAAGCAACCAAGAGAAAGCGAATTTATTTACTGAGTATCTCGCAAAAGTCTTCCAACCTTATGAAGATAAAGATTATGAAGAAACGGAAAAATTCTGCGAAGAAGAGAGATATATTCAACCGTTAACGGCGAACGAAATGGCCAAAGAAATAAAAGAAGGCATCAGTACTAAAAAAGCCCCGGGATTTGATTTGATAACTGGAGAAATCCTAAAACAATTCCCAAAAAAAGGTTTAAAGAAACTAGCACAGATTATAAATGCTGCATTCAGGATAAGATATGTACCAAGCATGTGGAAAGTCGCGGAGGTAATTATGATACCAAAACCAGGCAAACCACCTAGTGAAGTTACCTCCTATCGTCCAATATCGATACTGCCTATATTGTCCAAGCTATTCGAAAAAATGTTGATTAAACGTCTGCATAAAATAATCGAAGAAAAATCGCTAATTCCAAACCATCAATTTGGTTTTAGAACAAAGCATTCCACGATTGATCAGGTGCATAGAATAACGGATGGAATCGAAAAAGCATTTGAAAAGAAAAAGATATGCTCTGCTATATTCCTTGATATAGCACAAGCTTTCGATAAAGTCTGGCACAAAGGACTGATCCATAAATTGCAAAAGCTTCTACCAAAGCAATATTCAGAAATTTTAGAATCTTGTATATTGCAGCGATATTTTAGAATTAAACAAGGGGATGAGTACTCCACATTGAGAGAAATAGAAGCTGGTGTACCACAAGGCAGTGTGCTAGGCCCTGTATTATATCTTTTATTTACCAGCGATCTACCAGAAAGTGAAGAAATAACTATGGCAACATTTGCAGATGATACTGCTGTACTTGCTGTGGGTGAAACTGTAGAAATAGCGACGAAAAAGCTACAGAAGGCAGTGAACAATATTTCAAAATCGACCAAGAAATGGCAAATTAAATTAAATGACCTAAAGTCGGTCCACATCAATTTTACGAATAAAAATGTTCAGCACATCCCAGTATTCATAAATAATAATGTAGTAGAATACGCAAACACTGCAACATATCTAGGCATGACTCTAGATGTAAAGCTGCGCTGGAAATCCCATGTAAAGAAAAAAATAGACGAATTGAACATGCGTTACAGTAAAATGTATTGGCTTATTGGGAGATACTCTTGTTTATCCAACTACAATAAACTACTACTTTATTAGCAAATTCTAAAACCAGTATGGACCTACGGGCTCCAGCTGTGGGCATGCACATGCAAATCAAATTTAAAAAAAATACATACTTTTCAAAATAAAGTGCTACGGAACATAGTAAATGCACCATGGTACATAAGAAACTCTGATCTGCATATAGATCTAGAAATTGACTTGATTGAAGATGAAGTCAAAAAAGTAGCTAATAGGCATAAACTTAGGCTTCTCAACCACGTCAATTTAGAAATGACGCAATTACTTAATGCTGCCTATCTGACTAAGAGATTACGAAGAATAAAACCCTTTGAACTAGCTAGATAATAATAAAAAAAAGAGCAACATACATACATATGTAGCATGATCACAAGAAAAAAGTGATTAATATTGTTAAAAGAAAAAGATAATCGACAAAAAAAGGTTTCTTAAATTTTCAAAAGACAATTATCAGAAAAACATAAACTAGATGCAATAAAAAAAAAAATATTGATGAACAGTGTAAGTGATTCTACGAAAAAAATTTAAATTTACTGTTATATTAGATTTTTTTCCATATAAAACCATTGTTAAACTCTTTTTTACAGCTTGTGCCTCAACAAGTCAGTCCATTAATGTTTCACATACTAACTCAACCATCGTGAAAAAGGAATATTGGTCTTACATTAGTGATTCCAATGTAGGAACCGGAATGACAATGATAGACAAATATCCTATACTGAAGAATCTGTCTATAAAGCTCAACACTCTTTTGACGTCATCAGGACCCGTGGAACGGTTGTTTTCTTTTGCGGGTCTTGTAAATATCCCAAAGCGTGGCGCTCTTTCTCACCAACATTTCGAGCAACTAGTATTATTAAAGGCCAATTCAACTTTTGTGAAATCAATGAGACCTTAAGAAAATAAAATAAAAATAAGTATTTCTAGTTTCACTGAAAGTACCCACTGGTAATTAAGTATAAAATACTAGGCTTATGATTAAATAATAAATTGTCACCTACATAAAAATTTGATTCGCCACTCAAATATTTAAAATGGAATTGTACTTGAAAAGTACTTGCAAATGTACTGGCCAGTAATACAGTACCCAGTATATGTACTTAGAAGAGAGTACTTGAAATAGTACTTGTACTTGGTGATTTTCAGGTACCAAGTACATTGTACTCCTTTTTTTTCAAGTACAAGTACAAGGTACTGGGTACTTACACTGTACTGCAGTACAAATGTATTTCAGTACTTCACAACTCTTATAGACACATGTAATTCAAGACGATATATATAGATTATATAATATTGTAGCCCATTGAACCCATCTGAATTGTGGACAAATTATGCAGATTTTATTACGGAAGATATTTTGAATCGAGTGCGTAGAACAACATCGAATCCGCATTTTCTAACAACACCAGAAGTGAATAATGAAGCTCTCATAATGATAGAAGATATTTGCTTTACAATGCCAGGTATGCCGTCGCCAAATCGGCAATTACAAGATTTGTATAATCGAGATTTGCTGCGTGAACATGATTTCGATTGCAATGATTTAACTCAATTTGTTCTAACAAATGTTCCAAAGTTAAACCCACAACAAAAAGATGTTTACGACATTTTGATGAGAGCAATGGCAGACAAAAGTGGTGGAACGTATTTCTTAGATGCGCCTGGTAGCACTGGAAAAACTTTAAATCTTGGCCACCATTCTTTTGCAAAATACAAGAGTATTGACTCTTGTATCATCTGGAATCGCGGCGTCGTTGTTGGACGGCGGCAGATCAGCACATTCTGCGCTCAAGTTGCCTTTGGACATGAACTTCAACGAAAATCCAACATGTAATATTACCAAAACGTCAGGAATGGCCAAAGTGTTGCAACAGTGTGAAATTGTCGTGCGGGATGAAAATCCTATGGCCCACAGGAGATCATTGGAGGCATTCAATCGTACAATGAAGGATATGAAAGGAAATCAACGGCTCTTTGGTGGCGCCTCAATATTATTAGCTGGTGATTTCCGGCAAACTTTGCCAGTAATTCCTTAATCCACCGCTGCAGATGAGCTTAATGCGTGTTTAAAGTCATCCACTCTGTGGAGATACATACATATGTGAGAACACTCACATTAACCACAAATGTGCGTGTTCAATTACAAAATGATCCATCAGCCAATGAAAACCAAAACGATAGACAATGGAACTGGCTTAATATCGTTACCAATCAATTTTTGCAATGTAGTTCAATCAAAAGAAGAATTGGCTCGAAAAGTTTTTCCAAACATTGTACAACAATGCAAGACACATGTTTAGCTGAGCGAAAGAGCAATATTGGCGGCAAAAACAAAGACGTTGCAGAAATTAATGAAGCCATTTTAAAAGAGATACCAGAAGAAGTGTTCACATTCAAGTCAGTCGATACCATTATGAATGAAGATGAGGTGGTCAATTATTACACACAATTTCTAAAATTCATTGGATTTACTAGGCCTGCCCTGCCACCGCACATATTGCAATTGACTGTTGGAGCACCAATCATCATTCTTCGTAATATCATTGTATATGAAACTTATAGTACTATCATCAAGCAATATTTTTTCTTTTCCGCTTCGACCGCCTAGGTGGCGTGTTCTCATTTCTCGCAAGCAAAGAAAGATGTTGACGCTCTCTGATAATGGAGTTATAATGACAGGATAAGTGAGTAATGAGTGCAAACAAAGTAAGCAAAACCGGTTTTGGGTTTCCATTCTCACTCTGAATTTTTGTCCACATGTTACGCAACTGAGTGAATGACTTTGCCAAGAAAATGAGTAAAGAAACTGATTAAACAAAATTATGAGCATTGAGCAGGTTATTACTATTTCATTTTCCACGCTCAATAAAAAGATGTAGGTTTTTCTAATTCGGTAGTGGTTTGGTAGAGGCATACAAAAGTTTTGAGTTATGTGTCCGGTTTTTAGTGCAAGTGATGGTCTGGTTAAGGGATTAAATAATTTTGTCTCAGTGGGGTGGTGGTGTGATTAGGAATTTTGCATACAAAGAAATAAAATTTCGGAACAAAGCAAAGGAATGGGTACAAGCATGAGAAAAACTTTATAATGGAGGTGTGAGTGAGTAGGATGATCACCGAAGACCTTATGTACCTATCTTAAATACTATCATTGTATATAAATCTAATAGTATTATCACTTGACGAAATTTTTTCTTAGCTACCTCGTTCGACAGAGGGCGCAAAGCAAAGTGATTTCTCTTACACACAGAAAGAGAGTTTTGAGCGAACAAAAGGAAAAATGGCAAGGAATATAAAAACAAAACTGACTCTCTTCTTGGTCATGTACATACATCCAAATATGTACATGTTCGTGTGGTTTAATACCATCGTGATGGACGAGACGTGAGGATTATGTTTTCCTTTCGTGTTTTGTTTTTGTATTTTTTGGTGTTTACCTTAATTATGAATGAAGTTATTTTTCTGCAATATACACAATTGCACACACACTCAAACGTTGCCACATTTTATTATTTCTATGCGGGAATTAGCGACGTTGCAATATTGTAGTTTTCAATGTTAATGCAAATGCAAATGCTTTTCTTCTTGTTAATACATATGTATGTGTATGTATTAATACATGTAAATATTTAATACGTATTCTAATGTTTTGTACCACAAAATAGATTTATTTTATTTAATTACAAACATTGGATTGAAAGGACAAATTGATGAAAACAACATTTTTTTTTCCTTTTTGGAGTAAATTGCGGTTACCAATACGGATTATGCTTAATATTTTTATTGTCCCTAACTATATGTAGGTAGGTAGTTAGGTATGTATGCATGTATGTAGATATGTCCATATGTATAACAATTTCATAAACTATATTTTTGCAATGACTAGATTATTGCACATGTATTTAAAAAAAAGGTTATTATGTACATATACATATGTTTATACATATATTATATACATAATGTATTAACGTAAGTATGTATGTATAATAGTTGCATAAATAATAAATTTACATACATACATACATATATCTATGAATATACACACATTATGTCCAGAGTTCGTCAAAGCTTACGCCTACAACTCTATACAGAAACTAGTAGATATGGAAGAAGTGATACATTACCCCCAGGTATTCCTTCACACAAACAAATATTGAAGGCGCACCTGTTATGCTCTTAAGGAGTTTAAATCCACCCAAAATCTGACACAGAACCAGATTACAGGTTAAAGCTGCACATACAGATGTACATACATATGTAAGAATGTGGAAGAAAAAATTATCTTTCTTACACCTAATTGCCAGTCAAACAAATTTATCTGTCTGATTTGTTATGCAATGACGGTGACCAACCCTTAACCGCCAGAATCATGATAAAGAAAAGCATTCCTATATAAGTATATATATATGTATGTATGCATGTATATGTACAAAAAAAGTTGCACGCAGTCCACCTCGGCAGAAACTTCACAGGACACATAACGATCACCTATTTTTTTTTCTGTGTTCTCGCTTTCCACCTTTTTTTGTGCGTTTGTATGGTTCGCTTTTTTTTCTCTTTGTTCTCTTTCTTCTCTTCTCACTTGATATCTGCCACTGTAAGAGCAAATGGATAGTTGGGAGAGAATGAGAAAAAAGTTTCCTCGCTCGTTAGAGGCGCTACTGTCGATATCCTCAAGTGATACTACTATTAGATTTATATACAATGATACTATAAAATCCAAAACGATAAGGCTACAAAAGTCCTTGAAATCACAGTTTCTCAAAAACCCCTAAACGTAGAAACTTGAAATTTCGCACAGTAATTCCTTATAACCTCTATATGTTCGATAAGAAGGGATTTTTCGAAATTCGAGATCTAAGTGGGGGAAAAGGGGTTTAATACGAATTTTCCGTCATTAAAAAATGTTTACCCAGCCCTAACTAAATAATGGCTTATCAAATTGAAAAACAAAAAAAGTTGTTTTTAGTAAATTCATCCACGATTCATTTAAGCTCATGCTTCTGCTTTGTTCTAAAGCTGAGCAATGCTCATAACAACTAATCAAATCATCCCAATAATTTTCCGTCACTGGAGACAACAGCCATCAGACGTGCACCAGTTGCTATCATTGCCATATCGTGTGTGTGTGTACAATATGTGTGTGGGTGCGCGCCCATTGACTTGATCGTTTTTGAATTTCAGTCATGCTTCTTTATAAGTAAAAACGTTTGGCATGCTATCAATTTTATTAATTCTGACATTAATAGGAGAAGACAAATTATGATAAGTAAATATGCACATATATGAAACCGGCGATCCTACCGGAGAAGGAGGATCTCTACATGCCTCTCGCTACGTGGAAACTCTTATTTAAGCAATATTTGATTAACACTACTAACTGCAGGTGGTCGAACTGTACCACGAAACAGATCTGGCCCAAGCTGGATCTCAAGCGATCCAATAGTCTAATAAGACTAAATAGATCCCTCATAAGCACAATAGTAGGTGTGCTGGGTCTCCCGGCAAACGACCTCTGCATGGACTAAAAAGAAGAAGAGACTATTCTTCACCTCCTATGCACTTGCCAAGATCTCCTTCAACTCGAAGGAAACTGTATCTAGAAGAGTACTTCTTCGACAACCTTGGCGAATTAGCTAACATAAGTATTAACACTAGATACTGTGGTATCACAATGGGCCTATTCTGGCCTAAGTGCGGCTGCACTTTCTGAAGCCTGCCAACCGAACCCATGCTAACCTATGTATATGAGACCGAAATTTCAGAGGCCGATTGGCCCATTCTTTGTTTTAGATAATAAGGAAAGATTCAAAAATCCTCCAAAGAACATTAATGGCATTTTTCGAACTAAGCAACATCGATTACTTCGCCGAATACATATGTACATATCTACATATGTTATGTACCCTTTTATTACGTCTGGAGAAATTATAATTTTGTGAGATGAAACAGAGAACGGAAGTAACCGAACACTCTGGTAAAAAGGACCATGTACTCGGCAGCATTTATATTGTTCACCCGATCAACGTCAAGTGCTATTACTATATATGTATCTACTATCAGCTGTTTACATTCATCCTACATTCCACTAAGTTTGCAGGGACTATTGGAAGAGGGAAGATATTGGAACCAGATAATGGAAGCTTCTGTCTCTGATTTGTTACTGAGATCTGTTCGCTATAATGCTGGTTTTTGCGAAGGTCTGGGTAAAGATATAAAATAGCAGTTAATTGTTGGGGACTGTATGATAAACATAGTATTGATGTCTTCAACAAATACTTGATACTGCTTGAGAATTTAGTGGTTGCGGTGGGATATCAACCCCTTAATCACTATGAATTACCACAGCCCTTAGTGAAACTCCTGTCAACCTTGAGTACTTAAGAGAAATGTCATATGTCATGGATGATCTATAAAACTACCCACTTCTCAACTGCAAGAGGAAATTTTATAATAAAATCATTCAAAGTTTCAAAACAACAGATGATAACTTTTTATTCTTGGAAGCTGCAGCAGGACGGAAAACATTTTTCATGCTCGAGGAAAGTACACCTACCAAGGCATCTGGCAGTCTAGCACTGCGTTGGGTTGGTCGATGAGTTAATTCATATTGCAAAGATCTATCTTACTCGACACAGCATGATGTTTGAGCGGAGTGGGTTTGTGCGTAGAGTTACTGGCATGGGATTGATTAGATTAGAGTAGAAATGTGTTAAGCCTATGAGAGCATATGCAAATTGTTGAGGCAAAAGAGCGTAATCTTTTTGTGGTACTCAGCGACGGATCCTTTACTTCGACCTCTAGAGGCACCACCGTCGATTTCCTCAAGTGATAGTACTATTAGTTTTATATACAATGGTAATATCAACCAACCAAAATTGTGCAATTGCACAAGACTTGCGGTTAACAAGCTAATGACCAACGTTATTGAAGCCACTATTTCAAATGGGGAATTCAAAAGTGAAGACGTTTTAATTCCGCGTATACCGATGATACCAACAGACATGCCATTTGAATTCAAACGTTTGCAGTTTCCAGTGCGACTGGTTTTTGAAATGACCGTCAATAAAGCGCAGGGGCAATCTTTGCAAGCTTGTGGTGTGAATTTGGAAAACAATTGTTTTATATTGAATTATAAGCGTCACAGTGGCGTTAAAAATTATATCGTTGGATAATAAATTCGACTACATAATAATTGAAAGATGTTTTGGCCAAGTGAAGCCGAGATCTCCAATTCTAAAAACTGCATAGTCTCAATGTAAAAAATATTCCAAATATAATTGTGGCTTGTTTCGTTTTGCACAATGTTGCAAAGCATTTAAATGATAACAACGATTTCCAATTGTCAGAAGGCGTAGAAAATGAGATTTCTGTTTAAGGTGATGAAGAAATTCAAATTCGGGGCAGATAAAGAGAACGGAATTAGCAGGAATAATATGTAACGTAAATCCATAGAACTTTATTGAACACATGTGTCTTCTTAATACAAAAAAAGAATAATAAAAATAAATACAAAATGAAATAAAAAACATACAGAAAAGCTACAATCTGTCTGGAACGGATCGTATGATACCCTATCCTCCTCTCTATAAAGTGCGCGTGGCCAAATTGCATTTTGTACTCAAATATGGCTATAACCTCGAACGTTTGAGGATGTTACATGTAAAATTTTATCAAAATCGGTTTTTTGATGAAAACGCCCCCAAAAAGTGGGCGTGACCAAAACTGCTCTATGGGTGAATTGTAGGGAATCTGCATACCTAAATATTTAGTCTTAACAAAATTTTTCGGTTTCATATAATTTAGTGAAGGTATAAAAAAGTAGGCGTGGCAGTGGGCGGATGTAAAAAAAATGTACACTTGTATTGTATCTTTTTCTTGGAAGCCCAGATATGAAATTTCAGCGTCCTAGTTAATAATTGAAGGCCCAAAACTCGGTTTTGTGATGAAAACGCCCCCAAAAAGTGGGCGTGGCCAAAACTTTTTTATGGGTGGATTGTAGGGAATCTGAATGTCTAAATATTTGGTCTTAACAAAATTTTTCGGTTTCTTATAATTTAGTGAAGTTATGAAACAGTGGGAGTGGCAGTGGGCGGATTTCAAAAATGTTTACACTTGTACTGTATCTTTTTCTCAGAAGCCCAGATATGAAATTTCATCGTCCTAGCTCAAAATTTAAGGGCCAAAAAGCGGTGACATACGGAAGGACGGACGGACGGACGGTCATCGCTCAATCGATTTCGCTATTGATGCTGATCACGAATATATATACTTTATAGGGTCTATCTCGATTATTTCTCTATGTTACAAACTATGTGTCAAACTTAATATACCCTTAGGATAGGGTATAAACAGTGTTCCAAAAATAAAATGTTATTTCAATAAAAAATAAAAATTATTTTTTCGGGCTTTAGAAATTTAAGAAGGTTAATTCACATTCACAGTGGTGGTTATGGAATTATAAGTAGGATACGAATTCCGTTCTTCGTTGTCATTTTCCATCCTTTTTTAATTTCCTCCTCCTGCTTTCGTATTAACTTTAATTGCTCCAGCGACACCAAACATTGAAGTTCTCCATTAGACAGAGTTTTTGTCTCCTCAGTCTCATTAAACTTCAATATTCTACGTGTTGTTACTGTAGAATCTCCCGGTAATTCTGCAATTTCATCTACAGCAATACGTACATAAATCACCTTCTTTTTCCGTTTGCATCCGAATGGGATTATCTGCTCCCACAGATAAATGACCATACGTAAACAATGTTAGTAAAAGCATAATAATTAGCTTTATAAAGCAATACGTACCAGGAATGCAAGAGATAGGTGGGTTTTCATCAGCATTTAAGTGCTCTGAAAACATTACCTCCCATTCTTTGAGCTTTATGGGCTTATTTCCCATTTTCTTATGGTCTACCTTCTTCTTAACCTCTGTCCTACAATTATTTAGCCTCTTTCTAATTTGCTCTTCCGTTATTTGAACACCGGTCATAGCTTTATATTCACTAATAAATAATTGTATAGCTTCGGACTTCTCCTTTTTAATGCACGGTTGTTGTGACTTATTCAAAAGAACGGTATGCTCTTTTAAAATTCGCACAAAAGCTAGTTGCAATTGAGAAGCTTCTCTTGTCATGGCTGTTTCTTTTGAATATGGTTTACGAACTGAACATTCAAACGAGATCGTTTACAAAGCAGACACTAAAGAACGGTATAGTTTTCAAAACAAATTTTTTGCAAAGCAATTGGGAAATAATACAAAATAAGTATATACTACCAACTGTTCGATGACCTGGTAGTATTTACTTGAATGAATTCAGTCTTTACTAGAAGTATTTGCTGGCAAGTCAAAACTCATGTTTATGCATACCAAATCTAGTAAATACTTAAAATATAAGCTTCTGCTAGTAGTACTAGTACTTACTTAGACCTTTTACCACTAGTAAATATTTAATTTTTATGCATACGGCCCAATATCCGCATATTCAACACATCAATAGTTACATTTATCGCTCACTTTTCAAAATACAGTCCACATCTACAAAATGTCCAAGCAAATAATCAAATAATCACAACAAATTTAATTGTCTTCGATTGTAATGTAAACAAACAACAATCACACACACACACAGTATTCAGCAAAAGAGTATTTTACACAAAATTCAAAACAATAACAAACCAGCACAATATATACACCCACATATGCACGCTAAATAAAGGCAGCGGTAAAATGCGTACATTTGGCGTAATACATACATACACATGTACTATGTGATATAAAAATAAAACAGCATTGCACTAACAGACCTGGTAAAATAATTCGCTGCAGTCACACACACTTTATATTTCTTTTTTAATTACTTTAACCGCATCACTGACCAAATACAACACTGCCTTCGCTGGCCATCAGTAACCCAATATCCAATAAACGGAACGAAATAACAAAGAAACAACAACGCCTTTCGACCCGACTTGGGTTTCCAGTTCACAACAATCAATCACTCACCACACTTCACTTCGCTTTCCATTCAATCTTCAACGTCAACAAAGTATCACAGAGACAGAAATAATTACCCCGTATACATATATGCAGGATTGAAAAGTCGAGTCGAGACTGAGTTGAGATTTCGACCTGTGTAGTTGCACACACCGAGTCGAGGGGTTGAGTCGAAATTGGATTGAAATGTAGTTGAACTGACAGATGGGCATTACCGCCATTCATTCTGAAACTATGACTGAAAAATATTATTAATGACCTGCATCATCCCTTAATGACCAACCATCCGTTCGCCAACCAGACATAATTTTTCCTTTCTACAAAAGAAAAAAACCCAAACTACAGTCAACTGTCAGTTCGACTCCTCGATCCAAGTAGTTGCACATATTTTCGACTCGACTCAGCAAAAATAGTGGAGTCGAGTCCAGTCGACTCGGTTTCGACTCGACCCACGTATATATGAATTTGAATAGAGGTTCAACCTAGGTTCGACTCTGCATATATACGTAGTAAATGTTGCCCCTCTTGTATCGTTTAATTTTTTTGTTCTTCTGGTTTATTGGTTATGCAATTCATTTTCATTACATTCCATTCATCTCTTTTCTACTTTCATGAGACGTCTAGAAAAAATAAGGAAGTTACCAGGGTCGTCAATGAGGATGTGAAAAAGTTTTACAAATTCAACTACGGACTAGAAATAAACCCAAGAGGTCAAGCTGAAAACTCCGTTCACCGGCGTGGGAAGATGTTCGGCGCTAAATGATGTTCCAGATCACTGAAGACAAACACACCTTTCATCAATGCCTACACTCGAACGTTCAAAGTCAGTGTCAAATTGTACCTATATATCTAAAATGCTAATATAAAAGAAGATGTTAAATAAAATTAAATTCAAATTCTGTTATAACGTTTAGAAAGCAGTTGTTTTATTTTAATACGTTAATTTTGCAGTAGTAACAGGATATTTTTTGCTATGTATTTGTCTTTGTTCAATAACGAACAGGTAGATTTTCAACATTTTAACAGGGTTTCAGACTATGAAATATGATTTCTCTGAAACCATGCTAGACTGCAAATCGATCCTAACCAAAATGAGAATCATTGCTTTGGTGGATAGATTATAGTTTGGGGGAGTCTTTCAATATTCTGTCAGAACTACAAACCATGAAGAATGAATTCTTTGAAACCATGATAGATTTCAGATCGATCCTGACCAAAATGAGTCTGTAGTGTGAAATAATTTTTGCTTCGGTGGATAGATTTCAGTTTTGGGTAGTCTTTCAACATTCTATCAGAACTACGAACCATGAAGTATGATTTCTCTGAAACCATGCTAGACTGCAAATCGATCCTGACCAAAATGAGTCTGCAGTGTTAATTAATTCTTGTTTTGGTGGAACATTTTAGTTTGGGGTAGTCTTTCAGCATTCTAACAGAGCTACGGACTATGGAGTATGATTTCTCTGATATCGCTTCAGATTATGTGTCTATAGTGTGAAATTATTTTTTTGTAGTGTATCTTCACTATTTGAAAATGTTGTTTGAGTACATATGAATGCATATTTAAGAATCTCCTAGTTTTGAATTATCAAAAGTCATCACGATGATAGTTAAATATTGACAGATCAATAATGGCGTGAAATTTGTTGTTCCTTTAATGCAAACGCCCTCAAAACGTGGACGTAGCCACATATGATGTGTGAGTGAATTGTAGATAATTTAAATGTCTACATTTAAGGTCTTAATGATTTTTTTTGATTTCAAGTAAAAATTTGAAATTTTCCTTACATTTGTACTGCAATACTTCAAATATGAAATTTCATCTTCCTAGCTCAAAATTTAAAGCCCAAAACGTGGTGATATACAGATAAATAGACTCACCGACATGGGTGTGGATATTCATATATATTGTGTAGGATTTATCTTGATTACTTTGTAACAAATTGTGTATCAATTTTAATATGCGCTTAGAATGGTAGCCTTTTGTTTGACTATCGTTTTGAAGAGTTCTCATTACAAGCCACCAGAGTCATCATACACATATTCAGACAATCCATTCAATGATTAATTCTGAAGTCTGTGACTTAAAACGGAATATTAATTATTATATTATGAATAGTATATTGCAAAACCGCGAATTGGATATTACTTGATAATGCTTTGTAAAGAAGAGTAAATATCAAAATCCCCAGCCATTGTGTAAAATGTAATCTCTCTGTGTGTATGAAAGGAATAATAAGGATAATGACCAATAGCAATATTTCAAACATAATAATAACTTATTCATTTGCTATGCTATGCTATATCAAAAGCATATGACATCCTCCTCTGCTTGAATTATTAATAGAAAATTAATATCCACTGTGTCATCAAATAGTAATTAGGTACCTAGTCAAACATGAACTGAATTGAAATCAATCTGGACACTAATAAAATATCCATCTATTCATTTGTCATACCTTGACCATTCCAACGTTAGCTAAGAGAGGCATTATCCTACCAGCATAAGTCCTTTTTTGATTGCACATATGTTTGAATTTTGAATCAATTATTGTGTGGATATCTTTTGAATGTAAATGACAAAAAAAAAAACTATACTATGAAATACAAAATTAAATTCAATGTAAAAAGGGATTCGAATGATGAAATATGATTAATTTATTTGCCAAGGAAGAGGAAAATTTTGAATGCAGACAATTTTTGATTAAATTTGCAAACTCCCACCCACCCCATGTTGTCATTTTAACAATGACCTACGACGACAATGATTATGTTCCATAACAGCATGTGCGTGTGTGTGGTACATGGTTCCAATTGAAATCCATTCAAGGCAGTAGTCGATATTACCTGTTCAATTTGTATGCAGCCTATTGAATTTACTATTTTCCTGCGTTTTATTAGTTTGGATCTGGATTTGTTTTTTTCTTTTCTTTTTTTAGTCTCCGCTGGATATGATTATGTATTGGGGAATTATTTGTGAAAAATATTTTTTTTCCCCGTACTGCTCATTTGTAGATGATATGTTGACCCTATATATGACCCTGTTGATTTGGGTTGTTTTACAGGACCACATCTCATCCCAATTGAATTGGTACTACCTCCACCCAACCGA
Organism: Xylota sylvarum; assembly: GCA_905220385.1. Taxonomy (NCBI): domain Eukaryota; kingdom Metazoa; phylum Arthropoda; class Insecta; order Diptera; family Syrphidae; genus Xylota; species Xylota sylvarum. The sequence goes on from CAJMZQ010000065.1 coordinate 949,182, forward strand.
CCATGACCATAATGAAATCCTGATAGTGCTGTAGTCCCACTAAGATTTATCGACGTCCAGAGCTTTATTTTTTTTCGTTTTCTCTTTTCTGTGTTGGAAACGATGGATCACAACACCCGCTCGTACCACCATTGAATAAGTGAATTCTCTGTTGATGGACATCTACAGCTTCTGGTTCATGGCGTTCACGATTTTCTTTTTGATACACACTTCAAAAATCGAGCAAAAAAAAAAAAAGTGTAAATTTTGCAACCCCCTGCGGCAGGGTGTTGGACCGAGAGTAGGGAAAAATGCCACGTCCGGCATGTACCCATGTAGATATATGCGAATATGGTGTGGGTACTTGCACGTTTTTACATACGTATGGTCATGATGCGGGATTGAATGCAATAAATGATTTGTCGCGTTCTGCTTTGATATCTCGGTCGGTCATCGGATTGGATTTGTTTTGTTTCATTTTCAAAAATGCTATCTTCGAAGAATAGGTACTATTGTCAGTCGTCAAACTATGTGAATGCAGATTTTTCTGATAATTAATTGTTAATCCAAATGACTTCGGATGGTGTGATATACCAGAACCACAATAGGTCGACATTATTATGGTAAAAGGCTTTTTTTCTCACATACATATGTCACATAATCGTGAATCGCGAGTTCATTCACAAAGGGTTCCATGAAAAGGTAATTAATAAAAATTCTATTTAGTTTATCTATTTGAAACAACCACTTCAAACGAACAGTCTGTTTGAAGTGGTTGAACTTTGTGTTGGATTTGTGGAAAAAAAACACAAAAATCAAGATTATGGTATTATGGTCTTTATATTCTGTTTGTCCAACAAAACCAACCAACCAATACGACAGCTCGAATGTACTTTGAAAGGGGATGATGTAAAGAAGGGTGGTTTGATTTTGTTCTCAGAAAGGTTCTGTATCTCGGATTTTTCCAAAACTGTAAGGTTTGAGGTATTTCAGTTCGGGCAGGTCGTATCTCCCTAGGTGTGATTGTAAAGGGTCGTCCAACAAGAGGTGTCATTTTAAATTTCATGCCATTGTTTAACTGTCAACAGTCAAACATCATTGTGATGACTTTTGATAAGTAAAAACTAGGAGATTATTAAATATGCATTCATACGTACTCGAACAACGTGTTGAAATAGTGAAGATACATCACAAACACGATGAAAATATCCCACCACATGCTACACAGGTTGTGAAACAATGGCACTAATGCGTGGTTCCTGGACAAATGATTTCTCGAAATGGAGACTTCAATTGTCCGCTGAGATAGTGCCATTTGACACTATTAGACTTTTTGATTTGAAGTTTCGTAAAGATTCATTCTAACGATTCATCATCTAGATGAAAACTTGCCGAAATACAGCCGTAATCATGGGAAAATGTGATGAAAAATTTCATGAAAAGAATGACTATTTGTAGACAGAATTGAGGCAGATATTTGCCGGATATTGTAATCCATTCCTAAACTCAGAGTTTATACTTTAGATTAAAATAAAACCATCACCACTTGTGGTAACAATTTTGCATTTTTCTTATTTAGGTGACGCTACAGTCCGGGGTGGACCTGGGCCTCAACCAACAAGCCTCTCCAGTTAGCGCGATCTTGGGCTAACTGCCTCCAATTGTGCACTACAAGTTGGTTGAGCGCCACTTTAGGCCAGGTCTTCCTCTATTGCGTTATCCATTGTATTTCTCTATTGATTTAAAATAACACTTCATGTTGGATGAAACTGTGTATCAATCGAAAAAAAAGATAACCACGCCCATTTAGGGCTTATGGAAGAGTTTTTTTTAACTTTAACCAAAAATACATATAAGTATGCCAAAATGGAATGCTAAACTTTATCAAAAAATTTGAAAATCCGTGCCCATTTGACCACAGTCTACGTTTAATGACAACTATGGCCATGGCTATAGATTTTAGTTTGGGGTAGTCTTTCATCATTCAAACAGAGCTACGGACTAGGAAGTATGATTTCTCTGAAACCATGGTAGATTGCAAATCGATCCTGATCAAAATGAGTCTGTAGTGTGAAATAATTTTTGTTTCGGTGGATAGATTTTAGTTAGGGGTAGTCGTTCAACATTCTATCAGAACTAAGAACCATGAAGTATGATTTTCCTGAAACCATGACAGATTTCAAATCGATCCTGACCAAAATGAGTCTGGTGTGAAATAATTTTTGCTTCGGTGGATAGATTTTAGTTAGCGATAGTCGTTCAACATTCTATCAGAACTAAGAACCATGAAGTATGATTTCCCTGAAACCATGACAGATTTCAAATCGATCCTGACCAAAATGAGTCTGTAGTGTGAAATAATTTTTGCTTCGGTGGATAGATTTTAGTTAGGGGTAGTCGTTCAGCATTCTATCAGAACAATGAACCATGAAGTATGATTTCCCTGAAACCATGACAGATTTCAAATCGATCCTGACCAAAATGAGTCTGGTGTGAAATAATTTTTGCTTCGGTGGATAGATTTTAGTTAGCGATAGTCGTTCAACATTCTATCAGAACTAAGAACCATGAAGTATGATTTCCCTGAAACCATGACAGATTTCAAATCGATCCTGACCAAAATGAGTCTGGTGTGAAATAATTTTTGCTTCGGTGGATAGATTTTAGTTAGCAATAGTCGTTCAACATTCTATCAGAACTAAGAACCATTAAGTATGATTTCCCTGAAACCATGACAGATTTCAAATCGATCCTGACAAAAATGAGTCTGGTGTGAAATAATTTTTGCTTCGGTGGATAGATTTTAGTTAGGGGTAGTCGTTCAGCATTCTATCAGAACAATGAACCATGAAGTATGATTTCTCTGAAACCATGATAGATTTCAAATCGATCCTGACCAAAATGAGTCTGTAGTGTGAAATAATTTTTGTTGAGTGGATAGATTTTAGTTATTGGTAGTCTTTCAATATTCTAGCAGAACTACAAACCATGAAGTATGATTTCTCTGGAACCATTGTAGATTTCATATCGATCCTGACCACAATGAGTCTATAGTGTGAAATAATTTTGCTTCAGTGGATAGATTTTAGTTTGGGGTAGTCTTTCAATATTCTATCAGAACAACGAAACATGAAGTATGATTTCTCTGAAACCATGATAGATTTCAAATCGATCCTGACCAAAATGAGTCTGGTGTGAAATAATTTTTGCTTCGGTGGATAGATTTTAGTTAGCGATAGTCGTTCAACATTCTATCAGAACTAAGAACCATGAAGTATGATTTCCCTGAAACCATGACAGATTTCAAATCGATCCTGACCAAAATGAGTCTGTAGTGTGAAATAAATTTTGCTTCGGTGGATAGATTTTAGTTAGGGGTAGTCGTTCAACATTCTATCAGAACTAAGAACCATGAAGTATGATTTTCCTGAAACCATGACAGATTTCAAATCGATCCTGACCAAAATGAGTCTGTGGTGTGAAATAAATATTGCTTCGGTGGATAGATTTTAGTTAGGGGTAGTCGTTCAACATTCTATCAGAACTACGAACCATGGAGTATGATTTCTCTGAAACCATGATAGATTTCAAACCGATCCTGACCAAAATGAGTCTGTGGTGTGAAATAATTTTTGCTTCGGTGGATAGATTTTAGTTAGCGGTAGTCGTTCAACATTCTATCAGAACTAAGAACCATGAAGTATGATTTCTCTGAAACCATGGTGAATTTCAAATCGATCCTGACCAAAATGAGTCTGTGGTGTGAAATAAATATTGCTTCGGTGGATAGATTTTAGTTAGGGGTAGTCGTTCAACATTCTATCAGAACTACGAACCATGGAGTATGATTTCTCTGAAACCATGATAGATTTCAAACCGATCCTGACCAAAATGAGTCTGTGGTGTGAAATAATTTTTGCTTCGGTGGATAGATTTTAGTTAGCGGTAGTCGTTCAACATTCTATCAGAACTAAGAACCATGAAGCATGATTTCTCTGAAACCATGGTGGATTTCAAATCGATCCTGACCAAAATGAGTCTGTGGTGTGAAATAATTTTTGTTGAGTGGATGGACTTTAGTTAGGGGTAGTCGTTCAGCATTCTATCAGAACAATGAACCATGAAGTATGATTTCCCTGAAACCATGACAGATTTCAAATCGATCCTGACCAAAATGAGTCTGTGGTGTGAAATAAATATTGCTTCGGTGGATAGATTTTAGTTAGGGGTAGTCGTTCAACATTCTATTAGAACTACGAACCATGAAGTATGATTTCTCTGAAACCATGATAGATTTCAAATCGATCCTGACCAAAATGAGTCTGTGGTGTGAAATAATTTTTATTGAGTGGATGGACTTTAGTTAGGGGTAGTCGTTCAACATTCTATCAGAACAATGAACCATGAAGTATGATTTCTCTGAAACCATGACAGATTTCAAATCGATCCTGACCAAAATGAGTCTGTGGTGTGAAATAATTTTTGTTGAGTGGATGGACTTTAGTTAGGGGTAGTCGTTCAACATTCTATCAGAACAATGAACCATGAAGTATGATTTCTCTGAAACCATGGTGAATTTCAAATCGATCCTGACCAAAATGAGTCTGTGGTGTGAAATAAATATTGCTTCGGTGGATAGATTATAGTTAATGGTAGTCTTTCAATATTCTATCAGAACAACGAACCATGAAGTACGATTTCTCTGAAACCATGACAGAAATGAGTCTGTAGTGTGAAATAAATTTTGCTTCGGTGGATAGATTTTAGTTAGGGGTAGTCGTTCAACATTCTATCAGAACTACGAACCATGGAGTATGATTTCTCTGAAACCATGATAGATTTCAAACCGATCCTGACCAAAATGAGTCTGTGGTGTGAAATAATTTTTGCTTCGGTGGATAGATTTTAGTTAGCGGTAGTCGTTCAACATTCTATCAGAACTAAGAACCATGAAGTATGATTTCTCTGAAACCATGGTGGATTTCAAATCGATCCTGACCAAAATGAGTCTGTGGTGTGAAATAATTTTTGTTGAGTGGATGGACTTTAGTTAGGGGTAGTCGTTCAGCATTCTATCAGAACAATGAACCATGAAGTATGATTTCCCTGAAACCATGACAGATTTCAAATCGATCCTGACCAAAATGAGTCTGTGGTGTGAAATAAATATTGCTTCGGTGGATAGATTTTAGTTAGGGGTAGTCGTTCAACATTCTATCAGAACTAAGAACCATGAAGTATGATTTCCCTGAAACCATGACAGATTTCAAATCGATCCTGACCAAAATGAGTCTGTGGTGTGAAATAAATATTGCTTCGGTGGATAGATTTTAGTTAGGGGTAGTCGTTCAACATTCTATTAGAACTACGAACCATGAAGTATGATTTCTCTGAAACCATGATAGATTTCAAATCGATCCTGACCAAAATGAGTCTGGTGTGAAATAATTTTTGCTTCGGTGGATAGATTTTAGTTAGGGGTAGTCGTTCAACATTCTATCAGAACAATGAACCATGAAGCATGATTTCTCTGAAACCATGGTGGATTTCAAATCGATCCTGACCAAAATGAGTCTGTGGTGTGAAATAATTTTTGTTGAGTGGATGGACTTTAGTTAGCGATAGTCGTTCAACATTCTATCAGAACTAAGAACCATGAAGTATGATTTCCCTGAAACCATGACAGATTTCAAATCGATCCTGACCAAAATGAGTCTGGTGTGAAATAATTTTTGCTTCGGTGGATAGATTTTAGTTAGGGGTAGTCGTTCAGCATTCTATCAGAACAATGAACCATGAAGTATGATTTCTCTGAAACCATGGTGGATTTCAAATCGATCCTGACCAAAATGAGTCTGTGGTGTGAAATAATTTTTGTTGAGTGGATGGACTTAGGGGTAGTCGTTCAGCATTCTATCAGAACAATGAACCATGAAGTATGATTTCCCTGAAACCATGACAGATTTCAAATCGATCCTGACCAAACTGAGTCTGTGGTGTGAAATAATTTTTGCTTCGGTGGATAGATTTTAGTTAGCGGTAGTCGTTCAACATTCTATCAGAACTAAGAACCATGAAGTATGATTTCTCTGAAACCATGAAGGATTTCAAATCGATCCTGACCAAAATGAGTCTGTGGTGTGGTGTTGAGTGGATGGACTTTAGTTAGGGGTAGTCGTTCAGCATTCTATCAGAACAATGAACCATGAAGTATGATTTCCCTGAAACCATGACAGATTTCAAATCGATCCTGACCAAAATGAGTCTGTGGTGTGAAATAAATATTGCTTCGGTGGATAGATTTTAGTTAGGGGTAGTCGTTCAACATTCTATCAGAACTAAGAACCATGAAGTATGATTTCTCTGAAACCATGGTGGATTTCAAATCGATCCTGACCAAAATGAGTCTGTGGTGTGAAATAATTTTTGTTGAGTGGATGGACTTTAGTTAGGGGTAGTCGTTCAGCATTCTATCAGAACAATGAACCATGAAGTATGATTTCCCTGAAACCATGACAGATTTCAAATCGATCCTGACCAAACTGAGTCTGTGGTGTGAAATAATTTTTGCTTCGGTGGATAGATTTTAGTTAGCGGTAGTCGTTCAACATTCTATCAGAACTAAGAACCATGAAGCATGATTTCTCTGAAACCATGGTGGATTTCAAATCGATCCTGACCAAAATGAGTCTGTGGTGTGAAATAATTTTTGTTGAGTGGATGGACTTTAGTTAGCGATAGTCGTTCAACATTCTATCAGAACTAAGAACCATGAAGTATGATTTCCCTGAAACCATGACAGATTTCAAATCGATCCTGACCAAAATGAGTCTGGTGTGAAATAATTTTTGCTTCGGTGGATAGATTTTAGTTAGGGGTAGTCGTTCAGCATTCTATCAGAACAATGAACCATGAAGTATGATTTCTCTGAAACCATGGTGGATTTCAAATCGTTCCTGACCAAAATGAGTCTGTAGTGTGAAATAATTTTTGTTGAGTGGATAGATTTTAGTTATTGGTAGTCTTTCAATATTCTAGCAGAACTACAAACCATGAAGTATGATTTCTCTGGAACCATTGTAGATTTCATTTCGATCCTGACCACAATGAGTCTATAGTGTGAAATAATTTTGCTTCAGTGGATAGATTTTAGTTTGGGGTAGTCTTTCAATATCCTATCAGAACTACGAACCATGAAGTATAATTTCTCTGAAATCATGGTAGATTTCAAATTGATCCTGACCAAAATGAGTCTGTGGTGTGAAATAAATATTGCTTCGGTGGATAGATTATAGTTAATGGTAGTCTTTCAATATTCTATCAGAACAACGAACCATGAAGTATGATTTCTCTGAAACCATGATAAATTTCAAATCGATCCCGACCAAAATGAGTCTGGTGTGACATAATTTTTGCTTCGGTGGATAGATTTTAGTTAGCGATAGTCGTTCAACATTCTATCAGAACTAAGAACCATGAAGTATGATTTCTCTGAAACCATGGTGGATTTCAAATCGATCCTGACCAAAATGAGTCTGTGGTGTGAAATAATTTTTGTTGAGTGGATGGACTTTAGTTAGGGGTAGTCGTTCAGCATTCTATCAGAACAATGAACCATGAAGTATGATTTCCCTGAAACCATGACAGATTTCAAATCGATCCTGACCAAAATGAGTCTGTGGTGTGAAATAAATATTGCTTCGGTGGATAGATTTTAGTTAGGGGTAGTCGTTCAACATTCTATCAGAACTACGAACCATGAAGTATGATTTCTCTGAAACCATGGTGAATTTCAAATCGATCCTGACCAAAATGAGTCTGTGGTGTGAAATAAATATTGCTTCGGTGGATAGATTATAGTTAATGGTAGTCTTTCAATATTCTATCAGAACAACGAACCAAGAAGTATGATTTCTCTGAAACCATGATAGATTTCAAACCGATCCTGACCAAAATGAGTCTGTGGTGTGAAATAATTTTTGTTGAGTGGATGGACTTTAGTTAGGGGTAGTCGTTCAGCATTCTATCAGAACAATGAACCATGAAGTATGATTTCCCTGAAACCATGACAGATTTTAAATCGATCCTGACCAAAATGAGTCTGTAGTGTGAAATAAATTTTGCTTCGGTGGATAGATTTTAGTTAGGGTAGTTGTTCAGCATTCTATCAGAACAATGAACCATGAAGTATGATTTCTCTGAAACCATGGTGGATTTCAAATCGATCCTGACCAAAATGAGTCTGTGGTGTGAAATAATTTTTGTTGAGTGGATGGACTTTAGTTAGGGGTAGTCGTTCAACATTCTATCAGAACAATGAACCATGAAGTATGATTTCTCTGAAACCATGGTGAATTTCAAATCGATCCTGACCAAAATGAGTCTGTGGTGTGAAATAAATATTGCTTCGGTGGATAGATTATAGTTAATGGTAGTCTTTCAATATTCTATCAGAACAACGAACCAAGAAGTATGATTTCTCTGAAACCATGATAGATTTCAAACCGATCCTGACCAAAATGAGTCTGTGGTGTGAAATAATTTTTGTTGAGTGGATGGACTTTAGTTAGGGGTAGTTGTTCAGCATTCTATCAGAACAATGAACCATGAAGTATAATTTCCCTGAAACCATGACAGATTTCAAATCGATTATGACCAAAATGAGTCTGTGGTGTGAAATAAATATTGCTTCGGTGGATAGATTTTAGTTAGGGGTAGTCGTTCAACATTCTATCAGAACTACGAACCATGAAGTATGATTTCTCTGAAACCATGGTGAATTTCAAATCGATCCTGACCAAAATGAGTCTGTGGTGTGAAATAAATATTGCTTCGGTGGATAGATTATATTTAATGGTAGTCTTTCAATATTCTATCAGAACAACGAACCATGAAGTATGATTTCTCTGAAACCATGACAGATTTCAAATCGATCCTGACCAAAATGAGTCTGTAGTGTGAAATAAATTTTGCTTCGGTGGATAGATTTTAGTTAGGGGTAGTCGTTCAACATTCTATCAGAACTACGAACCATGGAGTATGATTTCTCTGAAACCATGGTGGATTTCAAATCGATCCTGACCAAAATGAGTCTGTGGTGTGAAATAATTTTTGCTTCGGTGGATAGAGTTTAGTTAGCGGTAGTCGTTCAACATTCTATCAGAACTAAGAACCATGAAGTATGATTTCTCTGAAACCATGGTGAATTTCAAATCGATCCTGACCAAAATGAGTCTGTGGTGTGAAATAATTTTTGTTGAGTGGATGGACTTTAGTTAGGGGTAGTCGTTCAGCATTCCATCAGAACAATGAGCCATGAAGTATGATTTCCCTGAAACCATGACAGATTTCAAATCGATCCTGACCAAAATGAGTCTGTGGTGTGAAATAAATATTGCTTCGGTGGATAGATTATAGTTAATGGTAGTCTTTCAATATTCTATCAGAACAACGAACCAAGAAGTATGATTTCTCTGAAACCATGATAGATTTCAAACCGATCCTGACCAAAATGAGTCTGTGGTGTGAAATAATTTTTGTTGAGTGGATGGACTTTAGTTAGGGGTAGTCGTTCAGCATTCTATCAGAACAATGAACCATGAAGTATGATTTCTCTGAAACCATGGTGAATTTCAAATCGATCCTGACCAAAATGAGTCTGTGGTGTGAAATAATTTTTGTTGAGTGGATGGACTTTAGTTAGGGGTAGTTGTTCAGCATTCTATCAGAACAATGAACCATGAAGTATAATTTCTCTAAAACCATGGTGAATTTCAAATCGATCCTGATTAAAATGAGTCTGTGGTGTGAAATAAATATTGCTTCGGTGGATAGATTATAGTTAATGGTAGTCTTTCAATATTCTATCAACGAACCATGAAGTATGATTTCTCTGAAACCATGGTGGATTTCAAATCGATCCTGACCAAAATGAGTCTGTGGTGTGAAATAATTTTTGTTGAGTGGATGGACTTTAGTTAGGGGTAGTCGTTCAACATTCTATCAGAACAATGAACCATGAAGTATGATTTCTCTGAAACCATGGTGAATTTCAAATCGATCCTGACCAAAATGAGTCTGTGGTGTGAAATAAATATTGCTTCGGTGGATAGATTATAGTTAATGGTAGTCTTTCAATATTCTATCAGAACAACGAACCATGAAGTATGATTTCTCTGAAACCATGACAGATTTCAAATCGATCCTGACCAAAATGAGTCTGTAGTGTGAAATAAATTTTGCTTCGGTGGATAGATTTTAGTTAGGGGTAGTCGTTCAACATTCTATCAGAACTACGAACCATGGAGTATGATTTCTCTGAAACCATGGTGGATTTCAAATCGATCCTGACCAAAATGAGTCTGTGGTGTGAAATAATTTTTGCTTCGGTGGATAGAGTTTAGTTAGCGGTAGTCGTTCAACATTCTATCAGAACTAAGAACCATGAAGTATGATTTCTCTGAAACCATGGTGAATTTCAAATCGATCCTGACCAAAATGAGTCTGTGGTGTGAAATAAATATTGCTTCGGTGGATAGATTATAGTTAATGGTAGTCTTTCAATATTCTATCAGAACAACGAACCAAGAAGTATGATTTCTCTGAAACCATGGTGAATTTCAAATCGATCCTGACCAAAATGAGTCTGTGGTGTGAAATAAATATTGCTTCGGTGGATAGATTATAGTTAATGGTAGTCTTTCAATATTCTATCAGAACAACGAACCAAGAAGTATGATTTCTCTGAAACCATGATAGATTTCAAACCGATCCTGACCAAAATGAGTCTGTGGTGTGAAATAATTTTTGTTGAGTGGATGGACTTTAGTTAGGGGTAGTCGTTCAACATTCTATCAGAACAATGAACCATGAATTATGATTTCCCTGAAACCATGACAGATTTCAAATCGATCCTGACCAAAATGAGTCTGTAGTGTGAAATAAATTTTGCTTCGGTGGATAGATTTTAGTTAGGGGTAGTTGTTCAGCATTCTATCAGAACAATGAACCATGAAGTATGATTTCTCTGAAACCATGGTGGATTTCAAATCGATCCTGACCAAAATGAGTCTGTGGTGTGAAATAATTTTTGTTGAGTGGATGGACTTTAGTTAGGGGTAGTCGTTCAACATTCTATCAGAACAATGAACCATGAAGTATGATTTCTCTGAAACCATGGTGAATTTCAAATCGATCCTGACCAAAATGAGTCTGTGGTGTGAAATAAATATTGCTTCGGTGGATAGATTATAGTTAATGGTAGTCTTTCAATATTCTATCAGAACAACGAACCAAGAAGTATGATTTCTCTGAAACCATGATAGATTTCAAACCGATCCTGACCAAATGAGTCTGTGGTGTGAAATAATTTTTGCTTCGGTGGATAGATTTTAGTTAAGGGTAGTCGTTCAACATTCTATCAGAACTAAGAACCATGAAGTATGATTTCTCTGAAACCATGGTGGATTTCAAATCGATCCTGACCAAAATGAGTCTGTAGTGTGAAATAATTTTTGTTGAGTGGATGGACTTTAGTTAGGGGTAGTCGTTCAGCATTCTATCAGAACAATGAACCATGAAGTATGATTTCCCTGAAACCATGACAGATTTCAAATCGATCCTGACCAAAATGAGTCTGTGGTGTGAAATAAATATTGCTTCGGTGGATAGATTTTAGTTAGGGGTAGTCGTTCAGCATTCTATCAGAACTATGAACCATGAAGTATGATTTCCCTGAAACCATGACAGATTTCAAATCGATTATGACCAAAATGAGTCTGTGGTGTGAAATAAATATTGCTTCGGTGGATAGATTTTAGTTAGGGGTAGTCGTTCAACATTCTATCAGAACTACGAACCATGAAGTATGATTTCTCTGAAACCATGGTGAATTTCAAATCGATCCTGTACAAAATGAGTCTGTGGTGTGAAATAATTTTTGTTGAGTGGATGGACTTTAGTTAGGGGTAGTCGTTCAGCATTCTATCAGAACAATGAACCATGAAGTATGATTTCCCTGAAACCATGACAGATTTCAAATCGATCCTGACCAAAATGAGTCTGTGGTGTGAAATAAATATTGCTTCGGTGGATAGATTTTAGTTAGGGGTAGTCGTTCAACATTCTATCAGAACTACGAACCATGAAGTATGATTTCTCTGAAACCATGGTGAATTTCAAATCGATCCTGACCAAAATGAGTCTGTGGTGTGAAATAATTTTTGTTGAGTGGATGGACTTTAGTTAGGGGTAGTCGTTCAGCATTCTATCAGAACAATGAACCATGAAGTATGATTTCTCTGAAACCATGGTAGATTTCAAATCGATCCTTACCAAAATGAGTCTGTAGTGTGAAATAATTTTTGTTGAGTATATAGATTTTAGTTTGGGGTAGTCTTTCAATATTCTATCAGAACTACGAACCATGAAGTATGATTGCTCTGAAACCATGATAGATTTCAAACCGATCCTGACCAAAATGAGTCTGTGGTGTGAAGTAATTTTTGCTTCGGTGGATAGATTTTAGTTAGCGGTAGTCGTTCAACATTCTATCAGAACTAAGAACCATGAAGTATGATTTCTCTGAAACCATGGTGGATTTCAAATCGATCCTGACCAAAATGAGTCTGTGGTGTGAAATAATTTTTGTTGAGTGGATGGACTTTAGTTAGGGGTAGTCGTTCAACATTCTATCAGAACAATGAACCATGAAGTATGATTTCTCTGAAACCATGATAGATTTCAAACCGATCCTGACCAAAATGAGTCTGTGGTGTGAAATAATTTTTGCTTCGGTGGATAGATTTTAGTTAGCGGTAGTCGTTCAACATTCTATCAGAACTAAGAACCATGAAGTATGATTTCTCTGAAACCATGGTGGATTTCAAATCGATCCTGACCAAAATGAGTCTGTGGTGTGAAATAATTTTTGTTGAGTGGATGGACTTTAGTTAGGGGTAGTCGTTCAGCATTCTATCAGAACAATGAACCATGAAGTATGATTTCCCTGAAACCATGATAGATTTCAAACCGATCCTGACCAAAATGAGTCTGTGGTGTGAAATAATTTTTGTTGAGTATATAGATTTTAGTTTGGGGTAGTCGTTCAACATTCTATCAGAACTAAGAACCATGAAGTATGATTTCTCTGAAACCATGGTGGATTTCAAATCGATCCTGACCAAAATGAGTCTGTGGTGTGAAATAATTTTTGTTGAGTGGATGGACTTTAGTTAGGGGTAGTCGTTCAACATTCTATCAGAACAATGAACCATGAAGTATGATTTCTCTGAAACCATGATAGATTTCAAACCGATCCTGACCAAAATGAGTCTGTGGTGTGAAATAAATATTGCTTCGGTGGATAGATTTTAGTTAGGGGTAGTCGTTCAACATTCTATCAGAACAATGAACCATGAAGTATGATTTCTCTGAAACCATGATAGATTTCAAATCGATCCTGACCAAAATGAGTCTGTGGTGTGAAATAATTTTTGCTTCGGTGGATAGATTTTAGTTAGCGGTAGTCGTTCAGCATTTTATCAGAACAATGAACCATGAAGTATGATTTCTCTGAAACCATGGTGAATTTCAAATCGATCCTGACCAAAATGAGTCTGTGGTGTGAAATAATTTTTGCTGAGTGGATGGACTTTAGTTAGGGGTAGTCGTTCAGCATTCTATCAGAACAATGAACCATGAAGTATGATTTCCCTGAAACCATGACAGATTTCAAATCGATCCTGACCAAAATGAGTCTGTGGTGTGAAATAAATATTGCTTCGGTGGATAGATTTTAGTTAGGGGTAGTCGTTCAACATTCTATCAGAACTACGAACCATGAAGTATGATTTCTCTGAAACCATGGTGAATTTCAAATCGATCCTGACCAAAATGAGTCTGTGGTGTGAAATAATTTTTGTTGAGTGGATGGACTTTAGTTAGGGGTAGTCGTTCAGCATTCTATCAGAACAATGAACCATGAAGTATGATTTCTCTGAAACCATGGTAGATTTCAAATCGATCCTGACCAAAATGAGTCTGTAGTGTGAAATAATTTTTGTTGAGTATATAGGTTCTAGTTTGGGGTAGTCTTTCAATATTCTATCAGAACTACGAACCATGAAGTATGATTTCTCTGAAACCATGATAGATTTCAAACCGATCCTGACCAAAATGAGTCTGTGGTGTGAAGTAATTTTTGCTTCGGTGGATAGATTTTAGTTAGCGGTAGTCGTTCAACATTCTATCAGAACTAAGAACCATGAAGTATGATTTCTCTGAAACCATGGTGGATTTCAAATCGATCCTGACCAAAATGAGTCTGTGGTGTGAAATAATTTTTGTTGAGTGGATGGACTTTAGTTAGGGGTAGTCGTTCAACATTCTATCAGAACAATGAACCATGAAGTATGATTTCTCTGAAACCATGATAGATTTCAAACCGATCCTGACCAAAATGAGTCTGTGGTGTGAAATACATATTGCTTCGGTGGATAGATTTTAGTTAGGGGTAGTCGTTCAACATTCTATCAGAACAATGAACCATGAAGTATGATTTCTCTGAAACCATGATAGATTTCAAACCGATCCTGACCAAAATGAGTCTGTGGTGTGAAATAATTTTTGCTTCGGTGGATAGTTTTTGGTTAGCGGTAGTCGTTCAACATTCTATCAGAACTAAGAACCATGAAGTATGATTTCTCTGAAACCGTGGTGGATTTCAAATCGATCCTGACCAAAATGAGTCTGTGGTGTGAAATAATTTTTGTTGAGTGGATGGACTTTAGTTAGGGGTAGTCGTTCAACATTCTATCAGAACAATGAACCATGAAGTATGATTTCTCTGAAACCATGATAGATTTCAAACCGATCCTGACCAAAATGAGTCTGTGGTGTGAAATAATTTTTGCTTCGGTGGATAGATTTTAGTTAGCGGTAGTCGTTCAACATTCTATCAGAACTAAGAACCATGAAGTATGATTTCTCTGAAACCATGGTGGATTTCAAATCGATCCTGACCAAAATGAGTCTGTGGTGTGAAATAATTTTTGTTGAGTGGATGGACTTTAGTTAGGGGTAGTCGTTCAACATTCTATCAGAACAATGAACCATGAAGTATGATTTCTCTGAAACCATTGTAGATTTCAAACCGATCCTGACCAAAATGAGTCTGTGGTGTGAAATAAATATTGCTTCGGTGGATAGATTTTAGTTAGGGGTAGTCGTTCAACATTCTATCAGAACAATGAACCATGAAGTATGATTTCTCTGAAACCATGATAGATTTCAAACCGATCCTGACCAAAATGAGTCTGTGGTGTGAAATAATTTTTGCTTCGGTGGATAGATTTTAGTTAGCGGTAGTCGTTCAACATTCTATCAGAACTAAGAACCATGAAGTATGATTTCTCTGAAACCGTGGTGGATTTCAAATCGATCCTGACCAAAATGAGTCTGTGGTGTGAAATAATTTTTGTTGAGTGGATGGACTTTAGTTAGGGGTAGTCGTTCAACATTCTATCAGAACAATGAACCATGAAGTATGATTTCTCTGAAACCATGATAGATTTCAAACCGATCCTGACCAAAATGAGTCTGTGGTGTGAAATAATTTTTGCTTCGGTGGATAGATTTTAGTTAGCGGTAGTCGTTCAACATTCTATCAGAACTAAGAACCATGAAGTATGATTTCTCTGAAACCATGGTGGATTTCAAATCGATCCTGACCAAAATGAGTCTGTGGTGTGAAATAAATATTGCTTCGGTGGATAGATTTTAGTTAGGGGTAGTTGTTCAGCATTCTATCAGAACAATGAACCATGAAGTATGATTTCTCTGAAACCATGGTGAATTTCAAATCGATCCTGTACAAAATGAGTCTGTGGTGTGAAATAATCTTTGTTGAGTGGATGGACTTTAGTTAGGGGTAGTCGTTCAACATTCTATCAGAACAATGAACCATGAAGTATGATTTCTCTGAAACCATGGTGAATTTCAAATCGATCCTGACCAAAATGAGTCTGTGGTGTGAAATAATTTTTGTTGAGTGGATGGACTTTAGTTAGGGGTAGTCGTTCAACATTCTATCAGAACAATGAACCATGAAGTATGATTTCTCTGAAACCATGGTGAATTTCAAATCGATCCTGACCAAAATGAGTCTGTGGTGTGAAATAATTTTTGCTTCGGTGGATGGACTTTAGTTAGGGGTAGTCGTTCAGCATTCTATCAGAACAATGAACCATGAAGTATGATTTCCCTGAAACCATGATAGATTTCAAATCGATCCTGACCAAAATGAGTCTGTGGTGTGAAATAAATATTGCTTCTGTGGATAGATTATAGTTAATGGTAGTCTTTCAATATTCTATCAGAACAACGAACCATGAAGTATGATTTCTCTGAAACCATGGTGGATTTCAAATCAATCCTGACCAAAATGAGTCTGTGGTGTGAAATAATTTTTGTTGAGTGGATGGACTTTAGTTAGGGGTAGTCGTTCAGCATTCTATCAGAACAATGAACCATGAAGTATGATTTCCCTGAAACCATGACAGATTTCAAATCGATCCTGACCAAACTGAGTCTGTGGTGTGAAATAAATTTTGCTTCGGTGGATAGATTTTAGTTAGGGGTAGTCGTTCAGCATTCTATCAGAACAATGAACCATGAAGTATGATTTCCCTGAAACCATGATAGATTTCAAATCGATCCTGACCAAAATGAGTCTGTGGTGTGAAATAAATATTGCTTCTGTGGATAGATTATAGTTAATGGTAGTCTTTCAATATTCTATCAGAACAACGAACCATGAAGTATGATTTCTCTGAAACCATGGTGGATTTCAAATCAATCCTGACCAAAATGAGTCTGTGGTGTGAAATAATTTTTGTTGAGTGGATGGACTTTAGTTAGGGGTAGTCGTTCAGCATTCTATCAGAACAATGAACCATGAAGTATGATTTCCCTGAAACCATGACAGATTTCAAATCGATCCTGACCAAAATGAGTCTGTGGTGTGAAATAAATATTGCTTCGGTGGATAGATTTTAATTAGGGGTAGTCGTTCAACATTCTATCAGAACTAAGAACCATGAAGTATGATTTCTCTGAAACCATGGTGGATTTCAAATCGATCCTGACCAACATGAGTCTGTGGTGTGAAGTAATTTTTGCTTCGGTGGATAGATTTTAGTTAGCGGTAGTCGTTCAACATTCTATCAGAACAATGAACCATGAAGTATGATTTCCCTGAAACCATGGTGAATTTCAAATCGACCCTGACCAAAATGAGTCTGTGGTGTGAAATAAATATTGCTTCGGTGGATAGATATTAGTTAGGGGTAGTCGTTCAACATTCTATCAGAACTACGAAACATGGCGTATGATTTCCCTGAAACCATGACAGATTTCAAATCGATCCTGACCAAAATGGATGGACTTTAGTTAGGGGTAGTCGTTCAGCATTCTATCAGAACAATGAACCATGAAGTATGATTTCCCTGAAACCATGACAGATTTCAAATCGAACCTGACCAAAATGAGTCTGTGGTGTGAAATAAATATTGCTTCGGTGGATAGATTTTAGTTAGGGGTAGTCGTTCAACATTCTATCAGAACTACGAACCATGGAGTATGATTTCATTGAAACCATGACAGATTTCAAATCGATCCTGACCAAAATGAGTCTGTGGTGTGAAATAAATTTTGCTTCGGTGGATAGATTTTAGTTAGGGGTAGTTGTTCAGCATTCTATCAGAACAATGAACCAAGAAGTATGATTTCTCTGAAACCATGGTGGATTTCAAATCGATCCTGACCAAAATGAGTCTGTGGTGTGAAATAATTTTTGTTGAGTGGATGGACTTTAGTTAGGGGTAGTCGTTCAGCATTCTATCAGAACAATGAACCATGAAGTATGATTTCCCTGAAACCATGACAGATTTCAAATCGAACCTGACCAAAATGAGTCTGTGGTGTGAAATAAATATTGCTTCGGTGGATAGATTTTAGTTAGGGGTAGTCGTTCAACATTCTATCAGAACTACGAACCATGGAGTATGATTTCATTGAAACCATGGCAGATTTCAAATCGATCCTGACCAAAATGAGTCTGTGGTGTGAAATAAATTTTGCTTCGGTGGATAGATTTTAGTTAGGGGTAGTTGTTCAGCATTCTATCAGAACAATGAACCATGAAGTATGATTTCTCTGAAACCATGGTGGATTTCAAATCGATCCTGACCAAAATGAGTCTGTGGTGTGAAATAAATATTGCTTCGGTGGATAGATTTTAGTTAGGGGTAGTCGTTCAACATTCTATCAGAACTACGAACCATGGAGTATGATTTCCCTGAAACTATGACAGATTTCAAATCGATCCTGACCAAAATGAGTCTGTAGTGTGAAATAAATTTTGCTTCGGTGGATACATTTTAGTTAGGGGTAGTTGTTCAGCATTCTATCAGAACAATGAACCATGAAGTATGATTTCTCTGAAACCATGGTGGATTTCAAATCGATCCTGACCAAAATGAGTCTGTGGTGTGAAATAATTTTTGTTGAGTGGATGGACTTTAATTAGGGGTAGTCGTTCAACATTCTATCAGAACAATGAACCATGAAGTATGATTTCTCTGAAGCCATGGTGAATTTCAAATTGATCCTGACCAAAATGAGTCTGTGGTGTGAAATAAATATTGCTTCGGTGGATAGATTTTAGTTAGCGGTAGTCGTTCAACATTCTATCAGAACTAAGAACCATGAAGTATGATTTCCCTGAAACCATGACAGATTTCAAGTCGATCCTGACCAAAATGAGTCTGTAGTGTGAAATAAATTTTGTTGAGTGGATAGATTTTAGTTAGGGGTAGTTGTTCAGCATTCTATCAGAACAATGAACCATGAAGTATGATTTCCCTGAAACCATGACAGATTTCAAATCGATCCTGACCAAAATGAGTCTGTGGTGTGAAATAAATATTGCTTCGGTGGATAGATTATAGTTAATGGTAGTCTTTCAATATTCCATCAGAACAACGAACCATGAAGTATGATTTCTCTGAAACCATGGTGAATTTCAAATCGATCCTGACCAAAATGAGTCTGTGGTGTGAAATAATTTTTGTTGAGTGGATGGACTTTAGTTAGGGGTAGTCGCTCAGCATTCTATCAGAACAATGAACCATGAAGTATGATTTCCCTGAAACCATGACAGATTTCAAATCGATCCTGACCAAAATGAGTCTGTGGTGTGAAATAAATATTGCTTCGGTGGATAGATTATAGTTAATGGTAGTCTTTCAATATTCCATCAGAACAACGAACCATGAAGTATGATTTCTCTGAAACCATGGTGAATTTCAAATCGATCCTGACCAAAATGAGTCTGTGGTGTGAAATAATTTTTGTTGAGTGGATGGACTTTAGTTAGGGGTAGTCGCTCAGCATTCTATCAGAACAATGAACCATGAAGTATGATTTCTCTGAAACCATGATAGATTTCAAACCGATCCTGACCAAAATGAGTCTGTGGTGTGAAATAAATATTGCTTCGGTGGATAGATTTTAGTTAGGGGTAGTCGCTCAGCATTCTATCAGAACAATGAACCATGAAGTATGATTTCCCTGAAACCATGACAGATTTCAAATCGATCCTGACCAAAATGAGTCTGTGGTGTGAAATAAATATTGCTTCGGTGGATAGATTATAGTTAATGGTAGTCTTTCAATATTCCATCAGAACAACGAACCATGAAGTATGATTTCTCTGAAACCATGGTGAATTTCAAATCGATCCTGACCAAAATGAGTCTGTGGTGTGAAATAATTTTTGTTGAGTGGATGGACTTTAGTTAGGGGTAGTCGCTCAGCATTCTATCAGAACAATGAACCATGAAGTATGATTTCCCTGAAACCATGACAGATTTCAAACCGATCCTGACCAAAATGAGTCTGTGGTGTGAAATAATTTTTGCTTCGGTGGATAGATTTTAGTTAGCAGTAGTCGTTCAACATTCTATCAGAACTAAGAACCATGAAGTATGATTTCCCTGAAACCATGGTGGATTTCAAATCGATCCTGACCAAAATGAGCCTGTGGTGTGAAATAATTTTTGTTGAGTGGATGGATTTTAGTTAGGGGTAGTCGTTCAACATTCTATCAGAACTACGAACCATGGAGTATGATTTCTCTGAAACCATGACAGATTTCAAATCGATCCTGACCAAAATGAGTCTGTGGTGTGAAATAAATATTGCTTCGGTGGATAGATTTTAGTTAGGGGTAGTCGCTCAGCATTCTATCAGAACAATGAACCATGAAGTATGATTTCCCTGAAACCATGACAGATTTCAAATCGATCCTGACCAAAATGAGTCTGTGGTGTGAAATAAATATTGCTTCGGTGGATAGATTTTAGTTAGGGGTAGTCGTTCAACATTCTATCAGAACAATGAACCATGAAGTATGATTTCCCTGAAACCATGACAGATTTCAAATCGATCCTGACCAAAATGAGTCTGTGGTGTGAAATAAATATTGCTTCGGTGGATAGATTTTAGTTAGGGGTAGTCGCTCAGCATTCTATCAGAACAATGAACCATGAAGTATGATTTCCCTGAAACCATGACAGATTTCAAATCGATCCTGACCAAAATGAGTCTGTGGTGTGAAATAAATATTGCTTCGGTGGATAGATTTTAGTTAGGGGTAGTCGCTCAGCATTCTATCAGAACAATGAACCATGAAGTATGATTTCCCTGAAACCATGACAGATTTCAAATCGATCCTGACCAAAATGAGTCTGTGGTGTGAAATAAATATTGCTTCGGTGGATAGATTTTAGTTAGGGGTAGTCGCTCAGCATTCTATCAGAACAATGAACCATGAAGTATGATTTCCCTGAAACCATGACAGATTTCAAATCGATCCTGACCAAAATGAGTCTGTGGTGTGAAATAAATATTGCTTCGGTGGATAGATTTTAGTTAGGGGTAGTCGCTCAGCATTCTATCAGAACAATGAACCATGAAGTATGATTTCCCTGAAACCATGACAGATTTCAAATCGATCCTGACCAAAATGAGTCTGTGGTGTGAAATAAATATTGCTTCGGTGGATAGATTTTAGTTAGGGGTAGTCGCTCAGCATTCTATCAGAACAATGAACCATGAAGTATGATTTCCCTGAAACCATGACAGATTTCAAATCGATCCTGACCAAAATGAGTCTGTGGTGTGAAATAAATATTGCTTCGGTGGATAGATTTTAGTTAGGGGTAGTCGCTCAGCATTCTATCAGAACAATGAACCATGAAGTATGATTTCCCTGAAACCATGACAGATTTCAAATCGATCCTGACCAAAATGAGTCTGTGGTGTGAAATAATTTTTGCTTCGGTGGATAGATTTTAGTTAGCAGTAGTCGTTCAACATTCTATCAGAACTAAGAACCATGAAGTATGATTTCCCTGAAACCATGGTGGATTTCAAATCGATCCTGACCAAAATGAGTCTGTGGTGTGAAATAATTTTTGTTGAGTGGATGGATTTTAGTTAGGGGTAGTCGTTCAACATTCTATCAGAACTACGAACCATGGAGTATGATTTCTCTGAAACCATGACAGATTTCAAATCGATCCTGACCAAAATGAGTCTGTGGTGTGAAATAAATATTGCTTCGGTGGATAGATTTTAGTTAGGGGTAGTCGTTCAACATTCTATCAGAACTACGAACCATGGAGTATGATTTCTCTGAAACCATGATAGATTTCAAACCGATCCTGACCAAAATGAGTCTGTGGTGTGAAATAATTTTTGCTTCGGTGGATAGATTTTAGTTAGCAGTAGTCGTTCAACATTCTATCAGAACTAAGAACCATGAAGTATGATTTCCCTGAAACCATGGTGGATTTCAAATCGATCCTGACCAAAATGAGTCTGTGGTGTGAAATAATTTTTGTTGAGTGGATGGATTTTAGTTAGGGGTAGTCGTTCAACATTCTATCAGAACTACGAACCATGGAGTATGATTTCTCTGAAACCATGACAGATTTCAAATCGATCCTGACCAAAATGAGTCTGTGGTGTGAAATAAATATTGCTTCGGTGGATAGATTTTAGTTAGGGGTAGTCGCTCAGCATTCTATCAGAACAATGAACCATGAAGTATGATTTCCCTGAAACCATGACAGATTTCAAATCGATCCTGACCAAAATGAGTCTGTGGTGTGAAATAAATATTGCTTCGGTGGATAGATTTTAGTTAGGGGTAGTCGCTCAGCATTCTATCAGAACAATGAACCATGAAGTATGATTTCCCTGAAACCATGACAGATTTCAAATCGATCCTGACCAAAATGAGTCTGTGGTGTGAAATAAATATTGCTTCGGTGGATAGATTTTAGTTAGGGGTAGTCGTTCAGCATTCTATCAGAACAATGAACCATGAAGTATGATTTCCCTGAAACCATGACAGATTTCAAATCGATCCTGACCAAAATGAGTCTGTGGTGTGAAATAATTTTTGCTTCGGTGGATAGATTTTAGTTAGCAGTAGTCGTTCAACATTCTATCAGAACTAAGAACCATGAAGTATGATTTCCCTGAAACCATGGTGGATTTCAAATCGATCCTGACCAAAATGAGTCTGTGGTGTGAAATAATTTTTGTTGAGTGGATGGACTTTAGTTAGGGGTAGTCGTTCAACATTCTATCAGAACTACGAACCATGGAGTATGATTTCTCTGAAACCATGACAGATTTCAAATCGATCCTGACCAAAATGAGTCTGTGGTGTGAAATAAATATTGCTTCGGTGGATAGATTTTAGTTAGGGGTAGTCGCTCAGCATTCTATCAGAACAATGAACCATGAAGTATGATTTCCCTGAAACCATGACAGATTTCAAATCGATCCTGACCAAAATGAGTCTGTGGTGTGAAATAAATATTGCTTCGGTGGATAGATTTTAGTTAGGGGTAGTCGTTCAGCATTCTATCAGAACAATGAACCATGAAGTATGATTTCCCTGAAACCATGACAGATTTCAAATCGATCCTGACCAAAATGAGTCTGTGGTGTGAAATAATTTTTGCTTCGGTGGATAGATTTTAGTTAGCAGTAGTCGTTCAACATTCTATCAGAACTAAGAACCATGAAGTATGATTTCCCTGAAACCATGGTGGATTTCAAATCGATCCTGACCAAAATGAGTCTGTGGTGTGAAATAATTTTTGTTGAGTGGATGGATTTTAGTTAGGGGTAGTCGTTCAACATTCTATCAGAACTACGAACCATGGAGTATGATTTCTCTGAAACCATGACAGATTTCAAATCGATCCTGACCAAAATGAGTCTGTGGTGTGAAATAAATATTGCTTCGGTGGATAGATTTTAGTTAGGGGTAGTCGTTCAACATTCTATCAGAACTACGAACCATGGAGTATGATTTCTCTGAAACCATGATAGATTTCAAACCGATCCTGACCAAAATGAGTCTGTGGTGTGAAATAATTTTTGCTTCGGTGGATAGATTTTAGTTAGCAGTAGTCGTTCAACATTCTATCAGAACTAAGAACCATGAAGTATGATTTCCCTGAAACCATGGTGGATTTCAAATCGATCCTGACCAAAATGAGTCTGTGGTGTGAAATAATTTTTGTTGAGTGGATGGATTTTAGTTAGGGGTAGTCGTTCAACATTCTATCAGAACAATGAACCATGAAGTATGATTTCCCTGAAACCATGGTGGATTTCAAATCGATCCTGACCAAAATGAGTCTGTGGTGTGAAATAATTTTTGTTGAGTGGATGGATTTTAGTTAGGGGTAGTCGTTCAACATTCTATCAGAACAATGAACCATGAAGTATGATTTCCCTGAAACCATGGTGGATTTCAAATCGATCCTGACCAAAATGAGTCTGTGGTGTGAAATAATTTTTGTTGAGTGGATGGATTTTAGTTAGGGGTAGTCGTTCAACATTCTATCAGAACAATGAACCATGAAGTATGATTTCTCTGAAACCATGGTGAATTTCAAATCGATCCTGACCAAAATGAGTCTGTAGTGTGAAATAAATTTTGTTGAGTGGATTGATTTTAGTTAGTGGTAGTTGTTCAGCATTCTATCAGAACAATGAAACATGAAGTATGATTTCTCTGAAACCATTTTGGATTTCAAATCGATCCTGACCAAAATGAGTCTGTGGTGTGAAATAATTTTTGTTGAGTGGATGGATTTTAGTTAGGGGTAGTCGTTCAACATTCTATCAGAACAATGAACCATGAAGTATGATTTCTCTGAAACCATGGTGAATTTCAAATCGATCCTGACCAAAATGAGTCTGTGCTGTGAAATAATTTCTGTTGAGTGGATAGATCTTAGTTATTGGTAGTCGTTCAATATTCTATCAGAACTACGAACCATGGAATATGATTTCTCTGAAACCATTGTAGATTTCAAATCGATCCTGACCACAATGAGTCTGTAGTGTGAAATAATTTTGCTCCAGTGGACAGATTTTAGTTTGGGGTAGTCTTTCAATATCCTATCAGAACTACGAACCATGAAGTATAATTTCTCTGAAATCATGGTAGATTTCAAATTGATCCTGTCCAAAATGAGTCTGTAGTGTGAAATAATTTTTGTTGAGTGGATAGATTTTAGTTAGGAGTAGTCTTTCAATATTCTAGCAGAACTACAAACCATGAAGTATGATTTCCCTGAAACCATGACAGATTTCAAATCGATCCTGACCACAATGAGTCTGTAGTGTGAAATAATTTTGCTCCAGTGGACAGATTTTAGTTTGGGGTAGTCTTTCAATATCCTATCAGAACTACGAACCATGAAGTATAATTTCTCTGAAATCATGGTAGATTTCAAATTGATCCTGTCCAAAATGAGTCTGTAGTGTGAAATAATTTTTGTTGAGTGGATAGATTTTAGTTATTGGTAGTCTTTCAATATTCTAGCAGAACTACAAACCATGAAGTATGATTTCTCTGGAACCATTGTAGATTTCGTATCGATCCTGACCACAATGAGTCTATAGTGTGAAATAATTTTGCTTCAGTGGATAGATTTTAGTTTGGGGTAGTCTTTCAATATCCTATCAGAACTACAAAACCATGAAGTATAATTTCTCTGAAATCATATTAGATTTCAAATTGATCCTGTCCAAAATGAGTCTGTAGTGTGAAAGAATTTTTGTTGAGTGGATAGATTTTAGTTAGGAGTAGTCTTTCAATATTCTAGCAGAACTACAAACCATGAAGTATGATTTCCCTGAAACCATGACAGATTTCAAATCGATCCTGACCAAAATGAGTCTGTAGTGTGAAATAAATTTTGCATCGGTGGATAGATTTTAGTTAGGGGTAGTCGTTCAGCATTCTATCAGAACAATGAACCATGAAGTATGATTTCTCTGAAACCATTGTAGATTTCAAATCGATCCTGACCACAATGAGTCTGTAGTGTGAAATAATTTTGCTCCAGTGGACAGATTTCAGTTTGGGGTAGTCTTTCAACATTCTATCAGAACTACGAACCATCAAGTATGATTTCTCTGAAACCATGGTAGATTTCAAATCGATCCTGACCACAATGAGTCTATAGTGTGAAATAATTTTGCTCCAGTGGACAGATTTTAGTTTGGGGTAGTCTTTCAACATTCTATCAGAACTACGAACCATCAAGTATGATTTCTCTGAAACCATGGTAGATTTCAAATCGATCCTGTCCAAAATGAGTCTGTAGTGTGAAATAATTTTTGTTGAGTGGATAGATTTTAGTTTGGGGTAGTCTTTCAACATTCTAGCAGAACTACAAACCATGAAGTATGATTTCCCTGAAACCATGACAGATTTCAAATCGATCCTGACCAAAATGAGTCTGTAGTGTGAAATAAATTTTGCATCGGTGGATAGATTTTAGTTAGGGGTAGTAGTTCAGCATTCTATCAGAACAATGAACCATGAAGTATGATTTCTCTGAAACCATGGTGAATTTCAAATCGATCCTGACCAAAATGAGTCTGTGGTGTGAAATAATTTTTGTTGAGTGGATGGATTTTAGTTAGGGGTAGTCTTTCAATATTCTAACTGACTACAAACCATGAAGTATGATTTCCCTGAAACCATGACAGATTTCAAATCGATCCTGACCACAGTGAGTCTATAGTGTGAAATAATTTTGCTCCAGTGGACAGATTTTAGTTTGGGGTAGTCGTTCAATATCCTATCAGAACTACGAACCATGAAGAATGATTTCTCTGAAACCATGGTGAATTTCAAATCGATCCTGACCAAAATGAGTCTGTGGTGTGAAATAATTTTTGTTGAGTGGATGGATTTTAGTTAGGGGTAGTCGTTCAACATTCTATCAGAACAATGAACCATGAAGTATGATTTCTCTGAAACTATGGTGGATTTCAAATCGATCCTGACCAAAATGAGTCTGTGGTGTGAAATAAATATTGCTTCGGTGGATAGATTTTAGTTAGGGGTAGTCGTTCAACATTCTATCAGAACTAAGAACCATCAAGTATGATTTCTCTGAAACCATGGTAGATTTCAAATCGATCCTGACCACAATGAGTCTATAGTGTGAAATAATTTTGCTCCAGTGGACAGATTTTAGTTTGGGGTAGTCTTTCAACATTCTATCAGAACTACGAACCATCAAGTATGATTTCTCTGAAACCATGGTAGATTTCAAATCGATCCTGACCACAATGAGTCTATAGTGTGAAATAATTTTGCTCCAGTGGACAGATTTTAGTTTGGGGTAGTCTTTCAAGATTCTATCAGAACTACGAACCATCAAGTATGATTTCTCTGAAACCATGGTAGATTTCAAATCGATCCTGACCACAATGAGTCTGTAGTGTGAAATAATTTTTGTTGAGTATATAGATTTTAGTTTGGGAAAGTCTTTCAATATTCTAGCAGAACTACAAACCATGAAGTATGATTTCCCTGAAACCATGACAGATTTCAAATCGATCCTGACCAAAATGAGTCTGTAGTGTGAAATAAATTTTGCATCGGTGGATAGATTTTAGTTAGGGGTAGTCGTTCAATATCCTATCAGAACTACGAACCATGAAGAATGATTTCTCTGAAACCATGGTGAATTTCAAATCGATCCTGACCAAAATGAGTCTGTGGTGTGAAATAATTTTTGTTGAGTGGATGGATTTTAGTTAGGGGTAGTCGTTCAACATTCTATCAGAACAATGAACCATGAAGTATAATTTCTCTGGAACCATTGTAGATTTCAAATCGATCCTGACCACAATGAGTCTGTAGTGTGAAATAATTTTGCTCCAGTGGACAGATTTTAGTTTGGGGTAGTCTTTCAATATCCTATCAGAACTACGAACCATGAAGTATAATTTCTCTGAAATCATGGTAGATTTCAAATTGATCCTGTCCAAAATGAGTATGTAGTGTGAAATAATTTTTGTTGAGTGGATAGATTTTAGTTAGG
Organism: Xylota sylvarum; assembly: GCA_905220385.1. NCBI lineage: Eukaryota > Metazoa > Arthropoda > Insecta > Diptera > Syrphidae > Xylota > Xylota sylvarum. The sequence goes on from CAJMZQ010000065.1 coordinate 976,661, forward strand.
AGTAGTCTTTCAATATTCTAGCAGAACTACAAACCATGAAGTATGATTTCCCTGAAACCATGACAGATTTCAAATCGATCCTGACCAAAATGAGTCTGTAGTGTGAAATAATTTTTGTTGAGTGGATAGATTTTAGTTAGGAGTAGTCTTTCAATATCCTATCAGAACTACGAACCATGAAGAATGATTTCTCTGAAACCATTGTAGATTTCAAATCGATCCTGACCACAATGAGCCCTAGTGTGAAATAATTTTGCTCCAGTGGACAGATTTTAGTTTGGGGTAGTCTTTCAACATTCTATCAGAAGCAATGAACCATGAAGTATGATTTCTCTGGAACCATTGTAGATTTCAAATCGATCCTGACCACAATGAGCCCTAGTGTGAAATAATTTTGCTCCAGTGGACAGATTTTAGTTTGGGGTAGTCTTTCAACATTCTATCAGAACTACGAACCATCAAGTATGATTTCTCTGAAACCATGGTAGATTTCAAATCGATCCTGACCACAATGAGTCTATAGTGTGAAATAATTTTGCTCCAGTGGACAGATTTTAGTTTGGGGTAGTCTTTCAACATTCTATCAGAACTACGAACCATCAAATATGATTTCTCTGAAACCATGGTAGATTTCAAATCGATCCTGACCACAATGAGTCTGTAGTGTGAAATAATTTTGCTCCAGTGGACAGATTTTAGTTTGGGGTAGTCTTTCAACATTCTATCAGAACTACGAACCATCAAGTATGATTTCTCTGAAACCATGGTAGATTTCAAATCGATCCTGACCACAATGAGTCTATAGTGTGAAATAATTTTGCTCCAGTGGACAGATTTTAGTTTGGGGTAGTCTTTCAACATTCTATCAGAACTACGAACCATCAAGTATGATTTCTCTGAAACCATGGTAGATTTCAAATCGATCCTGACCACAATGAGTCTGTAGTGTGAAATAATTTTTGTTGAGTATATAGATTTTAGTTTGGGAAAGTCTTTCAATATTCTAGCAGAACTACAAACCATGAAGTATGATTTCCCTGAAACCATGACAGATTTCAAATCGATCCTGACCAAAATGAGTCTGTAGTGTGAAATAAATTTTGCATCGGTGGATAGATTTTAGTTAGGGGTAGTCGTTCAATATCCTATCAGAACTACGAACCATGAAGAATGATTTCTCTGAAACCATGGTGAATTTCAAATCGATCCTGACCAAAATGAGTCTGTGGTGTGAAATAGTTTTTGTTGAGTGGATGGATTTTAGTTAGGGGTAGTCGTTCAACATTCTATCAGAACAATGAACCATGAAGTATGATTTCTCTGGAACAATTGTAGATTTCAAATCGATCCTGACCACAATGAGTCTGTAGTGTGAAATAATTTTGCTCCAGTGGACAGATTTTAGTTTGGGGTAGTCTTTCAATATCCTATCAGAACTACGAACCATGAAGTATAATTTCTCTGAAATCATGGTAGATTTCAAATTGATCCTGTCCAAAATGAGTATGTAGTGTGAAATAATTTTTGTTGAGTGGATAGATTTTAGTTAGGGGTAGTCTTTCAACATTCTATCAGAAGCAATGAACCATGAAGTATGATTTCTCTGGAACCATTGTAGATTTCAAATCGATCCTGACCACAATGAGTCTGTAGTGTGAAATAATTTTGCTCCAGTGGACAGATTTTAGTTTGGGGTAGTCTTTCAACATTCTATCAGAACTACGAACCATCAAGTATGATTTCTCTGAAACCATGGTAGATTTCAAATCGATCCTGACCACAATGAGTCTATAGTGTGAAATAATTTTGCTCCAGTGGACAGATTTTAGTTTGGGGTAGTCTTTCAACATTCTATCAGAACTACGAACCATCAAATATGATTTCTCTGAAACCATGGTAGATTTCAAATCGATCCTGACCACAATGAGTCTGTAGTGTGAAATAATTTTTGTTGAGTGGATAGATTTTAGTTAGGAGTAGTCTTTCAATATCCTATCAGAACTACGAACCATGAAGAATGATTTCTCTGAAACCATGGTGAATTTCAAATCGATCCTGACCAAAATGAGTCTGTGGTGTGAAATAATTTTTGTTGAGTGGATGGATTTTAGTTAGGGGTAGTCGTTCAACATTCTATCAGAACAATGAACCATGAAGTATGATTTCTCTGGAACCATTGTAGATTTCAAATCGATCCTGACCACAATGAGTCTGTAGTGTGAAATAATTTTGCTCCAGTGGACAGATTTTAGTTTGGGGTAGTCTTTCAATATCCTATCAGAAGAACGAACCATGAAGTATAATTTCTCTGAAATCATGGTAGATTTCAAATTGATCCTGTCCAAAATGAGTATGTAGTGTGAAATAATTTTTGTTGAGTGGATAGATTTTAGTTAGGAGTAGTCTTTCAATATTCTAGCAGAACTACAAACCATGAAGTATGATTTCCCTGAAACCATGACAGATTTCAAATCGACCCTGACCAAAATGAGTCTGTAGTGTGAAATAATTTTTGTTGAGTGGATAGATTTTAGTTAGGGGTAGTCTTTCAACATTCTATCAGAAGCAATGAACCATGAAGTATGATTTCTCTGGAACCATTGTAGATTTCAAATCGATCCTGACCACAATGAGCCCTAGTGTGAAATAATTTTGCTCCAGTGGACAGATTTTAGTTTGGGGTAGTCTTTCAACATTCTATCAGAACTACGAACCATCAAGTATGATTTCTCTGAAACCATGGTAGATTTCAAATCGATCCTGACCACAATGAGTCTATAGTGTGAAATAATTTTGCTCCAGTGGACAGATTTTAGTTTTGGGTAGTCTTTCAACATTCTATCAGAACTACGAACCATCAAATATGATTTCTCTGAAACCATGGTAGATTTCAAATCGATCCTGACCACAATGAGTCTGTAGTGTGAAATAATTTTGCTCCAGTGGACAGATTTTGGTTTGGGGTAGTCTTTCAACATTCTATCAGAACTACGAACCATCAAATATGATTTCTCTGAAACCATGGTAGATTTCAAATCGATCCTGACCACAATGAGTCTATAGTGTGAAATAATTTTGCTCCAGTGGACAGATTTTAGTTTGGGGTAGTCTTTCAACATTCTATCAGAACTACGAACCATCAAGTATGATTTGTCTGAAACCATTGTAGATTTCAAATAGATCCTGACCAAAATGAGTCTGTAGTGTGAAATAAATTTTGCATCGGTTAATAGATTTTAGTTAGGGGTAGTCGTTCAATATCCTATCAGAACTACGAACCATGAAGAATGATTTCTCTGAAACCATGGTGAATTTCAAATTGATCCTGACCAAAATGAGTCTGTGGTGTGAAATAATTTTTGTTGAGTGGATGGATTTTAGTTAGGGGTAGTCGTTCAACATTCTATCAGAACAATGAACCATGAAGTATGATTTCTCTGGAACCATTGTAGATTTCAAATCGATCCTGACCACAATGAGTCTGTAGTGTGAAATAATTTTGCTCCAGTGGACAGATTTTAGTTTGGGGTAGTCTTTCAACATTCTATCAGAACTACGAACCATCAAATATGATTTCTCTGAAACCATGGTAGATTTCAAATCGATCCTGACCACAATGAGTCTATAGTGTGAAATAATTTTGCTCCAGTGGACAGATTTTAGTTTGGGGTAGTCGTTCAATATCCTATCAGAACTACGAACCATGAAGAATGATTTCTCTGAAACCATGGTGAATTTCAAATCGATCCTGACCAAAATGAGTCTGTGGTGTGAAATAATTTTTGTTGAGTGGATGGATTTTAGTTTGGGGTAGTCGTTCAACATTCTATCAGAACAATGAACCATGAAGTATGATTTCTCTGGAACCATTGTAGATTTCAAATCGATCCTGACCACAATGAGTCTGTAGTGTGAAATAATTTTGCTCCAGTGGACAGATTTTAGTTTGGGGTAGTCTTTCAACATTCTATCAGAACTACGAACCATCAAGTATGATTTCTCTGAAACCATGGTAGATTTCAAATCGATCCTGACCAAAATGAGTCTGTGGTGTGAAATAATTTTTGTTGAGTGGATAGATTTTAGTTAGGAGTAGTCTTTCAATATTCTAGCAGAACTACAAACCATGAAGTATGATTTCCCTGAAACCATGACAGATTTCAAATCGATCCTGACCACAATGAGTCTGTAGTGTGAAATAAATTTTGCATCGGTGGATAGATTTTAGTTAGGGGTAGTAGTTCAGCATTCTATCAGAACAATGAACCATGAAGTATGATTTCTCTGAAACCATGGTCAATTTCAAATCGATCCTGACCAAAATGAGTCTGTGGTGTGAAATAATTTTTGTTGAGTGGATAGATTTTAGTTAGGAGTAGTCTTTCAATATTCTAGCAGAACTACAAACCATGAAGTATGATTTCCCTGAAACCATGACAGATTTCAAATCGATCCTGACCAAAATGAGTCTGTAGTGTGAAATAAATTTTGCATCGGTGGATAGATTTTAGTTAGGGGTAGTCGTTCAATATCCTATCAGAACTACGAACCATGAAGAATGATTTCTCTGAAACCATGGTGAATTTCAAATTGATCCTGACCAAAATGAGTCTGTGGTGTGAAATAATTTTTGTTGAGTGGATGGATTTTAGTTAGGGGTAGTCGTTCAACATTCTATCAGAACAATGAACCATGAAGTATGATTTCTCTGGAACCATTGTAGATTTCAAATCGATCCTGACCACAATGAGTCTGTAGTGTGAAATAATTTTGCTCCAGTGGACAGATTTTAGTTTGGGGTAGTCTTTCAACATTCTATCAGAACTACGAACCATCAAATATGATTTCTCTGAAACCATGGTAGATTTCAAATCGATCCTGACCACAATGAGTCTATAGTGTGAAATAATTTTGCTCCAGTGGACAGATTTTAGTTTGGGGTAGTCGTTCAATATCCTATCAGAACTACGAACCATGAAGAATGATTTCTCTGAAACCATGGTGAATTTCAAATCGATCCTGACCAAAATGAGTCTGTGGTGTGAAATAATTTTTGTTGAGTGGATGGATTTTAGTTAGGGGTAGTCGTTCAACATTCTATCAGAACAATGAACCATGAAGTATGATTTCTCTGGAACCATTGTAGATTTCAAATCGATCCTGACCACAATGAGTCTGTAGTGTGAAATAATTTTGCTCCAGTGGACAGATTTTAGTTTGGGGTAGTCTTTCAACATTCTATCAGAACTACGAACCATCAAGTATGATTTCTCTGAAACCATGGTAGATTTCAAATCGATCCTGACCAAAATGAGTCTGTGGTGTGAAATAATTTTTGTTGAGTGGATAGATTTTAGTTAGGAGTAGTCTTTCAATATTCTAGCAGAACTACAAACCATGAAGTATGATTTCCCTGAAACCATGACAGATTTCAAATCGATCCTGACCACAATGAGTCTGTAGTGTGAAATAAATTTTGCATCGGTGGATAGATTTTAGTTAGGGGTAGTAGTTCAGCATTCTATCAGAACAATGAACCATGAAGTATGATTTCTCTGAAACCATGGTGAATTTCAAATCGATCCTGACCAAAATGAGTCTGTGGTGTGAAATAATTTTTGTTGAGTGGATAGATTTAAGTTAGGAGTAGTCTTTCAATATTCTAGCAGAACTACAAACCATGAAGTATGATTTCCCTGAAACCATGACAGATTTCAAATCGATCCTGACCAAAATGAGTCTGTAGTGTGAAATAATTTTGCATCGGTGGATAGGTTTTAGTTAGGGGTAGTCGTTCAATATCCTATCAGAACTACGAACCATGAAGAATGATTTCTCTGAAACCATGGTGAATTTCAAATTGATCCTGACCAAAATGAGTCTGTGGTGTGAAATAATTTTTGTTGAGTGGATGGATTTTAGTTAGGGGTAGTCGTTCAACATTCTATCAGAACAATGAACCATGAAGTATGATTTCTCTGGAACCATTGTAGATTTCAAATCGATCCTGACCACAATGAGTCTGTAGTGTGAAATAATTTTGCTCCAGTGGACAGATTTTAGTTTGGGGTAGTCTTTCAACATTCTATCAGAACTACGAACCATCAAATATGATTTCTCTGAAACCATGGTAGATTTCAAATCGATCCTGACCACAATGAGTCTATAGTGTGAAATAATTTTGCTCCAGTGGACAGATTTTAGTTTGGGGTAGTCGTTCAATATCCTATCAGAACTACGAACCATGAAGAATGATTTCTCTGAAACCATGGTGAATTTCAAATCGATCCTGACCAAAATGAGTCTGTGGTGTGAAATAATTTTTGTTGAGTGGATGGATTTTAGTTAGGGGTAGTCGTTCAACATTCTATCAGAACAATGAACCATGAAGTATGATTTCTCTGGAACCATTGTAGATTTCAAATCGATCCTGACCACAATGAGTCTGTAGTGTGAAATAATTTTGCTCCAGTGGACAGATTTTAGTTTGGGGCAGTCTTTCAGTATCCTATCAGAACTACGAACCATGAAGTATAATTTCTCTGAAATCATGGTAGATTTCAAATTGATCCTGTCCAAAATGAGTCTGTAGTGTGAAATAATTTTTGTTGAGTGGATAGATTTTAGTTAGGAGTAGTCTTTCAATATTCTAACTGACTACAAACCATGAAGTATGATTTCCCTGAAACCATGACAGATTTCAAATCGATCCTGACCACAATGAGTCTGTAGTGTGAAATAATTTTTGTTGAGTGGATAGATTTTAGTTTGGGGTAGTCTTTCAATATTCTATCAGAACTACGAACCATGAAGTATGATTTCTCTGAAACCATTGTAGATTTCAAATCGATCCTGACCACAATGAGTCTATAGTGTGAAATAATTTTGCTCCAGTGGACAGATTTTAGTTTGGGGTAGTCGTTCAATATCCTATCAGAACTACGAACCATGAGGTATGATTTCTCTGGAACCATTGTAGATTTCAAATCGATCCTGACCACAATGAGTCTGTAGTGTGAAATAATTTTGCTCCAGTGGACAGATTTTAGTTTGGGGTAGTCTTTCAACATTCTAGCAGAACTACAAACCATGAAGTATGATTTCCCTGAAACCATGACAGATTTCAAATCGATCCTGACCACAATGAGTCTATAGTGTGAAATAATTTTGCTCCAGTGGACAGATTTTAGTTTTGGTTTAGTCTTTCAACATTCTATCAGAACTACGAACCATCAAGTATGATTTCTCTGAAACCATGGTAGATTTCAAATCGATCCTGTCCAAAATGAGTCTGTAGTGTGAAATAACTTTTGTTGAGTGGATAGATTTTAGTTAGGAGTAGTCTTTCAATATTCTAGCAGAACTACAAACCATGAAGTATGATTTCCCTGAAACCATGACAGATTTCAAATCGATCCTGACCACAATGAGTCTGTAGTGTGAAATAATTTTGCTCCAGTGGACAGATTTTAGTTTGGGGTAGTCTTTCAACATTCTAGCAGAACTACAAACCATGAAGTATGATTTCCCTGAAACCATGACAGATTTCAAATCGATCCTGACCACAATGAGTCTATAGTGTGAAATAATTTTGCTCCAGTGGACAGATTTTAGTTTTGGTTTAGTCTTTCAACATTCTATCAGAACTACGAACCATCAAGTATGATTTCTCTGAAACCATGGTAGATTTCAAATCGATCCTGACCAAAATGAGTCTGTGGTGTGAAATAATTTTTGTTGAGTGGATGGATTTTAGTTAGGGGTAGTCGTTCAACATTCTATCAGAACAATGAACCATGAAGTATGATTTCTCTGGAACCATTGTAGATTTCAAATCGATCCTGACCACAATGAGTCTGTAGTGTGAAATAATTTTGCTCCAGTGGACAGATTTTAGGTTGGGGTAGTCTTTCAACATTCTAGCAGAACTACAAACCATGAAGTATGATTTCCCTGAAACCATGACAGATTTCAAATCGATCCTGACCACAATGAGTCTATAGTGTGAAATAATTTTGCTCCAGTGGACAGATTTTAGTTTTGGTTTAGTCTTTCAACATTCTATCAGAACTACGAACCATGAAGAATGATTTCTCTGAAACCATGGTGAATTTCAAATCGATCCTGACCAAAATGAGTCTGTGGTGTGAAATAATTTTTGTTGAGTGGATGGATTTTAGTTAGGGGTAGTCGTTCAACATTCTATCAGAACAATGAACCATGAAGTATGATTTCTCTGGAACCATTGCAGATTTCAAATCGATCCTGACCACAATGAGTCTGTAGTGTGAAATAATTTTGCTCCAGTGGACAGATTTTAGTTTGGGGTAGTCTTTCAACATTCTAGCAGAACTACAAACCATGAAGTATGATTTCCCTGAAACCATGACAGATTTCAAATCGATCCTGACCACAATGAGTCTATAGTGTGAAATAATTTTGCTCCAGTGGACAGATTTTAGTTTTGGTTTAGTCTTTCAACATTCTATCAGAACTACGAACCATCAAGTATGATTTCTCTGAAACCATGGTAGATTTCAAATCGATCCTGTCCAAAATGAGTCTGTAGTGTGAAATAATTTTTGTTGAGTGGATAGATTTTAGTTAGGAGTAGTCTTTCAATATTCTAGCAGAACTACAAACCATGAAGAATGATTTCTCTGAAACCATGGTGAATTTCAAATCGATCCTGACCAAAATGAGTCTGTGGTGTGAAATAATTTTTGTTGAGTGGATGGATTTTAGTTAGGGGTAGTCGTTCAACATTCTATCACAACAATGAACCAAGAAGTATGATTTCTCTGGAACCATTGTAGATTTCAAATCGATCCTGACCACAATGAGTCTGTAGTGTGAAATAATTTTGCTCCAGTGGACAGATTTTAGTTTGGGGTAGTCTTTCAATATCCTATCAGAACTACGAACCATGAAGTATAATTTCTCTGAAATCATGGTACTTAGATTTCAAATTGATCCTGTCCAAAATGAGTCTGTAGTGTGAAATAATTTTTGTTGAGTGGATAGATTTTAGTTAGGAGTAGTCTTTCAATATTCTAGCAGAACTACAAACCATGAAGTATGATTTCCCTGAAACCATGACAGATTTCAAATCGATCCTGACCACAATGAGTCTGTAGTGTGAAATAATTTTTGTTGAGTGGATAGATTTTAGTTTGGGGTAGTCTTTCAATATTCTAGCAGAACTACGAACCATGAAGTATGATTTCTCTGAAACCATTGTAGATTTCAAATCGATCCTGACCACAATGAGGCTATAGTTTGGGTAGTTTGGGGTAGTCGTTCAATATCCTATCAGAACTACGAACCATCAAGTATGAGTTCTCTGAAACCATGGTAGATTTCAAATCGATCCTGACCACAATGAGTCTATAGTGTGAAATAATTTTTGTTGAGTGGGTCGATTTTAGTTAGGAGTAGTCTTTCAATATTCTAGCAGAACTACAAACCATGAAGTATGATTTCCCTGAAACCATGACAGATTTCAAATCGATCCTGACCAAAATGAGTCTGTATTGTGAAATAAATTTTGCATCGGTGGATAGATTTTAGTTAGGGGTAGTAGTTCAGCATTCTATCAGAACAATGAACCATGAAGTATGATTTCTCTGAAACCATGGTGAATTTCAAATCGATCCTGACCAAAATGAGTCTGTGGTGTGAAATAATTTTTGTTGAGTGGATAGATTTTAGTTAGGAGTAGTCGTTCAACATTCTATCAGAACAATGAACCATGAAGTATGATTTCTCTGGAACCATTGTAGATTTCAAATCGATCCTGACCACAATGAGTCTGTAGTGTGAAATAATTTTGCTCCAGTGGACAGATTTTAGTTTGGGGTAGTCTTTCAACATTCTATCAGAACTACGAACCATCAAGTATGATTTCTCTGAAACCATGGTAGATTTCAAATCGATCCTGACCACAATGAGTCTATAGTGTGAAATAATTTTGCTCCAGTGGACAGATTTTAGTTTGGGGTAGTCGTTCAATATCCTATCAGAACTACAAACCATGAAGAATGATTTCTCTGAAACCATGGTGAATTTCAAATCGATCCTGACCAAAATGAGTCTGTGGTGTGAAATAATTTTTGTTGAGTGGATGGATCTTAGTTAGGAGTAGTCGTTCAACATTCTATCAGAACAATGAACCATGAAGTATGATTTCTCTGAAACCATGGTAGATTTCAAATCGATCCTGACCACAATGAGTCTACAGTGTGAAATAATTTTGCTCCAGTGGATAGATTTTAGTTTGGGGTAGTCTTTCAATATTCTATCAGAACTACGAACCATGAAGTATGATTTCTCTGAAACCATGGTGAATTTCAAATCGATCCTGACCACAATGAGTCTGTAGTGTGAAATAATTTTGCTCCAGTGGTTAGATTTTAGTTTGGGGTAGTCTTTCAATATTCTATCAGAACTACGAACCATGAAGTATGATTTCTCTGAAACCATGGTAGATTTCAAATCGATCCTGACCAAAATGAGTCTGTAGTGTAAAATAATTTTTGCTTGAGTGGATAGATTTTAGTTAGGAGTAGTCTTTCAATATTCTAGCAGAACTACAAACCATGAAGTATGATTTCCCTGAAACCATGACAGATTTCAAATCGATCCTGACCAAAATGAGTCTGTAGTGTGAAATAATTTTGCTCCAGTGGACAGATTTTAGTTTGGGGTAGTCTTTCAACATTCTATCAGAACTACGAACCATCAAGTATGATTTCTCTGAAACCATGGTAGATTTCAAATCGATCCTGACCACAATAAGTCTGTAGTGTGAAATAATTTTGCTCCAGTGTTTAGATTTTAGTTTGGGGTAGTCTTTCAATATTCTATCAGAACTACGAACCATGAAGTATGATTTCTCTGAAACCATGGTAGATTTCAAATCGATCCTGACCACAATGAGTCTGTAGTGTGAAATAATTTTGCTCCAGTGGTTAGATTTTAGTTTGGGGTAGTCTTTCAATATTCTATCAGAACTACGAACCATGAAGTATGATTTCTCTGAAACCATGGTAGATTTCAAATCGATCCTGACCAAAATGAGTCTGTAGTGTAAAATAATTTTTGCTTGAGTGGATAGATTTTAGTTAGGAGTAGTCTTTCAATATTCTAGCAGAACTACAAACCATGAAGTATGATTTCCCTGAAACCATGACAGATTTCAAATCGATCCTGACCAAAATGAGTCTGTAGTGTGAAATAATTTTGCTCCAGTGGACAGATTTTAGTTTGGGGTAGTCTTTCAACATTCTATCAGAACTACGAACCATCAAGTATGATTTCTCTGAAACCATGGTAGATTTCAAATCGATCCTGACCACAATGAGTCTATAGTGTGAAATAATTTTGCTCCAGTGGACAGATTTTAGTTTGGGGTAGTCGTTCAATATCCTATCAGAACTACAAACCATGAAGAATGATTTCTCTGAAACCATGGTGAATTTCAAATCGATCCTGACCAAAATGAGTCTGTGGTGTGAAATAATTTTTGTTGAGTTAATGGATTTTAGTTAGGGGTAGTCGTTCAACATTCTATCAGAACAATGAACCATGAAGTATGATTTCTCTGGAACCATTGTAGATTTCAAATCGATCCTGACCACAATGAGTCTGTAGTGTGAAATAAATTTTGCATCGGTGGATAGATTTTAGTTAGGGGTAGTCGTTCAATATCCTATCAGAACTACGAACCATGAAGAATGATTTCTCTGAAACCATGGTGAATTTCAAATCGATCCTGACCAAAATGAGTCTGTGGTGTGAAATAATTTTTGTTGAGTGGATGGATTTTAGTTAGGGGTAGTCGTTCAACATTCTATCAGAACAATGAACCATGAAGTATGATTTCTCTGGAACCATTGTAGATTTCAAATCGATCCTGACCACAATGAGTCTGTAGTGTGAAATAATTTTGCTCCAGTGGACAGATTTTAGTTTGGGGTAGTCTTTCAATATCCTATCAGAACTACGAACCATGAAGTATAATTTCTCTGAAATCATGGTAGATTTCAAATTGATCCTGTCCAAAATGAGTCTGTAGTGTGAAATAATTTTTGTTGAGTGGATAGATTTTAGTTAGGAGTAGTCTTTCAATATTCTAGCAGAACTACAAACCATGAAGTATGATTTCCCTGAAACCATGACAGATTTCAAATCGATCCTGACCAAAATGAGTCTGTAGTGTGAAATAATTTTGCTCCAGTGGACAGATTTTAGTTTTGGTTTAGTCTTTCAACATTCTATCAGAACTACGAACCATCAAGTATGATTTCTCTGAAACCATGGTAGATTTCAAATCGATACTGTCCAAAATGAGTCTGTAGTGTGAAATAATTTTTGTTGAGTGGATAGATTTTAGTTAGGAGTAGTCTTTCAATATTCTAGCAGAACTACAAACCATGAAGTATGATTTCCCTGAAACCATGACAGATTTCAAATCGATCCTGACCAAAATGAGTCTGTAGTGTGAAATAATTTTTGTTGAGTGGATAGATTTTAGTTAGGGGTAGTCTTTCAATACTCTAGCAGAACTACAAACCATGACGTATGATTTCTCTGAAACCATTGTAGATTTCAAATCGATCCTGACCACAATGAGTCTATAGTGTGAAATAATTTTGCTTCAGTGGATAGATTTTAGTTTGGGGTAGTCTTTCAATATCCTATCAGAACTACGAACCATGAAGTATAATTTCTCTGAAATCATGGTAGATTTCAAATTGATCCTGTCCAAAATGAGTCTGTAGTGTGAAATAATTTTTGTTGAGTGGATAGATTTTAGTTTGGGGTAGTCTTTCAACATTCTAGCAGAACTACAAACCATGAAGTATGATTTCTTTGAAACCATTGTAGATTTCAAATAGATCCTGACCACAATGAGTCTGTAGTGTGAAATAATTTTGCTATAGTGAACAGATTTTAGTTTGGGGTAGTCTTTCAATATCCTATCAGAACTACGAACCATGAAGTATAATTTCTCTGAAACCATTGTAGATTTCAAATCGATCCTGACCACAATGAGTCTATAGTGTGAAATAATTTTGCTTCAGTGGATAGATTTTAGTTTGGGGTAGTCTTTCAATATCCTATCAGAACTACGAACCATGAAGTATAATTTCTCTGAAACCATTGTAGATTTCAAATCGATCCTGACCACAATGAGTCTGTGGTGTGAAATAATTTTGCTCCAGTGGACAGATTTTAGTTTGGGGTAGTCTTTCAATATCCTATCAGAACTACGAACCATGAAGTATGATTTCTCTGAAACCATGGTAGATTTCAAATCGATCCTGACCACAATGAGCCTGTAGTGTGAAATAATTTTTGTTGAGTGGATAGATTTTAGTTTGGGGTAGTCTTTCAACATTCTATCAGAACTACGAACCATCAAGTATGATTTCTCTGAAACCATGGTAGATTTCAAATCGATCCTGACCACAATGAGTCTATAGTGTGAAATAATTTTGGTTGAGTGGATAGATTTTAGGTAGGGGTAGTCTTTCAATATTCTAGCAGAACTACAAACCATGAAGTATGATTTCTCTGAAACCATTGTAGATTTCAAATCGATCCTGACCACAATGAGTCTGTAGTGTGAAATAATTTTGCTCCAGTGGACAGATTTTAGTTTGGGGTAGTCTTTCAATATCCTATCAGAACTACGAACCATGAAGTATGATTTCTCTAAAACCATTGTAGATTTCAAATCGATCCTGACCACAATGAGTCTGTGGTGTGAAATAATTTTGCTCCAGTGGACAGATTTTAGTTTGGGGTAGTCTTTCAATATCCTATCAGAACTACGAAACATGAAGTATGATTTCTCTGAAACCATGGTAGATTTCAAATCGATCCTGACCACAATGAGCCTGTAGTGTGAAATAATTTTTGTTGAGTGGATAGATTTTAGTTTGGGGTAGTCTTTCAACATTCTATCAGAACTACGAACCATCAAGTATGATTTCTCTGAAACCATGGTAGATTTCAAATCGATCCTGACCACAATGAGTCTATAGTGTGAAATAATTTTGCTTCAGTGGATAGATTTTAGTTTGGGGTAGTCTTTCAATATTCTAGCCGAACTACAAACCATGAAGTATGATTTCTCTGAAACCATGGTAGATTTCAAATCGACCCTGACCACAATGAGTCTGTAGTGTGAAATAATTTTGCTCCAGTTCACAGATTTTAGTTTGGGGTAGTCTTTCAATATTCTATCAGAACTACGAACCATGAAGTATGATTTCTCTGAAACCATGGTAGATTTCAAATCGATCCTGACCAAAATGAGTATGTGGTGTGAAATAATTTTGCTATAGTGGACAGATTTTAGTTTGGGGTAGTATTTCAACATTCTAGCAGAACTACGAACCATGAAGTATGATTTCTCTGAAACCATGGTACATTTCAAATCGATCCTGACCACAATGAGTCTATAGTGTGAAATAATTTTGCTTCAGTGGATAGATTTTAATTTGGGGTAGTCTTTCAATATCCTATCAGAACTACGAAACATGAAGTATAATTTCTCTGAAATCATGGTAGATTTCAAATTGATCCTGCCCACAATTCGTTTCAGAGAAATCATACTTCATGGTTCGTAGTTCTGATAGGATATTGAAAGACTACCCCAAATTAAAATCTATCCACTGAAGCAAAATTATTTCACACTATAGACTCATTGTGGTCAGGATCGATTTGAAATGTACCATGGTTTCAGAGAAATCATACTTCATGGTTCGTAGTTCTGCTAAAATATTGAAAGACTACCCCAAACTAAAATCTATCCACTGAAGCAAAATTATTTCACACTATAGACTCATTTTGGTTAGGATCGATTTGAAACCTATCCCGGTTTCAGAGAAATCATACTTCAGGGTTCGTAGTTCTGATTGAATGTTGAACGACTACCCCAAACTAAAATCTATCCACTCACCAAAAATTATTTAACACTACAGACTCATTTTGGTTAGGTCGATTTGAAATCTATCGCGGTTTCAGAGAAATCATACTTCAGGGTTCATAGCTCTGATTGAATGTTGAACGACTACCCCAAACTAAAATCTATCCACTCACCAAAAATTATTTAACACTACAGACTCATTTTGGTTAGGATCGATTTGAAATCTATCGCGGTTTCAGAGAAATACTTCATGGTTCGCAGTTCTGACAGAATGTTGAAAGACTACAACTAATTAAAATCTATCCACTCAACAAAAATTATTTCACACTACAGACTCATTTTGGTTAGGATCGATTTGAAATCTATCGCGGTTTCAGAGAAATCATACTTCATGGTTCGTAGTTCTGATTGAATGTTGAACGACTACCCCAAACTAAAATCTATCCACTCACCAAAAATTATTTAACACTACAGACTCATTTTGGTCAGGACCCATTTGAAATCTATCGCGGTTTCAGAGAAATCATACTTCAGGGTTCTTAGTTCTGATTGAATGTTGAACGACTACCCCAAACTAAAATCTATCCACTCACCAAAAATTATTTAACACTACAGACTCATTTTGTTCATTACCCATTTGAAATCTATCGCGGTTTCAGAGAAATACTTCTAAATGCTACTACTAAATGTTGAAAGACTACAACTAACTAAAATCTATCCACTCAACAAAAATTATTTCACACTACAGACTCATTTTTGTTAGGATCGATTTGAAATCTATCGCGGTTTCAGAGAAATCATACTTCATGGTTCGTAGTTCTGTTAGAATGTTGAAAGACTACAACTAACTAAAATCTATCCACTCAACAAAAATTATTTCACACTACAGACTCATTTTGGTTAGGATCGATTTGAAATCTATCGCGGTTTCAGAGAAATCATACTTCAGGGTTCGTAGCTCTGATTGAATGTTGAACGACTACCCCAAACTAAAATCTATCCACTCACCAAAAATTATTTAACACTACAGACTCATTTTAGTTAGGGTCGATTTGAAATCTATAGCGGTTTCAGAGAAATCATACTTCAGAGTTCGTAGTTCTGTTAGAATGTTGAAAGACTACAACTAATTAAAACCTATCCACTCAACAAAAATTATTTCACACTACAGACTCATTTTGGTTAGGATCGATTTGAAATCTATCGCGGTTTCAGAGAAATCATACTTCAGGTTTCGTAGCTCTGATCGAATGTTGAACGACTACCCCAAACTAAAATCTATCCACTCACCAAAAATTATTTAACACTACAGACTCATTTTAGTTAGGATCGATTTGAAATCTATCGCGGTTTCAGAGAAATCATACTTCATGGTTCGCAGTTCTGACAGAATGTTGAAAGACTACAACTAACTAAAATCTATCCACTCAACAAAAATTATTTCACACTACAGACTCATTTTGGTTAGGATCGATTTGAAATCTATCGCGGTTTCAGAGAAATCATACTTCATGGTTCGTAGTTCTGTTAGAATGTTGAAAGACTACAACTAATTAAAATCTATCCACTCAACAAAAATTATTTCACACTACAGACTCATTTTGGTTAGGATCGATTTGAAATCTATAGCGGTTTCAGAGAAATCATAATTCAGGGTTAGTAGCTCTGTTAGAATGTTGAAAGACTACAACTAATTAAAATCTATCCACTCACCAAAAATTATTTAACACTACAGACTTATTTTGGTCAGGACCCATTTCAAATCTATCATGGTTTCAGAGAAATCATACTTCATGGTTCGTAGTACTGTTAGAATGTTGAAAGACTACAACTAACTAAAATCTATCCACTCAACAAAAATTATTTAACACTACAGACTTATTTTGGTCAGGACCCATTTCAAATCTATCATGGTTTCAGAGAAATCATACTTCATGGTTCGTAGTACTGTTAGAATGTTGAAAGACTACAACTAACTAAAATCTATCCACTCAACAAAAATTATTTCACACTACAGACTCATTTTGGTTAGGATCGATTTGAAATCTATCATTGTTTCAGAGAAATCATACTTCATGGTTCGTAGTTCTGTTAGAATGTTGAAAGACTACAACTAACTAAAATCTATTCACTCAACAAAAATTATTTCACACTACAGACTCATTTTGGTCAGGATCGATTTGAAATCTATCATTGTTTCAGAGAAATCATACTTCATGGTTCGTAGTTCTGTTAGAATGTTGAAAGACTATCCCTAACTAAAATCTATCCACTCACCAAAAATTATTTAACAGTACAGACTCATTTTGGTCAGGACCCATTTCAAATCTATCATGGTTTCAGAGAAATCATACTTCATGGTTCGTAGTTCTGTTAGAATGTTGAAGGACTACAACTAACTAAAATCTATCCACTCAACAAAAATTATTTCACACTACAGACTCATTTTGGTTAGGATCGATTTGAAATCTATCGCGGTTTCAGAGAAATCATACTTCAGGGTTCATAGCTATGATTGAATGTTGAACGACTACCCCAAACTAAAATCTATCCACTCAACAAAAATTATTTAACACTACAGACTCATTTTGGTTAGGATCGATTTGAAATCCATCGCGGTTTCAGAGAAATCATACTTCATGGTTCGCAGTTCTGACAGAATGTTGAAAGACTACAACTAACTTAAATCTATCCACTCAACAAAAATTATTTCACACTACAGACTCATTTTGGTTAGGATCGATTTGAAATCTATCGCGGTTTCAGAGAAATCATACTTCAGGGTTCGTAGCTCTGATTGAATGTTGAACGACTACCCCAAACTAAAATCTATCCACTCACCAAAAATTATTTAACACTACAGACTCATTTTGGTTAGGATCGATTTGAAATCTATCGCGGTTTCAGAGAAATCATACTTCATGGTTCGCAGTTCTGACAGAATGTTGAAAGACTACAACTAACTAAAATCTATCCACTCAACAAAAATTATTTCACACTACAGACTCATTTTGGTAAGGATCGATTTGAAATCTATCGCGGTTTCAGAGAAATCATACTTCATGGTTCGCAGTTCTGACAGAATGTTGAAAGACTACAACTAATTAAAATCTATCCACTCAACAAGAATTATTTCACACTACAGACTCATTTTGGTTAGGATCGATTTGAAATCTATCGCGGTTTCAGAGAAATCATACTTCAGGGTTCGTAGCTCTGATTGAATGTTGAACGACTACCCCAAACTAAAATCTATCCACTCACCAAAAATTATTTAACACTACAGACTCATTTTGGTTAGGATCGATTTGAAATCTATCGCGGTTTCAGAGAAATCATACTTCATGGTTCGCAGTTCTGACAGAATGTTGAAAGACTACAACTAACTTAAATCTATCCACTCAACAAAAATTATTTCACACTACGGACTCATTTTGGTTAGGATCGATTTGAAATCTATCGCGGTTTCAGAGAAATCATACTTCAGGGTTCGTAGCTCTGATTGAATGTTGAACGACTACCCCAAACTAAAATCTATCCACTCAACAAAAATTATTTCACACTATAGACTCATTTTGGTTAGGATCGATTTGAAATCTATCGCGGTTTCAGAGAAATCATACTTCATGGTTCGTAGTTCTGTTAGAATGTTGAAAGACTACAACTAACTAAAATCTATCCACTCAACAAAAATTATTTCACACTACAGACTCATTTTGGTTAGGATCGATTTGAAATCTATCGCGGTTTCAGAGAAATCATACTTCATGGTTCGTAGTTCTGATTGAATGTTGAACGACTACCCCAAACTAAAATCTATCCACTCACCAAAAATTATTTAACACTACAGACTCATTTTGGTCAGGACCCATTTGAAATCTATCGCGGTTTCAGAGAAATCATACTTCAGGGTTCGTAGTTCTGATTGAATGTTGAACGACTACCCCAAACTAAAATCTATCCACTCACCAAAAATTATTTAACACTACAGACTCATTTTGTTCATTACCCATTTGAAATCTATCGCGGTTTCAGAGAAATACTTCATGGTTCGCAGTTCTGACAGAATGTTGAAAGACTACAACTAACTAAAATCTATCCACTCAACAAAAATTATTTCACACTATAGACTCATTTTTGTTAGGATCGATTTGAAATCTATCGCGGTTTCAGAGAAATCATACTTCATGGTTCGTAGTTCTGTTAGAATGTTGAAAGACTACAACTAACTAAAATCTATCCACTCAACAAAAATTATTTCACACTACAGACTCATTTTGGTTAGGATCGATTTGAAATCTATCGCGGTTTCAGAGAAATCATACTTCAGGGTTCGTAGCTCTGATTGAATGTTGAACGACTACCCCAAACTAAATTCTATCCACTCACCAAAAATTATTTAACACTACAGACTCATTTTAGTTAGGGTCGATTTGAAATCTATAGCGGTTTCAGAGAAATCATACTTCAGAGTTAGTAGTTCTGTTAGAATGTTGAAAGACTACAACTAATTAAAATCTATCCACTCAACAAAAATTATTTCACACTACAGACTCATTTTGGTCCGGATCCATTTGAAATCTATCATTGTTTCACAGAAATCATACTTCATGGTTCGTAGTTCTGACAGAATGTTGAAAGACTACAACTAACTAAAATCTATCCACTCACCAAAAATTATTTAACAGTACAGACTCATTTTGGTCAGGACCCATTTCAAATCTATCATGGTTTCAGAGAAATCATACTTCATGGTTCGTAGTACTGTTAGAATGTTGAAAGACTACAACTAACTAAAATCTATCCACTCAACAAAAATTATTTCACACTACAGACTCATTTTGGTTAGGATCGATTTGAAATCTATCATTGTTTCAGAGAAATCATACTTCATGGTTCGTAGTTCTGTTAGAATGTTGAAAGACTACAACTAACTAAAATCTATTCACTCAACAAAAATTATTTCACACTACAGACTCATTTTGGTCAGGATCGATTTGAAATCTATCATTGTTTCAGAGAAATCATACTTCATGGTTCGTAGTTCTGTTAGAATGTTGAAAGACTATCCCTAACTAAAATCTATCCACTCACCAAAAATTATTTAACAGTACAGACTCATTTTGGTCAGGACCCATTTCAAATCTATCATGGTTTCAGAGAAATCATACTTCATGGTTCGTAGTTCTGTTAGAATGTTGAAGGACTACAACTAACTAAAATCTATCCACTCAACAAAAATTATTTCACACTACAGACTCATTTTGGTTAGGATCGATTTGAAATCTATCGCGGTTTCAGAGAAATCATACTTCAGGGTTCGTAGCTCTGATTGAATGTTGAACGACTACCCCAAACTAAAATCTATCCACTCACCAAAAATTATTTAACACTACAGACTCATTTTGGTTAGGATCGATTTGAAATCTATCGCGGTTTCAGAGAAATCATACTTCATGGTTCGCAGTTCTGACAGAATGTTGAAAGACTACAACTAACTTAAATCTACCCACTCAACAAAAATTATTTCACACTACAGACTCATTTTGGTTAGGATCGATTTGAAATCTATCGCGGTTTCAGAGAAATCATACTTCAGGGTTCGTAGCTCTGATTGAATGTTGAACGACTACCCCAAACTAAAATCTATCCACTCACCAAAAATTATTTAACACTACAGACTCATTTTGGTTAGGATCGATTTGAAATCTATCGCGGTTTCAGAGAAATCATACTTCATGGTTCGCAGTTCTGACAGAATGTTGAAAGACTACAACTAACTAAAATCTATCCACTCAACAAAAATTATTTCACACTACAGACTCATTTTGGTTAGGATCGATTTGAAATCTATCGCGGTTTCAGAGAAATCATACTTCATTTTTCGCAGTTCTGACAGAATGTTGAAAGACTACAACTAACTAAAATCTATCCACTCAACAAAAATTATTTCACACTACAGACTCATTTTGGTTAGGATCGATTTGAGATCTATCGCGGTTTCAGAGAAATCATACTTCATGGTTCGCAGTTCTGACAGAATGTTGAAAGACTACAACTAATTAAAATCTATCCACTCAACAAGAATTATTTCACACTACAGACTCATTTTGGTTAGGATCGATTTGAAATCTATCGCGGTTTCAGAGAAATCATACTTCAGGGTTCGTAGCTCTGATTGAATGTTGAACGACTACCCCAAACTAAAATCTATCCACTCACCAAAAATTATTTAACACTACAGACTCATTTTGGTTAGGATCGATTTGAAATCTATCGCGGTTTCAGAGAAATCATACTTCATGGTTCGCAGTTCTGACAGAATGTTGAAAGACTACAACTAACTTAAATCTATCCACTCAACAAAAATTATTTCACACTACGGACTCATTTTGGTTAGGATCGATTTGAAATCTATCGCGGTTTCAGAGAAATCATACTTCAGGGTTCGTAGCTCTGATTGAATGTTGAACGACTACCCCAAACTAAAATCTATCCACTCACCAAAAATTATTTCACACTACAGACTCATTTTGGTTAGGATCGATTTGAAATCTATCGCGGTTTCAGAGAAATCATACTTCATGGTTCGTAGTTCTGTTAGAATGTTGAAAGACTACAACTAACTAAAATCTATCCACTCAACAAAAATTATTTCACACTACAGACTCATTTTGGTTAGGATCGATTTGAAATCTATCGCGGTTTCAGAGAAATCATACTTCAGGGTTCGTAGCTCTGATTGAATGTTGAACGACTACCCCAAACTAAAATCTATCCACTCACCAAAAATTATTTAACACTACAGACTCATTTTGGTCAGGACCCATTTGAAATCTATCGCGTTTTCAGAGAAATTATACTTCATGGTTCGCAGTTCTGACAGAATGTTGAAAGACTACAACTAACTTAAATCTATCCACTCAACAAAAATTATTTCACACTACAGACTCATTTTGGCTAGGATCGATTTGAAATCTATCGCGGTTTCAGAGAAATTATACTTCATGGTACGCAGTTCTGACAGAATGTTGAAAGACTACAACTAACTTAAATCTATCCACTCAACAAAAATTATTTCACACTACAGACTCATTTTGGTTAGGATCGATTTGAAATCTATAGCGGTTTCAGAGAAATCATACTTCAGGGTTCGTAGTTCTGTTAGAATGTTGAAAGACTACAACTAACTAAAATCTATCCACTCAACAAAAATTATTTCACACTACAGACTCATTTTGGTTAGGATCGATTTGAAATCTATTGCGGTTTCAGAGAAATCATACTTCATGGTTCGCAGTTCTGACAGAATGTTGAAAGACTACAACTAACTAAAATCTATCCACTCAACAAAAATTATTTCACACTACAGACTCATTTTGGTTAGGATCGATTTGAAATCTATCGCGATTTCAGAGAAATCATACTTCAGGGTTCGTAGGTCTGTTAGAATGTTGAAAGACTACAACTAACTAAAATCTATCCACTCAACAAAAATTATTTCACACTACAGACTCATTTTGGTTAGGATCGATTTGAAATCTATTGCGGTTTCAGAGAAATCATACTTCATGGTTCGCAGTTCTGACAGAATGTTGAAAGACTACAACTAACTAAAATCTATCCACTCAACAAAAATTATTTCACACTACAGACTCATTTTGGTTAGGATCGATTTGAAATCTATAGCGGTTTCAGAGAAATCATACTTCAGGGTTCGTAGTTCTGTTAGAATGTTGAAAGACTACAACTAATTAAAATCTATCCACTCAACAAAAATTATTTCACACTACAGACTCATTTTGGTTAGGATCGATTTGAAATCTATCGCGGTTTCAGAGAAATCATACTTCAGGGTTCGTAGTTCTGATTGAATGTTGAACGACTACCCCAAACTAAAATCTATCCACTCTCCAAAAATTATTTAACACTACAGACTCATTTTGGTCAGGATCGATTTGAAATCTATCGCGGTTTCAGAGAAATCATACTTCAGGGTTCGTAGTTCTGATTGAATGTTGAACGACTACCCCAAACTAAAATCTATCCACTCTCCAAAAATTATTTAACACTACAGACTCATTTTGGTTAGGATCGATTTGAAATCTATCGCGGTTTCAGAGAAATCATACTTCATGGTTCGCAGTTCTGTTAGAATGTTGAAAGACTACAACTAATTAAAATCTATCCACTCAACAAAAATTATTTCACACTACAGACTCATTTTGGTTAGGATCGATTTGAAATCTATCGCGGTTTCAGAGAAATCACACTTCAGGGTTCGTAGTTCTGATTGAATGTTGAACGACTACCCCAAACTAAAATCTATCCACTCTCCAAAAATTATTTAACACTACAGACTCATTTTGGTTAGGATCGATTTGAAATCTATCGCGGTTTCAGAGAAATCATACTTCAGGGTTCGTAGTTCTGATTGAATGTTGAACGACTACCCCAAACTAAAATCTATCCACTCTCCAAAAATTATTTAACACTACAGACTCATTTTGGTTAGGATCGATTTGAAATCTATCGCGGTTTCAGAGAAATCATACTTCATGGTTCGCAGTTCTGACAGAATGTTGAAAGACTACAACTAACTAAAATCTATCCACTCAACAAAAATTATTTCACACTACAGACTCATTTTGGTTAGGATCGATTTGAAATCTATCGCGGTTTCAGAGAAATCACACTTCAGGGTTCGTAGTTCTGATTGAATGTTGAACGACTACCCCAAACTAAAATCTATCCACTCTCCAAAAATTATTTAACACTACAGACTCATTTTGGTTAGGATCGATTTGAAATCTATCGCGGTTTCAGAGAAATCACACTTCAGGGTTCGTAGTTCTGATTGAATGTTGAACGACTACCCCAAACTAAAATCTATCCACTCTCCAAAAATTATTTAACACTACAGACTCATTTTGGTTAGGATCGATTTGAAATCTATCGCGGTTTCAGAGAAATCATACTTCAGGGTTCGTAGTTCTGATTGAATGTTGAACGACTACCCCAAACTAAAATCTATCCACTCTCCAAAAATTATTTAACACTACAGACTCATTTTGGTTAGGATCGATTTGAAATCTATCGCGGTTTCAGAGAAATCATACTTCATGGTTCGCAGTTCTGACAGAATGTTGAAAGACTACAACTAACTAAAATCTATCCACTCAACAAAAATTATTTCACACTACAGACTCATTTTGGTTAGGATCGATTTGAAATCTATCGCGGTTTCAGAGAAATCACACTTCAGGGTTCGTAGTTCTGATTGAATGTTGAACGACTACCCCAAACTAAAATCTATCCACTCTCCAAAAATTATTTAACACTACAGACTCATTTTGGTTAGGATCGATTTGAAATCTATCGCGGTTTCAGAGAAATCATACTTCAGGGTTCGTAGTTCTGATTGAATGTTGAACGACTACCCCAAACTAAAATCTATCCACTCTCCAAAAATTATTTAACACTACAGACTCATTTTGGTTAGGATCGATTTGAAATCTATCGCGGTTTCAGAGAAATCATACTTCATGGTTCGCAGTTCTGACAGAATGTTGAAAGACTACAACTAACTAAAATCTATCCACTCAACAAAAATTATTTCACACTACAGACTCATTTTGGTTAGGATCGATTTGAAATCTATCGCGGTTTCAGAGAAATCACACTTCAGGGTTCGTAGTTCTGATTGAATGTTGAACGACTACCCCAAACTAAAATCTATCCACTCTCCAAAAATTATTTAACACTACAGACTCATTTTGGTTAGGATCGATTTGAAATCTATCGCGGTTTCAGAGAAATCATACTTCAGGGTTCGTAGTTCTGATTGAATGTTGAACGACTACCCCAAACTAAAATCTATCCACTCTCCAAAAATTATTTAACACTACAGACTCATTTTGGTTAGGATCGATTTGAAATCTATCGCGGTTTCAGAGAAATCATACTTCATGGTTCGTAGTTCTGTTAGAATGTTGAAAGACTACAACTAATTAAAATCTATCCACTCAACAAAAATTATTTCACACTACAGACTCATTTTGGTTAGGATCGATTTGAAATCTATCGCGGTTTCAGAGAAATCATACTTCAGGGTTCGTAGCTCTGATTGAATGTTGAACGACTACCCCAAACTAAAATCTATCCACTCACCAAAAATTATTTAACACTACAGACTCATTTTGGTTAGGATCGATTTGAAATCTATCGCGGTTTCAGAGAAATCATACTTCAGGGTTCGTAGTTCTGATTGAATGTTGAACGACTACCCCAAACTAAAATCTATCCACTCTCCAAAAATTATTTAACACTACAGACTCATTTTGGTTAGGATCGATTTGAAATCTATCGCGGTTTCAGAGAAATCATACTTCATGGTTCGCAGTTCTGATTGAATGTTGAACGACTACCCCAAACTAAAATCTATCCACTCTCCAAAAATTATTTAACACTACAGACTCATTTTGGTTAGGATCGATTTGAAATCTATCGCGGTTTCAGAGAAATCATACTTCATGGTTCGCAGTTCTGACAGAATGTTGAAAGACTACAACTAACTAAAATCTATCCACTCAACAAAAATTATTTCACACTACAGACTCATTTTGGTTAGGATCGATTTGAAATCTATCGCGGTTTCAGAGAAATCACACTTCAGGGTTCGTAGTTCTGATTGAATGTTGAACGACTACCCCAAACTAAAATCTATCCACTCTCCAAAAATTATTTAACACTACAGACTCATTTTGGTTAGGATCGATTTGAAATCTATCGCGGTTTCAGAGAAATCACACTTCAGGGTTCGTAGTTCTGATTGAATGTTGAACGACTACCCCAAACTAAAATCTATCCACTCTCCAAAAATTATTTAACACTACAGACTCATTTTGGTTAGGATCGATTTGAAATCTATCGCGGTTTCAGAGAAATCATACTTCAGGGTTCGTAGTTCTGATTGAATGTTGAACGACTACCCCAAACTAAAATCTATCCACTCTCCAAAAATTATTTAACACTACAGACTCATTTTGGTTAGGATCGATTTGAAATCTATCGCGGTTTCAGAGAAATCATACTTCATGGTTCGCAGTTCTGACAGAATGTTGAAAGACTACAACTAACTAAAATCTATCCACTCAACAAAAATTATTTCACACTACAGACTCATTTTGGTTAGGATCGATTTGAAATCTATCGCGGTTTCAGAGAAATCACACTTCAGGGTTCGTAGTTCTGATTGAATGTTGAACGACTACCCCAAACTAAAATCTATCCACTCTCCAAAAATTATTTAACACTACAGACTCATTTTGGTTAGGATCGATTTGAAATCTATCGCGGTTTCAGAGAAATCATACTTCATGGTTCGCAGTTCTGACAGAATGTTGAAAGACTACAACTAACTAAAATCTATCCACTCAACAAAAATTATTTCACACTACAGACTCATTTTGGTTAGGATCGATTTGAAATCTATCGCGGTTTCAGAGAAATCACACTTCAGGGTTCGTAGTTCTGATTGAATGTTGAACGACTACCCCAAACTAAAATCTATCCACTCTCCAAAAATTATTTAACACTACAGACTCATTTTGGTTAGGATCGATTTGAAATCTATCGCGGTTTCAGAGAAATCACACTTCAGGGTTCGTAGTTCTGATTGAATGTTGAACGACTACCCCAAACTAAAATCTATCCACTCTCCAAAAATTATTTAACACTACAGACTCATTTTGGTTAGGATCGATTTGAAATCTATCGCGGTTTCAGAGAAATCATACTTCAGGGTTCGTAGTTCTGATTGAATGTTGAACGACTACCCCAAACTAAAATCTATCCACTCTCCAAAAATTATTTAACACTACAGACTCATTTTGGTTAGGATCGATTTGAAATCTATCGCGGTTTCAGAGAAATCATACTTCATGGTTCGCAGTTCTGACAGAATGTTGAAAGACTACAACTAACTAAAATCTATCCACTCAACAAAAATTATTTCACACTACAGACTCATTTTGGTTAGGATCGATTTGAAATCTATCGCGGTTTCAGAGAAATCACACTTCAGGGTTCGTAGTTCTGATTGAATGTTGAACGACTACCCCAAACTAAAATCTATCCACTCTCCAAAAATTATTTAACACTACAGACTCATTTTGGTTAGGATCGATTTGAAATCTATCGCGGTTTCAGAGAAATCATACTTCAGGGTTCGTAGTTCTGATTGAATGTTGAACGACTACCCCAAACTAAAATCTATCCACTCTCCAAAAATTATTTAACACTACAGACTCATTTTGGTTAGGATCGATTTGAAATCTATCGCGGTTTCAGAGAAATCATACTTCATGGTTCGCAGTTCTGACAGAATGTTGAAAGACTACAACTAACTAAAATCTATCCACTCAACAAAAATTATTTCACACTACAGACTCATTTTGGTTAGGATCGATTTGAAATCTATCGCGGTTTCAGAGAAATCACACTTCAGGGTTCGTAGTTCTGATTGAATGTTGAACGACTACCCCAAACTAAAATCTATCCACTCTCCAAAAATTATTTAACACTACAGACTCATTTTGGTTAGGATCGATTTGAAATCTATCGCGGTTTCAGAGAAATCATACTTCAGGGTTCGTAGTTCTGATTGAATGTTGAACGACTACCCCAAACTAAAATCTATCCACTCTCCAAAAATTATTTAACACTACAGACTCATTTTGGTTAGGATCGATTTGAAATCTATCGCGGTTTCAGAGAAATCATACTTCAGGGTTCGTAGTTCTGTTAGAATGTTGAAAGACTACAACTAATTAAAATCTATCCACTCAACAAAAATTATTTCACACTACAGACTCATTTTGGTTAGGATCGATTTGAAATCTATCGCGGTTTCAGAGAAATCATACTTCAGGGTTCGTAGCTCTGATTGAATGTTGAACGACTACCCCAAACTAAAATCTATCCACTCACCAAAAATTATTTAACACTACAGACTCATTTTGGTCAGGACCCATTTGAAATCTATCGCGGTTTCAGAGAAATCATACTTCATGGTTCGCAGTTCTGACAGAATGTTGAAAGACTACAACTAACTTAAATCTATCCACTCAACAAAAATTATTTCACACTACAGACTCATTTTGGCTAGGATCGATTTGAAATCTATCGCGGTTTCAGAGAAATCATACTTCAGGGTTCGTAGCTCTGATTGAATGTTGAACGACTACCCCAAACTAAAATCTATCCACTCACCAAAAATTATTTAACACTACAGACTCATTTTGGTTAGGATCGATTTGAAATCTATCGCGGTTTCAGAGAAATCATACTTCATGGTTCGCAGTTCTGACAGAATGTTGAAAGACTACAACTAACTAAAATCTATCCACTCAACAAAAATTATTTCACACTACAGACTCATTTTGGTTAGGATCGATTTGAAATCTATCGCGGTTTCAGAGAAATCATACTTCATGGTTCGTAGTTCTGTTAGAATGTTGAAAGACTACAACTAATTAAAATCTATCCACTCAACAAAAATTATTTCACACTACAGACTCATTTTGGTTAGGATCGATTTGAAATCTATCGCGGTTTCAGAGAAATCATACTTCAGGGTTCGTAGCTCTGATTGAATGTTGAACGACTACCCCAAACTAAAATCTATCCACTCACCAAAAATTATTTAACACTACAGACTCATTTTGGTTAGGATCGATTTGAAATCTATAGCGGTTTCAGAGAAATCATACTTCAGGGTTCGTAGTTCTGATTGAATGTTGAACGACTACCCCAAACTAAAATCTATCCACTCAGCAAAAATTATTTCACACTACAGACTCATTTTGGTTAGGATCGATTTGAAATCTATCGCGGTTTCAGAGAAATCATACTTCAGGGTTCGTAGCTCTGATTGAATGTTGAACGACTACCCCAAACTAAAATCTATCCACTCACCAAAAATTATTTAACACTACAGACTCATTTTGGTCAGGACCCATTTGAAATCTATCGCGGTTTCAGAGAAATCATACTTCATGGTTCGCAGTTCTGACAGAATGTTGAAAGACTACAACTAACTAAAATCTATCCACTCAACAAAAATTATTTCACACTACAGACTCATTTTGGTTAGGATCGATTTGAAATCTATCGCGGTTTCAGAGAAATCATACTTCAGGGTTCGTAGTTCTGTTAGAATGTTGAAAGACTACAACTAATTAAAATCTATCCACTCAACAAAAATTATTTCACACTACAGACTCATTTTGGTTAGGATCGATTTGAAATCTATCGCGGTTTCAGAGAAATCATACTTCAGGGTTCGTAGTTCTGTTAGAATGTTGAAAGACTACAACTAACTAAAATCTATCCACTCAACAAAAATTATTTCACACTACAGACTCATTTTGGTTAGGATCGATTTGAAATCTATCGCGGTTTCAGAGAAATCATACTTCATGGTTCGCAGTTCTGACAGAATGTTGAAAGACTACAACTAACTTAAATCTATCCACTCAACAAAAATTATTTCACACTACAGACTCATTTTGGCTAGGATCGATTTGAAATCTATCGCGGTTTCAGAGAAATCATACTTCAGGGTTCGTAGCTCTGATTGAATGTTGAAAGACTATCCCAAACTAAAATCTATGCACTCACCAAAAATTATTTAACACTACAGACTCATTTTGGTTAGGATCGATTTGAAATCTATAGCGGTTTCAGAGAAATCATACTTCAGGGTTCGTAGTTCTGATTGAATGTTGAACGACTACCCCAAACTAAAATCTATCCACTCACCAAAAATTATTTAACACTACAGACTCATTTTGGTTAGGATCGATTTGAAATCTATAGCGGTTTCAGAGAAATCATACTTCAGGGTTCGTAGTTCTGATTGAATGTTGAACGACTACCCCAAACTAAAATTTATCCACTCAGCAAAAATTATTTCACACTACAGACTCATTTTGGTTAGGATCGATTTGAAATCTATCGCGGTTTCAGAGAAATCATACTTCAGGTTTCGTAGTTCTGATTGAATGTTGAACGACTACCCCAAACTAAAATCTATCCACTCTCCAAAAATTATTTAACACTACAGACTCATTTTGGTCCGGATCCATTTGAAATCTATCATTGTTTCAGAGAAATCATACTTCATGGTTCGTAGTTCTGTTAGAATGTTTAAAGACTACAACTAACTAAAATCTATCCACTCAACAAAAATTATTTCACACTACGGACTCATTTTGGTTAGGATCGATTTGAAATCTATCGCGGTTTCAGAGAAATCATACTTCAGGGTTCGTAGTTCTGTTAGAATGTTGAAAGACTACAACTAACTAAAATCTATCCACTCAACAAAAATTATTTCACACTACAGACTCATTTTGGTTAGGATCGATTTGAAATCTATCGCGGTTTCAGAGAAATCATACTTCATGGTTCGCAGTTCTGACAGAATGTTGAAAGACTACAACTAACTTAAATCTATCCACTCAACAAAAATTATTTCACACTACAGACTCATTTTGGCTAGGATCGATTTGAAATCTATCGCGGTTTCAGAGAAATCATACGTTATGGTTCGCAGTTCTGACAGAATGTTGAACGACTACCCCAAACGAAGATCTATCCACTCACCAAAAATTATTTAACACTACAGACTCATTTTGGTCCGGATCCATTTGAAATCTATCATTGTTTCAGAGAAATCATACTTCATGGTTCGTAGTTCTGTTAGAATGTTGAACGACTACCCCAAACTAAAATCTATCCACTCACCAAAAATTATTTAACACTACAGATTCATTTTGGTCCGGATCCATTTGAAATCTATCATTGTTTCAGAGAAATCATACTTCATGGTTCGTAGTTCTGTTAGAATGTTTAAAGACTACAACTAACTAAAATCTATCCACTCAACAAAAATTATTTCACACTACGGACTCATTTTGGTTAGGATCGATTTGAAATCTATCGCGGTTTCAGAGAAATCATACTTCAGGGTTCGTAGTTCTGTTAGAATGTTGAAAGACTACAACTAACTAAAATCTATCCACTCAAGCAAAAATTATTTCACACTACAGACTCATTTTGGTTAGGATCGATTTGAAATCTATCGCGGTTTCAGAGAAATCATACTTCATGGTTCGCAGTTCTGACAGAATGTTGAAAGACTACAACTAACTTAAATCTATCCACTCAACAAAAATTATTTCACACTACAGACTCATTTTGGCTAGGATCGATTTGAAATCTATCGCGGTTTCAGAGAAATCATACTTCAGGGTTCGTAGCTCTGATTGAATGTTGAACGACTACCCCAAACTAAAATCTATCCACTCTCCAAAAATTATTTAACACTACAGACTCATTTTGGTCCGGATCCATTTGAAATCTATCATTGTTTCAGAGAAATCATACTTCATGGTTCGTAGTTCTGTTAGAATGTTGAAAGACTACAACTAACTAAAATCTATCCACTCAACAAAAATTATTTCACACTACAGACTCATTTTGGTTAGGATTGATTTGAAATCTATTGCGGTTTCAGAGAAATCATACTTCAGGGTTCGTAGTTCTGTTAGAATGTTGAAAGACTACAACTAACTAAAATCTATCCACTCAACAAAAATTATTTCACACTACAGACTCATTTTGGTTAGGATCGATTTGAAATCTATCGCGGTTTCAGAGAAATCATACTTCATGGTTCGCAGTTCTGACAGAATGTTGAAAGACTACAACTAACTTAAATCTATCCACTCAACAAAAATTATTTCACACTACAGACTCATTTTGGCTATAATCGATTTGAAATCTATAGCGGTTTCAGAGAAATCATACGTTATGGTTCGCAGTTCTGACAGAATGTTGAACGACTACCCCAAACGAAGATCTATCCACTCACCAAAAATTATTTAACACTACAGACTCATTTTGGTCCGGATCCATTTGAAATCTATCATTGTTTCAGAGAAATCATACTTCATGGTTCGTAGTTCTGTTAGAATGTTGAACGACTACCCCAAACTAAAATCTATCCACTCACCAAAAATTATTTAACACTACAGATTCATTTTGGTCCGGATCCATTTGAAATCTATCATTGTTTCAGAGAAATCATACTTCATGGTTCGTAGTTCTGTTAGAATGTTGAACGACTACCCCAAACTAAAATCTATCCACTCACCAAAAATTATTTAACACTACAGACTCATTTTGGTCCGGATCCATTTGAAATCTATCATTGTTTCAGAGAAATCATACTTCATGGTTCGTAGTTCTGTTAGAATGTTGAACGACTACCCCAAACTAAAATCTATCCACTCACCAAAAATTATTTAACACTACAGACTCATTTTGGTTAGGATCGACTTGAAATCTATCGCGGTTTCAGAGAAATCATACTTCAGGGTTCGTAGCTCTGATTGAATGTTGAACGACTACCCCAAACTAAAATCTATCCACTCACCAAAAATTATTTAACACTACAGACTCATTTTGGTTAGGATCGATTTGAAATCTATCGCGGTTTCAGAGAAATCATACTTCAGGGTTTGTAGCTCTGATTGAATGTTGAACGACTACCCCAAACTAAAATCTATCCACTCACCAAAAATTATTTCACACTACAGACTCATTTTGGCTAGGATCGATTTGAAATCTATCGCGGTTTCAGAGAAATCATACTTCAGGGTTCGTAGCTCTGATTGAATGTTGAACGACTACCCCAAACTAAAATCTATCCACTCACCAAAAATTATTTAACACTACAGACTCATTTTGGTTAGGATCGATTTGAAATCTATCGCGGTTTCAGAGAAATCATACTTCATGGTTCGCAGTTCTGTTAGAATGTTGAAAGACTACAACTAACTAAAATCTATCCACTCAAGCAAAAATTATTTCACACTACAGACTCATTTTTTCTAGGATCGATTTGAAATCTATCGCGGTTTCAGAGAAATCATACTTCAGGGTTCGTAGTTCTGTTAGAATGTTGAAAGACTACAACTAATTAAAATCTATCCACTCACCAAAAATTATTTAACACTACAGACTCATTTTGGTCCGGATCCATTTGAAATCTATCATTGTTTCAGAGAAATCATACTTCATGGTTCGTAGTTCTGTTAGAATGTTGAACGACTACCCCAAACTAAAATCTATCCACTCACCAAAAATTATTTAACACTACAGACTCATTTTGGTTAGGATCGACTTGAAATCTATCGCGGTTTCAGAGAAATCATACTTCAGGGTTCGTAGCTCTGATTGAATGTTGAACGACTACCCCAAACTAAAATCTATCCACTCACCAAAAATTATTTAACACTACAGACTCATTTTGGTTAGGATCGATTTGAAATCTATCGCGGTTTCAGAGAAATCATACTTCAGGGTTTGTAGCTCTGATTGAATGTTGAACGACTACCCCAAACTAAAATCTATCCACTCACCAAAAATTATTTCACACTACAGACTCATTTTGGCTAGGATCGATTTGAAATCTATCGCGGTTTCAGAGAAATCATACTTCAGGGTTCGTAGCTCTGATTGAATGTTGAACGACTACCCCAAACTAAAATCTATCCACTCACCAAAAATTATTTAACACTACAGACTCATTTTGGTTAGGATCGATTTGAAATCTATCGCGGTTTCAGAGAAATCATACTTCATGGTTCGCAGTTCTGTTAGAATGTTGAAAGACTACAACTAACTAAAATCTATCCACTCAAGCAAAAATTATTTCACACTACAGACTCATTTTGGTTAGGATCGATTTGAAATCTATCGCGGTTTCAGAGAAATCATACTTCAGGGTTCGTATTTCTGATTGAATGTTGAACGACTACCCCAAACTAAAATCTATCCACTCTCCAAAAATTATTTAACACTACAGACTCATTTTGGTTAGGATCGATTTGAAATCTATCGCGGTTTCAGAGAAATCATACTTCATGGTTCGCAGTTCTGTTAGAATGTTGAAAGACTACAACTAACTAAAATCTATCCACTCAACAAAAATTATTTCACACTACAGACTCATTTTGGTTAGGATCGATTTGAAATCTATCGCGGTTTCAGAGAAATCATACTTCAGGGTTCGTATTTCTGATTGAATGTTGAACGACTACCCCAAACTAAAATCTATCCACTCTCCAAAAATTATTTAACACTACAGACTCATTTTGGTTAGGATCGATTTGAAATCTATCGCTGTTTCAGAGAAATCATACTTCATGGTTCGCAGTTCTAACAGAATGTTGAAAGACTACAACTAACTTAAATCTATCCACTCAACAAAAATTATTTCACACTACAGACTCATTTTGGTTAGGATCGATTTGAAATCTATAGCGGTTTCAGAGAAATCATACTTCAGGGTTCGTATTTCTGATTGAATGTTGAACGACTACCCCAAACTAAAATCTATCCACTCTCCAAAAATTATTTAACACTACAGACTCATTTTGGTTAGGATCGATTTGAAATCTATCGCGGTTTCAGAGAAATCATAGTTCATGGTTCGCAGTTCTGTTAGAATGTTGAAAGACTACAACTAACTAAAATCTATCCACTCAAGCGAAAATTATTTCACACTACAGACTCATTTTGGCTAGGATCGATTTGAAATCTATCGCTGTTTCAGAGAAATCATACTTCATGGTTCGCAGTTCTGACAGAATGTTGAAAGACTACAGCTAACTTAAATCTATCCACTCAACAAAAATTATTTCACACTACAGACTCATTTTGGCTAGGATCGATTTGAAATCTATCGCTGTTTCAGAGAAATCATACTTCATGGTTCGCAGTTCTGACAGAATGTTGAAAGACTACAACTAACTTAAATCTATCCACTCAACAAAAATTATTTCACACTACAGACTCATTTTGGTTAGGATCGATTTGAAATCTATCGCTGTTTCAGAGAAATCATACTTCATGGTTCGCAGTTCTGACAGAATGTTGAAAGACTACAACTAACTTAAATCTATCCACTCAACAAAAATTATTTAACACTACAGACTCATTTTGGTTAGGATCGATTTGAAATCTATCGCTGTTTCAGAGAAATCATACTTCATGGTTCGCAGTTCTGACAGAATGTTGAAAGACTACAACTAACTTAAATCTATCCACTCAACAAAAATTATTTCACACTACAGACTCATTTTGGCTAGGATCGATTTGAAATCTATCGCGGTTTCAGAGAAATCATACTTCAGGGTTCGTAGCTCTGATTGAATGTTGAACGACTAAACCAAACTAAAATCTATCCACTCACCAAAAATTATTTTACACTACAGACTCATTTTGGTCCGGATCCATTTGAAATCTATCATTGTT
Organism: Xylota sylvarum; assembly: GCA_905220385.1. Lineage (NCBI taxonomy): Eukaryota > Metazoa > Arthropoda > Insecta > Diptera > Syrphidae > Xylota > Xylota sylvarum. Next base: position 1,011,987 of record CAJMZQ010000065.1, read on the forward strand.
TCAGAGAAATCATACTTCATGGTTCGTAGTTCTGTTAGAATGTTGAAAGACTACAACTAAATAAAATCTATCCACTCAACAAAAATTATTTCACACTACGGACTCATTTTGGTTAGGATCGATTTGAAATCAATCGCGGTTTCAGAGAAATCATACTTCAGGATTCGTAGCTCTGATTGAATGTTGAACGACTACCCCAAACTAAAATCTATCCACTCACCAAAAATTATTTAACACTACAGACTCATTTTGGTCCGGATCCATTTGAAATCTATCATTGTTTCAGAGAAATCATACTTCATGGTTCGTAGTTCTGTTAGATTGTTGAACGACTACCCCAAACTAAAATCTATCCACTCACCAAAAATTATTTAACACTACAGACTCATTTTGGTTAGGATCGACTTGAAATCTATCGCGGTTTCAGAGAAATCATACTTCAGGGTTCGTAGCTCTGATTGAATGTTGAACGACTACCCCAAACTAAAATCTATCCACTCACCAAAAATTATTTAACACTACAGACTCATTTTGGTTAGGATCGATTTGAAATCTATCGCGGTTTCAGAGAAATCATACTTCAGGGTTCGTAGCTCTGATTGAATGTTGAACGACTACCCCAAACTAAAATCTATCCACTCACCAAAAATTATTTCACACTACAGACTCATTTTGGCTAGGATCGATTTGAAATCTATCGCGGTTTCAGAGAAATCATACTTCAGGGTTCGTAGCTCTGATTGAATGTTTAACGACTACAACTATCTAAAATCTATCCACTCAACAAAAATTATTTCACACTACAGACTCATTTTGGTTAGGATCGATTTGAAATCTATTGCGGTTTCAGAGAAATCATACTTCATGGTTCGCAGTTCTGTTAGAATGTTGAAAGACTACAACTAACTAAAATCTATCCACTCAAGCAAAAATTATTTCTCACTACAGACTCATTTTGGCTAGGATCGATTTGAAATCTATCGCGGTTTCAGAGAAATCATACTTCAGGGTTCGTAGTTCTGTTAGAATGTTGAAAGACTACAACTAATTAAAATCTATCCACTGAACAAAAATTATTTCACACTACAGACTCATTTTGGTTAGGATCGATTTGAAATCTATCATTGTTTCAGAGAAATCATACTTCAGGGTTCGTAGTTCTGATTGAATGTTGAACGACTACCCCAAACTAAAATCTATCCACTCAACAAAAATTATTTAACACTACAGACTCATTTTGGTTAGGATCGATTTGAAATCAATCGCGGTTTCAGAGAAATCATACTTCAGGGTTCGTAGCTCTGATTGAATGTTGAACGACTACCCCAAACTAAAATCTATCCACTCACCAAAAATTATTTCACACTACAGACTCATTTTGGTCCGGATCCATTTGAAATCTATCATTGTTTCAGAGAAATCATACTTCATGGTTCGTAGTTCTGTTAGAATGTTGAACGACTACCCCAAACTAAAATCTATCCACTCACCAAAAATTATTTAACACTACAGACTCATTTTGGTTAGGATCGACTTGAAATCTATCGCGGTTTCAGAGAAATCATACTTCAGGGTTCGTAGCTCTGATTGAATGTTGAACGACTACCCCAAACTAAAATCTATCCACTCACCAAAAATTATTTCACACTACAGACTCATTTTGGCTAGGATCGATTTGAAATCTATCGCGGTTTCAGAGAAATCATACTTCAGGGTTCGTAGCTCTGATTGAATGTTGAAAGACTACCCCAAACTAAAATCTATCCACTCACCAAAAATTATTTCACACTACAGACTCATTTTGGCTAGGATCGATTTGAAATCTATCGCGGTTTCAGAGAAATCATACTTCAGGGTTCGTAGCTCTGATTGAATGTTGAACGACTACCCCAAACTAAAATCTATCCACTCACCAAAAATTATTTCACACTACAGACTCATTTTGGCTAGGATCGATTTGAAATCTATCGCGGTTTCAGAGAAATCATACTTCAGAGTTCGTAGTTCTGTTAGAATGTTGAAAGACTACAACTAATTAAAATCCATCCACTCAACAAAAATTATTTCACACTACAGACTCATTTTGGTTAGGATCGATTTGAAATCTATCATTGTTTCAGAGAAATCATACTTCAGGGTTCGTAGTTCTGATTGAATGTTGAACGACTACCCCAAACTAAAATCTATCCACTCTCCAAAAATTATTTAACACTACAGACTCATTTTGGTTAGGATCGATTTGAAATCTATCGCGGTTTCAGAGAAATCATACTTCAGGGTTCGTAGTTCTGATTGAATGTTGAACGACTACCCCAAACTAAAATCTATCCACTCAACAAAAATTATTTCACACTACAGACTCATTTTGGTTAGGATCGATTTGAAATCTATCGCGGTTTCAGAGAAATCATACTTCAGGGTTCGTAGTTCTGTTAGAATGTTGAAAGACTACAACTAATTAAAATCTATCCACTCAACAAAAATTATTTCACACTACAGACTCATTTTGGCTAGGATCGATTTGAAATCTATCGCGGTTTCAGAGAAATCATACTTCAGGGTTCGTAGTTCTGATTGAATGTTGAACGACAACCCCAAACTAAAATCTATCCACTCTCCAAAAATTATTTAACACTACAGACTCATTTTGGTTAGGATCGATTTGAAATCAATCGCGGTTTCAGAGAAATCATACTTCAGGGTTCGTAGCTCTGATTGAATGTTGAACGACTACCCCAAACTAAAATCTATCCACTCACCAAAAATTATTTAACACTACAGACTCATTTTGGTCCGGATCCATTTGAAATCTATCATTGTTTCAGAGAAATCATACTTCATGGTTCGTAGTTCTGTTAGAATGTTGAACGACTACCCCAAACTAAAATCTATCCACTCAACAAAAATTATTTCACACTACAGATTCATTTTGGTTAGGATCGATTTGAAATCTATCGCGGTTTCAGAGAAATCATACTTCAGGGTTCGTAGTTCTGTTAGAATGTTGAAAGACTACAACTAATTAAAATCTATCCACTCAACAAAAATTATTTCACACTACAGACTCATTTTGGCTAGGATCGATTTGAAATCTATCGCGGTTTCAGAGAAATCATACTTCAGGGTTCGTAGTTCTGATTGAATGTTGAACGACAACCCCAAACTAAAATCTATCCACTCTCCAAAAATTATTTAACACTACAGACTCATTTTGGTTAGGATCGATTTGAAATCAATCGCGGTTTCAGAGAAATCATACTTCAGGGTTCGTAGCTCTGATTGAATGTTGAACGACTACCCCAAACTAAAATCTATCCACTCACCAAAAATTATTTCACACTACAGACTCATTTTGGCTAGGATCGATTTGAAATCTATCGCGGTTTCAGAGAAATCATACTTCAGGGTTCGTAGCTCTGATTGAATGTTGAACGACTACCCCAAACTAAAATCTATCCACTCACCAAAAATTATTTCACACTACAGACTCATTTTGGCTAGGATCGATTTGAAATCTATCGCGGTTTCAGAGAAATCATACTTCAGAGTTCGTAGTTCTGTTAGAATGTTGAAAGACTACAACTAATTAAAATCCATCCACTCAACAAAAATTATTTCACACTACAGACTCATTTTGGTTAGGATCGATTTGAAATCTATCATTGTTTCAGAGAAATCATACTTCAGGGTTCGTAGTTCTGATTGAATGTTGAACGACTACCCCAAACTAAAATCTATCCACTCTCCAAAAATTATTTAACACTACAGACTCATTTTGGTTAGGATCGATTTGAAATCAATCGCGGTTTCAGAGAAATCATACTTCAGGGTTCGTAGCTCTGATTGAATGTTGAACGACTACCCCAAACTAAAATCTATCCACTCACCAAAAATTATTTAACACTACAGACTCATTTTGGTTAGGATCGACTTGAAATCTGTCGCGGTTTCAGAGAAATCATACTTCAGGGTTCGTAGCTCTGATTGAATGTTGAACGACTACCCCAAACTAAAATCTATCCACTCACCAAAAATTATTTAACACTACAGACTCATTTTGGTTAGGATCGACTTGAAATCTGTCGCGGTTTCAGAGAAATCATACTTCAGGGTTCGTAGCTCTGATTGAATGTTGAACGACTACCCCAAACTAAAATCTATCCACTCACCAAAAATTATTTAACACTACAGACTCATTTTGGTTAGGATCGATTTGAAATCTATCGCGGTTTCAGAGAAATCATACTTCATGGTTCGCAGTTCTGTTAGAATGTTGAAAGACTACAACTAACTAAAATCTATCCACTCAAGCAAAAATTATTTCACACTACAGACTCATTTTGGTTAGGATCGATTTGAAATCTATCGCGGTTTCAGAGAAATCATACTTCAGGGTTCGTAGTTCTGATGGAATGTTGAACGACTAGCCCAAACTAAAATCTATTAACTCTCCAAAAATTATTTAACACTACAGACTCATTTTGGTCCGGATCCAATTGAAATCTATCATTGTTTCAGAGAAATCATACTTCAGGGTTCGTAGTTCTGATTGAATGTTGAACGACTACCCCAAACTAAAATCTATCCACTCTCCAAAAATTATTTAACACTACAGACTCATTTTGGTTAGGATCGATTTGAAATCAATCGCGGTTTCAGAGAAATCATACTTCAGGGTTCGTAGCTCTGATTGAATGTTGAACGACTACCCCAAACTAAAATCTATCCACTCACCAAAAATTATTTAACACTACAGACTCATTTTGGTTAGGATCGACTTGAAATCTGTCGCGGTTTCAGAGAAATCATACTTCAGGGTTCGTAGCTCTGATTGAATGTTGAACGACTACCCCAAACTAAAATCTATCCACTCACCAAAAATTATTTAACACTACAGACTCATTTTGGTTAGGATCGACTTGAAATCTGTCGCGGTTTCAGAGAAATCATACTTCAGGGTTCGTAGCTCTGATTGAATGTTGAACGACTACCCCAAACTAAAATCTATCCACTCACCAAAAATTATTTAACACTACAGACTCATTTTGGTTAGGATCGACTTGAAATCTGTCGCGGTTTCAGAGAAATCATACTTCAGGGTTCGTAGCTCTGATTGAATGTTGAACGACTACCCCAAACTAAAATCTATCTACTCACCAAAATTTATTTAACACTACAGACTCATTTTGGTCCGGATCCATTTGAAATCTATCATTGTTTCAGAGAAATCATACTTCATGGTTCGTAGTTCTGTTAGAATGTTGAAAGACTACAACTAAATAAAATCTATCCACTCAACAAAAATTATTTCACACTACGGACTCATTTTGGTTAGGATCGATTTGAAATCAATCGCGGTTTCAGAGAAATCATACTTCAGGATTCGTAGCTCTGATTGAATGTTGAACGACTACCCCAAACTAAAATCTATCCACTCACCAAAAATTATTTAACACTACAGACTCATTTTGGTCCGGATCCATTTGAAATCTATCATTGTTTCAGAGAAATCATACTTCATGGTTCGTAGTTCTGTTAGATTGTTGAACGACTACCCCAAACTAAAATCTATCCACTCACCAAAAATTATTTAACACTACAGACTCATTTTGGTTAGGATCGACTTGAAATCTATCGCGGTTTCAGAGAAATCATACTTCAGGGTTCGTAGCTCTGATTGAATGTTGAACGACTACCCCAAACTAAAATCTATCCACTCACCAAAAATTATTTAACACTACAGACTCATTTTGGTTAGGATCGACTTGAAATCTATCGCGGTTTCAGAGAAATCATACTTCAGGGTTCGTAGCTCTGATTGAATGTTGAACGACTACCCCAAACTAAAATCTATCCACTCACCAAAAATTATTTCACACTACAGACTCATTTTGGCTAGGATCGATTTGAAATCTATCGCGGTTTCAGAGAAATCATACTTCAGGGTTCGTAGCTCTGATTGAATGTTGAACGACTACCCCAAACTAAAATCTATCCACTCACCAAAAACTATTTCACACTACAGACTCATTTTGGCTAGGATCGATTTGAAATCTATCGCGGTTTCAGAGAAATCATACTTCAGGGTTCGTAGCTCTGATTGAATGTTGAACGACTACCCCTAACTAAAATCTATCCACTCACCAAAAATTATTTAACACTACAGACTCATTTTGGCTAGGATCGATTTGAAATCTATCGCGGTTTCAGAGAAATCATACTTCAGGGTTCGTAGCTCTGATTGAATGTTGAACGACTACCCCAAACTTAAATCTATCCACTCACCAACAATTATTTAACACTACAGACTCATTTTGGTTAGGATCGACTTGAAATCTATCGCGGTTTCAGAGAAATCATACTTCATGGTTCGTAGTTCTGTTAGAATGTTGAACGACTACCCCAAACTAAAATCTATCCACTCACCAAAAATTATTTCACACTACAGACTCATTTTGGCTAGGATCGATTTGAAATCTATCGCGGTTTCAGAGAAATCATACTTCAGGGTTCGTAGTTCTGATTGAATGTTGAACGACTACCCCAAACTAAAATCTATCCTTTCTCCAAAAATTATTTAACACTACGGACTCATTTTGGTCCGGATCCATTTGAAATCTATCATTGTTTCAGAGAAATCATACTTCATGGTTCGTAGTTCTGTTAGAATGTTGAAAGACTACAACTAACTAAAATCTATCCACTCAACAAAAATTATTTCACACTACAGACTCATTTTGGTTAGGATCGACTTGAAATCTATCGCGGTTTCAGAGAAATCATACTTCATGGTTCGTAGTTCTGTTAGAATGTTGAACGACTACCCCAAACTAAAATCTATCCACTCACCAAAAATTATTTAACACTACAGACTCATTTTGGTTAGGATCGATTTGAAATCTATCGCGGTTTCAGAGAAATCATACTTCATGGTTCGTAGTTCTGTTAGAATGTTGAACGACTACCCCAAACTAAAATCTATCCACTCACCAAAAATTATTTAACACTACAGACTCATTTTGGTTAGGATCGACTTGAAATCTATCGCGGTTTCAGAGAAATCATACTTCATGGTTCGTAGTTCTGTTAGAATGTTGAACGACTACCCCAAACTAAAATCTATCCACTCACCAAAAATTATTTAACACTACAGACTCATTTTGGTCCGGATCCATTTGAAATCTATCATTGTTTCAGAGAAATCATACTTCATGGTTCGTAGTTCTGTTAGAATGTTGAACGACTACCCCAAACTAAAATCTATCCACTCACCAAAAATTATTTCACACTACAGACTCATTTTGGCTAGGATCGATTTGAAATCTATCGCGGTTTCAGAGAAATCATACTTCAGGGTTCGTAGTTCTGTTAGAATGTTGAAAGACTACAACTAATTAAAATCTATCCACTCAACAAAAATTATTTCACACTACAGACTCATTTTGGTTAGGATCGATTTGAAATCTATCGCGGTTTCAGAGAAATCATACTTCAGGGTTCGTAGTTCTGATTGAATGTTGAACGCCTACCCCAAACTAAAATCTATCCACTCTCCAAAAATTATTTAACACTACAGACTCATTTTGGTCCGGATCCATTTGAAATCTATCATTGTTTCAGAGAAATCATCCTTCAGGGTTCGTAGTTCTGATTGAATGTTGAACGACTACCCCAAACTAAAATCTATCCTTTCTCCAAAAATTATTTAACTCTACGGACTCATTTTGGTCCGGATCCATTTGAAATCTATCATTGTTTCAGAGAAATCATACTTCATGGTTCGTAGTTCTGTTAGAATGTTGAAAGACTACAACTAACTAAAATCTATCCACTCAACAAAAATTATTTCACACCACAGACTCATTTTGGTAAGGATCCATTTGAAATCTATAGCGGTTTCAGAGAACTCATACTTCAGGGTTCGTAGTTCTGTTAGAATGTTGAAAGACTACAACTAACTTAAATCTATCCACTCAACAAAAATTATTTCACACTACAGACTCATTTTGGTTAGGATCGATTTGAAATCTATCGCTGTTTCAGAGAAATCATACTTCATGGTTCGCAGTTCTGACAGAATGTTGAAAGACTACAACTAACTTAAATCTATGCACTCAAGCAAAAATTATTTCTCACTACAGACTCATTTTGGTCACAATCGATTCGTAATCTGTCATGGTTTCAGAGAAGTCATACTTCATGGTTCGTAGTTCTAATAGAATGTTGAAAGACTACCCCAAGCTAATATCTATCCACTGAAGCAAAAATTATTTAACACTACAGACTCATTTTGGTTAGGATCGATTTGAAATCTATCGCGGTTTCAGAGAAATCATACTTCAGGGTTCGTAGTTCTGATTGAATGTTGAACGACTACCCCAAGCTAAAATCTATCCACTCTCCAAAAATTATTTCACACTACAGACTCATTTTGGCTAGGATCCATTTGAAATCTATCATTGTTTCAGAGAAATCATACTTCATGGTTCGTAGTTCTGTTAGAATGTTGAAAGACTACAACTAACTAAAATCTATCCACTCAACAAAAATTATTTCACACTACAGACTCATTTTGGTCAGGATCGATTTGAAATCTATCATGGTTACAGAGAAATTATACGTTATGGTTCGCAGTTCTGACAGAATGTTGACAGCCTACCCCAAACTTAAATCTATGCACTCAAGCAAAAATTATTTCTCACTACAGACTTATTTTGGTTAGGATCGATTTGAAATCTATCATGGTTTCAGAGAAATCATACTTTATGGTTCGTAGTTCTGATAGAATGTTGAATGACTACCCCAAACTAAAATCTATCCTTTCTCCAAAAATTATTTAACACTACGGACTCATTTTGGTCCGGATCCATTTGAAATCTATCATTGTTTCAGAGAAATCATACTTCATGGTTCGTAGTTCTGTTAGAATGTTGAAAGACTACAACTAACTAAAATCTATCCACTCAACAAAAATTATTTCACACTACAGACTCATTTTGGTTAGGATCGATTTGAAATCTATCGCGGTTTCAGAGAAATCATACTTCAGGGTTCGTAGTTCTGATTGAATGTTGAACGACTACCCCAAACTAAAATCTATCCACTCTCCAAAAATTATTTAACACTACAGACTCATTTTGGTCCGGATCCATTTGAAATCTATCATTGTTTCAGAGAAATCATACTTCATGGTTCGCAGTTCTGTTAGAATGTTGAAAGACTACAACTAACTAAAATCTATCCACTCAACAAAAATTATTTCACACTACAGACTCATTTTGGTCAGGATCGATTTGAAATCTATCATGGTTACAGAGAAATTATACGTTATGGTTCGCAGTTCTGACAGAATGTTGACAGCCTACCCCAAACTTAAATCTATGCACTCAAGCAAAAATTATTTCTCACTACAGACTCATTTTGGTCACAATCGATTCGTAATCTGTCATGGTTTCAGAGAAGTCATACTTCATGGTTCGTAGTTCTAATAGAATGTTGAAAGACTACCCCAAGCTAATATCTATCCACTGAAGCAAAAATTATTTAACACTACAGACTCATTTAGGTTAGGATCGATTTGAAATCTATCATGGTTTCAGAGAAATCATACTTTATGGTTCGTAGTTCTGATAGAATGTTGAAAGACTACAACTAACTAAAATCTATGCACTCAACAAAAATTATTTCACACTACAGACTCATTTTGGTCAGGATCGATTTGAAATCTATAGCGGTTTCAGAGAAATCATACTTCAGGGTTCGTAGTTCTGATAGAATGTTGAACGACTACCCCAAACTTAAATCTATGCACTCAAGCAAAAATTATTTCTCACTACAGACTTATTTTGGTCAGGATCGATTTGAAATCTATCATGGTTTCAGAGAAATCATACGTTATGGTTCGTAGTTCTGATAGAATGTTGAACGACTACCCCAAACTAAAATCTATCCACTCACCAAAAATTATTTCACACTACAGACTCATTTTGGCTAGGATCGATTTGAAATCTATCATGGTTTCAGAGAAATCATACTTTATGGTTCGTAGTTCTGATAGAATGTTGAAAGACTACAACTAACTAAAATCTATGCACTCAACAAAAATTATTTCACACTACAGACTCATTTTGGTCAGGATCGATTTGAAATCTATAGCGGTTTCAGAGAAATCATACTTCAGGGTTCGTAGTTCTGATAGAATGTTGAACGACTACCCCAAACTTAAATCTATGCACTCAAGCAAAAATTATTTCTCACTACAGACTTATTTTGGTTAGGATCGATTTGAAATCTATCATGGTTTCAGAGAAATCATACTTTATGGTTCGTAGTTCTGATAGAATGTTGAAAGACTACAACTAACTAAAATCTATGCACTCAACAAAAATTATTTCACACTACAGACTCATTTTGGTCAGGATCGATTTGAAATCTATAGCGGTTTCAGAGAAATCATACTTCAGGGTTCGTAGTTCTGATAGAATGTTGAACGACTACCCCAAACTTAAATCTATGCACTCAAGCAAAAATTATTTCTCACTACAGACTTATTTTGGTTAGGATCGATTTGAAATCTATCATGGTTTCAGAGAAATCATACTTTATGGTTCGTAGTTCTGATAGAATGTTGAAAGACTACAACTAACTAAAATCTATGCACTCAACAAAAATTATTTCACACTACAGACTCATTTTGGTCAGGATCGATTTGAAATCTATAGCGGTTTCAGAGAAATCATACTTCAGGGTTCGTAGTTCTGATAGAATGTTGAACGACTACCCCAAACTTAAATCTATGCACTCAAGCAAAAATTATTTCTCACTACAGACTTATTTTGGTTAGGATCGATTTGAAATCTATCATGGTTTCAGAGAAATCATACTTTATGGTTCGTAGTTCTGATAGAATGTTGAAAGACTACAACTAACTAAAATCTATGCACTCAACAAAAATTATTTCACACTACAGACTCATTTTGGTCAGGATCGATTTGAAATCTATAGCGGTTTCAGAGAAATCATACTTCAGGGTTCGTAGTTCTGATAGAATGTTGAACGACTACCCCAAACTTAAATCTATGCACTCAAGCAAAAATTATTTCTCACTACAGACTTATTTTGGTTAGGATTGATTTGAAATCTATCATGGTTTCAGAGAAATCATACTTTATGGTTCGTAGTTCTGATAGAATGTTGAAAGACTACAACTAACTAAAATCTGTGCACTCAACAAAAATTATTTCACACTACAGACTCATTTTGGTCAGGATCGATTTGAAATCTATAGCGGTTTCAGAGAAATCATACTTCAGGGTTCGTAGCTCTGATTGAATGTTGAACGACTACCCCAAACTTAAACCTATCCACTCAAGCAAAAATTATTTCACACCACAGACTCATTTTGGTCACAATCGATTTGTAGTCTGTCATGGTTTCAGAGAAGTCATACTTCATGGTTCGTAGTTCTAATAGAATGTTGAAAGACTACCCCAAGCTAATATCTATCCACTGAAGCAAAAATTATTTAACACTACAGACTCATTTAGGTTAGGATCGATTTGAAATCTATCATGGTTTCAGAGAAATCATACTTTATGGTTCGTAGTTCTGATAGAATGTTGAAAGACTACAACTAACTAAAATCTATGCACTCAACAAAAATTATTTCACACTACAGACTCATTTTGGTCAGGATCGACTTGAAATCTATCATGGTTTCAGAGAAATCTTACTTCAGGGTTCGTAGTTCTGCTAGAATATTGAAAGACTACCCCAAACTAAAATCTATCCACTCAACAAAAATTATTTCACACTACAGACTCATTGTGGTCAGGATCGATTTGAAATCTACCATGGTTTCAGAGAAATCATACTTCATGGTTCGTAGTTCTGATAGAATATTGAAAGACTACCCCAAACTAAAATCTATCCACTGGAGCAAAATTATTTCACACTACAGACTCATTTTGGTCACAATCGATTTGAAATCTACCATGGTTTCAGAGAAATCATACTTCATGGTTCGTAGTTCTGATAGAATGTTGAAAGACTACCCCAAGCTAATATCTATCAATGTTGAACGACTACCCCAAACTTAAATCTATGCACTCAAGCAAAAATTATTTCTCACTACAGACTTATTTTGGTCAGGATCGATTTGAAATCTATCGCGGTTTCAGAGAAATCATACTTCAGGGTTCGTAGCTCTGATTGAATGTTGAACGACTACCCCAAACTAAAATCTATCCACTCACCAAAAATTATTTAACACTACAGACTCATTTTGGTTAGGATCGATTTGAAATCTATCGCGGTTTCAGAGAAATCATACTTCATGTTTCGCAGTTCTGCCAGAATGTTGAAAGACTACAACTAACTAAAATCTATCCACTCAACAAAAATTATTTCACACTACAGACTCATTTTGGTTAGGATCGATTTGAAATCTATAGCGGTTTCAGAGAAATCATACTTCAGGGTTCGTAGTTCTGATTGATTGTTGAACGACTACCCCAAACTAAAATCTATCCACTCACCAAAAATTATTTAACACTAAAGTCTCATTTTGGTTAGGATCGGTTTGAAATCTATCGCGGTTTCAGAGAAATCATACTTCATGGTTCGCAGTTCTGACAGAATGTTGAAAGACTACAACTAACTAAAATCTATCCACTCAAGAAAAATTATTTCACACTACAGACTCATTTTGGTTAGGATCGATTTGAAATCTATCGCGGTTTCAGAGAAATCATACTTCAGGGTTCGTAGTTCTGATTGAATGTTGAACGACTACCCCAAACTAAAATCTATCCACTCTCCAAAAATTATTTCACACTACGGACTCATTTTGGTTAGGATCGATTTGAAATCTATCGTGGTTTCAGAGAAATCATACTTCATGGTTCGTAGTTCTGACAGAATGTTGAAAGACTACAACTAACTAAAATCTATCCACTCAACAAAAATTATTTCACACTACAGACTCATTTTGGTTAGGATCGATTTGAAATCTATCATGGTCTCGGAGAAATCATACTTTATGGTTCGCAGTTCTGACAGAATGTTGAAAGACTACAACTAACTAAAATCTATCCACTCAACAAAAATTATTTCACACTACGGACTCATTTTGGTTAGGATCCATTTGAAATCTATAGCGGTTTCAGAGAAATCATACTTCAGGGTTCGTTGTTCTGATAGAATGTTGAACGACTACCCCAAACTTAAATCTATGCACTCAAGCAAAAATTATTTCTCACTACAGACTTATTTTGGTCAGGATCGATTTGAAATCTATCATGGTTTCAGAGAAATCATACGTTATGGTTCGTAGTTCTGATAGAATGTTGAAAGACTACCCCAAACTTAAGTCTATAAACTCAACAAAAATTATTTCACACTACAGACTCATTTTGGCTAGGATCGATTTGAAATCTATCGCGGTTTCAGAGAAATCATACTTCAGGGTTCGTAGCTCTGATTGAATGTTGAACGACTACCCCAAACTAAAATCTACCCACTCACCAAAAATTATTTAACACTACAGACTCATTTTGGTTAGGATCGATTTGAAATCTATCGCGGTTTCAGAGAAATCATACTTCATGTTTCGCAGTTCTGGCAGAATGTTGAAAGACTACAACTAACTAAAATCTATCCACTCAACAAAAATTATTTCACACTACAGACTCATTTTGGTTAGGATCGATTTGAAATCTATCATGGTCTCGGAGAAATCATACTTTATGGTTCGCAGTTCTGACAGAATGTTGAAAGACTACAACTAACTAAAATCTATCCACTCAACAAAAATTATTTCACACTACGGACTCATTTTGGTTAGGATCCATTTGAAATCTATAGCGGTTTCAGAGAAATCATACTTCAGGGTTCGTTGTTCTGATAGAATGTTGAACGACTACCCCAAACTTAAATCTATGCACTCAAGCAAAAATTATTTCTCACTACAGACTTATTTTGGTCAGGATCGATTTGAAATCTATCATGGTTTCAGAGAAATCATACGTTATGGTTCGTAGTTCTGATAGAATGTTGAAAGACTACCCCAAACTTAAGTCTATAAACTCAACAAAAATTATTTCACACTACAGACTCATTTTGGCTAGGATCGATTTGAAATCTATCGCGGTTTCAGAGAAATCATACTTCAGGGTTCGTAGCTCTGATTGAATGTTGAACGACTACCCCAAACTAAAATCTATCCACTCACCAAAAATTATTTAACACTACAGACTCATTTTGGTTAGGATCGATTTGAAATCTATCGCGGTTTCAGAGAAATCATACTTCATGTTTCGCAGTTCTGCCAGAATGTTGAAAGACTACAACTAACTAAAATCTATCCACTCAACAAAAATTATTTCACACTACAGACTCATTTTGGTTAGGATCGATTTGAAATCTATAGCGGTTTCAGAGAAATCATACTTCAGGGTTCGTAGTTCTGATTGAATGTTGAACGACTACCCCAAACTAAAATCTATCCACTCTCCAAAAATTATTTCACACTACGGACTCATTTTGGTTAGGATCGATTTGAAATCTATCGTGGTTTCAGAGAAATCATACTTCATGGTTCGTAGTTCTGACAGAATGTTGAAAGACTACAACTAACTAAAATCTATCCACTCAACAAAAATTATTTCACACTACGGACTCATTTTGGTTAGGATCCATTTGAAATCTATAGCGGTTTCAGAGAAATCATACTTCAGGGTTCGTTGTTCTGATAGAATGTTGAACGACTACCCCAAACTTAAATCTATGCACTCAAGCAAAAATTATTTCTCACTACAGACTTATTTTGGTCAGGATCGATTTGAAATCTATCATGGTTTCAGAGAAATCATACGTTATGGTTCGTAGTTCTGATAGAATGTTGAAAGACTACCCCAAACTTAAGTCTATAAACTCAACAAAAATTATTTCACACTACAGACTCATTTTGGCTAGGATCGATTTGAAATCTATCGCGGTTTCAGAGAAATCATACTTCAGGGTTCGTAGCTCTGATTGAATGTTGAACGACTACCCCAAACTAAAATCTACCCACTCACCAAAAATTATTTAACACTACAGACTCATTTTGGTTAGGATCGATTTGAAATCTATCGCGGTTTCAGAGAAATCATACTTCATGTTTCGCAGTTCTGCCAGAATGTTGAAAGACTACAACTAACTAAAATCTATCCACTCAACAAAAATTATTTCACACTACAGACTCATTTTGGTTAGGATCGATTTGAAATCTATCATGGTCTCGGAGAAATCATACTTTATGGTTCGCAGTTCTGACAGAATGTTGAAAGACTACAACTAACTAAAATCTATCCACTCAACAAAAATTATTTCACACTACGGACTCATTTTGGTTAGGATCCATTTGAAATCTATAGCGGTTTCAGAGAAATCATACTTCAGGGTTCGTTGTTCTGATAGAATGTTGAACGACTACCCCAAACTTAAATCTATGCACTCAAGCAAAAATTATTTCTCACTACAGACTTATTTTGGTCAGGATCGATTTGAAATCTATCATGGTTTCAGAGAAATCATACGTTATGGTTCGTAGTTCTGATAGAATGTTGAAAGACTACCCCAAACTTAAGTCTATAAACTCAACAAAAATTATTTCACACTACAGACTCATTTTGGCTAGGATCGATTTGAAATCTATCGCGGTTTCAGAGAAATCATACTTCAGGGTTCGTAGCTCTGATTGAATGTTGAACGACTACCCCAAACTAAAATCTATCCACTCACCAAAAATTATTTAACACTACAGACTCATTTTGGTTAGGATCGATTTGAAATCTATCGCGGTTTCAGAGAAATCATACTTCATGTTTCGCAGTTCTGCCAGAATGTTGAAAGACTACAACTAACTAAAATCTATCCACTCAACAAAAATTATTTCACACTACAGACTCATTTTGGTTAGGATCGATTTGAAATCTATAGCGGTTTCAGAGAAATCATACTTCAGGGTTCGTAGTTCTGATTGATTGTTGAACGACTACCAAAAACTAAAATCTATCCACTCACCAAAAATTATTTAACACTACAGACTCATTTTGGTTAGGATCGATTTGAAATCTATCGCGGTTTCAGAGAAATCATACTTCAGGGTTCGTAGTTCTGTTAGAATGTTGAAAGACTACAACTAATTAAAATCTATCCACTCAAGAAAAATTATTTCACACTACAGACTCATTTTGGTTAGGATCGATTTGAAATCTATCGCGGTTTCAGAGAAATCATACTTCAGGGTTCGTAGTTCTGTTAGAATGTTGAAAGACTACAACTAATTAAAATCTATCCACTCAACAAAAATTATTTCACACTACAGACTCATTTTGGTTAGGATCGATTTGAAATCTATCGCGGTTTCAGAGAAATCATACTTCATGGTTCGTAGTTCTGTTAGAATGTTGAAAGACTACAACTAATTAAAATCTATCCACTCAACAAAAATTATTTCACACTACAGACTCATTTTGGCTAGGATCGATTTGAAATCTATAGCGGTTTCAAAGAAATCACACTTCAGGGTTCGTAGTTCTGATTGAATGTTGAACGACTACCCCAAACTAAAATCTATCCACTCACCAAAAATTATTTCACACTACGGACTCATTTTGGTTAGGATCGATTTGAAATCTATCGCGGTTTCAGAGAAATCATACTTCATGGTTCGTAGTTCTGTTAGAATGTTGAAAGACTACAACTAATTAAAATCTATCCACTCAACAAAAATTATTTCACACTACAGACTCATTTTGGTTAGGATCGATTTGAAATCTATCGCGGTTTCAGAGAAATCATACTTCAGGGTTCGTAGTTCTGATTGAATGTTGAACGACTACCCCAAACTAAAATCTATCCACTCTCCAAAAATTATTTAACACTACAGACTCATTTTGGTCCGGATCCATTTGAAATCTATCATTGTTTCAGAGAAATCATACTTCATGGTTCGTAGTTCTGTTAGAATGTTGAAAGACTACAACCAACTAAAATCTATCCACTCAACAAAAATTATTTCACACTACAGACTCATTTTGGTCAGGATCGATTTGAAATCTATCATGGTTACAGAGAAATCATACGTTATGGTTCGCAGTTCTGACAGAATGTTGACAGCCTACCCCAAACTTAAATCTATGCACTCAAGCAAAAATTATTTCACACTACAGACTCATTTTGGTCAGGATCGATTCGTAATCTGTCATGGTTTCAGAGAAGTCATACTTCATGGTTCGTAGTTCTAATAGAATGTTGAAAGACTACCCCAAGCTAATATCTATCCACTGAAGCAAAAATTATTTAACACTACAGACTCATTTTGGTTAGGATCGATTTGAAATCTATCATGGTTTCAGAGAAATCATACGTTATGGTTCGTAGTTCTGATAGAATGTTGAAAGACTACAACTAACTAAAATCTATGCACTCAACAAAAATTATTTCACACTACAGACTCATTTTGGTCAGGATCGATTTGAAATCTATAGCGGTTTCAGAGCAATCATACTTCAGGGTTCGTAGTTCTGATAGAATGTTGAACGACTACCCCAAACTTAAATCTATGCACTCAAGCAAAAATTATTTCTCACTACAGACTTATTTTGGTCAGGATCGATTTGAAATCTATCATGGTTTCAGAGAAATCATACGTTATGGTTCGTAGTTCTGATAGAATGTTGAAAGACTACCCCAAACTTAAGTCTATAAACTCAACAAAAATTATTTCACACTACAGACTCATTTTGGCTAGGATCGATTTGAAATCTATCGCGGTTTCAGAGAAATCATACTTCAGGGTTCGTAGCTCTGATTGAATGTTGAACGACTACCCCAAACTTAAACCTATCCACTCAAGCAAAAATTATTTCACACCACAGACTCATTTTGGTCACAATCGATTTGTAATCTGTCATGGT
This sequence comes from Xylota sylvarum, assembly GCA_905220385.1. Classification (NCBI taxonomy): domain Eukaryota; kingdom Metazoa; phylum Arthropoda; class Insecta; order Diptera; family Syrphidae; genus Xylota; species Xylota sylvarum. The sequence continues at coordinate 1,029,950 of CAJMZQ010000065.1, forward strand.
TTCAGAGAAGTCATACTTCATGGTTCGTAGTTCTAATAGAATGTTGAAAGACTACCCCAAGCTAATATCTATCCACTGAAGCAAAAATTATTTCACACTACAGACTCATTTTGGTTAGGATCGATTTGAAATCTATCATGGTCTCGGAGAAATCATACTTTATGGTTCGCAGTTCTGACAGAATGTTGAAAGACTACAACTAACTAAAATCTATCCACTCAACAAAAATTATTTCACACTACGGACTCATTTTGGTTAGGATCCATTTGAAATCTATAGCGGTTTCAGAGAAATCATACTTCAGGGTTCGTAGTTCTGATAGAATGTTGAACGACTACCCCAAACTTAAATCTATGCACTCAAGCAAAAATTATTTCTCACTACAGACTTATTTTGGTCAGGATCGATTTGAAATCTATCATGGTTTCAGAGAAATCATACGTTATGGTTCGTAGTTCTGATAGAATGTTGAAAGACTACCCCAAACTTAAGTCTATAAACTCATCAAAAATTATTTCACACTACAGACTCATTTTGGCTAGGATCGATTTGAAATCTATCGCGGTTTCAGAGAAATCATACTTCAGGGTTCGTAGCTCTGATTGAATGTTGAACGACTACCCCAAACTAAAATCTATCCACTCACCAAAAATCATTTAACACTACGGACTCATTTTGGTTAGGATCGATTTGAAATCTATCGCGGTTTCAGAGAAATCATACTTCATGTTTCGCAGTTCTGCCAGAATGTTGAAAGACTACAACTAACTAAAATCTATCCACTCAACAAAAATTATTTCACACTACAGACTCATTTTGGTTAGGATCGATTTGAAATCTATAGCGGTTTCAGAGAAATCATACTTCAGGGTTCGTAGTTCTGATTGATTGTTGAACGACTACCCCAAACTAAAATCTATCCACTCACCAAAAATTATTTAACACTACAGACTCATTTTGGTTAGGATCGATTTGAAATCTATCGCGGTTTCAGAGAAATCATACTTCATGGTTCGTAGTTCTGTTAGAATGTTGAAAGACTACAACTAACTAAAATCTATCCACTCAACAAAAATTATTTCACACTACAGACTCATTTTGGTTAGGATCGATTTGAAATCTATAGCGGTTTCAGAGAAATCATACTTCAGGGTTCGTAGTTCTGATTGATTGTTGAACGACTACCCCAAACTAAAATCTATCCACTCACCAAAAATTATTTAACACTACAGACTCATTTTGGTTAGGATCGATTTGAAATCTATCGCGGTTTCAGAGAAATCATACTTCATGGTTCGCAGTTCTGACAGAATGTTGAAAGACTACAACTAACTAAAATCTATCCACTCAAGAAAAATTATTTCACACTACAGACTCATTTTGGTTAGGATCGATTTGAAATCTATCGCGGTTTCAGAGAAATCATACTTCATGGTTCGTAGTTCTGTTAGAATGTTGAAAGACTACAACTAACTAAAATCTATCCACTCAACAAAAATTATTTCACACTACGGACTCATTTTGGTTAGGATCGATTTGAAATCTATCGCGGTTTCAGAGAAATCATACTTCAGGGTTCGTAGTTCTGTTAGAATGTTGAAAGACTACAACTAACTTAAATCTATCCACTCAACAAAAATTATTTCACACTACAGACTCATTTTGGCTAGGATCGATTTGAAATCTATCGCGGTTTCAGAGAAATCATTCTTCATGGTTCGTAGTTCTGTTAGAATGTTGAAAGACTACAACTAACTAAAATCTATCCACTCAACAAAAATTATTTCACACTACAGACTCATTTTGGTTAGGATCGATTTGAAATCTATCGCGGTTTCAGAGAAATCATACTTCAGGGTTCGTAGCTCTGATTGAATGTTGAACGACTACCCCAAACTAAAATCTATCCACTCACCAAAAATTATTTAACACTACAGACTCATTTTGGTTAGGATCGATTTGAAATCTATCGCGGTTTCAGAGAAATCATACTTCATGGTTCGTAGTTCTGATTGAATGTTGAACGACTACCCCAAAATAAAATCTATCCACTCACCAAAAATTATTTAACACTACAGACTCATTTTGGTTAGGATCGATTTGAAATCTATCGCGGTTTCAGAGAAATCATACTTCATGGTTCGTAGTTCTGTTAGAATGTTGAAAGACTACCCCAAACTAAAATCTATCCACTCACCAAAAATTATTTAACACTACAGACTCATTTTGGTTAGGATCGATTTGAAATCTATCGCGGTTTCAGAGAAATCATACTTCATGGTTCGTAGTTCTGATTGAATGTTGAACGACTACCCCAAAATAAAATCTATCCACTCACCAAAAATTATTTAACACTACAGACTCATTTTGGTTAGGATCGATTTGAAATCTATCGCGGTTTCAGGGAAATCATACTTCAGGGTTCGTAGTTCTGTTAGAATGTTGAAAGACTACAACTAACTTAAATCTATCCACTCAACAAAAATTATTTCACACTACAGACTCATTTTGGTTAGGATCGATTTGAAATCTATCGCGGTTTCAGAGAAATCATACTTCAGGGTTCGTAGTTCTGTTAGAATGTTGAAAGACTACAACTAACTTAAATCTATCCACTCAACAAAAATTATTTCACACTACGGACTTATTTTGGTCAGGATCGATTTGAAATCTATCGCGGTTTCAGAGAAATCATACTTCAGGGTTCGTAGCTCTGATTGAATGTTGAACGACTACCCCAAACTAAAATCTATCCACTCACCAAAAATTATTTAACACTACAGACTCATTTTGGTTAGGATCGATTTGAAATCTATCGCGGTTTCAGAGAAATCATACTTCATGGTTCGTAGTTCTGTTAGAATGTTGAAAGACTACAACTAACTTACATCTATCCACTCAACAAAAATTATTTCACACTACAGACTCATTTTGGTTAGGATCGATTTGAAATCTATCGCGGTTTCAGAGAAATCATACTTCAGGGTTCGTAGTTCTGTTAGAATGTTGAAAAACTACAACTAACTTATTATTATTATTATTAAAAATTCACACTACGGACTTATTTTGGTCAGGATCGATTTGAAATCTATCGCGGTTTCAGAGAAATCATACTTCATGGTTCACAGTTCTGACAGAATATTGAAAGACTACAACTAACTAAAATCTATCCACTCAACAAAAATTATTTCACACTACAGACTCATTTTGGTTAGGATCGATTTGAAATCTATAGCGGTTTCAGAAAAATCATACTTCATGGTTCGCAGTTCTGACAGAATGTTGAAAGACTACAACTAACTTAAATCTATCCACTCAACAAAAATTATTTCACACTACAGACTCATTTTGGTTAGGATCGATTTGAAATCTATCGCGGTTTCAGAGAAATCATACTTCAGGGTTCGTAGTTCTGTTAGAATGTTGAAAGACTACAACTAACTTAAATCTATCCACTCAACAAAAATTATTTCACACTACAGACTCATTTTGGCTAGGATCGATTTGAAATCTATCGCGGTTTCAGAGAAATCATTCTTCATGGTTCGTAGTTCTGTCAGAATGTTGAAAGACTACAACTAACTAAAATCTATCCACTCAACAAAAATTATTTCACACTACAGACTCATTTTGGTTAGGATCGATTTGAAATCTATCGCGGTTTCAGAGAAATCATTCTTCATGGTTCGTAGTTCTGTTAGAATGTTGAAAGACTACAACTAACTAAAATCTATCCACTCAACAAAAATTATTTCACACTACGGACTCATTTTGGTTAGGATCGATTTGAAATCTATCGCGGTTTCAGAGAAATCATACTTCAGGGTTCGTAGTTCTGTTAGAATGTTGAAAGACTACAACTAACTTAAATCTATCCACTCAACAAAAATTATTTCACACTACAGACTCATTTTGGCTAGGATCGATTTGAAATCTATCGCGGTTTCAGAGAAATCATTCTTCATGGTTCGTAGTTCTGTTAGAATGTTGAAAGACTACAACTAACTAAAATCTATCCACTCAACAAAAATTATTTCACACTACGGACTCATTTTGGTTAGGATCGATTTGAAATCTATCGCGGTTTCAGAGAAATCATACTTCAGGGTTCGTAGTTCTGTTAGAATGTTGAAAGACTACAACTAACTTAAATCTATCCACTCAACAAAAATTATTTCACACTACAGACTCATTTTGGCTAGGATCGATTTGAAATCTATCGCGGTTTCAGAGAAATCATTCTTCATGGTTCGTAGTTCTGTTAGAATGTTGAAAGACTACAACTAACTAAAATCTATCCACTCAACAAAAATTATTTCACACTACAGACTCATTTTGGTTAGGATCGATTTGAAATCTATCGCGGTTTCAGAGAAATCATACTTCAGGGTTCGTAGCTCTGATTGAATGTTGAACGACTACCCCAAACTAAAATCTATCCACTCACCAAAAATTATTTAACACTACAGACTCATTTTGGTTAGGATCGATTTGAAATCTATCGCGGTTTCAGAGAAATCATACTTCATGGTTCGTAGTTCTGTTAGAATGTTGAAAGACTACAACTAACTAAAATCTATCCGCTCAACAAAAATTATTTCACACTACAGACTCATTTTGGTTAGGATCGATTTGAAATCTATCGCGGTTTCAGAGAAATCATACTTCAGGGTTCGTAGCTCTGATTGAATGTTGAACGACTACCCCAAACTAAAATCTATCCACTCACCAAAAATTATTTAACACTACAGACTCATTTTGGTTAGGATCGATTTGAAATCTATCGCGGTTTCAGAGAAATCATACTTCATGGTTCGTAGTTCTGATTGAATGTTGAACGACTACCCCAAAATAAAATCTATCCACTCACCAAAAATTATTTAACACTACAGGCTCATTTTGGTTAGGATCGATTTGAAATCTATCGCGGTTTCAGAGAAATCATACTTCAGGGTTCGTAGTTCTGTTAGAATGTTGAAAGACTACAACTAACTTAAATCTATCCACTCAACAAAAATTATTTCACACTACAGACTCATTTTGGCTAGGATCGATTTGAAATCTATCGCGGTTTCAGAGAAATCATTCTTCATGGTTCGTAGTTCTGTTAGAATGTTGAAAGACTACAACTAACTAAAATCTATCCACTCAACAAACATTATTTCACACTACAGACTCATTTTGGTTAGGATCGATTTGAAATCTATCGCGGTTTCAGAGAAATCATACTTCAGGGTTCGTAGTTCTGTTAGAATGTTGAAAGACTACAACTAACTTAAATCTATCCACTCAACAAAAATTATTTCACACTACAGACTCATTTTGGCTAGGATCGATTTGAAATCTATCGCGGTTTCAGAGAAATCATTCTTCATGGTTCGTAGTTCTGTTAGAATGTTGAAAGACTACAACTAACTAAAATCTATCCACTCAACAAAAATTATTTCACACTACAGACTCATTTTGGTTAGGATCGATTTGAAATCTATCGCGGTTTCAGAGAAATCATACTTCAGGGTTCGTAGCTCTGATTGAATGTTGAACGACTACCCCAAACTAAAATCTATCCACTCACCAAAAATTATTTAACACTACAGACTCATTTTGGTTAGGATCGATTTGAAATCTATCGCGGTTTCAGAGAAATCATACTTCATGGTTCGTAGTTCTGTTAGAATGTTGAAAGACTACAACTAACTAAAATCTATCCACTCAACAAAAATTATTTCACACTACGGACTCATTTTGGTTAGGATCGATTTGAAATCTATCGCGGTTTCAGAGAAATCATACTTCAGGGTTCGTAGTTCTGTTAGAATGTTGAAAGACTACAACTAACTTAAATCTATCCACTCAACAAAAATTATTTCACACTACAGACTCATTTTGGCTAGGACCGATTTGAAATCTATCGCGGTTTCAGAGAAATCATTCTTCATGGTTCGTAGTTCTGTTAGAATGTTGAAAGACTACAACTAACTAACATCTATCCACTCAACAAAAATTATTTCACACTACGGACTCATTTTGGTTAGGATCGATTTGAAATCTATCGCGGTTTCAGAGAAATCATACTTCAGGGTTCGTAGTTCTGTTAGAATGTTGAAAGACTACAACTAACTTAAATCTATCCACTCAACAAAAATTATTTCACACTACAGACTCATTTTGGTTAGGATCGATTTGAAATCTATCGCGGTTTCAGAGAAATCATACTTCAGGGTTCGTAGTTCTGTTAGAATGTTGAAAGACTACAACTAACTTAAATCTATCCACTCAACAAAAATTATTTCACACTACAGACTCATTTTGGTTAGGATCGATTTGAAATCTATCGCGGTTTCAGAGAAATCATACTTCAGGGTTCGTAGTTCTGTTAGAATGTTGAAAGACTACAACTAACTTAAATCTATCCACTCAACAAAAATTATTTCACACTACGGACTTATTTTGGTCAGGATCGATTTGAAATCTATCGCGGTTTCAGAGAAATCATACTTCAGGGTTCGTAGCTCTGATTGAATGTTGAACGACTACCCCAAACTAAAATCTATCCACTCACCAAAAATTATTTAACACTACAGACTCATTTTGGTTAGGATCGATTTGAAATCTATCGCGGTTTCAGAGAAATCATACTTCATGGTTCGTAGTTCTGTTAGAACTAGGATCGATTTGAAATCTATCGCGGTTTCAGAGAAATCATACTTCATGGTTCGTAGTTCTGTTAGAATGTTGAAAGACTACAACTAACTAAAATCTATCCACTCAACAAACATTATTTCACACTACAGACTCATTTTGGTTAGGATCGATTTGAAATCTATCGCGGTTTCAGAGAAATCATACTTCAGGGTTCGTAGTTCTGTTAGAATGTTGAAAGACTACAACTAACTAAAATCTATCCACTCAACAAAAATTATTTCACACTACGGACTTATTTTGGTCAGGATCGATTTGAAATCTATCATGGTTTCAGAGAAATCATACTTTATGGTTCGCAGTTCTGACAGAATGTTGAAAGACTACAACTAACTTAAATCTATCCACTCAACAAAAATTATTTCACACTACAGACTCATTTTGGTTAGGATCGATTTGAAATCTATCGCGGTTTCAGAGAAATCATACTTCAGGGTTCGTAGTTCTGTTAGAATGTTGAAAGACTACAACTAACTAAAATCTATCCACTCATCAAAAATTATTTCACACTACGGACTCATTTTGGTTAGGATCGATTTGAAATCTATCGCGGTTTCAGAGAAATCATACTTCAGGGTTCGTAGTTCTGTTAGAATGTTGAAAGACTACAACTAACTAAAATCTATCCACTCAACAAAAATTATTTCACACTACAGACTCATTTTGGTTAGGATCGATTTGAAATCTATCGGTTTCAGAGAAATCATACTTCAGGGTTCGTAGTTCTGATTGAATGTTGAACGACTACCCCAAACTAAAATCTATCCACTCACCAAAAATTATTTAACACTACAGACTCATTTTGTCTAGGATTGATTTGAAATCCATCGCGGTTTCAGAGAAATCATACTTCATGGTTCGTAGTTCTGTTAGAATGTTGAAAGACTACAACTAATTAAAATCTTTCCACTCAACAAAAATTATTTCACACTACAGACTCATTTTGGTTAGGATCGATTTGAAATCTATCGCGGTTTCAGAGAAATCATACTTCAGGGTTCGTAGTTCTGATTGAATGTTGAACGACTACCCCAAACTAAAATCTATCCACTCTCCAAAAATTATTTAACACTACAGACTCATTTTGGTCCGGATCCATTTGAAATCTATCATTGTTTCAGAGAAATCATACTTCAGGGTTCGTAGTTCTGTTAGAATGTTGAAAGACTACAACTAACTTAAATCTATCCACTCAACAAAAATTATTTCACATTACAGACTCATTTTGGCTAGGATCGATTTGAAATCTATCGCGGTTTCAGAGAAATCATACTTCATGGTTCGCAGTTCTGACAGAATGTTGAAAGACTACAACTAACTTAAATCTATCCACTCAACAAAAATTATTTCACATTACAGACTCATTTTGGCTAGGATCGATTTGAAATCTATCGCGGTTTCAGAGAAATCATACTTCATGGTTCGCAGTTCTGACAGAATGTTGAAAGACTACAACTAACTAAAATCTATCCACTCAACAAAAATTATTTCACACTACAGACTCATTTTGGCTAGGATCGATTTGAAATCTATCGCGGTTTCAGAGAAATCATACTTCAGGGTTCGTAGTTCTGATTGAATGTTGAACGACTACCCCAAACTAAAATCTATAAACTCACCAAAAATTATTTCACACTACAGACTCATTTTGGCTAGGATCGATTTGAAATCTATCGCGGTTTCAGAGAAATCATACTTCATGGTTCGCAGTTCTGACAGAATGTTGAAAGACTACAACTAACTAAAATCTATCCACTCAACAAAAATTATTTCACACTACAGACTCATTTTGGCTAGGATCGATTTGAAATCTATCGCGGTTTCAGAGAAATCATACTTCAGGGTTCGTAGTTCTGATTGAATGTTGAACGACTACCCCAAACTAAAATCTATAAACTCACCAAAAATTATTTCACACTACAGACTCATTTTGGCTAGGATCGATTTGAAATCTATCGCGGTTTCAGAGAAATCATACTTCAGGGTTCGTAGTTCTGATTGAATGTTGAACGACTACCCCAAACTAAAATCTGTCCACTCTCCAAAAATTATTTAACACTACGGACTCATTTTGGTTAGGATCGATTTGAAATCTATCGCGGTTTCAGAGAAATCATACTTCATGGTTCGCAGTTCTGACAGAATGTTGAAAGACTACAACTAACTAAAATCTATCCACTCAACAAAAATTATTTCACACTACAGACTCATTTTGGCTAGGATCGATTTGAAATCTATCGCGGTTTCAGAGAAATCATACTTCAGGGTTCGTAGTTCTGATTGAATGTTGAACGACTACCCCAAACTAAAATCTATAAACTCACCAAAAATTATTTCACACTACAGACTCATTTTGGCTAGGATCGATTTGAAATCTATCGCGGTTTCAGAGAAATCATACTTCAGGGTTCGTAGTTCTGATTGAATGTTGAACGACTACAACTAACTAAAATCTATCCACTCAACAAAAATTATTTCACACTACAGACTCATTTTGGTTAGGATCGATTTGAAATCTATCGGTTTCAGAGAAATCATACTTCAGGGTTCGTAGTTCTGTTAGAATGTTGAAAGACTACAACTAACTTAAATCTATCCACTCAACAAAAATTATTTCACATTACAGACTCATTTTGGCTAGGATCGATTTGAAATCTATCGCGGTTTCAGAGAAATCATACTTCATGGTTCGCATTTCTGACAGAATGTTGAAAGACTACAACTAACTAAAATCTATCCACTCAACAAAAATTATTTCACACTACAGACTCATTTTGGCTAGGATCGATTTGAAATCTATCGCGGTTTCAGAGAAATCATACTTCAGGGTTCGTAGTTCTGATTGAATGTTGAACGACTACCCCAAACTAAAATCTATAAACTCACCAAAAATTATTTCACACTACAGACTCATTTTGGCTAGGATCGATTTGAAATCTATCGCGGTTTCAGAGAAATCATACTTCAGGGTTCGTAGTTCTGATTGAATGTTGAACGACTACCCCAAACTAAAATCTGTCCACTCTCCAAAAATTATTTAACACTACGGACTCATTTTGGTTAGGATCGATTTGAAATCTATCGCGGTTTCAGAGAAATCATACTTCATGGTTCGCAGTTCTGACAGAATGTTGAAAGACTACAACTAACTAAAATCTATCCACTCAACAAAAATTATTTCACATTACAGACTCATTTTGGCTAGGATCGATTTGAAATCTATCGCGGTTTCAGAGAAATCATACTTCAGGGTTCGTAGTTCTGATTGAATGTTGAACGACTACCCCAAACTAAAATCTGTCCACTCTCCAAAAATTATTTAACACTACGGACTCATTTTGGTTAGGATCGATTTGAAATCTATCGCGGTTTCAGAGAAATCATACTTCATGGTTCGCAGTTCTGACAGAATGTTGAAAGACTACAACTAACTAAAATCTATCCACTCAACAAAAATTATTTCACACTACAGACTCATTTTGGCTAGGATCGATTTGAAATCTATCGCGGTTTCAGAGAAATCATACTTCAGGGTTCGTAGTTCTGATTGAATGTTGAACGACTACCCCAAACTAAAATCTGTCCACTCTCCAAAAATTATTTCACACTACAGACTCATTTTGGCTAGGATCGATTTGAAATCTATCGCGGTTTCAGAGAAATCATACTTCATGGTTCGCAGTTCTGACAGAATGTTGAAAGACTACAACTAACTAAAATCTATCCACTCAACAAAAATTATTTCACACTACAGACTCATTTTGGCTAGGATCGATTTGAAATCTATCGCGGTTTCAGAGAAATCATACTTCAGGGTTCGTAGTTCTGATTGAATGTTGAACGACTACCCCAAACTAAAATCTATAAACTCACCAAAAATTATTTCACACTACAGACTCATTTTGGCTAGGATCGATTTGAAATCTATCGCGGTTTCAGAGAAATCATACTTCAGGGTTCGTAGTTCTGATTGAATGTTGAACGACTACCCCAAACTAAAATCTGTCCACTCTCCAAAAATTATTTAACACTACGGACTCATTTTGGCTAGGATCGATTTGAAATCTATCGCGGTTTCAGAGAAATCATACTTCATGGTTCGCAGTTCTGACAGAATGTTGAAAGACTACAACTAACTAAAATCTATCCACTCAACAAAAATTATTTCACATTACAGACTCATTTTGGCTAGGATCGATTTGAAATCTATCGCGGTTTCAGAGAAATCATACTTCAGGGTTCGTAGTTCTGATTGAATGTTGAACGACTACCCCAAACTAAAATCTATCCACTCACCAAAAATTATTTCACACTACAGACTCATTTTGGCTAGGATCGATTTGAAATCTATCGCGGTTTCAGAGAAATCATACTTCATGGTTCGCAGTTCTGACAGAATGTTGAAAGACTACAACTAACTTAAATCTATCCACTCAACAAAAATTATTTCACACTACAGACTCATTTTGGCTAGGATCGATTTGAAATCTATCGCGGTTTCAGAGAAATCATACTTCAGGGTTCGTAGTTCTGATTGAATGTTGAACGACTACCCCAAACTAAAATCTATCCACTCACCAAAAATTATTTCACACTACAGACTCATTTTGGCTAGGATCGATTTGAAATCTATCGCGGTTTCAGAGAAATCATACTTCAGGGTTCGTAGTTCTGTTAGAATGTTGAAAGACTACAACTAATTACAATCTATCCACTCAACAAAAATTATTTCACACTACAGACTCATTTTGGTTAGGATCGATTTGAAATCCATAGCGGTTTCAGAGAAATCATACTTCAGGGTTCGTAGTTCTGATTGAATGTTGAACGACTACCCCAAACTAAAATCTATCCACTCACCAAAAATTATTTCACACTACAGACTCATTTTGGCTAGGATCGATTTGAAATCTATCGCGGTTTCAGAGAAATCATACTTCAGGGTTCGTAGTTCTGTTAGAATGTTGAAAGACTACAACTAATTACAATCTATCCACTCAACAAAAATTATTTCACACTACAGACTCATTTTGGTTAGGATCGATTTGAAATCTATAGCGGTTTCAGAGAAATCATACTTCAGGGTTCGTAGTTCTGATTGAATGTTGAACGACTACCCCAAACTAAAATCTATCCACTCACCAAAAATTATTTCACACTACAGACTCATTTTGGCTAGGATCGATTTGAAATCTATCGCGGTTTCAGAGAAATCATACTTCATGGTTCGCAGTTCTGACAGAATGTTGAAAGACTACAACTAACTTAAATCTATCCACTCAACAAAAATTATTTCACACTACAGACTCATTTTGGCTAGGATCGATTTGAAATCTATCGCGGTTTCAGAGAAATCATACTTCAGGGTTCGTAGTTCTGATTGAATGTTGAACGACTACCCCAAACTAAAATCTATCCACTCTCCAAAAATTATTTCACACTACAGACTCATTTTGGTTAGGATCGATTTGAAATCTATAGCGGTTTCAGAGAAATCATACTTCAGGGTTCGTAGTTCTGATTGAATGTTGAACGACTACCCCAAACTAAAATCTATCCACTCACCAAAAATTATTTCACACTACAGACTCATTTTGGCTAGGATCGATTTGAAATCTATCGCGGTTTCAGAGAAATCATACTTCAGGGTTCGTAGTTCTGTTAGAATGTTGAAAGACTACAACTAATTACAATCTATCCACTCAACAAAAATTATTTCACACTACAGACTCATTTTGGTTAGGATCGATTTGAAATCTATAGCGGTTTCAGAGAAATCATACTTCAGGGTTCGTAGTTCTGATTGAATGTTGAACGACTACCCCAAACTAAAATCTATCCACTCACCAAAAATTATTTCACACTACAGACTCATTTTGGCTAGGATCGATTTGAAATCTATCGCGGTTTCAGAGAAATCATACTTCAGGGTTCGTAGTTCTGTTAGAATGTTGAAAGACTACAACTAATTACAATCTATCCACTCAACAAAAATTATTTCACACTACAGACTCATTTTGGTTAGGATCGATTTGAAATCCATAGCGGTTTCAGAGAAATCATACTTCAGGGTTCGTAGTTCTGTTAGAATGTTGAAAGACTACAACTAATTACAATCTATCCACTCAACAAAAATTATTTCACACTACAGACTCATTTTGGTTAGGATCGATTTGAAATCTATCGCGGTTTCAGAGAAATCATACTTCAGGGTTCGTAGTTCTGATTGAATGTTGAAAGACTACAACTAATTACAATCTATCCACTCAACAAAAATTATTTCACACTACAGACTCATTTTGGTTAGGATCGATTTGAAATCTATAGCGGTTTCAGAGAAATCATACTTCAGGGTTCGTAGTTCTGATTGAATGTTGAACGACTACCCCAAACTAAAATCTATCCACTCACCAAAAATTATTTCACACTACAGACTCATTTTGGCTAGGATCGATTTGAAATCTATCGCGGTTTCAGAGAAATCATACTTCATGGTTCGTAGTTTTGTTAGAATGTTCAAAGACTACAACTAACTAAAATCTATCCACTCAACAAAAATTATTTCACACCACAGACTCATTTTGGTCAGGATCGATTTGAAATCTATAGCGGTTTCAGAGAAATCATACGTTATGGTTCGCAGTTCTGACAGAATGTTGACAGCCTACCCCAAACTTAAATCTATGCACTCAAGCAAAAATTATTTCTCACTACAGACTCATTTTGGCTAGGATCGATTTGAAATCTATCGCGGTTTCAGAGAAATCATACTTCAGGGTTCGTAGTTCTGTTAGAATGTTGAAAGACTACAACTAATTAAAATCTATCCACTCAACAAAAATTATTTCACACTACAGACTCATTTTGGTTAGGATCGATTTGAAATCTATAGCGGTTTCAGAGGAATCATACTTCAGGGTTCGTAGTTCTGATTGAATGTTGAACGACTACCCCAAGCTAAAATCTATCCACTCTCCAAAAATTATTTCACACTACAGACTCATTTTGGCTAGGATCGATTTGAAATCTATCGCGGTTTCAGAGAAATCATACTTCATGGTTCGTAGTTCTGTTAGAATGTTCAAAGACTACAACTAACTAAAATCTATCCACTCAACAAAAATTATTTCACACCACAGACTCATTTTGGTCAGGATCGATTTGAAATCTATAGCGGTTTCAGAGAAATCATACTTCAGGGTTCGTAGTTCTGATTGAATGTTGAACGACTACCCCAAACTAAAATCTATCCACTCACCAAAAATTATTTCACACTACAGACTCATTTTGGCTAGGATCGATTTGAAATCTATCGCGGTTTCAGAGAAATCATACTTCAGGGTTCGTAGTTCTGTTAGAATGTTGAAAGACTACAACTAATTAAAATCTATCCACTCAACAAAAATTATTTCACACCACAGACTCATTTTGGTCAGGATCGATTTGAAATCTATCGCGGTTTCAGAGAAACATACTTCAGGGTTCGTAGTTCTGATTGAATGTTGAACGACTACCCCAAACTAAAATCTATCCACTCTCCAAAAATTATTTCACACTACAGACTCATTTTGGTTAGGATCGATTTGAAATCTATAGCGGTTTCAGAGAAATCATACTTCAGGGTTCGTAGTTCTGTTAGAATGTTGAAAGACTACAACTAATTAAAATCTATCCACTCAACAAAAATTATTTCACACTACAGACTCATTTTGGTTAGGATCGATTTGAAATCTATAGCGGTTTCAGAGAAATCATACTTCAGGGTTCGTAGTTCTGATTGAATGTTGAACGACTACCCCAAGCTAAAATCTATCCACTCAACAAAAATTATTTCACACCACAGACTCATTTTGGTCAGGATCGATTTGAAATCTATAGCGGTTTCAGAGAAATCATACTTCAGGGTTCGTAGTTCTGATTGAATGTTGAACGACTACCCCAAACTAAAATCTATCCACTCACCAAAAATTATTTCACACTACAGACTCATTTTGGCTAGGATCGATTTGAAATCTATCGCGGTTTCAGAGAAATCATACTTCAGGGTTCGTAGTTCTGTTAGAATGTTGAAAGACTACAACTAATTACAATCTATCCACTCAACAAAAATTATTTCACACTACAGACTCATTTTGGTTAGGATCGATTTGAAATCCATAGCGGTTTCAGAGAAATCATACTTCAGGGTTCGTAGTTCTGATTGAATGTTGAACGACTACCCCAAACTAAAATCTATCCACTCTCCAAAAATTATTTCACACTACAGACTCATTTTGGTTAGGATCGATTTGAAATCTATAGCGGTTTCAGAGAAATCATACTTCAGGGTTCGTAGTTCTGATTGAATGTTGAAAGACTACCCCACACTACAGACTCAAATCTATCGCGGTTTCAGAGAAATCATACTTCATGGTTCGTAGTTCTGTTAGAATGTTCAAAGACTACAACTAACTAAAATCTATCCACTCAACAAAAATTATTTCACACCACAGACTCATTTTGATCAGGATCGATTTGAAATCTATAGCGGTTTCAGAGAAATCATACTTCAGGGTTCGTAGTTCTGATTGAATGTTGAACGACTACCCCAAACTAAAATCTATCCACTCACCAAAAATTATTTCTCACTACAGACTCATTTTGGCTAGGATCGATTTGAAATCTATCGCGGTTTCAGAGAAATCATACTTCAGGGTTCGTAGTTCTGTTAGAATGTTGAAAGACTACAACTAATTAAAATCTATCCACTCAAAAAAAATTATTTCACACCACAGACTCATTTTGGTCAGGATCGATTTGAAATCTATAGCGGTTTCAGAGAAACATACTTCAGGGTTCGTAGTTCTGATTGAATGTTGAACGACTACCCCAAACTAAAATCTATCCACTCTCCAAAAATTATTTCACACTACAGACTCATTTTGGTTAGGATCGATTTGAAATCTATAGCGGTTTCAGAGAAATCATACTTCAGGGTTCGTAGTTCTGATTGAATGTTGAAAGACTACAACTAATTAAAATCTATCCACTCAACAAAAATTATTTCACACTACAGACTCATTTTGGTTAGGATCGATTTGAAATCTATAGCGGTTTCAGAGAAATCATACTTCAGGGTTCGTAGTTCTGATTGAATGTTGAACGACTACCCCAAACTAAAATCTATCCACTCTCCAAAAATTATTTCACACTACAGACTCATTTTGGCTAGGATCGATTTGAAATCTATCGCGGTTTCAGAGAAATCATACTTCATGGTTCGTAGTTCTGTTAGAATGTTCAAAGACTACAACTAACTAAAATCTATCCACTCAACAAAAATTATTTCACACCACAGACTCATTTTGGTCAGGATCGATTTGAAATCTATAGCGGTTTCAGAGAAATCATACTTCAGGGTTCGTAGTTCTGATTGAATGTTGAACGACTACCCCAAACTAAAATCTATCCACTCACCAAAAATTATTTCTCACTACAGACTCATTTTGGCTAGGATCGATTTGAAATCTATCGCGGTTTCAGAGAAATCATACTTCAGGGTTCGTAGTTCTGTTAGAATGTTGAAAGACTACAACTAATTAAAATCTATCCACTCAACAAAAATTATTTCACACTACAGACTCATTTTGGCTAGGATCGATTTGAAATCTATCGCGGTTTCAGAGAAATCATACTTCAGGGTTCGTAGTTCTGTTAGAATGTTGAAAGACTACAACTAATTACAATCTATCCACTCAACAAAAATTATTTCACACTACAGACTCATTTTGGTTAGGATCGATTTGAAATCCATAGCGGTTTCAGAGAAATCATACTTCAGGGTTCGTAGTTCTGATTGAATGTTGAACGACTACCCCAAACTAAAATCTATCCACTCTCCAAAAATTATTTCACACTACAGACTCATTTTGGTTAGGATCGATTTGAAATCTATAGCGGTTTCAGAGAAATCATACTTCAGGGTTCGTAGTTCTGATTGAATGTTGAACGACTACCCCAAACTAAAATCTATCCACTCACCAAAAATTATTTCAACTACAGACTCATTTTGGCTAGGATCGATTTGAAATCTATCGCGGTTTCAGAGAAATCATACTTCAGGGTTCGTAGTTCTGTTAGAATGTTGAAAGACTACAACTAATTAAAATCTATCCACTAAACAAAAATTATTTCACACTACAGACTCATTTTGGTTAGGATCGATTTGAAATCTATAGCGGTTTCAGAGAAATCATACTTCAGGGTTCGTAGTTCTGATTGAATGTTGAACGACTACCCCAAACTAAAATCTATCCACTCACCAAAAATTATTTCACACTACAGACTCATTTTGGCTAGGATCGATTTGAAATCTATCGCGGTTTCAGAGAAATCATACTTCATGTTTCGTAGTTCTGATAGAATGTTGAAAGACTACAACTAATTACAATCTATCCACTCAACAAAAATTATTTCACACTACAGACTCATTTTGGTTAGGATCGATTTGAAATCCATAGCGGTTTCAGAGAAATCATACTTCAGGGTTCGTAGTTCTGATTGAATGTTGAACGACTACCCCAAACTAAAATCTATCCACTCTCCAAAAATTATTTCACACTACAGACTCATTTTGGTTAGGATCGATTTGAAATCTATAGCGGTTTCAGAGAAATCATACTTCAGGGTTCGTAGTTCTGTTAGAATGTTCAAAGACTACAACTAATTAAAATCTATCCACTCAACAAAAATTATTTCACACTACAGACTCATTCTGGTTAGGATCGATTTGAAATCTATAGCGGTTTCAGAGAAATCATACTTCAGGGTTCGTAGTTCTGATTGAATGTTGAACGACTACCCCAAACTAAAATCTATCCACTCTCCAAAAATTATTTCACACCACAGACTCATTTTGGTCAGGATCGATTTGAAATCTATAGCGGTTTCAGAGAAATCATACTTCAGGGTTCGTAGTTCTGATTGAATGTTGAACGACTACCCCAAACTAAAATCTATCCACTCACCAAAAATTATTTCACACTACAGACTCATTTTGGCTAGGATCGATTTGAAATCTATCGCGGTTTCAGAGAAATCATACTTCAGGGTTCGTAGTTCTGTTAGAATGTTGAAAGACTACAACTAATTAAAATCTATCCACTAAACAAAAATTATTTCACACTACAGACTCATTTTGGTTAGGATCGATTTGAAATCTATAGCGGTTTCAGAGAAATCATACTTCAGGGTTCGTAGTTCTGATTGAATGTTGAACGACTACCCCAAACTAAAATCTATCCACTCACCAAAAATTATTTCACACTACAGACTCATTTTGGCTAGGATCGATTTGAAATCTATCGCGGTTTCAGAGAAATCATACTTCAGGGTTCGTAGTTCTGATAGAATGTTGAAAGACTACAACTAATTACAATCTATCCACTCAACAAAAATTATTTCACACTACAGACTCATTTTGGTTAGGATCGATTTGAAATCCATAGCGGTTTCAGAGAAATCATACTTCAGGGTTCGTAGTTCTGATTGAATGTTGAACGACTACCCCAAACTAAAATCTATCCACTCTCCAAAAATTATTTCACACTACAGACTCATTTTGGTTAGGATCGATTTGAAATCTATAGCGGTTTCAGAGAAATCATACTTCAGGGTTCGTAGTTCTGTTAGAATGTTGAAAGACTACAACTAATTAAAATCTATCCACTCAACAAAAATTATTTCACACTACAGACTCATTTTGGTTAGGATCGATTTGAAATCTATAGCGGTTTCAGAGAAATCATACTTCAGGGTTCGTAGTTCTGATTGAATGTTGAACGACTACCCCAAACTAAAATCTATCCACTCACCAAAAATTATTTCACACTACAGACTCATTTTGGCTAGGATCGATTTGAAATCTATCGCGGTTTCAGAGAAATCATACTTCATGGTTCGTAGTTCTGTTAGAATGTTCAAAGACTACAACTAACTAAAATCTATCCACTCAACAAAAATTATTTCACACCACAGACTCATTTTGGTCAGGATCGATTTGAAATCTATAGCGGTTTCAGAGAAATCATACGTTATGGTTCGCAGTTCTGACAGAATGTTGACAGCCTACCCCAAACTTAAATCTATGCACTCAAGCAAAAATTATTTCTCACTACAGACTCATTTTGGCTAGGATCGATTTGAAATCTATCGCGGTTTCAGAGAAATCATACTTCAGGGTTCGTAGTTCTGTTAGAATGTTGAAAGACTACAACTAATTAAAATCTATCCACTCAACAAAAATTATTTCACACTACAGACTCATTTTGGTTAGGATCGATTTGAAATCTATCGCGGTTTCAGAGAAATCATACTTCAGGGTTCGTAGTTCTGATTGAATGTTGAACGACTACCCCAAACTAAAATCTATCCACTCACCAAAAATTATTTCACACTACAGACTCATTTTGGCTAGGATCGATTTGAAATCTATCGCGGTTTCAGAGAAATCATACTTCATGGTTCGTAGTTCTGTTAGAATGTTCAAAGACTACAACTAACTAAAATCTATCCACTCAACAAAAATTATTTCACACCACAGACTCATTTTGGTCAGGATCGATTTGAAATCTATAGCGGTTTCAGAGAAATCATACGTTATGGTTCGTAGTTCTGTTAGAATGTTCAAAGACTACAACTAACTAAAATCTATCCACTCAACAAAAATTATTTCACACTACAGACTCATTTTGGCTAGGATCGATTTGAAATCTATCGCGGTTTCAGAGAAATCATACTTCAGGGTTCGTAGTTCTGTTAGAATGTTGAAAGACTACAACTAATTAAAATCTATCCACTCAACAAAAATTATTTCACACTACAGACTCATTTTGGCTAGGATCGATTTGAAATCTATCGCGGTTTCAGAGAAATCATACTTCAGGGTTCGTAGTTCTGATTGAATGTTGAACGACTACCCCAAACTAAAATCTATCCACTCTCCAAAAATTATTTAACACTACAGACTCATTTTGGTCCGGATCCATTTGAAATCTATCATTGTTTCAGAGAAATCATACTTCATGGTTCGTAGTTCTGTTAGAATGTTCAAAGACTACAACTAACTAAAATCTATCCACTCAACGAAAATTATTTCACACTACAGACTAATTTTGGCTAGGATCGATTTGAAATCTATCGCGGTTTCAGAGAAATCATACTTCAGGGTTCGTAGTTCTGTTAGAATGTTGAAAGACTACAACTAATTAAAATCTATCACTCAACAAAAATTATTTAACACTACAGACTCATTTTGGTTAGGATCGATTTGAAATCTATAGCGGTTTCAGAGAAATCATACTTCAGGGTTCGTAGTTCTGTTAGAATGTTCAAAGACTACAACTAATTAAAATCTATCACTCAACAAAAATTATTTAACACTACAGACTCATTTTGGTTAGGATCGATTTGAAATCTATAGCGGTTTCAGAGAAATCATACTTCAGGGTTCGTAGGTCTGATTGAATGTTGAACGACTACCCCAAACTAAAATCTATCCACTCTCCAAAAATTATTTAACACTACAGACTCATTTTGGTCCGGATCCATTTGAAATCTATCATTGTTTCAGAGAAATCATACTTCATGGTTCGTAGTTCTGTTAGAATGTTCAAAGACTACAACTAACTAGAATCTATCCACTCAACAAAAATTATTTCACACCACAGACTCATTTTGGTCAGGATCGATTTGAAATCTATAGCGGTTTCAGAGAAATCATACGTTATGGTTCGCAGTTCTGACAGAATGTTGACAGACTACCCCAAACTTAAATCTATGCACTCAAGCAAAAATTATTTCTCACTACAGACTCATTTTGGCTAAGATCGATTTGAAATCTATCGCGGTTTCAGAGAAATCATACTTCAGGGTTCGTAGTTCTGTTAGAATGTTGAAAGACTACAACTAATTAAAATCTATTAACTCAACAAAAATTATTTCACACTACAGACTCATTTTGGCTAGGATCGATTTGAAATCTATCGCGGTTTCAGAGAAATCATACTTCAGGGTTCGTAGTTCTGATTGAATGTTGAACGACTACCCCAAACTAAAATCTATCCACTCTCCAAAAATTATTTAACACTACAGACTCATTTTGGTCCGGATCCATTTGAAATCTATCATTGTTTCAGAGAAATCATACTTCATGGTTCGTAGTTCTGTTAGAATGTTCAAAGACTACAACTAACTAAAATCTATCCACTCAACGAAAATTATTTCACACTACAGACTAATTTTGGCTAGGATCGATTTGGAATCTATCGCGGTTTCAGAGAAATCATACTTCAGGGTTCGTAGTTCTGTTAGAATGTTGAAAGACTACAACTAATTAAAATCTATCACTCAACAAAAATTATTTAACACTACAGACTCATTTTGGTTAGGATCGATTTGAAATCTATAGCGGTTTCAGAGAAATCATACTTCAGGGTTCGTAGTTCTGTTAGAATGTTCAAAGACTACAACTAATTAAAATCTATCACTCAACAAAAATTATTTAACACTACAGACTCATTTTGGTTAGGATCGATTTGAAATCTATAGCGGTTTCAGAGAAATCATACTTCAGGGTTCGTAGGTCTGATTGAATGTTGAACGACTACCCCAAACTAAAATCTATCCACTCTCCAAAAATTATTTAACACTACAGACTCATTTTGGTCCGGATCCATTTGAAATCTATCATTGTTTCAGAGAAATCATACTTCATGGTTCGTAGTTCTGTTAGAATGTTCAAAGACTACAACTAACTAAAATCTATCCACTCAACGAAAATTATTTCACACTACAGACTAATTTTGGCTAGGATCGATTTGAAATCTATCGCGGTTTCAGAGAAATCATACTTCAGGGTTCGTAGTTCTGTTAGAATGTTGAAAGACTACAACTAATTAAAATCTATCACTCAACAAAAATTATTTAACACTACAGACTCATTTTGGTTAGGATCGATTTGAAATCTATAGCGGTTTCAGAGAAATCATACTTCAGGGTTCGTAGTTCTGTTAGAATGTTGAAAGACTACAACTAATTAAAATCTATCACTCAACAAAAATTATTTAACACTACAGACTCATTTTGGTTAGGATCGATTTGAAATCTATAGCGGTTTCAGAGAAATCATACTTCAGGGTTCGTAGGTCTGATTGAATGTTGAACGACTACCCCAAACTAAAATCTATCCACTCTCCAAAAATTATTTAACACTACAGACTCATTTTGGTCCGGATCCATTTGAAATCTATCATTGTTTCAGAGAAATCATACTTCATGGTTCGTAGTTCTGTTAGAATGTTCAAAGACTACAACTAACTAAAATCTATCCACTCAACGAAAATTATTTCACACTACAGACTAATTTTGGCTAGGATCGATTTGAAATCTATCGCGGTTTCAGAGAAATCATACTTCAGGGTTCGTAGTTCTGTTAGAATGTTGAAAGACTACAACTAATTAAAATCTATCACTCAACAAAAATTATTTAACACTACAGACTCATTTTGGTTAGGATCGACTTGAAATCTATAGCGGTTTCAGAGAAATCATACTTCATGGTTCGTAGTTCTGTTAGAATGTTCAAAGACTACAACTAATTAAAATCTATCACTCAACAAAAATTATTTAACACTACAGACTCATTTTGGTTAGGATCGATTTGAAATCTATAGCGGTTTCAGAGAAATCATACTTCAGGGTTCGTAGGTCTGATTGAATGTTGAACGACTACCCCAAACTAAAATCTATCCACTCTCCAAAAATTATTTAACACTACAGACTCATTTTTATCCGGATCCATTTGAAATCTATCATTGTTTCAGAGAAATCATACTTCATGGTTCGTAGTTCTGTTAGAATGTTCAAAGACTACAACTAACTAGAATCTATCCACTCAACAAAAATTATTTCACACCACAGACTCATTTTGGTCAGGATCGATTTGAAATCTATAGCGGTTTCAGAGAAATCATACGTTATGGTTCGCAGTTCTGACAGAATGTTGACAGCCTACCCCAAACTTAAATCTATGCACTCAAGCAAAAATTATTTCTCACTACAGACTCATTTTGGCTAGGATCGATTTGAAATCTATCGCGGTTTCAGAGAAATCATACTTCAGGGTTCGTAGTTCTGTTAGAATGTTGAAAGACTACAACTAATTAAAATCTATTAACTCAACAAAAATTATTTCACACTACAGACTCATTTTGGTTAGGATCGATTTGAAATCTATAGCGGTTTCAGAGAAATCATACTTCAGGGTTCGTAGTTCTGATTGAATGTTGAACGACTACCCCAAACTAAAATCTATCCACTCTCCAAAAATTATTTAACACTACAGACTCATTTTCATCCGGATCCATTTGAAATCTATCATTGTTTCAGAGAAATCATACTTCATGGTTCGTAGTTCTGTTAGAATGTTCAAAGACTACAACTAACTAAAATCTATCCACTCAACAAAAATTATTTCACACTACAGACTCATTTTGGCTAGGATCGATTTGAAATCTATCGCGGTTTCAGAGAAATCATACTTCATGGTTCCCAGTTCTGACAGAATGTTGAAAGACTACAACTAACTAAAATCTATCCACTCAACAAAAATTATTTCACACCACAGACTCATTTTGGTCAGGATCGATTTAAAATCTATAGCGGTTTCAGAGAAATCATACTTTAGGGTTCGTAGGTCTGATTGAATGTTGAACGACTACCCCAAACTAAAATCTATCCACTCTCCAAAAATTATTTAACACTACAGACTCATTTTGGTCCGGATCCATTTGAAATCTATCATTGTTTCAGAGAAATCATACTTCATGGTTCGTAGTTCTGTTAGAATGTTCAAAGACTACAACTAATTAAAATCTATCACTCAACAAAAATTATTTAACACTACAGACTCATTTTGGTTAGGATCGATTTGAAATCTATCGCGGTTTCAGAGAAATCATACTTCATGGTTCGCAGTTCTGACAGAATGTTGAAAGACTACAACTAACTAAAATCTATCCACTCAACAAAAATTATTTCACACCACAGACTCATTTTGGTTAGGATCGATTTGAAATCTATAGCGGTTTCAGAGAAATCATACTTCAGGGTTCGTAGGTCTGATTGAATGTTGAACGAATATCCCAAACTAAAATCTATCCACTCTCCAAAAATTATTTAACACTACAGACTCATTTTGGTCCGGATCCATTTGAAATCTATCATTGTTTCAGAGAAATCATACTTCATGGTTCGTAGTTCTGTTAGAATGTTCAAAGACTACAACTAATTAAAATCTATCACTCAACAAAAATTATTTAACACTACAGACTCATTTTGGTTAGGATCGATTTGAAATCTATCGCGGTTTCAGAGAAATCATACTTCAGGGTTCGTAGTTCTGTTAGAATGTTGAAAGACTACAACTAACTAAAATCTATCCACTCAACAAAAATTATTTCACACCACAGACTCATTTTGGTTAGGATCGATTTGAAATCTATAGCGGTTTCAGAGAAATCATACTTCAGGGTTCGTAGGTCTGATTGAATGTTGAACGAATACCCCAAACTAAAATCTATCCACTCTCCAAAAATTATTTAACACTACAGACTCATTTTGGTCCGGATCCATTTGAAATCTATCATTGTTTCAGAGAAATCATACTTCATGGTTCGTAGTTCTGTTAGAATGTTCAAAGACTACAACTAATTAAAATCTATCACTCAACAAAAATTATTTAACACTACAGACTCATTTTGGTTAGGATCGATTTGAAATCTATAGCGGTTTCAGAGAAATCATACTTCAGGGTTCGTAGGTCTGATTGAATGTTGAACGACTACCCCAAACTAAAATCTATCCACTCTCCAAAAATTATTTAACACTACAGACTCATTTTGGTCCGGATCCATTTGTAATCTATCATTGTTTCAGAGAAATCATACTTCATGGTTCGTAGTTCTGTTAGAATGTTCAAAGACTACAACTAACTAAAATCTATCCACTCAACAAAAATTATTTCACACTACAGACTCATTTTGGTTAGGATCGATTTGAAATGTATCGCGGTTTCAGAGAAATCATACTTCAACATTCGTAGCTCTGATTGAATGTTGAACGACTACCCCAAACTAAAATCTATCCACTCAACAAAAATTATTTCACACTACAGACTCATTTTGGTTAGGATCGATTTGAAATCTATAGCGGTTTCAGAGAAATCATACTTCAGGGTTCGTAGTTCTGATTGAATGTTGAACGACTACCCCAAACTAAAATCTATCCACTCACCAAAAATTATTTCACACTACAGACTCATTTTTGTTAGGATCGATTTGAAATCTATCGCGGTTTCAGAGAAATCATACTTCAGGGTTCGTAGTTCTGATTGAATGATGAACGACTACCCCAAACTAAAATCTATCCACTCTCCAAAAATTATTTAACACCACAGACTCATCTTGGTCAGAATCGATTTGAAATCTATCATGGTTTCAGAGAAATCATAATCCATGGTAAGTTGTTCTTGTAGAATGTTGAACGACTACCCCAACTAAAATCTATCCACTCAACAAAAATTATTGAACACTACAGACTCATTTTGGTCCGGATCCATTTGAAATCTATCATTGTTTCAGAGAAATCATACTTCATGGTACGTAGTTCTGTTAGAATGTTCAAAGACTACAACTAACTAAAATCTATCCACTCAACAAAAATTATTTCACACTACAGACTCATTTTGGTTAGGATCGATTTGAAATCTATCGCGGTTTCAGAGAAATCATACTTCAGGGTTCGTAGTTCTGATTGAATGTTGAACGACTACCCCAACTAAAATCTATCCACTCAACAAAAATTATTGAACACTACAGACTCATTTTGGTCCGGATCCATTTGAAATCTATCATTGTTTCAGAGAAATCATACTTCAGGGTTCGTAGTTCTGTTAGAATGTTGAAAGACTACAACTAATTAAAATCTATCCACTCAACAAAAATTATTTCACACTACAGACTCATTTTGGTTAGGATCGATTTGAAATCTATAGCGGTTTCAGAGAAATCATACTTCAGGGTTCGTAGCTCTGATTGAATGTTGAACGACTACCCCAAACTAAAATCTATCTACTCAACAAAAATTATTTCACACTACAGACTCATTTTGGTTAGGATCGATTTGAAATCTATCGCGGTTTCAGAGAAATCATACTTCAGGGTTCGTAGTTCTGATTGAATGTTGAACGACTACCCCAAACTAAAATCTATCCACTCTCCAAAAATTATTTAACACTACAGACTCATTTTGGTCCGGATCCATTTGAAATCTATCATTGTTTCAGAGAAATCATACTTCATGGTTCGTAGTTCTGTTAGAATGTTGAAAGACTACAACTAACTTAAATCTATCCACTCACCAAAAATTATTTCACACTACAGACTCATTTTTGTTAGGATCGATTTGAAATCTATCGCGGTTTCAGAGAAATCATACTTCAGGGTTCGTAGTTCTGATTGAATGTTGAACGATTACCCCAAACTAAAATCTATCCACTCTCCAAAAATTTTTGAACACTACAGACTCATTTTGGTCCGGATCCATTTGAAATCTATCATTGTTTCAGAGAAATCATACTTCAGGGTTCGTAGTTCTGATTGAATGTTGAACGACTACCCCAAACTAAAATCTATCCACTCTCCAAAAATTATTTAACACTACAGACTCATTTTGGTCCGGATCCATTTGAAATCTATCATTGTTTCAGAGAAATCATACTTCATGGTTCGTAGTTCTGTTAGAATGTTGAAAGACTACAACTAACTTAAATCTATCCACTCAACAAAAATTATTTCACACTACAGACTCATTTTGGCTAGGATCGATTTGAAATCTATCGCGGTTTCAGAGAAATCATTCTTCAGGGTTCGTAGTTCTGATTGAATGTTGAACGACTACCCCAACTAAAATCTATCCACTCAACAAAAATTATTTCAGAGAAATCATACTCCATGGTAAGTTGTTCTTGTAGAATGTTGACCGACTATCCCAAATAAAATCTATCCACTCAACAAAAATTATTTCACACCACAGACTCATCTTGGTCAGGATCGATTTGAAATCTATCATGGTTTCAGAGAAATCATAGTCCATGGTAAGTTGTTCTTGTAGAATCTTGAACGACTACCCCAACTAAAATCTATCCACTCAACAAAAATTATTTCAGAGAAATCATACTCCATGGTTCGTTGTTCTTGTAGAATGTTGAACGACTACCCCTAACTAAAATCTATCCACTCAACAAAAATTATTTCAGAGAAATCATACTCCATGGTAAGTTGTTCTTGTAGAATGTTGAACGACTATCCCAAATAAAATCTATCCACTCAACAAAAATTATTTCACACCACAGACTCATCTTGGTCAGGATCGATTTGAAATCTATTATGGTTTCAGAGAAATCATACTCCATGGTAAGTTGTTCTTGTAGAATGTTGAACGACTACCCCAACTAAAATCTATCCACTCAACAAAAATTATTTCACACCACAGACTCATCTTGGTCAGGATCGATTTGAAATCTATCATGGTTGCAGAGAAATCATACTCCATGGTTCGTTGTTCTTGTGGAATGTTGAACGACTACCCCAACTAAAATCTATCCACTCAACAAAAATTATTTCACACCACAGACTCATCTTGGTCAGGATCGATTTGAAATCTATCATGGTTGCAGAGAAATCATACTCCATGGTTCGTTGTTCTTGTAGAATGTTGAACGACTACCCCAACTAAAATCTATCCACTCAACAAAAATTATTTCACACCACAAACTCATCTTGGTCAGGATCGATTTGAAATCTATCATGGTTTCAGAGAAATCATAGTCCATGGTAAGTTGTTCTTGTAGAATCTTGAACGACTACCCCAACTAAAATCTATCCACTCAACAAAAATTATTTCAGAGAAATCATACTCCATGGTTCGTTGTTCTTGTAGAATGTTGAACGACTACCCCAACTAAAATCTATCCACTCAACAAAAATTATTTCACACCACAGACTCATCCTGGTCAGGATCGATTTGAAATCTATCATGGTTTCAGAGAAATCATAGTCCATGGTAAGTTGTTCTTGTAGAATGTTGAACGACTACCCCAACTAAAATCTATCCACTCAACAAAAATTATTTCAGAGAAATCATACTCCATGATTCGCTGTTCTTGTAGAATGTTGAACGACTACCCCAACTAAAATCTATACACTCAACAAAATTTATTTCACACGACAGACTCATCTTGGTCAGGATCGATTTGAAATCTATCATGGTTTCAGAGAAATCATACTCCATGGTTCGTTGTTCTTGTGGAATGTTGAACGACTACCCCAACTAAAATCTATCCACTCAACAAAAATTATTTCAGAGAAATCATACTCCATGGTTCGTTGTTCTTGTAGAATGTTGAACGACTACCCCAACTAAAATCTATCCACTCAACAAAAAATAATTCAGAGAAATCATACTCCATGGTTCGTTGTTCTTGTAGAATGTTGAACGACTACCCCAACTAAAATCTATCCACTCAACAAAAATTATTTCACACCACAAACTCATCTTGGTCAGGATCGATTTGAAATCTATCATGGTTTCAGAGAAATCATACTCCATGGTTCGTTGTTCTTGTAGAATGTTGAACGACTACCCCAACTAAAATCTATCCACTCAACAAAAATTATTTCACACCACAGACTCATCTTGGTCAGGATCGATTTGAAATCTATCATGGTTTCAGAGAAATCATACTCCATGGTAAGTTGTTCTTGTAGAATGTTGAACGACTACCCCAACTAAAATCTATCCACTCAACAAAAATTATTTCACACCACAGACTCATCTTGGTCAGGATCGATTTGAAATCTATCATGGTTTCAGAGAAATCATAGTCCATGGTAAGTTGTTCTTGTAGAATGTTGAACGACTACCCCAACTAAAATCTATCCACTCAACAAAAATTATTTCAGAGAAATCATACTCCATGGTTCGTTGTTCTTGTAGAATGTTGAACGACTACCCCAACTAAAATCTATCCACTCAACAAAAATTATTTCACACCACAGACTCATCTTGGTCAGGATCGATTTGAAATCTATCATGGTTTCAGAGAAATCATACTCCATGGTAAGTTGTTCTTGTAGAATGTTGAACGACTACCCCAACTAAAATCTATCCACTCAAGAAAAATTATTTCACACCACAGACTCATCTTGGTCAGGATCGATTTGAAATCTATCATGGTTTCAGAGAAATCATAGTCCATGGTTCGTTGTTCTTGTAGAATGTTGAACGACTACCCCAACTAAAATCTATCCACTCAACAAAAATTATTTCAGAGAAATCATACTCCATGGTTCGTTGTTCTTGTAGAATGTTGAACGACTACCCCAACTAAAATCTATCCACTCAACAAAAATTATTTCACACCACAGACTCATCTTGGTCAGGATCGATTTGAAATCTATCATGGTTTCAGAGAAATCATACTCCATGGTTCGTTGTTCTTGTAGAATGTTGAACGACTACCCCAACTAAAATCTATCCACTCAACAAAAATTATTTCACACCACAGACTCATCTTGGTCAGGATCGATTTGAAATCTATCATGGTTTCAGAGAAATCATACTCCATGGTAAGTTGTTCTTGAAGAATGTTGAACGACTACCCCAACTAAAATCTATCCACTCAACAAAAATTACTTCAGAGAAATCATACTCCATGGTAAGTTGTTCTTGTAGAATGTTGAACGACTACCCCAACTAAAATCTATCCACTCAACAAAAATTATTTCACACCACAGACTCATCTTGGTCAGGATCGATTTGAAATCTATCATGGTTTCAGAGAAATCATAGTCCATGGTAAGTTGTTCTTGTAGAATGTTGAACGACTACCCCAACTAAAATCTATCCACTCAACAAAAATTATTTCAGAGAAATCATACTCCATGGTTCGTTGTTCTTGTAGAATGTTGAACGACTACCCCAACTAAAATCTATCCACTCAACAAAAATTATTTCACACCACAGACTCATCTTGGTCAGGATCGATTTGAAATCTATCATGGTTTCAGAGAAATCATACTCCATGGTAAGTTGTTCTTGTAGAATGTTGAACGAATACCCCAACTAAAATCAATACACTCAAGAAAAATTATTTCACACCACAGACTCATCTTGGTCAGGATCGATTTGAAATCTATCATGGTTTCAGAGAAATCATAGTCCATGGTTCGTTGTTCTTGTAGAATGTTGAACGACTACCCCAACTAAAATCTATCCACTCAACAAAAATTATTTCAGAGAAATCATACTCCATGGTTCGTTGTTCTTGTAGAATGTTGAACGACTACCCCAACTAAAATCTATCCACTCAACAAAAATTATTTCCCACCACAGACTCATCTTGGTCAGGATCGATTTGAAATCTATCATGGTTTCAGAGAAATCATACTCCATGGTAAGTTGTTCTTGTAGAATGTTGAACGACTATCCCAACTAAAATCTATCCACTCAACAAAAATTATTTCACACCACAGACTCATCTTGGTCAGGATCGATTTGAAATCTATCATGGTTTCAGAGAAATCATACTCCATGGTAAGTTGTTCTTGTAGAATGTTGAACGACTACCCCAACTAAAATCTATCCACTCAACAAAAATTATTTCACACCACAGACTCATCATGGTCAGGATCGATTTGAAATCTATCATGGTTGCAGAGAAATCATACTCCATGGTTCGTTGTTCTTGTAGAATGTTGAACGACTACCCCAACTAAAATCTATCCACTCAACAAAAATTATTTCAGAGAAATCATACTCCATGGTTCGTTGTTCTTGTAGAATGTTGAACGACTACCCCTAACTAAAATCTATCCACTCAACAAAAATTATTTCAGAGAAATCATACTCCATGGTAAGTTGTTCTTGTAGAATGTTGAACGACTATCTCAAATAAAATCTATCCACTCAACAAAAATTATTTCAGAGAAATCATACTCCATGGTAAGTTGTTCTTGTAGAATGTTGAACGACTATCCCAACTAAAATCTATCCACTCAACAAAAATTATTTCAGAGAAATCATACTCCATGGTTCGTTGTTCTTGTAGAATGTTGAACGACTACCCCTAACTAAAATCTATCCACTCAACAAAAATTATTTCAGAGAAATCATACTCCATGGTTCGTTGTTCTTGTAGAATGTTGAACGACTACCCCTAACTAAAATCTATCCACTCAACAAAAATTATTTCAGAGAAATCATACTCCATGGTAAGTTGTTCTTGTAGAATGTTGAACGACTACCCCAACTAAAATCTATCCACTCAACAAAAATTATTTCAGAGAAATCATACTCCATGGTTCGTTGTTCTTGTAGAATGTTGAACGACTACCCCAACTAAAATCTATCCACTCAACAAAAATTATTTCAGAGAAATCATACTCCATGGTTCGTTGTTCTTGTAGAATGTTGAACGACTACCCCTAACTAAAATCTATAAACTCAACAAAAATTATTTCAGAGAAATCATACTCCCTGGTAAGTTGTTCTTGTAGAATGTTGAACGACTACCCCAACTAAAATCTATCCACTCAACAAAAATTATTTCAGAGAAATCATACTCCATGGTTCGTTGTTCTTGTAGAATGTTGAACGACTACCCCAACTAAAATCTATCCACTCAACAAAAATTATTTCCCACCACAGACTCATCTTGGTCAGGATCGATTTGAAATCTATCATGGTTTCAGAGAAATCATACTCCATGGTAAGTTGTTCTTGTAGAATGTTGAACGACTATCCCAACTAAAATCTATCCACTCAACAAAAATTATTTCACACCACAGACTCATCTTGGTCAGGATCGATTTGAAATCTATCATGGTTTCAGAGAAATCATACTCCATGGTAAGTTGTTCTTGTAGAATGTTGAACGACTACCCCAACTAAAATCTATCCACTCAACAAAAATTATTTCACACCACAGACTCATCATGGTCAGGATCGATTTGAAATCTATCATGGTTGCAGAGAAATCATACTCCATGGTTCGTTGTTCTTGTAGAATGTTGAACGACTACCCCAACTAAAATCTATCCACTCAACAAAAATTATTTCAGAGAAATCATACTCCATGGTTCGTTGTTCTTGTAGAATGTTGAACGACTACCCCTAACTAAAATCTATCCACTCAACAAAAATTATTTCAGAGAAATCATACTCCATGGTAAGTTGTTCTTGTAGAATGTTGAACGACTATCTCAAATAAAATCTATCCACTCAACAAAAATTATTTCAGAGAAATCATACTCCATGGTAAGTTGTTCTTGTAGAATGTTGAACGACTATCCCAACTAAAATCTATCCACTCAACAAAAATTATTTCAGAGAAATCATACTCCATGGTTCGTTGTTCTTGTAGAATGTTGAACGACTACCCCTAACTAAAATCTATCCACTCAACAAAAATTATTTCAGAGAAATCATACTCCATGGTTCGTTGTTCTTGTAGAATGTTGAACGACTACCCCTAACTAAAATCTATCCACTCAACAAAAATTATTTCAGAGAAATCATACTCCATGGTAAGTTGTTCTTGTAGAATGTTGAACGACTACCCCAACTAAAATCTATCCACTCAACAAAAATTATTTCAGAGAAATCATACTCCATGGTTCGTTGTTCTTGTAGAATGTTGAACGACTACCCCAACTAAAATCTATCCACTCAACAAAAATTATTTCAGAGAAATCATACTCCATGGTTCGTTGTTCTTGTAGAATGTTGAACGACTACCCCTAACTAAAATCTATAAACTCAACAAAAATTATTTCAGAGAAATCATACTCCCTGGTAAGTTGTTCTTGTAGAATGTTGAACGACTATCCCAACTAAAATCTATCCACTCAACAAAAATTATTTCACAACACAGATTCATCTTGGTCAGGATCGATTTGAAATCTATCATAGTTTCAGAGAAATCATACTCCATGGTAAGTTGTTCTTGTAGAATGTTGAACGACTACCCCAACTAAAATCTATCCACTCAACAAAAATTATTTCAGAGAAATCATACTCCATGGTTCGTTGTTCTTGAAGAATGTTGAACGACTACCCCAACTAAAATCTATCCACTCAACAAAAATTATTGCACACCACAGACTCATCTTGGTCAGGATCGATTTGAAATCTATCATGGTTTCAGAGAAATCATACTCCATGGTAAGTTGTTCTTGTAGAATGTTGAACGACTACCCCTAACTAAAATCTATCCACTCAACAAAAATTATTTCAGAGAAATCATACTCCATGGTTCGTTGTTCTTGTAGAATGTTGAACGACTATCCCAACTAAAATCTATCCACTCATCAAAAATTATTTCACACCACAGACTCATCTTGGTCAGGATCGATTTGAAATCTATCATGGTTTCAGAGAAATCATACTCCATGTTAAGTTGTTCTTGTAGAATGTTGAACGACTACCCCAACTAAAATCTATCCACTCAACAAAAATTATTTCACACCACAGACTCATCTTGGTCAGGATCGATTTGAAATCTATCATGGTTGCAGAGAAATCATACTCCATGGTTCGTTGTTCTTGTAGAATATTGAACGACTACCCCAACTAAAATCTATCCACTCAACAAAAATTATTTCACACCACAGACTCATCTTGGTCAGGATCGATTTGAAATCTATCATGGTTTCAGAGAAATCATACTCCATGGCTCGTTGTTCTTGTAGAATGTTGAACGACTACCCCAACTAAAATCTATCCACTCAACAAAAATTATTTCAGAGAAATCATACTCCATGGTTCGTTGTTCTTGTAGAATGTTGAACGACTACCCCTAACTAAAATCTATCCACTCAACAAAAATTGTTTCAGAGAAATCATACTCCATGGTAAGTTGTTCTTGTAGAATGTTGAACGACTATCCCAACTAAAATCTATCCACTCAACAAAAATTATTTCACACCACAGACTCATCTTGGTCAGGATCGATTTGAAATCTATCATGGTTTCAGAGAAATCATACTCCATGGTTCGTTGTTCTTGTAGAATGTTGAACGACTACCCCAACTAAAATCTATCCACTCAACAAAAATTATTTCACACCACAGACTCATCTCGGTCAGGATCGATTTGAAATCTATCATGGTTTCAGAGAAATCATACTCCATGGTAAGTTGTTCTTGTAGAATGTTGAACGACTACCCCAACTAAAATCTATCCACTCAACAAAAATTATTTCAGAGAAATCATACTCCATGGTTCGTTGTTCTTGTAGAATGTTGAACGACTACCCCTAACTAAAATCTATCCACTCAACAAAAATTATTTCAGAGAAATCATACTCCATGGTAAGTTGTTCTTGTAGAATGTTGAACGACTATCCCAACTAAAATCTATCCACTCAACAAAAATTATTTCACACCACAGACTCATCTTGGTCAGGATCGATTTGAAATCTATCATGGTTTCAGAGAAATCATACTCCATGGTAAGTTGTTCTTGTAGAATGTTGAACGACTACCCCAACTAAAATCTATCCACTCAACAAAAATTATTTGACACGACAGACTCATATTGGTCAGGATCGATTTGAAATCTATCATGGTTGCAGAGAAATCATACTCCATGGTTCGTTGTTCTTGTAGAATGTTGAACGACTACCCCAACTAAAATCTATCCACTCAACAAAAATTATTTCACACCACAGACTCATCTTGGTCAGGATCGATTTGAAATCTATCATGGTTTCCGAGAAATCATACTCCATGGTAAGTTGTTCTTGTAGAATGTTGAACGACTACCCCAACTAAAATCTATCCACTCAACAAAAATTATGTAACACCGCAGACTCATCTTAGTCAGGATCGATTTGAAATCTATCATGGTTTCAGAGAAATCATACTCCATGGTTCGTTGTTCTTGTAGAATGTTGAACGACTACCCCAACTAAAATCTATCCACTCAACAAAAATTATTTCAGAGAAATCATACTCCATGGTTCGTTGTTCTTGTAGAATGTTGAACGACTACCCCTAACTAAAATCTATCCACTCAACAAAAATTATTTCAGAGAAATCATACTCCATGGTAAGTTGTTCTTGTAGAATGTTGAACGACTATCCCAACTAAAATCTATCCACTCAACAAAAATTATTTCACACCACAGACTCATCTTGGTCAGGATCGATTTGAAATCTATCATGTTTTCAGAGAAATCATACTCCATGGTAAGTTGTTCTTGTAGAATGTTGAACGACTACCCCAACTAAAATCTATCCACTCAACAAAAATTATTTCAGAGAAATCATACTCCACGGTAAGTTGTTCTTGTAGAATGTTGAACGACTACCCCAACTAAAATCTATCCACTCAACAAAAATTATTTCACACCACAGACTCATCTTGGTCAGGATCGATTCGAAATCTATCATGGTTTCAGAGAAATCATACTCCATGGTTCGTTGTTCTTGTAGAATGTTGAACGACTACCCCAACTAAAATCTATCCACTCAACAAAAATTATTTCAGAGAAATCATACTCCATGGTAAGTTGTTCTTGTAGAATGTTCAACGACTACCCCAACTAAAATCTATCCACTCAACAAAAATTATTTCACACCACAGACTCATCTTGGTCAGGATCGATTCGAAATCTATCATGGTTTCAGAGAAATCATACTCCATGGTTCGTTGTTCTTGTAGAATGT
This sequence comes from Xylota sylvarum, assembly GCA_905220385.1. Lineage (NCBI taxonomy): Eukaryota > Metazoa > Arthropoda > Insecta > Diptera > Syrphidae > Xylota > Xylota sylvarum. The sequence continues at coordinate 1,065,478 of CAJMZQ010000065.1, forward strand.
TGAACGACTACCCCAACTAAAATCTATCCACTCAACAAAAATTATTTCAGAGAAATCATACTCCATGGTAAGTTGTTCTTGTAGAATGTTGAACGACTACCCCAACTAAAATCTATCCACTCAACAAAAATTATTTCACACCACAGACTCATCTTGGTCAGGATCGATTTGAAATCTATCATGGTTTCAGAGAAATCATACTCCATGGTAAGTTTTTCTTGTAGAATGTTGAACGACTACCCCAACTAAAATCTATTCACTCACCAAAAATTATTTCAGAGAAATCATACTCCATGGTAAGTTGTTCTTGTAGAATGTTGAACGACTACCCCAACTAAAATCTATCCACTCAACAAAAATTATTTCACACCACAGACTCATCTTGGTCAGGATCGATTTGAAATCTATCATGGTTTCAGAGAAATCATACTCCATGGTAAGTTGTTCTTGTAGAATGTTGAACGACTACCCCAACTAAAATCTATCCACTCAACAAAAATTATTTCACACCACAGACTCATCTTGGTCAGGATCGATTTGAAATCTATCATGGTTTCAGAGAAATCACACTCCATGGTTCGTTGTTCTTGTAGAATGTTGAACGACTATCCCAACTAAAATCTATCCACTCAACAAAAATTATTTCAGAGAAATCATACTCCATGGTAAGTTGTTCTTGTAGAATGTTGAACGACTACCCCTAACTGGATTTTCGATTTAACCTTTCAATCGATCGGACGTGTTTCTGTTTTTCTCCTACTCTTCGCTAATTGAATTGCATTTCTTTTTTGTAAACTTGCAACTTTTTGCCCATTCTACCGTTCATTACCTTATTCGTTCGCGAGTTCATTATTTCGCCGAATTGCATTTCTGCCCCTTTTGCCGCCAGTTCCCCTTATTATTACATTCAACGTTTTCCGATCATTGCCAATTTGACCTAATTTACTCATAATGGAAAAGTTATGCGGGTATGCTCAGTGCGCAATTGACGTCACCAACTCTGACTGGATTTCATGCAAGGGTGTTTGTGGCAAGTCATTTCACCCTGGTTGTATCGGTCTCACGAAAAGAGGGATTGTTTACTTAAAGGAATACTCAAAAAACTTTATTTTCTACTGCGATGAGTGCAAAGTAATCTCCCTCTCGGACGTAATGCTCGCGATTAAGTGCCACAGTGATTCGGTTAAATCAATGCTTAATGATAATAAATTATTTTGCAAAAAAGTCCTGGATCATATGTCTAAATCCGTGGATATTATCAAATGTGTTGACGATTTAAGCTATACCGTTGAGTGCTCACGTGATCTTTGCAATTCCAAATTCATAAAACTAGATAAGGAAATTGCTAACCTGTCTGAACTAGTTTATAACATATCCCGGGACATGGTTAATAAGTGTGATTTTGATGGTATCCGATGTGATTTAAAATCTACCCTTGGAACTTTTATCAATTCCAATCCATTCAAAAAAGTCAATGAGGACATTAATTCCCTGAGGTCTGACCTTGATGTTCACTTTCAACACACTTCTAAGCAACCCTCGAATTCCTCTCAACATTCGGACTTACTTATTCCTGACCTGGTGGACAAAATAAATATTATCAGCAACGAACTTCTGGCAACCCGGCTTTCTATTGGCGATATCGGTGATGATATTAGAATAGCTACCAGCAAAATTGAGGACTTAACTGACTCAACATTTCTTCACCCCATATCCGCATACAACACATCAATCCACGAGGAAATTCTTGTAACTGCAGCCAACACCTCTCCACATACTCGCACACTTCCAACCCCACCAGTTGCTCCTATTCCTGCCTCATCTGCCGCGCCGATACTAATCAAACGCTTTGGTACCACATGGACTCTTCCAGAATGGAACAAGAGGCTCGAAAAGATTAACAAAGGCAACTCGACCGATAACGCTGACATTTCTACTTTCACTATTAAAGGTGTTCCGCCACTTGCCGATTCTTCTTGGGTGCGTAACTTCTTTCGAAAATACTTTTCGATCTCCATAACCAACTGCCAGAAGACTTCCTCATCAGACCCCAGCTTCAAAATTAACATTCCGACCAAATACGCATGGCTTTTTCCGAATGCGCCGAATGTTGATCTCAAAGTAGGCAAAGTGAAGATAAATAAATGGATCCCCAAAGAAGCCAATTCTAAATTTAATAAGTCAAAGCTTTATAATAAACCTAGCCCTAAGTCTTATGTTAATATAAAACCTAGCTCTAAGCATAACTCTAATACAATTCCTAACTCTAAGTCTAATTCTAGGTATAAGAACTCCTCTAAATCTATGCCCACCTCGGATCTTAACTGGAGCTTCAAATCAGGGGTTTTTCCTTTTTTCTCTCCACAGTTCATTAACTCAACTCCTCCTCCACATGCTCCGTTTCCTTATAAAAACACTCATTATCCTACAATCCCACATCAGAAACGTGTGTCCTTTAATATACCTGGTGTTTCCGGTTCTCCACAATATCGTGCTCAGACTTCCAATAACACTCCTCCCCTTGGCAAATACCCGAATTTCATTCACTCACATACTTTCAATCCTGCCTCAACTGAATCTTCGTTATCTTCCATTTCTACTCCCCCCCACCATCTCCGCTTACTAGTTCTTCAAATTCGGTTGCAGCGCCTGCCTCTTTTTTAGATCCATTGCTCCCACCTTCTGCCAGACTTACAAAACAGCTTACTGATTCTGGCGATGATGGTCGATATGTCCTTTCACGCTTGCGAGATCGCAAGATCTATGATAACGTACGCCTATATCTAGCCTACTTACATGATAAAGCCGACACCATCTGTATCGACGGGGTCACTAAAACCAACGTCATGGTCTCGCTTCACCAAGAAGGCCTCCCAACTGACCCTGCCGAACTGAAACAGATTTTCGTCCGCTACCATGAAAGTTTCGATATTCCGCCCAGTAACGTAGCTAATGATCTGACTACTTTTGCCTCCCATGTTGAATCGAAGCGCATTAACCATCTACAAAGAACTCGTGCTAACTATAAAAATTACTTTCGTTCCTAACCTTCCAACATGCACAACGCCACGCCTTACTGACGCGAACAAAAGCCCTGTTAAACACCTATCTATTTATTACCAGAATGTACGCGGTTTGCGCACCAAAACCTCTACCGTGTTCCTTAATTCTCAAAAGCTCCCGTACGATGTCTTCGCGCTTACTGAAACAAACCTCTCCCCTGTCTTTCACAGTAACGAGCTATTTACCTCTGATTTTAATATCTTTCGCAATGACGGCCTTGAGAAAGATGATGATTCTTCTGGTCGCGGAGTTCTCCTGGCTATACACACCCGTTACGACTCAGCACTCTATAAAAAGTCACATTCTGCTAATTTTGAATTTATTTGCGTTAAAATGACCATCCTTAATCAAATTCTGTACTTATTTTGCTGTTACATTCGTCCCTCCCAACCAATTCAAGGTTACCAACTTGCTATAGATGCTATAGACTCTCTCCTTGATGTTATTGATCCCAGTGATGATGTCATAATCTTAGGGGATTTTAACCTTCCCCATCTGAAATGGGTTCAGTCTGAGGATGAGTCTTATTTTGTCACTTCAAATGCAACCTCAGCCAAAGAAGTGCTCTTCACAGATTGTCTCTCCAACTCTGGCCTCCATCAAGTCAGTGGTATTACTAATTGCCTCGGCAGACAACTTGACCTTATATTCGCATCTGAAGCTAATAATTGTATTGTTACAGTAAGTAATCATCTTCTTTCTACCCTTGACCGCTACCATCCACCCCTCTTTCTTTCTTTTTCCTACGGTAACTTTAATTCTAATATTCACTCTCAGTCCTCATACAGCTTTAACTACCGGAAAGCTGACTTCGCCAAACTTAACTACCTGCTCAGTATCGCTAATTTGAACCCCGCACACGTTGCTGTGGATACTGCTGTCGCATCTTTCTATTCCATAATATTCGATTGCCTTCTGCAAACTGTCCCTTATTCCCTTCAAAAAAATTGTTCTTCATCCCCACCTTGGTATAATAAACATTTACGCTCACTCCGTAACAAAAGAAACAAGCTCTGGAGAGCATACATGAAATCTCGTTCTGGCTATGACTACTCCGTTTATCAGCATACACATACACATTTCGCTGAACTCTGCGAAGCTCTTTACCAAGATTACCTCAACCGCATGCAGTCCAGTTTAATTACCGACCCTAAGCGTTTTTATCATTTCATAAATGCCAAACGTAAATCCGATAGTTACCCATCTACCCTTAAACTCGCCAATACCACATCGACAGACCCTAAAATTATTGCAAACCTATTCGCCCACTTTTTTAGCCAGTCGTTTACTGCTGGTATCCTTAAACCTGACTATGATTACTTTTCTTATATGGATAAATGCGCTCAAACGTCATTTATGTCGGTTAACATCACCGCTCAAATTGTGACAGAGAAGATTATCAAACTTAAGGATGACTACTCAGCCGGCCCTGATGGGTTGCCCGCAATTGTTTTAAAACGATGCGTTTCACATTTATCTCAACCCCTAACTTCACTTTTTCTCATGTCGATTTCCCAAGGTTCTTTTCCTCTACTTTGGAAGCACTCATATATCATCCCCATTCACAAGAAAGGTCCAAAAAATGAAATACCCAACTATCGTCCCATTGCCAAACTATCGTGTATACCTAAACTCTTCGAAAGCATAGTGTACGACTCAATGTTTTTTCACTCTAAATCCTTAGTTTCTGTTAACCAACACGGATTCCTCAAAGGCAGATCTACAACCACCAACCTAACAGAATTTATTTCTCAGGCACTATGTGCATTTGAAGAAGGTTGCGAAATTGATGTAATCGCTACTGATTTCAGTAAGGCCTTTGATAAGATATCGCACCAAATTATTATCCTTAAGTTAAAAGCTCTTGGTTTTCAACCTGGTTTTATTAAATGGATCAAATCTTACTTGGAAGGTCGTCAGTACGGGGTAATATTTAGATCTTCTGTCTCTGACCCCATTTTTGCCACATCTGGGGTTCCACAAGGCAGTCACCTTGGTCCTTTAATTTTCGTTCTAACCACCAACGATGTCAACTGCATTATCAAAAACTCCTATCTCTCCGTCTATGCCGATGACATGAAAATCTTTAGATACATATCGTCTCCCACAGATTCTCGCCCGCTTCAAGATGACCTAAATAGATTCTCAATCTGGTGTCAGAAGAATTATCTCGAACTTAATGTTAGCAAGTGTCAATCCATAACCTACTCCCGTAAACGCCTTCCTCCGCCCCTTAGGATCTACTTACTCTGCGACGAGATTGTTCCATCAGTCTCATCTCTGCGTGATTTAGGTGTCATCTGTGATAGGGAACTCAACTTCCGTTCCCATATTGACAACATAATAAGCAGAGCCAACTCTGCTCTTGGCTTTGTAAAACGTTGGTCCAAAGAATTTTCAGACCCCTATGTCACTAAATCACTTTATGTAACCTTCGTCAGACCTATCCTCGAATATGCTAGCCCAGTTTGGTCGCCTCACTACGATGCCCACACCCGACGTATTGAAGCCGTCCAGCGCAGATTTATTCGTTTCGCCCTACGCGGACTTCCTTGGGTTGATAGATACAATTTACCTCCCTACTCTGATCGTTTAAAATTGATCAATCTACAGTCTCTCAAAAATCGTCGCGAAATTGCCGATGTACTCTTCCTTCATCAGCTAATTACTGGGCACATCGATTGCCCCAAGCTCCTCGAACTGATCTCATTTAACACAAATCCCCGTAACCTAAGATCCATTCCCCTCTTCCGTGTCACTTCTCATCGTACCAATTATGGTTATAATGCACCAATATCCAGAATGTTGCGCCTAGCCAACAATAGAGGAAACACCTTTGACTTCCACTCCACTAGAAGCACCCTCCGTAACAATCTAAAGCATCGCACCAATTCCGCCTAAACATGTCTATCGCTCTTTTCCTCTCCTCTTCTCTCCTTAGTTATAAGGCTCTAGTTTGTAAGTTTAGTTTGTTTAAGTTTTTTTGGGCTTGTACTAAGCTTAATAAAGTGCCCCTCTGGGGGCGTCAAATCAAATCAAATTAAAATCTATCCACTCAACAAAAATTATTTCAGAGAAATCATACTCCATGGTAAGTTGTTCTTGTAGAATGTTCAACGACTACCCCAACTAAAATCTATCCACTCAACAAAAATTATTTCACACCACAGACTCATCTTGGTCAGGATCGATTTGAAATCTATCATGGTTTCAGAGAAATCATACTCCATGGTTCGTTGTTCTTGTAGAATGTTGAACGACTACCCCAACTAAAATCTATCCACTCAACAAAAATTATTTCACACCACAGACTCATCTTGGTCATAATCGATTTGAAATCTATCATGGTTTCAGAGAAATCAAAGTCCATGGTTCGTTGTTCTTGTAGAATGTTGAACGACTGCCCCAACTAAAATCTATCCACTCAACAAAAATTATTTCACACCACAGACTCGTCTTGGTCAGGATCGATTTGAAATCTATCATGGTTTCAGAGAAATCATACTCCATGGTAAGTTGTTCTTGTAGAATGTTGAACGACTACCCCTAACTAAAATCTATCCACTCAACAAAAATTATTTCACACCACAGACTCATCTTGGTCAGGATCGATTTGAAATCTATCATGGTTTCAGAGAAATCATAGTCCATGGTAAGTTGTTCTTGTAGAATGTTGAACGACTACCCCAACTAAAATCTATCCACTCAACAAAAATTATTTCACACCACAGACTCATCTTGGTCAGGATCGATTTGAAATCTATCATGGTTTCAGAGAAATCATACTCCATGGTTCGTTGTTCTTGTAGAATGTTGAACGACTACCCCAACTAAAATCTATCCACTGAACAAAAATTATTTCACACCACAGACTCATCTTGGTCAGGATCGATTTGAAATCTATCATGGTTTCAGAGAAATCATACTCCATGGTTCGTTGTTCTTGTAGAATGTTGAACGACTACCCCAACTAAAATCTATCCACTCAACAAAAATTATTTCAGAGAAATCATAGTCCATGGTAAGTTGTTCTTGTAGAATGTTGAACGACTATCCCAACTAAAATCTATCCACTCAACAAAAATTATTTCACACCACAGACTCATCTTGGTCAGGATCGATTTGAAATCTATCATGGTTTCAGAGAAATCATAGTCCATGGTAAGTTGTTCTTGTAGAATGTTGAACGACTACCCCAACTAAAATCTATCCACTCAACAAAAATTATTTCACACCACAGACTCATCTTGGTCAGGATCGATTTGAAATCTATCATGGTTTCAGAGAAATCATACTCCATGGTTCGTTGTTCTTGTAGAATGTTGAAGGACTACCCCAACTAAAATCTATCCACTCAACAAAAATTATTTCACACCACAGACTCATCTTGGTCAGGATCGATTTGAAATCTACCATGGTTTCAGAGAAATCATACTCCATGGTAAGTTGTTCTTGTAGAATGTTGAACGACTACCCCAACTAAAATCTATCCACTCAACAAAAATTATTTCAGAGAAATCATACTCCATGGTTCGTTGTTCTTGTAGAATGTTGAACGACTACCCCTAACTAAAATCTACAACAAAAATTATTTCAGAGAAATCATACTCCATGGTTCGTTGTTCTTGTAGAATGTTGAACGACTACCCCAACTAAAATCTATCCACTCAACAACAATTATTACACCACAGACTCATCTTGGTCAGGATCGATTTGAAATCAATCATGGTTGCAGAGAAATCATACTCCATGGTAAGTTGTTCTTGTAGAATGTTGAACGACTATCCCAACTAAAATCTATCCACTCAACAAAAATTATTTCAGAGAAATCATACTCCATGGTTCGTTGTTCTTGTAGAATGTTGAACGACTATCCCAACTATAATCTATCCACTCAACAAAAATTATTTCAGAGAAATCATACTCCATGGTAAGTTGTTCTTGTAGAATGTTGAACGACTACCCCAACTAAAATCTATCCACTCAACAAAAATTATTTCACACCACAGACTCATCTTGGTCAGGATCGATTTGAAATCTATCATGGTTTCAGAGAAATCATAGTCCATGGTAAGATGTTCTTGTAGAATGTTGAACGACTATCCCAACTAAAGTCTATCCACTCAACAAAAATTATTTCAGAGAAATCATACTCCACGGTTCGTTGTTCTTGTAGAATGTTGAACGACTATCCCAACTAAAATCTATCCACTCAACAAAAATTATTTCAGAGAAATCATACTCCATGGTAAGTTGTTCTTGTAGAATGTTGAACGACTACCCCAACTAAAATCTATCCACTCAACAAAAATTATTTCACACCACAGACTCATCTTGGTCAGGATCGATTTGAAATCTATCATGGTTTCAGAGAAATCATATTCCATGGTAAGTTGTTCTTGTAGAATGTTGAAGGACTATCCCAACTAAAATCTATCCACTCAACAAAAATTATTTCAGAGAAATCATACTTCATGGTAAGTTGTTCTTGTAGAATGTTGAACGACTATCCCAACTACAATCTATCCACTCAACAAAAATTATTTCACACCACAGACTCATCTTGGTCAGGATCGATTTGAAATCTATCATGGTTTCAGCGAAATCATACTCCATGGTAAGTTGTTCTTGTAGAATGTTGAACGACTATCCCAACTAAAATCTATCCACTCAACAAAAATTATTTCAGAGAAATCATACTCCATGGTTCGTTGTTCTTGTAGAATGTTGAACGACTATCCCAACTATAATCTATCCACTCAACAAAAATTATTTCAGAGAAATCATACTCCATGGTAAGTTGTTCTTGTAGAATGTTGAACGACTACCCCAACTAAAATCTATCCACTCAACGAAAATTATTTCACACCACAGACTCATCTTGGTCAGGATCGATTTGAAATCTATCATGGTTTCAGAGAAATCATAGTCCATGGTAAGATGTTCTTGTAGAATGTTGAACGACTATCCCGACTAAAGTCTATCCACTCAACAAAAATTATTTCAGAGAAATCATACTCCACGGTTCGTTGTTCTTGTAGAATGTTGAACGACTATCCCAACTAAAATCTATCCACTCAACAAAAATTATTTCAGAGAAATCATACTCCATGGTAAGTTGTTCTTGTAGAATGTTGAACGACTACCCCAACTAAAATCTATCCACTCAACAAAAATTATTTCACACCACAGACTCATCTTGGTCAGGATCGATTTGAAATCTATCATGGTTTCAGAGAAATCATATTCCATGGTAAGTTGTTCTTGTAGAATGTTGAAGGACTATCCCAACTAAAATCTATCCACTCAACAAAAATTATTTCAGAGAAATCATACTTCATGGTAAGTTGTTCTTGTAGAATGTTGAACGACTATCCCAACTACAATCTATCCACTCAACAAAAATTATTTCACACCACAGACTCATCTTGGTCAGGATCGATTTGAAATCAATCATGGTTGCAGAGAAATCATACTCCATGGTAAGTTGTTCTTGTAGAATGTTGAACGACTATCCCAACTAAAATCTATCCACTCAACAAAAATTATTTCAGAGAAATCATACTCCATGGTTCGTTGTTCTTGTAGAATGTTGAACGACTATCCCAACTATAATCTATCCACTCAACAAAAATTATTTCAGAGAAATCATACTCCATGGTAAGTTGTTCTTGTAGAATGTTGAACGACTATCCCAACTAAAATCTATCCACTCAACAAAAATTATTTCACACCACAGACTCATCTTGGTCAGGATCGATTTGAAATCTATCATGGTTTCAGAGAAATCATATTCCATGGTAAGTTGTTCTTGTAGAATGTTGAAGGACTATCCCAACTAAAATCTATCCACTCAACAAAAATTATTTCAGAGAAATCATACTCCATGGTTCGTTGTTCTTGTAGAATGTTGAACGACTACCCCAACTAAAATCTATCCACTCAACAAAAATTATTTCACACCACAGACTCATCTTGGTCAGGATCGATTTGAAATCTATCATGGTTTCAGAGAAATCATAGTCCATGGTAAGATGTTCTTGTAGAATGTTGAACGACTATCCCGACTAAAGTCTATCCACTCAACAAAAATTATTTCAGAGAAATCATACTCCACGGTTCGTTGTTCTTGTAGAATGTTGAACGACTATCCCAACTAAAATCTATCCACTCAACAAAAATTATTTCAGAGAAATCATACTCCATGGTAAGTTGTTCTTGTAGAATGTTGAACGACTACCCCAACTAAAATCTATCCACTCAACAAAAATTATTTCACACCACAGACTCATCTTGGTCAGGATCGATTTGAAATCTATCATGGTTTCAGAGAAATCATATTCCATGGTAAGTTGTTCTTGTAGAATGTTGAAGGACTATCCCAACTAAAATCTATCCACTCAACAAAAATTATTTCAGAGAAATCATACTCCATGGTTCGTTGTTCTTGTAGAATGTTGAACGACTACCCCAACTAAAATCTATCCACTCAACAAAAATTATTTCACACCACAGACTCATCTTGGTCAGGATCGATTTGAAATCTATCATGGTTTCAGAGAAATCATACTCCATGGTAAGTTGTTCTTGTAGAATGTTGAACGACTATCCCAACTAAAATCTATCCACTCAACAAAAATTATTTCAGAGAAATCATACTCCATGGTAAGTTGTTCTTGTAGAATGTTGAACGACTACCCCAACTAAAATCTATCCACTCAACAAAACTTATTTCACACCACAGACTCATCTTGGTCAGGATCGATTTGAAATCTATCATGGTTTCAGAGAAATCATACTCCATGGTAAGTTGTTCTTGTAGAATGTTGAACGACTACCCCTAACTAAAATCTATCCACTCAAGAAAAATTATTTCACACCACAGACTCATCTTGGTCAGGATCGATTTGAAATCTATCATGGTTTCAGAGAAATCATAGTCCATGGTAAGTTGTTCTTGTAGAATGTTGAACGACTACCCCAACTAAAATCTATCCACTCAACAAAAATTATTTCACACCACAGACTCATCTTGGTCAGGATCGATTTGAAATCTATCATGGTTTCAGAGAAATCATACTCCATGGTAAGTTGTTCTTGTAGAATGTTGAACGACTACCCCTAACTAAAATCTATCCACTCAACAAAAATTATTTCACACCACAGACTCATCTTGGTCAGGATCGATTTGAAATCTATCATGGTTTCAGAGAAATCATAGTCCATGGTAAGTTGTTCTTGTAGAATGTTGAACGACTACCCCAACTAAAATCTATCCACTCAACAAAAATTATTTCACACCACAGACTCATCTTGGTCAGGATCGATTTGAAATCTATCATGGTTGCAGAGAAATCATACTCCATGGTTCGTTGTTCTTGTAGAATGTTGAACGACTACCCCAACTAAAATCTATCCACTCAACAAAAATTATTTCACACCACAGACTCATCTTGGTCAGGATCGATTTGAAATCTATCATGGTTTCAGAGAAATCATAGTCCTGGTAAGTTGTTCTTGTAGAATGTTGAACGACTACCCCTAACTAAAATCTATCCACTCAACAAAAATTATTTCACACCACAGACTCATCTTGGTCAGGATCGATTTGAAATCTATCATGGTTTCAGAGAAATCATAGTCCATTGTAAGTTGTTCTTGTAGAATGTTGAACGACTACCCCTAACTAAAATCTATCCACTCAACAAAAATTATTTCACACCACAGACTCATCTTGGTCAGGATCGATTTGAAATCTATCATGGTTTCAGAGAAATCATAGTCCTGGTAAGTTGTTCTTGTAGAATGTTGAACGACTACCCCTAACTAAAATCTATCCACTCAACAAAAATTATTTCACACCACAGACTCATCTTGGTCAGGATCGATTTGAAATCTATCATGGTTTCAGAGAAATCATACTCCATGGTTCGTTGTTCTTGTAGAATGTTGAACGACTATCCCAACTATAATCTATCCACTCAACAAAAATTATTTCAGAGAAATCATACTCCATGGTAAGTTGTTCTTGTAGAATGTTGAACGACTACCCCAACTAAAATCTATCCACTCAACAAAAATTATTTCACACCACAGACTCATCTTGGTCAGGATCGATTTGAAATCTATCATGGTTTCAGAGAAATCATAGTCCATGGTAAGATGTTCTTGTAGAATGTTGAACGACTATCCCGACTAAAGTCTATCCACTCAACAAAAATTATTTCAGAGAAATCATACTCCACGGTTCGTTGTTCTTGTAGAATGTTGAACGACTATCCCAACTAAAATCTATCCACTCAACAAAAATTATTTCAGAGAAATCATACTCCATGGTAAGTTGTTCTTGTAGAATGTTGAACGACTACCCCAACTAAAATCTATCCACTCAACAAAAATTATTTCACACCACAGACTCATCTTGGTCAGGATCGATTTGAAATCTATCATGGTTTCAGAGAAATCATATTCCATGGTAAGTTGTTCTTGTAGAATGTTGAAGGACTATCCCAACTAAAATCTATCCACTCAACAAAAATTATTTCAGAGAAATCATACTTCATGGTAAGTTGTTCTTGTAGAATGTTGAACGACTATCCCAACTACAATCTATCCACTCAACAAAAATTATTTCACACCACAGACTCATCTTGGTCAGGATCGATTTGAAATCAATCATGGTTGCAGAGAAATCATACTCCATGGTAAGTTGTTCTTGTAGAATGTTGAACGACTATCCCAACTAAAATCTATCCACTCAACAAAAATTATTTCAGAGAAATCATACTCCATGGTTCGTTGTTCTTGTAGAATGTTGAACGACTATCCCAACTATAATCTATCCACTCAACAAAAATTATTTCAGAGAAATCATACTCCATGGTAAGTTGTTCTTGTAGAATGTTGAACGACTATCCCAACTAAAATCTATCCACTCAACAAAAATTATTTCACACCACAGACTCATCTTGGTCAGGATCGATTTGAAATCTATCATGGTTTCAGAGAAATCATATTCCATGGTAAGTTGTTCTTGTAGAATGTTGAAGGACTATCCCAACTAAAATCTATCCACTCAACAAAAATTATTTCAGAGAAATCATACTCCATGGTTCGTTGTTCTTGTAGAATGTTGAACGACTACCCCAACTAAAATCTATCCACTCAACAAAAATTATTTCACACCACAGACTCATCTTGGTCAGGATCGATTTGAAATCTATCATGGTTTCAGAGAAATCATAGTCCATGGTAAGATGTTCTTGTAGAATGTTGAACGACTATCCCGACTAAAGTCTATCCACTCAACAAAAATTATTTCAGAGAAATCATACTCCACGGTTCGTTGTTCTTGTAGAATGTTGAACGACTATCCCAACTAAAATCTATCCACTCAACAAAAATTATTTCAGAGAAATCATACTCCATGGTAAGTTGTTCTTGTAGAATGTTGAACGACTACCCCAACTAAAATCTATCCACTCAACAAAAATTATTTCACACCACAGACTCATCTTGGTCAGGATCGATTTGAAATCTATCATGGTTTCAGAGAAATCATATTCCATGGTAAGTTGTTCTTGTAGAATGTTGAAGGACTATCCCAACTAAAATCTATCCACTCAACAAAAATTATTTCAGAGAAATCATACTCCATGGTTCGTTGTTCTTGTAGAATGTTGAACGACTACCCCAACTAAAATCTATCCACTCAACAAAAATTATTTCACACCACAGACTCATCTTGGTCAGGATCGATTTGAAATCTATCATGGTTTCAGAGAAATCATACTCCATGGTAAGTTGTTCTTGTAGAATGTTGAACGACTATCCCAACTAAAATCTATCCACTCAACAAAAATTATTTCAGAGAAATCATACTCCATGGTAAGTTGTTCTTGTAGAATGTTGAACGACTACCCCAACTAAAATCTATCCACTCAACAAAACTTATTTCACACCACAGACTCATCTTGGTCAGGATCGATTTGAAATCTATCATGGTTTCAGAGAAATCATACTCCATGGTAAGTTGTTCTTGTAGAATGTTGAACGACTACCCCTAACTAAAATCTATCCACTCAAGAAAAATTATTTCACACCACAGACTCATCTTGGTCAGGATCGATTTGAAATCTATCATGGTTTCAGAGAAATCATAGTCCATGGTAAGTTGTTCTTGTAGAATGTTGAACGACTACCCCAACTAAAATCTATCCACTCAACAAAAATTATTTCACACCACAGACTCATCTTGGTCAGGATCGATTTGAAATCTATCATGGTTTCAGAGAAATCATACTCCATGGTAAGTTGTTCTTGTAGAATGTTGAACGACTACCCCTAACTAAAATCTATCCACTCAACAAAAATTATTTCACACCACAGACTCATCTTGGTCAGGATCGATTTGAAATCTATCATGGTTTCAGAGAAATCATAGTCCATGGTAAGTTGTTCTTGTAGAATGTTGAACGACTACCCCAACTAAAATCTATCCACTCAACAAAAATTATTTCACACCACAGACTCATCTTGGTCAGGATCGATTTGAAATCTATCATGGTTGCAGAGAAATCATACTCCATGGTTCGTTGTTCTTGTAGAATGTTGAACGACTACCCCAACTAAAATCTATCCACTCAACAAAAATTATTTCACACCACAGACTCATCTTGGTCAGGATCGATTTGAAATCTATCATGGTTTCAGAGAAATCATAGTCCTGGTAAGTTGTTCTTGTAGAATGTTGAACGACTACCCCTAACTAAAATCTATCCACTCAACAAAAATTATTTCACACCACAGACTCATCTTGGTCAGGATCGATTTGAAATCTATCATGGTTTCAGAGAAATCATAGTCCATTGTAAGTTGTTCTTGTAGAATGTTGAACGACTACCCCTAACTAAAATCTATCCACTCAACAAAAATTATTTCACACCACAGACTCATCTTGGTCAGGATCGATTTGAAATCTATCATGGTTTCAGAGAAATCATAGTCCTGGTAAGTTGTTCTTGTAGAATGTTGAACGACTACCCCTAACTAAAATCTATCCACTCAACAAAAATTATTTCACACCACAGACTCATCTTGGTCAGGATCGATTTGAAATCTATCATGGTTTCAGAGAAATCATACTCCATGGTTCGTTGTTCTTGTAGAATGTTGAACGACTATCCCAACTATAATCTATCCACTCAACAAAAATTATTTCAGAGAAATCATACTCCATGGTAAGTTGTTCTTGTAGAATGTTGAACGACTACCCCAACTAAAATCTATCCACTCAACAAAAATTATTTCACACCACAGACTCATCTTGGTCAGGATCGATTTGAAATCTATCATGGTTTCAGAGAAATCATAGTCCATGGTAAGATGTTCTTGTAGAATGTTGAACGACTATCCCGACTAAAGTCTATCCACTCAACAAAAATTATTTCAGAGAAATCATACTCCACGGTTCGTTGTTCTTGTAGAATGTTGAACGACTATCCCAACTAAAATCTATCCACTCAACAAAAATTATTTCAGAGAAATCATACTCCATGGTAAGTTGTTCTTGTAGAATGTTGAACGACTACCCCAACTAAAATCTATCCACTCAACAAAAATTATTTCACACCACAGACTCATCTTGGTCAGGATCGATTTGAAATCTATCATGGTTTCAGAGAAATCATATTCCATGGTAAGTTGTTCTTGTAGAATGTTGAAGGACTATCCCAACTAAAATCTATCCACTCAACAAAAATTATTTCAGAGAAATCATACTTCATGGTAAGTTGTTCTTGTAGAATGTTGAACGACTATCCCAACTACAATCTATCCACTCAACAAAAATTATTTCACACCACAGACTCATCTTGGTCAGGATCGATTTGAAATCAATCATGGTTGCAGAGAAATCATACTCCATGGTAAGTTGTTCTTGTAGAATGTTGAACGACTATCCCAACTAAAATCTATCCACTCAACAAAAATTATTTCAGAGAAATCATACTCCATGGTTCGTTGTTCTTGTAGAATGTTGAACGACTATCCCAACTATAATCTATCCACTCAACAAAAATTATTTCAGAGAAATCATACTCCATGGTAAGTTGTTCTTGTAGAATGTTGAACGACTATCCCAACTAAAATCTATCCACTCAACAAAAATTATTTCACACCACAGACTCATCTTGGTCAGGATCGATTTGAAATCTATCATGGTTTCAGAGAAATCATATTCCATGGTAAGTTGTTCTTGTAGAATGTTGAAGGACTATCCCAACTAAAATCTATCCACTCAACAAAAATTATTTCAGAGAAATCATACTCCATGGTTCGTTGTTCTTGTAGAATGTTGAACGACTACCCCAACTAAAATCTATCCACTCAACAAAAATTATTTCACACCACAGACTCATCTTGGTCAGGATCGATTTGAAATCTATCATGGTTTCAGAGAAATCATAGTCCATGGTAAGATGTTCTTGTAGAATGTTGAACGACTATCCCGACTAAAGTCTATCCACTCAACAAAAATTATTTCAGAGAAATCATACTCCACGGTTCGTTGTTCTTGTAGAATGTTGAACGACTATCCCAACTAAAATCTATCCACTCAACAAAAATTATTTCAGAGAAATCATACTCCATGGTAAGTTGTTCTTGTAGAATGTTGAACGACTACCCCAACTAAAATCTATCCCCTCAACAAAAATTATTTCACACCACAGACTCATCTTGGTCAGGATCGATTTGAAATCTATCATGGTTTCAGAGAAATCATATTCCATGGTAAGTTGTTCTTGTAGAATGTTGAAGGACTATCCCAACTAAAATCTATCCACTCAACAAAAATTATTTCAGAGAAATAATACTCCATGGTTCGTTGTTCTTGTAGAATGTTGAACGACTACCTCAACTAAAATCTATCCACTCAACAAAAATTATTTCACACCACAGACTCATCTTGGTCAGGATCGATTTGAAATCTATCATGGTTTCAGAGAAATCATAGTATATGGTAAGTTGTTCTTGTAGAATGTTGAACGACTACCCCAACTAAAATCTATCCACTCAACAAAAATTATTTCACACCACAGACTCATCTTGGTCAGGATCGATTTGAAATCTATCATGGTTTCAGAGAAATCATACTCCATGGTAAGTTGTTCTTGTAGAATGTTGAACGACTACCCCAACTAAAATCTATCCCCTCAACAAAAATTATTTCACACCACAGACTCATCTTGGTCAGGATCGATTTGAAATCTATCATGGTTTCAGAGAAATCATATTCCATGGTAAGTTGTTCTTGTAGAATGTTGAAGGACTATCCCAACTAAAATCTATCCACTCAACAAAAATTATTTCAGAGAAATCATACTCCATGGTAAGTTGTTCTTGTAGAATGTTGAACGACTATCCCAACTAAAATCTATCCACTCAACAAAAATTATTTCACACCACAGACTCATCTTGGTCAGGATCGATTTGAAATCTATCATGGTTTCAGAGAAATCATATTCCATGGTAAGTTGTTCTTGTAGAATGTTGAAGGACTATCCCAACTAAAATCTATCCACTCAACAAAAATTATTTCAGAGAAATCATACTCCATGGTTCGTTGTTCTTGTAGAATGTTGAACGACTATCCCAACTATAATCTATCCACTCAACAAAAATTATTTCAGAGAAATCATACTCCATGGTAAGTTGTTCTTGTAGAATGTTGAACGACTATCCCAACTAAAATCTATCCACTCAACAAAAATTATTTCACACCACAGACTCATCTTGGTCAGGATCGATTTGAAATCTATCATGGTTTCAGAGAAATCATATTCCATGGTAAGTTGTTCTTGTAGAATGTTGAAGGACTATCCCAACTAAAATCTATCCACTCAACAAAAATTATTTCAGAGAAATCATACTCCATGGTTCGTTGTTCTTGTAGAATGTTGAACGACTACCCCAACTAAAATCTATCCACTCAACAAAAATTATTTCACACCACAGACTCATCTTGGTCAGGATCGATTTGAAATCTATCATGGTTTCAGAGAAATCATAGTCCATGGTAAGATGTTCTTGTAGAATGTTGAACGACTATCCCGACTAAAGTCTATCCACTCAACAAAAATTATTTCAGAGAAATCATACTCCACGGTTCGTTGTTCTTGTAGAATGTTGAACGACTATCCCAACTAAAATCTATCCACTCAACAAAAATTATTTCAGAGAAATCATACTCCATGGTAAGTTGTTCTTGTAGAATGTTGAACGACTACCCCAACTAAAATCTATCCTATCAACAAAAATTATTTCACACCACAGACTCATCTTGGTCAGGATCGATTTGAAATCTATCATGGTTTCAGAGAAATCATATTCCATGGTAAGTTGTTCTTGTAGAATGTTGAAGGACTATCCCAACTAAAATCTATCCACTCAACAAAAATTATTTCAGAGAAATAATACTCCATGGTTCGTTGTTCTTGTAGAATGTTGAACGACTACCTCAACTAAAATCTATCCACTCAACAAAAATTATTTCACACCACAGACTCATCTTGGTCAGGATCGATTTGAAATCTATCATGGTTTCAGAGAAATCATAGTATATGGTAAGTTGTTCTTGTAGAATGTTGAACGACTACCCCAACTAAAATCTATCCACTCAACAAAAATTATTTCACACCACAGACTCATCTTGGTCAGGATCGATTTGAAATCTATCATGGTTTCAGAGAAATCATACTCCATGGTAAGTTGTTCTTGTAGAATGTTGAACGACTACCCCAACTAAAATCTATCCCCTCAACAAAAATTATTTCACACCACAGACTCATCTTGGTCAGGATCGATTTGAAATCTATCATGGTTTCAGAGAAATCATATTCCATGGTAAGTTGTTCTTGTAGAATGTTGAAGGACTATCCCAACTAAAATCTATCCACTCAACAAAAATTATTTCAGAGAAATAATACTCCATGGTTCGTTGTTCTTGTAGAATGTTGAACGACTACCTCAACTAAAATCTATCCACTCAACAAAAATTATTTCACACCACAGACTCATCTTGGTCAGGATCGATTTGAAATCTATCATGGTTTCAGAGAAATCATAGTATATGGTAAGTTGTTCTTGTAGAATGTTGAACGACTACCCCAACTAAAATCTATCCACTCAACAAAAATTATTTCACACCACAGACTCATCTTGGTCAGGATCGATTTGAAATCTATCATGGTTTCAGAGAAATCATAGTCCATGGTAAGTTGTTCTTGTAGAATGTTGAACGACTACCCCAACTAAAATCTATCCACTCAACAAAAATTATTTCACACCACAGACTCATCTTGGTCAGGATCGATTTGAAATCTATCATGGTTGCAGAGAAATCATACTCCATGGTTCGTTGTTCTTGTAGAATGTTGAACGACTACCCCAACTAAAATCTATCCACTCAACAAAAATTATTTTACACCACAGACTCATCTTGGTCAGGATCGATTTGAAATCTATCATGGTTTCAGAGAAATCATAGTCCTGGTAAGTTGTTATTGTAGAATGTTGAACGACTACCCCTAACTAAAATCTATCCACTCAACAAAAATTATTTCACACCACAGACTCATCTTGGTCAGGATCGATTTGAAATCTATCATGGTTTCAGAGAAATCATAGTCCATTGTAAGTTGTTCTTGTAGAATGTTGAACGACTACCCCTAACTAAAATCTATCCACTCAACAAAAATTATTTCACCCCACAGACTCATCTTGGTCAGGATCGATTTGAAATCTATCATGGTTTCAGAGAAATCATAGTCCTGGTAAGTTGTTCTTGTAGAATGTTGAACGACTACCCCTAACTAAAATCTATCCACTCAACAAAAATTATTTCACACCACAGACTCATCTTGGTCAGGATCGATTTGAAATCTATCATGGTTTCAGAGAAATCATACTCCATGGTTCGTTGTTCTTGTAGAATGTTGAACGACTATCCCAACTAAAATCTATCCACTCAACAAAAATTATTTCAGAGAAATCATACTCCATGGTAAGTTGTTTTTGTAGAATGTTGAACGACTATCCCAACTAAAATCTATCCACTCAACAAAAATTATTTCACACCACAGACTCATCTTGGTCAGGATCGATTTGAAATCTATCATGGTTTCAGAGAAATCATACTCCATGGTAAGTTGTTCTTGTAGAATGTTGAACGACTACCCCAACTAAAATCTATCCACTCAACAAAAATTATTTCACACCACAGATTCATCTTGGTCAGGATCGACTTGAAATCTATCATGGTTTCAGAGAAATCATACTCCATGGTTCGTTGTTCTTGTAAAATGTTGAACGGCTATCCCAACTAAAATCTATCCACTCAACAAAAATTATTTCAGAGAAATCATACTCCATGGTTCGTTGTTCTTGTAGAATGTTGAACGACTACCCCAACTAAAATCTATCCATTCAACAAAAATTATTTCACACCACAGATTCATCTTGGTCAGGATCGATTTGAAATCTATCATGGTTTCAGAGAAATCATACTCCATGGTTCGTTGTTCTTGTAAAATGTTGAACGGCTATCCCAACTAAAATCTATCCACTCAACAAAAATTATTTCAGAGAAATCATACTCCATGGTTCGTTGTTCTTGTAGAATGTTGAACGACTATCCCAACTAAAATCTATCCACTCAACAAAAATTATTTCAGAGAAATCATACTCCATGGTTCGTTGTTCTTGTAAAATGTTGAACGACTACCCCAACTAAAATCTATCCACTCAACAAAAATTATTTCACACCACAGACTCATCTTGGTCAGGATCGATTTGAAATCTATAATGGTTTCAGAGAAATCATACTCCATGGTAAGTTGTTCTTGTAGAATGTTGAACGACTACCCCAACTAAAATCTATCCACTCAACAAAAATTATTTCAGAGAAATCATACTCCATGGTAAGTTGTTCTTGTAGAATGTTGAACGACTACCCCAACTAAAATCTATCCACTCAACAAAAGTTATTTCACACCACAGACTCATCTTGGTCAGGATCGATTTGAAATCTATCATGGTTTCAGAGAAATCATACTCCATGGTTCGTTGTTCTTCTAGAATGTTGAACGACTATCCCAACTAAAATCTATCCACTCAACAAAAATTATTTCAGAGAAATCATACTCCATGGTTCGTTGTTCTTGTAGAATGTTGAACGACTACCCCAACTAAAATCTATCCACTCAACAAAAATTATTTCACGCCACAGACTCATCTTGGTCAGGATCGATTTGAAATCTATCATGGTTTCAGAGAAATCATACTCCATGGTAAGTTGTTCTTGTAGAATGTTGAACGACTACCCCAACTAAAATCTATCCACTCAACAAAAATTATTTCACACCACAGACTCATCTTGGTCAGGATCGATTTGAAATCTATTATGGTTTCAGAGAAATCATACTCCATGGTCCGTTGTTCTTGTAGAATGTTAAACGACTACCCCAACTAAAATCTATCCACTCAGCAAAAATTATTTCAGAGAAATCATACTCCATGGTAAGTTGTTCTTGTAGAATGTTGAACGACTATCCGAACTAAAATCTATCCACTCAACAAAAATTATTTCAGAGAAATCATACTCCATGGTTCGTTGTTCTTGTAAAATGTTGAACGACTACCCCAACTAAAATCTATCCACTCAACAAAAATTATTTCACACCACAGACTCATCTTGGTCAGGATCGATTTGAAATCTATAATGGTTTCAGAGAAATCATACTCCATGGTAAGTTGTTCTTGTAGAATGTTGAACGACTACCCCAACTAAAATCTATCCACTCAACAAAAATTATTTCACACCACAGACTCATCTTGGTCAGGATCGATTTGAAATCTATCATGGTTTCAGAAGAATCATACTCCATGGTAAGTTGTTCTTGTAGAATTTTGAACGACTACCTCAACTAAAATCTATTAACTCAACAAAAATTATTTCACACCACAGACTCATCTTGGTCAGGATCGATTTGAAATCTATCATGGTTTCAGAGAAATCATACTCCATGGTTCGTTGTTCTTGTAGAATGTTGAACGACTACCCCAACTAAAATCTATCCACACAACAAAAATTATTTCAGAGAAATCATACTCCATGGTAAGTTGTTCTTGTAGAATGTTGAACGACTATTACTAACTAAAATCTATCCACTCAACAAAAATTATTTCACACCACAGACTCATCTTGGTCAGGATCGATTTGAAATCTATCATGGTTGCAGAGAAATCATACTCCATGGTAAGTTGTTCTTGTAGAATGTTGAACGACTACCCCAACTAAAATCTATCCACTCAACAAAAATTATTTCACACCACAGACTCATCTTGGTCAGGATCGATTTGAAATCTATTATGGTTTCAGAGAAATCATACTCCATGGTTCGTTGTTCTTGTAGAATGTTGAACGACTATCCCAACTAAAATCTATCCACTCAACAAAAATTATTTCAGAGAAATCATACTCCATGGTAAGTTGTTTTTGTAGAATGTTGAACGACTATCCCAACTAAAATCTATCCACTCAACAAAAATTATTTCACACCACAGACTCATCTTGGTCAGGATCGATTTGAAATCTATCATGGTTTCAGAGAAATCATACTCCATGGTAAGTTGTTCTTGTAGAATGTTGAACGACTACCCCAACTAAAATCTATCCACTCAACAAAAATTATTTCACACCACAGATTCATCTTGGTCAGGATCGATTTGAAATCTATCATGGTTTCAGAGAAATCATACTCCATGGTTCGTTGTTCTTGTAAAATGTTGAACGGCTATCCCAACTAAAATCTATCCACACAACAAAAATTATTTCAGAGAAATCATACTCCATGGTTCGTTGTTCTTGTAGAATGTTGAACGACTATCCCAACTAAAATCTATCCACTCAACAAAAATTATTTCACACCACAGATTCATCTTGGTCAGGATCGATTTGAAATCTATCATGGTTTCAGAGAAATCATACTCCATGGTAAGTTGTTCTTGTAGAATGTTGAACGACTACCCCAACTAAAATCTATCCACTCAACAAAAATTATTTCGCACCACAGACTCATCTTGGTCAGGATCGATTTGAAATCTATTATGGTTTCAGAGAAATCATACTCCATGGTTCGTTGTTCTTGTAGAATGTTGAACGACTACCCCAACTAAAATCTATCCACTCAACAAAAATTATTTCACACCACAGACTCATCTTGGTCAGGATCGATTTGAAATCTATCATGGTTGCAGAGAAATCATACTCCATGGTAAGTTGTTCTTGTAGAATGTTGAACGACTACCCCAACTAAAATCTATCCACTCAACAAAAATTATTTCATACCACAGACTCATCTTGGTCAGGATCGATTTGAAATCTATTATGGTTTCAGAGAAATCATACTCCATGGTTCGTTGTTCTTGTAGAATGTTGAACGACTATCCCAACTAAAATCTATCCACTCAACAAAAATTATTTCAGAGAAATCATCCTCCATGGTAAGTTGTTTTTGTAGAATGTTGAACGACTATCCCAACTAAAATCTATCCACTCAACAAAAATTATGTCACACCACAGACTCATCTTGGTCAGGATCGATTTGAAATCTATCATGGTTTCAGAGAAATCATACTCCATGGTAAGTTGTTCTTGTAGAATGTTGAACGACTACCCCAACTAAAATCTATCCACTCAACAAAAATTATTTCACACCACAGATTCATCTTGGTCAGGATCGATTTGAAATCTATCATGGTTTCAGAGAAATCATACTCCATGGTTCGTTGTTCTTGTAGAATGTTGAACGACTACCCCAACTAAAATCTATCCACTCAACAAAAATTATTTCACACCACAGACTCATCTTGGTCAGGATCGATTTGAAATCTATCATGGTTTCAGAGAAATCATAGTCCATGGTAAGATGTTCTTGTAGAATGTTGAACGACTATCCCGACTAAAGTCTATCCACTCAACAAAAATTATTTCAGAGAAATCATACTCCACGGTTCGTTGTTCTTGTAGAATGTTGAACGACTATCCCAACTAAAATCTATCCACTCAACAAAAATTATTTCAGAGAAATCATACTCCATGGTAAGTTGTTCTTGTAAAATGTTGAACGACTACCCCAACTAAAATCTATATACGCAACAAAAATTATTTCACACCACAGACTCATCTTGGTCAGGATCGATTTGAAATCTATCATGGTTTCAGAGAAATCATACTCCATGGTTCGTTGTTCTTGTAGAATGTTGAACGACTACCCCAACTAAAATCTATCCACTCAACAAAAATTATTTCAGAGAAATCATACTCCATGGTTCGTTGTTCTTGTAGAATGTTGAACGACTACCCCAACTAAAATCTATCCACTCAACAAAAGTTATTTCACACCACAGACTCATCTTGGTCAGGATCGATTTGAAATCTATCATGGTTTCAGAGAAATCATACTCCATGGTTCGTTGTTCTTGTAGAATGTTGAACGACTATCCCAACTAAAATCTATCCACTCAACAAAAATTATTTCAGAGAAATCATACTCCATGGTTCGTTGTTCTTGTAGAATGTTGAACGACTACCCCAACTAAAATCTATCCACTCAACAAAAATTATTTCACGCCACAGACTCATCTTGGTCAGGATCGATTTGAAATCTATCATGGTTTCAGAGAAATCATACTCCATGGTAAGTTGTTCTTGTAGAATGTTGAACGACTACCCCAACTAAAATCTATCCACTCAACAAAAATTATTTCACACCACAGACTCATCTTGGTCAGGATCGATTTGAAATCTATTATGGTTTCAGAGAAATCATACTCCATGGTCCGTTGTTCTTGTAGAATGTTAAACGACTACCCCAACTAAAATCTATCCACTCAACGAAAATTATTTCAGAGAAATCATACTCCATGGTAAGTTGTTCTTGTAGAATGTTGAACGACTATCCGAACTAAAATCTATCCACTCAACAAAAATTATTTCAGAGAAATCATACTCCATGGTTCGTTGTTCTTGTAAAATGTTGAACGACTACCCCAACTAAAATCTATCCACTCAACAAAAATTATTTCACACCACAGACTCATCTTGGTCAGGATCGATTTGAAATCTATAATGGTTTCAGAGAAATCATACTCCATGGTAAGTTGTTCTTGTAGAATGTTGAACGACTACCCCAACTAAAATCTATCCACTCAACAAAAATTATTTCACACCACAGACTCATCTTGGTCAGGATCGATTTGAAATCTATCATGGTTTCAGAAGAATCATACTCCATGGTAAGTTGTTCTTGTAGAATTTTGAACGACTACCTCAACTAAAATCTATTAACTCAACAAAAATTATTTCACACCACAGACTCATCTTGGTCAGGATCGATTTGAAATCTATCATGGTTTCAGAGAAATCATACTCCATGGTTCGTTGTTCTTGTAGAATGTTGAACGACTACCCCAACTAAAATCTATCCACTCAACAAAAATTATTTCAGAGAAATCATACTCCATGGTAAGTTGTTCTTGTAGAATGTTGAACGACTACCCCAACTAAAATCTATCCACTCAACAAAAATTATTTCACACCACAGACTCATCTTGGTCAGGATCGATTTGAAATCTATCATGGTTTCAGAAGAATCATACTCCATGGTAAGTTGTTCTTGTAGAATTTTGAACGACTACCTCAACTAAAATCTATTAACTCAACAAAAATTATTTCACACCACAGACTCATCTTGGTCAGGATCGATTTGAAATCTATCATGGTTTCAGAGAAATCATACTCCATGGTTCTTTGTTCTTGTAGAATGTTGAACGACTACCTCAACTAAAATCTATTAACACAACAAAAATTATTTCAGAGAAATCATACTCCATGATAAGTTGTTCTTGTAGAATGTTGAACGACTACCCCTAACTAAAATCTATCCACTCAACAAAAATTATTTCACACCACAGACTCATCTTGGTCAGGATCGATTTGAAATCTATTATGGTTTCAGAGAAATCATACTCCATGGTCCGTTGTTCTTGTAGAATGATAAACGACTACCCCAACTAAAATCTATCCACTCAACAAAAATTATTTCAGAGAAATCATACTCCATGGTAAGTTGTTCTTGTAGAATGTTGAACGACTATCCCAACTAAAATCTATCCACTCAACAAAAATTATTTCAGAGAAATCATACTCCATGGTTCGTTGTTCTTGTAAAATGTTGAACGACTACCCCAACTAAAATCTATCCACTCAACAAAAATTATTTCACACCACAGACTCATCTTGGTCAGGATCGATTTGAAATCTATATTGGTTTCAGAAGAATCATACTCCATGGTAAGTTGTTCTTGTAGAATTTTGAACGACTACCTCAACTAAAATCTATTAACTCAACAAAAATTATTTCACACCACAGACTCATCTTGGTCAGGATCGATTTGAAATCTATCATGGTTTCAGAGAAATCATACTCCATGGTTCGTTGTTCTTGTAGAATGTTGAACGACTATCCCAACTAAAATCTATCCACTCAACAAAAATTATTTCAGAGAAATCATACTCCATGGTAAGTTGTTCTTGTAGAATGTTGAACGACTACCCCAACAAAAATCTATCCACTCAACAAAAATTATTTCACACCACAGACTCATCTTGGTCAGGATCGATTTGAAATCTATCATGGTTTCAGAAGAATCATACTCCATGGTAAGTTGTTCTTGTAGAATTTTGAACGACTACCTCAACTAAAATCTATTAACTCAACAAAAATTATTTCACACCACAGACTCATCTTGGTCAGGATCGATTTGAAATCTATCATGGTTTCAGAGAAATCATACTCCATGGTTCGTTGTTCTTGTAGAATGTTGAACGACTACCCCAACTAAAATCTATCCACACAACAAAAATTATTTCAGAGAAATCATACTCCATGGTAAGTTGTTCTTGTAGAATGTTGAACGACTACCCCTAACTAAAATCTATCCACACACCAAAAATTATTTCACACCACAGACTCATCTTGGTCAGGATCGATTTGAAATCTATCATGGTTTCAGAGAAATCATACTCCATGGTTCGTTGTTCTTGTAAAATGTTGAACGACTACCCCAACTAAAATCTATCCACTCAACAAAAATTATTTCAGAGAAATCATAGTCCATGGTAAGTTGTTCTTGTAGAATATTGAACGACTATCCCAACTAAAATCTATCCACTCAACAAAAATTATTTCAGAGAAATCATACTCCATGGTTCGTTGTTCTTGTAGAATGTTGAACGACTACCCCAACTAAAATCTATCCACTCAACAAAAATTATTTCAGAGAAATCATACTCCATGGTAAGTTGTTCTTGTAGAATGCTGAACGACTATCCCAACTAAAATCTATCCACTCAACAAACATTATTTCAGAGAAATCATACTCCATGGTTCGTTGTTCTTGTAAAATGTTGAACGACTACCCCAACTAAAATCTATCCACTCAACAAAAATTATTTCAGAGAAATCATACTCCATGGTTCGTTGTTCTTGTAGAATTTTGAACGACTACCTCAACTAAAATCTATTAACTCAACAAAAATTATTTCACACCACAGACTCATCTTGGTCAGGATCGATTTGAAATCTATCATGGTTTCAGAGAAATCATACTCCATGGTTCGTTGTTCTTGTAGAATGTTGAACGACTACCCCAACTAAAATCTATCCACACAACAAAAATTATTTCAGAGAAATCATACTCCATGGTAAGTTGTTCTTGTAGAATGTTGAACGACTACCCCTAACTAAAATCTATCCACTCAACAAAAATTATTTCACACCACAGACTCATCTTGGTCAGGATCGATTTGAAATCTATAATGGTTTCAGAGAAATCATACTCCATGGTAAGTTGTTCTTGTAGAATGTTGAACGACTACCCCAACTAAAATCTATCCACTCAACAAAAATTATTTCAGAGAAATCATACTCCATGGTTCGTTGTTCTTGTAGAATGTTGAACGACTACCCCAAATAAAATCTATCCACTCAACAAAAATTATTTCACGCCACATACTCATCTTGGTCAGGATCAATTTGGAATCTATCATGGTTTCAGAGAAATCATACTCCATGGTAAGTTGTTCTTGTAGAATGTTGAACGACTATCCCAACTAAAATCTATCCACTCAACAATAATTATTTCACACCACAGACTCATCTTGGTCAGGATCGATTTGAAATCTATAATGGTTTCAGAGAAATCATACTCCATGGTAAGTTGTTCTTGTAGAATGTTGAACGACTACCCCAACTAAAATCTATCCACTCAACAAAAATTATTTCACACCACAGACTCATCTTGGTCAGGATCGATTTGAAATCTATCATGGTTTCAGAAGAATCATACTCCATGGTAAGTTGTTCTTGTAGAATTTTGAACGACTACCTCAACTAAAATCTATTAACTCAACAAAAATTATTTCACACCACAGACTCATCTTGGTCAGGATCGATTTGAAATCTATCATGGTTTCAGAGAAATCATACTCCATGGTAAGTTGTTCTTGTAGAATGTTGAACGACTACCCCAACTAAAATCTATCCACTCAACAAAAATTATTTCAGAGAAATCATACTCCATGGTAAGTTGTTCTTGTAGAATGCTGAACGACTATCCCAACTAAAATCTATCCACTCAACAAAAATTATTTCAGAGAAATCATACTCCATGGTTCGTTGTTCTTGTAGAATGTTGAACGACTACCCCAACTAAAATCTATCCACTCAACAAAAATTATTTCAGAGAAATCATACTCCATGGTAAGTTGTTCTTGTAGGTTGTTGAACGACTACCCCAACTAAAATCTATCCACTCAACGAAAATTATTTCAGAGAAATCATACTCCATTGTTCGTTGTTCTTGTAGAATGTTGAACGACTACCCCAACTAAAATCTATCCACTCAACAAAAATTATTTCACACCACAGACTCATCTTGGTCAGGATCGATTTGAAATCTATCATGGTTTCAGAGAAATCATACTCCATGGTAAGTTGTTCTTGTAGAATGTTGAACGACTACCCCAACTAAAATCTATCCACTCAACAAAAATTATTTCAGAGAAATCATACTCCATGGTAAGTTGTTCTTGTAGAATGCTGAACGACTATCCCAACTAAAATCTATCCACTCAACAAAAATTATTTCAGAGAAATCATACTCCATGGTTCGTTGTTCTTGTAAAATGTTGAACGACTACCCCAACTAAAATCTATCCACTCAACAAAAATTATTTCAGAGAAATCATACTCCATGGTTCGTTGTTCTTGTAGAATGTTGAACGACTACCCCAAATAAAATCTATCCACTCAACAAAAATTATTTCACGCCACAGACTCATCTTGGTCAGGATCAATTTGGAATCTATCATGGTTTCAGAGAAATCATACTCCATGGTAAGTTGTTCTTGTAGAATGTTGAACGACTACCCCAACTAAAATCTATCCACTCAACAAAAATTATTTCACACCACAGACTCATCTTGGTCAGGATCGATTTGAAATCTATCATGGTTTCAGAGAAATCATACTCCATGGTTCGTTGTTCTTGTAGAATGTTGAACGACTATCCCAACTAAAATCTATCCACTCAAAAAAAATTATTTCACACCACAGACTCATCTTGGTCAGAATCGATTTGAAATCTATAATGGTTTCAGAGAAATCATACTCCATGGTAAGTTGTTCTTGTAGAATGTTGAACGACTACCCCAACTAAAATCTATCCACTCAACAAAAATTATTTCACACCACAGACTCATCTTGGTCAGGATCGATTTGAAATCTATCATGGTTTCAGAAGAATCATACTCCATGGTAAGTTGTTCTTGTAGAATTTTGAACGACTACCTCAACTAAAATCTATTAACTCAACAAAAATTATTTCACACCACAGACTCATCTTGGTCAGGATCGATTTGAAATCTATCATGGTTTCAGAGAAATCATACTCCATGGTTCGTTGTTCTTGTAGAATGTTGAACGACTACCCCAACTAAAATCTATCCACTCAACAAAAATTATTTCAGAGAAATCATACTCCATGGTAAGTTGTTCTTGTAGAATGTTGAACGACTACCCCAACTAAAATCTATCCACTCAACAAAAATTATTTCACACCACAGACTCATCTTGGTCAGGATCGATTTGAAATCTATCATGGTTTCAGAAGAATCATACTCCATGGTAAGTTGTTCTTGTAGAATTTTGAACGACTACCTCAACTAAAATCTATTAACTCAACAAAAATTATTTCACACCACAGACTCATCTTGGTCAGGATCGATTTGAAATCTATCATGGTTTCAGAGAAATCATACTCCATGGTTCGTTGTTCTTGTAGAATGTTGAACGACTACCCCAACTAAAATCTATCCACACAACAAAAATTATTTCAGAGAAATCATACTCCTTGGTAAGTTGTTCTTGTAGAATGTTGAACGACTACCCCTAACTAAAATCTATCCACTCAACAAAAATTATTTCACACCACAGACTCATCTTGGTCAGGATCGATTTGAAATCTATCATGGTTTCAGAGAAATCATACTCCATGTTTCGTTGTTCTTGTAAAATGTTGAACGACTACCCCAACTAAAATCTATCCACTCAACAAAAATTATTTCAGAGAAATCATACTCCATGGTAAGTTGTTCTTGTAGAATGCTGAACGACTATCCCAACTAAAATCTATCCACTCAACAAAAATTATTTCAGAGAAATCATACTCCATGGTTCGTTGTTCTTGTAAAATGTTGAACGACTACCCCAACTAAAATCTATCCACTCAACAAATATTATTTCACACCACAGACTCATCTTGGTCAGGATCGATTTGAAATCTATAATGGTTTCAGAGAAATCATACTCCATGGTAAGTTGTTCTTGTAGAATGTTGAACGACTACCCCAACTAAAATCTATCCACTCAACAAAAATTATTTCACACCACAGACTCATCTTGGTCAGGATCGATTTGAAATCTATCATGGTTTCAGAGAAATCATACTCCATGGTAAGTTGTTCTTGTAGAATGTTGAACGACTACCCCAAATAAAATCTATCCACTCAACAAAAATTATTTCACGCCACAGACTCATCTTGGTCAGGATCAATTTGGAATCTATCATGGTTTCAGAGAAATCATACTCCATGGTAAGTTGTTCTTGTAGAATGTTGAACGACTACCCCAACTAAAATCTATCCACTCAAAAAAAATTATTTCACACCACAGACTCATCTTGGTCAGGATCGATTTGAAATCTATCATGGTTTCAGAGAAATCATACTCCATGGTTCGTTGTTCTTGTAGAATGTTGAACGACTATCCCAACTAAAATCTATCCACTCAAAAAAAATTATTTCACACCACAGACTCATCTTGGTCAGAATCGATTTGAAATCTATAATGGTTTCAGAGAAATCATACTCCATGGTAAGTTGTTCTTGTAGAATGTTGAACGACTACCCCAACTAAAATCTATCCACTCAACAAAAATTATTTCAGAGAAATCATACTCCATGGTTCGTTGTTCTTGTAGAATGTTGAACGACTACCCCAAATAAAATCTATCCACTCAACAAAAATTATTTCACGCCACAGACTCATCTTGGTCAGGATCGATTTGAAATCTATCATGGTTTCAGAGAAATCATACTCCATGTTTCGTTGTTCTTGTAAAATGTTGAACGACTACCCCAACTAAAATCTATCCACTCAACAAAAATTATTTCAGAGAAATCATACTCCATGGTAAGTTGTTCTTGTAGAATGCTGAACGACTATCCCAACTAAAATCTATCCACTCAACAAAAATTATTTCAGAGAAATCATACTCCATGGTTCGTTGTTCTTGTAAAATGTTGAACGACTACCCCAACTAAAATCTATCCACTCAACAAATATTATTTCACACCACAGACTCATCTTGGTCAGGATCGATTTGAAATCTATAATGGTTTCAGAGAAATCATACTCCATGGTAAGTTGTTCTTGTAGAATGTTGAACGACTACCCCAACTAAAATCTATCCACTCAACAAAAATTATTTCACACCACAGACTCATCTTGGTCAGGATCGATTTGAAATCTATCATGGTTTCAGAGAAATCATACTCCATGGTAAGTTGTTCTTGTAGAATGTTGAACGACTACCCCAAATAAAATCTATCCACTCAACAAAAATTATTTCACGCCACAGACTCATCTTGGTCAGGATCAATTTGGAATCTATCATGGTTTCAGAGAAATCATACTCCATGGTAAGTTGTTCTTGTAGAATGTTGAACGACTACCCCAACTAAAATCTATCCACTCAAAAAAAATTATTTCACACCACAGACTCATCTTGGTCAGGATCGATTTGAAATCTATCATGGTTTCAGAGAAATCATACTCCATGGTTCGTTGTTCTTGTAGAATGTTGAACGACTATCCCAACTAAAATCTATCCACTCAAAAAAAATTATTTCACACCACAGACTCATCTTGGTCAGAATCGATTTGAAATCTATAATGGTTTCAGAGAAATCATACTCCATGGTAAGTTGTTCTTGTAGAATGTTGAACGACTACCCCAACTAAAATCTATCCACTCAACAAAAATTATTTCAGAGAAATCATACTCCATGGTTCGTTGTTCTTGTAGAATGTTGAACGACTACCCCAAATAAAATCTATCCACTCAACAAAAATTATTTCACGCCACAGACTCATCTTGGTCAGGATCAATTTGGAATCTATCATGGTTTCAGAGAAATCATACTCCATGGTAAGTTGTTCTTGTAGAATGTTGAACGACTACCCCAACTAAAATCTATCCACTCAACAAAAATTATTTCACACCACAGACTCATCTTGGTCAGGATCGATTTGAAATCTATCATGGTTTCAGAGAAATCATACTCCATGGTAAGTTGTTCTTGTAGAATGTTGAACGACTACCCCAACTAAAATCTATCCACTCAACAAAAATTATTTCACACCACAGACTCATCTTGGTCAGGATCGATTTGAAATCTATCATGGTTTCAGAGAAATCATACTCCATGGTTCGTTGTTCTTGTAGAATGTTGAACGACTATCCCAACTAAAATCTATCCACTCAACAAAAATTATTTCAGAGAAATCATACTCCATGGTTCGTTGTTCTTGTAGAATGTTGAACGAATACTCCAACGAAAATCTATCCACTCAACAAAAATTATTTCAGAGAAATCATACTCCATGGTAAGTTGTTCTTGTAGAATGCTGAACGACTATCCCAACTAAAATCTATCCACTCAACAAAAATTATTTCAGAGAAATCATACTCCATGGTTCGTTGTTCTTGTAAAATGTTGAACGACTACCCCAACTAAAATCTATCCACTCAACAAAAATTATTTCACACCACAGACTCATCTTGGTCAGGATCGATTTGAAATCTATAATGGTTTCAGAGAAATCATACTCCATGGTAAGTTGTTCTTGTAGAATGTTGAACGACTACCCCAACTAAAATCTATCCACTCAACAAAAATTATTTCAGAGAAATCATACTCCATGGTTCGTTGTTCTTGTAGAATGTTGAACGACTACCCCAACTAAAATCTATCCACTCAACAAAAATTATTTCACGCCACAGACTCATCTTGGTCAGGATCAATTTGGAATCTATCATGGTTTCAGAGAAATCATACCCCATGGTAAGTTGTTCTTGTAGAATGTTGAACGACTACCCCAACTAAAATCTATCCACTCAACAAAAATTATTTCACACCACAGACTCATCTTGGTCAGGATCGATTTGAAATCTATCATGGTTTCAGAGAAATCATACTCCATGGTTCGTTGTTCTTGTAAAATGTTGAACGACTACCCCAACTAAAATCTGTCCACTCAACAAAAATTATTTCACACCACAGACTCATCTTGGTCAGGATCGATTTGAAATCTATCATGGTTTCAGAGAAATCATAGTCCATGGTAAGTTGTTCTTGTAGAATGTTGAACGACTATCCCAACTAAAATCTATCCACTCAACAAAAATTATTTCAGAGAAGTCATAGTCCATGGTAAGTTGTTCTTGTAGAATGTTGAACGACTACCCCAACTAAAATCTATCCACTCAACAAAAATTATTTCACACCACAGACTCATCTTGGTCAGGATCGATTTGAAATCTATCATGGTTTCAGAGAAATCATAGTCCATGGTAAGTTGATCTTGTAGAATGTTGAACGACTACCCCAACTAAAATCTATCCACTCAACAAAAATAATTTCACACCACAGACTCATCTTGGTCAGGATCGATTTGAAATCTATCATGGTTTCAGAGAAATCATAGTCCACGGTAAGTTGTTCTTGTAGAATGTTGAACGACTACCCCAACTAAAATCTATCCACTCAACAAAAATTATTTCACACCACAGACTCATCTTGGTCAGGATCGATTTGAAATCTATCATGGTTTCAGAGAAATCATACTCCATGGTTCGTTGTTCTTGTAGAATGTTGAACGACTATCCCAACTAAAATCTATCCACTCAACAAAAATTGTTTCACACCACAGACTCATCTTGGTCAGGATCGATTTGAAATCTATCATGGTTTCAGAGAAATCATAGTCCATGGTAAGTTGTTCTTGTAGAATGTTGAACGACTATCCCAAATAAAATCTATCCACTCAACAAAAATTATTTCACACCACAGTCTCATCTTGGTCAGGATCGATTTGAAATCTATCATGGTTTCAGAGAAATCATACTCCATGGTTCGTTGTTCTTGTAGAATGTTGAACGACTATCCCAACTAAAATCTATCCACTCAACAAAAATTATTTGAGAGAAATCATACTCCATGGTTCGTTGTTCTGGTAGAATGTTGAACGACTACCCCAACTAAAATCTATCCACTCAACAAAAATTATTTCACACCACAGACTTATCTTGGTCAGGATCGATTTGAAAAATATCATGGTTTCAGAGAAATCATAGTCCATGGTAAGTTGTTCTTGTAGAATGTTGAACGACTATCCCAACTAAAATCTATCCACTCAACAAAAATTATTTCACACCACAGACTCATCTTGGTCAGGATCGATTTGAAATCTATCATGGTTTCAGAGAAATCATACTCCATGGTAAGTTGTTCTTGTAGAATGTTGAACGACTACCCCAACTAAAATCTATCCACTCAACAAAAATTATTTCAGAGAAATCATACTCCATGATAAGTTGTTCTTGTAGAATGTTGAACGACTACCCCAACTAAAATCTATCCACTCAACAAAAATTATTTCACACCACAGACTCATCTTGGTCAGGATCGATTTGAAATCTATCATGGCTTCAGAGAAATCATACTCCATGGTTCGTTGTTCTTGTAGAATGTTGAACGACTATCCCAACTAAAATCTATCCACTCAACAAAAATTATTTCAGAGAAATCATACTCCATGGTAAGTTGTTCTTGTAGAATGTTGAACGACTACCCCTAACTAAAATCTATCCACTCAACAAAAATTATTTCACACCACAGACTCATCTTGGTCAGGATCGATTTGAAATCTATCATGGGTTCAGAGAAATCATACTCCATGGTTCGTTGTTCTTGTAGAATGTTGAACGACTACCCCTAACTAAAATCTATCCACTCAACAAAAATTATTTCACACCACAGACTCATCTTGGTCAGAATCGATTTGAAATCTATCATGGTTCCAGAGAAATCATACTCCATGGTTCGTTGTTCTTGTAGAATGTTGAACGACTACCCCTAACTAAAATCTATCCACTCAACAAAAATTATTTCACACCACAGACTCATCTTGGTCAGGATCGATTTGAAATCTATCATGGGTTCAGAGAAATCATACTCCATGGTTCGTTGTTCTTGTAGAATGTTGAACGACTATCCCAACTAAAATCTATCCACTCAACAAAAATTATTTCACACCACAGACTCATCTTGGTCAGGATCGATTTGAAATCTATCATGGTTTCAGAGAAATCATAGTCCATGGTAAGTTGTTCTTGTAGAATGTTGAACGAGTACCCCAACTAAAATCTATCCACTCAACAAAAATTATTTCAGAGAAATCATACTCCATGGTAAGTTGTTCTTGTAGAATGTTGAACGACTGCCCAAACTAAAATCTATCCACTCAACAAAAATTATTTCACACCACAGACTCATCTTGGTCAGGATCGATTTGAAATCTATCATGGTTTCAGAGAATCAGAGAAATCATACTCCATGGTTCGTTGTTCTCGTAGAATGTTGAACGACTATCCCAACTAAAATCTATCCACTCAACAAAAATTATTTCAGAGAAATCATACTCCATGGCTCGTTGTTCTTGTAAAATGTTTTACGACTACCCCAACTAAAATCTATCCACTCAACAAAAATTATTTCACACCACAGACTCATTTTGGTCAGGATCGATTTGAAATCTATCATGGTTTCAGAGAAATCATACTCCATGGTTCGTTGTTCTTGTAGAATGTTGAACGACTATATCAACTAAAATCTATCCACTCAACAAAAATTATTTCACACCACAGACTCATCTTAGTCAGGATCGATTTGAAATCTATCATGGTTTCAGAGAAATCATAGTCCATGGTAAGTTGTTCTTGTAGAATGTTGAACGACTATCCCAA
The DNA here is from genome assembly GCA_905220385.1 of Xylota sylvarum. Taxonomy (NCBI): domain Eukaryota; kingdom Metazoa; phylum Arthropoda; class Insecta; order Diptera; family Syrphidae; genus Xylota; species Xylota sylvarum. Next base: position 1,102,312 of record CAJMZQ010000065.1, read on the forward strand.
CTAAAATCTATCCACTCAACAAAAATTATTTCAGAGAAATCATACTCCATGGTTCGTTGTTCTTGTAGAATGTTGAACGACTATCAAAACTAAAATCTATCCACTCAACAAAAATTATTTCACACCACAGACTCATCTTGGTCAGGATCGATTTGAAATCTATCATGGTTTCAGAGAAATCATACTCCATGGTTCGTTGTTCTTGTAAAATGTTGAACGACTATCCCAACTAAAATCTATTCACTCAACAAAAATTATTTCAGAGAAATCATAGTCCATGGTAAGTTGTTCTTGTAGAATGTTGAACGACTACCCGTAACTAAAATCTATCCACTCAACAAAAATCATTTCACACCACAGACTCATCTTGGTCAGGATCGATTTGAAATCTATCATGGTTTCAGAGAACTCATACTCCATGGTTCATTGTTCTTGTAAAATGATGAACGACTACCCCAACTAAAATCTATCCACTCAACAAAAATTATTTCACACCATAGACTCATCTTGGTCAGGATCGATTTGAAATCTATCATGGTTTCAGAGAAATCATACTCCATGGTTCGTTGTTCTTGTAGAATGTTGAACGACTACCCCAACTAAAATCTATCCACTCAACAAAAATTATTTTAGAGAAATCATACTCCATTGTTCGTTGTTCTTGTAGAATGTTGAACGACTACCCCAACTAAAATCTATCCACTCAACAAAAATTATTTCACACCACAGACTCATCTTGGTCAGGATCGATTTGAAATCTATCATGGTTTCAGAGAAATCATACTCCATGGTAAGTTGTTCTTGTAGAATGTTGAACGACTACCCCAACTAAAATCTATCCACTCAACAAAAATTATTTCAGAGAAATCATACTCCATGGTAAGTTGTTCTTGTAGAATGTTGAACGACTACCCCAACTAAAATCTATCCACTCAACAAAAATTATTTCAGAGAAATCATACTCCATGGTTCGTTGTTCCTGTAGAATGTTGAACGACTACCCCAACTAAAATCTATCCACTCAACAAAAATTATTTCACACCACAGACTCATATTGGTCAGGACCGATTTGAAATCTATCATGGTTGCAGAGAAATCATACTCCATGGTTCGTTGTTCTTGTAGAATGTTGAACGACTACCCCAACTAAAATCTATCCACTCAACAAAAATTATTTCGCACCACAGACTCATCTTGGTCAGGATCGATTTGAAATCTATTATGGTTTCAGAGAAATCATAGTCCATGGCAAGTTGTTCTTGTAGAATGTTGAACGACTATCCCAACTAAAACCTATCCACTCAACAAAAATTATTTCACACCACAGACTCATCTTGGTCAGGATCGATTTGAAATCTATCATGGTTTCAGAGAAATCATAGTCCATGGTAAGTTGTTCTTGTAGAATGATGAACGACTACCCCAACTAAAATCTATCCACTCAACAAAAATTATTTCACACCACAGACTCATCTTGGTCAGGATCGATTTGAAATCTATCATGGTTTCAGAGAAATCATAGTCCATGGTAAGTTGTTCTTGTAGAATGTTGAACGACTACCCCAACTAAAATCTATCCGCTCAACAAAAATTATTTCAGAGAAATCATACTCCATGGTTCGTTGTTCTTGTAGAATGTTGAACGACTATCCCAACTAAAATCTATCCACTCAACAAAAATTATTTCAGAGAAATCATACTCCATGGTTCGTTGTTCTTGTAGAATGTTGAACGACTACCCCAACTAAAATCTATTCACTCAACAAAAATTATTTCACACCACAGACTCATCTTGGTCAGGATCGATTTGAAATCTATCATGGTTTCAGAGAAATCATAGTCCATGGTAAGTTGTTCTTGTAGAATGATGAACGACTACCCCAACTAAAATCTATCCACTCAACAAAAATTATTTCACACCACAGACTCATCTTGGTCAGGATCGATTTGAAATCTATCATGGTTTCAGAGAAATCATACTCCATGGTACGTTGTTCTTGTAGAATGTTGAACGACTATCAGAACTAAAACCTATCCACCCAACAAAAATTATTTCACACCACAGACTCATCTTGGTCAGGATCGATTTGAAATCTATCATGGTTTCAGAGAAATCATAGTCCATGGTAAGTTGTTCTTGTAGAATGTTGAACGACTACCCCAACTAAAATCTATCCACTCAACAAAAATTATTTCACACCACAGACTCATCTTGGTCAGGATCGATTTGAAATCTATCATGGTTTCAGAGAAATCATAGTCCATGGTAAGTTGTTCTTGTAGAATGTTGAACGACTACCCCAACTAAAATCTATCCACTCTACAAAAATTATTTCACACCACAGACTCATCTTGGTCAGGATCGATTTGAAATTTATCATGGTTTCAGAGAAATCATACTCCATGGTTCGTTGTTCTTGTAAAATGTTGAACGACTACCCCAACTAAAATCTATCCACTCAACAAATATTATTTCAGAGAAATCATACTCCATGGTAAGTTGTTTTTGTAGAATGTTGAGCGACTATCCCAACTAAAATCTATCCACTCAACAAAAATTATTTCACACCACAGACTCATCTTGGTCAGAATCGATTTGAAATCTATCATGGTTTCAGAGAAATCATAGTCCATGGTAAGTTGTTCTTGTAGAATGATGAACGACTACCCCAACTAAAATCTATCCACTCAACAAAAATTATTTCACACCACAGACTCATCTTGGTCAGGATCGATTTGAAATCTATCATGGTTTCAGAGAAATCATACTCCATGGTACGTTGTTCTTGTAGAATATTGAACGACTATCAGAACTAAAACCTATCCACTCAACAAAAATTATTTCACACCACAGACTCATCTTGGTCAGGATCGATTTGAAATCTATCATGGTTTCAGAGAAATCATAGTCCATGGTAAGTTGTTCTTGTAGAATGATGAACGACTACCCCAACTAAAATCTATCCACTCAACAAAAATTATTTCACACCACAGACTCATCTTGGTCAGGATCGATTTGAAATCTATCATGGTTTCAGAGAAATCATAGTCCATGGTAAGTTGTTCTTGTAGAATGTTGAACGACTACCCCAACTAAAATCTATCCACTCAACAAAAATTATTTCACACCACAGACTCATCTTGGTCAGGATCGATTTGAAATTTATCATGGTTTCAGAGAAATCATACTCCATGGTTCGTTGTTCTTGTAAAATGTTGAACGACTACCCCAACTAAAATCTATCCACTCAACAAATATTATTTCAGAGAAATCATACTCCATGGTAAGTTGTTCTTGTAGAATGTTGAGCGACTATCCCAACTAAAATCTATCCACTCAACAAAAATTATTTCACACCACAGACTCATCTTGGACAGAATCGATTTGAAATCTATCATGGTTTCAGAGAAATCATAGTCCATGGTAAGTTGTTGTTGTAGAATGTTGAACGACTATCCCAACTAAAATCTATCCACTCAACAAAAATTATTTCAGAGAAATCATACTCCATGGTAAGTTGTTCTTGTAGAATGTAGAGCGACTATCCCAACTAAAATCTATCCACTCAACAAAAATTATTTCACACCACAGACTCATCTTGGTCAGAATCGATTTGAAATCTATCATGGTTTCAGAGAAATCATAGTCCATGGTAAGTTGTTCTTGTAGAATGTTGAACGACTACCCCAACTAAAATCTATCCACTCAACAAAAATTATTTCAGAGAAATCATACTCCATGGTTCGTTGTTCTTGTAGAATGTTGAACGACTATCCCAACTAAAATCTATCCACTCAACAAAAATTATTTCAGAGAAATCATACTCCATGGTAAGTTGTTCTTGTAGAATGTTGAACGACTACCCCAACTAAAATCTATTCACTCAACAAAAATTATTTCACACCACAGACTCATCTTGGTCAGGATCGATTTGAAATCTATCATGGTTTCAGAGAAATCATACTCCATGGTTCGTTGTTCTTGTAGAATGTTGAACGACTATCCCAACTAAAACCTATCCACTCAACAAAAATTATTTCACACCACAGACTCATCTTGGTCAGGATCGATTTGAAATCTATCGTGGTTTCAGAGAAATCATAGTCCATGGTAAGTTGTTCTTGTAGAATGATGAACGACTACCCCAACTAAAATCTATCCACTCAACAAAAATTATTTCACACCACAGACTCATCTTGGTCAGGATCGATTTGAAATCTATCATGGTTTCAGAGAAATCATACTCCATGGTACGTTGTTCTTGTAGAATGTTGAACGACTATCCCAACTAAAACCTATCCACTCAACAAAAATTATTTCACACCACAGACTCATCTTGGTCAGGATCGATTTGAAATCTATCATGGTTTCAGAGAAATCATAGCCCATGGTAAGTTGTTCTTGTAGAATGATGAACGACTACCCCAACTAAAATCTATCCACTCAACAAAAATTATTTCACACCACAGACTCATCTTGGTCAGGATCGATTTGAAATCTATCATGGTTTCAGAGAAATCATACTCCATGGTACGTTGTTCTTGTAGAATGTTGAACGACTATCCCAACTAAAACCTATCCACTCAACAAAAATTATTTCACACCACAGACTCATCTTGGTCAGGATCGATTTGAAATCTATCATGGTTTCAGAGAAATCATAGTCCATGGTAAGTTGTTCTTGTAGAATGTTGAACGACTACCCCAACTAAAATCTATCCACTCAACAAAAATTATTTCACACCACAGACTCATCTTGGTCAGGATCGATTTGAAATCTATCATGGTTTCAGAGAAATCATACTCCATGGTAAGTTGTTCTTGTAAAATGTTGAACGACTACCCCAACTAAAATCTATCCACTCAACAAAAATTATTTCACACCGCAGACTCATCTTGGTCAGGATCGATTTGAAATCTATCATGGTTTCAGAGACATCATACTCCATGGTTCGTTGTTCTTGTAAAATGTTGAACGACTACCCCAACTAAAATCTATCCACTCAACAAATATTATTTCAGAGAAATCATAGTCCATGGTAAGTTGTTGTTGTAGAATGTTGAACGACTATCCCAACTAAAATCTATCCACTCAACAAAAATTATTTCAGAGAAATCATACTCCATGGTAAGTTGTTCTTGTAGAATGTTGAGCGACTATCCCAACTAAAATCTATCCACTCAACAAAAATTATTTCACACCACAGACTCATCTTGGTCACAATCGATTTGAAATCTATCATGGTTTCAGAGAAATCATAGTCCATGGTAAGTTGTTCTTGTAGAATGTTGAACGACTACCCCAACTAAAATCTATCCGCTCAACAAAAATTATTTCAGAGAAATCATACTCCATGGTTCGTTGTTCTTGTAGAATGTTGAACGACTATCCCAACTAAAATCTATCCACTCAACAAAAATTACTTCAGAGAAATCATACTCCATGGTAAGTTGTTCTTGTAGAATGTTGAACGACTACCCCAACTAAAATCTATTCACTCAACAAAAATTATTTCACACCACAGACTCATCTTGGTCAGGATCGATTTGAAATCTATCATGGTTTCAGAGAAATCATACTCCATGGTTCGTTGTTCTTGTAGAATGTTGAACGACTATCCCAACTAAAACCTATCCACTCAACAAAAATTATTTCACACCACAGACTCATCTTGGTCAGGATCGATTTGAAATCTATCATGGTTTCAGAGAAATCATAGTCCATGGTAAGTTGTTCTTGTAGAATGATGAACGACTACCCCAACTAAAATCTATCCACTCAACAAAAATTATTTCACACCACAGACTCATCTTGGTCAGGATCGATTTGAAATCTATCATGGTTTCAGAGAAATCATACTCCATGGTACGTTGTTCTTGTAGAATGTTGAACGACTATCCCAACTAAAACCTATCCACTCAACAAAAATTATTTCACACCACAGACTCATCTTGGTCAGGATCGATTTGAAATCTATCATGGTTTCAGAGAAATCATAGTCCATGGTAAGTTGTTCTTGTAGAATGTTGAACGACTACCCCAACTAAAATCTATCCGCTCAACAAAAATTATTTCAGAGAAATCATACTCCATGGTTCGTTGTTCTTGTAGAATGTTGAACGACTATCCCAACTAAAATCTATCCACTCAACAAAAATTACTTCAGAGAAATCATACTCCATGGTAAGTTGTTCTTGTAGAATGTTGAACGACTACCCCAACTAAAATCTATTCACTCAACAAAAATTATTTCACACCACAGACTCATCTTGGTCAGGATCGATTTGAAATCTATCATGGTTTCAGAGAAATCATACTCCATGGTTCGTTGTTCTTGTAGAATGTTGAACGACTATCCCAACTAAAACCTATCCACTCAACAAAAATTATTTCACACCACAGACTCATCTTGGTCAGGATCGATTTGAAATCTATCATGGTTTCAGAGAAATCATACTCCATGGTACGTTGTTCTTGTAGAATGTTGAACGACTATCCCAACTAAAACCTATCCACTCAACAAAAATTATTTCACACCACAGACTCATCTTGGTCAGGATCGATTTGAAATCTATCATGGTTTCAGAGAAATCATACTCCATGGTACGTTGTTCTTGTAGAATGTTGAACGACTATCCCAACTAAAACCTATCCACCGAAGCAAGAATTATTTCACACCACAGACTCATCTTGGTCAGGATCGATTTGAAATCTATCATGGTTTCAGAGAAATCATACTCCATGGTTCGTTGTTCTTGTAGAATGTTGAACGACTATCCCAACTAAAACCTATCCACTCAACAAAAATTATTTCACACCACAGACTCATCTTGGTCAGGATCGATTTGAAATCTATCATGGTTTCAGAGAAATCATAGTCCATGGTAAGTTGTTCTTGTAGAATGATGAACGACTACCCCAACTAAAATCTATCCACTCAACAAAAATTATTTCACACCACAGACTCATCTTGGTCAGGATCGATTTGAAATCTATCATGGTTTCAGAGAAATCATACTCCATGGTTCGTTGTTCTTGTAAAATGTTGAACGACTACCCCAACTAAAATCTATCCACTCAACAAAAATTATTTCAGAGAAATCATAGTCCATGGTAAGTTGTTGTTGTAGAATGTTGAACGACTACACCAACTAAAATCTATCCACTCAACAAAAATTATTTCACACCACAGACTCATCTTGGTCAGGATCGATTTGAAATCTATCATGGTTTCAGAGAAATCATAGTCCATGGTTCGTTGTTCTTGTAGAATGTTGAACGACTACCCCAACTAAAATCTATCCACTCAACAAAAATTATTTCACACCACAGACTCATCTTGGTCAGGATCGATTTGAAATCTATTATGGTTGCAGAGAAATCATACTCCATGGTTCGTTGTTCTTGTAGAATGTTGAACGACTACCCCAACTAAAATCTATCCACTCAACAAAAATTATTTCACACCACAGACTCATCTTGATCAGGATCGATTTGAAATCTATCATGGTTTCAGAGAAATCATAGTCCATGGTAAGTTGTTCTTGTAGAATGTTGAACGACTACCCCAACTAAAATCTATCCACTCAACAAAAATTATTTCACACCACCGACTCATCTTGGTCAGGATCGATTTGAAATCTATCATGGTTTCAGAGAAATCATACTCCATGGTTCGTTGTTCTTGTAGAATGTTGAACGACTATCCCAACTAAAACCTATCCACTCAACAAAAATTATTTCACACCACAGACTCATCTTGGTCAGGATCGATTTGAAATCTATCATGGTTTCAGAGAAATCATACTCCATGGTTCGTTGTTCTTGTAGAATGTTGAACGACTATCCCAACTAAAACCTATCCACTCAACAAAAATTATTTCACACCACAGACTCATCTTGGTCAGGATCGATTTGAAATCTATCATGGTTTCAGAGAAATCATAGTCCATGGTAAGTTGTTCTTGTAGAATGATGAACGACTACCCCAACTAAAATCTATCCACTCAACAAAAATTATTTCACACCACAGACTCATCTTGGTCAGGATCGATTTGAAATCTATCATGGTTTCAGAGAAATCATACTCCATGGTTCGTTGTTCTTGTAGAATGTTGAACGACTATCCCAACTAAAACCTATCCACTCAACAAAAATTATTTCACACCACAGACTCATCTTGGTCAGGATCGATTTGAAATCTATCATGGTTTCAGAGAAATCATAGTCCATGGTAAGTTGTTCTTGTAGAATGTTGAACGACTATCCCAACTAAAACCTATCCACTCAACAAAAATTATTTCACACCACAGACTCATCTTGGTCAGGATCGATTTGAAATCTATCATGGTTTCAGAGAAATCATACTCCATGGTTCGTTGTTCTTGTAGAATGTTGAACGACTATCCCAACTAAAACCTATCCACTCAACAAAAATTATTTCACACCACAGACTCATCTTGGTCAGGATCGATTTGAAATCTATCATGGTTTCAGAGAAATCATACTCCATGGTAAGTTGTTCTTGTAGAATGTTGAACGACTACCCCAACTAAAATCTATTCACTCAACAAAAATTATTTCACACCACAGACTCATCTTGGTCAGGATCGATTTGAAATCTATCATGGTTTCAGAGAAATCATACTCCATGGTTCGTTGTTCTTGTAGAATGTTGAACGACTATCCCAACTAAAACCTATCCACTCAACAAAAATTATTTCACACCACAGACTCATCTTGGTCAGGATCGATTTGAAATCTATCATGGTTTCAGAGAAATCATAGTCCATGGTAAGTTGTTCTTGTAGAATGATGAACGACTACCCCAACTAAAATCTATCCACTCAACAAAAATTATTTCACACCACAGACTCATCTTGGTCAGGATCGATTTGAAATCTATCATGGTTTCAGAGAAATCATACTCCATGGTACGTTGTTCTTGTAGAATGTTGAACGACTATCCCAACTAAAACCTATCCACTCAACAAAAATTATTTCACACCACAGACTCATCTTGGTCAGGATCGATTTGAAATCTATCATGGTTTCAGAGAAATCATAGTCCATGGTAAGTTGTTCTTGTAGAATGTTGAACGACTACCCCAACTAAAATCTATCCGCTCAACAAAAATTATTTCAGAGAAATCATACTCCATGGTTCGTTGTTCTTGTAGAATGTTGAACGACTATCCCAACTAAAATCTATCCACTCAACAAAAATTACTTCAGAGAAATCATACTCCATGGTAAGTTGTTCTTGTAGAATGTTGAACGACTACCCCAACTAAAATCTATTCACTCAACAAAAATTATTTCACACCACAGACTCATCTTGGTCAGGATCGATTTGAAATCTATCATGGTTTCAGAGAAATCATAGTCCATGGTAAGTTGTTCTTGTAGAATGATGAACGACTACCCCAACTAAAACCTATTCACTCAACAAAAATTATTTCACACCACAGACTCATCTTGGTCAGGATCGATTTGAAATCTATCATGGTTTCAGAGAAATCATACTCCATGGTACGTTGTTCTTGTAGAATGTTGAACGACTATCCCAACTAAAACCTATCCACTCAACAAAAATTATTTCACACCACAGACTCATCTTGGTCAGGATCGATTTGAAATCTATCATGGTTTCAGAGAAATCATACTCCATGGTACGTTGTTCTTGTAGAATGTTGAACGACTATCCCAACTAAAACCTATCCACCGAAGCAAGAATTATTTCACACCACAGACTCATCTTGGTCAGGATCGATTTGAAATCTATCATGGTTTCAGAGAAATCATAGTCCATGGTAAGTTGTTCTTGTAGAATGTTGAACGACTACCCCAACTAAAATCTATCCACTCAACAAAAATTATTTCACACCACAGACTCATCTTGGTCAGGATCGATTTGAAATCTATCATGGTTTCAGAGAAATCATACTCCATGGTAAGTTGTTCTTGTAAAATGTTGAACGACTACCCCAACTAAAATCTATCCACTCAACAAAAATTATTTCACACCGCAGACTCATCTTGGTCAGGATCGATTTGAAATCTATCATGGTTTCAGAGAAATCATACTCCATGGCTCGTTGTTCTTGTAGAATGTTGAGCGACTATCCCAACTAAAATCTATCCACTCAACAAAAATTATTTCACACCACAGACTCATCTTGGTCAGGATCGATTTGAAATCTATCATGGTTTCAGAGAAATCATACTCCATGGTTCGTTGTTCTTGTAAAATGTTGAACGACTACCCCAACTAAAATCTATCCACTCAACAAAAATTATTTCAGAGAAATCATAGTCCATGGTAAGTTGTTGTTGTAGAATGTTGAACGACTACACCAACTAAAATCTATCCACTCAACAAAAATTATTTCACACCACAGACTCATCTTGGTCAGGATCGATTTGAAATCTATCATGGTTTCAGAGAAATCATAGTCCATGGTTCGTTGTTCTTGTAGAATGTTGAACGACTACCCCAACTAAAATCTATCCACTCAACAAAAATTATTTCACACCACAGACTCATCTTGGTCAGGATCGATTTGAAATCTATTATGGTTGCAGAGAAATCATACTCCATGGTTCGTTGTTCTTGTAGAATGTTGAACGACTACCCCAACTAAAATCTATCCACTCAACAAAAATTATTTCACACCACAGACTCATCTTGATCAGGATCGATTTGAAATCTATCATGGTTTCAGAGAAATCATAGTCCATGGTAAGTTGTTCTTGTAGAATGTTGAACGACTACCCCAACTAAAATCTATCCACTCAACAAAAATTATTTCACACCACCGACTCATCTTGGTCAGGATCGATTTGAAATCTATCATGGTTTCAGAGAAATCATACTCCATGGTTCGTTGTTCTTGTAAAATGTTGAACGACTATCCCAACTAAAATCTATTAACTCAACAATAATTATTTCAGAGAAATCATACTCCATGGTAAGTTGTTCTTGTAGAATGTTGAACGACTACCCCTAACTAAAATCTATCCACTCAACAAAAATTATTTCACACCACAGACTCATCTTGGTCAGGATCGATTTGAAATCTATCATGGTTTCAGAGAAATCATACTCCATGGTTCGTTGTTCTTGTAAAATGTTGAACGACTACCCCAACTAAAATCTATCCACTCAACAAAAATTATTTCACACCACAGACTCATCTTGGTCAGGATCGATTTGAAATCTATCATGGTTTCAGAGAAATCATACTCCATGGTAAGTTGTTCTTGTAGAATGTTGAACGACTACCCCAACTAAAATCTATCCACTCAACAAAAATTATTTCAGAGAAATCATACTCCATGGTTCGTTGTTCTTGTAGAATGTTGAACGACTACCCCAACTAAAATCTATCCACTCAACAAAAATTATTTCAGAGAAATCATACTCCATGGTTCGTTGTTCTTGTAGAATGTTGAACGACTACCCCAACTAAAATCTATCCACTCAACAAAAATTATTTCAGAGAAATCATACTCCATGGTAAGTTGTTCTTGTAGAATGTTGAACGACTACCCCAACTAAAATCTATCCACTCAAAAAAAATTATTTCACACCACAGACTCATCTTGGTCAGGATCGATTTGAAATCTATCATGGTTTCAGAGAAATCATAGTCCATGGTAAGTTGTTCTTGTAGAATGTTGAACGACTATCCCAATTAAAATCTATCCACTCAACAAAAATTATTTCAGAGAAATCATACTCCATGGTAAGTTGTTCTTGTAGAATGTTGAACGACTACCCCAACTAAAATCTATCCACTCAACAAAAATTATTTCAGAGAAATCATACTCCATGGTTCGTTGTTCTTGTAGAATGTTGAACGACTACCCCAACTAAAATCTATCCACTCAACAAAAATTATTTCACACCACAGACTCATCTTGGTCAGGATCGATTTGAAATCTATCATGGTTTCAGAGAAATCATAGTCCATGGTAAGTTGTTCTTGTAGAATGTTGAACGAGTACCCCAACTAAAATCTATCCACTCAACAAAAATTATTTCACAACACAGACTCATCTTGGTCAGGATCGATTTGAAATCTATCATGGTTTCAGAGAAATCATAGTCCATGGTAAGTTGTTCTTATAGAATGTTGAACGACTACCCCAACTAAAATCTATCCACTCAACAAAAATTATTTCACACCACAGACTCATCTTGGTCAGGATCGTTTTGAAATCTATCATGGTTTCAGAGAAATCATACTCCATGGTAAGTTGTTCTTGTAGAATGTTGAACGACTATCCCAACTAAAATCTATCCACTCAACAAAAATTATTTCAGGGAAATCATACTCCATGGTTCGTTGTTCTTGTAGAATGTTGAACGACTACCCCAACTAAAATCTATCCACTCAACAAAAATTATTTCAGAGAAATCATAGTCCATAGTAAGTTGTTCTTGTAGAATGTTGAACGACTACTCCAACTAAAATCTATCCACTCAACAAAAATTATTTCACACCACAGACTCATCTTGGTCAGGATCGATTTGAAATCTATCATGGTTTCAGAGATATCATATTCCATGATTCGTTGTTCTTGTAAAATGCTGAATGACTACCCCAACTAGAATCTATCCACTCAACAAAAATTATTTCACACCACAGACTCATCTTGGTCAGGATCGATTTGAAATCTATCATGGTTTCAGAGAAATCATACTCCATGGTTTGTTGTTCTTGTAGAATGTTGAACGACTATCCCAACTAAAATCTATCCACTCAACAAAAATTATTTCAGAGAAATCATACTCCATGGTTCGTTGTTCTTGTAGAATGTTGAACGACTACCCCAACTAAAGTCTATCCACTCAACAAAAATTATGTCAGAGAAATCATAGTCCATAGTAAGTTGTTCTTGTAGAATGTTGAACGACTACCCCTAACTAAAATCTATCCACTCAACAAAAATTATTTCACACCACAGACTCATCTTGGTCAGGATCGATTTGAAATCTATCATGGTTTCAGAGAAATCATATTCCATGATTCGTTGTTCTTGTAAAATGCTGAACGACTACCCCAACTAGAATCTATCCACTGAACAAAAATTATTTCACACCACAGACTCATCTTGGTCAGGATCGATTTGAAATCTATCATGGTTTCAGAGAAATCATACTAAATGGTTTGTTGTTCTTGTAGAATGTTGAACGACTATCCCAACTAAAATCTATCCACTCAACAAAAATTATTTCACACCACAGACTCATCTTGGTCAGGATCGATTTGAAATCTATCATGGTTTCAGAGAAATCATACTCCATGGTAAGTTGTTCTTGTAGAATGTTGAACGACTATCCCAACTAAAATCTATCCACTCAACAAAAATTATTTCAGAGAAATCATACTCCATGGTTCGTTGTTCTTGTAGAATGTTGAACGACTATCCCAACTAAAATCTATCCACTCAACAAAAATTATTTCACACCACAGACTCATCTTGGTCAGGATCGATTTGAAATCTATCATGGTTGCAGAGAAATCATACTCCATGGTTCGTTGTTCTTGTAGAATGTTGAACGACTACACCAACTAAAATCTATCCACTCAACAAAAATTATTTCAGAGAAATCATACTCCATGGTTCGTTGTTCTTGTAGAATGTTGAACGACTACCCCAACTAAAATCTATATACTCAACAAAAATTATTTCACACCACAGACTCATCTTGGTCAGGATCGATTTGAAATCTATCATGGTTTCAGAGAAATCATACTCCATGGTTCGTTGTTCTTGTAGAATGTTGAACGACTACCCCAACTAAAATCTATATACTCAACAAAAATTATTTCACACCACAGACTCATCTTGGTCAGGATCGATTTGAAATCTATCATGGTTTCAGAGAAATCATACTCCATGGTTCGTTGTTCTTGTAAAATGTTGAACGACTACCCCAACTAAAATCTATCCACTCAACAAAAATTATTTCACACCACAGACTCATCTTGGTCAGGATCGATTTGAAATCTATCATGGTTTCAGAGAAATCATACTCCATGGTAAGTTGTTCTTGTAGAATGTTGAACGACTACCCCAACTAAAATCTATCCACTCAACAAAAATTATTTCAGAGAAATCATACTCCATGGTTCGTTGTTCTTGTAGAATGTTGAACGACTACCCCAACTAAAATCTATCCACTCAACAAAAATTATTTCACACCACAGACTCATCTTGGTCAGGATCGATTTGAAATCTATCATGGTTTTAGAGAAATCATACTCCATGGTTCGTTGTTCTTGTAGAATGTTGAACGACTACCGCAACTAAAATCTATCCACTCAACAAAAATTATTTCACACCACAGACACATCTTGGTCAGGATCGATTTGAAATCTATCATGGTTTCAGAGAAATCATACTCCATGGTAAGTTGTTCTTGTAAAATGTTGAACGACTACCCCAACTAAAATCTATCCACTCAACAAAAATTATTTCAGAGAAATCATACTCCATGGTTCGTTGTTCTTGTAGAATGTTGAACGACTACCCCAACTAAAATCTATCCACTCAACAAAAATTATTTCACACCACAGACTCATCTTGGTCAGGATCGATTTGAAATTTATCTTGGTTTCAGAGAAATCATACTCCATGGTTCGTTGTTCTTGTAGAATGTTGAACGACTACCCCAACTAAAATCTATCCACTCAACAAAAATTATTTCACACCACAGACTCATCTTGGTCAGGATCGATTTGAAATCTATCATGGTTTCAGAGAAATCATACTCCATGGTAAGTTGTTCTTGTAAAATGTTGAACGACTACCCCAACTAAAATCTATCCACTCAACAAAAATTATTTCAGAGAAATCATACTCCATGGTAAGTTGATCTTGTAGAATGTTGAACGACTACCCCAACTAAAATCTATCCACTCAACAAAAATTATTTCACACCACAGACTCATCTTGGTCAGGATCGATTTGAAATCTATCATGGTTTCGGAGAAATCATACTCCATGGTTCGTTGTTCTTGTAGAATGTTGAACGACTACCCCAACTAAAATCTATCCACTCAACAAAAATTATTTCACACCACAGACTCATCTTGGTCAGGATCGATTTGAAATCTACCATGGTTTCAGAGAAATTATACTTCATGGTTCGTAGTTCTGCTAGAATATTGAAAGACTACCCCAAGCTAAAATCTATCCACTCAACAAAAATTATTTCACACTACAGACTCATTGTGGTCAGGATCGATTTGAAATCTACCATGGTTTCAGAGAAATTATACTTCATGGTTCGTAGTTCTGCTAGAATATTGAAAGACTACCCCAAACTAAAATCTATCCACTCAACAAAAATTATTTCACACTACAGACTCATTGTGGTCAGGATCGATTTGAAATCTACCATGGTTTCAGAGAAATTATACCTCATGGTTCGTAGTTCTGATAGAATATTGAAAGACTACCCCAAACTGAAATCTATCCACTCAACAAAAATTATTTCACACTACAGACTCATTTTGGTCAGGATCGATTTGAAATCTACCATGGTTTCAGAGAAGTTATACTTCATGGTTCGTAGTTCTGCTAGAATATTAAAAGACTACCCCAAACTAAAATCTATATACTCAACAAAAATTATTTCACACTAAAGACTCATTGTGGTCAGGATCGATTTGAAATCTACCATGGTTTCAGAGAAATTATACCTCATGGTTCGTAGTTCTGATAGAATATTGAAAGACTACCCCAAACTGAAATCTATCCACTCAACAAAAATTATTTCACACTACAGACTCATTTTGGTCAGGATCGATTTGAAATCTACCATGGTTTCAGAGAAGTTATACTTCATGGTTCGTAGTTCTGCTAGAATATTAAAAGACTACCCCAAACTAAAATCTATCCACTCAACAAAAATTATTTCACACTACAGACTCATTGTGGTCAGGATCGATTTGAAATCTACCATGGTTTCAGAGAAATTATACTTCATGGTTCCTAGTTCTGCTAGAATATTGAAAGACTACCCCAAACTAAAATCTATCCACTCAACAAAAATTATTTCACACTACAGACTCATTGTGGTCAGGATCGATTTGAAATCTACCATGGTTTCAGAGAAATTATACCTCATGGTTCGTAGTTCTGCTAGAATATTGAAAGACTACCCAAGCTAAAATCTATCCACTCAACAAAAATTATTTCACACTACAGACTCATTTTGGTCAGGATCGATTTGAAATCTACCATGGTTTCAGAGAAATCATACTTCATGGTTCGTAGTTCTGATAGAATATTGAAAGACTACCCCAAACTAAAATCTATCCACTCAACAAAAATTATTTTACACTACAGACTCATTTTGGTCAGGATCGATTTGAAATCTACCATGGTTTCAGAGCAATCATACTTCATGGTTCGTAGTTCTGCTAGAATATTGAAAGACTACCCCAAACTAAAATCTATCCACTCAACAAAAATTATTTCACACTACAGACTCATTGTGGTCAGGATCGATTTGAAATCTACCATGGTTTCAGAGAAATTATACCTCATGGTTCGTAGTTCTGCTAGAATATTGAAAGACTACCCCAAGCTAAAATCTATCCACTCAACAAAAATTATTTTACACTACAGATTCATTTTGGTCAGGATCGACTTGAAATCGACCATGGTTACAGAGAAATTATACTTCATGGTTCGTAGTTCTGATAGAATATTGAAAGACTACCCCAAACTAAAATTTATCCACTGGAGCAAAATTATTTCACACTAAAGACTCATTGTGGTCAGGATCGATTTGAAATCTACCATGGTTTCAGAGAAGTTATACTTCATGGTTCGTAGTTCTGATAGAATATTGAAAGACTACCCCAAACTAAAATCTATATACTCAACAAAATTATTTTACACTACAGACTCATTTTGGTCAGGATCGATTTAAAAACTACCATGGTTTCAGAGAAATTATACTTCATGGTTCGTAGTTCTGCTAGAATATTAAAAGACTACCCCAAACTAAAATCTATATACTCAACAAAAATTATTTCACACTAAAGACTCATTGTGGTCAGGATCGATTTGAAATCTACCATGGTTTCAGAGAAATTATACTTCATGGTTCGTAGTTCTGATAGAATATTGGAAGACTACCCCAAGCTAAAATCTATCCACTCAACAAAAATTATTTCACACTACACACTCATTGTGGTCAGGATCGATTTGAAATCTACCATGCTTTCAGAGAAATCATACTTCATGGTTCGTAGTTCTGCTAGAATATTGAAAAACTACCCCAAACTAAAATCTATCCACTGGAGCAAAATTATTTCACACTACAGACTCATTGTGGTCAGGATCGATTTGAAATCTACCATGGTTTCAGAGAAATTATACTTCATGGTTCGTAGTTCTGCTAGAATATTGAAAGACTACCCCAAACTAAAGTCTATCCACTCAACAAAAATTATTTCACACTACAGACTCATTGTGGTCAGGATCGATTTGAAATCTACCATGGTTTCAGAGAAATTATACCTCATGGTTCGTAGTTCTGCTAGAATATTAAAAGACTACCCCAAACTAAAATCTATATACTCAACAAAAATTATTTCACACTACAGACTCATTGTGGTCAGGATCGATTTGAAATCTACCATGGTTTCAGAGAAGTTATACTTCATGGTTCGTAGTTCTGCTAGAATATTGAAAGACTACCCCAAACTAAAATCTATATACTCAACAAAAATTATTTTACACAAGAGACTCATTTTGGTCAGGATCGACTTAAAAACTACCATGGTTTCAGAGAAATTATACTTCATGGTTCGTAGTTCTGCTAGAATATTAAAAGACTGCCCCAAACTAAAATCTATATACTCAACAAAAATTATTTCACACTAAAGACGCATTGTGGTCAGGATCGATTTGAAATCTACCATGGTTTCAGAGAAATTATACGTCATGGTTCGTAGTTCTGATAGAATATTGAAAGACTACCCCAAACTAAAATCTATCCACTGGAGCAAAATTATTTCACACTACAGACTCATTGTGGTCAGGATCGATTTGAAATCTACCATGGTTTCATAGAAATTATACGTCATGGTTCGTAGTTCTGATAGAATATTGAAAGACTACCCCAAACTAAAATCTATATACTCAACAAAAATTATTTCACACTACAGACTCATTTTGGTCAGGATCGATTTGAAATCTAAAATGGTTTCAGAGAAATCATACTTCATGGTTCGTAGTTCTGATAGAATATTGGAAGACTACCCCAAACTAAAATCTATATACTCAACAAAAATTATTTGACACTACAGACTCATTTTGGTCAGGATCGATTTGAAATCTACCATGGTTTCAGAGAAATCATACTTCATGGTTCGTAGTTCTGCTAGAATATTGAAAGACTACCCCAAACTAAAATCTATATACCCAACAAAAATTATTTCACACCACAGACTCATTTTGGTCAGGATCGATTTGAAATCTATGATGGTTTCAGAGAAATCATACTTCATGGTTCGTAGTTCTGCTAGAATATTGAAAGACTACCCCAAACTAAAATCTATCCACTCAACAAAAATTATTTCACACTACAGACTCATTGTGGTCAGGATCGATTTGAAATCTACCATGGTTTCAGAGAAATTATACTTCATGGTTTGTAGTTCTGATGGAATATTGAAAGACTACCCCAAACTAAAATCTATATACTCAACAAAAATTATTTCACACTACAGACTCATTTTGGTCAGGATCGATTTGAAATCTACCATGGTTTCAGAGAAATCATACTTCATGGTTCGTAGTTCTGCTAGAATATTGAAAGACTACCCCAAACTAAAATCTATCCACTGGAGCAAAATTATTTCACACTACAGACTCATTTCGGTCAGAATCGATTTGAAATCTACCATGGTTTCAGAGAAATCTTACTTCAGGGTTCATAGCTCTGTTAGAATGTTGAACGACTACCCCAAACTAAAATCTATCCACTCAACAAAAATTATTTCACACTACAGACTCATTGTGGTCAGGATCGATTTGAAATCTACCATGGTTTCAGAGAAATTATACTTCATGGTTCGTAGTTCTGCTAGAATATTGAAAGACTACCCCAAACTAAAATCTATCCACTGGAGCAAAATTATTTCACACTACAGACTCATTGTGGTCAGGATCGATTTGAAATCTACCATGGTTTCATAGAAATTATACGTCATGGTTCGTAGTTCTGATAGAATATTGAAAGACTACCCCAAACTAAAATCTATATACTCAACAAAAATTATTTCACACTACAGACTCATTTTGGTCAGGATCGATTTGAAATCTATGATGGTTTCAGAGAAATCATACTTCATGGTTCGTAGTTCTGATAGAATATTGAAAGACTACCCCAAACTAAAATCTATATACTCAACAAAAATTATTTGACACTACAGACTCATTTTGGTCAGGATCGATTTGAAATCTACCATGGTTTCAGAGAAATCATACTTCATGGTTCGTAGTTCTGCTAGAATATTGAAAGACTACCCCAAACTAAAATCTATATACCCAACAAAAATTATTTCACACCACAGACTCATTTTGGTCAGGATCGATTTGAAATCTATGATGGTTTCAGAGAAATCATACTTCATGGTTCGTAGTTCTGCTAGAATATTGAAAGACTACCCCAAACTAAAATCTATCCACTCAACAAAAATTATTTCACACTACAGACTCATTGTGGTCAGGATCGATTTGAAAACTACCATGGTTTCAGAGAAATTATACTTCATGGTTTGTAGTTCTGATGGAATGTTGAAAGACTACCCCAAACTAAAATCTATATACTCAACAAAAATTATTTCACACTACAGACTCATTTTGGTCAGGATCGATTTGAAATCTACCATGGTTTCAGAGAAATCATACTTCATGGTTCGTAGTTCTGCTAGAATATTGAAAGACTACCCCAAACTAAAATCTATCCACTGGAGCAAAATTATTTCACACTACAGACTCATTTCGGTCAGAATCGATTTGAAATCTCTCATGTTTTCAGAGAAATCTTACTTCAGGGTTCATAGCTCTGTTAGAATGTTGAACGACTACCCCAAACTTAAATCCATCCATTCAAGCAAAAATTATTTCACACCACAGACTCATTTTGGTCAGCATCGACTTGAAATCTATCATGGTTTCAGAGAAATCTTACTTCCGGGTTCATAGCTCTGTTAGAATGTTGAACGACTACCCCAAACTAAAATCTATCCACTCAACAAAAATTATTTCACACTACAGACTCATTGTGGTCAGGATCGATTTGAAATCTACCATGGTTTCAGAGAAATCTTACTTCAGGGTTCATAGCTCTGTTAGAATGTTGAACGTCTACCCCAAACTAAAATCTATCCACTCAACAAAAATTATTTCACACTACAGACTCATTGTGGTCAGGATCGATTTGAAATCTACCATGGTTTCAGAGAAATTATACTTCATGGTTCGTAGTTCTGCTAGAATATTGAAAGACTACCCCAAACTAAAATCTATCCACTCAACAAAAATTATTTTACTCTACAGACTCATTTTGGTCAGGATCGATTTGAAATCTACCATGGTTTCAGAGAAATCATACTTCATGGTTCGTAGTTCTGCTAGAATATTGAAAGACTACCCCAAACTAAAATCTATCCACTCAACAAAAATTATTTTACACTACAGACTCATTTTGGTCAGGATCGATTTGAAATCTACCATGGTTTCAGAGCAATCATACTTCATGGTTCGTAGTTCTGCTAGAATATTGAAAGACTACCCCAAACTAAAATCTATCCACTCAACAAAAATTATTTCACACTACAGACTCATTTTGGTCAGGATCGATTTGAAATCTACCATGGTTTCAGAGAAATCATACTTCATGGTTCGTAGTTCTGCTAGAATATTGAAAGACTACCCCAAACTAAAATCTATCCACTGGAGCAAAATTATTTCACACTACAGACTCATTGTGGTCAGGATCGATTTGAAATCTACCATGGTTTCAGAGAAATCATACTTCATGGTTCGTAGTTCTGATAGAATATTGAAAGACTACCCCAAACAAAAATCTATATACTCAACAAAAATTATTTCACACTACAGACTCATTTTGGTCAGGATCGATTTGAAATCTACCATGGTTTCAGAGCAATCATACTTCATGGTTCGTAGTTCTGCTAGAATATTGAAAGACTACCCCAAACTAAAATCTATCCACTCAACAAAAATTATTTCACACTACAGACTCATTTTGGTCAGGATCGATTTGAAATCTACCATGGTTTCAGAGAAATCATACTTCATGGTTCGTAGTTCTGCTAGAATATTGAAAGACTACCCCAAACTAAAATCTATCCACTGGAGCAAAATTATTTCACACTACAGACTTATTGTGGTCAGGATCGATTTGAAATCTACCATGGTTTCAGAGAAATCATACTTCATGGTTCGTAGTTCTGATAGCATATTGAAAGACTACCCCAAACTAAAATCTATCCACTGGAGCAAAATTATTTCACACTACAGACTCATTTCGGTCAGAATCGATTTGAAATCTCTCATGTTTTCAGAGAAATCTTACTTCCGGGTTCATAGCTCTGTTAGAATATTGAACGACTACCCCAAACTAAAATCTATCCACTCAACAAAAATTATTTCACACTACAGACTCATTTCGGTCAGAATCGATTTGAAATCTCTCATGTTTTCAGAGAAATCTTACTTCAGGGTTCATAGCTCTGTTAGAATGTTGAACGACTACCCCAAACTTAAATCCATCCATTCAAGCAAAAATTATTTCACACCACAGACTCATTTTGGTCAGGATCGATTTGAAATCTACCATGGTTTCAGAGAAATCATACTTCATGGTTCGTAGTTCTGCTAGAATATTGAAAGACTACCCCAAACTAAAATCTATCCACTGGAGCAAAATTATTTCACACTACAGACTCATTGTGGTCAGGATCGATTTGAAATCTACCATGGTTTCAGAGAAATCATACTTCATTGGTTCGTAGTTCTGCTAGAATATTGAAAGACTACCCCAAACTAAAATCTATCCACTCAACAAAAATTATTTTACACTACAGACTCATTTTGGTCAGGATCGATTTGAAATCTATAATGGTTTCAGAGAAATCATACTTCATGGTTCGTAGTTCTGCTAGGATATTGAAAGACTACCCCAAACTAAAATCTATCCACTGGAGCAAAATTATTTCACACTACAGACTCATTGTGGTCAGGATCGATTTAAAAACTACCATGGTTTCAGAGAAATTATACTTCATGGTTCGTAGTTCTGATAGAATATTAAAAGACTACCCCAAACTAAAATCTATCCACTCAACAAAAATTATTCCACACCACAGACTCATTTTGGTCAGAATCGATTTGAAATCTATCACGTTTTCATATTAATCTTACTTCCGGGGTCATAGCTCTGTTAGAATGTTGAACGACTACCCGAAACTAAAATTAATACACTCAAGCAAAAATGATTGCTCACTACAGGCTCATTTCGGTCAGAATCGATTTGAAATCTATCATGGTTTCAGAGAAATCTTACTTCAGGATTCGTAGCTCTGTTAGAATGTTGAACGACTACCCCAAACTTAAATCCATCCATTCAAGCAAAAATTATTTCACACTACAGACTCATTTTGGTCAGGATCGACTTGAAGTCTATCATGATTTCAGAAAAATTTTACTTCCGGGTTCATAGCTCTGTTAGAATGTTGAACGACTACCCCAAACTAAAATCTATCCACTGGAGCAAAATTATTTCACACTACAGACTCATTGTGGTCAGGATCGATTTGAAATCTACCTTGGTTTCAGAGAAATCATACTTCATGGTTTGTAGTTCTGCTAGAATATTGAAAGACTACCCCAAATTAAAATCTATATACTCAACAAAAATTATTTCACTCTGCAGACTCATTTTGGTCAGGATCGATTTGAAATCTATCATGGTTTCAGAGAAATCTTACTTCAGGATTCGTAGCTCTGTTAGAATGTTAAACGACTACCCGAAACTAAAATCCATAAAATCAAGCAAAAATTATTGCTCACTACAGACTCATTTCGGTCAGAATCGATTTGAAATCTATCATGTTTTCAGAGAAATCTTACTTTAGGGTTCATAGCTCTGTTAGAATGTTGAACGACTACCAAAAACTTAAATCCATCCATTCAAGCAAAAATTATTTCACACCACAGACTCATTTTGGTCAGCATCGACTTGAAATCTATCATGGTTTCAGAGAAATCTTACTTCCGGGTTCATAGCTCTGTTAGAATGTTGAACGACTACCCCAAACTAAAATCTATCCACTGGAGCAAAATTATTTCACACTACAGACTCATTGTGGTCAGGATCGATTTGAAATCTACCATGGTTTCAGAGAAATCATACTTCATAGTTCGTAGTTCTGCTAGAATATTGAAAGACTACCCCAAACTAAAATCTATTAACTCAACAAAAATTATTTTACACTACAGACTCATTTTGGTCAGGATCGATTTGAAATCTACCATGATTTCAGAGAAATCATACTTCATGGTTCGTAGTTCTGATAGAATATTGAAAGACTACCCCAAACTAAAATCTATATACTCAACAAAAATTATTTCACACTACAGACTCATTTTGGTCAGGATCGATTTGAAATCTACCATGGTTTCAGGGAAATCATACTTCATGGTTCGTAGTTCTGGTAGAATATTGAAAGACTACCCCAAACTAAAATCTATCCACTGGAGCAAAATTATTTCACACTACAGACTCATTGTGGTCAGGATCGATTTGAAATCTATCATGGTTTCAGAGAAATTATGCTTCATATTTCGTAGTTCTGCTAGAATATTAAAAGACTACCCCAAACTAAAATCTATCCACTCAACAAAAATTATTTCACACTACAGACTCATTGTGGTCAGGATCGATTTGAAATCTACCATGGTTTCAGGGAAATCATACTTCATGGTTCGTAGTTCTGCTAAAATATTGAAAGACTACGCCTAACTAAAATCTATCCACTCAACAAAAATTATTTCACACTACAGACTCATTGTGGTCAGGATCGATTTGAAATCTACCATGGTTTCAGAGAAATCATACTTCATGGTTCGTAGTTCTGATAGAATATTGAAAGACTACCCCAAACTAAAATCTATCCACTCAACAAAAATTATTTCACACTACAGACTCATTGTGGTCAGGATCGATTTGAAATCTACCATGGTTTCAGAGAAATCATACTTCATGGTTCGTAGTTCTGATAGAATATTGAAAGACTACCCCAAACTAAAATCTATCCACTAAAGCAAAATTATTTCACACTACAGACTCATTGTGGTCAGGATCGATTTGAAATCTACCATGGTTTCAAAGAAATCATACTTCATGGTTCGTAGTTCTGATAGAATATTGAAAGACTACCCCAAACTAAAATCTATATACTCAACAAAAATTATTTCACACTACAGACTCATTTTGGTCAGGATCGATTTGAAATCTACCATGGTTTCAGAATAATCATACTTCATGGTTCGTAGTTCTGCTAGAATATTGAAAGACTACCCCAAACTAAAATCTATCCACTCAACAAAAATTATTTTACACTACAGACTCATTTTGGTCAGGATCGATTTGAAATCTACCATGGTTTCATAGAAATTATACTTCATGGTTCGTAGTTCTGCTAGAATATTGAAAGACTACCCCAAACTAAAATCCATCCACTGGAGCAAAATTATTTCACACTACAGACTCATTGTGGTCAGGATCGATTTGAAATCTACCATGGTTTCAGAGAAATCATACTTCATGGTTCGTAGTTCTGATAGAATATTGAAAGACTACCCCAAACTAAAATCTATCCACTGGAGCAAAATTATTTCACACTACAGACTCATTGTGGTCAGGATCAATTTGAAATCTTTCATGGTTTCAGAGAAATCATACTTCATGGTTCGTAATTCTGATAGAATATTGAAAGACTACCCCAAACTAAAATCTATATACTCAACAAAAATTATTTCACACTACAGACTCATTGTGGTCACAATCGATTTGAAATCTACCATGGTTTCAGAGAAATCATACTTCATGGTTCGTAGTTCTGATAGAATATTGAAAGACTTTCCCAAACTAAAATCTATATACTCAACAAAAATTATTTCACACTACAGACTCATTGTGGTCAGGATCGATTTGAAATCTACAATGGTTTCAGAGAAATTATACTTCATGGTTCGTAGTTCTGATAGAATATTGAAAGACTACCCCAAACTAAAATCTATCCACTGGAGCAAAATTATTTCACACTACAGACTCATTGTGGTCAGGATCGATTTGAAATCTACCATGGTTTCAGAGAAATCATACTTCATGGTTCGTAGTTCTGATAGAATATTGAAAGACTACCCCAAACTAAAATCTATCCACTGGAGCAAAATTATTTCACACTACAGACTCATTGCGGTCAGGATCGATTTGAAATCTACCATGGTTTCAGAGAAATCATACTTCATGGTTCGTAGTTCTGATAGAATATTGAAAGACTACCCCTAACTAAAATCTATCCACTGGAGCAAAATTATTTCACACTACAGACTCATTGTGGTCAGGATCAATTTGAAATCTTTCATGGTTTCAGAGAAATCATACTTCATGGTTCGTAATTCTGATAGAATATTGAAAGACTACCCCAAACTAAAATCTATATACTCAACAAAAATTATTTCACACTACAGACTCATTGTGGTCACAATCGATTTGAAATCTACCATGGTTTCAGAGAAATCATACTTCATGGTTCGTAGTTCTGATAGAATATTGAAAGACTTTCCCAAACTAAAATCTATATACTCAACAAAAATTATTTCACACTACAGACTCATTGTGGTCAGGATCGATTTGAAATCTACAATGGTTTCAGAGAAATTATACTTCATGGTTCGTAGTTCTGATAGAATATTGAAAGACTACCCCAAACTAAAATCTATCCACTGGAGCAAAATTATTTCACACTACAGACTCATTGTGGTCAGGATCGATTTGAAATCTACCATGGTTTCAGAGAAATCATACTTCATGGTTCGTAGTTCTGATAGAATATTGAAAGACTACCCCAAACTAAAATCTATCCACTGGAGCAAAATTATTTCACACTACAGACTCATTGTGGTCAGGATCGATTTGAAATCTACCATGGTTTCAGAGAAATCATACTTCATGGTTCGTAGTTCTGATAGAATATTGAAAGACTACCCCAAACTAAAATCTATCCACTGGAGCAAAATTATTTCACACTACAGACTCATTGTGGTCAGGATCAATTTGAAATCTTTCATGGTTTCAGAGAAATCATACTTCATGGTTCGTAATTCTTGTAGAATATTGAAAGACTACCCCAAACTAAAATCTATATACTCAACAAAAATTATTTCACACTACAGACTCATTGTGGTCACAATCGATTTGAAATCTACCATGGTTTCAGAGAAATCATACTTCATGGTTCGTAGTTCTGATAGAATATTGAAAGACTTTCCCAAACTAAAATCTATATACTCAACAAAAATTATTTCACACTACAGACTCATTTTGGTCAGGATCGATTTGAAATCTACAATGGTTTCAGAGAAATTATACTTCATGGTTCGTAGTTCTGATAGAATATTGAAAGACTACCCCAAACTAAAATCTATCCACTGGAGCAAAATTATTTCACACTACAGACTCATTGTGGTCAGGATCGATTTGAAATCTACCATGGTTTCAGAGAAATCATACTTCATGGTTCGTAGTTCTGATTGAATATTGAAAGACTACCCCAAACTAAAATCTATATACTCAACAAAAATTATTTCACACTACAGACTCATTGTGGTCAGGATCGATTTGAAATCTACCATGGTTTCAGAGAAATCATACTGCATGGTTCGTAGTTCTGATAGAATATTGAAAGACTACCCCAAACTAAAATCTATATACTCAACAAAAATTATTTCACACTACAGACTCATTTTCGTCAGGATCGATTTGAAATCTACCATGGTTTCAGAATAATCATACTTCATGGTTTCAGAGAAATCATACTTCATGGTTCGTAGTTCTGCTAGAATATTGAAAGACTACCCCAAACTAAAATCTATCCACTCAACAAAAATTATTTTACACTACAGACTCATTTTGGTCAGGATCGATTTGAAATCTACCATGGTTTCATAGAAATTATACTTCATGGTTCGTAGTTCTGATAGAATATTGAAAGACTACCCCAAACTAAAATCCATCCACTGGAGCAAAATTATTTCACACTACAGTCTCATTGTGGTCAGGATCGATTTGAAATCTACCATGGTTTCAGAGAAATCATACTTCATGGTTCGTAGTTCTGATAGAATATTGAAAGACTACCCCAAACTAAAATCTATATACTCAACAAAAATTATTTCACACTACAGACTCATTTTGGTCAGGATCGATTTGAAATCTACCATGGTTTCAGAATAATCATACTTCATGGTTCGTAGTTCTGCTAGAATATTGAAAGACTACCCCAAACTAAAATCTATCCACTCAACAAAAATTATTTTACACTACAGACTCATTTTGGTCAGGATCGATTTGAAATCTACCATGGTTTCATAGAAATTATACTTCATGGTTCGTAGTTCTGCTAGAATATTGAAAGACTACCCCAAACTAAAATCCATCCACTGGAGCAAAATTATTTCACACTACAGACTCATTGTGGTCAGGATCGATTTGAAATCTACCATGGTTTCAGAGAAATCATACTTCATGGTTCGTAATTCTGATAGAATATTGAAAGACTACCCCAAACTAAAATCTATATACTCAACAAAAATTATTTCACTTTACAGACTCATTGTGGTCACAATCGATTTGAAATCTACCATGGTTTCAGAGAAATCATACTTCATGGTTCGTAGTTCTGATAGAATATTGAAAGACTTTCCCAAACTAAAATCTATATACTCAACAAAAATTATTTCACACTACAGACTCATTTTGGTCAGGATCGATTTGAAATCTACAATGGTTTCAGAGAAATTATACTTCATGGTTCGTAGTTCTGATAGAATATTGAAAGACTACCCCAAACTAAAATCTATCCACTGGAGCAAAATTATTTCACACTACAGACTCATTGTGGTCAGGATCGATTTGAAATCTACCATGGTTTCAGAGAAATCATACTTCATGGTTCGTAGTTCTGATAGAATATTGAAAGACTACCCCAAACTAAAATCTATCCACTGGAGCAAAATTATTTCACACTACAGACTCATTGTGGTCAGGATCGATTTGAAATCTACCATGGTTTCAGAGAAATCATACTTCATGGTTCGTAGTTCTGATAGAATATTGAAAGACTACCCCAAACTAAAATCTATCCACTGGAGCAAAATTATTTCACACTACAGACTCATTGTGGTCAGGATCAATTTGAAAACTTTCATGGTTTCAGAGAAATCATACTTCATGGTTCGTAATTCTGATAGAATATTGAAAGACTACCCCAAACTAAAATCTATATACTCAACAAAAATTATTTCACACTGCAGACTCATTGTGGTCACAATCGATTTGAAATCTACCATGGTTTCAGAGAAATCATACTTCATGGTTCGTAGTTCTGATAGAATATTGAAAGACTTTCCCAAACTAAAATCTATATACTCAACAAAAATTATTTCACACTACAGACTCATTTTGGTCAGGATCGATTTGAAATCTACAATGGTTTCAGAGAAATTATACTTCATGGTTCGTAGTTCTGATAGAATATTGAAAGACTACCCCAAACTAAAATCTATCCACTGGAGCAAAATTATTTCACACTACAGACTCATTGTGGTCAGGATCGATTTGAAATCTACCATGGTTTCAGAGAAATCATACTTCATGGTTCGTAGTTCTGATAGAATATTGAAAGACTACCCCAAACTAAAATCTATATACTCAACAAAAATTATTTCACACTACAGACTCATTGTGGTCAGGATCGATTTGAAATCTACCATGGTTTCAGAGAAATCATACTTCATGGTTCGTAGTTCTGATAGAATATTGAAAGACTACCCCAAACTAAAATCTATCCACTGGAGCAAAATTATTTCACACTACAGACTCATTGTGGTCAGGATCGATTTGAAATCTACCATGGTTTCAGAGAAATTATACTTCATGGTTCGTAGTTCTGGTAGAATATTGGAAGACTACCCCAAACTAAAATCTATCCACTCAACAAAAATTATTTCACACTACAGAATCATTGTGGTCAGGATCGATTTGAAATCTACCATAGTTTCAGAGAAATCATACTTCATGGTTCGTAGTTCTGATAGAATATTGAAAGACTTTCCCAAACTAAAATCTATATACTCAACAAAAATTATTTTACACTACAGAATCATTGTGGTCAGGATCGATTTGAAATCTACCATGGTTTCAGAGAAATCGTACTTCATGGTTCGTAGGTCTGATAGAATATTGAAAGACTTTCCCAAACTAAAATCTATATACTCAACAAAAATTATTTCACACTACAGTCACCGACTAACCTCCGAGCCGGTAACATCGATCATCTCCGTGATAGTTGTCTCGCTCTTTTCCGTCGGTACTTTTTCCCGCTATTTTCATGTAGCAAGTGTCTTTCGACCTATTTTTTCTCCTTTTCTTCCCTAGTGTGAAAAAAATTAATATACATATAGTGACAAACTCAAGTAGAAATGGCCAACAGGCCACGTGCGCCTTCGGGCAACCGCTTTAGTTGCCTAGATCTAGACTCGCCTATTGAACATATTACCAATAAAAGAAAAAAACCAAACTCATCCGCTATCGATTTAACCATCCCCCCCCCAACAAACTCTCTTTCGGGTAACCCTAAATTTATCGTGGTATCTCCCTCCAGCGAAGAAAAACCTTTCTCTTCATTTAGTATATTCCTTCTTAAAAAAGCGATCGACAGTATTAGTACTGCTTACGAGTATATCACCCAAATGCGCGACGGAAACCTTCTTATTCTGGTAAAATACCAGAAAACTGCCAACCTTTTCTTGTCCAAGAAAACATTGTCTAATCTGTGCCCAATTTCAGTCAAGCTTCATACCAACCTCAATTCCTGCAAGGGAACGGCATATGCGCCATGTCTAATTAACGTCCCCGAAAGCGAAATTGTCGACGAAATGAAATCGCAAGGTGTTACAGAGGTTTATAAATTTGTTAAGACATCAGATGGCAAACAACGTACTACTGGACTGGTACTGTTTACTTTGCCCTCTTCCGCCCCCCAACTTCGGTAAACATTGGTTGGCATAATGTCAAAATTGAGGAATATTTCCCCAACCCAATGCGCTGCCGCAAATGTCAGCTCCTGGGCCACACAACAAACAGATGCACAGGGAATCCCTCATGTGAAACCTGCAACTTACCGCCTCATACCCCTAATAAATGCACACGTACTTTATGTCCAAACTGCTCGGAAGACCACCCATCATCTTCCAAATTATGTAAGCGCTTTATTCAAGCAAAAGAAATCCTAAAAATAAAAACCATAAGAAAATGCAGTATGGCAGATGCAAAACAATTATACAATCAACAGAATCCCAACTCCGTCCTTCCACAATCCTATGCTGCCGCTGCAAATAATGCTGTACAATCTAAACCAACTCCCACAAGCAACTCTGCAAGCCAAGAAAATATGAGCACCTCTTCTACATCTCGCCCCTGCTTTTCAAACCAATCACCATCCGATGTTCAAAAAGTTACCACCAATGCAAACCAAACAGCCATAATAAACAACCCACCCGCACAAACCCCAACAAACAACACAATACACACCTCAAACAATCAAAATATTAAATCGCATTCAGTTGCTTGCCCCAATACCGCACACCCCACCTACTGCACAAACCCTCCCTCAACTGATCTAATCTTAACTACAGACAACCAAAATCCTTTCGAGAACCAGCAAAAAACCCACAATCCGAAACAACCCACGCATAAACCAATCTTAACCCCTTGCCCTCCCGCAAACACTCATCACTCATCAACCTTTTTTGACTCACCTATATCCTCTGTAACACAAACACTCATCAACAATAACGATTATTATATTCACTCCCCAGAACTCGATGATGAAAACATCTAAAAACAACACCTTAAACCATAATCTGGACTCTGCAGTTCGGATGTCGAATCACTCAGGCTCCAGATGGAACCTGAATGATTCGGCATCCGGAGTGCAGAGTCAAAACACTGACAACCCCAATTTAATCTTCCCGGATTTTTCTCAATATACTTCCGATTATATTGTACAAAAGTCCCCGGTTTCAACAATACCCGAACTAAAGGTTCTCCAGTGGAACCTCAACGGTTACTTTAACAACTATGAAGAACTTCAACTGCTCATCAACGACCTCAAACCCTCTATCATCTCTTTGCAGGAAACACACATAAAATCTGATTTTTAGCCCGCTTCTCCCAGACAATTTTTCTCCTACTTCCACAACCAAAAATCGAATACGTCCTCTAAACAAGGTATCGCCCTACTCGTGCACAAATCCATCCCACACAACATTATTAAAATTAATTCCAGCATATCAGCATTAGCGGTCGAAATACAGCTGAAAACGAAAGTAACCATCCTCTCAGTCTATATTTCACCAGAACAAAAATTTACATGCAAAGACCTGGAAGACGTTGTGAGGGCCTTTCAAACCCCAATTTTGCTTACAGGTGACCTCAACTCCTGGAGTCCCCAATGGGGCTCCGCGCATAGCAACAGTCGCGGGAAAAAGATCGAAAGATTCCTTAACAATTCAGGTCTAATTGTTCTAAATGGTGGGCAACCAACCCACTTCTCAACCCACAAGACCTTCACCCATGTGGATCTCAGCTTAATTTCCCCCCAACTCCTCCCCATGTGATCATGGACAATCCTCCCCGACCTACATGGTAGCGACCACTACCCCATTCTTACAGCAATAACACTTAGAACCCGACACCATTCTGTTAAAACTACACCAAAGTACCAAACTGACAGAGCCGATTGGTCCAGGTTTCAAACTGAAATTGATAATTTCCTAACCCACACAGAATCATGCTCCAACATTAACAAAGAGGCAGCCACTATTCAAAGATCTATTCGATATGCTGCTAATCTGTCCATCCCGCAGACACAAATTAAGCCGAAAAAGTCAATGGTTCCCTGGTGGACTAAAGAAATAAACGAACTGCGACAGTGCAAGCAAACTGCTTGGAAATATTTCAAAAAATATCCCAATGACTCCAATTTAATATCCTATCGCTTCAGGAAAACAATAAAAGCTGCAAAAATTTCCGCTTTTGAGCGTTTTACAGCCAACATCAACCCTAGAGCTAGTTCCTACAAACTTTGGGCCGATGTGAAAGCTCTTACAGGTAATTACATTCCTAGAAGCATCAAAACCATCAACACGGTTTCAAAAATCTTAACCTACCCATCTGAAATATCACAACACTTTGCGAAAACTTGGTCCCAGTATTCTTCCAATACCAATTTCTCATCCACATTTCTCCAATTAAAGTCTTCAGCAATGGCTAATTCCACCCCAGTCAACTATATCGACCCCTCGGCCAAAGACATGGAATCGCACATTAATGCAATTGAATTTGAATCCTGTCTAAATTCAGTCAAAGGTACGACACCTGGTTTTGACCGGGTAACGTACATAATGCTAAAAAAATCCCCTGAAATACTAAAAAATCGGCTTCTCTCCTTATACAACCAAATTTTTAGTCAAGGAGTTATTCCACAGTCATGGAAAACAGCATCTGTTGTTCCCATATTAAAACCCAACAAGAACCCCACTGAAGTCTGCGGATACCGACCTATTTCACTTCTGCCATGCTCTGGTAAATTACTCGAAAAAATCATTTGCAAAAGATTACTCTGGTTCCTTGAGAAAAGAAATTTAATTAATACAAACCAGGTAGCATTTAAACATGGACGGTCCACCATGGACGCACTTCTTAAGATAGATCATTTCACAGCCTCTACCCTATCGAGTAAAAACCACGTTTCAATTTTGTCAATTGATTTCGAAAAAGCGTTTGACAGAGTAGGAATCCATATCATACTGCAAAAATTAATCCAATGGAAGATTGGGCCCAAAATGTACAGCTTTATTAAATCCTTTTTAACAAATAGACAATTTCGGGTCAAGTCGAACAACTGCTACTCATCTATCTACAAACTTGAAAACGGCATACCTCAAGGTTCTCCGCTCTCAGTAGTCCTTTTCTTAATCGCTTTTAATGAACTAAGCGAGATTGCTCTCACACACAAAACCATCGAGCACTCCTTGTATGCAGACGATCTCGTTCTGTTTTCTAAGTGCAAAGAATTAGTTACAACTGCAACTGATTTTTCCAATTTTTTAGCAGATCTCGCAACCTGGTGTGACCGCTCTGGGGCAAAGATCTCGCTTGAAAAAAGCAAAATATTGCACATTTGCAGAAAAACCTCCTGCTCAAAACAATTAACCCTTAACTTCAACCTAGTTACTATACAAAATGTTTCTACTTGGTGTCATATTCGATTCTAAGTTTAATTTTAAAACACATTGTCTAACTCTTAAGAATAATCTAGCTACCAGGTGCAATATCATTAAGTACTTAGCCTCTAAGAATAGCTTTAGCCACATCAACTCTCTCACGGACATCATCAGATCTACTATTCTAGCCAAGATTGACTACGGGCTAAGCATTTATGGAAAATGTGCAAAATCATCGCTTCAGCTTATAAAACCACCCTATCACACAGCCGTACGAACCAGCCTCAGAGCCTTTAGAACTACACCCATCAAAAAAATTCTGACTGAGGCCGGTCTTCCATCCATCGAACAGCGTCTAAATTATTCAACGTCCATATTAGTACAGAAGTTACACTCGCCGTACATATCACCGATTGCCAGCGTCGTCAAAAAAACTCTTGGTAGCAGAAAAACCCCCAAATGCCCCTCAACAATTCACAACATCATTATGCATGCTAGAAACATCGGCATTCCCATCACCTCAAAAAAAAACAAAAATTGTCATCATCCACCTTGGACATTTAGCCACGATTACATCAACACATACCTCAACACTTTCCCCAAAACATCCACCTCGAATACAGAGTATCAACAACGATTCCTTGAAATCATCAAGTCCGAACAGCAAGCTAACTGGACCCCCATCTTTACTGACGGTTCCAAAACCAGTACCGGAGCAGCTTTCGCTGTTGTTGATCAAAACGGGAACACCCTCTCCAAAGGACTTCTAACAGAATTCTCTTCAGTCCTAACAGCAGAAGCTATGGGTATACTCAAAGCCCTAGAGTTAGCAACCAGGAAAAAGACAAAAATAATAATATGCACGGATAGCCTATCAACAATCCAAGCCATTAAAAACACCAACAACCGAACACTAATAGCGGAATCTATCCGAGACCGACTCATAGCCAGTAACAATAAAACAAAGCTCATGTGGATACCGGGACACGTAGGCATCGAAGGTAATGAAGCTGCTGATAGGGTTGCCAAAACGGCATTAACAGAACCTCTACTCTCCTTCTACATCCAATCTAACAAGGACTCTAGAAGACAAATAAAAAGTTACTGGGACGACAAAAGAAGAAGCGATTGGAAATCATACTCCCACCATTATGCATCACTAAATATTGACGCTGAAAAAGCTATCTACCCGATCAACCTCTCTAAGAAAAAAATCAAAATATTCATCCGTCTCCGCTTAGGACACTCTAATTTAACCCACAACTTTCTTATGACAAAAACTGAACCACAACAATGCCATATCTGCAATACCAACGCAATCATAACTATGAAACACCTCATCTACGAATGCAACGCAGTCAAAACTATATGTAAAAAACTTAACATTGATACTTCCTTACCAAATCTACTTAAAATTCCCTCTGAACAAAATCTAAATAAAGTTTACAAATTAATAACTGAACTAAAAGTTGAAAACGAAGTATAATGCACCTAATCCTTAATCTTATGCTAGCCGAAAGCCCTAGCAGCTAGTGCTAACATTTTAATATTAGCATTGTAATTCATTTACCTGTTAATAAAGTTATTATTATTATTATTATTTCACACTACAGACTCATTTTGGTCAGGATCGATTTGAAATCTACAATGGTTTCAGAGAAATCATACTTCATGGTTCGTAGTTCTGATAGAATATTGAAAGACTTCCCCAAACTAAAATCTATTCACTTTAGCAAAATTATTTCACACTACAGACTCATTGTGGTCAGGATCGATTTGAAATCTACCATGGTTTCAGAGAAATCATACTTCATGGTTCGTAGTTCTGCTAGAATATTGAAAGACTACCCCAAACTAAAATCTATATACTCAACAAAAATTATTTCACACTACAGAATCATTGTGGTCAGGATCGATTTGAAATCTACCATGGTTTCAGAGAAATCATACTTCATGGTTCGTAGTTCTGATAGAATATTGAAAGACTTTCCCAAACTAAAATCTATATACTCAACAAAAATTATTTCACACTACAGACTCATTGTGGTCAGGATCGATTTGAAATCTACCATGGTTTCAGAGAAATCATACTTCATGGTTCGTAGTTCTGATAGAATATTGAAAGACTACCCCAAACTAAAATCTATCCACTGGAGCAAAATTATTTCACACTACAGACTCATTGTGGTCAGGATCGATTTGAAATCTACCATGGTTTCAGAGAAATTATACTTAATGTTTCGTAGTTCTGATAGAATATTGACAGACTTCCCCAAACTAAAATCTATTCACTTTAGCAAAATTATTTCACACTACAGACTCATTGTGGTCAGGATCGATTTGAAATCTACCATGGTTTCAGAGAAATCATACTTCATGGTTCGTAGTTCTGCTAGAATATTGAAAGACTACCCCAAACTAAAATCTATATACTCAACAAAAATTATTTCACACTACAGAATCATTGTGGTCAGGATCGATTTGAAATCTACCATGGTTTCAGAGAAATTATACTTAATGTTTCGTAGTTCTGATAGAATATTGACAGACTTCCCCAAACTAAAATCTATTCACTTTAGCAACATTATTTCACACTACAGACTCATTGTGGTCAGGATAGATTTGAAATCTACCATGGTTTCAGAGACATCATACTTCATGGTTCGTAGTTCTGATAGAATATTGAAAGACTACCCCAAACTAAAACCTATCCACTGGAGCAAAATTATTTCACACTACAGACTCATTGTGGTCAGGATCGATTTGAAATCTACCATGGTTTCAGAGAAATCATACTTCATGGTTCGTAGTTCTGATAGAATATTGAAAGACTACCCCAAACTAAAATCTATATACTCAACAAAAATTATTTCACACTACAGAATCATTGTGGTCAGGATCGATTTGAAATCTACCATGGTTTCAGAGAAATTATACTTCATGGTTCGTAATTCTGATAGAATATTGAAAGACTACCCCAAACTAAAATCTATCCACTGGAGCAAAATTATTTCACACTACAGACTCATTGTGGTCAGGATCGATTTGAAATCTACCATGGTTTCAGAGAAATTATACTTAATGTTTCGTAGTTCTGATAGAATATTGACAGACTTCGCCAAACTAAAATCTATTCACTTTAGCAAAATTATTTCACACTACAGACTCATTGTGGTCAGGATAGATTTGAAATCTACAATGGTTTTAGAGAAATCATACTTCATGGTTCGTAGTTCTGATAGGATATTGAAAGACTACCCCAAACTAAAATCTATCCACTCAACAAAAATTATTTCACACCACAGACTCATTTTGGTCAGGATCGATTTGAAATTCACCATGGTTTCAGAGAAATCATTCTTCATGGTTCGTAGTTCTGATAGGATATTGAACGACTACCCCAAACTAAAATCTGTCCACTGGAGCGAAATTATTTCACACTATAGACTCATTGTGGTCAGGATCGATTTGAAATCTACCATGGTTTCAGAGAAATCATACTTGATGGTTCGTAGTTCTGATAGAATATTGAAAGACTACCCCAAACTAAAATCTATCCACTGGAGCAAAATTATTTCACACTACAGACTCATTGTGGTCAGGATCGATTTGAAATCTACCATGGTTTCAGAGAAATCATACTTCATGGTTCGTAGTTCTGATAGAATATTGAAAGACTACCCCAAACTAAAATCTATCCACTGGAGCAAAATTATTTCACACTACAGACTCATTGTGGTCAGGATCCAAAAATTATTTCACACTACAGACTCATTGTGGTCAGGATCGATTTGAAATCTACCATGGTTTCAGAGAAATTATACTTAATGTTTCGTAGTTCTGATAGAATATTGACAGACTTCCCCAAACTAAAATCTATTCACTTTAGCAAAATTATTTCACACTACAGAATCATTGTGGTCAGGATCGATTTGAAATCTACAATGGTTTTAGAGAAATCATACTTCATGGTTCGTAGTTCTGATAGGATATTGAAAGACTACCCCAAACTAAAATCTGTCCACTGGAGCAAAATTATTTCACACTACAGACTCATTGTGGTCAGGATCGATTTGAAATCTACCATGGTTTCAGAGAAATCATACTTCATGGTTCGTAGTTCTGCTAGAATATTGAAAGACTACCCCAAACTAAAATCTATATACTCAACAAAAATTATTTCACACTACAGAATCATTGTGGTCAGGATCGATTTGAAATCTACCATGGTTTCAGAGAAATTATACTTAATGTTTCGTAGTTCTGATAGAATATTGACAGACTTCCCCAAACTAAAATCTATTCACTTTAGCAAAATTATTTCACACTACAGACTCATTGTGGTCAGGATCGATTTGAAATCTACCATGGTTTCAGAGACATCATACTTCATGGTTCGTAGTTCTGATAGAATATTGAAAGACTACCCCAAACTAAAATCTATCCACTGGAGCAAAATTATTTCACACTACAGACTCATTGTGGTCAGGATCGATTTGAAATCTACCATGGTTTCAGAGAAATCATACTTCATGGTTCGTAGTTCTGCTAGAATATTAAAAGACTATTGACACTGGAGCAAAATTATTTCTTACTGATAGAATATTGAAAGACTTTCCCAAACTAAAATCTATATACTCAACAAAAATTATTTCACACTACAGACTTCATGGTTCGTAGTTCTGCTAGAATATTAAAAGACTATTGACACTGGAGCAAAATTATTTATTACTGATAGAATATTGAAAGACTTTCCCAAACTAAAATCTATATACTCAACAAAAATTATTTCACACTACAGACTCATTGTGGTCAGGATCGATTTGAAATCTACCATGGTTTCAGAGAAATCATACTTCATGGTTCGTAGTTCTGATAGAATATTGAAAGACTACCCCAAACTAAAATCTTTATACTCAACAAAAATTATTTCACACTACAGAATCATTGTGGTCAGGATCGATTTGAAATCTACCATGGTTTCAGAGAAATTATACTTCATGGTTCGTAATTCTGATAGAATATTGAAAGACTACCCCAAACTAAAATCTATCCACTGGAGCAAAATTATTTCACACTACAGACTCATTGTGGTCAGGATAGATTTGAAATCTACCATGGTTTCAGAGAAATCATACTTCATGGTTCGTAATTCTGATAGAATATTGAAAGACTACCCCAAACTAAAATCTATATACTCAACAAAAATTATTTCACACTACAGACTCATTGTGGTCAGGATCGATTTGAAATCTACCATGGTTTCAGAGAAATCATACTCCATGGTTCGTAATTCTGATAGAATATTGAAAGACTACCCCAAACTAAAATCTATATACTCAACAAAAATTATTTCACACTACAGACTCATTGTGGTCACAATCGATTTGAAATCTTTCATGGTTTCAGAGAAATCATACTTCATGGTTCGTAGTTCTGATAGAATATTGAAAGACTTTCCCAAACTAAAATCTATATACTCAAAAAAAATTATTTCACACTACAGAATCATTGTGGTCAGGATCGATTTGAAATCTACCATGGTTTCAGAGAAATCATACTTCATGCTTCGTAGTTCTGATAGAATATTGAAAGACTACCCCAAACTAAAATCTATATACTCAACAAAAATTATTTCACACTACAGAATCATTGTGGTCAGGATCGATTTGAAATCAACCATGGTTTCAGAGAAATCATACTTCATGGTTCGTAGTTCTGATAGAATATTGAAAGACTTTCCCAAACTAAAATCTATATACTCAACAAAAATTATTTCACACTACAGACTCATTTTGGTCAGGATCGATTCGAAATTCACCATGGTTTCAGAGAAATTATACTTCATGGTTCGTAGTTCTGATAGAATATTGAAAGACTACCCCAAACTAAAATCTATCCACTGGAGCAAAATTATTTCACACTACAGACTCATTGTGGTCAGGATCGATTTGAAATCTACAATGGTTTCAGAGAAATTATACTTCATGGTTCGTAGTTCTGATAGAATATTGAAAGACTACCCCAAACTAAAATCTATCCACTGGAGCAAAATTATTTCACACTACAGACTCATTGTGGTCAGGATCGATTTGAAATCTACCATGGTTTCAGAGAAATTATACTTCATGGTTCGTAGTTCTGATAGAATATTGAAAGACTACCCCAAACTAAAATCTATCCACTGGAGCAAAATTATTTCACACTACAGACTCATTGTGGTCAGGATAGATTTGAAATCTACCATGGTTTCAGAGACATCATACTTCATGGTTCGTAGTTCTGATAGAATATTGAAAGACTACCCCAAACTAAAATCTATATACACAACAAAAATTATTTCACACTACAGACTCATTGTGGGCAGGATCGATTTGAAATCTACCATGGTTTCAGAGAAATCATACTTCATGGTTCGTAGTTCTGATAGAATATTGAAAGACTACCCCAAACTAAAATCTATCCACTCAACGAAAACTATTTCACACTACAGACTCATTGTGGTCAGGATCAATTTGAAATCTTTCATGGTTTCAGAGAAATCATACTTCATGGTTCGTAGTTCTGATAGAATATTGAAAGACTACCCCAAACTAAAATCTATATACTCAACAAAAATTATTTCACATTACA
Source organism: Xylota sylvarum (assembly GCA_905220385.1). NCBI lineage: Eukaryota > Metazoa > Arthropoda > Insecta > Diptera > Syrphidae > Xylota > Xylota sylvarum. The sequence goes on from CAJMZQ010000065.1 coordinate 1,142,583, forward strand.
GACTCATTGTGGTCAGGATCGATTTGAAATCTACCATGGTTTCAGAGAAATCATACTTAATGTTTCGTAGTTCTGCGAGAATATTGAAAGACTACCCCTAACTAAAATCTATCCACTCAACAAAAACTATTTCACACTACAGACTCATTGTGGTCAGGATCGATTTGAAATCTACCATGGTTTCATAGAAATTATACTTCATGGTTCGTAGTTCTGCTAGAATATTGAAAGACTACCCCAAACTAAAATCCATCCACTCAACAAAAATTATTTCACACTACAGACTCATTGTGGTCAGGATCGATTTGAAATCTACCATGGTTTCAGAGAAATCATACTTCATGGTTCGTAGTTCTGATAGAATATTGAAAGACTACCCCAAACTAAAATCTATATACTCAACCAAAAATTATTTCACACTACAGACTCATTTTGGTCAGGATCGATTTGAAATCTGCCATGGTTTCAGAATAATCATACTTCATGGTTCGTAGTTCTGCTAGAATATTGCAAGACTACCCCAAACTAAAATCTATCCACTCAACAAAAACTATTTCACACTACAGACTCATTGTGGTCAGGATCGATTTTAAATCTATAGCGGTTTCATAGAAATTATACTTCATGGTTCGTAGTTCTGCTAGAATATTGAAAGACTACCCCAAACTAAAATCCATCCACTCAACAAAAATTATTTCACACTACAGACTCATTGTGGTCAGGATCGATTTGAAATCTACCATGGTTTCAGAGAAATCATACTTCATGGTTCGTAGTTCTGATAGAATATTGAAAGACTACCCCAAACTAAAATCTATCCACTGGAGCTAAATTATTTCACACTACAGACTCATTGTGGTCAGGATCGATTTGAAATCTACCATGGTTTCAGAGAAATCTAACTTCATGGTTCGTAGTTCTGATAGAATATTGAAAGACTACCCCAAAATAAAATCTATATACTCAACAAAAATTATTTCACACTACAGACTCATTTTGGTCAGGATCGATTTGAAATCTACAATGGTTTCAGAATAATCATACTTCATGGTTCGTAGTTCTGCTAGAATATTGAAAGACTACCCCAAACTAAAATCTATCCACTCAACAAAAATTATTTCACACTACAGAATCATTGTGGTCAGGATCGATTTGAAATCTACCATGGTTTCAGAGAAATCATACTTCATGGTTCGTAGTTCTGATAGAATATTGAAAGACTTTCCCAAACTAAAATCTATATACTCAACAAAACTTATTTCACACTACAGAATCATTGTGGTCAGGATCGATTTGAAATCTACCATGGTTTCAGAGAAATCATACTTCATGGTTCGTAGTTCTGCTAGAATATTGCAAGACTACCCCAAACTAAAATCTATCCACTCAACAAAAATTATTTCACACTACAGAATCATTGTGGTCAGGATCGATTTGAAATCTACCATGGTTTCAGAGAAATCATACTTCATGGTTCGTAGTTCTGATAGAATATTGAAAGACTACCCCAAACTAAAATCTATATACTCAACAAAAATTATTTCACACTACAGACTCATTGTGGTCAGGATCGATTTGAAATCTACCATGGTTTCAGAGAAATCATACTTCATGGTTCGTAGTTCTGATAGAATATTGAAAGACTACCCCAAACTAAAATCTATCCACTGGAGCAAAATTATTTCACACTACAGACTCATTGTGGTCAGGATCGATTTGAAATCTACCATGGTTTCAGAGAAATCATACTTCATGGTTCGTAGTTCTGATAGAATATTGAAAGACTACCCCAAACTAAAATCTATCCACTGGAGCAAAATTATTTCACACTACAGACTCATTGTGGTCAGGATCCAAAAATTATTTCACACTACAGACTCATTTTGGTCAGGATCGATTTGAAATCTACCATGGTAAAATCTATCCACTCAACAAAAACTATTTCACACTACAGACTTATTGTGGTCAGGATCGATTTGAAATCTACCATGGTTTCATAGAAATTATACTTCATGGTTCGTAGTTCTGCTAGAATATTGAAAGACTACCCCAAACTAAAATCCATCCACTCAACAAAAATTATTTCACACTACAGACTCATTGTGGTCAGGATCGATTTGAAATCTACCATGGTTTCAGAGAAATCATACTTCATGGTTCGTAGTTCTGATAGAATATTGAAAGACTACCCCAAACTAAAATCTATCCACTGGAGCAAAATTATTTCACACTACAGACTCATTGTGGTCAGGATCGATTTGAAATCTACCATGGTTTCAGAGAAATCATACTTCATGGTTCGTAGTTCTGATAGAATATTGAAAGACTACCCCTAACTAAAATCTATCCACTCAACAAAAATTATTTCACACTACAGACTCATTGTGGTCAGGATCGATTTGAAATCTACCATGGTTTCAGAGAAATCATACTTCATGGTTCGTAGTTCTGATAGAATATTGAAAGACTACCCCAAACTAAAATCTATCCACTGGAGCAAAATTATTTCACACTACAGACTCATTGTGGTCAGGATCGATTTGAAATCTACCATGGTTTCAGAGAAATCATACTTCATGGTTCGTAGTTCTGATAGAATATTGAAAGACTACCCCAAAATAAAATCTATATACTCAACAAAAATTATTTCACACTACAGACTCATTTTGGTCAGGATCGATTTGAAATCTACAATGGTTTCAGAATAATCATACTTCATGGTTCGTAGTTCTGCTAGAATATTGCAAGACTACCCCAAACTAAAATCTATCCACTCAACAAAAATTATTTCACACTACAGACTCATTGTGGTCAGGATCGATTTGAAATCTACCATGGTTTCAGAGAAATCATACTTCATGGTTCGTAGTTCTGATAGAATATTGAAAGACTACCCCAAACTAAAATCTATCCACTGGAGCAAAATTATTTCACACTACAGACTCATTGTGGTCAGGATCGATTTGAAATCTACCATGGTTTCAGAGAAATCATACTTCATGGTTCGTAGTTCTGATAGAATATTGAAAGACTACCCCAAAATAAAATCTATATACTCAACAAAAATTATTTCACACTACAGACTCATTTTGGTCAGGATCGATTTGAAATCTACAATGGTTTCAGAATAATCATACTTCATGGTTCGTAGTTCTGCTAGAATATTGAAAGTCTACCCCTAACTAAAATCTATTCACTTTAGCAAAATTATTTCACACTACAGACTCATTGTGGTCAGGATCGATTTGAAATCTACCATGGTTTCAGAGAAATCGTACTTCATGGTTCGTAGTTCTGATAGAATATTGAAAGACTTTCCCAAACTAAAATCTATATACTCAACAAAAATTATTTCACACTACAGACTCATTTTGGTCAGGATCGATTTGAAATCTACAATGGTTTCAGAGAAATTATACTTCATGGTTCGTAGTTCTGATAGAATATTGAAAGACTACCCCAAACTAAAATCTCTATACTCAACAAAAATTATTTCACACTACAGAATCATTGTGGTCAGGATCGATTTGAAATCTACCATGGTTTCCGAAAAATTATACTTAATGTTTCGTAGTTCTGATAGAATATTGACAGACTTCCCCAAACTAAAATCTATTCACTTTAGCAAAATTATTTCACACTTCAGACTCATTGTGGTCAGGATCGATTTGAAATCTACCATGGTTTCAGAGAAATCATACTTCATGGTTTGTAGTTCTGATAGAATATTGAAAGACTACCCCAAACTAAAATTTATATACTCAACAAAAATTATTTCACACTACAGAATCATTGTGGTCAGGATCGATTTGAAATCTACCATGGTTTCAGAGAAATCAATCTTCACGGTTCGTAGTTCTGATAGAATATTGAAAGACTTTCCCAAACTAAAATCTATATACTCAACAAAAATTATTTCACACTACAGACTCATTGTGGTCAGGATCGATTTGAAATCTACCATGGTTTCAGAGAAATCATACTTCATGGTTCGTAGTTCTGATAGAATATTGAAAGACTACCCCAAACTAAAATCTATCCACTGGAGCAAAATTATTTCACACTACAGACTCATTGTGGTCAGGATCGATTTGAAATCTACCATGGTTTCAGAGAAATCATACTTCATGGTTCGTAGTTCTGATAGAATATTGAAAGACTACCCCAAACTAAAATCTATCCACTGGAGCAAAATTATTTCACACTACAGACTCATTGTGGTCAGGATCGATTTGAAATCTACCATGGTTTCAGAGAAATCATACTTCATGGTTCGTAGTTCTGATAGAATATTGAAAGACTTTCCCAAACTAAAATCTATATACTCAACAAAAATTATTTCACACTACAGACTCATTGTGGTCAGGATCGATTTGAAATCTACCATGGTTTCAGAGAAATCATACTTCATGGTTCGTAGTTCGGCTAGAATATTGAAAGACTACCCCAAACTAAAATCTATCCACTCAACAAAAATTATTTCACACTACAGAATCATTGTGGTCAGGATCGATTTGAAATCTACCATGGTTTCAGAGAAATTATACTTCATGGTTCGTAATTCTGATAGAATATTGAAAGACTACCCCAAACTAAAATCTATCCACTGGAGCAAAATTATTTCACACTACAGACTCATTGTGGTCAGGATAGATTTGAAATCTACCATGGTTTCAGAGAAATCATACTTCATGGTTCGTAGTTCTGATAGAATATTGAAAGACTACCCCAAACTAAAATCTATATACTCAACAAAAATTATTTCACACTACAGACTCATTGTGGTCAGGATCGATTTGAAATCTACAATGGTTCCAGAGAAATCATACTTCATGGTTCGTAGTTCTGATAGAATATTGAAAGACTTTCCCAAACTAAAATCTATATACTCAACAAAAATTATTTCACACTACAGACTCATTGTGGTCAGGATCGATTTGAAATCTACCATGGTTTCAGAGAAATCATACTTCATGGTTCGTAGTTCGGCTAGAATATTGAAAGACTACCCCAAACTAAAATCTATATACTCAACAAAAATTATTTCACACTACAGACTCATTGTGGTCAGGATCGATTTGAAATCTACCATGGTTTCAGAGAAATTATACTTAATGTTTCGTAGTTCTGATAGAATATTGAAAGACTTCCCCAAACTAAAATCTATTCACTTTAGCAAAATTATTTCACACTACAGACTCATTGTGGTCAGGATCGATTTGAAATCTACCATGTTTTCAGAGAAATCATACTTCATGGTTCGTAGTTCTGATAGAATATTGAAAGACTACCCCAAACTAAAATCTATATACTCAACAAAAATTATTTCACACTACAGACTCATTGTGGTCAGGATCGATTTGAAATCTACCATGGTTTCAGAGAAATCATACTTCATGGTTCGTAGTTCTGATAGAATATTGAAAGACTACCCCAAACTAAAATCTATCCACTGGAGCAAAATTATTTCACACTACAGACTCATTGTGGTCAGGATCGATTTGAAATCTACCATGGTTTCAGAGAAATCATACTTCATGGTTCGTAGTTCTGCTAGAATATTAAAAGACTATTGACACTGGAGCAAAATTATTTCACACTACAGACTCATTGTTGTCAGGATCGATTTGAAATCTACCATGGTTTCAGAGAAATCATACTTCATGGTTCGTAGTTCTGATAGAATATTGAAAGACTACCCCAAACTAAAATCTATATACTCAACAAAAATTATTTCACACTACAGACTCATTTTGGTCAGGATCGATTTGAAATCTACCATGGTTTCAGAATAATCATACTTCATGGTTCGTAGTTCTGATAGAATATTGAAAGACTACCCCAAACTAAAATCTATCCACTCAACAAAAATTATTTCACACTACAGACTCATTGTGGTCAGGATCGATTTGAAATCTACCATGGTTTCAGAGAAATCATACTTCATGGTTCGTAGTTCTGATAGAATATTGAAAGACTACCCCAAACTAAAATCTATCCACTCAACAAAAACTATTTCACACTACAGACTCATTGTGGTCAGGATCAATTTGAAATCTTTCATGGTTTCAGAGAAATCATACTCCATGGTTCGTAATTCTGATAGAATATTGAAAGACTACCCCAAACTAAAATCTATGTACTCAACAAAAATTATTTCACACTACAGAATCATTGTGGTCAGGATCGATTTGAAATCTTTCATGGTTTCAGAGAAATCATACTTCATGGTTCGTAGTTCTGATAGAATATTCAAAGACTTTCCCAAACTAAAATCTATATACTCAAAAAAAATTATTTCACACTACAGAATCATTGTGGTCAGGATCGATTTGAAACCTACCACGGTTTCAGAGAAATCATACTTCATGGTTCGTAGTTCTGATAGAATATTGAAAGACTTTCCCAAACTAAAATCTATATACTCAACAAAAATTATTTCACACTACAGACTCATTTTGGTCAGGATCGATTTGAAATCTACAATGGTTTCAGAGAAATTATACTTCATGGTTCGTAGTTCTGATAGAATATTGAAAGACTACCCCAAACTAAAATCTATCCACTGGAGCAAAATTATTTCACACTACAGACTCATTGTGGTCAGGATCGATTTGAAATCTACAATGGTTTCAGAGAAATTATACTTCATGGTTCGTAGTTCTGATAGAATATTGAAAGACTACCCCAAACTAAAATCTATTAACTGGAGCAAAATTATTTCACACTACAGACTCATTGTGGTCAGGATAGATTTGAAATCTACCATGGTTTCAGAGAAATCATACTTCATGGTTCGTAGTTCGGCTAGAATATTGAAAGACTACCCCAAACTAAAATCTATATACTCAACAAAAACTATTTCACACTACAGACTCATTGTGGGCAGGATCGATTTGAAATCTACCATGGTTTCAGAGAAATCATTCTTCATGGTTCGTAGTTCTGATAGAATATTGAAAGACTACCCCAAACTAAAATCTATATACTCTACAAAAATTATTTCACACTACAGACTCATTTTGGTCAGGATCGATTTGAAATCTACCATGGTTTCAGAATAATCATACTTCATGGTTCGTAGTTCTGCTAGAATATTGCAAGACTACCCCAAACTAAAATCTATCCACTCAACAAAAACTATTTCACACTACAGACTCATTCTGGTCAGGATCAATTTGAAGTCTTTCATGGTTTCAGAGAAATCATACTTCATGGTTCGTAATTCTGATAAAATATTGAAAGACTACCCCAAACTAAAATCTATATACTCAACAAAAATTATTTCACACTACAGACTCATTGTGGTCAGGATCGATTTGAAATCTACCATGGTTTCAGAGAAATTATACTTCATGGTTCGTAGTTCTGCTAGAATATTGAAAGACTGCCCCAAACTAAAATCCATCCACTCAACAAAAATTATTTCACACTACAGACTCATTGTGGTCAGGATCGATTTGAAATCTACTATGGTTTCAGAGAAATCATACTTCATGGTTCGTAGTTCTGATAGAATATTGAAAGACTACCCCAAACTAAAATCTATATACTCAACAAAAATTATTTCACACTACAGACTCATTGTGGTCAGGATCGATTTGAAATCTACCATGGTTTCAGAGAAATCATACTTCATGATTCGTAGTTCTGCTAGAATATTAAAAGACTATTGACACTGGAGCAAAATTATCTCACACTACAGACTCATTGTGGTCAGGATCGATTTGAAATCTACCATGGTTTCAGAGAAATCATACTTCATGGTTCGTAGTTCTGATAGAATATTGAAAGACTACCCCAAGCTAAAATCTATATACTCAACAAAAATTATTTCACACTACAGACTCATTGTGGTCAGGATCGATTTGAAATCTACCATGGTTTCAGAATAATCATACTTCATGGTTCGTAGTTCTGCTAGAATATCGAAAGACTTCCCCAAACTAAAATCTATTCACTTTAGCAAAATTATTTCACACTACAGACTCATTGTGGTCAGGATCGATTTGAAATCTAAGATGTTTTCAGAGAAATCATACTTCACGGTTCGTAGTTCTGATAGAATATTGAAAGACTACCCCAAACTAAAATCTATATACTCTACAAAAATTATTTCACACTACAGACTCATTTTGGTCAGGATCGATTTGAAATCTACCATGGTTTCAGAATAATCATACTTCATGGTTCGTAGTTCTGCTAGAATATTGAAAGACTACCCCAAACTAAAATCTATCCACTCAACAAAAATTATTTCACACTACAGACTCATTGTGGTCAGGATCGATTTGAAATCTACCATGGTTTCAGAGATATCATACTTCATGGTTCGTAGTTCTGATAGAATATTAAAAGACTACATCAAATTAAAATCTATCCACTGGAGCAAAATTATTTCACACTACAGACTCATTGCGGTCAGGATCAATTTGAAATCTACCATGGTTTCAGAGAAATCATACTTCATGGTTCGTAGTTCTGCGAGAATATTGAAAGACTACCCCTAACTAAAATCTATCCACTCAACAAAAATTATTTCACACTACAGACTCATTTTGGTCAGGATCGATTTGAAATCTACCATGGTTTCAGAATAATCATACTTCATGGTTCGTAGTTCTGCTGGAATATAGAAAGACTACCCCAAACTAAAATCTATCCACTCAACAAAAACTATTTCACACTACAGACTCATTGTGGTCAGGAGCAATTTGAAATCTTTCATGGTTTCAGAGAAATCATACTTCATGGTTCGTAATTCTGATAGAATATTGAAAGACTTCCCCAAACTAAAATCTATTCACTTTAGCAAAATTATTTCACACTACAGACTCATTGTGGTCAGGATCGATTTGAAATCTACCATGTTTTCAGAGAAATCATACTTCATGGTTCGTAGTTCTGATAGAATATTGAAAGACTACCCCAAACTAAAATCTATATACTCTACAAAAATTATTTCACACTACAGACTCATTGTGGTCAGGATCGATTTGAAATCTACCATGGTTTCAGAGAAATCATACTTCATGGTTCGTAGTTCGGCTAGAATATTGAAAGACTACCCCTAACTAAAATCTATCCACTGAACAAAAATTATTTCACACTACAGACTCATTTTGGTCAGGATCGATTTGAAATCTACCATGGTTTCAGAATAATCATACTTCATGGTTCGTAGTTCTGCTAGAATATTGAAAGACTACCCCAAACTAAAATCTATCCACTCAACAAAAATTATTTCACACTACAGACTCATTGTGGTCAGGATCGATTTGAAATCTACCATGGTTTCAGAGATATCATACTTCATGGTTCGTAGTTCTGATAGAATATTAAAAGACTACATCAAATTAAAATCTATCCACTGGAGCAAAATTATTTCACACTACAGACTCATTGCGGTCAGGATCAATTTGAAATCTACCATGGTTTCAGAGAAATCATACTTCATGGTTCGTAGTTCTGCGAGAATATTGAAAGACTACCCCTAACTAAAATCTATCCACTCAACAAAAATTATTTCACACTACAGACTCATTTTGGTCAGGATCGATTTGAAATCTACCATGGTTTCAGAATAATCATACTTCATGGTTCGTAGTTCTGCTAGAATATTGCAAGACTACCCCAAACTAAAATCTATCCACTCAACAAAAATTATTTCACACTACAGACTCATTTTGGTCAGGATCGATTTGAAATCTACCATGGTTTCAGAATAATCATACTTCATGGTTCGTAGTTCTGCTGGAATATAGAAAGACTACCCCAAACTAAAATCTATCCACTCAACAAAAACTATTTCACACTACAGACTCATTGTGGTCAGGAGCAATTTGAAATCTTTCATGGTTTCAGAGAAATCATACTTCATGGTTCGTAGTTCTGCGAGAATATTGAAAGACTACCCCTAACTAAAATCTATCCACTCAACAAAAATTATTTCACACTACAGGCTCATTTTGGTCAGGATCGATTTGAAATCTACCATGGTTTCAGAATAATCATACTTCATGGTTCGTAGTTCTGCTAGAATATCGAAAGACTTCCCCAAACTAAAATCTATTCACTTTAGCAAAATTATTTCACACTACAGACTCATTGTGGTCAGGATCGATTTGAAATCTAAGATGTTTTCAGAGAAATCATACTTCACGGTTCGTAGTTCTGATAGAATATTGAAAGACTACCCCAAACTAAAATCTATATACTCTACAAAAATTATTTCACACTACAGACTCATTTTGGTCAGGATCGATTTGAAATCTACCATGGTTTCAGAATAATCATACTTCATGGTTCGTAGTTCTGCTAGAATATTGAAAGACTACCCCAAACTAAAATCTATCCACTCAACAAAAATTATTTCACACTACAGACTCATTGTGGTCGGGATCGATTTGAAATCTACCATGGTTTCAGAGATATCATACTTCATGGTTCGTAGTTCTGATAGAATATTAAAAGACTACATCAAATTAAAATCTATCCACTGGAGCAAAATTATTTCACACTACAGACTCATTGCGGTCAGGATCAATTTGAAATCTACCATGGTTTCAGAGAAATCATACTTCATGGTTCGTAGTTCTGCGAGAATATTGAAAGACTACCCCTAACTAAAATCTATCCACTCAACAAAAATTATTTCACACTACAGACTCATTTTGGTCAGGATCGATTTGAAATCTACCATGGTTTCAGAATAATCATACTTCATGGTTCGTAGTTCTGCTAGAATATTGCAAGACTACCCCAAACTAAAATCTATCCACTCAACAAAAACTATTTCACACTACAGACTCATTCTGGTCAGGATCAATTTGAAGTCTTTCATGGTTTCAGAGAAATCATACTTCATGGTTCGTAATTCTGATAAAATATTGAAAGACTACCCCAAACTAAAATCTATATACTCAACAAAAATTATTTCACACTACAGACTCATTTTGGTCAGGATCGATTTGAAATCTACCATGTTTTCAGAGAAATCATACTTCATGGTTCGTAGTTCTGATAGAATATTGAAAGACTACCCCAAACTAAAATCTATATACTCTACAAAAATTATTTCACACTACAGACTCATTGTGGTCAGGATCGATTTGAAATCTACCATGGTTTCAGAGAAATCATACTTCATGGTTCGTAGTTCGGCTAGAATATTGAAAGACTACCCCTAACTAAAATCTATCCACTGAACAAAAATTATTTCACACTACAGACTCATTTTGGTCAGGATCGATTTGAAATCTACCATGGTTTCAGAATAATCATACTTCATGGTTCGTAGTTCTGCTAGAATATTGAAAGACTACCCCAAACTAAAATCTATCCACTCAACAAAAACTATTTCACACTACAGACTCATTGTGGTCAGGAGCAATTTGAAATCTTTCATGGTTTCAGAGAAATCATACTTCATGGTTCGTAATTCTGATAGAATATTGAAAGACTTCCCCAAACTAAAATCTATTCACTTTAGCAAAATTATTTCACACTACAGACTCATTGTGGTCAGGATCGATTTGAAATCTACCATGGTTTCAGAGAAATCATACTTCATGGTTCGTAGTTCTGATAGAATATTGAAAGACTACCCCAAGCTAAAATCTATATACTCAACAAAAATTATTTCACACTACAGACTCATTGTGGTCAGGATCGATTTGAAATCTACCATGGTTTCAGAATAATCATACTTCATGGTTCGTAGTTCTGCTAGAATATCGAAAGACTTCCCCAAACTAAAATCTATTCACTTTAGCAAAATTATTTCACACTACAGACTCATTGTGGTCAGGATCGATTTGAAATCTAAGATGTTTTCAGAGAAATCATACTTCACGGTTCGTAGTTCTGATAGAATATTGAAAGACTACCCCAAACTAAAATCTATATACTCTACAAAAATTATTTCACACTACAGACTCATTTTGGTCAGGATCGATTTGAAATCTACCATGGTTTCAGAATAATCATACTTCATGGTTCGTAGTTCTGCTAGAATATTGAAAGACTACCCCAAACTAAAATCTATCCACTCAACAAAAATTATTTCACACTACAGACTCATTTTGGTCAGGATCGATTTGAAATCTACCATGGTTTCAGAGAAATCATACTTCATGATTCGTAGTTCTGCTAGAATATTAAAAGACTATTGACACTGGAGCAAAATTATCTCACACTACAGACTCATTGTGGTCAGGATCGATTTGAAATCTACCATGGTTTCAGAGAAATCATACTTCATGGTTCGTAGTTCTGATAGAATATTGAAAGACTACCCCAAGCTAAAATCTATATACTCAACAAAAATTATTTCACACTACAGACTCATTGTGGTCAGGATCGATTTGAAATCTACCATGGTTTCAGAATAATCATACTTCATGGTTCGTAGTTCTGCTAGAATATCGAAAGACTTCCCCAAACTAAAATCTATTCACTTTAGCAAAATTATTTCACACTACAGACTCATTGTGGTCAGGATCGATTTGAAATCTAAGATGTTTTCAGAGAAATCATACTTCACGGTTCGTAGTTCTGATAGAATATTGAAAGACTACCCCAAACTAAAATCTATATACTCTACAAAAATTATTTCACACTACAGACTCATTTTGGTCAGGATCGATTTGAAATCTACCATGGTTTCAGAATAATCATACTTCATGGTTCGTAGTTCTGCTAGAATATTGAAAGACTACCCCAAACTAAAATCTATCCACTCAACAAAAATTATTTCACACTACAGACTCATTGTGGTCAGGATCGATTTGAAATCTACCATGGTTTCAGAGATATCATACTTCATGGTTCGTAGTTCTGATAGAATATTAAAAGACTACATCAAATTAAAATCTATCCACTGGAGCAAAATTATTTCACACTACAGACTCATTGCGGTCAGGATCAATTTGAAATCTACCATGGTTTCAGAGAAATCATACTTCATGGTTCGTAGTTCTGCGAGAATATTGAAAGACTACCCCTAACTAAAATCTATCCACTCAACAAAAATTATTTCACACTACAGACTCATTGCGGTCAGGATCAATTTGAAATCTACCATGGTTTCAGAGAAATCATACTTCATGGTTCGTAGTTCTGCGAGAATATTGAAAGACTACCCCTAACTAAAATCTATCCACTCAACAAAAATTATTTCACACTACAGACTCATTTTGGTCAGGATCGATTTGAAATCTACCATGGTTTCAGAGAAATTATACTTAATGTTTCGTAGTTCTGATAGAATATTGAAAGACTTCCCCAAACTAAAATCTATTCACTTTAGCAAAATTATTTCACACTACAGACTCATTGTGGTCAGGATCGATTTGAAATCTACCATGTTTTCAGAGAAATCATACTTCATGGTTCGTAGTTCTGATAGAATATTGAAAGACTACCCCAAACTAAAATCTATATACTCTACAAAAATTGTTTCACACTACAGACTCATTGTGGTCAGGATCGATTTGAAATCTACCATGGTTTCAGAGAAATCATACTTCATGGTTCGTAGTTCGGCTAGAATATTGAAAGACTACCCCTAACTAAAATCTATCCACTGAACAAAAATTATTTCACACTACAGACTCATTTTGGTCAGGATCGATTTGAAATCTACCATGGTTTCAGAATAATCATACTTCATGGTTCGTAGTTCTGCTAGAATATTGAAAGACTACCCCAAACTAAAATCTATCCACTCAACAAAAATTATTTCACACTACAGACTCATTGTGGTCAGGATCGATTTGAAATCTAGCATGGTTTCAGAGATATCATACTTCATGGTTCGTAGTTCTGATAGAATATTAAAAGACTACATCAAATTAAAATCTATCCACTGGAGCAAAATTATTTCACACTACAGACTCATTGCGGTCAGGATCAATTTGAAATCTACCATGGTTTCAGAGAAATCATACTTCATGGTTCGTAGTTCTGCGAGAATATTGAAAGACTACCCCTAACTAAAATCTATCCACTCAACAAAAATTATTTCACACTACAGACTCATTTTGGTCAGGATCGATTTGAAATCTACCATGGTTTCAGAATAATCATACTTCATGGTTCGTAGTTCTGCTGGAATATTGAAAGACTACCCCAAACTAAAATCTATCCACTCAACAAAAACTATTTCACACTACAGACTCATTGTGGTCAGGAGCAATTTGAAATCTTTCATGGTTTCAGAGAAATCATACTTCATGGTTCGTAATTCTGATAGAATATTGAAAGACTACCCCAAACTAAAATCTCTATACTCAACAAAAATTATTTCACACTACAGACTCATTGTGGTCAGGATCGATTTGAAATCTACCATGGTTTCAGAGAAATTATACTTAATGTTTCGTAGTTCTGATAGAATATTGAAAGACTTCCCCAAACTAAAATCTATTCACTTTAGCAAAATTATTTCACACTACAGACTCATTGTGGTCAGGATCGATTTGAAATCTACCATGTTTTCAGAGAAATCATACTTCATGGTTCGTAGTTCTGATAGAATATTGAAAGACTACCCCAAACTAAAATCTATATACTCTACAAAAATTATTTCACACTACAGACTCATTGTGGTCAGGATCGATTTGAAATCTACCATGGTTTCAGAGAAATCATACTTCATGGTTCGTAGTTCTGCGAGAATATTGAAAGACTACCCCTAACTAAAATCTATCCACTGAACAAAAATTATTTCACACTACAGACTCATTTTGGTCAGGATCGATTTGAAATCTACCATGGTTTCAGAATAATCATACTTCATGGTTCGTAGTTCTGCTAGAATATTGAAAGACTACCCCAAACTAAAATCTATCCACTCAACAAAAATTATTTCACACTACAGACTCATTGTGGTCAGGATCGATTTGAAATCTACCATGGTTTCAGAATAATCATACTTCATGGTTCGTAGTTCTGCTAGAATATTGAAAGACTACCCCAAACTAAAATCTATCCACTCAACAAAAATTATTTCACACTACAGACTCATTGTGGTCAGGATCGATTTGAAATCTAGCATGGTTTCAGAGATATCATACTTCATGGTTCGTAGTTCTGATAGAATATTAAAAAACTACCCCAAATTAAAATCTATCCACTGGAGCAAAATTATTTCACACTACAGACTCATTGTGGTCAGGATCAATTTGAAATCTACCATGGTTTCATAGAAATCCTACTTCATGGTTCGTAGTTCTGCTAGAATATTGAAAGACTACCCCAAACTAAAATCTATCCACTCAACAAAAATTATTTCACACTACAGACTCATTGTGGTCAGGATCAATTTGAAATCTACCATGGTTTCAGAGGAATCATACTTCATGGTTTGTAGTTCTGCTAAAATATTGAAAGACTACCCCAAACTAAAATCTATCCACTCAACAAAAATTATTTCGCACTACAGACTCATTGTGGTCAGGATCGATTTGAAATCTACCATGGTTTCAGAGAAATCATACTTCATGGTTCGTAGTTCTGCGAGAATGTTGAAAGACTACCCCTAACTAAAATCTATCCACTCAACAAAAATTATTTCACACTACAGACTCATTTTGGTCAGGATCGATTTGAAATCTACCATGGTTTCAGAATAATCATACTTCATGGTTCGTAGTTCTGCTAGAATATTGAAAGACTACCCCAAACTAAAATCTATCCACTCAACAAAAATTATTTCACACTACAGACTCATTGTGGTCAGGATCAATTTGAAATCTACCATGGTTTCAGAGGAATCATACTTCATGGTTCGTAGTTCTGCTAAAATATTGAAAGACTACCCCAAACTAAAATCTATCCACTGGAGCAAAATTATTTCACACTACAGACTCATTGTGGTCAGGATCGATTTGAAATCTACCATGGTTTCAGAGAAATCATACTTCATGGTTCGTAGTTCTGCGAGAATGTTGAAAGACTACCCCTAACTAAAATCTATCCACTCAACAAAAATTATTTCACACTACAGACTCATTTTGGTCAGGATCGATTTGAAATCTACCATGGTTTCAGAATAATCATACTTCATGGTTCGTAGTTCTGCTAGAATATTGAAAGACTACCCCAAACTAAAATCTATCCACTCAACAAAAATTATTTCACACTACAGACTCATTGTGGTCAGGATCAATTTGAAATCTACCATGGTTTCAGAGGAATCATACTTCATGGTTCGTAGTTCTGCTAAAATATTGAAAGACTACCCCAAACTAAAATCTATCCACTGGAGCAAAATTATTTCACACTACAGACTCATTTTGGTCAGGATCGATTTGAAATCTACCATGGTTTCAGAATAATCATACTTCATGGTTCGTAGTTCTGCTAGAATATTGAAAGACTACCCCTAACTAAAATCTATAGACTCAACAAAAATTATTTCACACTACAGACTCATTTTGGTCAGGATCGATTTGAAATCTACCATGGTTTCAGAATAATCATACTTCATGGTTCGTAGTTCTGATAGAATATTAAAAGACTACTCCAAATTAAAATCTATCCACTGGAGCAAAATTATTTCACACTACAGACTCATTGTGGTCAGGATCAATTTGAAATCTACCATGGTTTCATAGAAATCATACTTCATGGTTCGTAGTTCTGCTAGAATATTAAAAGACTATTGACACTTGTGCAAAATTATTTCACACTACAGACTCATTGTGGTCAGGATCAATTTGAAATCTACCATGGTTTCATAGAAATCATACTTCATGGTTCGTAGTTCTGCTAGAATATTAAAAGCCTACCCCAAACTAAAATCTATCCACTCAACAAAAATTATTTCACACTACAGACTCATTTTGGTCAGGATCAATTTGAAATCTACCATGGTTTCATAGAAATCCTACTTCATGGTTCGTAGTTCAGCTAGAATATTAAAAGACTACCCCAAACTAAAATCTATCCACTCAACAAAAATTATTTCACACTACAGACTCATTGTGGTCAGGATCAATTTGAAATCTACCATGGTTTCAGAGGAATCATACTTCGTGGTTCGTAGTTCTGCTAAAATATTGAAACACTACCCCAAACTAAAATCTATATATTCAACAAAAATTATTTCACACTATAGATTCATTGTGGTCAGGATCGATTTGAAATCTACCACGGTTTCAGAGAAATCATACTTCATGGTTCGTAGTTCTGATAGAATATTGAAAGACTACCCCAAACTAAAATCTATCCACTGGAGCAAAATTATTTCACACTACAGAATCATTGTGGTCAGGATCGATTTGAAATCTACCATGGTTTCAGAGAAATCATACTTCATGTTTCGTAGTTCTGCTAGAATATTGAAAGGCTACCCCAAACTAAAATCTATATACTCAACAAAAATTATTTCACACTATAGACTCATTGTGGTCAGGATCGATTGGAAATCTACCATGGTTTCAGAATAATCATACTTCATGGTTCGTAGTTCTGCTAGAATATTGAAAGACTACCCCAAACTAAAATCTATCCACTCAACAAAAATTATTTCATACTACAGACTCATTGTGGTCAGGATCAATTTGAAATCTACCATGGTTTCAGAGGAATCATACTTCATGGTTCGTAGTTCTGCTAAAATATTGAAAGACTACCCCAAACTAAAATCTATCCACTGGAGCAAAATTATTTCACACTACAGACTCATTGTGGTCAGGATCGATTTGAAATCTACCATGGTTTCAGAGAAATCATACTTCATGGTTCGTAGTTCTGCGAGAATATTGAAAGACTACCCCTAACTAAAATCTATCCACTCAACAAAAATTATTTCACACTACAGACTCATTTTGGTCAGGATCGATTTGAAATCTACCATGGTTTCAGAATAATCATACTTCATGGTTCGTAGTTCTGATAGAATATTAAAAGACTACCCCAAATTGAAATCTATCCACTGGAGCAAAATTATTTCACACTACAGACTCATTGTGGTCAGGATCAATTTGAAATCTACAATGGTTTCATAGAAATCATACTTCATGGTTCGTAGTTCTGCTAGAATATTAAAAGACTATTGACACTGGAGCAAAATTATTTCACACTACAGACTCATTGTGGTCAGGATCAATTTGAAATCTACCATGGTTTCATAGAAATCATACTTCATGGTTCGTAGTCCTGCTAGAATATTAAAAGACTACCCCAAACTAAAATCTATCCACTCAACAAAAATTATTTCACACTACAGACTCATTGTGGTCAGGATCAATTTGAAATCTACCATGGTTTCATAGAAATCCTACTTCATGGTTCGTAGTTCTGCTAGAATATTAAAAGACTACCCCAAACTAAAATCTATCCACTCAACAAAAATTATTTCACACTACAGACTCATTGTGGTCAGGATCAATTTGAAATCTACCATGGTTTCAGAGGAATCATACTTCGTGGTTCGTAGTTCTGCTAAAATATTGAAACACTACCCCAAACTAAAATCTATATACTCAACAAAAATTATTTCACACTATAGACTCATTGTGGTCAGGATCGATTTGAAATCTACCACGGTTTCAGAGAAATTATACTTCATGGTTCGTAGTTCTGATAGAATATTGAAAGACTACCCCAAACTAAAATCTATCCACTGGAGCAAAATTATTTCACACTACAGAATCATTGTGGTCAGGATCAATTTGAAATCTACCATGGTTTCATAGAAATCATACTTCATGGTTCGTAGTTCTGCTAGAATATTAAAAGACTACCCCAAACTAAAATCTATCGACTGGAGCAAAATTATTTCACACTACAGACTCATTGTGGTCAGGATCGATTTGAAATCTACCATGGTTTCAGAGAAATTATACTTCATGGTTCGTAGTTCTGATAGAATATTGAACGACTACCCCGAACTAAAATCTATCCACTGGAGCAAAATTATTTCACGCTACAGACTCATTGTGGTCAGGATCAAATTGGTTTCTTATAAATTTGTTGGTCATTAAAATCAGATATATGTAAGTTCATTGTGATTATAAAATTTAAAGAGTTTAAAAAAATATTGATTTGTTGTATCAATGATTTGAATTTAATTCATCTTAGATTATGGAATATCTATTGTTTAATTAATTTACTTTTATTATTATTTATAAGAATCAGATTATTTTTCTTATGTTTATATTTTATTACAAAATGAATTGGTTTGTTTTTTTTTATGTTAAGTTTTTGCATTCAATTCAATAAGAATTGTTATAACATTTTTATAACATGTATAAGATTGATATGTATATCTTTCGTTTTGTTTATTTCTTCATTATTATTTAGAATTTATAAAAAAATGATAAAGAAATAATATTAGTTGGTGAATGAATTGTAGTTGCTATAACAAAAAGTGCACAGATTCATTTTTCTTCATGGTTACCTGCAGTTATAGCAGCTCCATCTCCTCTTTCTGCTTTATTCCTTTTTTCTACTTTGGTAACAACAGAAGTTTATTAATTCGTTTTAATTTTTTTGTAAATAATTCATTTTAAGGTCAATTATTATTATTAGCTAGTTTAACAATATTTATTTCTGGTTAAGGGGCTAATTTTGAATTTGATTAAAAACATTATAAAACAAATTATTGCATTTAAAATTTAATAATAATAATTTTATCTATAGAACATGCTTTATTTAAAGCCTTACTTTTTTTTATCAAGATTAACTTTTAATGGGAAGATTAGGTTTACATGTATATACCATTAACTTCTTCTTTAATGTAGCTAATATAGCTTATTTGGCATTAGAGCATTTGATTTTAGAAATTGTTTCTTGAAGAATATTAAATTTATTTACTTATTATCTTCTTTTACAGGTTGTTGCGTGAACCTGGAAGAAATTTTTTTGTTAAAAAAAGTAAACAAAGAATCTTTTCTTGAAGGTGATTACTTGGTATTGTAACATTACCTTAGTTACCTCCTTATAACTTTCCAATACATACATATACCTTTGATTACAGATATTTACCTCCACGCTAACATGGAAAGAAAAATGATTAACAAATGAAATTAGATACAATTTCAACAAAATACTTACCAGGAACCTCTCTCGACTACCTCCCTCTCTCGTACAATGGATGAAACCGGGCTTCGTTCACGGATCAAGAGTCAATGAACTCAATCAGTGAACGAATTGAAGGTGGATTGTATTTGTTAAATGTAGGTTTGGTTTTTTATCTATTTAACATTTTGTGTAACTTGTTTTATATAGGTTTTAAATTATTTTATTTGTTAGGTCCAGGTCAAAGTAGTGTAGTTTTTTTGTTCATTATTTAAGTTTAAATGTTAGCTTATTAGCATTGACCAAATAGGGACAAGGAGTATTGACATGATAATACTTTGCCAATGCTCCGGTAATATTAGACAGATATACGGGTATAGTGCAGGATAGAGAGGACAAATATAAGGATTAGGACAACAAAAGAGAAATGAAAGACAAAGGAAAATCGACCGCTGACCTACTTACTTACTTAGGTGGCGCTACATTTCGGGGTGAACCTGGGCCTCCAATAACAAGCATCTACAGTTAGTGCTGTCCTTAGCTCTCTGCCTCCAGTTGCGCACTCCAAGCTTTTCAGGTCCCCTTCAATTTGTGTGCGCCACCTAAGGCGAGGTCTTCATCTACTGTGTTGCCCCTCCGGGTTGGATTCGAGGACTCTGCGGGCCGGAGCACTGGTGTCCATTCGCGCTAGATGTCCTAGACATCTCAAACGACTAATGCGCAGTTTTTTGACTAGGTCGATGTCGCTTTACAGCTCGTATAGTTCGTCGTTAAATCTCCTTCTCCAAAGCCCGTCGACGCAAACGGAACCGAAAATTTTACGAAGAATATTTCTCTCGAAGCGAAGCGAGGATATCTTCATCGGATTTTGATAGAGTCCAAGCTTCAGCGCCATAAAGCAGGACTGGGATGATCAAGGTCTTATATAGAGTCTCCTTAGTTGTTCGGCATAGGGCCTTACTACTCAATTGCCTTCTCAGCCCAAAGATACAGCGATTGGCAAGAGCTATTCTTCGTTTTATTTCTACCGATGTGTTGTTGTCAGAATTGATAGCAGAGCCGAGGTAGATAAAGTCCCTTACTACCTCAAAGTTAAAGCTGTCGATTGTGACGTTCTGTCCAATTCGTCGATGCTGAGTATCCCTTCTTGTTGACAGCATATACTTGGTTTTGCCCTCGTTTACCGCTAAACCCATTTTGGCAGCCTTTTGAAAGATTGTGCCTACGGTGTTGGCTTGTGAGTTTCGCACATTTTTTTCAAGAACGATGTTAAAAAAATCACATGACAGCGCGTCACCTTGTCTAAATCCTTTTTTGACATCAAAGGTCTCGATGAGATCGTTACCGACGTTGATGCAGCAGCGAGAATTCTCCAACGTCATCCTGCACAGGCGAACGAGTTTGGTAGGGATGCCAAAACTAGACATGGTTCTGTATAGCTCGTCTCTATTGATGCTGTCATATGCGGCCTGAAAATCGATGAAAATATGGTGGGTATCGATTTGGGCTTCTTGGGTTTTTTCCAGGATCTGCTGAAGTGTGAAGATTTGATCGATTGTGGACTTTCCTGGTCTGAAACCACACTGATAGGGCCCAATCAGGTTGTTGATGAAGGGTTTCAGACGTTCACACAATATGGCGGATAGGATCTTGTACGCGATGTTGAGGAGACTGATACCTCTGTAATTGGCGCAATTGAGGGGGTCATTCATCAGGCATACACTTATCTGACCAAATTTTAGAAATGAGTTGGTGTATGCTCTCTACCAGCTCATTTCCAGCTGCTTTGAACAGCTCGTCTGGTAAGCCGTCAGGTCCAGCAGCCTTGTTGGATTTATGTTTGGATATTGCTATCCTCACTTCGTTTTGGTTAGGTGGACGGAAGTTTTGGCTATCATCGTCTATGTTGAATGGTTCATTCTGCCTGACAGCAGAATGTTGGTCTTCGTCGCCGTTATACAGTCTGCAGAAGAAGTTTTTTCCAATTCTCAGCACCGACTGTGACTCTACTACGAGGTTTCCTTCTTCATCTCTACAGGCTTCTGTACGGGTCTTGTTGGCCTGACACGTTCTTTTTACCTGTTGGTAAAACTTCCGTACATTGTTCTGGAGTATAATCTTTCAATATCTTTGATGGCGCTCTTCTCGTGCTCTTTTTTTTCATTTGGAGAAGCCGATGCTCACGAGCCGCTCTCGTCCTTCTTTGCAGCGCCGCTTTGTATGCCTCTTGTTTAGCTGCATTTGCTTGCCGGCATTCTTCGTCAAACCATGGGTTTCTTTGTGGTGGTCGAGCGAAACCCAGTACGTCAGTTGCGGCACTTCTGATGGCATGTTGGCAGTGTTGCCATTGGTCCTCGGCATTTGATGCTGGCGGCATAGGAGTTGTAGCGAGATTTCGGTTCTAGCGATCTCTTGCTATTGCAGCTTTTCAACGTTATATCTTCTCACAGTATTTCTTCTTTGTTGTGACGTTAGGGATATCCGCATTTGTACCGTGGCTGCAACAAGGTAATGATCCGATTCCATGTTGGCTGCTCGGAAGGTTCGGACATCCAGAATACTGGAGGCATGCCTTACGTCGATCGCAATGTGATCAATTTGGTTGACCGTTTGATGATCAGGAGACCGTCATGTCCCCTTGTGGATATTGAGATGAGGAAACCGTGTGCTTGCTACAGTGACGTTTCGCCCCGCAGCGAAGTCAATAAGCCTAAGTCCGTTTACGGACGTGGTGTCGTGGAGACTGTGCTTACCAATCGTCCTACCAAAGATGTCCTCGTTTCCTATCTAGGCGTTAAAATCGCCCAGAACGATTTTAACGTCATATTTAGGATATTGCTCGTAAGTCTTGTCGAGGAGCAAGTAGAAACATTCTTTGGTGGCGTCGTCCTTGTCTTCTGTGGGGCTATGAGCGCATATAAGGATTATGTTGACGAATTTAGCCTTGATGCGGATTGTCATAAGTCGGTCGCTCACGTGTCGAAAGCTTAAGACTTCTTGCCAAAGTCTACCGCCTATGACAAATCCACATCCGAATAAGTGCGGTTTCTGCTCTCTATAGCAATCACTGTAATAGATATCACAGTTTTTCAACCTTTCATCCCATCCCATTGCACTTCCTGGATGGCGGTGATGTCTGCATTATAGCAGTCTAGGGCCTCTGCTAATTCTTCGGCTGCACGCGGTCTGTTAAGGGTCCGAACATTCCACGTGCAGATCCGAAGGTCGTTGTCCTTTCCATATCCGAGGCTTCTATAGGTTTCGGAACTAATAAATTTTTTCCGTGGTCGGGAAGTTACCCCTACGTACAACCCCCCACCTGAAGGACCAGTTCCCTTTTATACCACTAGGACAAATGGCCGGATTTTCCGGAGTCAGTAACCCACTTCTGGGATATGGCCCATTAAGAGCTCATCCGCCACCAATTCTTTTCCAACCCCTGGCTCAGTGTTGGGATCCCTATAGACCTGGGATCTGAATAAGTCAGAGCAGCTCATATAGGGATTACACTAGAAAGTTCGGCCTCACTGGAACCGTTGATTCCACCTGGAAAGGAATCAAGAGGAAGTGCCTTAATGAGAAAACACCCCTCCCCAGTCCCTCGTTTCCTACCACCAACGACCTTCCAAAGGGGCAGCCACCAACGCGGAGGTGTAGAGTAGGAGTTGATAGTGAGAGGCTAAGGTGAGACCGCTTGTGTTCCCATATATTCTGCATCACCATCCTTTGGCCACCAAAATAACAAAGTTAGTTCGATTTAATCGTCCAAGTGCAGGAATAGTTTATGAATGAATTACATAGGCAGCAGTTACTAAAATTCGAATTTGATAATTTATTGGTAATACAATTCGGTCATCAACATCCAATAATCGGAATCTATTAGTATTTAGTTCATTTGAAGGAATTATGTATGAATCAAATTCAATATTTAAAAAATCAGAATATTCATAACTTCAATATCATTGGTGACTAATTGATTTTAAAGTAAGGTTCATTAATTCCAACTAATAAATAATTTACTTACTTACTTACCGCTCTCCCGACCCGTGAAGAGTATCTGGCTAAGCCACGGCAGCCTTCCACTCACTTCGATCCTGGACAAGCTGTTTTCAGCTGGACAGACATTTGGAACTAATAGTCCAGTCATCGAGCGTCGCTTCATCCACCTATACTTGGTTGCTGATTTGGTGTATGCACCCTAACAAAGCATCACCACCATGTTTGAAAAGCTCCGATGGTAGATAATCAGAGCCGGCTGCTTTGCTGTTCTTCAGCTTTTTGTTAGCTGACCCAACCTTTTCAAAACTGGGAGGCTTCATCATTGACTGGATGCGGGTTCTCTTCTTGCCCTATCCCTCTCTCTACCTGATGCCCAATAAGTAGCTGCTGGAAATGCTGCTTTAACATATCTAGTATTCTCTGTGCTTCGGTGACTATGATTCCTTCACTGTTTCGAAGAGGGGGCTTCCAATGTTGAATTCCTTTTTCTATGCTGTTTGCAGGTTCTTCTCGTTGGATAGTCGACCATTGTCTGTTATCGTGTCGTGGAGGCTGTGCGTTCCAACTAATCCGTCGAAGATGTTTTCCTTGTATTGAGTTGTTAATCATTTTGGTATAAATCCTCCTAATGAAAGTTAATTTAAGAATAAAGAAAATTTTTAAGTTTTATTGATAAAAGCAATATAAATAATTGATTAATATGATATATGTAATTTAAATATATTAATAAGAAAAATTAAATAAAAAGATAAAAATCTAAAAAATAAAAAAAAGGAATTCGTAAAGATTAGTTTGAATTTGTACTTATTAATACAACAGACGACATTAGTTATTGTTGTTGCGTGTTCTTTTTTTCTAAATAAAGTTCTTACTACTACTATACTGCTACTTGTTAATATTTATCCTAAATGATCAATTGCACAAAACGTTATTAATTTCCGTAAAGAAGTCTGATTTAAACCTCCTAATGACTTAATAATAACTGAACATACATCAAAATAGTATAAATTAAATAATAAATTTGTATTAAAGGACCACTTTTTTGTCTTGTTAACATACCCTTAGGATAGGGTATAAAAATTACCGACAGAGTTGCCTTGATCATTTTCTTTAGAATAATAGTTTCTCTAAAATACAGTTGCCACTGTACACGGCAACAATTTACTTGACGAATTTTGTATTTGTAGCAATATATCTTTTAATTAATGGACTTTCGACCCGTGAGTTGTGATGACTGAACTTCGTAAAAAAATTGCGTATACGACCCATATACATATATTTAATTTGGAAACGTGTTATGAGGAAGCTCGAATTTTCAAATTTGTTTTTATCATTACCGACTATAATTTTGAGTTCATATATGCAGGTACAGAACAAAAATTAATTAATTAATAATAAACAAGAAAGAAAGTTCTGGTTTTTATAGAAAGTAAATAGGTAGTTGTACAAGTAGTGGCGATTTAATATTTTGATGTGAGTCCTAGGGTCTCAGGAGGTTAATTTGGAGTCTGTATACACTTAAGTAAATTCAATTGGACTATATTTATGTCGTTTGTGCCGTTTGGAACTATTTTAGTGATTTACTATCTGCTTTTGCTTATTATTTGTTGGTGTATGCAGCTCCAAAAAAACTCGGATATAATCGCAGTTTGTTAGATATGCAAAAGGCCAATCAAGGGATC
Source organism: Xylota sylvarum (assembly GCA_905220385.1). NCBI lineage: Eukaryota > Metazoa > Arthropoda > Insecta > Diptera > Syrphidae > Xylota > Xylota sylvarum. Next base: position 1,168,292 of record CAJMZQ010000065.1, read on the forward strand.
AATTGGTGTCACATCCAACTTTACCAAACACCTCAGAAGAGTTCATCCCGACAGCTTTAGGGAATATACGTCCTTGGAAATCCAGGAAATCTGGCACAATTTGAGTTTATTATTGATTTAATTTCACCACTATCTATTGTGGAAAAAAAATCGTTCACCAATTTGTTTGACGGAACTGGTCTTAGAGTTCGTAGCAGACCCAGAGTAATGTGGTTATTAAATGAATATCATAAAAATATAATAGACACCATAAGGCTGGCAATGAAATCTGCCAATTACTTTTGCACTACTGTCATCGTAGTTTCTTTTGATATACTTGCCACTGGCTAGACCAGAATTTCAAGAGATATTCAGTGGCACTAGCGTGTAGAAGATTTCCAGGAGTTCATTCTGCAGAAAAAATTGCGGACCTCATTTCAGAAATCAATGCTGAGTTCGGCCTTAACCATTTAAATGTTGTAGCCACAATAACAGATAATGGTTCAAAGAATTTGTGGTTACCAATTTTAATTGCGAGGATGATGAGCTACCGGAGTTTTGTGACGAGGATTCTACTACGCTCTGCCAAACCAAGTTCAGTGTGCATGTCACACTATGAATTTGATGGCTAGTACGGATTTTCTAAAATATTTGAAAGCCGACGCAAGTTCATACAAAGGCATTTAAAGGTAATTTTGATTCACATATTGCATATGTATTTTAAAAGTGACACAAATTAAAAAACAAAAAAACAAAAGGTCTTTAAACTTTCACCCCACATATTTACTAAAAGTACGTTAACTTGGTGTCATTATTAGTCATGCAGACGAATATCATTACCTATTTTTTCTTGTTAACATTGCTTAGTTCGTAGTTAAATTGACGCTCCGTTCACAAAACTATTTTTCGTCTTTTCTGAAAAACTTAATTTTTTGAGTTGTACTTACTTACTTATGTCCTGTATCCCCTTGTGGGTCCTAGTCGTGTGCGGTTTCTGGCAATGTGCCTCAGCTCTCCCCAACTCTTTCCCAATTGCCGTGCTTCCTTCTCGACTGTTCTGCGCCATGTACTTCTGGGACCGCCGCGTATTCCGCCATCCTGAGTAAGCGGGTTCCATTGCATCGCGTGGCTAGCTATGGACCTGTCACCTTTTCAGAGAGTGTGACCAATCCACTGCCACTTTCGTCGTTGTATGGTTGTGCCTATAGGTTCATGACCCGTTCTCTGATAAAGCTGTTCGTTAGAGATACGGTTTGGCCAGAAAATCCTTAAGATGTTGCGTAGGCACCTATTAACAAACGTTTGCAGCTTCTTCGTGATAGTAGCAGTCACTCTCCAGGTACCACATCCATATAGCAGCACGGATTCAACGTTGGAACGGAACAGTCGTAGCTTGGTGTTTAAGCTAATTGCATTACTACGGCAAATTGTGGATAGCATCCCAAACGCAGATTTTGCTTTCCCTATTCGGCTGGCTATATCCAGTTCGGTTCCGCCATCAGTTGAGACAATACTCCCAAGGTATTGGAAACTCTCTACTCTCTCAACCGTTTGTCCAGCAATGCATATATGAGTTGATAAGTTCGGTCCTAGGCTGATCATTTTTGTTTTTGCCGAGTTAATTTTCAGCCCAACGATGTTAGCTTCTCTCTCCACATTTGCTGTCATTTGGTGAAGGTCCATTATTCTGTGGGGCAGTAGGCATACATCGTCGGCGTAGTCGAGGTGTTTGAGTTCAGATGTAAGAGTCCATCGAATTCCTCCATTTCCCGTCGATAAAGCCGCATTTAGCACATCGCTTATCACCAATAGAAATAATATTGGTGAAAGAATGCAACCTTGCCGAACCCCACTTTAGACTTCGAATTCCTCAGACAGCCTTCCTCTGTGCAAAACGTGACATGTGGATCCATCGTAAGTAGCCTTGATAATAGCTATTAATTTATCAGGAATGCCTCTCCTGCGCAAGGCAAGCCAAATACATTCCCGATTGACACTATCAAACGCCTTTTTGAAATCGATGAACAGCAGGTGTAGTGGTGATCGATATTCAACGCATTGCTCGATGATGATCCGCAGGGTGTTGATGTGGTCGATACAGGAGGATCCAGAGCGGAAACCTGCTTGTTCAGCGTCGAGTGTGTCTTCGAGGTGTTCTTTGATTCGCTCCAGGATAATTCTAGCTATTACTTTGGCTACAGCAGGTAGCACGCAGATACCTCTCCAGTTTTCGCACTGCATTAGGTGCAGGAGCTTGACGATCATTCCCTTCTTCCACTCATCCAGAAAACTCTCGGCTGCCCATGTTCTCCCAACAAGTGGAAAAAGAAGCTCAGCCGATGCAGTTGGCGCCGCCCGAAAAAGCTCCGCGGGTATGCTATCAAGTCCTACCGCCTTATTGGTTTTCAGTGCTTTGATCGCGGTAATGATCTCTTCTTTACTGGGGGTTGAGATGCGAATTCGGGAATTTCTTACCACGGATACTTCAGTCTGACTTGGTTGCATATTGCTGGCGAATACTCTGTTTAAAACAGAAGCAAAATGCTCCTTCCATCTCTTGAGTTGATCCTCATCCGATATTAGCAACGAACCGTCTAAGCCTTTCACTTGGTGTTGAGTAGAGCTTCGGCCACCTATTAGCTCTTTGGTGATTCTATAAACGGTTCTGCTATCGCACCTCGCTGCTGCTTCTTCTGCTTCCGTAGCCAGCACATAGATGTTATTGCGCTTGTCACGTCGCACGCTACGCTGCACTTCTCTCATCTTCATTCGATATAGACACTCTAGCTCGATCCTCCCTGCTGCTGGAGTTGCTGCAATTTGAGCTCTTAGCTGGTTTCGTTTTTCGATCCTTCTCCAGGTATCCTCAGAAAGCCACGCTCTATGACTTCTTTGCGATCGACCGACAATCCTTTCTGCACCTGATGTGAAAACAGTTTTCACAGCATACCAATGTGAGCTGCTGATTGTTTCCACTCCACGTGAAAGATGGTCCCTTAGTTCTTGGCGTACTGTGGGATCTCTCAGTCGGTCAATGTTGAACCTGGGCGTTCTTATGCAGTTGGATCTTCGAACGGCGGCAGTGCGTAATTGGACAGTAGGTATCATAAGATGGTGATCTCGTGTCAACCCCATGTCCGGTCCTCGTCTGTTTCGGACGTCTAGAAGACTACTTCTAAAACGGCGACTGATGGCAAAATGGTCAATTAGGTTGGAGGTTGCTTGCCTGTCAGTTGACACCCAACTGATTTTATGGCAGGCTTTGTGCTCAAACATGGTGCCCCCTATGACAAGGCGATTTGTGGCCTAATCCATGTCGTCCCATAACATGTTTGAGCCCTTCGTTGTCGCTGCCTACCTTGGCATTAAGGTCCCCCATCACTATGACAATGTCGCCATTGGGTGTTGTATTATACACAGCTCCCAACTGGTTGTAGAAGGTCTCCTTTTCCTCCTCAGACGAACCATCCGTGGGGGCGTAACACTGTATAATGGTGACGCGACGTACTCTCGTCCGGAATCTGGCCGTTAAAATCCTATCACCGTGTGGCTGCCAGTAAATTAGGCCTCTGCGTGCTGTGGGTGTTAACAGCAGTCCAACTCCATATCCACGGGGGCTTCCGGATGGTCTTCCGGAGTAGAGTAATACAGTGTTACGCGTTGGGGATTGGTACTCACCCGCATCTAACCACCTTATCTCGCTTACTCCCAATATGTCCAGCCTATATCGAATGAACTCATGTTCCAGTTGAAGGAATCTGGCGTCCTTCACTCTGGTAGTCAAGGAGAGTCTTCACATTCCAGAAACCAATCTTAGTCTGGGTACAATAGCCAAAGGTCGTCAACGTGTTATCAGTCGTTATCCGAGGCGTTGTGTCTGTTTCCGTAGCGGACGGGTTTCGGTAACGCGGGTTGCTGGCCCAGGTTACCTAGTCTAGACTTAAGACTCTAGACAATCTCGCACTTGCAATTTTGGCCTGCAGGTATAAGGACTTATACATGTAGTTGCCCGGGGACCACCACGAGGAGGTAAAGCAAGCACTACATTACGAACTTGATTGTTGCGCTACTGGCCCAATCCATGTTTTGGGCAGTCAAGAATTTTTCGATCAATCGTCATGTAGATCCCATGTAAATTTTTTGAGTTGTGTCACATAATGAATGGGAGATAAACAAACTAAATTATACTTTTCGAAAGTATTTGAACTTTTCAAATTGAGCAATCTCTCAAAATTTGTAATAACTTTTGGATAAAGAGTAAGTATCCGAAGTCGGCAGAACACATTGATTCCATTCTAAATGGGTCACTAATTGTTCCTTAAGTAACACGTTGGAACTCTACATATGACTCAGTATTTAGACTCTTATCGCACAAACCTAAATTATATGAATTGTGCACTAAACTATCTGTAGACTGGTTTTCGGAAAACGATCTGCAATATTTGGAAGAAGCAATAGACCATCTACAGCAAGACAACAACATATTTTTCGGAGATCTGATTCCAACTTTAGTAACGTTAAAGACAATTTTGAAAAGATTGAAATCATCTAGTCAGTTAACGTTGCTAAAAGGCGCAATTGGAATGTTAGAAGAGAGTCTAATTAACCCTTTTGAGGCATATTTATATTTGGAGCCGGAAGCTAATAATGCTATAATTGCCGCTATACTGTGCCCTGCGAATAAAATTGAAATGGCTCAAAAGTCTCAGCGACATTCCTCATGAACACCGTGAGTGCACTATGGACAGCATTAGCAAATTAGTCCGGAACCATGCTGAGAAGTTTGCTCATAATATGGGTATGGAATATATAATCGAGGAGGAAGCATTAAAACATAAGGATGGAAAGGAAAATTACTACGATTTTGATATTGATGAACATTGATGAAAAATCAACTAACACAACAAAAACAAAACCAATTACTAATATGGAAACCTTCATGGAAAACATTCTAAATAGAATGGAAAGCATGGAAAAAAGTAATAAAGCTATATTAGAAAGAATATAGTTCCTTGAAAGGCAAAGCAGCAACAAAAAGGCTGCACTAAAAAGACAAACATGATGGATAATATAAAAATCCTAGAATGGAATGCTAATGGTATCGAGAATCGTAAAGAGGAAATTCAAGTAATTCTCGACATAAACCAAATAGATATATGTCTTGTGTCAGAGACGCACTTTAAATTTGAAACATATTTCAAACTGCATGGGTACGAGTTATATCACTCCCCACATCCCCATAATTCTGAAAAAGGAGGAGCTGCAGTTATAATAAAGAAGACGATCGATCACCATATAGAAGCTAAATTCCAATCATGTGCGATTCAAGGAATATCAATAAATATAAGAACGAAAAGCGGACAAATATCAGTTGCATCAATTTACTGTTCTCCCAGCTATAAACTTAAGAAAAATCATTTTAAAAGCCTCTTTCGCATATTCTGCAATAGATTTATCACAGGAGGAGATTTTAATGCCAAAAATAAGTATTCGGGATCTAGATTAACAAATACGAGAGGAAGAGAACTATATGAAACAATAAGAGAAATTGGCGGCAAATATCACTTAACGGGATAATCCACCTATTGGCCAATAGATAGGAATAAAATCCCAGATCTTGTCGACTTTTTCGTAACAAAGAATATCGCGTCAAATGCTATAAAAGTAGAAGAGGGGCCAGATCTTGACTCAGATCATTCTACAACACTTGGCGACAAAATCATTATCAAAGAAAATACCCCACGATTAGCTAATCAACTGACTGATTGGAATTACTTCAGAGAGAACTTGGAGGAAAGTATCCAACTTTCAGGGATAATTGACACAGAAGACCAATTAGATGAGGCTGTGCAGATATTTACAACTAATATCCAAAAAGCTGCATGGGCTGCAACACCTAAAACTAAACCAAAAATCCAACAAAACTCCTATCCAAAAGAAATACGTGAAATTATTGCAGAAAAGATAAGAGCTAGAAAACGTTGGCAACAATCAAGGGCGCCAAGTGACAAAACCATGCTTAATAAGCTAAGCAGTAAACTTAAAAGATCTATAAGAGAATTTAACAATGAGTCTCTTAAAACATACCTTACCAATCTTACGAATGATGCTAGTACCGAATATTCTCTCTGGAAGGCAACAAAGAAAATGAAGAGGCCAATAGCACACATTCCATTAAAAACAGAGAAGGTAACTGGGCAAAAAGCAACCAAGAGAAAGCGAATTTATTTGCTGAGTATCTCGCAAAAGTCTTCCAACCTTATGAAGATAAAGATTATGAAGAAACGGAAGAATTGTGCGAAGAAGAGAGATATGCATATTCAACCGTTAACGGCGAACAAAATTGCCAAAGAAATAAAAGGAGGCATCAATACTAAAAAAGCCCCGGGATTTGATTTGATAACTGGAGAAATCCTAAAACAATTCCCAAAAAAAGGTTTAAAGAAACTAGCACAGATTATAAATGCTGCATTCAGGATAAGGTATGTACCAAGCATGTGGAAAGTCGCGGAGGTAATTATGATACCAAAACCAGGCAAACCACCTAGTGAAGTTACCTCCTATCGTCCAATATCGATACTGCCTATATTGTCCAAGCTATTCGAAAAAATGTTGATTAAACGTCTGCATAAAATAATCGAAGAAAAATCGCTAATTCCAAACCATCAATTTGGTTTTAGAACAAAGCATTCCACGATTGATCAGGTGCATAGAATAACGGATGGAATCGAAAAAGCATTTGAAGAGAAAAAGATATGCTCTGCTATATTCCTTGATATAGCACAAGCTTACGATAAAGTCTGGCACAAAGGACTGATCCATAAATTGCAAAAGCATCTACCAAAGCAATATTCAGAAATTTTAGAATCTTATATATTGCAGCGATATTTTAGAATTAAACAAGGGGATGAGTACTCCACATTGAGAGAAATAGAAGCTGGTGTACCACAAGGCAATGTGCTAGGCCCTGTATTATATCTTTTATTTACCAGCGATCTACCAGAAAGTGAAGAAATAACTATGGCAACATTTGCAGATGATACTGCTGTATTTGCTGTGGGAGAAACTGTAGAAATAGCGACGAAAAAGCTACAGAAGGCAGTGAACAATATTTCAAAATCGACCAAGAAATGGCAAATTAAATTAAATGACTTAAAGTCGGTCCACATCAATTTTACGAATTAAAACGTTCAGCACATCCCAGTGTTCATAAATAATAATGTAGTAGAATACGCAAACACTGCAAAATATCTAGGCATGACTCTAGATGCAAAGCTGCGCTGGAAATCCCATGTAAAGAAAAAAATAGACGAACTGAACATGCGTTACAGTAAAATGTATTGGCTTATTGGGAGATACTCTTGTTTGTCCAACTATAATAATAAACATAGTAAATGTACCATGGTACATAAGAAACTCTGATCTGCATAGAGATCTAGAAATTGACTTGATTGAAGATGAAGTCAAAAAAGTAGCTAATAGGCATAAACTAAGGCTTCTCAACCACGTCAATTTAGAAATGACGCAACTACTTAATGCTGCCAATCTGACTAGGAGATTACGAAGAATAAAACCCTTTGAACTAGCTAGATAATAATAATAAAAAAAAAGCAACATACATATGTACATATGTAGCATGATCACAAGAAAAAAGTGATTAATATTGTTAAAAGAAAAAGGTCATCGACAAAAAAAGGTTTCTTAAATTTTCAAAAGGCAATTATCAGAAAAAAATTGCTAATTGGATTAATAAACTAGGTGCGATAAAAAAAAAATAAAAAAATATTGATGAACAGTGTAAGTGATTCTACGAAAAAAATTTAAATTTACTGTTATATTAGATTTTTTTCCATATAAAACCATTGTTAAACTCTTTTCTACAGCTTGTGCCTCAACAAGTCAGTCCATGAATGTTCACATACTAACTCAACCATCGTGGAAAAGGAATATTGGTCTTACATTAGTGATTCTAATGTAGGAACCGGAATGACAATGATAGACAAATATCCTATACTGAAGAAACTGTCTATAAAGCTCAACACTCGTTTGACGTCATCAGGACCCGTGGAACGGTTGTTTTCTTTTGCGGGTCTTGTAAATACCCCAAAGCGTGGCGCTCTTTCTGACCAACATTTCGAGCAACTAGTATTATTAAAGGACAATTCATCTTTTGTGAAATCAATGAGACCTTAAGAAAATAAAATAAAATAAAAAATGAGTATTTCTAGTTTCACTGAAAGTACCCACTGGTAATTAAGTATAAAATACTAGGCTTATGATTAAATAATAAATTGTCACCTACATAAAAATTTGATTCGCCACTCAAATATTTTAAAATGGAATTGTACTTGAAAAGTACTTGCAAATGTACTGGCCAGTATTACAGTACCTAGTAAATGTACTTAGAAGAGAGTACTTGAAATACTTAGTACTTGTACTTAGTGATTTTTAAGTACCAAGTACATTGTACTCCTTTTTTCCAAGTACAAGTACAAGGTACTGGGTACTTACACTGTACTGCAGTACAAATGTATTTCAGTACTTCACAATTCTTACAAACACATGTAATTCAAGACGATATATATATGTAGATTTGCGATAATCATAGCAACGTGTAGCCCATTGAACCCATCTGAATTGTGGACAAATTATGCAGATTTTATTACGGAAGATATTTTGAATCGAGTGCGTAGAACAACATCGAATCCGCATTTTCTAACAACACCAGAAGTGAATAATGAAGCCAAATCGGCAATTACAAGATTTGTATAATCGAGATTTGCTGCGTGAACATGATTTCGATCGCAATGATTTAACTCAATTTGTTCTAACAAATGTTCCAAAGTTAAACCCACAACAAAAAGATGTTTACGACATTTTGATGAGAGCAATGGCAGACAAAAGTGGTGGAACGTATTTCTTAGATGCGCCTGGTAGCACTGGAAAAACTGGAAATCTTGGCCACCATTCTTTTGCAAAGTACAAGAGCATTGGTAAACGTTGCGGCGACGTTGTTGGACGGCGGCAGATCAGCACATTCTGCGCTCATGTTGCCTTTGGACATGAACTTCAACGAAAATCCAACATGTAATATTACCAAAACGTCAGGAATGGCCAAAGTGTTGCAACAGTGTGAAATTGTCGTGTGGGATGAAAATCCTATGGATCACAAGAGATCTTTGGAGGCATTCAATCGTACAATGAAGGATATGAAAGGAAATCAACGGCTCTTTGGTGGAGCCTTAATATTATTAGCTGGTGATTTCCGGTAAACTTTGCCAGTAATTCCTCGATCCACCGCTGCAGATGAGCTTAATGCATGTTTAGAGTCATCCACTCTGAGATATGTGAGAACACTCACATTAACCACAAATGTGTGTGTTCAATTACAAAATGATCCATCAGCCAATGAATTTTCAAAGCAGTTGTTGAAAATTGGAGATGGAAAAATGCCGATAGACAATGAAACTGGCTTAATAACGTTACCAACCAGTTTTTCCAATGTAATTCAATCAAAAGAAGAATTGATTCGAAAATTTTTTCCAAACATTGTACAACAATGCAAGACACATGTTTAGCTGAGCGAAAGAGCAATATTGGCGGCAAAAACAAAGACGTTGCAGAAATTAATAAGGCCATTTTAAAAGAGATACCAGAAGAAGTGTTTTCCCGGGCTTTATAAATTTAAGAAGGTTAATTCACTTTCGGTGGTGGTCATGGAATTATAAGTAGGATACGAATTTCGCTCTTCGTTGTCATTTTCCATCCTTTTTTAATTTCCTCCTGCTGCATTCGTATTAACTTCAACTGCTCTAGCAACACCAAACGTTGAAGTTCTCCATTAGACAGATTTTTTGTCTCCTCAGTCTCATTGAACTTCAATTTTCTACGTTTTGTTACTGGAGAATCTCGCGGTTAACTCTTCAATTTCATCCGCAGCAATACGTACATATACATATCAGTTTCCTTTTCCGTTTGCATCCGAATGGGATTATCTGCTCCCACAGATAAACCACCTTTACGTAAACAATGTTAGTAAAAGTATAATAATTAGCTTTATAAAGCAATACGTACCAGGAATGCAAGAGATAGATGGGTTCTTATTAGCATTTAAGAGCTCTAAAAAAATAAGTTCCGCCTTCGTCTTAACCTCTGTCCTACAATTATTTAGCCTCTTTCTAATTTGCTCTTCCGTTATTTGAACACCGGTCATAGCTTTATATTCACTAATAAATAATTGTATAGCTTCGGACTTCTCCTTTTTAATGCACGGTTGTTGTGACTTATTCAAAAGAACGGTATGCTCTTTTAAAATTCGCACAAAAGCTAGTTGCAATTGAGAAGCTTCTCTTGTCATGGCTGTTTCTTTTGAATATGGTTTACGAACTGAACATTCAAACGAGATCGTTTACAAAGCAAACATTAAAGAAACAGTAAATGACGATAAGAGCTAGCGGTATAGTTTTCAAAACAAATTTTTTGCAAAGCAATTGGGAAATAATACAAAATAAGTATATACTAGCAACTGTTCGATGACCTGGTAGTATTTACTTGAATGAATTCAGTCTTTACTAAAAGTATTTGCTGGCAAGTCAAAACTCATGTTTATGCATACCAAATCTAGTAAATACTTAAAATATAAGCTTCTGCTAGTAGTACTAGTACTTACTTAGACCTTTTACCACTAGTAAATATTTAATTTTTATGCATACGGCCCAATATCCGCACATTCAACACATCAATAGTTACATTTATCGCTCACTTTTCAAAATACAGTCCACATCTACAAAATGTCCAAGCAATTAATCAAATAATCACAACAAATTTAATTGTCTTCGATTGTAATGTAAACAAACAACAATCACACACACACACAGTATTCAGCAAAAGAGTATTTTACACAAAATTCAAAACAATAACAAACCAGCCCAATATATACACCCACAAATGCACGCTGAATACAGGCACATTCATACAATACGCACTAAATTCAAATTAAAACACAAGATATACATACATATGAACTATGTAATAAAAAACAGCATTGCACTAACTGACCTGGTAAAATGATTCGCTGCAGTCAAACACAGTTAATAATTTTTTTTTAATTACTTTAACCGCATTACTGACCAAATACAACACTGCCTTCGCCGGCCATAAATAACGCAATATCCAATCAACGAAACGAAATAGGAAAGAAACAACAACTCCCTTCGACCCGACTTGGGTTTCCAGTCTTCAACAACCAATCACTCCTCACACTTCACTTCGCTTTCCAGTGCATCTTCAACGTCAACAAACCATCGCCAAGATTAGAGAGAACACATTGGAATGAAGACTCCCGGAACCATCCAGCCGGTTAACACAGTCAGAAATAATGTTGCATCGTTTATTTTTTTCATCTTATTGGTTAATTGGTTATGCTATTCCTTTTCATTACATTCCATTCATCTCTTTTCTACTTTTATGAGACGTCTAGAAAATGAGGAAGTTACCAGGGTCGTCAATGAGGATGTGAAGAAGTTTTACAAATTCAACTACAGACTAGATATAAATCCAAGAGGTCAAGCTGAGAACTCCGTTCACCGGCTATACATCGTAATATAAATTATATACATCGTTAATCCATTCATGCGCGTCACTAATTAGATGGCGAGGCATTTGGCTATTGGCGCAGCAGCATAATCAGCTGATGGGCAAATTTATTTGAATACTTCTTTTTTCGTTATAATTTACAGAAAATATAAGTAACAAAAATATCAAAATAATATGTCCGCTGCTTCTGCTGCTTGTTTCGGCTGGGAGTGGGCAGCCGTACCCTTTGGATTGGTCCGCTACCCCATATCGACCTCAAGAACCGCTGGTGGATTATGCAGCTTCCTCTGATGGTGGTGGTGATGAGCTCCTCTATGTAGCCATAGGTGAATTGCGATGAATTTGTTCAAATGGCACCACGTACCGCGTGCCCCCAATATCAGTGGAAGGATACTTATGTCCTTGCCCGGGAATAGTTCTCTCAGTTATTGGGTGAACGCCGGCGAACTGTAGGAGGTGAACTTATGGTGATATTGGGTGGTAAGGCGTTCAGGTCACTCCCAGTGCACACCGACGTCGCAGATGATGATTGTTTGGCCCTTCTGTAGTAAGATGTCCGGCTTTTTGAGCAGGCCGTCATTGCCTCTAACCCGTGGTTCAACTGTCGCTTCCTATCCATTTCTGGGCGCAGCAGTCACGAGGCGTTTTTGAACGAAATTGTGCCTTTTGATGCGTTCCCAGTGCTTGAGCGTGCGGCCTTAGAGAACGTGGCTGAGGCTCTCAATGCGTCCATACTGGGTACGGCACCGTCTCCTTTCCGGCGGATTGGATGGGATCCCTTGCGTGGGGAGTGTTGGGACAAACGAAATAAAAAACCAGCGACAGTTTTGCTTTATATAGTATTGCATTCTAATAAATGTACATAGCAGTAAACTGATAATGTGTCTGCATATGTTATGTATAGCAAAGGAATGAATACTAACACCTTCTCTCAAAACTGATTAAATATTCTATCGAAATAGTTAATAATAATATATTCATAAAAAAGAAACGAAGAATTCATTATATAAGATTAAAGTATTAATACTTTTTAAGATTTTAAACCTAACATACTACTAAATTGTCTGTGTTTTACTTTCTTCAAGTTTTTGGTAAATATGTCTGCCGTCATTTCATCTGTAGATATATACTTCAGTACGAGTAGCTCCTTCTCTGCAACATAACGGACATAGTGTGCCTTAATGTCTATATGTTTTGTACGGTTGTGGAAAATAGGATTTTTCGCCAGCTTCTGCGAACTTAGGTTGTCACTAAAGAGCTCAGTTGGACCCTCAACAAGTCTGTGAAAACCCATTTCTTCCAGGAATCGTCGAAGGTATACAACTTCTTTTGATGCTGTGGAAAGCGCAACATACTCCGCTTCGGTGCTACTAAGGGCTATGGTTGACTGTTTTTTGCTGTCCAATGATATGGCTGCACCAGCTAGGAAGAATGCAAATCCCGTATATGATTTTCGGTCAATGCAATTTCCCCCCCAGTCAGCATCTACATATCCTCTAAGCTTCATACCAGTCTGAAAATAAGAAAGTTTCATATTAAGAGTGGTTCTTAAGTACCTTAATAAGTGCTTTGCAGCATTTAAGTGCTCAAAGTGAGGATTAGTGTTGAATTGTGCCAGTTTAAAGACAGAATGAATGATATCTGGCCTCGTACAAACACCCAAGTACGTCAAAGAACCGATCAGGGACTGGTACTCTTTTGGATCCACCTTCGCACAATGCGAACAATCTTCACACTTCTTAAAGTTGGTTCCTGGCTCCAGCGGAGTTGCACAACTTCTGCATTCAGTCATTCCATGGTCAGCTAGGAGATTCAAGATTAACTGCCGTTGTGAAATCTGGATTCCGTTACGTCCCCTTGAAATCTCGATGCCTATGAAATGATCGATTGGCCCTTTATCAATCACTTCAAACCTTTCACTAATTTGGAAGATTGGAACACGCAACAAGAATGTCGTCTACATATATGGCTACTACGTTAATTTCACCAGACCTCCTCAGCACATAAACACATGCGTCTCCATTGCACTTATTAAACCCAATCTGCTTGAGGGCAGAATCCAGTTCCATGTTCCAATTCCGACCGGATTGCTTCAACCCGTAAATCGCCTTCCTCAATTTGCAGACTTGACTTGGTTTGTTTTCATCGATAAAGCATTCGGGTTGATACATAAACACTTCCTCCTGTAGGGTTCCATTTAAGTATGCTGACACAACGTCCATTTGGTGGACAAAAAGCGAATATTCCGCAGCTAAGGCCAGTATTAGTCGAATTGAAGAATATCACGACAGGTGAAAATATTTCACTATAGTCCACCCCGTAGCGTTGACTACACCCCTTTGCTACAAGGCGTGCTTTGTACTTCACTGGCGCACCCTGTTTATCTCGCTTGATATTAAAAACCCATTTCGATCTAATAATGCGTCTATTTACGGGGGCATCTGCTAGTTCCCAAGTTTGGTTTCTCGTTAATGACTCATACTCAGAGGCCATTGCCGCTTTCCATTTGTCCGCATTTGGACTATGCATTGCTTCTTTTACCGTGAGTGGATTGGGTGATCTGTTTTTAAAATTCAAGAAATTTACAACATGCGGATTAACCGGCTTTTCAGAACGAAGTTTTTTTCGATATTCGTTTATTTTTCTGATTTGCAAGTCACCAGAATTGTCACTTCCTTTAGCACTAACAGCATCGGCGGCGTTTCCTACACCAACAGCATCGATAGCATTTCCAGCATCAACAGCATCGACAGCATTTCCAGCACCAACAGCATCGACAGCATTTCCAGCACCATCCGGGAGTTTCGCATCTCCAGCATCATCAACACCTTCACCACCAAAGTTCTCAGAACCGAAATGAACCTCAGGCTCTGCACCACTGACAGCATCCGAAAACTCCAAATCCTCATCAGACTTCAAAGCTTCTTCCTTGAATGAATTTGGATTTAAAGGAATATTTGCATGAGATGGCTGATCATCTTCAAAAACGCTGCTTCTTGTACTACTGGTTTTTAATTTTAAGAACCTGACATCTCTACCTATTACGACTGTCCTCTGCTTTGGATCGTATAATCTGTACCCTTTCTATTCATTTGAGTACCCCACCATGAAGCATTCAACACCTTTGGCTGTGAATTTAGACTTACGTGGTGATTTGTCTAATATTATCCCTCTCCTTCCAAAGACTTCAAGGTGAGACACACTCGGTTTCTTCCCGCTCCAAGCTTCCTGAGGTGTGATATTTGAAAGCATCTTGGTAGGTGACCTATTACGCAGATAAGCGGCGGTATTTACTGCTTCGGCCCACAAAAATTCCGGCAGCTTAGAATCTAACAGCATACACCTATTCATTTCAACTAAAGTACGATTAAACCGCTCGGCAATACCGTTTTGTTGCGGTGTATATGCTACCGTTAGACGCCTGCGAATACCTTCACTTTTTAAGAAATTATCGAACTCGCGATTAACGTATTCTCCACCATTGTCTGAGTGAAACACTTTTATTTTGTTGCCCGTTTCAAGCTCAACTTTTGCTTTAAATAATTTAAATGTATCTAAAACATCACTTTTATTTTTTATGAAATAAATGTAAACTTTGCGGCTATAATCATCCACAAACGACACTATATACTTTGCACCGCTAAGCGAGAGGGTATCCATAGGGCCGCACACATCGCTGTGAATAATTTCCAAGGTTGAACTACTTGATTTTTCCGAAAATTTTGGGAAAGGCAACGCACTTATTTTGCCTTTAAGGCATATGTCGCACTCGAAATTGGCTATTGTTTTAAAGTTTAGACCACGCACCATGTCTTGTTTTGCTAATAGCTCTAAACTTTTTAAGTTTAAATGTCCGTACTTACGGTGCCAATCAACAATGTTTGCACTTTTGACCTCCGCGTTGCACAACATATTTCCCTTTGGTTCGTATGTGAACAAATCACCGGTTCGTTTAGCGCGTAATACCTCCGCACCTGTCACACGATTTATTATTTTTGCAAAATCTTCGCCGAAATTCACTTTGCACGATCCCGTTAATTTGCTTACAGACAAGAAATTCGTTTTTAGGTGGGGAACATAAAGAACATTATGTAAAAAGATCTTCGTGGTTGATGTCTCTAAACATACAACACCAACACCTTCGGAGAATATATACATAGTTATCTCCCGCCAACTCTATTCTTTCTTTGTGGAACTTTATATTAGAGAACATAGATTTACAGCTGCATATATGGCAAGTCGAACCACTATCCAGAACCCAAATTGAACGATTGATGTTTGTATATGTATGTGTTGGAGAGGGAGAGCATTGCACAGTTAATACTTTGTTTGCCTGTGCTATTTACTGGACAAGCAGATGCAAAATGCCCCCGCTTATTACACTTGTAACATTTACCTTTCATTTGTCTCTTTTGTTTCTGGTGTGGTTGTACTTGGCAAAGTGTCTCTGGATTCTATGGCAATAATAAAATTGTCATAGGTTTTAGGCAAACTGCATAACATAATTATGGCAAGCAGTTCGTCTTGTAATTTTATTTCAAGTTCACTCAGCTTTTCGAATAAATCGAAAAATTTGTTCAGATGATCACACATCGATGAACCCTCGCTTATTTTCAAATTCACCAGTGACTTGAAAACGGTTACTTTTCGCGCCGGTCCGCTGGGAGAATGCATGTCGTGCAATCGTGTCCATGCATCCTTGGACGTCGTTGCATTCTTTATATTGAGTTGATTTGACGGACAATATCAACGTCGCAAGCGCCTTTTCATCTCTTAGTTTCCATGCTGCTAACGCAATGGGCTCTGTAGTAGCTACTTTTGCACCAGACACATAATCCCACAAATCGCAGTGAATTAGAACCGATTTCATTAAAATTTTCCACGCGTCATAGTTAGAGTCATCTAGCTTATCGATCTGGTAAAGCGCGGAACTCATTTCAATTTTACTAAAAATGAATTGCGATTAGAAAAAAAAAAAAAACTTTTTTTGTTTTTTTTAACGAGTCTGGGCCCATAACCTTTGTTGGGACAAACGAAATAAAAAACCAGCGACTTAATTCAATGCTTCGACCGCGACTTTATTACAGAGACTTAAATAAGATTTTAAACAGTTTTGCTTTATATAGTATTGTATTCTAATATATGTACATAGCAGTAAACTGATAATGTGTCTGTATATGTTATGTATAGCAAAGGAATGAATACTAACAGGGAGAAGATTGAGGCGTAGGTGGATGGCCTTAATAAAATCTTCTCCTGTCCATGCATGCACGATGGCCGGCGACCTGGTCAATGCCATTGTCCGAGAAAGATCGCTCCAGCTCCTGAATTGGAGTTGCAGGGCATTGGTTGCCAGGTTAACCAAAACTATCCCACGCATTCGGGCAATCTAAGTTTGCCCAATCTGGGCAATAGCCTCGAACAGGCTATCGTTGCTCTTGAGTCGCTCGATCCTCTCCACCATTAAAGCAGGTATTCGGCTTCTAAACTCGAACAATCCTAGCCTTCCGTGTTTAGTGTTTGTGTAGATTGCCGAATTGTGGCAATGTTGGAGGAGGTGGAGGCCCTCACGAAAGCTCTTATTTTCTTATCGGCGTCCTTCAGAGCTTTCCGTGTGACAGTAGGGCGCTGGAGATATGGGATGTATCGGGGTAAGAGGAACTGCTTCAACACATACAACTTCTGTCGAGGCTTTAAAGGTGATCTTCTTAAGTTCTGCAGCTCTATTAGCAAGTTGCCAGAAGTGCATGGCGTTTCGCCGTAGGGTGAGAACTGTTCACCTAGATATTTGAACTGTTCCTCCACACCCAGAGCCGGGATGCTTAAGTCCCCGAAGCAAGCTGGACTGGTGTCAGAAAAAAGCTTCTTCTTGCTAGGGACTACTCGAAGATTAAGCACCCGGCTCTTGTTGTCGTTTATATCCATCCCTCTCTCCAGAAAGAAGGAATGCGCGGCTCCTAGCATTCGTTCTCCATCGTCCTTGGATCTTGCGAACAACAACACGTCGTCGGCATATGCGAGGCAGCGAAGTCGGCTGTTTAATTCTATGCCGGCGAATGAGTGCATGGCACAGATAAGCTCATCAGCCACCATGTTGAACAATATAGGGGAGATTGGATCGCCTTGCTTTACTCCCCTATTGAGGGGATGGGATACCGGCCCGGTACCCGTTGCGACTACAGTCTCAACATTTTCTAAGTTTTGTCTTAGGTAGCGGATGAACTTGTCCTCTATATTGGCACGCTTGAACACTCATTGGATGCTGTTGTGCGAAATGGTGTCAAAGGCCTTCCTTACGTCCAGGGATATGACGCATAGTGGTGTGGCCTTCCTCTTGTGTTCTTTGATGAGGGTATGTAGAGCGTGCGCGTTGGCAAAGCAGCCGTCGATTTTGCTAAAACCCCTCTGGTTCCTGTGTAGTTGGACCCTGTTTAGTCGTCCGACCATTATTTTGTTGAGGAGCCGCATAATTACGGATGATAGTAATGGGCCTCCAATCGTTTATCGTCGCAGGGGTGCAGAATTTGGGAACCAGAGTGGTCCTATTCCTTTTTAGAATATCGGGCGTGTACTCTAGCAGGAGCATGGCGTTGAAGAGCAGACACATCTTGGGTACTGGAATACGGCGGGCTTTCGCCCCACCGACATTTCATGTCATCAGGTAGTTTATTTAAAATCATAGGAGCTACTATTGCAAAAATTTTCTAAAGTGATTTTTATAATAATTGGGTATATTAACATAGACATTGAAGTTAATACGTAAATTGTGAATATCATTATTTCTAACAGTAAGATAACCACTCCTAATAAAAAACACTTTAAGAACTTTGTAGTAATAGAGATGAACTTTTGGATTCTGAAACAAAATAAAACTATTATACAGCCGACTTTTTTTACAAATGATACGGATGATATGTTTTTGTGAAACAAGCAGCGGATTGTCTAGAACAACTTAATAAGTACTTTTTTAGTGAATTAGTATGATCGAACCAATTTAATCTACTATCAATTATAACTCCTAGATACTTAAAAGACTAAACCGAATCAACAAGAAAACACTGATTATGGCAAGTTTCAGTTGAGGAAAATGAATTAAGGCATTCAGTAGAATCATCGTCGCTGCATTTTAATAAAAATTTACGACATTCAGAGAAATGATAAACAATATTGCAATCGATCCAAGCTGATGACCCAGTTAGACTGAAGTACATCAGCTTCGTTTTATCATTTTATGAACAGCAAACCAGCGTCTTAACAAATCCAAGTCGGTAATAATATCAGCAATTAGGTGGAGAGGAGATTTGCTACTATAGGAGTAGGCAACATCATCCGCAAAAGCCGTTAGATTACCTTTAAAATTTTTTTCAAAGAGAGTATTGATAAAAATCAAAAAAAGTAAGGGACCTAGGACCGACCCCTGAGGTACACCAACATCAATATTGCACAGCTTACTATAACAGTCGTTAATTTTAACTATTTGCTTTCTATTAGATAAGTATGAAGCTATCCAATCATGAATAAAACGACGCATTCCTGCATTAATTAATTTACTTAGCAAAATGTTGTAATCAACAAGATCAAATGCTTTGGTTAAATCAACAAAAAGCCCAGCCGTTATAAGGTTATTATTAATAATATTATATATATCGCTGCAAAAATTTAAAAGCGCATCTCCAGTAGATTTACCAGCACGGAAACAAAATTGACACTAACTAAAAAAATTGTTTTTATTCAAAAAGCTCAAAATTATGAATTTCATTGTCTTCTCAAATATTTTAGAACAAGCACGTAAAAGAGATATCGGGCTGTAATTATTCATATCCTTAGGATTGGACTTTTTATGAAGAGGAAGAACCTCAGCAAATTTTTGCCCACTAGGAAAAACTCCAGCATAAACGCTTTTTTAAGCGATGCAATGATGGTAAGTAATTCAGAAGGAGTGATATAGGATCAAAAAATAAACTATCTTTTAGAAAAACATTATTTCCCATTCACCTCCAACTAAACGAGCATTGGCACTACAGGAATCCTTCGTTGGTAGGTTGTCAGCTATAGAAACAAAAAACTTATTAAAACGGTTAGCTACATCGGTTGGATTTGAAAAAGACTATTACCATCAGCGATTACGAACTGCTTGTCAACAGCTATGTAACGATTCAGTATTTTGTTTACTACATTCCATTCCCCCATAACATTTCCTTTATTTTTTTCGAGTTGAACAAAATAAAATCTTTCCTTACACGCATTAATTTCAGTAAAAATTTCCTTACATAAAGTTTTATAAAAGGCTTTAAGTTGTAAGTTGCTAGGGTTTTTCTTATATCTCAGATACAGTTTATTTTTTTGTTTAACTTTGCGTAAAAGAGGCTCTGTCATCCATTCTTTCAGCCTTTTAGTTTTACTGTTTATTTTGACTGAGGTGGAAGTGCAAGTTTCAAGAAAAATACCAAATTTTGTTATAAAATTATCGTACGCTATAGAAGGATTATTTTCATTATAATTTTTACCGAAATGGAAGTTGTTGTTATATTATTTGCGCAGACAATACCTAAATAATAAAGGCTAGTCATGCAATGATCGGAAATTTTAAAATCAGCTATTGAACTCATTAATCTAAAGTTAAGAGATCTACTCATCCTGCAAAATATATGGTCAATACATGTCATAGAATTGTCAATTCAGCGCGTTGGTTCACTAATACAACAACCCAAACCAAAAGAAGCCAACAACATCAAATAGTTGTGCACAAAGTTAGACGGCAAAAGAAGGTCAATATTAATATCACTTAGAAAAACTAAGTTTTTTACACTTACATCCTGCAGCGAATTCTGTAGCTCATCGAGAAAAACATCTCCATTGCTAGCATGAAATCGGTAGGCACAGAAAACAGTGCTTTTCATTATTCAACTCACAAACAATTTGAATAATATCGGCAGCGTTTAAGTTATAGTTAGACATTTCACAATTGTAGTCCGTTTTGACAAAAACTGCAGAAACCAGAAGAATAACAGTTGTTGCACGTAGCATACAAATTATAGCCCGGGACAATGATATTATCTTTTTCAGTATCAAAAATCCAAATTTCTGAAAGGAAAATAAAATCTGGCTTATTTATGAAAGACTCGATATAAAACAACAATAAATAAATTTTTTTCGCAGACTGCGAATATTAAGATGAATAATAAAGAAACTATTGGAATATTTATGGTTATTATTAAGAACACTTGGCAGAAAATCACTGATAAAGTTGCAAGAAGAAGCAATTCTTATGATACCGCTTCAGATTATGTGCCTGTAGTGTGAAATAACATTTGCTTTGGTGGATAGATTTTAGTTTGGGATAGTGTCTCAACATTCTATCAGAACTACGAACCATGAAGTATGATTTCTCTGAATCCATGATAGATTTCAAATCGATCCTGACCACAATGAGTCTGTGGTGTGAAATAATTTTTGCTTGAGTGGATAGATTTTAGTTTGGGGTAGTCTTTCAACATTTTATTAGAACTACGAACCACGAAGTATGATTTCTCTTAATCCATGATAGATTTCAAATCGATCCTGACCACAATGAGTCTGTGGTGTGAAATAATTTTTGTTGAGTGCATAGATTTTAGTTTGGGGTAGGCTCTCAACATTCTATTAGAACTACGAACCACGAAGTATGATTTCTCTTAATCCATGATAGATTTCAAATCGATCCTGACCAAAATGAGTTTGTGGTGTGAAATCATTTTTGTTGAGTGGATAGATTTTAGTTAGGGGTAGTCGTTCAACATTCTATTAGAAATACGAACCATGAAGTATGATTTCTGTGAAACCATGATAGATGTCAAATCGATCCTGACCAAAATGAGTCTTTAGTGAGAAATAATTTTTGCTTGAGTGGATAGATTTAAGTTTGATGTAGTCTTTCAACATTTTGTCAGAACTGCGAACCATAAAGTATGATTTCTCTGAAACCATGATAGATTTCAAATCGAACCTGACCAAAATGAGTCTGCACTGTGAAATAATTTTTGTTGAGTGGATAGATTTAAGTTTGATGTAGTCTTTCAACATTCTGTCAGAACTGCGAACCATAAAGTATGATTTCTCTGAAACCATGATAGATTTCAAATCGATCCTGACCAAAATGAGTCTTTAGTGAGAAATAATTTTTGCTTGAGTGGATAGATTTAAGTTTGGGGTAGTCTTTCAACATTTTGTCAGAACTGCGAACCATAACGTATCATTTCTCTGAAACCATGATAGATTTCAAGTCAATCCTGACCAAAATGAGTCCGTAGTGTGAAATAATTTTTGCTTGAGTGGATGCATTTTAGTTTGGGGTAGTCGTTCAACATTCTAACAGAGCTATGAACCCTGAAGTAAGATTTCTCTGAAACCATCATAGATTTCAAGTCGATCCTGACCAAAATGAGTCTGTAGTGTGAAATAATTTTTGCTTGAGTGGATGGATTTTAGTTTGGGGTAGTCGTTCAACATTCTAACAGAGCTATGAACCCGGAAGTAAGATTTCTCCCAAACCATGACAGATTTCAAGTCGATCCTGACCAAAATGAGTCTGTGGTGTGAAATAATTTTTGGTGAGTGGATAGATTTAAGTTTGGGGTAGTCTTTCAACATTTTGTCAGAACTGCGAACCATAAAGTATGATTTCTCTGAAACCATGATAGATTTCAAGTCGATCCTGACCAAAATGAGTCTGTAGTGTGAAATAAATTTTGCTTCAGTGGATAGATATTAGTTAGTTGTAGTCTTTCATTATTCTAACAGACCTACGAACCATAAAGAATGATTTCTCTGAAACCATGATAGATTTCAAATCGAACCTGACCAAAATGAGTCTGCAGTGTGAAATAATTTTTGTTGAGTGGATGGATTTAAGTTTGATGTAGTCTTTCAACATTCTGTCAGAACTGCGAACCATAAAGTATGATTTCTCTGAAACCATGATAGATTTCAAATCGATCCTGACCAAAATGAGTCTTTAGTGAGAAATAATTTTTGCTTGAGTGGATAGATTTAAGTTTGGGGTAGTCTTTCAACATTTTGTCAGAACTGCGAACCATAACGTATCATTTCTCTGAAACCATGATAGATTTCAAGTCGATCCTGACCAAAATGAGTCCGTAGTGTGAAATAATTTTTGCTTGAGTGGATGTATTTTAGTTTGGGGTAGTCGTTCAACATTCTAACAGAGCTATGAACCCTGAAGTAAGATTTCTCTGAAACCATCATAGATTTCAAGTCGATCCTGACCAAAATGAGTCTGTAGTGTGAAATAATTTTTGCTTGAGTGGATGGATTTTAGTTTGGGGTAGTCGTTCAACATTCTAACAGAGCTATGAACCCGGAAGTAAGATTTCTCTGAAACCATGATAGATTTCAAGTCGATCCTGACCAAAATGAGTCTGTGGTGTGAAATAATTTTTACTTGAATGGATGGATTTAAGTTTGGGGTTGTCGTTCAACATTCTAACAGAGCTACGAACCCGGAAGTAAGATTTCTCCCAAACCATGATAGATTTCAAGTCGATCCTGACCAAAATGAGTCTGTGGTGTGAAATAATTTTTGCTTGTGTGGATGGATTTTAGTTTGGGGTAGTCGTTGAACATTCTAACAGAGCTACGAACCCTGAAGTAAGATTTCTCTGAAAACATGATAGATTTCAAGTCGATCCTGACCAAAATGAGTCTGTGGTGTGTTATAATTTTTGATTGCATGGATGGATTTTAGTTTGGGGTAGTCCTTCAACATTCTAACAGAGCTATGAACCCGGAAGTAAGTTTTCTCTGAAAAGATGATAGATTTCAAATCGATTCTGACCAAAATGAGTCTGTGGTGTGTTATAATTTTTGATTGCATGGATGGATTTTAGTTTGGGGTAGTCCTTCAACATTCTAACAGAGCTATGAACCCGGAAGTAAGTTTTCTCTGAAAAGATGATAGATTTCAAATCGATTCTGACCAAAATGAGTCTGTGGTGAGATATAATGTTTGCTTGAATGGATGGCTTTAAGTTTGGGGTAGTCGTTCAACATTCTAACAGAGCTATGAACCCTGAAGTAAGATTTCTCTGAAATCATGATAGATTTCAAATCGATCCTGACCAAAATGAGTCTGTGGTGTGAAATAATTTTTGTTGAATGGATGGATTTAAGTTTGGGGTAGTCGTTCAACATTCTAACAGAGCTATGAACCCTGAAGTAAGATTTCTCTGAAAACATGATAGATTTCAAGTCGATCCTGACCAAAATGAGTCTGTGGTGTGAAATAATTTTTGTTGAATGGATGGATTTAATTTTGGGGTAGTCGTTCAACATTCTAACAGAGCTATGAACCCTGAAGTAAGATTTCTCTGAAACCATGATAGATTTCAAATCAATCCTGACCAAAATGAGTCTGTGGTGTGAAATAATTTTTGCTTGAGTGGATGTATTTAAGTTTGGGGTAGTCTTTCATTATTCTAACAGACCTACGAACCATAAAGTATGATTTCTCTGAAACCATGATAGATTTCAAATCGAACCTGACCAAAATGAGTCTGCAGTGTGAAATAATTTTTGTTGAGTGGATAGATTTAAGTTTGATGTAGTCTTTCAACATTCTGTCAGAACTGCGAACCATAAAGTATGATTTCTCTGAAACCATGATAGATTTCAAATCGATCCTGACCAAAATGAGTCTTTAGTGAGAAATAATTTTTGCTTGAGTGGATAGATTTAAGTTTGGGGTAGTCTTTCAACATTTTGTCAGAACTGCGAACCATAACGTATGATTTCTCTGAAACCATGATAGATTTCAAGTCGATCCTGACCAAAATGAGTCCGTAGTGTGAAATAATTTTTGCTTGAGTGGATGTATTTTAGTTTGGGGTAGTCGTTCAACATTCTAACAGAGCTATGAACCCTGAAGTAAGATTTCCCTGAAACCATCATAGATTTCAAGTCGATCCTGACCAAAATGAGTCTGTAGTGTGAAATAGTTTTTGCTTGAGTGGATGGATTTTAGTTTGGGGTAGTCGTTCAACATTCTAACAGAGCTATGAACCCTGAAGTAAGATTTCTCTGAAATCGTGATAGATTTCAAATCGATCCTGACCAAAATGAGTCTGTGGTGTGAAATAATTTTTGTTGAATGGATGGATTTAAGTTTGGGGTAGTCGCTCAACATTCTAACAGAGCTATGAACCCGGAAGTAAGATTTCTCTGAAACCATGATAGATTTCAAGTCGATCCTGACCAAAATGAGTCTGTGGTGTGAAATAATTTTTGTTGAATGGATGGATTTAAGTTTGGGGTAGTCGCTCAACATTCTAATAGAGCTATGAACCCTGAAGTAAGATTTCTCTGAAACCATCATAGATTTCAAGTCGATCCTGACCAAAATGAGTCTGTAGTGTGAAATAATTTTTGCTTGAGTGGATGGATTTTAGTTTGGGGTAGACGTTAAACATTCTAAGAGAGCTATGAACCCTGAAGTAAGATTTCTCTGAAATCGTGATAGATTTCAAATCGATCCTGACCAAAATGAGTCTGTGGTGTGAAATAATTTTTGTTGAATGGATGGATTTAAGTTTGGGGTAGTCGCTCAACATTCTAATAGAGCTATGAACCCTGAAGTAAGATTTCTCTGAAACCATCATAGATTTCAAGTCGATCCTGACCAAAATGAGTCTGTAGTGTGAAATAATTTTTGCTTGAGTGGATGGATTTTAGTTTGGGGTAGACGTTAAACATTCTAAGAGAGCTATGAACCCTGAAGTAAGATTTCTCTGAAATCGTGATAGATTTCAAATCGATCCTGACCAAAATGAGTCTGTGGTGTGAAATAATTTTTGTTGAATGGATGGATTTAAGTTTGGGGTAGTCGCTCAACATTCTAACAGAGCTATGAACCCTGAAGTAAGATTTCTCTGAAACCATGATAAATTTCAAGTCGATCCTGACCAAAATGAGTCTGTGGTGTGAAATAATTTTTACTTGAATGGATGGATTTAAGTTTGGGGTAGTCGTTCAACATTCTAACAGAGCTATGAACCCGGAAGTAAGATTTCTCCCAAACCATGATAGATTTCAAGTCGATCCTGACCAAAATGAGTCTGTGCGAAATAATTTTTGCTTGTGTGGATGGATTGAAGTTTGGGGTAGTCGTTCAACATTCTAACAGAGCTATGAACCCTGAAGTAAGTTTTCTCTGAAAAGATGATAGATTTCAAATCGATTCTGACCAAAATGAGTCTGTGGTGTGAAATAATTTTTGCTTGAATGGGTGGATTTAATTTCGGGTAGTCGTTCAACATTCTAACAGAGCTATGAACCCTGAAGTAAGTTTTCTCTGAAAAGATGATAGATTTCAAATCGATTCTGACCAAAATGAGTCTGTGGTGTGAAATAATTTTTGCTTGAATGGATGGATTTAATTTGGGGTAGTCGTTCAACATTCTAACAGAGCTATGAACCCTGAAGTAAGATTTCTCTGAAACCATGAAAGATTTCAAGTCGATCCTGACCAAAATGAGTCTGTGGTGAGATATAATTTTTGCTTGAATTGATGGATTTAAGTTTGGGGTAGTCGTTCAACATTCTAACAGAGCTATGAACCCTGAAGTAAGTTTTCTCTGAAAAGATGATAGATTTCAAATCGATTCTGACCAAAATGAGTCTGTGGTGTGAAATAATTTTTGCTTGAATGGATGGATTTAATTTGGGGTAGTCGTTCAACATTCTAACAGAGCTATGAACCTGGAAGTAAGATTTCTCTGAAAACATGATAGATTTCAAGTCGATCCTGACCAAAATGAGTCTGTGGTGTGAAATAATTTTTGTTGAATGGATGGATTTAAGTTTGGGGTAGTCGTTCAACATTCTAACAGAGCTATGAACCCGGAAGTAAGATTTCTCCCAAACCATGATAGATTTCAAGTCGATCCTGACCAAAATGAGTCTGTGGTGTGAAATAATTTTTGCTTGTGTGGATGGATTTTAGTTTGGGGTAGTCATTGAACATTCTAACACAGCTACGAACCCTGAAGTAAGATTTCTCCCAAACCATGATAGATTTCAAATCAATCCTGACCAAAATGAGTCTGTGGTGAGATATAATTTTTGCTTGAATGGATGGATTTAATTTGGGGTAGTCGTTCAACATTCTAACAGAGCTACGAACCCTGAAGTAAGATTTCTCCCAAACCATGATAGATTTCAAATCAATCCTGACCAAAATGAGTCTGTGGTGAGATATAATTTTTGCTTGAATGGATGGATTTAATTTGGGATAGTCGTTCAACATTCTAACAGAGCTATGAACCCGGAAGTAAGATTTCTCCCAAACCATGACAGATTTCAAGTCGATCCTGACCAAAATGAGTCTGTGGTGTGTTATAATTTTTGATTGAATGGATGGATTTTAGTTTGGGGTAGTCGTTCAACATTCTAACAGAGCTATGAACCCGGAAGTAAGATTTCTCTGAAACCATGAAAGATTTCAAGTCGATCCTGACCAAAATGAGTCTGTGGTGTGAAATAATTTTTGCTTGTGTGGATGGATTTAAGTTTGGGGTAGTCGTTCAACATTCTAACAGAGCTACAAACCCTGAAGTAAGTTTTCTCTGAAAACATGATAGATTTCAAGTCGATCCTGACCAAAATGAGTCTTTAGTGAGAAATAATTTTTGCTTGAGTGGATAGATTTAAGTTTGGGGTAGTCTTTCAACATTTTGTCAGAACTGCGAACCATAAAGTATGATTTCTCTGAAACCATGATAGATTTCAAGTCGATCCTGACCAAAATGAGTCTGTAGTGTGAAATAAATTTTGCTTCAGTGGATAGATATTAGTTAGTTGTAGTCTTTCATTATTCTAACAGACCTACGAACCATAAAGTATGATTTCTCTGAAACCATGATAGATTTCAAATCGATCCTGACCAAAATGAGTCTTTAGTGAGAAATAATTTTTGCTTGAGTGGATAGATTTAAGTTTGGGGTAGTCTTTCAACATTTTGTCAGAACTGCGAACCATAACGTATGATTTCTCTGAAACCATGATAGATTTCAAGTCGATCCTGACCAAAATGAGTCCGTAGTGTGAAATAAATTTTGCTTGAGTGGATGTATTTTAGTTTGGGGTAGTCGTTGAACATTCTAACAGAGCTACGAACCCTGAAGTAAGATTTCTCTGAAAACATGATAGATTTCAAGTCGATCCTGACCAAAATGAGTCTGTGGTGTGAAATAATTTTTGTTGAATGGATGGATTTAAGTTTGGGGTAGTCGTTCAACATTCTAACAGAGCTATGAACCCGGAAGTAAGATTTCTCCCAAACCATGATAGATTTCAAGTCGATCCTGACCAAAATGAGTCTGTGGTGTGAAATAATTTTTGCTTGTGTGGATGGATTTTAGTTTGGGGTAGTCGTTGAACATTCTAACACAGCTACGAACCCTGAAGTAAGATTTCTCCCAAACCATGATAGATTTCAAATCAATCCTGACCAAAATGAGTCTGTGGTGAGATATAATTTTTGCTTGAATGGATGGATTTAATTTGGGGTAGTCGTTCAACATTCTAACAGAGCTATGAACCCTGAAGTAAGATTTCTCTGAAAAGATGATAGATTTCAAATCGATTCTGACCAAAATGAGTCTGTAGTGTGAAATAATTTTTGCTTGAATGGATGGATTTTAGTTTGGGGTAGTCGTTGAACATTCTAACACAGCTACGAACCCTGAAGTAAGATTTCTCCCAAACCATGATAGATTTCAAATCAATCCTGACCAAAATGAGTCTGTGGTGAGATATAATTTTTGCTTGAATGGATGGATTTAATTTGGGGTAGTCGTTCAACATTCTAACAGAGCTACGAACCCTGAAGTAAGATTTCTCCCAAACCATGATAGATTTCAAATCAATCCTGACCAAAATGAGTCTGTGGTGAGATATAATTTTTGCTTGAATGGATGGATTTAATTTGGGGTAGTCGTTCAACATTCTAACAGAGCTATGAACCCTGAAGTAAGATTTCTCTGAAAAGATGATAGATTTCAAATCGATTCTGACCAAAATGAGTCTGTAGTGTGAAATAATTTTTGCTTGAATGGATGGATTTTAGTTTGGGGTAGTCGTTGAACATTCTAACACAGCTACGAACCCTGAAGTAAGATTTCTCCCAAACCATGATAGATTTCAAATCAATCCTGACCAAAATGAGTCTGTGGTGAGATATAATTTTTGCTTGAATGGATGGATTTAATTTGGGGTAGTCGTTCAACATTCTAACAGAGCTATGAACCCTGAAGTAAGATTTCTCTGAAAACATGATAGATTTCAAGTCGATCCTGACCAAAATGAGTCTGTAGTGTGAAATAATTTTTGCTTGAATGGATGGATTTAAGTTTGGGGTAGTCGTTCAACATTCTGACAGAGCTATGAACCCTGAAGTAAGTTTTCTCTGAAAAGATGATAGATTTCAAATCGATTCTGACCAAAATGAGTCTGTGGTGAGATATAATTTTTTCTTGAATGGATGGATTTAATTTGGGGTAGTCGTTCAACATTCTAACAGAGCTATGAACCCTGAAGTAAGATTTCTCTGAAAACATGATAGATTTCAAGTCGATCCTGACCAAAATGAGTCTGTAGTGTGAAATAATTTTTGCTTGAGTGGATGGATTTTAGTTTGGGGTAGTCGTTCAACATTCTAACAGAGCTATGAACCCTGAAGTAAGATTTCTCTGAAATCGTGATAGATTTCAAATCGATCCTGACCAAAATGAGTCTGTGGTGTGAAATAATTTTTGTTGAATGGATGGATTTAAGTTTGGGGTAGTCGTTCAACATTCTAACAGAGCTATGAACCCGGAAGTAAGATTTCTCCCAAACCATGATAGATTTCAAGTCGATCCTGACCAAAATGAGTCTGTGGTGTGAAATAATTTTTGCTTGTGTGGATGGATTTTAGTTTGGGGTAGTCGTTGAACATTCTAACACAGCTACGAACCCTGAAGTAAGATTTCTCCCAAACCATGATAGATTTCAAATCAATCCTGACCAAAATGAGTCTGTGGTGAGATATAATTTTTGCTTGAATGGATGGATTTAATTTGGGGTAGTCGTTCAACATTCTAACAGAGCTACGAACCCTGAAGTAAGATTTCTCCCAAACCATGATAGATTTCAAATCAATCCTGACCAAAATGAGTCTGTGGTGAGATATAATTTTTGCTTGAATGGATGGATTTAATTTGGGATAGTCGTTCAACATTCTAACAGAGCTACGAACCCTGAAGTAAGATTTCTCTGAAAACATGATAGATTTCAAGTCGATCCTGACCAAAATGAGTCTGTGGTGTGAAATAATTTTTGTTGAATGGATGGATTTAAGTTTGGGGTTGTCGTTCAACATTCTAACAGAGCTATGAACCCGGAAGTAAGATTTCTCCCAAACCATGATAGATTTCAAGTCGATCCTGACCAAAATGAGTCTGTGGTGTGAAATAATTTTTGCTTGTGTGGATGGATTTTAGTTTGGGGTAGTCGTTGAACATTCTAACACAGCTACGAACCCTGAAGTAAGATTTCTCCCAAACCATGATAGATTTCAAATCAATCCTGACCAAAATGAGTCTGTGGTGAGATATAATTTTTGCTTGAATGGATGGATTTAATTTGGGGTAGTCGTTCAACATTCTAACAGAGCTATGAACCCTGAAGTAAGATTTCTCTGAAAACATGATAGATTTCAAGTCGATCCTGACCAAAATGAGTCTGTAGTGTGAAATAATTTTTGCTTGAATGGATGGATTTAAGTTTGGGGTAGTCGTTCAACATTCTGACAGAGCTATGAACCCTGAAGTAAGATTTCTCTGAAAAGATAATAGATTTCAAATCGATTCTGACCAAAATGAGTCTGTGGTGAGATATAATTTTTGCTTGAATGGATGGATTTAATTTGGGGTAGTCGTTCAACATTCTAACAGAGCTATGAACCCTGAAGTAAGATTTCTCTGAAAACATGATAGATTTCAAGTCGATCCTGACCAAAATGAGTCTGTAGTGTGAAATAATTTTTGCTTGAATGGATGGATTTAAGTTTGGGGTAGTCGTTCAACATTCTGACAGAGCTATGAACCCTGAAGTAAGTTTTCTCTGAAAAGATGATAGATTTCAAATCGATTCTGACCAAAATGAGTCTGTGGTGAGATATAATTTTTTCTTGAATGGATGGATTTAATTTGGGGTAGTCGTTCAACATTCTAACAGAGCTATGAACCCTGAAGTAAGATTTCTCTGAAAACATGATAGATTTCAAGTCGATCCTGACCAAAATGAGTCTGTAGTGTGAAATAATTTTTGCTTGAGTGGATGGATTTAAATTTGGGGTAGTCGTTCAACATTCTAACAGAGCTATGAACCCTGAAGTAAGATTTCTCTGAAATCGTGATAGATTTCAAATCGATCCTGACCAAAATGAGTCTGTGGTGTGAAATAATTTTTGATTGAATGGATGGATTTTAGTTTGGATTAGTCCTTCAACATTCTAACAGAGCTATGAACCCGGAAGTAAGATTTCTCTGAAACCATGGTAGATTTCAAGTCGATCCTGACCAAAATGAGTCTGTGGTGTGAAATAATTTTTGCTTGTGTGGATGGATTTAAGTTTGGGGTAGTCGTTCAACATTCTGACAGAGCTATGAACCCTGAAGTAAGTTTTCTCTGAAAAGATGATAGATTTCAAATCGATTCTGACCAAAATGAGTCTGTGGTGAGATATAATTTTTGCTTGAATGGATGGATTTAATTTGGGGTAGTCGTTCAACATTCTAACAGAGCTATGAACCCTGAAGTAAGATTTCTCTGAAAACATGATAGATTTCAAGTCGATCCTGACCAAAATGAGTCTGTAGTGTGAAATAATTTTTGCTTGAGTGGATGGATTTTAGTTTGGGGTAGTCTCTCAACATTCTAACAGAGCTATGAACCCTGAAGTAAGATTTCTCTGAAATCGTGATAGATTTCAAATCGATCCTGACCAAAATGAGTCTGTGGTGTGAAATAATTTTTGTTGAATGGATGGATTTAAGTTTGGGGTAGTCGTTCAACATTCTAACAGAGCTATGAACCCGGAAGTAAGATTTCTCCCAAACCATGATAGATTTCAAGTCGATCCTGACCAAAATGAGTCTGTGGTGTGAAATAATTTTTGCTTGTGTATATGGATTTTAGTTTGGGGTAGTCGTTGAACATTCTAACAGAGCTACGAACCCTGAAGTAAGATTTCTCCCAAACCATGATAGATTTCAAATCAATCCTGACCAAAATGAGTCTGTGGTGTGAAATAATTTTTGCTTGAGTGGATGTATTTAAGTTTGGGGTAGTCGTTCAATATTCTAACAGAGCTATGAACCCGGAAGTAAGATTTCTCCCAAACCATGATAGATTTCAAATCAATCCTGACCAAAATGAGTCTGTGGTGTGAAATAATTTTTGCTTGAATGGATGGATTTAATTTGGGGTAGTCGTTCAACATTCTAACAGAGCTATGAACCCTGAAGTAAGATTTCTCTGAAAACATGATAGATTTGAAGTCGATCCTGACCAAAATGAGTCTGTGGTGTGAAATAATTTTTGTTGAATGGATGGATTTAAGTTTGGGGTAGTCGTTCAACATTCTAACAAAGCTATGAACCCTGAAGTAAGATTTCTCTGAAACCATGATAGATTTCAAATCAATCCTGACCAAAATGAGTCTGTGGTGTGAAATAATTTTTGCTTGAATGGATGGATTTAATTTGGGGTAGTCGTTCAACATTCTAACAGAGCTATGAACCCTGAAGTAAGATTTCTCTGAAAACATGATAGATTTCAAGTCGATCCTGACCAAAATGAGTCTGTGGTGTGAAATAATTTTTGCTTGAATGGATGGATTTAATTTGGGGTAGTCGTTCAACATTCTAACAGAGCTATGAACCCTGAAGTAAGATTTCTCTGAAAACATGATAGATTTCAAGTCGATCCTGACCAAAATGAGTCTGTAGTGTGAAATAATTTTTGCTTGAGTGGATGTATTTAAGTTTGGGGTAGTCGTTCAACATTCTAACAGAGCTATGAACCCTGAAGTAAGATTTCTCTGAAATCGTGATAGATTTCAAGTCGATCCTGACCAAAATGAGTCTGTGGTGTGTTATAATTTTTGATTGAATGGATGGATTTAATTTGGGGTAGTCGTTCAACATTCTAACAGAGCTATGAACCCTGAAGTAAGATTTCTCTGAAAACATGATAGATTTCAAGTCGATCCTGACCAAAATGAGTCTGTGGTGTGAAACAATTTTTGCTTGAATGGATGGATTTAATTTGGGGTAGTCGTTCAACATTCTAACAAAGCTATGAACCCTGAAGTAAGATTTCTCTGAAACCATGATAGATTTCAAATCAATCCTGACCAAAATGAGTCTGTGGTGTGAAATAATTTTTGTTGAATGGATGGATTTAAGTTTGGGGTAGTCGTTCAACATTCTAACAGAGCTATGAACCCTGAAGTAAGATTTCTCTGAAAACATGATAGATTTCAAGTCGATCCTGACCAAAATGAGTCTGTGGTGTGAAATAATTTTTGCTTGAATGGATGGATTTAATTTGGGGTAGTCGTTCAACATTCTAACAGAGCTATGAACCCTGAAGTAAGATTTCTCTGAAAACATGATAGATTTCAAGTCGATCCTGACCAAAATGAGTCTGTGGTGTGAAATAATTTTTGTTGAATGGATGGATTTTAGTTTGGGGTAGTCGTTCAACATTCTAACAAAGCTATGAACCCTGAAGTAAGATTTCTCTGAAACCATGATAGATTTCAAATCAATCCTGACCAAAATGAGTCTGTGGTGTGAAATAATTTTTGCTTGAGTGGATGTATTTAAGTTTGGGGTAGTCGTTCAACATTCTAACAGAGCTATGAACCCTGAAGTAAGATTTCTCTGAAATCGTGATAGATTTCAAATCGATCCTGACCAAAATGAGTCTGTGGTGTGAAATAATTTTTGTTGAATGGATGGATTTAAGTTTGGGGTAGTCGTTCAACATTCTAACAGAGCTATGAACCCGGAAGTAAGATTTCTCCCAAACCATGATAGATTTCAAGTCGATCCTTACCAAAATGAGTCTGTGGTGTGAAATAATTTTTGCTTGTGTGGATGGATTTTAGTTTGGGGTAGTCGTTGAACATTCTAACAGAGCTACGAACCCTGAAGTAAGATTTCTCCCAAACCATGATAGATTTCAAGTCGATCCTGACCAAAATGAGTCTGTGGTGTGAAATAATTTTTGCTTGTGTGGATGGATTTTAGTTTGGGGTAGTCGTTGAACATTCTAACAGAGCTACGAACCCTGAAGTAAGATTTCTCTGAAAACGTGATAGATTTCAAGTCGATCCTGACCAAAATGAGTCTGTGGTGTGTTATAATTTTTGCTTGAATGGATGGATTTAAGTTTGGGGTAGTCGTTCAACATTCTAACAGAGCTATGAACCCTGAAGTAAGATTTCTCTGAAAACATGATAGATTTCAAGTCGATCCTGACCAAAATGAGTCTGTGGTGTGAAACAATTTTTGCTTGAATGGATGGATTTAATTTGGGGTAGTCGTTCAACATTCTAACAGAGCTATGAACCCTGAAGTAAGATTTCTCTGAAAACATGATAGATTTCAAGTCGATCCTGACCAAAATGAGTCTGTGGTGTGAAATAATTTTTGTTGAATGGATGGATTTAAGTTTGGGGTAGTCGTTCAACATTCTAACAGAGCTATGAACCCGGAAGTAAGATTTCTCTGAAACCATGAAAGATTTCAAGTCGATCCTGACCAAAATGAGTCTGTGGTGTGAAATAATTTTTGCTTGTGTGGATGGATTTTAGTTTGGGGTAGTCGTTGAACATTCTAACAGAGCTACGAACCCTGAAGTAAGATTTCTCTGAAAACGTGATAGATTTCAAGTCGATCCTGACCAAAATGAGTCTGTGGTGTGTTATAATTTTTGATTGAATGGATGGATTTTAGTTTGGGGTAGTCCTTCAACATTCTAACAGAGCTGTGAACCCGGAAGTAAGATTTCTCTGAAACCATGAAAGATTTCAAGTCGATCCTGACCAAAATGAGTCTGTGGTGTGAAATAATTTTTGCTTGTGTGGATGGATTTAAGTTTGGGGTAGTCGTTCAACATTCTAACAGAGCTACAAACCCTGAAGTAAGTTTTCTCTGAAAAGATGATAGATTTCACATCGATTCTGACGAAAATGAGTCTGTGGTGAGATATAATTTTTGCTTGAATGGATGGATTTAAGTTTGGGGTAGTCGTTCAACATTCTAACAGAGCTATGAACCCTGAAGTAAGATTTCTCTGAAATCATGATAGATTTCAAATCGATCCTGACCAAAATGAGTCTGTGGTGTGAAATAATTTTTGTTGAATGGATGGATTTAAGTTTGGGGTAGTCGTTCAACATTCTAACAGAGCTATGAACCCTGAAGTAAGATTTCTCTGAAACCATCATAGATTTCAAGTCGATCCTGACCAAAATGAGTCTGTAGTGTGAAATAATTTTTGCTTGAGTGGATGGATTTTAGTTTGGGGTAGTCGTTCAACATTCTAACAGAGCTATGAACCCTGAAGTAAGATTTCTCTGAAATCGTGATAGATTTCAAATCGATCCTGACCAAAATGAGTCTGTGGTGTGAAATAATTTTTGTTGAATGGATGGATTTAAGTTTGGGGTAGTCGTTCAACATTCTAACAGAGCTATGAACCCTGAAGTAAGATTTCTCTGAAACCATCATAGATTTCAAGTCGATCCTGACCAAAATGAGTCTGTAGTGTGAAATAATTTTTGCTTGAGTGGATGGATTTTAGTTTGGGGTAGTCGTTCAACATTCTAACAGAGCTATGAACCCTGAAGTAAGATTTCTCTGAAATCGTGATAGATTTCAAATCGATCCTGACCAAAATGAGTCTGTGGTGTGAAATAATTTTTGTTGAATGGATGGATTTAAGTTTGGGGTAGTCGTTCAACATTCTAACAGAGCTATGAACCCTGAAGTAAGATTTCTCTGAAACCATCATAGATTTCAAGTCGATCCTGACCAAAATGAGTCTGTAGTGTGAAATAATTTTTGCTTGAGTGGATGGATTTTAGTTTGGGGTAGTCGTTCAACATTCTAACAGAGCTATGAACCCTGAAGTAAGATTTCTCTGAAACCATCATAGATTTCAAGTCGATCCTGACCAAAATGAGTCTGTAGTGTGAAATAATTTTTGTTGAATGGATGGATTTAAGTTTGGGGTAGTCGCTCAACATTCTAACAGAGCTATGAACCCTGAAGTAAGATTTCTCTGAAAACATGATAGATTTCAAGTCGATCCTGACCAAAATGAGTCTGTGGTGTGAAATAATTTTTACTTGAATGGATGGATTTAAGTTTGGGGTAGTCGTTCAACATTCTAACAGGGCTATGAACCCGGAAGTAAGATTTCTCCCAAACCATGATAGATTTCAAGTCGATCCTGACCAAAATGAGTCTGTGGTGTGAAATAATTTTTGCTTGTGTGGATGGATTTTAGTTTGGGGTAGTCGTTGAACATTCTAACAGAGCTACGAACCCTGAAGTAAGATTTCTCTGAAAACATGATAGATTTCAAGTCGATCCTGACCAAAATGAGTCTGTGGTGTGTTATAATTTTTGATTGAATGGATGGATTTTAGTTTGGGGTAGTCCTTCAACATTCTAACAGAGCTATGAACCCGGAAGTAAGATTTCTCTGAAACCATGAAAGATTTCAAGTCGATCCTGACCAAAATGAGTCTGTGGTGTGAAATAATTTTTGCTTGTGTGGATGGATTTAAGTTTGGGGTAGTCGTTCAACATTCTGACAGAGCTATGAACCCTGAAGTAAGTTTTCTCTGAAAAGATGATAGATTTCAAATCGATTCTGACCAAAATGAGTCTGTGGTGAGATATAATTTTTGCTTGAATGGATGGATTTAATTTGGGGTAGTCGTTCAACATTCTAACAGAGCTATGAACCCTGAAGTAAGATTTCTCTGAAAACATGATAGATTTCAAGTCGATCCTGACCAAAATGAGTCTGTAGTGTGACATAATTTTTGCTTGAGTGGATGGATTTTAGTTTGGGGTAGTCGTTCAACATTCTAACAGAGCTATGAACCCTGAAGTAAGATTTCTCTGAAAACATGATAGATTTCAAGTCGATCCTGACCAAAATGAGTCTGTAGTGTGAAATAATTTTTGCTTGAGTGGATGGATTTAAGTTTGGGGTAGTCGCTCAACATTCTAACAGAGCTATGAACCCTGAAGTAAGATTTCTCTGAAACCATGATAGATTTCAAGTCGATCCTGACCAAAATGAGTCTGTGGTGTGAAATAATTTTTACTTGAATGGATGGATTTAAGTTTGGGGTAGTCGTTCAACATTCTAACAGGGCTATGAACCCGGAAGTAAGATTTCTCCCAAACCCTGATAGATTTCAAGTCGATCCTGACCAAAATGAGTCTGTGGTGTGAAATAATGTTTGCTTGTGTGGATGGATTTTAGTTTGGGGTAGTCGTTGAACATTCTAACAGAGCTACAAACCCTGAAGTAAGATTTCTCTGAAAACATGATAGATTTCAAGTCGATCCTGACCAAAAT
Organism: Xylota sylvarum; assembly: GCA_905220385.1. Lineage (NCBI taxonomy): Eukaryota > Metazoa > Arthropoda > Insecta > Diptera > Syrphidae > Xylota > Xylota sylvarum. Next base: position 1,205,573 of record CAJMZQ010000065.1, read on the forward strand.
GAGTCTGTGGTGTGAAATAATTTTTGCTTGTGTGGATGGATTTAAGTTTGGGGTAGTCGTTCAACATTCTAACAGAGCTACAAACCCTGAAGTAAGTTTTCTCTGAAAAGATGATAGATTTCACATCGATTCTGACGAAAATGAGTCTGTGGTGAGATATAATTTTTGCTTGAATGGATGGATTTAAGTTTGGGGTAGTCGTTCAACATTCTAACAGAGCTATGAACCCTGAAGTAAGATTTCTCTGAAATCGTGATAGATTTCAAATCGATCCTGACCAAAATGAGTCTGTGGTGTGAAATAATTTTTGTTGAATGGATGGATTTAAGTTTGGGGTAGTCGCTCAACATTCTAACAGAGCTATGAACCCTGAAGTAAGATTTCTCTGAAACCATGATAGATTTCAAGTCGATCCTGACCAAAATGAGTCTGTGGTGTGAAATAATTTTTACTTGAATGGATGGATTTAAGTTTGGGGTAGTCGTTCAACATTCTAACAGGGCTATGAACCCGGAAGTAAGATTTCTCCCAAACCCTGATAGATTTCAAGTCGATCCTGACCAAAATGAGTCTGTGGTGTGAAATAATGTTTGCTTGTGTGGATGGATTTTAGTTTGGGGTAGTCGTTGAACATTCTAACAGAGCTACAAACCCTGAAGTAAGATTTCTCTGAAAACATGATAGATTTCAAGTCGATCCTGACCAAAATGAGTCTGTGGTGTGTTATAATTTTTGATTGAATGGATGGATTTTAGTTTGGGGTAGTCCTTCAACATTCTAACAGAGCTATGAACCCGGAAGTAAGATTTCTCTGAAACCATGAAAGATTTCAAGTCGATCCTGACCAAAATGAGTCTGTGGTGTGAAATAATTTTTGCTTGTGTGGATGGATTTAAGTTTGGGGTAGTCGTTCAACATTCTGACAGAGCTATGAACCCTGAAGTAAGTTTTCTCTGAAACCGCTATAGATTTCAAATGGATCCTAACCAAAATGAGTCTGTAGTGTTAAATAATTTTTGGTGAGTGGATAGATTTTAATTATTTGTAGTCTTTCAACATTCTAACAGAACTACGAAAAATGAAGTATGATTTCTCTGAAACCGCGATAGATTTCAAATCGATCCTAACCAAAATGCGTCTGTAGTGTTAAATAATTTTTGGTGAGTGGATAGATTTTAGTTAGTTGTAGTCTTTCAACATTCTAACAGAACTACGAACCCTGAAGTATGATTTCTCTGAAACCGCTATAGATTTCAAATGGATCCGGACCAAAACGAGTCTGTAGTGTTAAATAATTTTTGGAGAGTGGATAGGTTTTTGTTTGGGGTAGTCGTTCAACATTCAATCAGAACTACGAACCCTGAAGTATGATTTCTCTGAAACCGCGATAGATTTCAAATCGATCCTAACCAAAATGAGTCTGTAGTGTGAAATAATTTTTGTTGAGTGGATAGATTTTAATTAGTTGTAGTCTTTCAACATTCTAACAGAACTACGAACCCTGAAGTATGATTTCTCTGAAACCGCGATAGATTTCAAATCGATCCTAGCCAAAATGAGTCTGTAGTGTTAAATAATTTTTGTTGAGTGGATAGATTTTAGTTAGTTGTAGTCTTTCAACATTCTGCCAGAACTGCGAACCATAAAGTATGATTTCTCTGAAACCGCGATAGATTTCAAATCGATCCTAACCAAAATGAGTCTGTAGTGTTAAATAATTTTTGGTGAGTGGATAGATTTTAGTTTGGGGTAGTCGTTCAACATTCTGTCAGAACTGCGAACCATAAAGTATGATTTCTCCGAAACCATGATAGATTTCAAATCGATCCTAACCAAAATGAGTCTGTAGTGTGAAATAATTTTTGTTGAGTGGATAGATTTTAATTATTTGTAGTCTTTCAACATTCTAACAGAACTACGAACCATGAAGTATGATTTCTCTGAAACCGCGATAGATTTCAAATCGATCCTAACCAAAATGAGTCTGTAGTGTTAAATAATTTTTGGTGAGTGGATAGATTTTAGTTAGTTGTAGTCTTTCAACATTCTAACAGAACTACGAACCCTGAAGTATGATTTCTCTGAAACCGCTATAGATTTCAAATGGATCCGGACCAAAACGAGTCTGTAGTGTTAAATAATTTTTGGAGAGTGGATAGGTTTTTGTTTGGGGTAGTCGTTCAACATTCAATCAGAACTACGAACCCTGAAGTATGATTTCTCTGAAACCGCGATAGATTTCAAATCGATCCTAACCAAAATGAGTCTGTAGTGTGAAATAATTTTTGTTGAGTGGATAGATTTTAATTATTTGTAGTCTTTCAACATTCTAACAGAACTACGAACCCTGAAGTATGATTTCTCTGAAACCGCGATAGATTTCAAATCGATCCTAGCCAAAATGAGTCTGTAGTGTTAAATAATTTTTGGTGAGTGGATAGATTTTAGTTTGGGGTAGTCGTTCAACATTCTATCAGAACTACGAACCATAACGTATGATTTCTCTGAAACCATGATAGATTTCAAATCGATCCTAGCCAAAATGAGTCTGTAGTGTTAAATAATTTTTGGTGAGTGGATAGATTTTAGTTTGGGGTAGTCGTTCAACATTCAATCAGAACTACGAACCCTGAAGTATGATTTCTCTGAAACCGCGATAGATTTCAAATCGATCCTAGCCAAAATGAGTCTGTAGTGTTAAATAATTTTTGGTGAGTGGATAGATTTTAGTTAGTTGTAGTCTTTCAACATTCTGCCAGAACTGCGAACCATAAAGTATGATTTCTCTGAAACCGCGATAGATTTCAAATCGATCCTAACCAAAATGAGTCTGTAGTGTTAAATAATTTTTGGTGAGTGGATAGATTTTAGTTTGGGGTAGTCGTTCAACATTCTATCAGAACTACGAACCATAACGTATGATTTCTCTGAAACCATGATAGATTTCAAATCGATCCTAGCCAAAATGAGTCTGTAGTGTTAAATAATTTTTGGTGAGTGGATAGATTTTAGTTAGTTGTAGTCTTTCAACATTCTGCCAGAACTGCGAACCATAAAGTATGATTTCTCTGAAACCGCGATAGATTTCAAATCGATCCTAGCCAAAATGAGTCTGTAGTGTGAAATAATTTTTGGTGAGTGGATAGATTTTAGTTTGGGGTAGTCGTTCAACATTCAATCAGAACTACGAACCCTGAAGTATGATTTCTCTGAAACCGCTATAGATTTCAAATCGATCCTAACCAAAATGAGTCTGTAGTGTGAAATAATTTTTGTTGAGTGGATAGATTTTAATTAGTTGTAGTCTTTCAACATTCTAACAGAACTACGAACCCTGAAGTATGATTTCTCTGAAACCGCGATAGATTTCAAATCGATCCTAGCCAAAATGAGTCTGTAGTGTTAAATAATTTTTGGTGAGTGGATAGATTTTAGTTAGTTGTAGTCTTTCAACATTCTGCCAGAACTGCGAACCATAAAGTATGATTTCTCTGAAACCGCGATAGATTTCAAATCGATCCTAACCAAAATGAGTCTGTAGTGTTAAATAATTTTTGGTGAGTGGATAGATTTTAGTTTGGGGTAGTCGTTCAACATTCTATCAGAACTACGAACCATAACGTATGATTTCTCTGAAACCATGATAGATTTCAAATCGATCCTAGCCAAAATGAGTCTGTAGTGTTAAATAATTTTTGGTGAGTGGATAGATTTTAGTTTGGGGTAGTCGTTCAACATTCAATCAGAACTACGAACCCTGAAGTATGATTTCTCTGAAACCGCTATAGATTTCAAATCGATCCTAGCCAAAATGAGTCTGTAGTGTGAAATAATTTTTGTTGAGTGGATAGATTTTAATTAGTTGTAGTCTTTCAACATTCTGTCAGAACTGCGAACCATAAAGTATGATTTCTCCGAAACCATGATAGATTTCAAATCGATCCTAACCAAAATGAGTCTGTAGTGTGAAATAATTTTTGTTGAGTGGATAGATTTTAATTAGTTGTAGTCTTTCAACATTCTGTCAGAACTGCGAACCATAAAGTATGATTTCTCCGAAACCATGATAGATTTCAAATCGATCCTAACCAAAATGAGTCTGTAGTGTGAAATAATTTTTGTTGAGTGGATAGATATTAGCTTGTGGTAGTCTTTCAACATTCTATTAGAACTACGAACCATGAAGTATGACTTCTCTGAAACCATGACAGATTACGAATCGATTGTGACCAAAATGAGTCTGTAGTGTTAAATAATTTTTGTTGAGTGGATAGATTTTAGTTAGTTGTAGTCTTTCAACATTCTGCCAGAACTGCGAACCATAAAGTATGATTTCTCTGAAACCGCGATAGATTTCAAATCGATCCTAGCCAAAATGAGTCTGTAGTGTGAAATAATTTTTGGTGAGTGGATAGATTTTAGTTTGGGGTAGTCGTTCAACATTCAATCAGAACTACGAACCCTGAAGTATGATTTCTCTGAAACCGCTATAGATTTCAAATCGATCCTAACCAAAATGAGTCTGTAGTGTGAAATAATTTTTGTTGAGTGGATAGATTTTAATTAGTTGTAGTCTTTCAACATTCTAACAGAACTACGAACCCTGAAGTATGATTTCTCTGAAACCGCGATAGATTTCAAATCGATCCTAGCCAAAATGAGTCTGTAGTGTTAAATAATTTTTGGTGAGTGGATAGATTTTAGTTTGGGGTAGTCGTTCAACATTCTATCAGAACTACGAACCATAACGTATGATTTCTCTGAAACCATGATAGATTTCAAATCGATCCTAGCCAAAATGAGTCTGTAGTGTTAAATAATTTTTGGTGAGTGGATAGATTTTAGTTTGGGGTAGTCGTTCAACATTCAATCAGAACTACGAACCCTGAAGTATGATTTCTCTGAAACCGCGATAGATTTCAAATCGATCCTAGCCAAAATGAGTCTGTAGTGTTAAATAATTTTTGGTGAGTGGATAGATTTTAGTTAGTTGTAGTCTTTCAACATTCTGCCAGAACTGCGAACCATAAAGTATGATTTCTCTGAAACCGCGATAGATTTCAAATCGATCCTAACCAAAATGAGTCTGTAGTGTTAAATAATTTTTGGTGAGTGGATAGATTTTAGTTTGGGGTAGTCGTTCAACATTCTATCAGAACTACGAACCATAACGTATGATTTCTCTGAAACCATGATAGATTTCAAATCGATCCTAGCCAAAATGAGTCTGTAGTGTTAAATAATTTTTGGTGAGTGGATAGATTTTAGTTAGTTGTAGTCTTTCAACATTCTGCCAGAACTGCGAACCATAAAGTATGATTTCTCTGAAACCGCGATAGATTTCAAATCGATCCTAGCCAAAATGAGTCTGTAGTGTGAAATAATTTTTGGTGAGTGGATAGATTTTAGTTTGGGGTAGTCGTTCAACATTCAATCAGAACTACGAACCCTGAAGTATGATTTCTCTGAAACCGCTATAGATTTCAAATCGATCCTAACCAAAATGAGTCTGTAGTGTGAAATAATTTTTGTTGAGTGGATAGATTTTAATTAGTTGTAGTCTTTCAACATTCTAACAGAACTACGAACCCTGAAGTATGATTTCTCTGAAACCGCGATAGATTTCAAATCGATCCTAGCCAAAATGAGTCTGTAGTGTTAAATAATTTTTGGTGAGCGGATAGATTTTAGTTAGTTGTAGTCTTTCAACATTCTGCCAGAACTGCGAACCATAAAGTATGATTTCTCTGAAACCGCGATAGATTTCAAATCGATCCTAACCAAAATGAGTCTGTAGTGTTAAATAATTTTTGGTGAGTGGATAGATTTTAGTTTGGGGTAGTCGTTCAACATTCTATCAGAACTACGAACCATAACGTATGATTTCTCTGAAACCATGATAGATTTCAAATCGATCCTAGCCAAAATGAGTCTGTAGTGTTAAATAATTTTTGGTGAGTGGATAGATTTTAGTTTGGGGTAGTCGTTCAACATTCAATCAGAACTACGAACCCTGAAGTATGATTTCTCTGAAACCGCTATAGATTTCAAATCGATCCTAGCCAAAATGAGTCTGTAGTGTGAAATAATTTTTGTTGAGTGGATAGATTTTAATTAGTTGTAGTCTTTCAACATTCTGTCAGAACTGCGAACCATAAAGTATGATTTCTCCGAAACCATGATAGATTTCAAATCGATCCTAACCAAAATGAGTCTGTAGTGTGAAATAATTTTTGTTGAGTGGATAGATTTTAATTAGTTGTAGTCTTTCAACATTCTAACAGAACTACGAACCCTGAAGTATGATTTCTCTGAAACCGCGATAGATTTCAAATCGATCCTAGCCAAAATGAGTCTGTAGTGTTAAATAATTTTTGGTGAGTGGATAGATTTTAGTTTGGGGTAGTCGTTCAACATTCAATCAGAACTACGAACCCTGAAGTATGATTTCTCTGAAACCGCTATAGATTTCAAATCGATCCTAACCAAAATGAGTCTGTAGTGTGAAATAATTTTTGTTGAGTGGATAGATTTTAGTTAGTTGTAGTCTTTCAACATTCTGCCAGAACTGCGAACCATAAAGTATGATTTCTCTGAAACCGCGATAGATTTCAAATCGATCCTAGCCAAAATGAGTCTGTAGTGTGAAATAATTTTTGGTGAGTGGATAGATTTTAGTTTGGGGTAGTCGTTCAACATTCAATCAGAACTACGAACCCTGAAGTATGATTTCTCTGAAACCGCTATAGATTTCAAATCGATCCTAACCAAAATGAGTCTGTAGTGTGAAATAATTTTTGTTGAGTGGATAGATTTTAATTAGTTGTAGTCTTTCAACATTCTAACAGAACTACGAACCCTGAAGTATGATTTCTCTGAAACCGCGATAGATTTCAAATCGATCCTAGCCAAAATGAGTCTGTAGTGTTAAATAATTTTTGGTGAGTGGATAGATTTTAGTTTGGGGTAGTCGTTCAACATTCAATCAGAACTACGAACCCTGAAGTATGATTTCTCTGAAACCGCTATAGATTTCAAATCGATCCTAACCAAAATGAGTCTGTAGTGTGAAATAATTTTTGTTGAGTGGATAGATTTTAATTAGTTGTAGTCTTTCAACATTCTAACAGAACTACGAACCCTGAAGTATGATTTCTTTGAAACCGCGATAGATTTCAAATCGATCCTAGCCAAAATGAGTCTGTAGTGTGAAATAATTTTTGGTGAGTGGATAGATTTTAGTTTGGGGTAGTCGTTCAACATTCAATCAGAACTACGAACCCTGAAGTATGATTTCTCTGAAACCGCTATAGATTTCAAATCGATCCTAACCAAAATGAGTCTGTAGTGTGAAATAATTTTTGTTGAGTGGATAGATTTTAATTAGTTGTAGTCTTTCAACATTCTAACAGAACTACGAACCCTGAAGTATGATTTCTCTGAAACCGCGATAGATTTCAAATCGATCCTAGCCAAAATGAGTCTGTAGTGTTAAATAATTTTTGGTGAGTGGATAGATTTTAGTTTGGGGTAGTCGTTCAACATTCAATCAGAACTACGAACCCTGAAGTATGATTTCTCTGAAACCGCTATAGATTTCAAATCGATCCTAACCAAAATGAGTCTGTAGTGTGAAATAATTTTTGTTGAGTGGATAGATTTTAATTAGTTGTAGTCTTTCAACATTCTAACAGAACTACGAACCCTGAAGTATGATTTCTTTGAAACCGCGATAGATTTCAAATCGATCCTAGCCAAAATGAGTCTGTAGTGTGAAATAATTTTTGGTGAGTGGATAGATTTTAGTTTGGGGTAGTCGTTCAACATTCAATCAGAACTACGAACCCTGAAGTATGATTTCTCTGAAACCGCTACAGATTTCAAATCGATCCTAACCAAAATGAGTCTGTAGTGTGAAATAATTTTTGTTGAGTGGATAGATTTTAATTAGTTGTAGTCTTTCAACATTCTAACAGAACTACGAACCCTGAAGTATGATTTCTCTGAAACCGCGATAGATTTCAAATCGATCCTAGCCAAAATGAGTCTGTAGTGTTAAATAATTTTTGTTGAGTGGATAGATTTTAGTTAGTTGTAGTCTTTCAACATTCTGCCAGAACTGCGAACCATAAAGTATGATTTCTCTGAAACCGCGATAGATTTCAAATCGATCCTAGCCAAAATGAGTCTGTAGTGTTAAATAATTTTTGTTGAGTGGATAGATTTTAGTTAGTTGTAGTCTTTCAACATTCTGCCAGAACTGCGAACCATAAAGTATGATTTCTCTGAAACCGCGATAGATTTCAAATGGATCCTAACCAAAATGAGTCTGTAGTGTGAAATAATTTTTGTTGAGTGGATAGATTTTAATTAGTTGTAGTCTTTCAACATTCTGCCAGAACTGCGAACCATAAAGTATGATTTCTCTGAAACCGCGATAGATTTCAAATCGATCCTAGCCAAAATGAGTCTGTAGTGTTAAATAATTTTTGTTGAGTGGATAGATTTTAGTTAGTTGTAGTCTTTCAACATTCTGCCAGAACTGCGAACCATAAAGTATGATTTCTCTGAAACCGCGATAGATTTCAAATGGATCCTAACCAAAATGAGTCTGTAGTGTGAAATAATTTTTGTTGAGTGGATAGATTTTAATTAGTTGTAGTCTTTCAACATTCTAACAGAACTACGAACCCTGAAGTATGATTTCTCTGAAACCGCGATAGATTTCAAATCGATCCTAGCCAAAATGAATCTGTAGTGTTAAATAATTTTTGTTGAGTGGATAGATTTTAGTTGGTTGTAGTCTTTCAACATTCTAACAGAACTACGAACCCTGAAGTATGATTTCTCTGAAACCGCGATAGATTTCAAATCGATCCTAGCCAAAATGAGTCTGTAGTGTTAAATAATTTTTGTTGAGTGGATAGATTTTAGTTAGTTGTAGTCTTTCAACATTCTGCCAGAACTGCGAACCATAAAGTATGATTTCTCTGAAACCGCGATAGATTTCAAATCGATCCTAACCAAAATGAGTCTGTAGTGTGAAATAATTTTTGTTGAGTTTATAGATTTTAATTAGTTGTAGTCTTTCAACATTCTAACAGAACTACGAACCCTGAAGTATGATTTCTCTGAAACCGCGATAGATTTCAAATCGATCCTAGCCAAAATGAGTCTGTAGTGTTAAATAATTTTTGTTGAGTGGATAGATTTTAGTTAGTTGTAGTCTTTCAACATTCTAACAGAACTACGAACCCTGAAGTATGATTTCTCTGAAACCGCGATAGATTTCAAATCGATCCTAGCCAAAATGAGTCTGTAGTGTTAAATAATTTTTGTTGAGTGGATAGATTTTAGTTAGTTGTAGTCTTTCAACATTCTGTCAGAACTGCGAACCATAAAGTATGATTTCTCTGAAACCGCGATAGATTTCAAATCGATCCTAGCCAAAATGAGTCTGTAGTGTTAAATAATTTTTGTTGAGTGGATAGATTTTAGTTAGTTGTAGTCTTTCAACATTCTGCCAGAACTGCGAACCATAAAGTATGATTTCTCTGAAACCGCGATAGATTTCAAATCGATCCTAGCCAAAATGAGTCTGTAGTGTTAAATAATTTTTGTTGAGTGGATAGATTTTAGTTAGTTGTAGTCTTTCAACATTCTGCCAGAACTGCGAACCATAAAGTATGATTTCTCTGAAACCGCGATAGATTTCAAATCGATCCTAACCAAAATGAGTCTGTAGTGTGAAATAATTTTTGTTGAGTGGATAGATTTTAATTAGTTGTAGTCTTTCAACATTCTAACAGAACTACGAACCCTGAAGTATGTGTTCTCTGAAACTGCGATAGATTTCAAATCGATCCTAGCCAAAATGAGTCTGTAGTGTTAAATAATTTTTGTTGAGTGGATAGATTTTAGTTAGTTGTAGTCTTTCAACATTCTAACAGAACTACGAACCCTGAAGTATGATTTCTCTGAAACCGCGATAGATTTCAAATCGATCCTAGCCAAAATGAGTCTGTAGTGTTAAATAATTTTTGTTGAGTGGATAGATTTTAGTTAGTTGTAGTCTTTCAACATTCTGCCAGAACTGCGAACCATAAAGTATGATTTCTCTGAAACTGAATGAATGAAAATCTGAATGAATGATAGATTTCAAATCGATCCTAGCCAAAATGAGTCTGTAGTGTTAAATAATTTTTGTTGAGTGGATAGATTTTAGTTAGTTGTAGTCTTTCAACATTCTGCCAGAACTGCGAACCATAAAGTATGATTTCTCTGAAACCGCGATAGATTTCAAATCGATCCTAGCCAAAATGAGTCTGTAGTGTTAAATAATTTTTGTTGAGTGGATAGATTTTAGTTAGCTGTAGTCTTTCAACATTCTAACAGAACTACGAACCCTGAAGTATGATTTCTCTGAAACCGCGATAGATTTCAAATCGATCCTAGCCAAAATGAGTCTGTAGTGTTAAATAATTTTTGTTGAGTGGATAGATTTTAGTTAGTTGTAGTCTTTCAACATTCTAACAGAACTACGAACCCTGAAGTATGATTTCTCTGAAACCGCGATAGATTTCAAATCGATCCTAGCCAAAATGAGTCTGTAGTGTTAAATAATTTTTGTTGAGTGGATAGATTTTAGTTAGTTGTAGTCTTTCAACATTCTGCCAGAACTGCGAACCATAAAGTATGATTTCTCTGAAACCGCGATAGATTTCAAATCGATCCTAACCAAAATGAGTCTGTAGTGTTAAATAATTTTTGGTGAGCGGATAGATTTTAGTTTGGGGTAGTCGTTCAACATTCTATCAGAACTACGAACCATAACGTATGATTTCTCTGAAACCATGATAGATTTCAAATCGATCCTGACCAAAATAAGTCTGTAGTGTTAAATAATTTTTGTTGAGTGAATAGATTTTAGTTAGTTGTAGTCTTTCAACATTCTGCCAGAACTGCGAACCATAAAGTATGATTTCTCTGAAACCGCGATAGATTTCAAATCGATCCTAGCCAAAATGAGTCTGTAGTGTTAAATAATTTTTGTTGAGTGGATAGATTTTAGTTAGTTGTAGTCTTTCAACATTCTGCCAGAACTGCGAACCATAAAGTATGATTTCTCTGAAACCGCGATAGATTTCAAATCGATCCTAACCAAAATGAGTCTGTAGTGTGAAATAATTTTTGTTGAGTGGATAGATTTTAATTAGTTGTAGTCTTTCAACATTCTAACAGAACTACGAACCCTGAAGTATGAGTTCTCTGAAACTGCGATAGATTTCAAATCGATCCTAGCCAAAATGAGTCTGTAGTGTTAAATAATTTTTGTTGAGTGGATAGATTTTAGTTAGTTGTAGTCTTTCAACATTCTGCCAGAACTGCGAACCATAAAGTATGATTTCTCTGAAACCGCGATAGATTTCAAATCGATCCTAGCCAAAATGAGTCTGTAGTGTTAAATAATTTTTGGTGAGTGGATAGATTTTAGTTCGGGGTAGTCGTTCAACATTCAATCAGAACTACGAACCCTGAAGTATTATTTCTCTGAAACCGAGATTTCAAATCGATCCTAGCCAAAATGAGTCTGTAGTGTGAAATAATTTTTGTTGAGTGGATAGATTTAAGTTAGTTGTAGTCTTTCAACATTCTGTCAGAACTGCGAACTATGAAGTATGATTTCTCTGAAACCGCGATAGATTTCAAATCGATCCTAGCCAAAATGAGTCTGTAGTGTTAAATAATTTTTGGTGAGTGGATAGATTTTAGTTTGGGGTAGTCGTTCAACATTCTATCAGAACTACGAACCATTACGTATGATTTCTCTGAAACCATGATAGATTTCAAATCGATCCTGACCAAAATAAGTCTGTAGTGTTAAATAATTTTTGTTGAGTGGATAGATTTTAGTTAGTTGTAGTCTTTCAACATTCTGCCAGAACTGCGAACCATAAAGTATGATTTCTCTGAAACCGCGATAGATTTCAAATCGATCCTAGCCAAAATGAGTCTGTAGTGTTAAATAATTTTTGGTGAGTGGATAGATTTTAGTTTGGGGTAGTCGTTCAACATTCAATCAGAGCTACGAACCCTGAAGTATTATTTCTCTGAAACCGCGATAGATTTCAAATCGATCCTAGCCAAAATGAGTCTGTAGTGTGAAATAATTTTTGTTGAGTGGATAGATTTAAGTTAGTTGTAGTCTTTCAACATTCTGTCAGAACTGCGAACCATAAAGTATGATTTCTCTGAAACCGCGATAGATTTCAAATCGATCCTAGCCAAAATGAGTCTGTAGTGTTAAATAATTTTTGGTGAGTGGATAGATTTTAGTTTGGGGTAGTCGTTCAACATTCTATCAGAACTACGAACCATAACGTATGATTTCTCTGAAACCATGATAGATTTCAAATCGATCCTGACCAAAATAAGTCTGTAGTGTTAAATAATTTTTGTTGAGTGGATAGATTTTAGTTAGTTGTAGTCTTTCAACATTCTGCCAGAACTGCGAACCATAAAGTATGATTTCTCTGAAACCGCGATAGATTTCAAATCGATCCTAGCCAAAATGAGTCTGTAGTGTTAAATAATTTTTGGTGAGTGGATAGATTTTAGTTTGGGGTAGTCGTTCAACATTCAATCAGAGCTACGAACCCTGAAGTATTATTTCTCTGAAACCGCGATAGATTTCAAATCGATCCTAGCCAAAATGAGTCTGTAGTGTGAAATAATTTTTGTTGAGTGGATAGATTTAAGTTAGTTGTAGTCTTTCAACATTCTGTCAGAACTGCGAACTATGAAGTATGATTTCTCTGAAACCGCGATAGATTTCAAATCGATCCTAGCCAAAATGAGTCTGTAGTGTGAAATAATTTTTGTTGAGTGGATAGATTTAAGTTAGTTGTAGTCTTTCAACATTCTGTCAGAACTGCGAACTATGAAGTATGATTTCTCTGAAACCGCGATAGATTTCAAATCGATCCTAGCCAAAATGAGTCTGTAGTGTGAAATAATTTTTGTTGAGTGGATAGATTTAAGTTAGTTGTAGTCTTTCAACATTCTGTCAGAACTGCGAACCATAAAGTATGATTTCTCTGAAACCGCGATAGATTTCAAATCGATCCTAGCCAAAATGAGTCTGTAGTGTGAAATAATTTTTGCTTCAGTGAATAGATATTAGCTTGGGGTAGTCTTTCAACATTCTATTAGAACTACGAACCATGAAGTATGACTTCTCTGAAACCATGACAGATTACGAATCGATTGTGACCAAAATGCGTCTGTAGTGAGAAATAATTTTTGCTTGAGTGCATAGATTTAAATTTGGGGTAGGCTGTCAACATTCTGTCAGAACTGCGAACCATAACGTATGATTTCTCTGAAACCGCGATAGATTTCAAATCGATCCTAACCAAAATGAGTCTGTAGTGTGAAATAATTTTTGGTGAGTGGATAGATTTTAGTTAGTTGTAGTCTTTCAACATTCTAACAGAACTACGAACCATGAAGTATGATTTCTCTGAAACAATGATAGATTTCAAATATATCCGGACCAAAATGAGTCTGTAGTGTTAAATAATTTTTGGTGAGTGGATAGATTTTAGTTTGGGGTAGTCGTTCAACATTCTATCAGAACTACGAACCATAACGTATGATTTCTCTGAAACCATGATAGATTTCAAATCGATCCTAGCCAAAATGAGTCTGTAGTGTTAAATAATTTTTGGTGAGTGGATAGATTTTAATTTGGGGTAGTCGTTCAACATTCAATCAGAGCTACGAACCCTGAAGTATGATTTCTCTGAAACCGCGATAGATTTCAAATCGATCCTAGCCAAAATGAGTCTGTAGTGTTAAATAATTTTTGTTGAGTGGATAGATTTTAGTTAGTTGTAGTCTTTCAACATTCTGCCAGAACTGCGAACCATAAAGTATGATTTCTCTGAAACCGCGATAGATTTCAAATCGATCCTAACCAAAATGAGTCTGTAGTGTTAAATAATTTTTGTTGAGTGGATAGATTTTAGTTAGTTGTAGTCTTTCAACATTCTAACAGAACTACGAACCCTGAAGTATGATTTCTCTGAAACCGCGATAGATTTCAAATCGATCCTAGCCAAAATGAGTCTGTAGTGTTAAATAATTTTTGTTGAGTTCATAGATTTTAGTTAGTTGTAGTCTTTCAACATTCTGCCAGAACTGCGAACCATAAAGTATGATTTCTCTGAAACCGCGATAGATTTCAAATCGATCCTAACCAAAATGAGTCTGTAGTGTGAAATAATTTTTGTTGAGTGGATAGATTTTAATTAGTTGTAGTCTTTCAACATTCTAACAGAACTACGAACCCTGAAGTATGATTTCTCTGAAACCGCGATAGATTTCAAATCGATCCTAGCCAAAATGAGTCTGTAGTGTTAAATAATTTTTGTTGAGTGGATAGATTTTAGTTAGTTGTAGTCTTTCAACATTCTAACAGAACTACGAACCCTGAAGTATGATTTCTCTGAAACCGCGATAGATTTCAAATCGATCCTAGCCAAAATGAGTCTGTAGTGTTAAATAATTTTTGTTGAGTGGATAGATTTTAGTTAGTTGTAGTCTTTCAACATTCTGCCAGAACTGCGAACCATAAAGTATGATTTCTCTAAAACCGCGATAGATTTCAAATCGATCCTAACCAAAATGAGTCTGTAGTGTTAAATAATTTTTGTTGAGTGGATAGATTTTAGTTAGTTGTAGTCTTTCAACATTCTAACAGAACTACGAACCCTGAAGTATGATTTCTCTGAAACCGCGATAGATTTCAAATCGATCCTATCCAAAATGAGTCTGTAGTGTTAAATAATTTTTGTTGAGTGGATAGATTTTAGTTAGTTGTAGTCTTTCAACATTCTAACAGAACTACGAACCCTGAAGTATGATTTCTCTGAAACCGCGATAGATTTCAAATCGATCCTAGCCAAAATGAGTCTGTAGTGTTAAATAATTTTTGTTGAGTGGATAGATTTTAGTTAGTTGTAGTCTTTCAACATTCTGCCAGAACTGCGAACCATAAAGTATGATTTCTCTGAAACCGCGATAGATTTCAAATCGATCCTAGCCAAAATGAGTCTGTAGTGTTAAATAATTTTTGTTGAGTGGATAGATTTTAGTTAGTTGTAGTCTTTCAACATTCTGCCAGAACTGCGAACCATAAAGTATGATTTCTCTGAAACCGCGATAGATTTCAAATCGATCCTAACCAAAATGAGTCTGTAGTGTGAAATAATTTTTGTTGAGTGGATAGATTTTAATTAGTTGTAGTCTTTCAACATTCTAACAGAACTACGAACCCTGAAGTATGATTTCTCTGAAACCGCGATAGATTTCAAATCGATCCTAGCCAAAATGAGTCTGTAGTGTTAAATAATTTTTGTTGAGTGGATAGATTTTAGTTAGTTGTAGTCTTTCAACATTCTAACAGAACTACGAACCCTGAAGTATGATTTCTCTGAAACCGCGATAGATTTCAAATCGATCCTAGCCAAAATGAGTCTGTAGTGTTAAATAATTTTTGTTGAGTGGATAGATTTTAGTTAGTTGTAGTCTTTCAACATTCTGCCAGAACTGCGAACCATAAAGTATGATTTCTCTGAAACCGCGATAGATTTCAAATCGATCCTAACCAAAATGAGTCTGTAGTGTGAAATAATTTTTGTTGAGTGGATAGATTTTAGTTAGTTGTAGTCTTTCAACATTCTGCCAGAACTGCGAACCATAAAGTATGATTTCTCTGAAACCGCGATAGATTTCAAATCGATCCTAACCAAAATGATTCTGTAGTGTTAAATAATTTTTGGTGAGTGGATAGATTTTAGTTTGGGGTAGTCGTTCAACATTCTATCAGAACTACGAGCCCTGAAGTATGAGTTCTCTGAAACTGCGATAGATTTCAAATCGATCCTAGCCAAAATGAGTCTGTAGTGTTAAATAATTTTTGTTGAGTGGATAGATTTTAGTTAGTTGTAGTCTTTCAACATTCTGCCAGAACTGCGAACCATAAAGTATGATTTCTCTGAAACCGCGATAGATTTCAAATCGATCCTAGCCAAAATGAGTCTGTAGTGTTAAATAATTCTTGGTGAGTGGATAGATTTTAGTTTGGGGTAGTCGTTCAACATTCTATCAGAACTACGAACCATAACGTATGATTTCTCTGAAACCATGATAGATTTCAAATCGATCCTGACCAAAATAAGTCTGTAGTGTTAAATAATTTTTGTTGAGTGGATAGATTTTAGTTAGTTGTAGTCTTTCAACATTCTGCCAGAACTGCGAACCATAAAGTATGATTTCTCTGAAACCGCGATAGATTTCAAATCGATCCTAACCAAAATGAGTCTGTAGTGTGAAATAATTTTTGTTGAGTGGATAGATTTTAGTTAGTTGTAGTCTTTCAACATTCTGCCAGAACTGCGAACCATAAAGTATGATTTCTCTGAAACCGCGATAGATTTCAAATCGATCCTAACCAAAATGAGTCTGTAGTGTGAAATAATTTTTGTTGAGTGGATAGATTTTAGTTAGTTGTAGTCTTTCAACATTCTGCCAGAACTGCGAACCATAAAGTATGATTTCTCTGAAACCATGATAGATTTCAAATCGATCCTAGCCAAAATGAGTCTGTAGTGTTAAATAATTTTTGTTGAGTGGATAGATTTTAGTTAGTTGTAGTCTTTCAACATTCTGCCAGAACTGCGAACCATAAAGTATGATTTCTCTGAAACCGCGATAGATTTCAAATCGATCCTAACCAAAATGAGTCTGTAGTGTGAAATAATTTTTGTTGAGTGGATAGATTTTAGTTAGTTGTAGTCTTTCAACATTCTGCCAGAACTGCGAACCATAAAGTATGATTTCTCTGAAACCATGATAGATTTCAAATCGATCCTGACCAAAATAAGTCTGTAGTGTGAAATAATTTTTGTTGAGTGGATAGATTTTAGTTAGTTGTAGTCTTTCAACATTCTGCCAGAACTGCGAACCATAAAGTATGATTTCTCTGAAACCGCGATAGATTTCAAATCGATCCTAACCAAAATGAGTCTGTAGTGTGAAATAATTTTTGTTGAGTGGATAGATTTTAGTTAGTTGTAGTCTTTCAACATTCTGCCAGAACTGCGAACCATAAAGTATGATTTCTCTGAAACCATGATAGATTTCAAATCGATCCTAGCCAAAATGAGTCTGTAGTGTTAAATAATTTTTGTTGAGTGGATAGATTTTAGTTAGTTGTAGTCTTTCAACATTCTGCCAGAACTGCGAACCATAAAGTATGATTTCTCTGAAACCGCGATAGATTTCAAATCGATCCTAACCAAAATGAGTCTGTAGTGTGAAATAATTTTTGTTGAGTGGATAGATTTTAATTAGTTGTAGTCTTTCAACATTCTAACAGAACTACGAGCCCTGAAGTATGAGTTCTCTGAAACTGCGATAGATTTCAAATCGATCCTAGCCAAAATGAGTCTGTAGTGTTAAATAATTTTTGTTGAGTGGATAGATTTTAGTTAGTTGTAGTCTTTCAACATTCTGCCAGAACTGCGAACCATAAAGTATGATTTCTCTGAAACCGCGATAGATTTCAAATCGATCCTAGCCAAAATGAGTCTGTAGTGTTAAATAATTCTTGGTGAGTGGATAGATTTTAGTTTGGGGTAGTCGTTCAACATTCTATCAGAACTACGAACCATAACGTATGATTTCTCTGAAACCATGATAGATTTCAAATCGATCCTGACCAAAATAAGTCTGTAGTGTTAAATAATTTTTGTTGAGTGGATAGATTTTAGTTAGTTGTAGTCTTTCAACATTCTGCCAGAACTGCGAACCATAAAGTATGATTTCTCTGAAACCGCGATAGATTTCAAATCGATCCTAACCAAAATGAGTCTGTAGTGTGAAATAATTTTTGTTGAGTGGATAGATTTTAATTAGTTGTAGTCTTTCAACATTCTAACAGAACTACGAACCCTGAAGTATGATTTCTCTGAAACCGCGATAGATTTCAAATCGATCCTAGCCAAAATGAGTCTGTAGTGTTAAATAATTTTTGTTGAGTGGATAGATTTTAGTTAGTTGTAGTCTTTCAACATTCTAACAGAACTACGAACCCTGAAGTATGATTTCTCTGAAACCGCGATAGATTTCAAATCGATCCTAGCCGAAATGAGTCTGTAGTGTTAAATAATTTTTGTTGAGTGGATAGATTTTAGTTAGTTGTAGTCTTTCAACATTCTGCCAGAACTGCGAACCATAAAGTATGATTTCTCTGAAACCGCGATAGATTTCAAATCGATCCTAGCCAAAATGAGTCTGTAGTGTTAAATAATTTTTGTTGAGTGGATAGATTTTAGTTAGTTGTAGTCTTTCAACATTCTGCCAGAACTGCGAACCATAAAGTATGATTTCTCTGAAACCGCGATAGATTTCAAATCGATCCTAACCAAAATGAGTCTGTAGTGTTAAATAATTTTTGTTGAGTGGATAGATTTTAGTTAGTTGTAGTCTTTCAACATTCTGCCAGAACTGCGAACCATAAAGTATGATTTCTCTGAAACCGCGATAGATTTCAAATCGATCCTCACCAAAATGAGTCTGTAGTGTGAAATAATTTTTGTTGAGTGGATAGATTTTAATTAGTTGTAGTCTTTCAACATTCTAACAGAACTACGAACCCTGAAGTATGATTTCTCTGAAACCGCGATAGATTTCAAATCGATCCTAGCCAAAATGAGTCTGTAGTGTTAAATAATTTTTGTTGAGTGGATAGATTTTAGTTAGTTGTAGTCTTTCAACATTCTGCCAGAACTGCGAACCATAAAGTATGATTTCTCTGAAACCGCGATAGATTTCAAATCGATCCTAACCAAAATGAGTCTGTAGTGTGAAATAATTTTTGTTGAGTGGATAGATTTTAATTAGTTGTAGTCTTTCAACATTCTAACAGAACTACGAACCCTGAAGTATGAGTTCTCTGAAACTGCGATAGATTTCAAATCGATCCTAGCCAAAATGAGTCTGTAGTGTTAAATAATTTTTGTTGAGTGGATAGATTTTAGTTAGTTGTAGTCTTTCAACATTCTGCCAGAACTGCGAACCATAAAGTATGATTTCTCTGAAACCGCGATAGATTTCAAATCGATCCTCACCAAAATGAGTCTGTAGTGTGAAATAATTTTTGTTGAGTGGATAGATTTTAATTAGTTGTAGTCTTTCAACATTCTAACAGAACTACGAACCCTGAAGTTTGATTTCTCTGAAACCGCGATAGATTTCAAATCGATCCTAGCCAAAATGAGTCTGTAGTGTTAAATAATTTTTGTTGAGTGGATAGATTTTAGTTAGTTGTAGTCTTTCAACATTCTGCCAGAACTGCGAACCATAAAGTATGATTTCTCTGAAACCGCGATAGATTTCAAATCGATCCTAACCAAAATGAGTCTGTAGTGTGAAATAATTTTTGTTGAGTGGATAGATTTTAATTAGTTGTAGTCTTTCAACATTCTAACAGAACTACGAACCCTGAAGTATGAGTTCTCTGAAACTGCGATAGATTTCAAATCGATCCTAGCCAAAATGAGTCTGTAGTGTTAAATAATTTTTGTTGAGTGGATAGATTTTAGTTAGTTGTAGTCTTTCAACATTCTGCCAGAACTGCGAACCATAAAGTATGATTTCTCTGAAACTGCGATAGATTTCAAATCGATCCTCACCAAAATGAGTCTGTAGTGTGAAATAATTTTTGTTGAGTGGATAGATTTTAATTAGTTGTAGTCTTTCAACATTCTAACAGAACTACGAACCCTGAAGTATGATTTCTCTGAAACCGCGATAGATTTCAAATCGATCCTAGCCAAAATGAGTCTGTAGTGTTAAATAATTTTTGGTGAGTGGATAGATTTTAGTTTGGGGTAGTCGTTCAACATTCTATCAGAACTACGAACCATAACGTATGATTTCTCTGAAACCATGATAGATTTCAAATCGATCCTAGCAAAAATGAGTCTGTAGTGTTAAATAATTTTTGTTGAGTGGATAGATTTTAGTTAGTTGTAGTCTTTCAACATTCTGCCAGAACTGCGAACCATAAAGTATGATTTCTCTGAAACCGCGATAGATTTCAAATCGATCCTAACCAAAATGAGTCTGTAGTGTGAAATAATTTTTGTTGAGTGGATAGATTTTAATTAGTTGTAGTCTTTCAATATTCTAACAGAACTACGAACCCTGAAGTATGAGTTCTCTGAAACTGCGATAGATTTCAAATCGATCCTAGCCAAAATGAGTCTGTAGTGTTAAATAATTTTTGTTGAGTGGATAGATTTTAGTTAGTTGTAGTCTTTCAACATTCTGCCAGAACTGCGAACCATAAAGTATGATTTCTCTGAAACCGCGATAGATTTCAAATCGATCCTAACCAAAATGAGTCTGTAGTGTGAAATAATTTTTGTTGAGTGGATAGATTTTAATTAGTTGTAGTCTTTCAACATTCTAACAGAACTACGAACCCTGAAGTATGATTTCTCTGAAACCGCGATAGATTTCAAATCGATCCTAGCCAAAATGAGTCTGTAGTGTTAAATAATTTTTGTTGAGTGGATAGATTTTAGTTAGTTGTAGTCTTTCAACATTCTAACAGAACTACGAACCCTGAAGTATGATTTCTCTGAAACCGCGATAGATTTCAAATCGATCCTAGCCAAAATGAGTCTGTAGTGTTAAATAATTTTTGTTGAGTGGATAGATTTTAGTTAGTTGTAGTCTTTCAACATTCTGCCAGAACTGCGAACCATAAAGTATGATTTCTCTGGAACCGCGATAGATTTCAAATCGATCCTAGCCAAAATGAGTCTGTAGTGTTAAATAATTTTTGTTGAGTGGATAGATTTTAGTTAGTTGTAGTCTTTCAACATTCTGCCAGAACTGCGAACCATAAAGTATGATTTCTCTGAAACCGCGATAGATTTCAAATCGATCCTAACCAAAATGAGTCTGTAGTGTTAAATAATTTTTGGTGAGTGGATAGATTTTAGTTTGGGGTAGTCGTTCAACATTCTATCAGAACTACGAACCATAACGTATGATTTCTCTGAAACCATGATAGATTTCAAATCGATCCTGACCAAAATAAGTCTGTAGTGTTAAATAATTTTTGTTGAGTGGATAGATTTTAGTTAGTTGTAGTCTTTCAACATTCTGCCAGAACTGCGAACCATAAAGTATGATTTCTCTGAAACCGCGATAGATTTCAAATCGATCCTAGCCAAAATGAGTCTGTAGTGTTAAATAATTTTTGTTGAGTGGATAGATTTTAGTTAGTTGTAGTCTTTCAACATTCTGCCAGAACTGCGAACCATAAAGTATGATTTCTCTGAAACCGCGATAGATTTCAAATCGATCCTAACCAAAATGAGTCTGTAGTGTGAAATAATTTTTGTTGAGTGGATAGATTTTAATTAGTTGTAGTGTTTCAACATTCTAACAGAACTACGAACCCTGAAGTATGAGTTCTCTGAAACTGCGATAGATTTCAAATCGATCCTAGCCAAAATGAGTCTGTAGTGTTAAATAATTTTTGTTGAGTGGATAGATTTTAGTTAGTTGTAGTCTTTCAACATTCTGCCAGAACTGCGAACCATAAAGTATGATTTCTCTGAAACCGCGATAGATTTCAAATCGATCCTAACCAAAATGATTCTGTAGTGTTAAATAATTTTTGGTGAGTGGATAGATTTTAGTTTGGGGTAGTCGTTCAACATTCTATCAGAACTACGAACCATAACGTATGATTTCTCTGAAACCGCGATAGATTTCAAATCGATCCTAGCCAAAATGAGTCTGTAGTGTTAAATAATTTTTGTTGAGTGGATAGATTTTAGTTAGTTGTAGTCTTTCAACATTCTGCCAGAACTGCGAACCATAAAGTATGATTTCTCTGGAACCGCGATAGATTTCAAATCGATCCTAGCCAAAATGAGTCTGTAGTGTTAAATAATTTTTGTTGAGTGGATAGATTTTAGTTAGTTGTAGTCTTTCAACATTCTAACAGAACTACGAACCCTGAAGTATGATTTCTCTGAAACCGCGATAGATTTCAAATCGATCCTAGCCAAAATGAGTCTGTAGTGTTAAATAATTTTTGTTGAGTGGATAGATTTTAGTTAGTTGTAGTCTTTCAACATTCTGCCAGAACTGCGAACCATAAAGTATGATTTCTCTGAAACCGCGATAGATTTCAAATCGATTTTAACCAAAAAGAGTCTGTAGTGTGAAATAATTTTTGTTGAGTGGATAGATTTTAATTAGTTGTAGTCTTTCAACATTCTAACAGAACTACGAACCCTGAAGTATGATTTCTCTGAAACCGCGATAGATTTCAAATCGATCCTAGCCAAAATGAGTCTGTAGTGTTAAATAATTTTTGTTGACTGGATAGATTTTAGTTAGTTGTAGTCTTTCAACATTCTAACAGAACTACGAACCCTGAAGTATGATTTCTCTGAAACCGCGATTGATTTCAAATCGATCCTAGCCAAAATGAGTCTGTAGTGTTAAATAATTTTTGTTGAGTCTATAGATTTTAGTTTGGGGTAGTCGTTCAACATTCTATCAGAACTACGAACCATAACGTATGATTTCTCTGAAACCATGATAGATTTCAAATCGATCCTAACCAAAATGAGTCTGTAGTGTGAAATAATTTTTGTTGAGTGGATAGATTTTAATTAGTTGTAGTCTTTCAACATTCTAACAGAACTACGAACCCTGAAGTATGATTTCTCTGAAACCGCGATAGATTTCAAATCGATCCTAGCCAAAATGAGTCTGTAGTGTTAAATAATTTTTGTTGAGTGGATAGATTTTAGTTAGTTGTAGTCTTTCAACATTCTGCCAGAACTGCGAACCATAAAGTATGATTTCTCTGAAACCGCGATAGATTTCAAATCGATTATAACCAAAATGAGTCTGTAGTGTTAAATAATTTTTGTTGACTGGATAGATTTTAGTTAGTTGTAGTCTTTCAACATTCTAACAGAACTACGAACCCTGAAGTATGATTTCTCTGAAACCGCGATAGATTTCAAATCGATCCTAGCCAAAATGAGTCTGTAGTGTTAAATAATTTTTGTTGAGTGGATAGATTTTAGTTAGTTGTAGTCTTTCAACATTCTGCCAGAACTGCGAACCATAAAGTATGATTTCTCTGAAACCGCGATAGATTTCAAATCGATCCTAACCAAAATAAGTCTGTAGTGTTAAATAATTTTTGTTGAGTGGATAGATTTTAGTTAGTTGTAGTCTTTCAACATTCTGCCAGAACTGCGAACCATAAAGTATGATTTCTCTGAAACCGCGATAGATTTCAAATCGATTATAACCAAAATGAGTCTGTAGTGTGAAATAATTTTTGTTGAGTGGATAGATTTTAATTAGTTGTAGTCTTTCAACATTCTAACAGAACTACGAACCCTGAAGTATGATTTCTCTGAAACCGCGATAGATTTCAAATCGATCCTAGCCAAAATGAGTCTGTAGTGTTAAATAATTTTTGTTGAGTGGATAGATTTTAGTTAGTTGTAGTCTTTCAACATTCTAACAGAACTACGAACCCTGAAGTATGATTTCTCTGAAACCGCGATAGATTTCAAATCGATCCTAGCCAAAATGAGTCTGTAGTGTTAAATAATTTTTGTTGAGTGGATAGATTTTAGTTAGTTGTAGTCTTTCAACATTCTGCCAGAACTGCGAACCATAAAGTATGATTTCTCTGAAACCGCGATAGATTTCAAATCGATCCTAGCCAAAATGAGTCTGTAGTGTTAAATAATTTTTGTTGAGTGGATAGATTTTAGTTAGTTGTAGTCGTTCAACATTCTATCAGAACTACGAACCATAACGTATGATTTCTCTGAAACCATGATAGATTTCAAATCGATCCTGACCAAAATAAGTCTGTAGTATTAAATAATTTTTGTTGATTTTAGTTAGTTGTAGTCTTTCAACATTCTGCCAGAACTGCGAACCATAAAGTATGATTTCTCTGAAACCGCGATAGATTTCAAATCGATCCTAGCCAAAATGAGTCTGTAGTGTTAAATAATTTTTGTTGAGTGGATAGATTTTAGTTAGTTGTAGTCTTTCAACATTCTGCCAGAACTGCGAACCATAAAGTATGATTTCTCTGAAACCGCGATAGATTTCAAATCGATCCTAGCGAAAATGAGTCTGTAGTGTTAAATAATTTTTGTTGAGTGGATAGATTTTAGTTAGTTGTAGTCTTTCAACATTCTGCCAGAACTGCGAACCATAAAGTATGATTTCTCTGAAACCGCGATAGATTTCAAATCGATCCTAGCCAAAATGAGTCTGTAGTGTTAAATAATTTTTGTTGAATGGATAGATTTTAGTTAGTTGTAGTCTTTCAACATTCTGCCAGAACTGCGAACCATAAAGTATGATTTCTCTGAAACCGCGATAGATTTCAAATCGATCCTAGCGAAAATGAGTCTGTAGTGTTAAATAATTTTTGTTGAGTGGATAGATTTTAGTTAGTTGTAGTCTTTCAACATTCTGCCAGAACTGCGAACCATAAAGTATGATTTCTCTGAAACCGCGATAGATTTCAAATCGATCCTAACCAAAATGAGTCTGTAGTGTGAAATAATTTTTGTTGAGTGGATAGATTTTAATTAGTTGTAGTCTTTCAACATTCTAACAGAACTACGAACCCTGAAGTATGAGTTCTCTGAAACTGCGATAGATTTCAAATCGATCCTAGCCAAAATGAGTCTGTAGTGTTAAATAATTTTTGTTGAGTGGATAGATTTTAGTTAGTTGTAGTCTTTCAACATTCTGCCAGAACTGCGAACCATAAAGTATGATTTCTCTGAAACCGCGATAGATTTCAAATCGATCCTAACCAAAATGATTCTGTAGTGTTAAATAATTTTTGGTGAGTGGATAGATTTTAGTTTGGGGTAGTCGTTCAACATTCTATCAGAACTACGAACCATAACGTATTATTTCTCTGAAACCATGATAGATTTCAAATCGATCCTAGCCAAAATGAGTCTGTAGTGTTAAATAATTTTTGTTGAGTGGATAGATTTTAGTTAGTTGTAGTCTTTCAACATTCTGCCAGAACTGCGAACCATAAAGTATGATTTCTCTGAAACCGCGATAGATTTCAAATCGATCCTAACCAAAATGAGTCTGTAGTGTGAAATAATTTTTGTTGAGTGGATAGATTTTAATTAGTTGTAGTCTTTCAACATTCTAACAGAACTACGAAACCTGAAGTATGAGTTCTCTGAAACTGCGATAGATTTCAAATCGATCCTAGCCAAAATGAGTCTGTAGTGTTAAATAATTTTTGTTGAGTGGATAGATTTTAGTTAGTTGTAGTCTTTCAACATTCTGCCAGAACTGCGAACCATAAAGTATGATTTCTCTGAAACCGCGATAGATTTCAAATCGATCCTAACCAAAATGAGTCTGTAGTGTGAAATAATTTTTGTTGAGTGGATAGATTTTAATTAGTTGTAGTCTTTCAACATTCTAACAGAACTACGAACCCTGAAGTATGATTTCTCTGAAACCGCGATAGATTTCAAATAGATCCTAGCCAAAATGAGTCTGTAGTGTTAAATAATTTTTGTTGAGTGGATAGATTTTAGTTAGTTGTAGTCTTTCAACATTCTAACAGAACTACGAACCCTGAAGTATGATTTCTCTGAAACCGCGATAGATTTCAAATCGATCCTAGCCAAAATGAGTCTGCAGTGTTAAATAATTTTTGTTGAGTGGATAGATTTTAGTTAGTTGTAGTCTTTCAACATTCTGCCAGAACTGCGAACCATAAAGTATGATTTCTCTGAAACCGCGATAGATTTCAAATCGATCCTAGCCAAAATGAGTCTGTAGTGTTAAATAATTTTTGTTGAGTGGATAGATTTTAGTTAGTTGTAGTCTTTCAACATTCTAACAGAACTACGAACCATAAAGTATGATTTCTCTGAAACCGCGATAGATTTAAAATCGATCCTAACCAAAATGATTCTGTAGTGTTAAATAATTTTTGGTGAGTGGATAGATTTTAGTTTGGGGTAGTCGTTCAACATTCTATCAGAACTACGAACCATAACGTATGATTTCTCTGAAACCATTTTAGATTTTAAATCGATCCTGACCAAAATAAGTCTGTAGTGTTAAATAATTTTTGTTGAGTGGATAGATTTTAGTTAGTTGTAGTCTTTCAACATTCTGCCAGAACTGCGAACCATAAAGTATGATTTCTCTGAAACCGCGATAGATTTCAAATCGATCCTAGCCAAAATGAGTCTGTAGTGTTAAATAATTTTTGGTGAGTGGATAGATTTTAGTTTGGGGTAGTCGTTCAACATTCAATCAGAGCTACGAACCCTGAAGTATTATTTCTCTGAAACCGCGATAGATTTCAAATCGATCCTAGCCAAAATGAGTCTGTAGTGTGAAATAATTTTTGTTGAGTGGATAGATTTAAGTTAGTTGTAGTCTTTCAACATTCTGTCAGAACGGCGAACCATGAAGTATGATTTCTCTGAAACCGCGATAGATTTCAAATCGATCCTAGCCAAAATGAGTCCGTAGTGTGAAATAATTTTTGGTGAGTGGATAGATTTTAGTTTGGGGTAGTCGTTCAACATTCAATCAGAGCTACGAACCCTGAAGTATTATTTCTCTGAAACCGCGATAGATTTCAAATCGATCCTAGCCAAAATGAGTCCGTAGTGTGAAATAATTTTTGTTGAGTGGATAGATTTTAGTTAGTTGTAGTCTTTCAACATTCTGCCAGAACTGCGAACCATAAAGTATGATTTCTCCGAGATTATGATAGATTTCAAATCGATCCTAACCAAAATGAGTCTGTAGTGTGAAATAATTTTTGGTGAGTTAATAGATTTTAGTTTGGGGTAGTCGTTCAACATTCAATCAGAACTACGAACCCTGAAGTATGATTTCTCTGAAACCGCGATAGATTTCAAATCGATCCTAACCAAAATGAGTCTGTAGTGTGAAATAATTTTTGTTGAGTGGATAGATTTTAGTTAGTTGT
The DNA here is from genome assembly GCA_905220385.1 of Xylota sylvarum. NCBI lineage: Eukaryota > Metazoa > Arthropoda > Insecta > Diptera > Syrphidae > Xylota > Xylota sylvarum. The sequence continues at coordinate 1,232,715 of CAJMZQ010000065.1, forward strand.
AGTCTTTCAACATTCTGCCAGAACTGCGAACCATAAAGTATGATTTCTCTGAAACCGCGATAGATTTCAAATCGATCCTAGCCAAAATGAGTCTGTAGTGTTAAATAATTTTTGGTGAGTGGATAGATTTTAGTTTGGGGTAGTCGTTCAACATTCAATCAGAGCTACGAACCCTGAAGTATTATTTCTCTGAAACCGCGATAGATTTCAAATCGATCCTAGCCAAAATGAGTCCGTAGTGTGAAATAATTTTTGTTGAGTGGATAGATTTTAGTTAGTTGTAGTCTTTCAACATTCTGCCAGAACTGCGAACCATAAAGTATGATTTCTCCGAGATTATGATAGATTTCAAATCGATCCTAACCAAAATGAGTCTGTAGTGTGAAATAATTTTTGGTGAGTTAATAGATTTTAGTTTGGGGTAGTCGTTCAACATTCAATCAGAAGTACGAACCCTGAAGTATGATTTCTCTGAAACCGCGATAGATTTCAAATCGATGCTAACCAAAATGAGTCTGTAGTGTGAAATAATTTTTGTTGAGTGGATAGATTTTAATTATTTGTAGTCTTTCAACATTCTAACAGAACTACGAACCCTGAAGTATGATTTCTCTGAAACCGCGATAGATTTCAAATCGATCCTAGCCAAAATGAGTCTGTAGTGTGAAATAATTTTTGGTGAGTGGATAGATTTTAGTTTGGGGTAGTCGTTCAACATTCAATCAGAACTACGAACCCTGAAGTATGATTTCTCTGAAACCGCGATAGATTTCAAATCGATCCTAACCAAAATGAGTCTGTAGTGTGAAATAATTTTTGTTGAGTGGATAGATTTTAGTTAGTTGTAGTCTTTCAACATTCTAACAGAACTACGAACCCTGAAGTATGATTTCTCTGAAACCGCGATAGATTTCAAATCGATCCTAACCAAAATGAGTCTGTAGTGTTAAATATTTTTGTTGAGTGGATAGATTTTAGTTAGTTGTAGTCTTTCAACATTCTGCCAGAACTGCGAACCATAAAGTATGATTTCTCTGAAACCGCGATAGATTTCAAATCGATCCTAACCAAAATGAGTCTGTAGTGTTAAATATTTTTGTTGAGTGGATAGATTTTAGTTAGTTGTAGTCTTTCAACATTCTGCCAGAACTGCGAACCATAAAGTATGATTCCTCTGAAACCGCGATAGATTTCAAATCGATCCTAACCAAAATGAGTCTATAGTGTTAAATAATTTTTGGTGAGTGGATAGATTTTAGTTTGGGGTAGTCGTTCAACATTCAATCAGAGCTACGAACCCTGAAGTATTATTTCTCTGAAACCGCGATAGATTTCAAATCGATCCTAGCCAAAATGAGTCTGTAGTGTGAAATAATTTTTGTTGAGTGGATAGATTTAAGTTAGTTGTAGTCTTTCAACATTCTGTCAGAACGGCGAACCATGAAGTATGATTTCTCTGAAACCGCGATAGATTTCAAATCGATCCTAGCCAAAATGAGTCTGTAGTGTGAAACAATTTTTGGTGAGTGGATAGATTTTAGTTTGGGGTAGTCGTTCAACATTCAATCAGAACTACGAACCCTGAAGTATGATTTCTCTGAAACCGCGATAGATTTCAAATCGATCCTAGCCAAAATGAGTCTGTAGTGTGAAATAATTTTTGTTGAGTGGATAGATTTTAGTTTGGGGTAGTCGTTCAACATTCTGCCACAACTGCGAACAATAAAGTATGATTTCTCTGAAACCGCGATAGATTTCAAATCGATCCTAGCCAAAATGAGTCTGTAGTGTTAAATAATTTTTGGTGAGTGGATAGATTTTAGTTTGGGGTAGTCGTTCAACATTCAATCAGAGCTACGAACCCTGAAGTATTATTTCTCTGAAACCGCGATAGATTTCAAATCGATCCTAGCCAAAATGAGTCTGTAGTGTTAAATAATTTTTGGTGAGTGGATAGATTTTAGTTTGGGGTAGTCGTTCAACATTCAATCAGAGCTACGAACCCTGAAGTATTATTTCTCTGAAACCGCGATAGATTTCAAATCGATCCTAGCCAAAATGAGTCTGTAGTGTTAAATAATTTTTGGTGAGTGGATAGATTTTAGTTTGGGGTAGTCGTTCAACATTCTGCCAGAACTGCGAACAATAAAGTATGATTTCTCTGAAACCGCGATAGATTTCAAATCGATCCTAGCCAAAATGAGTCTGTAGTGTTAAATAATTTTTGGTGAGTGGATAGATTTTAGTTTGGGGTAGTCGTTCAACATTCAATCAGAGCTACGAACCCTGAAGTATTATTTCTCTGAAACCGCGATAGATTTCAAATCGATCCTAGCCAAAATGAGTCTGTAGTGTGAAATGATTTTTGTTGAGTGGATAGATTTAAGTTAGTTGTAGTCTTTCAACATTCTAACAGAACTACGAACCATGAAGTATGATTTCTCTGAAACCGCGATTGATTTCAAATCGATCCTAGCCAAAATGAGTCTGTAGTGTGAAATAATTTTTGCTGAGTGGATAGATTTTAGTTTGGGGTAGTCGTTCAACATTCAATCAGAACTACGAACCCTGAAGTATGATTTCTCTGAAACCGCGATAGATTTCAAATCGATCCTAGCCAAAATGAGTCTGTAGTGTGAAATAATTTTTGGTGAGTGGATAGATTTTAGTTTGGGGTAGTCGTTCAACATTCAATCAGAACTACGAACCCTGAAGTATGATTTCTCTGAAACCGCGATAGATTTCAAATCGATCCTAGCCAAAATGAGTCTGTAGTGTGAAATAATTTTTGTTGAGTGGATAGATTTAAGTTAGTTGTAGTCTTTCAACATTCTAACAGAACTACGAACCATGAAGTATGATTTCTCTGAAACCGCGATTGATTTCAAATCGATCCTAGCCAAAATGAGTCTGTAGTGTGAAATAATTTTTGCTGAGTGGATAGATTTTAGTTTGGGGTAGTCGTTCAACATTCAATCAGAACTACGAACCCTGAAGTATGATTTCTCTGAAACCGCGATAGATTTCAAATCGATCCTAGCCAAAATGAGTCTGTAGTGTGAAATAATTTTTGGTGAGTGGATAGATTTTAGTTTGGGGTAGTCGTTCAACATTCAATCAGAGCTACGAACCCTGAAGTATTATTTCTCTGAAACCGTGATAGATTTCAAATCGATCCTAGCCAAAATGAGTCTGTAGTGTGAAATAATTTTTGGTGAGTGGATAGATTTTAGTTTGGGGTAGTCGTTCAACATTCAATCAGAGCTACGAACCCTGAAGTATTATTTCTCTGAAACCGCGATAGATTTCAAATCGATCCTAACCAAAATGAGTCTGTAGTGTGAAATAATTTTTGTTGAGTGGATAGATTTTAATTATTTGTAGTCTTTCAACATTCTAACAGAACTACGAACCCTGAAGTATGATTTCTCTGAAACCGCGATAGATTTCAAATCGATCCTAACCAAAATGAGTCTGTAGTGTGAAATAATTTTTGTTGAGTATATAGATTTTAGTTTGGGGTAGTCTTTCAATATTCTAGCAGAACTACGAACCATGAAGTATGATTTCTCTGAAACCATGATAGATTTCAAATCGATCCTGACCACAATGAGTCTGTAGTGTGAAATAATTTTGCTCCAGTGGATAGATTTTAGCTTGGGGTAGTCTTTCAATATTCTAGCCGAACTACGAACCATGAAGTATGATTTCTCTGAAACCATGGTAGATTTCAAATCGATCCTGACCAAAATGGGTCTGTAGTGTAAAATAATTTTTGTTGAGTGGATAGATTTTAGTTTGGGGTAGTCTTTCAATATTCTAGCAGAACTACGAACCATGAAGTATGATTTCTCTGAAACCATGGTAGATTTCAAATCGATCCTGACCAAAATGAGTCTGTAGTGTGAAATAATTTTTGTTGAGTATATAGATTTTAGTTTGGGGTAGTCTTTCAATATTCTATCAGAACTACGAACCATGAAGTATGATTTCTCTGAAACCATGGTAGATTTCAAATCGATCCTGAATAAAATGAGTCTGTAGTATGAAATAATTTTTGTTGAGTGGATAGATTTTAGTTTGGGGTAGTCTTTCAATATTCTAGCCGAACTACGAACCATGAAGTATGATTTCTCTGAAACCATGGTAGATTTCAAATCGATCCTGACCAAAATGGGTCTGTAGTGTAAAATAATTTTTGTTGAGTGGATAGATTTTAGTTTGGGGTAGTCTTTCAATATTCTAGCCGAACTACGAACCATGAAGTATGATTTCTCTGAAACCATGGTAGATTTCAAATCGATCCTGACCAAAATGGGTCTGTAGTGTAAAATAATTTTTGTTGAGTGGATAGATTTTAGTTAGGGGTAGTAGTTCAGCATTCTATCAGAACAATGAACCATGAAGTATGATTTCTCTGAAACCATGGTAGATTTCAAATCGATCCTGACCAAAATGAGTCTGTAGTGTGAAATAATTTTGCTCCAGTGGATAGATTTTAGTTTGGGGTAGTCTTTCAATATTCTAGCCGAACTACGAACCATGAAGTATGATTTCTCTGAAACCATGGTAGATTTCAAATCGATCCTGACCAAAATGGGTCTGTAGTGTAAAATAATGTTTGTTGAGTGGATAGATTTTAGTTAGGGGTAGTAGTTCAGCATTCTATCAGAACTACGAACCATGAAGTATGATTTCTCTGAAACCATGGTAGATTTCAAATCGATCCTGAATAAAATGAGTCTGTAGTATGAAATAATTTTTGTTGAGTGGATAGATTTTAGTTTGGGGTAGTCTTTCAATATTCTAGCCGAACTACGAACCATGAAGTATGATTTCTCTGAAACCATGGTAGATTTCAAATCGATCCTGACCAAAATGGGTCTGTAGTGTAAAATAATTTTTGTTGAGTGGATAGATTTTAGTTTGGGGTAGTCTTTCAATATTCTAGCCGAACTACGAACCATGAAGTATGATTTCTCTGAAACCATGGTAGATTTCAAATCGATCCTGACCAAAATGGGTCTGTAGTGTAAAATAATTTTTGTTGAGTGGATAGATTTTAGTTAGGGGTAGTAGTTCAGCATTCTATCAGAACAATGAACCATGAGGTATGATTTCTCTGAAACCATGGTAGATTTCAAATCGATCCTGACCAAAATGAGTCTGTAGTGTGAAATAATTTTGCTCCAGTGGATAGATTTTAGTTTGGGGTAGTCTTTCAATATTCTATCAGAACTACGAACCATGAAGTATGATTTCTCTGAAACCATGGTAGATTTCAAATCGATCCTGACCAAAATGGGTCTGTAGTGTAAAATAATGTTTGTTGAGTGGATAGATTTTAGTTAGGGGTAGTAGTTCAGCATTCTATCAGAACAATGAACCATGAAGTATGATTTCTCTGAAACCATGGTAGATTTCAAATCGATCCTGACCAAAATGAGTCTGTAGTGTGAAATAATTTTGCTCCAGTGGATAGATTTTAGTTTGGGGTAGTCTTTCAATATTCTAGCCGAACTACGAACCATGAAGTATGATTTCTCTGAAACCATGGTAGATTTCAAATCGATCCTGACCAAAATGAGTCTGTAGTGTAAAATAATTTTTGTTGAGTGGATAGATTTTAGTTAGGGGTAGTAGTTCAGCATTCTATCAGAACAATGAACCATGAAGTATGATTTCTCTGAAACCATGGTAGATTTCAAATCGATCCTGACCAAAATGAGTCTGTAGTGTGAAATAATTTTGCTCCAGTGGATAGATTTTAGTTTGGGGTAGTCTTTCAATATTCTATCAGAACTACGAACCATGAAGTATGATTTCTCTGAAACCATGGTAGATTTCAAATCGATCCTGACCAAAATGAGTCTGTAGTGTAAAATAATTTTTGTTGAGTGGATAGATTTTAGTTAGGGGTAGTAGTTCAGCATTCTATCAGAACAATGAACCATGAAGTATGATTTCTCTGAAACCATGGTAGATTTCAAATCGATCCTGACCAAAATGAGTCTGTAGTGTGAAATAATTTTGCTCCAGTGGATAGATTTTAGTTTGGGGTAGTCTTTCAATATTCTATCAGAACTACGAACCATGAAGTATGATTTCTCTGAAACCATGGTAGATTTCAAATCGATCCTGACCACAATGAGCCTGTAGTGTGAAATAATTTTTGTTGAGTGGATAGATTTTAGTTAGGGGTAGTAGTTCAGCATTCTATCAGAACAATGAACCATGAAGTATGATTTCTCTGAAACCATGGTAGATTTCAAATCGATCCTGACCAAAATGAGTCTGTAGTGTGAAATAATTTTGCTCCAGTGGATAGATTTTAGTTTGGGGTAGTCTTTCAATATTCTAGCCGAACTACGAACCATGAAGTATGATTTCTCTGAAACCATGTTTGGGGTAGTCTTTCAATATTCTATCAGAACTACGAACCATGAAGTATGATTTCTCTGAAACCATGGTAGATTTCAAATCGATCCTGACCAAAATGAGTCTGTAGTGTGAAATAATTTTGCTCCAGTGGATAGATTTTAGTTTGGGGTAGTCTTTCAATATCCTATCAGAACTACGAACCATGAAGTATGATTTCTCTGAAACCATGGTAGATTTCAAATCGATCCTGACCACAATGAGTCTGTAGTGTGAAATAATTTTGCTCCAGTGGATAGATTTTAGTTTGGGGTAGTCTTTCAATATTCTAGCAGAACTACGAACCATGAAGTATGATTTCTCTGAAACCATGGTAGATTTCAAATCGATCCTGACCAAAATGAGTCTGTAGTGTGAAATAATTTTTGTTGAGTATATAGATTTTAGTTTGGGGTAGTCTTTCAATATTCTATCAGAACTACGAACCATGAAGTATGATTTCTCTGAAACCATGGTAGATTTCAAATCGATCCTGAATAAAATGAGTCTGTAGTATGAAATAATTTTTGTTGAGTGGATAGATTTTAGTTTGGGGTAGTCTTTCAATATTCTAGCCGAACTACGAACCATGAAGTATGATTTCTCTGAAACCATGGTAGATTTCAAATCGATCCTGACCAAAATGGGTCTGTAGTGTAAAATAATTTTTGTTGAGTGGATAGATTTTAGTTTGGGGTAGTCTTTCAATATTCTAGCCGAACTACGAACCATGAAGTATGATTTCTCTGAAACCATGGTAGATTTCAAATCGATCCTGACCAAAATGGGTCTGTAGTGTAAAATAATTTTTGTTGAGTGGATAGATTTTAGTTAGGGGTAGTAGTTCAGCATTCTATCAGAACAATGAACCATGAAGTATGATTTCTCTGAAACCATGGTAGATTTCAAATCGATCCTGACCAAAATGAGTCTGTAGTGTGAAATAATTTTGCTCCAGTGGATAGATTTTAGTTTGGGGTAGTCTTTCAATATTCTAGCCGAACTACGAACCATGAAGTATGATTTCTCTGAAACCATGGTAGATTTCAAATCGATCCTGACCAAAATGGGTCTGTAGTGTAAAATAATGTTTGTTGAGTGGATAGATTTTAGTTAGGGGTAGTAGTTCAGCATTCTATCAGAACTACGAACCATGAAGTATGATTTCTCTGAAACCATGGTAGATTTCAAATCGATCCTGAATAAAATGAGTCTGTAGTATGAAATAATTTTTGTTGAGTGGATAGATTTTAGTTTGGGGTAGTCTTTCAATATTCTAGCCGAACTACGAACCATGAAGTATGATTTCTCTGAAACCATGGTAGATTTCAAATCGATCCTGACCAAAATGGGTCTGTAGTGTAAAATAATTTTTGTTGAGTGGATAGATTTTAGTTTGGGGTAGTCTTTCAATATTCTAGCCGAACTACGAACCATGAAGTATGATTTCTCTGAAACCATGGTAGATTTCAAATCGATCCTGACCAAAATGGGTCTGTAGTGTAAAATAATTTTTGTTGAGTGGATAGATTTTAGTTAGGGGTAGTAGTTCAGCATTCTATCAGAACAATGAACCATGAGGTATGATTTCTCTGAAACCATGGTAGATTTCAAATCGATCCTGACCAAAATGAGTCTGTAGTGTGAAATAATTTTGCTCCAGTGGATAGATTTTAGTTTGGGGTAGTCTTTCAATATTCTATCAGAACTACGAACCATGAAGTATGATTTCTCTGAAACCATGGTAGATTTCAAATCGATCCTGACCAAAATGGGTCTGTAGTGTAAAATAATGTTTGTTGAGTGGATAGATTTTAGTTAGGGGTAGTAGTTCAGCATTCTATCAGAACAATGAACCATGAAGTATGATTTCTCTGAAACCATGGTAGATTTCAAATCGATCCTGACCAAAATGAGTCTGTAGTGTGAAATAATTTTGCTCCAGTGGATAGATTTTAGTTTGGGGTAGTCTTTCAATATTCTAGCCGAACTACGAACCATGAAGTATGATTTCTCTGAAACCATGGTAGATTTCAAATCGATCCTGACCAAAATGGGTCTGTAGTGTAAAATAATTTTTGTTGAGTGGATAGATTTTAGTTAGGGGTAGTCGTTCAACATTCTATCAGAACAACGAACCATGAAGTATGATTTCTCTGAAACCATGATAGATTTCAAATCGATCCTGACCAAAATGAGTCTGTAGTGTGAAATAATTTTGCTCCAGTGGATAGATTTTAGTTTGGGGTAGTCTTTCAATATTCTATCAGAACTACGAACCATGAAGTATGATTTCTCTGAAACCATGGTAGATTTCAAATCGATCCTGACCAAAATGGGTCTGTAGTGTAAAATAATTTTTGTTGAGTGGATAGATTTTAGTTAGGGGTAGTAGTTCAGCATTCTATCAGAGCAATGAACCATGAAGTATGATTTCTCTGAAACCATGGTAGATTTCAAATCGATCCTGACCAAAATGAGTCTGTAGTGTGAAATAATTTTGCTCCAGTGGATAGATTTTAGTTTGGGGTAGTCTTTCAATATTCTATCAGAACTACGAACCATGAAGTATGATTTCTCTGAAACCATGGTAGATTTCAAATCGATCCTGACCAAAATGGGTCTGTAGTGTAAAATAATTTTTGTTGAGTGGATAGATTTTAGTTAGGGGTAGTAGTTCAGCATTCTATCAGAACAATGAACCATGAAGTATGATTTCTCTGAAACCATGGTAGATTTCAAATCGATCCTGACCAAAATGAGTCTGTAGTGTGAAATAATTTTGCTCCAGTGGATAGATTTTAATTTGGGGTAGTCTTTCAATATTCTAGCCGAACTACGAACCATGAAGTATGATTTCTCTGAAACCATGTTTGGGGTAGTCTTTCAATATTCTATCAGAACTACGAACCATGAAGTATGATTTCTCTGAAACCATGGTAGATTTCAAATCGATCCTGACCAAAATGAGTCTGTAGTGTGAAATAATTTTGCTCCAGTGGATAGATTTTAGTTTGGGGTAGTCTTTCAATATCCTATCAGAACTACGAACCATGAAGTATGATTTCTCTGAAACCATGGTAGATTTCAAATCGATCCTGACCACAATGAGTCTGTAGTGTGAAATAATTTTGCTCCAGTGGATAGATTTTAGTTTGGGGTAGTCTTTCAATATTCTATCAGAACTACGAATCCTGAAGTAAGATTTCTCTGAAACCATGGTAGATTTCAAATCGATCCTGACCACAATGAGTCTGTAGTGTGAAATAATTTTGCTCCAGTGGATAGATTTTAGTTTGGGGTAGTCTTTCAATATTCTAGCAGAACTACGAACCATGAAGTATGATTTCTCTGAAACCATGGTAGATTTCAAATCGATCCTGACCAAAATGAGTCTGTAGTGTGAAATAATTTTTGTTGAGTATATAGATTTTAGTTTGGGGTAGTCTTTCAATATTCTAGCAGAACTATGAACCATGAAGTATGATTTCTCTGAAACCATGGTAGATTTCAAATCGATCCTGACCACAATGAGTCTGCAGTGTGAAATAATTTTGCTCCAGTGGATAGATTTTAGTTTGGGGTAGTCTTTCAATATTCTAGCCGAACTACGAACCATGAAGTATGATTTCTCTGAAACCATTGTAGATTTCAAATCGATCCTGACCACAATGAGTCTGTAGTGTGAAATAATTTTGCTCCAGTGGATAGATTTTAGTTTGGGGTAGTCTTTCAATATTCTAGCAGAACTACGAACCATGAAGTATGATTTCTCTGAAACCATGGTAGATTTCAAATCGATCCTGACCAAAATGAGTCTATAGTGTGAAATAATTTTTGTTAAGTATATAGATTTTAGTTTGGGGTAGTCTTTCAATATTCTATCAGAACTACGAACCATGAAGTATAGTTTTTCTGAAACCATTTTAGATTTCAAATCGATCCTGACCACAATGAGTCTGTAGTGTGAAATAATTTTGCTCCAGTGGATAGATTTTAGTTTGGGGTAGTCTTTCAATATTCTATCAGAACTACGAACCATGAAGTATAATTTCTCTGAAACCATTTTAGATTTCAAATCGATCCTGACCACAATGAGTCTGTAGTGTGAAATAATTTTGCTCCAGTGGATAGATTTTAGTTTGGGGTAGTCTTTCAATATTCTAGCAGAACTACGAACCATGAAGTATGATTTCTCTGAAACCATGGTAGATTTCAAATCGATCCTGACCACAATGAGTCTGTAGTGTGAAATAATTTTGCTCCAGTGGACAGATTTTAGTTTGGGGTAGTCTTTCAATATTCTAGCAGAACTACGAACCATGAAGTATGATTTCTCTGAAACCATGGTAGATTTCAAATCGATCCTGACCAAAATGATTCTGTAGTGTGAAATAATTTTTGTTGAGTGGATAGATATTAGTTTGGGGTAGTCTTTCAACATTTTGTCAGAACTACGAACCATAACGTATGATTTCTGTGAAACCATGATAGATTTCAAATGGATCCTGACCAAAATGAGTCTGTAGTGTGAAATAATTTTTGGTGAGTGGATAGATATTAGTTTGGGGTAGTCTTTCAACATTCTAACAGAACTACGAACCATGAAGTATAATTTCTCTGAAACCATGATAGATTTCAAATGGGACCTGACCAAAATGAGTCTGTAGTGTTAAATAAATATTGCTTCAGTGGATAGATATTCGTTAGTTGTAGTCTTTCAACATTCTATCAGAACTACGAATCATGAAGTATGATTTCTCTGAAACCGCTATAGATTTAAAATCGATCCTAACCAAAATGAGTCTGTAGTGTGAAATAATATTTGTTGAGTGGATAGATTTTAGTTAGTTGTAGTCTTTCAACATTCTGTCAGAACTGCGAAAGATGAGGTATGATTTCTCTGAAACCGCTATAGATTTAAAATCGATCCTAACCAAAATGAGTCTGAAGTGTGAAATAATTTTTGTTGAGTGGATAGATTTTAGTTAGTTGTAGTCTTTCAACATTCAATCAGAACTACGAACCCTGAAGTATGATTTCTCTGAAACCGCGATAGATTTCAAATCGATCCTAACCAAAATGAGTCTGAAGTGTGAAATAATTTTTGTTGAGTGGATAGATTTTAGTTAGTTGTAGTTTTTCAATATTCTGTCAGAACTGCGACCCATGAGGTATGATTTCTCTGAAACCGCTATAGATTTAAAATCGATCCTAACCAAAATGAGTCTGAAGTGTGAAATAATTTTGTTGAGTGGATAGATTTTAGTTAGTTGTAGTCTTTCAACATTCTGTCAGAACTGCGAACCATGAGGTATGATTTCTCTGAAACCGCTATAGATTTAAAATCGATCCTAACCAAAATGAGTCTGTAGTGTGAAATAATTTTTGTTGAGTGGATAGATTTTAGTTAGTTGTAGTCTTTCAACATTCTGTCAGAACTGCGAACCATGAAGTATGATTTCTCTGAAACCACGGTAGATTTCAAATCGATCCTGACCAAAATGAGTCTGCAGTGTGAAATAATTTTTGTTGACTGAATAGATTTTAGTTTGGGGTAGTCGTTCAACACTCAATCAGAACTACGAACCCTGAAGTATGATTTCTCTGAAACCATGATAGATTTCAAATGGGTCCTGACCAAAATGAGTCTGTAGTGTTAAATAAATATTGCTTCAGTGGATAGATATTCGTTAGTTGTAGTCTTTCAACATTCTATCAGAACTACGAACCATGAAGTATGATTTCTCTGAAACCGCTATAGATTTAAAATCGATCCTAACCAAAATGAGTCTGTAGTGTGAAATAATTTTTGTTGAGTGGATAGATTTTAGTTAGTTGTAGTCTTTCAACATTCTGTCAGAACTGCGAACCATGAAGTATGATTTCTCTGAAACCACGGTAGATTTCAAATCGATCCTGACCAAAATGAGTCTGCAGTGTGAAATAATTTTTGTTGACTGAATAGATTTTAGTTTGGGGTAGTCGTTCAACACTCAATCAGAACTACGAACCCTGAAGTATGATTTCTCTGAAACCATGATAGATTTCAAATGGGTCCTGACCAAAATGAGTCTGTAGTGTGAAATAATTTTTGCTTTAGTGGATAGATATTAGTTAGGGATAGTCTTTCAACATTCTAACAGAACTACGAACCATGAAGTATAATTTCTCTGAAACCATGATAGATTTCAAATGGGTCCTGACCAAAATGAGTCTGTAGTGTTAAATAAATATTGCTTCAGTGGATAGATATTCGTTAGTTGTAGTCTTTCAACATTCTATCAGAACTACGAACCATGAAGTATGATTTCTCTCAAACCGCTATAGATTTAAAATCGATCCTAGCCAAAATGAGTCTGTAGTGTGAAATAATTTTTGTTGAGTGGATAGATTTTAGATAGTTGTAGTCTTTCAACATTCAATCAGAACTACGAACCCTGAAGTATGATTTCTCTGAAACCGCGATAGATTTCAAATGGGTCCTGACCAAAATGAGTCTGTAGTGTTAAATAAATATTGCTTCAGTGGATAGATATTCGTTAGTTGTAGTCTTTCAACATTCTATCAGAACTACGAACCATGAAGTATGATTTCTCTGAAACCGCTATAGATTTAAAATCGATCCTAACCAAAATGAGTCTGTAGTGTGAAATAATTTTTGTTGAGTGGATAGATTTTAGTTAGTTGTAGTCTTTCAACATTCTGTCAGAACTGCGAACCATGAGGTATGATTTCTCTGAAACCGCTATAGATTTAAAATCGATCCTAACCAAAATGAGTCTGTAGTGTGAAATAATTTGTGTTGAGTGGATAGATTTTAGTTAGTTGTAGTCTTTCAACATTCTGTCAGAACTGCGAACCATGAAGTATGATTTCTCTGAAACCACGGTAGATTTCAAATCGATCCTGACCAAAATGAGTCTGCAGTGTGAAATAATTTTTGTTGACTGAATAGATTTTAGTTTGGGGTAGTCGTTCAACACTCAATCAGAACTACGAACCCTGAAGTATGATTTCTCTGAAACCATGATAGATTTCAAATCGATCCTGACCAAAATGAGTCTGTGGTGTGAAATAATCTTTGTTGAGTGGATAGATTTTAGTTAGTTGTAGTCTTTCAACATTCTGTCAGAACTGCGAACCCTGAAGTATGATTTCTCAGAAACCGCTATAGATTTAAAATCGATCCTAACCAAAATGAGTCTGCAGTGTGAAATAATTTTTGTTGAATTTATCGATTTTAGTTTCTAGTTGTGTTTCAACATTTTATCAGAACTACGAACCATGAAGTATGATTTCTCTGAAACCACGGTAGATTTCAAATCGATCCTGACCAAAATGAGGCTGCAGTATGAAATAATTTTTGTTGAGTGGATATATTTTAGATAGTTGTAGTCTTTCAACATTCTGTCAGAACTGCGAACCATGAGGTATGATTTCTCTGAAACCGCTATAGATTTAAAATCGATCCTAACAAAAATGGGTCTGTAGTGTGAAATAATTTTTGTTGAGTGGATAGATTTTAGTTAGTTGTAGTCTTTCAACATTCTGTCAGAACTGCGAACCATGAGGTATGATTTCTCTGAAACCGCTAGAGATTTAAAATCGCTCCTAACCAAAATGAGTCTGAAGTGTGAAATAATTTTTGTTGAGTGGATAGATTTTAGTTAGTTGTAGTCTTTCAACATTCTGTCAGAACTGCGAACCATGAGGTATGATTTCTCTGAAACCATGATAGATTTCAAATGGGTCCTGACCAAAATGAGTTTGTAGTGTTAAATAAACACTCAATCAGAACTACGAACCCTGAAGTATGATTTCTCTGAAACCATGATAGATTTCAAATGGGTCCTGACCAAAATGAGTCTGTAGTGTGAAATAATTTTTGCTTTAGTGGATAGATATTAGTTAGGGATAGTCTTTCAACATTCTAACAGAACTACGAACCATGAAGTATGATTTCTCTCAAACCGCTATAGATTTAAAATCGATTCTAACCAAAATGAGTCTGTAGTGTGAAATAATTTTTGTTGAGTGGATAGATTTTAGATAGTTGTAGTCTTTCAACATTCAATCAGAACTACGAACCCTGAAGTATGATTTCTCTGAAACCGCGATAGATTTCAAATGGGTCCTGACCAAAATGAGTCTGTAGTGTTAAATAAATATTGCTTCAGTGGATAGATTTTAGTTAGTTGTAGTCTTTCAACATTCTGTCAGAACTGCGAACCATGAGGTATGATTTCTCTGAAACCGCTATAGATTTAAAATCGCTCCTAACCAAAATGAGTCTGAAGTGTGAAATAATTTTTGTTGAGTGGATAGATTTTAGTTAGTTGTAGTCTTTCAACATTCTGTCAGAACTGCGAACCATGAAGTATGATTTCTCTGAAACCACGGTAGATTTCAAATCGATCCTGACCAAAATGAGTCTGCAGTGTGAAATAATTTTTGTTGACTGAATAGATTTTAGTTTGGGGTAGTCGTTCAACACTCAATCAGAACTACGAACCCTGAAGTATGATTTCTCTGAAACCATGATAGATTTCAAATCGATCCTGACCAAAATGAGTCTGTGGTGTGAAATAATCTTTGTTGAGTGGATAGATTTTAGTTAGTTGTAGTCTTTCAACATTCTGTCAGAACTGCGAACCCTGAAGTATGATTTCTCTGAAACCGCTATAGATTTAAAATCGATCCTAACCAAAATGAGTCTGCAGTGTGAAATAATTTTTGTTGAATTTATCGATTTTAGTTTCTAGTTGTGTTTCAACATTTTATCAGAACTACGAACCATGAAGTATGATTTCTCTGAAACCACGGTAGATTTCAAATCGATCCTGACCAAAATGAGGCTGCAGTATGAAATAATTTTTGTTGACTGAATAGATTTTAGTTATTGGTAGTCGTTCAACATTTTATCAGAACTACGAACCATGAAGTATGAATTCTCTGAAACCATGATAGATTTCAAATCGATAGTGACCAAAATGAGTCTGTGGTGTGAAATAATTTTTGTTGAGTGGATAGATTTTAGTTAGGGGTAGTCTTTCAACATTCTGTCAGAACTGCGAACCATAAAGTATGATTTCTCTGAAACCACGACAGATTTCAAATCGATCCTAGCCAAAATGAGTCTGTAGTGTGAAATAATTTTTGGTGAGTGGATAGATTTTAGTTTGGGGTAGTCGTTCAACATTCAATCAGAACTACGAACCCTGAAGTATGATTTCTCTGAAACCGCTATAGATTTCAAATCGATCCTAGCCAAAATGAGTCTGTGGTGTGAAATAATTTTTGTTGAGTGGGTAGATTTTAGTTTGGGGTAGTCGTTCAACATTGAATCAGAACTACGAACCCTGAAGTATGATTTCTCTGAAACCTCTATAGATTTAAAATCGATCCTAACCAAAATGAGTCTGTAGTGTGAAAAATTTTTGTTGAGTGGATAGATTTTAATTAGGTGTAGCCTTTCAACATTCTAACAGAACTACGAACCATGAAGTATGATTTCTCTGAAACCGCTATAGATTTCAAATCGATCCTAACCAAAATGAGTCTGTAGTGTGAAATAATTTTTGTTGAGTGGATAGATTTTAGATAGTTGTAGTCTTTCAACATTCTGTCAGAACTGCGAACCATGAGGTATGATTTCTCTGAAACCGCTATAGATTTAAAATCTATCCTAACCAAAATGAGTCTGTAGTGTGAAATAATTTTTGTTGAGTGGATAGATTTTAGATAGTTGTAGTCTTTCAACATTCTGTCAGAACTGCGAAACATGAGGTATGATTTCTCTGAAACCGCTATAGATTTAAAATCGATCCTAACCAAAATGAGTCTGTAGTGTGAAAAATTTTTGTTGAGTGGATAGATTTTAATTAGTTGTAGCCTTTCAACATTCTAACAGAACTACGAACCATGAAGTATGATTTCTCTGAAACAATGATAGATTTCAAATCGATCCTAACCAAAATGAGTCTGTAGTGTGAAATAATTTTTGTTGAGTGGATAGATTTTAGATAGTTGTAGTCTTTCAACATTCTGTCAGAACTGCGAACCATGAGGTATGATTTCTCTGAAACCGCTATAGATTTAAAATCGATCCTAACAAAAATGGGTCTGTAGTGTGAAATAATTTTTGTTGAGTGGATAGATTTTAGTTAGTTGTAGTCTTTCAACATTCTGTCAGAACTGCGAACCATGAAGTATGATTTCTCTGAAACCGCTATAGATTTCAAATCGATTCTAACCAAAATGAGTCTGTAGTGTGAAATAATTTTTGTTGAGTGGATAGATTTTAGATAGTTGTATTCTTTCAACATTCTGTCAGAACTGCGAACCATGAGGTATGATTTCTCTGAAACCGCTATAGATTTAAAATCGATCCTAACCAAAATGAGTCTGTAGTGTGAAATAATTTTTGGTGAGTGGATAGATTTTAGTTAGTTGCAGTCTTTCAACATTCTGTCAGAACTGCGAACCATGAAGTATGATTTCTCTGAAACCGCGATAGATTTCAAATCGATCCTAACCAAAATGAGTCTGTAGTGTGAAATAATTTTTGTTGAGTGGATAGATTTTAGTTAGTTGTAGTCTTTCAACATTCTGTCAGAACTGCGAACCATGAAGTATGATTTCTCTGAAACCATGATAGATTTCAAATGGGTCCTGACCAAAACGAGTCTGTAGTGTTAAATAATTTTTGGTGAGTGGATAGATTTTAGTTTGGGGTAGTCGTTCAACATTCTATCAGAACTACGAACCATGAAGTATGATTTCTCTGAAACCGCTATAAATTTCAAATCGATCCTGACCAAAATGAGTCGTAGTGTGAACAATTTTTGTTGAGTGGATAGATTTTAATTAGTTGTAGCCTTTCAACATTCTAACAGAACTACGAACCATGAAGTATGATTTCTCTGAAACCATGATAGATTTCAAATGGGTCCTGATCAAAATAAGTCTGTAGTGTTAAATAATTTTTGGTGAGTGAATAGATTTTAGTTTGGGGTAGTCGTTCAACATTCTATCAGAACTACGAACCCTGAAGTATGATTTCTCTGAAGCCGCTATAGATTTCAAATCGATCCTAACCAAAACGAGTCTGTAGTGTGAAATAATTTTTGTTGAGTGGATAGATTTTAGTTAGTTGTAGTCTTTCAACATTCTGTCAGAACTGCGAACCATAAAGTATGATTTCTCTGAAACCGCTATAGATTTCAAATCGATCCTAACCAAAACGAGTCTGTAGTGTGAAATAATTTTTGTTGAGTGGGTAGATTTTAGTTAGTTGTAGTCTTTCAACATTCTGTCAGAACTGCGAACCATAAAGTATGATTTCTCTGAAACCACGACAGATTTCAAATCGATCCTAGCCAAAATGAGTCTGTAGTGTGAAATAATTTTTGGTGAGTGGATAGATTTTAGTTTGGGGTAGTCGTTCAACATTCAATCAGAACTGCGAACCATAACGTATGATTTCTCTGAAACCGCTATAGATTTCAAATCGATCCTAACCAAAACGAGTCTGTAGTGTGAAATAATTTTTGTTGAGTGGATAGATTTTAGTTAGGGGTAGTCTTTCAACATTCTGTCAGAACTGCGAACGCTGAAGTATGATTTCTCTGAAACCGCGATAGATTTCAAATCGATCCTGACCAAAATGAGTCTGTGGTGTGAAATAATTTTTGTTGAGTGGATAGATTTTAGTTAGGGGTAGTCTTTCAACATTCTGTCAGAACTGCGAACCATAAAGTATGATTTCTCTGAAACCACGACAGATTTCAAATCGATCCTAGCCAAAATGAGTCTGTAGTGTGAAATAATTTTTGGTGAGTGGATAGATTTTAGTTTGGGGTAGTCGTTCAACATTCAATCAGAACTACGAACCCTGAAGTATGATTTCTCTGAAACCGCTATAGATTTCAAATCGATCCTAGCCAAAATGAGTCTGTGGTGTGAAATAATTTTTGGTGAGTGGATAGATTTTAGTTTGGGGTAGTCGTTCAACATTCAATCAGAACTACGAACCCTGAAGTATGATTTCTCTGAAACAATGATAGATTTCAAATCGATCCTGACCAACATAAGTCTGTAGTGTGAAATAATTTTTGCTTGAGTGGATAGACTTAAGTTTGGGGTAGTCTTTCAACATTCTATCAGAACTACGAACCATAACGTATGATTTCTCTGAAGCCATGATAGATTTCAAATGGATCCTGACCAAAATGAGTCTGTAGTGAGAAATAATTTTTGTTGAGTGGATAGATTTTAGTTAGTTGTAGTCTTTCAACATTCTGTCAGAACTGCGAACCATAAAGTATGATTTCTCTGAAACCATGATAGATTTCAAATCGATCCTGACGAACATAAGTCTGTAGTGTGAAATAATTTTTGCTTGAGTGGATAGACTTAAGTTTGGGGTAGTCTTTCAACATTCTATCAGAACTACGAACCATAACGTATGATTTCTCTGAAGCCATGATAGATTTCAAATGGATCCTGACCAAAATGAGTTTGTAGTGTGAAATGAATTTTGCTTCAGTGGATAGATATTAGTTAGTTGTAGTCTTTCAACATTCTGTCAGAACTGCGAACCATAAAGTATGATTTATCTGAAACCACGACAGATTTCAAATCGATCCTGACCAAAATGAGTCTGTGGTGTGAAATAATTTTTGTTGAGTGGATAGATTTTAGTTAGGGGTAGTCTTTCAATATTCTATCAGAACTACGAACCATGAAGTATGATTTCTTTGAAACCATGATAGATTTCAAATCGATCCTGACCAAAATAAGTTTGTAGTGTGAAATAAATTTTGCTTCAGTGGATAGATATTAGTTAGTTGTAGTCTTTCAACATTCTGTCAGAACTGCGAACCATAAAGTATGATTTCTCCGAGACCATGATAGATTTCAAATCGATCCTAACCAAAATGAGTCTGTAGTGTGAAATAATTTTTGTTGAGTGGATAGTTTTTAGTTAGGGGTAGTGTTTCAACATTCTGTCAGAACTACGAACCATGAAGTATGATTTCTCTGAAACCATGATAGATTTCAAATCGATCCTAACCAAAATGAGTTTGTAGTGTGAAATAAATTTTGCTTCAGTGGATAGATATTAGCTAGTTGTAGTCTTTCAACATTCTGTCAGAACTGCGAACCATAAAGTATGATTTATCTGAAACAATGATAGATTTCAAATGGATCCGGACCAAAATGAGTCTGTAGTGTTAAATAATTTTTGGTGAGTGGATAGATTTTAGTTTGGGGTAGTCGTTCAACATTCAATCAGAACTACGAACCCTGAAGTATGATTTCTCTGAAACCGCTATAGATTTCAAATCGATCCTAGCCAAAATGAGTCTGTAGTGTGAAATAATTTTTGGTGAGTGGATAGATTTTAGTTTGGGGTAGTCTTTCAACATTCTATTAGAACTACGAACCATAACGTATGATTTCTCTGAGACCATGATAGATTTCAAATCGATCCTGACCAAAATAAGTCTGTAGTGAGAAATAATTTTGGCTTGAGTGCATAGATTTAAGTTTGGGGTAGTCGTTCAACATTCTATCAGAACTACGAACCCTGAAGTATGATTTCTCTGAAACCGCTATAGATTTCAAATGGATCCTTACCAAAATGAGTCTGTGGTGTGAAATAATTTTTGTTGAGTGGATAGATTTTAGTTAGTTGTAGTCTTTCAACATTCTGTCAGAACTGCGAACCATGAAGTATGATTTCTCCGAGACCATGATAGATTTCAAATCGATCCTAACCAAAATGAGTCTGTAGTGTGAAATAATTTTTGTTGAGTGGATAGATTTTAATTAGTTGTAGTCTTTCAACATTCTATTAGAACTACGAACCATAACGTATGATTTCTCTGAGACCATGATAGATTTCAAATCGATCCTGACCAAAATAAGTCTGTAGTGAGAAATAATTTTGGCTTGAGTGCATAGATTTAAGTTTGGGGTAGTCGTTCAACATTCTATCAGAACTACGAACCCTGAAGTATGATTTCTCTGAAACCGCTATAGATTTCAAATGGATCCTTACCAAAATGAGTCTGTGGTGTGAAATAATTTTTGTTGAGTGGATAGATTTTAGTTAGTTGTAGTCTTTCAACATTCTGTCAGAACTACGAACCATGAAGTATGATTTCTCTGAAACCATGATAGATTTCAAATCGATCCTGACCAAAATAAGTCTGTAGTGAGAAATAATTTTTGCTTGAGTGCATAGATTTAAGTTTGGGGTAGTCGTTCAACATTCTAACAGAACTACGAACCCTGAAGTATGATTTCTCTGAAACCGCGATAGATTTCAAATCGATCCTAACCAAAATGAGTGTGTAGTGTTAAATAATTTTTGGTGAGTGGATAGATTTTAGTTTGGGGTAGTCGTTCAACATTCTATCAGAACTACGAACCATAACGTATGATTTCTCTGAAACCATGATAGATTTCAAATCGATCCTGACCAAAATAAGTCTGTAGTGAGAAATAATTTTGTTGAGTGGATAGATTTAAGTTAGTTGTAGTCTTTCAACAGATGGCTGGATGCTGTAGAAATAGGGTAGGCACTGACTGGCGTCAACCTGGCGACGTCCAGTGTTGTAACTGTTACTGCGCATCAATTGTGCTTATTTTACCTCCTAGTGGTAGCCATCGGGTACTGGTTGGTGTCCATCCGGACCCGACTTGCTAAACTTATAAGCGCGAGTGTTGACCAAGAGAAAATTGCAGCACTATAAATACGACAGCGGACGAACTCTCTCGATGGAGTCAACGGTGGCGTTAAAGCTTCAAACGGAAGCACAACACTTTATCTGGGCTACTTCGACATATTCGGAGCTCAGGCCGATAAAGATTTCCAAGAATAAGTCAGGTTTTTGGAAAAGAGATGGTGGCGGATGAGCCCTTATTGGGCCAACGGCAGCGCTCATATCCCCGAAGCGGGATACTGACTTCGGTTTAAAACCGGCCCCTCGTCCTAGGGGTTTCAAAAAATGGAACTGGCCCTCCAGGTTGGGGGTTGTGCCGTCGGGGTAACTTCCTTACCACGTAAAAAAAATTTAGTTATGAGAGAGACACAAGCCTCGGATAATGGACCCCCTCATTTAATACCACGACCCGGAACGTACACGGACTATGATATAAGAGTATGCACCTGGAATGTACGTACACTGTACACTCCTGGTGCTATTCAAAAACTTGAATCTGTCCTCACGCGGTACAAGGCAGATATTACCGCGATCCAGGAGATACGATGGATAGGATCAGGTATGCAAAAACGGAAAAATTGCGACATTTATTACAGCTGCCACAAAAGACTGCACATGTTAGGATGCGGATTCGTCGTGGGAAATCGGCTACGCTCAATGATAATTGACTTTAAGCCGATCAGCGATCGCCTGGCTGTGATCCGCATCAAGGCTACATTTCAAAACATCAGCATAATATGTGCACACGCCCCTACCGACGAAGCTGAAGACTCTATCAAGGAGGAGTTTTATGACCTCCTGGACGGAGCCTACGGAGCCTGTCCGGAGTATGATGTCAAAATCATACTCGGGGACTTCAATGCCAAAATCGGTAAGGAAAACATCTTCGGCGGATTAGTTGGAAAGCACAGCCTCCACGACACGACAACAGACAACGGCTTCCGGCTAATCGATTTTGCAGCAGCTCGAAATACGGTGATAAGTAGCACTAGGTTTCCAAGACTACGAATCCACACAGCAACCTGGCGCTCTCCAGATGGTCGAACCGCCAACCAAATCGACCACGTGCTAATAGATGCGAGGCACGCATCCAACATTCTGAATGTGCAAACGTTCAGAGGGGCAAACGTCGACTCTGACCATTTTCTTGTTGCAGCTAAGTTCAGAGCTCGACTATCCAATGAGAAGAAGCTGCAGACCGCCCAGAAAAAGAAATTCAACGTTGGAAGCCTTAGCACGTCTGGAGTAGCCAGAGCCTACAGGGAGCGCCTGAGTGAGAGACTCTCCGCTGTGCATTCACCATCCACAAACGCCAACAATCTGTGGAACCAGTATCGCGACATCATCAAAGGGGTAGCAGAGACCACCATAGGCTACCAGCCACCACCCAAAAAGAGCCCTTGGTATGATGATGAATGCGTACGCCGGAAAAAGGTGACAGAAAATGCACACTTGCAAGCGCTGCAACGCAAAACAAGGGCAGCGAGAGAAGAGTATCGAACCAGAAGAAGGGAGGAGAAGAAGATACTGCGTAAGAAGAAAAGGGCCCACGCAGCCTCCCAGCTCAAGGATATCGAAGAGTCCCGCGATAGGAACAACATCCGGATGTTTTTCAGGAAAGCCAAGCAACTGGCAGCTGGCTTCAAGCCCGGAACGCAGGCTCTTCGAAACAGTGAAGGAAACCTAGTCACCGAAGCACAGGGAATAGTAGATGTATTTAAGCAGCATTTCCAGCAGCTACTTAATGGGCAGGTAGAGAGAGTGATAGGGCAAGAAGAGAACCCGCATCCAGTCAATGAAGAATCCATTCCCCCTCCTAGTTTTGAAGAGGTCGGCTCAGCTATCAAAAAGCTGAAGAACAACAAGGCCGCCGGCTCTGATGGTCTACCAGCAGAGCTTTTCAAACATGGTGGTGATGCTTTGGTGGGGTGCATGCACCAAGTCATCAACCAAGTGTGGGTGGATGAAGTCATGCCCGATGACTGGACTATCAGCTCTATATGCCCCATCTTCAAGAAAGGCGATCCTATGTCTTGTAAGAACTACCGAGGCATATCCCTGCTTAATGTCGCATATAAGATCCTATCCAACGTACTGTGTGAACGTCTGAAGCCTTTCTGCAGCACACTAATCGGCACGTACCAGTGTGGCTTCCGGCCCGGCAGATCGACGATCGACCAAATTTTCACACTAAGGCAAATCCTGGAAAAGACCAACGAATTTCAAGTCGAGACTCACCATCTCTTCATCGACTTTAAAGCCGCATATGATAGCATTCATCGTCTTGAGCTCTACAAGGCGATGGCCGAATTCGGGATCCCGGCTAAACTGATCCAGCTGTGCCGCGTGACGCTGGATAACACGCGGTGCAACGTGCAATTCGGCAACAGTTCCTCTGAACTATTCCAAACATGCACCGGATTTCGGCAAGGGGATGCGCTATCATGTGACTTCTTCAATCTTGTGCTGGAACAGATAGTGCGCAGGGCAGGTGTAAACACGGAAGGCACTATCTTCAACAAATCTGTCCAGTTGCTGGGATACGCAGACGACATCGACATCATCGGTCGCTCCCAGCGCGCCGTGTTAGAGGCTTTTACGGCAATTGAAGAAGAGGCGAAACGTGTTGGCCTTGAAGTGAATGAGGACAAAACCAAATACATGTTGTCAACAAACAAAGAAGCATCTGTCCACCGCCTAGGACAAAACGTCACTGTTGGCAACAGTAACTTCGAAGTGGTTAAGGAGTTTACCTACCTCGGAGTAAATATCAACTCCACGAATGACAACTTAGTGGAGATTCGACGAAGACTTACCCTAGGAAACCGCTGCTACTTCGGTTTGGCGAAACAAATGGGGTCAAAACTCCTAACTCGAAAGACGAAATGTATGCTCTACAAAACTTTGATCCTGCCAGTTCTGCTGTATGGAGCCGAGTGCTGGACGATAAGCAGGAAAGCAGAGCAAATACTGAACACTTTCGAAAGAAAAATTCTTCGTCGGATATTCGGTCCCGTATGCGAGGAGGGCGAATGGAGGAGAAGATATAACCGCGAACTCTATGAGCTGTACCAGGATGTGGATGTAGTCCAAAAAGCCAAAACACGTCGACTACACTGGCTCGGCCACATCGAGCGAATGGACAATAATGCTCCAGCAAAGAGGATCTTCGAATCACAGCCCCCAGGTTCGAGAAGACAAGGAAGACCGAACCTCCGTTTTAAGGATCAAGCTATCGCGGATGCCAGAGCGCTTGGTCTAGATAACTGGAAGCAGCGTGCCCGGGATCGAAGAGAGTGGAAGGCTGCTGTGTCTCAGGCAGAGACTCTTCACGGGTCGGGAGCCCGTTAAGTAAGTAAGTAAGTCTTTCAACATTCTGCCAGAACTGCGAACCATAAAGTATGATTTCTCTGAAACCGCGATAGATTTCAAATCGATCCTAACCAAAATGAGTCTGTAGTGTTAAATAATTTTTGGTGAGTGGATAGAGTTTAGTTTGGGGTAGTCGTTCAACATTCTATCAGAACTACGAACCATAACGTATGATTTCTCTGAAACCATGATAGATTTCAAATCGATCCTGACCAAAATAAGTCTGTAGTGAGAAATAATTTTTGCTTGAGTGCATAGATTTAAGTTTGGGGTAGTCGTTCAACATTCTATCAGAACTACGAACCCTGAAGTATGATTTCTCTGAAACCGCGATAGATTTCAAATCGATCCTAACCAAAATGAGTCTGTAGTGTTAAATAATTTTTGTTGAGTGGATAGATTTTAGTTAGTTGTAGTCTTTCAACATTCTGCCAGAACTGCGAACCATAAAGTATGATTCCTCTGAAACCGCGAAAGATTTCAAATCGATCCTAACCAAAATGAGTCTGTAGTGTGAAATAATTTTTGTTGAGTGGATAGATTTTAATTAGTTGTAGTCTGTCAACATTCTAACAGAACTACGAACCCTGAAGTATGATTTCTCTGAAACCGTGATAGATTTCAAATCGATCCTAACCAAAATAAGTCTGTAGTGAGAAATAATTTCTCTGAAACCGCTATAGATTTCAAATCGATCCTGACCAAAATAAGTCTGTAGTGAGAAATAATTTTTGCTTGAGTGCATAGATTTAAGTTTGGGGTAGTCGTTCAACATTCTATCAGAACTACGAACCCTGAAGTATGATTTCTCTGAAACCGCGATAGATTTCAAATCGATCCTAACCAAAATGAGTCTGTAGTGTTAAATAATTTTTGTTGAGTGGATAGATTTTAGTTAGTTGTAGTCTTTCAACATTCTGCCAGAACTGCGAACCATAAAGTATGATTCCTCTGAAACCGCGAAAGATTTCAAATCGATCCTAACCAAAATGAGTCTGTAGTGTGAAATAATTTTTGTTGAGTGGATAGATTTTAATTAGTTGTAGTCTGTCAACATTCTAACAGAACTACGAACCCTGAAGTATGATTT
Organism: Xylota sylvarum; assembly: GCA_905220385.1. NCBI lineage: Eukaryota > Metazoa > Arthropoda > Insecta > Diptera > Syrphidae > Xylota > Xylota sylvarum. The sequence goes on from CAJMZQ010000065.1 coordinate 1,258,329, forward strand.
CTCTGAAACCGTGATAGATTTCAAATCGATCCTAACCAAAATAAGTCTGTAGTGAGAAATAATTTTTGCTTGAGTGCATAGATTTAAGTTTGGGGTAGTCGTTCAACATTCTAACAGAACTACGAACCCTGAAGTATGATTTCTCTGAAACCGCGATAGATTTCAAATCGATCCTAACCAAAATGAGTCTGTAGTGTTAAATAATTTTTGGTGAGTGGATAGATTTTAGTTTGGGGTAGTCGTTCAACATTCTATCAGAACTACGAACCATAACGTATGATTTCTCTGAAACCATGATAGATTTCAAATCGATCCTGACCAAAATAAGTCTGTAGTGAGAAATAATTTTTGTTGAGTGGATAGATTTAAGTTAGTTGTAGTCTTTCAACATTCTGACAGAACTGCGAACCATGAAGTATGATTTCTCTGAAACCGCGATAGATTTCAAATCGATCCTAGCCAAAATGAGTCTGTAGTGTTAAATAATTTTTGTTGAGTGGATAGATTTTAGTTAGTTGTAGTCTTTCAACATTCTGCCAGAACTGCGAACCATAAAGTATGATTTCTCTGAAACCGCGATAGATTTCAAATCGATCCTAACCAAAATGAGTCTGTAGTGTGAAATAATTTTTGTTGAGTGGATAGATTTTAATTAGTTGTAGTCTTTCAACATTCTAACAGAACTACGAACCCTGAAGTATGATTTCTCTGAAACCGCGATAGATTTCAAATCGATCCTAGCCAAAATGAGTCTGTGGTGTTAAATAATTTTTGTTGAGTGGATAGATTTTAGTTAGTTGTAGTCTTTCAACATTCTGCCAGAACTGCGAACCATAAAGTATGATTCCTCTGAAACCGCGATAGATTTCAAATCGATCCTAACCAAAATGAGTCTGTAGTGTTAAATAATTTTTGGTGAGTGGATAGATTTTAGTTAGTTGTAGTCTTTCAACATTCTGCCAGAACTGCGAACCATAAAGTATGATTTCTCTGAAACCGCGATAGATTTCAAATCGATCCTAGCCAAAATGAGTCTGTAGTGTTAAATAATTTTTGTTGAGTGGATAGATTTTAGTTAGTTGTAGTCTTTCAACATTCTGCCAGAACTGCGAACCATAAAGTATGATTCCTCTGAAACCGCGATAGATTTCAAATCGATCCTAACCAAAATGAGTCTGTAGTGTGAAATAATTTTTGTTGAGTGGATAGATTTTAATTAGTTGTAGTCTGTCAACATTCTAACAGAACTACGAACCCTGAAGTATAATTTCTCATACTTAAGTTTGGGGTAGTCTTTCAACATTCTATCAGAACTACGAACCATAACGTATGATTTCTCTGAAACCATGATAGATTTCAAATCGATCCTGACCAAAATAAGTCTGTAGTGAGAAATAATTTTTGCTTGAGTGCATAGATTTAAGTTTGGGGTAGTCGTTCAACATTCAAACAGAACTACGAACCCTGAAGTATGATTTCTCTGAAACCGCGATAGATTTCAAATCGATCCTAACCAAAATGAGTCTGTAGTGTTAAATAATTTTTGTTGAGTGGATAGATTTTAGTTAGTTGTAGTCTTTCAACATTCTGCCAGAACTGCGAACCATAAAGTATGATTTCTCTGAAACCGCGATAGATTTCAAATCGATCCTAACCAAAATGAGTCTGTAGTGTTAAATATTTTTGTTGAGTGGATAGATTTTAGTTAGTTGTAGTCTTTCAACATTCTGCCAGAACTGCGAACCATAAAGTATGATTTCTCTGAAACCGCGATAGATTTCAAATCGATCCTAGCCAAAATGAGTCTGTAGTGTTAAATATATTTGTTGAGTGGATAGATTTTAGTTAGTTGTAGTCTTTCAACATTCTGCCAGAACTGCGAACCATAAAGTATGATTTCTCTGAAACCGCGATAGATTTCAAATCGATCCTAGCCAAAATGAGTCTGTAGTGTTAAATAATTTTTGTTGAGTGGATAGATTTTAGTTAGTTGTAGTCTTTCAACATTCTGCCAGAACTGCGAACCATAAAGTATGATTCCTCTGAAACCGCGATAGATTTCAAATCGATCCTAACCAAAATGAGTCTGTAGTGTTAAATAATTGTTGGTGAGTGGATAGATTTTAGTTTGGGGTAGTCGTTCAACATTCTATCAGAACTACGAACCATAACGTATGATTTCTCTGAAACCATGATAGATTTTAAATCGATCCTGACGAAAATAAGTCTGTAGTGAGAAATAATTTTTGCTTGAGTGCATAGATTTAAGTTTGGGGTAGTCGTTCAACATTCTATCAGAACTACGAACCCTGAAGTATGATTTCTCTGAAACCGCTATAGATTTCAAATAGATCCTTACCAAAATGAGTCTGTGGTGTGAAATAATTTTTGTTGAGTGGATAGATTTTAATTATTTGTAGTCTTTCAACATTCTAACAGAACTACGAACCATGAAGTATGATTTCTCTGAAACAATGATAGATTTCAAATGGATCCGGACCAAAATGAGTCTGTAGTGTGAAATAATTTTTGTTGAGTGGATAGATTTTAATTAGTTGTAGTCTGTCAACATTCTAACAGAACTACGAACCCTGAAGTATAATTTCTCATACTTAAGTTTGGGGTAGTCTTTCAACATTCTATCAGAACTACGAACCATAACGTATGATTTCTCTGAAACCATGATAGATTTCAAAGCGATCCTGACCAAAATAAGTCTGTAGTGAGAAATAATTTTTGCTTGAGTGCATAGATTTAAGTTTGGGGTAGTCGTTCAACATTTTAACAGAACTACGAACCCTGAAGTATGATTTCTCTGAAACCGCGATAGATTTCAAATCGATCCTAACCAAAATGAGTCTGTAGTGTTAAATAATTTTTGTTGAGTGGATAGATTTTAGTTAGTTGTAGTCTTTCAACATTCTGCCAGAACTGCGAACCATAAAGTATGATTTCTCTGAAACCGCGATAGATTTCAAATCGATCCTAACCAAAATGAGTCTGTAGTGTTAAATATTTTTGTTGAGTGGATAGATTTTAGTTAGTTGTAGTCTTTCAACATTCTGCCAGAACTGCGAACCATAAAGTATGATTTCTCTGAAACCGCGATAGATTTCAAATCGATCCTAGCCAAAATGAGTCTGTAGTGTTAAATATATTTGTTGAGTGGATAGATTTTAGTTAGTTGTAGTCTTTCAACATTCTGCCAGAACTGCGAACCATAAAGTATGATTTCTCTGAAACCGCGATAGATTTCAAATCGATCCTAGCCAAAATGAGTCTGTAGTGTTAAATAATTTTTGTTGAGTGGATAGATTTTAGTTAGTTGTAGTCTTTCAACATTCTGCCAGAACTGCGAACCATAAAGTATGATTCCTCTGAAACCGCGATAGATTTCAAATCGATCCTAACCAAAATGAGTCTGTAGTGTTAAATAATTGTTGGTGAGTGGATAGATTTTAGTTTGGGGTAGTCGTTCAACATTCTATCAGAACTACGAACCATAACGTATGATTTCTCTGAAACCATGATAGATTTTAAATCGATCCTGACCAAAATAAGTCTGTAGTGAGAAATAATTTTTGCTTGAGTGCATAGATTTAAGTTTGGGGTAGTCGTTCAACATTCTATCAGAACTACGAACCCTGAAGTATGATTTCTCTGAAACCGCTATAGATTTCAAATAGATCCTTACCAAAATGAGTCTGTGGTGTGAAATAATTTTTGTTGAGTGGATAGATTTTAATTATTTGTAGTCTTTCAACATTCTAACAGAACTACGAACCATGAAGTATGATTTCTCTGAAACAATGATAGATTTCAAATGGATCCGGACCAAAATGAGTCTGTAGTGTGAAATAATTTTTGTTGAGTGGATAGATTTTAATTAGTTGTAGTCTGTCAACATTCTAACAGAACTACGAACTCTGAAGTATGATTTCTCATACTTAAGTTTGGGGTAGTCTTTCAACATTCTATCAGAACTACGAACCATAACGTATGATTTCTCTGAAACCATGATAGATTTCAAAGCGATCCTGACCAAAATAAGTCTGTAGTGAGAAATAATTTTTGCTTGAGTGCATAGATTTAAGTTTGGGGTAGTCGTTCAACATTTTAACAGAACTACGAACCCTGAAGTATGATTTCTCTGAAACCGCGATAGATTTCAAATCGATCCTAGCCAAAATGAGTCTGTAGTGTTAAATAATTTTTGTTGAGTGGATAGATTTTAGTTAGTTGTAGTCTTTCAACATTCTGCCAGAACTGCGAACCATAAAGTATGATTTCTCTGAAACCGCGATAGATTTCAAATCGATCCTAACCAAAATGAGTCTGTAGTGTTAAATATTTTTGTTGAGTGGATAGATTTTAGTTAGTTGTAGTCTTTCAACATTCTGCCAGAACTGCGAACCATAAAGTATGATTCCTCTGAAACCGCGATAGATTTCAAATCGATCCTAGCCAAAATGAGTCTGTAGTGTTAAATATTTTTGTTGAATGGATAGATTTTAGTTAGTTGTAGTCTTTCAACATTCTGCCAGAACTGCGAACCATTAAGTATGATTTCTCTGAAACCGCGATAGATTTCAAATCGATCCTAGCCAAAATGAGTCTGTAGTGTTAAATATTTTTGTTGAGTGGATAGATTTTAGTTAGTTGTAGTCTTTCAACATTCTGCCAGAACTGCGAACCATAAAGTATGATTTCTCTGAAACCGCGATAGATTTCAAATCGATCCTAGCCAAAATGAGTCTGTAGTGTTAAATAATTTTTGTTGAGTGGATAGATTTTAGTTAGTTGTAGTCTTTCAACATTCTGCCAGAACTGCGAACCATAAAGTATGATTCCTCTGAAACCGCGATAGATTTCAAATCGATCCTAACCAAAATGAGTCTGTAGTGTTAAATAATTTTTGTTGAGTGGATAGATTTTAGTTAGTTGTAGTCTTTCAACATTCTAACAGAACTGCGAACCATAAAGTATGATTTCTCTGAAACCGCGATAGATTTCAAATCGATCCTAACCAAAAACATACAGAAAAGCTACAATCCATCTGGAACGGATCGTATGATACCCTATCCTCCTCTCTATAAAGTGGGCGTGGCCAAATTGCATTTTGTACTCAAATATAGCTATAATGTCGAACGTTTGAGGATGTTACATGTAAAATTTCATGAAAATCGGTTTTTTGATGAAAACGCCCCAAAAACTGGGCGTGACCAAAACTGTTCTTTGGGTGAATTGTAGGGAATCTGTATACCTAAATATTTGGTCTTAACAAAATTTTTCGGTTTCATATAATTTAGTGAAGTTATGAAAAAGTGGGCGTGGCAGTGGGCGGATTTCAAAAATTTTTACACTTGTACTGTATCTTTTTCTCAGAAGCCCAGATATAAAATTTCATCGTCCTAGCTCAAAATTTAAGGCCCAAAAAGCGGTGACATACGGACGGACGGACGGACGGACGGTCATCGCTCAATCGATTTCGCTATTGATGCTGATCACGAATATATATACTTTATAGGGTCTATCTCGATTATTTCTCTATGTTACAAACTATGTGTCAAACTTAATATACCCTTAGGATAGGGTATAATGAGTCTGTAGTGTTAAATAATTTTTGGTGAGTGGATAGATTTTAGTTAGTTGTAGTCTTTCAACATTCTGCCAGAACTGCGAACCATAAAGTATGATTTCTCTGAAACCGCTATAGATTTCAAATGGATCCTTACCAAAATGAGTCTGTGGTGTGAAATAATTTTTGTTGAGTGGATAGATTTTAATTATTTGTAGTCTTTCAACATTCTAACAGAACTACGAACCATGAAGTATGATTTCTCTGAAACAATGATAGATTTCAAATGGATCCGGACCAAAATGAGTCTGTAGTGTGAAATAATTTTTGTTGAGTGGATAGATTTTAATTAGTTGTAGTCTGTCAACATTCTAACAGAACTACGAACTCTGAAGTATGATTTCTCATACTTAAGTTTGGGGTAGTCTTTCAACATTCTATCAGAACTACGAACCATAACATATGATTTCTCTGAAACCATGATAGATTTCAAATCGATCCTGACCAAAATAAGTCTGTAGTGAGAAATAATTTTTGCTTGAGTGCATAGATTTAAGTTTGGGGTAGTCGTTCAACATTCTAACAGAACTACGAACCCTGAAGTATGATTTCTCTGAAACCGCGATAGATTTCAAATCGATCCTAACCAAAATGAGTCTGTAGTGTTAAATAATTTTTGGTGAGTGGATAGATTTTAGTTTGGGGTAGTCGTTCAACATTCTATCAGAACTACGAACCATAACGTATGATTTCTCTGAAACCATGATAGATTTCAAATCGATCCTGACCAAAATAAGTCTGTAGTGAGAAATAATTTTTGTTGAGTGGATAGAATTAAGTTAGTTGTAGTCTTTCAACATTCTGCCAGAACTGCGAACCATAAAGTATGATTCCTCTGAAACCGCGATAGATTTCAAATCGATCCTAACCAAAATGAGTCTGTAGTGTTAAATAATTGTTGGTGAGTGGATAGATTTTAGTTTGGGGTAGTCGTTCAACATTCTATCAGAACTACGAACCATAACGTATGATTTCTCTGAAACCATGATAGATTTTAAATCGATCCTGACCAAAATAAGTCTGTAGTGAGAAATAATTTTTGCTTGAGTGCATAGATTTAAGTTTGGGGTAGTCGTTCAACATTCTATCAGAACTACGAACCCTGAAGTATGATTTCTCTGAAACCGCTATAGATTTCAAATAGATCCTTACCAAAATGAGTCTGTGGTGTGAAATAATTTTTGTTGAGTGGATAGATTTTAATTATTTGTAGTCTTTCAACATTCTAACAGAACTACGAACCATGAAGTATGATTTCTCTGAAACAATGATAGATTTCAAATGGATCCGGACCAAAATGAGTCTGTAGTGTGAAATAATTTTTGTTGAGTGGATAGATTTTAATTAGTTGTAGTCTGTCAACATTCTAACAGAACTACGAACCCTGAAGTATAATTTCTCATACTTAAGTTTGGGGTAGTCTTTCAACATTCTATCAGAACTACGAACCATAACGTATGATTTCTCTGAAACCATGATAGATTTCAAAGCGATCCTGACCAAAATAAGTCTGTAGTGAGAAATAATTTTTGCTTGAGTGCATAGATTTAAGTTTGGGGTAGTCGTTCAACATTTTAACAGAACTACGAACCCTGAAGTATGATTTCTCTGAAACCGCGATAGATTTCAAATCGATCCTAACCAAAATGAGTCTGTAGTGTTAAATAATTTTTGTTGAGTGGATAGATTTTAGTTAGTTGTAGTCTTTCAACATTCTGCCAGAACTGCGAACCATAAAGTATGATTTCTCTGAAACCGCGATAGATTTCAAATCGATCCTAACCAAAATGAGTCTGTAGTGTTAAATATTTTTGTTGAGTGGATAGATTTTAGTTAGTTGTAGTCTTTCAACATTCTGCCAGAACTGCGAACCATAAAGTATGATTTCTCTGAAACCGCGATAGATTTCAAATCGATCCTAGCCAAAATGAGTCTGTAGTGTTAAATATATTTGTTGAGTGGATAGATTTTAGTTAGTTGTAGTCTTTCAACATTCTGCCAGAACTGCGAACCATAAAGTATGATTTCTCTGAAACCGCGATAGATTTCAAATCGATCCTAGCCAAAATGAGTCTGTAGTGTTAAATAATTTTTGTTGAGTGGATAGATTTTAGTTAGTTGTAGTCTTTCAACATTCTGCCAGAACTGCGAACCATAAAGTATGATTCCTCTGAAACCGCGATAGATTTCAAATCGATCCTAACCAAAATGAGTCTGTAGTGTTAAATAATTGTTGGTGAGTGGATAGATTTTAGTTTGGGGTAGTCGTTCAACATTCTATCAGAACTACGAACCATAACGTATGATTTCTCTGAAACCATGATAGATTTTAAATCGATCCTGACCAAAATAAGTCTGTAGTGAGAAATAATTTTTGCTTGAGTGCATAGATTTAAGTTTGGGGTAGTCGTTCAACATTCTATCAGAACTACGAACCCTGAAGTATGATTTCTCTGAAACCGCTATAGATTTCAAATAGATCCTTACCAAAATGAGTCTGTGGTGTGAAATAATTTTTGTTGAGTGGATAGATTTTAATTATTTGTAGTCTTTCAACATTCTAACAGAACTACGAACCATGAAGTATGATTTCTCTGAAACAATGATAGATTTCAAATGGATCCGGACCAAAATGAGTCTGTAGTGTGAAATAATTTTTGTTGAGTGGATAGATTTTAATTAGTTGTAGTCTGTCAACATTCTAACAGAACTACGAACTCTGAAGTATGATTTCTCATACTTAAGTTTGGGGTAGTCTTTCAACATTCTATCAGAACTACGAACCATAACGTATGATTTCTCTGAAACCATGATAGATTTCAAAGCGATCCTGACCAAAATAAGTCTGTAGTGAGAAATAATTTTTGCTTGAGTGCATAGATTTAAGTTTGGGGTAGTCGTTCAACATTTTAACAGAACTACGAACCCTGAAGTATGATTTCTCTGAAACCGCGATAGATTTCAAATCGATCCTAGCCAAAATGAGTCTGTAGTGTTAAATAATTTTTGTTGAGTGGATAGATTTTAGTTAGTTGTAGTCTTTCAACATTCTGCCAGAACTGCGAACCATAAAGTATGATTTCTCTGAAACCGCGATAGATTTCAAATCGATCCTAACCAAAATGAGTCTGTAGTGTTAAATATTTTTGTTGAGTGGATAGATTTTAGTTAGTTGTAGTCTTTCAACATTCTGCCAGAACTGCGAACCATTAAGTATGATTTCTCTGAAACCGCGATAGATTTCAAATCGATCCTAGCCAAAATGAGTCTGTAGTGTTAAATATTTTTGTTGAGTGGATAGATTTTAGTTAGTTGTAGTCTGTCAACATTCTAACAGAACTACGAACTCTGAAGTATGATTTCTCATACTTAAGTTTGGGGTAGTCTTTCAACATTCTATCAGAACTACGAACCATAACGTATGATTTCTCTGAAACCATGATAGATTTCAAAGCGATCCTGACCAAAATAAGTCTGTAGTGAGAAATAATTTTTGCTTGAGTGCATAGATTTAAGTTTGGGGTAGTCGTTCAACATTTTAACAGAACTACGAACCCTGAAGTATGATTTCTCTGAAACCGCGATAGATTTCAAATCGATCCTAGCCAAAATGAGTCTGTAGTGTTAAATAATTTTTGTTGAGTGGATAGATTTTAGTTAGTTGTAGTCTTTCAACATTCTGCCAGAACTGCGAACCATAAAGTATGATTCCTCTGAAACCGCGATAGATTTCAAATCGATCCTAGCCAAAATGAGTCTGTAGTGTTAAATATTTTTGTTGAATGGATAGATTTTAGTTAGTTGTAGTCTTTCAACATTCTGCCAGAACTGCGAACCATAAAGTATGATTTCTCTGAAACCGCGATAGATTTCAAATCGATCCTAGCCAAAATGAGTCTGTAGTGTTAAATAATTTTTGTTGAGTGGATAGATTTTAGTTAGTTGTAGTCTTTCAACATTCTGCCAGAACTGCGAACCATAAAGTATGATTCCTCTGAAACCGCGATAGATTTCAAATCGATCCTAACCAAAATGAGTCTGTAGTGTTAAATAATTTTTGTTGAGTGGATAGATTTTAGTTAGTTGTAGTCTTTCAACATTCTAACAGAACTGCGAACCATAAAGTATGATTTCTCTGAAACCGCGATAGATTTCAAATCGATCCTAACCAAAAACATACAGAAAAGCTACAATCCATCTGGAACGGATCGTATGATACCCTATCCTCCTCTCTATAAAGTGGGCGTGGCCAAATTGCATTTTGTACTCAAATATAGCTATAATGTCGAACGTTTGAGGATGTTACATGTAAAATTTCATGAAAATCGGTTTTTTGATGAAAACGCCCCAAAAACTGGGCGTGACCAAAACTGTTCTTTGGGTGAATTGTAGGGAATCTGTATACCTAAATATTTGGTCTTAACAAAATTTTTCGGTTTCATATAATTTAGTGAAGTTATGAAAAAGTGGGCGTGGCAGTGGGCGGATTTCAAAAATTTTTACACTTGTACTGTACCTTTTTCTCAGAAGCCCAGATATAAAATTTCATCGTCCTAGCTCAAAATTTAAGGCCCAAAAAGCGGTGACATACGGACGGACGGACGGACGGACGGTCATCGCTCAATCGATTTCGCTATTGATGCTGATCACGAATATATATACTTTATAGGGTCTATCTCGATTATTTCTCTATGTTACAAACTATGTGTCAAACTTAATATACCCTTAGGATAGGGTATAATGAGTCTGTAGTGTTAAATAATTTTTGGTGAGTGGATAGATTTTAGTTAGTTGTAGTCTTTCAACATTCTGCCAGAACTGCGAACCATAAAGTATGATTTCTCTGAAACCGCTATAGATTTCAAATGGATCCTTACCAAAATGAGTCTGTGGTGTGAAATAATTTTTGTTGAGTGGATAGATTTTAATTATTTGTAGTCTTTCAACATTCTAACAGAACTACGAACCATGAAGTATGATTTCTCTGAAACAATGATAGATTTCAAATGGATCCGGACCAAAATGAGTCTGTAGTGTGAAATAATTTTTGGTGAGTGGATAGATTTTAGTTTGGGGTAGTCGTTCAACATTCAATCAGAACTACGAACCCTGAAGTATGATTTCTCTGAAACCGCTATAGATTTCAAATCGATCCTAACCAAAATGAGTCTGTAGTGTGAAATAATTTTTGTTGAGTGGATAGATTTTAATTAGTTGTAGTCTGTCAACATTCTAACAGAACTACGAACTCTGAAGTATGATTTCTCATACTTAAGTTTGGGGTAGTCTTTCAACATTCTATCAGAACTACGAACCATAACATATGATTTCTCTGAAACCATGATAGATTTCAAATCGATCCTGACCAAAATAAGTCTGTAGTGAGAAATAATTTTTGCTTGAGTGCATAGATTTAAGTTTGGGGTAGTCGTTCAACATTCTAACAGAACTACGAACCCTGAAGTATGATTTCTCTGAAACCGCGATAGATTTCAAATCGATCCTAACCAAAATGAGTCTGTAGTGTTAAATAATTTTTGGTGAGTGGATAGATTTTAGTTTGGGGTAGTCGTTCAACATTCTATCAGAACTACGAACCATAACGTATGATTTCTCTGAAACCATGATAGATTTCAAATCGATCCTGACCAAAATAAGTCTGTAGTGAGAAATAATTTTTGTTGAGTGGATAGAATTAAGTTAGTTGTAGTCTTTCAACATTCTGCCAGAACTGCGAACCATAAAGTATGATTTCTCTGAAACCGCGATAGATTTCAAATCGATCCTAACCAAAATGAGTCTGTAGTGTTAAATAATTTTTGGTGAGTGGATAGATTTTAGTTTGGGGTAGTCGTTCAACATTCTATCAGAACTACGAACCATAACGTATGATTTCTCTGAAACCATGATAGATTTCAAATCGATCCTGACCAAAATAAGTCTGTAGTGAGAAATAATTTTTGCTTGAGTGCATAGATTTAAGTTTGGGGTAGTCGTTCAACATTCTATCAGAACTACGAACCCTGAAGTATGATTTCTCTGAAACCGCTATAGATTTCAAATGGATCCTTACCAAAATGAGTCTGTGGTGTGAAATAATTTTTGTTGAGTGGATAGATTTTAATTATTTGCAGTCTTTCAACATTCTAACAGAACTACGAACCATGAAGTATGATTTCTCTGAAACAATGATAGATTTCAAATGGATCCGGACCAAAATGAGTCTGTAGTGTGAAATAATTTTTGGTGAGTGGATAGATTTTAGTTTGGGGTAGTCGTTCAACATTCAATCAGAACTACGAACCCTGAAGTATGATTTCTCTGAAACCGCTATAGATTTCAAATCGATCCTAACCAAAATGAGTCTGTAGTGTGAAATAATTTTTGTTGAGTGGATAGATTTTAATTAGTTGTAGTCTGTCAACATTCTAACAGAACTACGAACCCTGAAGTATGATTTCTCATACTTAAGTTTGGGGTAGTCTTTCAACATTCTATCAGAACTACGAACCATAACGTATGATTTCTCTGAAACCATGATAGATTTCAAATCGATCCTGACCAAAATAAGTCTGTAGTGAGAAATAATTTTTGCTTGAGTGCATAGATTTAAGTTTGGGGTAGTCGTTCAACATTCAAACAGAACTACGAACCCTGAAGTATGATTTCTCTGAAACCGCGATAGATTTCAAATCGATCCTAACCAAAATGAGTCTGTAGTGTTAAATAATTTTTGGTGAGTGGATAGATTTTAGTTTGGGGTAGTCGTTCAACATTCTATCAGAACTACGAACCATAACGTATGATTTCTCTGAAACCATGATAGATTTCAAATCGATCCTGACCAAAATAAGTCTGTAGTGAGAAATAATTTTTGTTGAGTGGATAGATTTAAGTTAGTTGTAGTCTTTCAACATTCTGTCAGAACTACGAACCCTGAAGTATGATTTCTCTGAAACCGCTATAGATTTCAAATCGATCCTAACCAAAATGAGTCTGTAGTGTGAAATAATTTTTGTTGAGTGGATAGATTTTAATTAGTTGTAGTCTGTCAACATTCTAACAGAACTACGAACCCTGAAGTATGATTTCTCATACTTAAGTTTGGGGTAGTCTTTCAACATTCTATCAGAACTACGAACCATAACGTATGATTTCTCTGAAACCATGATAGATTTCAAATCGATCCTGACCAAAATAAGTCTGTAGTGAGAAATAATTTTTGCTTGAGTGCATAGATTTAAGTTTGGGGTAGTCGTTCAACATTCTAACAGAACTACGAACCCTGAAGTATGATTTCTCTGAAACCGCGATAGATTTCAAATCGATCCTAGCCAAAATGAGTCTGTAGTGTTAAATAATTTTTGTTGAGTGGATAGATTTTAGTTAGTTGTAGTCTTTCAACATTCTGCCAGAACTGCGAACCATAAAGTATGAGTTCTCTGAAACCGCGATAGATTTCAAATCGATCCTAACCAAAATGAGTCTGTAGTGTTAAATAATTTTTGGTGAGTGGATAGATTTTAGTTTGGGGTAGTCGTTCAACATTCTATCAGAACTACGAACCATAACGTACGATTTCTCTGAAACCATGATAGATTTCAAATCGATCCTGACCAAAATAAGTCTGTAGTGAGAAATAATTTTTGTTGAGTGGATAGATTTAAGTTAGTTGTAGTCTTTCAACATTCTGTCAGAACTGCGAACCATGAAGTATGATTTCTCTGAAACCGCTATAGATTTAAAATCGATCCTAGCCAAAATGAGTCTGTAGTGTTAAATAATTTTTGTTGAGTGGATAGATTTTAGTTAGTTGTAGTCTTTCAACATTCTGCCAGAACTGCGAACCATAAAGTATGATTTCTCTGAAACCGCGATAGATTTCAAATCGATCCTAACCAAAATGAGTCTGTAGTGTGAAATAATTTTTGTTGAGTGGATAGATTTTAGTTAGTTGTAGTCTTTCAACATTCTAACAGAACTACGAACCCTGAAGTATGATTTCTCTGAAACCGCGATAGATTTCAAATCGATCCTAGCCAAAATGAGTCTGTAGTGTTAAATAATTTTTGTTGAGTGGATAGATTTTAGTTAGTTGTAGTCTTTCAACATTCTGCCAGAACTGCGAACCATAAAGTATGATTCCTCTGAAACCGCGATAGATTTCAAATCGATCCTAACCAAAATGAGTCTGTAGTGTTAAATAATTTTTGGTGAGTGGATAGATTTTAGTTAGTTGTAGTCTTTCAACATTCTGCCAGAACTGCGAACCATAAAGTATGATTTCTCTGAAACCGCGATAGATTTCAAATCGATCCTAGCCAAAATGAGTCTGTAGTGTTAAATAATTTTTGTTGAGTGTATAGATTTTAGTTAGTTGTAGTCTTTCAACATTCTAACAGAACTACGAACCCTGAAGTATGATTTCTCTGAAACCGCGATAGATTTCAAATCGATCCTAACCAAAATGAGTCTGTAGTGTTAAATAATTTTTGGTGAGTGGATAGATTTTAGTTTGGGGTAGTCGTTCAACATTCTATCAGAACTACGAACCATAACGTATGATTTCTCTGAAACCATGATAGATTTCAAATCGATCCTGACCAAAATAAGTCTGTAGTGAGAAATAATTTTTGCTTGAGTGCATAGATTTAAGTTTGGGGTAGTCGTTCAACATTCTATCAGAACTACGAACCCTGAAGTATGATTTCTCTGAAACCGCTATAGATTTCAAATGGATCCTTACCAAAATGAGTCTGTGGTGTGAAATAATTTTTGTTGAGTGGATAGATTTTAATTATTTGTAGTCTTTCAACATTCTAACAGAACTACGAACCATGAAGTATGATTTCTCTGAAACAATGATAGATTTCAAATGGATCCGGACCAAAATGAGTCTGTAGTGTGAAATAATTTTTGTTGAGTGGATAGATTTTAATTAGTTGTAGTCTGTCAACATTCTAACAGAACTACGAACCCTGAAGTATGATTTCTCATACCTAAGTTTGGGGTAGTCTTTCAACATTCTATCAGAACTACGAACCATAACGTATGATTTCTCTGAAACCATGATAGATTTCAAATCGATCCTGACCAAAATAAGTCTGTAGTGAGAAATAATTTTTGTTGAGTGGATAGATTTTAATTATTTGTAGTCTTTCAACATTCTAACAGAACTACGAACCATGAAGTATGATTTCTCTGAAACCGCGATAGATTTCAAATCGATCCTAGCCAAAATGAGTCTGTAGTGTTAAATAATTTTTGTTGAGTGGATAGATTTTAGTTAGTTGTAGTCTTTCAACATTCTGCCAGAACTGCGAACCATAAAGTATGATTTCTCTGAAACCGCGATAGATTTCAAATCGATCCTAACCAAAATGAGTCTGTAGTGTGAAATAATTTTTGTTGAGTGGATAGATTTTAATTATTTGTAGTCTTTCAACATTCTAACAGAACTACGAACCCTGAAGTATGATTTCTCTGAAACCGCGATAGATTTCAAATCGATCCTAGCCAAAATGAGTCTGTAGTGTTAAATAATTTTTGTTGAGTGGATAGATTTTAGTTAGTTGTAGTCTTTCAACATTCTGCCAGAACTGCGAACCATAAAGTATGATTCCTCTGAAACCGCGATAGATTTCAAATCGATCCTAACCAAAATGAGTCTGTAGTGTTAAATAATTTTTGGTGAGTGGATAGATTTTAGTTAGTTGTAGTCTTTCAACATTCTGCCAGAACTGCGAACCATAAAGTATGATTTCTCTGAAACCGCGATAGATTTCAAATCGATCCTAGCCAAAATGAGTCTGTAGTGTTAAATAATTTTTGTTGAGTGGATAGATTTTAGTTAGTTGTAGTCTTTCAACATTCTAACAGAACTACGAACCCTGAAGTATGATTTCTCTGAAACAATGATAGATTTCAAATGGATCCGGACCAAAATGAGTCTGTAGTGTGAAATAATTTTTGTTGAGTGGATAGATTTTAATTAGTTGTAGTCTGTCAACATTCTAACAGAACTACGAACCCTGAAGTATAATTTCTCATACTTAAGTTTGGGGTAGTCTTTCAACATTCTATCAGAACTACGAACCATAACGTATGATTTCTCTGAAACCATGATAGATTTCAAATCGATCCTAACCAAAATGAGTCTGTAGTGTTAAATAATTTTTGGTGAGTGGATAGATTTTAGTTTGGGGTAGTCGTTCAACATTCTATCAGAACTACGAACCATAACGTATGATTTCTCTGAAACCATGATAGATTTCAAATCGATCCTGACCAAAATAAGTCTGTAGTGAGAAATAATTTTTGCTTGAGTGCATAGATTTAAGTTTGGGGTAGTCGTTCAACATTCTATCAGAACTACGAACCCTGAAGTATGATTTCTCTGAAACCGCTATAGATTTCAAATGGATCCTTACCAAAATGAGTCTGTGGTGTGAAATAATTTTTGTTGAGTGGATAGATTTTAATTATTTGTAGTCTTTCAACATTCTAACAGAACTACGAACCATGAAGTATGATTTCTCTGAAACAATGATAGATTTTAAATGGATCCGGACCAAAATGAGTCTGTAGTGTGAAATAATTTTTGTTGAGTGGATAGATTTTAATTAGTTGTAGTCTGTCAACATTCTAACAGAACTACGAACCCTGAAGTATAATTTCTCATACTTAAGTTTGGGGTAGTCTTTCAACATTCTATCAGAACTACGAACCATAACGTATGATTTCTCTGAAACCATGATAGATTTCAAATCGATCCTGACCAAAATAAGTCTGTAGTGAGAAATAATTTTTGCTTGAGTGCATAGATTTAAGTTTGGGGTAGTCTTTCAACATTCTATCAGAACTACGAACCATGAAGTATGATTTCTCTGAAACCGCGATAGATTTCAAATCGATCCTAGCCAAAATGAGTCTGTAGTGTTAAATAATTTTTGTTGAGTGGATAGATTTTAGTTAGTTGTAGTCTTTCAACATTCTGCCAGAACTGCGAACCATAAAGTATGATTTCTCTGAAACCGCGATAGATTTCAAATCGATCCTAACCAAAATGAGTCTGTAGTGTGAAATAATTTTTGTTGAGTGGATAGATTTTAATTATTTGTAGTCTTTCAACATTCTAACAGAACTACGAACCCTGAAGTATGATTTCTCTGAAACCGCGATAGATTTCAAATCGATCCTAGCCAAAATGAGTCTGTAGTGTTAAATAATTTTTGTTGAGTGGATAGATTTTAGTTAGTTGTAGTCTTTCAACATTCTGCCAGAACTGCGAACCATAAAGTATGATTCCTCTGAAACCGCGATAGATTTCAAATCGATCCTAACCAAAATGAGTCTGTAGTGTTAAATAATTTTTGGTGAGTGGATAGATTTTAGTTAGTTGTAGTCTTTCAACATTCTGCCAGAACTGCGAACCATAAAGTATGATTTCTCTGAAACCGCGATAGATTTCAAATCGATCCTAACCAAAATGAGTCTGTAGTGTTAAATATTTTTGTTGAGTGGATAGATTTTAGTTAGTTGTAGTCTTTCAACATTCTGCCAGAACTGCGAACCATAAAGTATGATTCCTCTGAAACCGCGATAGATTTCAAATCGATCCTAACCAAAATGAGTCTGTAGTGTTAAATAATTTTTGGTGAGTGGATAGATTTTAGTTTGGGGTAGTCGTTCAACATTCTATCAGAACTACGAACCATAACGTATGATTTCTCTGAAACCATGATAGATTTCAAATCGATCCTGACCAAAATAAGTCTGTAGTGAGAAATAATTTTTGTTGAGTGGATAGATTTTAGTTAGTTGTAGTCTTTCAACATTCTGCCAGAACTGCGAACCATAAAGTATGATTTCTCTGAAACCGCGATAGATTTCAAATCGATCCTAACCAAAATGAGTCTGTAGTGTTAAATATTTTTGTTGAGTGGATAGATTTTAGTTAGTTGTAGTCTTTCAACATTCTGCCAGAACTGCGAACCATAAAGTATGATTCCTCTGAAACCGCGATAGATTTCAAATCGATCCTAACCAAAATGAGTCTGTAGTGTTAAATAATTTTTGGTGAGTGGATAGATTTTAGTTTGGGGTAGTCGTTCAACATTCTATCAGAACTACGAACCATAACGTATGATTTCTCTGAAACCATGATAGATTTCAAATCGATCCTGACCAAAATAAGTCTGTAGTGAGAAATAATTTTTGTTGAGTGGATAGATTTTAGTTAGTTGTAGTTTTTCAACATTCTAACAGAACTACGAACCCTGAAGTATGATTTCTCTGAAACCGCGATAGATTTCAAATCGATCCTAACCAAAATGAGTCTGTAGTGTTAAATAATTTTTGGTGAGTGGATAGATTTTAGTTTGGGGTAGTCGTTCAACATTCTATCAGAACTACGAACCATAACGTATGATTTCTCTGAAACCATGATAGATTTCAAATCGATCCTGACCAAAATAAGTCTGTAGTGAGAAATAATTTTTGTTGAGTGGATAGATTTTAGTTAGTTGTAGTCTTTCAACATTCTGCCAGAACTGCGAACCATAAAGTATGATTCCTCTGAAACCGCGATAGATTTCAAATCGATCCTAACCAAAATGAGTCTGTAGTGTTAAATATTTTTGTTGAATGGATAGATTTTAGTTAGTTGTAGTCTTTCAACATTCTACCAGAACTGCGAACCATAAAGTATGATTTCTCTGAAACCGCGATAGATTTCAAATCGATCCTAGCCAAAATGAGTCTGTAGTGTTAAATATTTTTGTTGAGTGGATAGATTTTAGTTAGTTGTAGTCTTTCAACATTCTGCCAGAACTGCGAACCATAAAGTATGATTTCTCTGAAACCGCGATAGATTTCAAATCGATCCTAGCCAAAATGAGTCTGTAGTGTTAAATAATTTTTGTTGAGTGGATAGATTTTAATTATTTGTAGTCTTTCAACATTCTAACAGAACTACGAACCATGAAGTATGATTTCTCTGAAACAATGATAGATTTTAAATGGATCCGGACCAAAATGAGTCTGTAGTGTGAAATAATTTTTGTTGAGTGGATAGATTTTAGTTAGTTGTAGTCTTTCAACATTCTGCCAGAACTGCGAACCATAAAGTATGATTCCTCTGAAACCGCGATAGATTTCAAATCGATCCTAGCCAAAATGAGTCTGTAGTGTTAAATATTTTTGTTGAATGGATAGATTTTAGTTAGTTGTAGTCTTTCAACATTCTGCCAGAACTGCGAACCATAAAGTATGATTTCTCTGAAACCGCGATAGATTTCAAATCGATCCTAGCCAAAATGAGTCTGTAGTGTTTAATATTTTTGTTGAGTGGATAGATTTTAGTTAGTTGTAGTCTTTCAACATTCTGCCAGAACTGCGAACCATAAAGTATGATTTCTCTGAAACCGCGATAGATTTCAAATCGATCCTAGCCAAAATGAGTCTGTAGTGTTAAATAATTTTTGTTGAGTGGATAGATTTTAGTTAGTTGTAGTCCGCGATAGATTTCAAATCGATCCTAGCCAAAATGAGTTTGTAGTGTTAAATAATTTTTGTTGAGTGGATAGATTTTAGTTAGTTGTAGTCTTTCAACATTCTGTCAGAACTGCGAACCATGAAGTATGATTTCTCTGAAACCGCGATAGATTTCAAATCGATCCTAGCCAAAATGAGTCTGTAGTGTTAAATAATTTTTGTTGAGTGGATAGATTTTAGTTAGTTGTAGTCTTTCAACATTCTAACAGAACTACGAACCCTGAAGTATGATTTCTCTGAAACCGCGATAGATTTCAAATCGATCCTAGCCAAAATGAGTCTGTAGTGTTAAATAATTTTTGTTGAGTGGATTTTTCATTTCATTTCATTTCATTTCATAAAGATTTTATTTTCCATAAGACTTAACAATTGTTATACGTTTCCGCGAAGCCTTAGTGGCTTTTCTGCAGAAGGTTGCTTTTCGAAAGGATAGAAATACATTTAAGATAAGTAAGCTTAGTTTTGGATACATTTTACAAATTTAAAAGATTATTAAAAAAAAGAAAATTATTTAATATTAATTTAACTATTTGAATTTAAATTTTGATTTAAAAGAAAATTTTTAATGTTTTTTTTTCTAGTTTTAAAATTTGTTATATTTTTAAGTTCTTGCGGAAGTGTGTTTAAGATTTCGGGAACGCTGGACTTGAGCTGTCTTCTACCATAGTTGTTGCAGTTGCGGGGCACTTGGAGCATACCTTGGGCACGTCTTCTTGTATTTATTCCATGGTTGATTGGCGTTATAAATCGGTTGTCATCATAGTACTCCAGTATTAGTGTCATCTTAAAGATATTTGCTACTTCCAGAACATTAAACCTTCTTTCTTCAGGAACATTGTAAAGATTATTTCCGTTTATATGTCTCAGTGCAGAATTTTGAAGTTTCTGAAGTTTTTGGATGTGAGTTGCTGATGCGTTGCCCCACGCAAGTATTCCATATCTTAACTTTGATTCCACTAGCGCAAAGTATACTTGTTTTAAGACTGGAGGTGTGGCATGGTACTTCAGATGGGTTAGCGCGTATAACGCTCTTTTCAGGCTCATCCGCAGCTCATTGATGTGCTTATCCCAGAGAAGATGACTGTCGATGATGACTCCAAGATACTTGTAGCTTTCCACTATATCAATCAGATGGTTAGTTGTGTTATGACATGCATCAATATTAAAGTAGATTTGATGTTGGGTCGCTTTAAACTGTGGACTTCTGATGTGCATCATCTTTGTCTTTGCGGCGTTGATCGTCAAACCGTTGTCATGGCACCATTTCACTGCAGCATTGAACTCACCCTGCATTATTTCTGTGGCCGTCTGCAAAGACCTGTGACGCACCACTATCGCTGTATCATCGGCGTAAGCAAATGGAATGCTCTGATTAAACACGCGAAGAAGCTCGTTAGTGTACAGTATAAAAAGAACTGGACCCAGTTTTGATCCTTGAGGGACTCCATATTGAACATGTTCTCTTTGACTGTATACATCCTTGATTTTGACACAAAAAAGCCTATTGTGCAGATAATCTTTTAGCCAGTCCGCCATTACTCCTCGTATACCAATACGTTCAAGGGCTTCTATTAGCTTTGAGTGGTTAAGCGTATCAAAAGCTTTGCTAAAGTCCATAAACAAGACTAATACATGATGGCTTTTATTTAAGCTCTCGTTGATGCAATTTGCGAATTCTCCTAGCAATTTTCCAGTGCTTTTATTTTTCTGGAAACCATACTGACTCTTGTGGATGAGAGAGTGGTTTTCAATAAAACTCTGTAACCTGTTAATGATTACCTCTTCTAGGCACTTTTCAACCACCGGTAATATTGAAATCGGTCGGTAGTTGCTGAGTTAATTTTTAACACCTCCTTTGTATATTGGTCTTACTATAGCCGTTTTAATCATTTGCGGAATTTTTGCCAAAATGAGTCTGTAGTGTTAAATAATTTTTGTTGAGTGGATAGATTTTAGTTAGTTGTAGTCTTTCAACATTCTGCCAGAACTGCGAACCATAAAGTATGATTTCTCTGAAACCGCGATAGATTTCAAATCGATCCTAACCAAAACGAGTCTGTAGTGTGAAATAATTTTTGTTGAGTGGATAGATTTTAATTAGTTGTAGTCTTTCAACATTCTAACAGAACTACGAACCCTGAAGTATGATTTCTCTGAAACCGCGATAGATTTCAAATCGATCCTAGCCAAAATGAGTCTGTAGTGTTAAATAATTTTTGTTGAGTGGATAGATTTTAGTTAGTTGTAGTCTTTCAACATTCTGCCAGAACTGCGAACCATAAAGTATGATTCCTCTGAAACCGCGATAGATTTCAAATCGATCCTAGCCAAAATGAGTCTGTAGTGTTAAATAATTTTTGTTGAGTGGATAGATTTTAGTTAGTTGTAGTCTTTCAACATTCTGCCAGAACTGCGAACCATAAAGTATGATTTCTCTGAAACCGCGATAGATTTCAAATCGATCCTAACCAAAATGAGTCTGTAGTGTGAAATAATTTTTGTTGCGTGGATAGATTTTAATTAGTTGTAGTCTTTCAACATTCTAACAGAACTACGAACCCTGAAGTATGATTTCTCTGAAACCGCGATAGATTTCAAATCGATTGTAGCCAAAATGAGTCTGTAGTGTTAAATAATTTTTGTTGAGTGGATAGATTTTAGTTAGTTGTAGTCTTTCAACATTCTGCCAGAACTGCGAACCATAAAGTATGATTTCTCTGAAACCGCGATAGATTTCAAATCGATCCTAACCAAAATGAGTCTGTAGTGTGAAATAATTTTTGTTGAGTGGATAGATTTTAATTAGTTGTAGTCTTTCCACATTCTAACAGAACTACGAACCCTGAAGTATGATTTCTCTGAAACCGCGATAGATTTCAAATCGATCCTAGCCAAAATGAGTCTGTAGTGTTAAATAATTTTTGTTGAGTGGATAGATTTTAGTTAGTTGTAGTCTTTCAACATTCTAACAGAACTACGAACCCTGAAGTATGATTTCTCTGAAACCGCGATAGATTTCAAATCGATCCTAACCAAAATGAGTCTGTAGTGTTAAATAATTTTTGGTGAGTGGATAGATTTTAGTTAGTTGTAGTCTTTCAACATTCTACCAGAACTGCGAACCATAAAGTATGATTTCTCTGAAACCGCGATAGATTTCAAATCGATCCTAGCCAAAATGAGTCTGTAGTGTTAAATAATTTTTGTTGAGTGGATAGATTTTAGTTTGGGGTAGTCGTTCAACATTCTATCAGAACTACGAACCATAACGTATGATTTCTCTGAAACCATGATAGATTTCAAATCGATCCTGACCAAAATAAGTCTGTAGTGAGAAATAATTTTTGTTGAGTGGATAGATTTAAGTTAGTTGTAGTCTTTCAACATTCTGTCAGAACTGCGAACCATGAAGTATGATTTCTCTGAAACCGCGATAGATTTCAAATCGATCCTAACCAAACTGAGTCTGTAGTGTTAAATAATTTTTGGTGAGTGGATAGATTTTAGTTTGGGGTAGTCGTTCAACATTCTATCAGAACTACGAACCATAACGTATGATTTCTCTGAAACCATGATAGATTTCAAATCGATCCTGACCAAAATAAGTCTGTAGTGAGAAATAATTTTTGTTGAGTGGATAGATTTTAGTTAGTTGTAGTCTTTCAACATTCTGCCAGAACTGCGAACCATAAAGTATGATTCCTCTGAAACCGCGATAGATTTCAAATCGATCCTAACCAAAATGAGTCTGTAGTGTTAAATAATTTTTGTTGAGTGGATAGATTTTAGTTTGGGGTAGTCGTTCAACATTCTATCAGAACTACGAACCATAACGTATGATTTCTCTGAAACCATGATAGATTTCAAATCGATCCTGACCAAAATAAGTCTGTAGTGAGAAATAATTTTTGTTGAGTGGATAGATTTAAGTTAGTTGTAGTCTTTCAACATTCTGTCAGAACTGCGAACCATGAAGTATGATTTCTCTGAAACCGCGATAGATTTCAAATCGATCCTAGCCAAAATGAGTCTGTAGTGTTAAATAATTTTTGTTGAGTGGATAGATTTTAGTTAGTTGTAGTTTTTCAACATTCTAACAGAACTACGAACCCTGAAGTATGATTTCTCTGAAACCGCGATAGATTTCAAATCGATCCTAACCAAAATGAGTCTGTAGTGTTAAATAATTTTTGGTGAGTGGATAGATTTTAGTTTGGGGTAGTCGTTCAACATTCTATCAGAACTACGAACCATAACGTATGATTTCTCTGAAACCATGATAGATTTCAAATCGATCCTGACCAAAATAAGTCTGTAGTGAGAAATAATTTTTGTTGAGTGGATAGATTTTAGTTAGTTGTAGTCTTTCAACATTCTGCCAGAACTGCGAACCATAAAGTATGATTCCTCTGAAACCGCGATAGATTTCAAATCGATCCTAACCAAAATGAGTCTGTAGTGTTAAATATTTTTGTTGAATGGATAGATTTTAGTTAGTTGTAGTCTTTCAACATTCTACCAGAACTGCGAACCATAAAGTATGATTTCTCTGAAACCGCGATAGATTTCAAATCGATCCTAGCCAAAATGAGTCTGTAGTGTTAAATATTTTTGTTGAGTGGATAGATTTTAGTTAGTTGTAGTCTTTCAACATTCTGCCAGAACTGCGAACCATAAAGTATGATTTCTCTGAAACCGCGATAGATTTCAAATCGATCCTAGCCAAAATGAGTCTGTAGTGTTAAATAATTTTTGTTGAGTGGATAGATTTTAATTATTTGTAGTCTTTCAACATTCTAACAGAACTACGAACCATGAAGTATGATTTCTCTGAAACAATGATAGATTTTAAATGGATCCGGACCAAAATGAGTCTGTAGTGTGAAATAATTTTTGTTGAGTGGATAGATTTTAGTTAGTTGTAGTCTTTCAACATTCTGCCAGAACTGCGAACCATAAAGTATGATTCCTCTGAAACCGCGATAGATTTCAAATCGATCCTAGCCAAAATGAGTCTGTAGTGTTAAATATTTTTGTTGAATGGATAGATTTTAGTTAGTTGTAGTCTTTCAACATTCTACCAGAACTGCGAACCATAAAGTATGATTTCTCTGAAACCGCGATAGATTTCAAATCGATCCTAGCCAAAATGAGTCTGTAGTGTTAAATATTTTTGTTGAGTGGATAGATTTTAGTTAGTTGTAGTCTTTCAACATTCTGCCAGAACTGCGAACCATAAAGTATGATTTCTCTGAAACCGCGATAGATTTCAAATCGATCCTAGCCAAAATGAGTCTGTAGTGTTAAATAATTTTTGTTGAGTGGATAGATTTTAGTTAGTTGTAGTCCGCGATAGATTTCAAATCGATCCTAGCCAAAGTGAGTTTGTAGTGTTAAATAATTTTTGTTGAGTGGATAGATTTTAGTTAGTTGTAGTCTTTCAACATTCTGTCAGAACTGCGAACCATGAAGTATGATTTCTCTGAAACCGCGATAGATTTCAAATCGATCCTAGCCAAAATGAGTCTGTAGTGTTAAATAATTTTTGTTGAGTGGATAGATTTTAGTTAGTTGTAGTCTTTCAACATTCTAACAGAACTACGAACCCTGAAGTATGATTTCTCTGAAACCGCGATAGATTTCAAATCGATCCTAGCCAAAATGAGTCTGTAGTGTTAAATAATTTTTGTTGAGTGGATTTTTCATTTCATTTCATTTCATTTCATAAAGATTTTATTTTCCATAAGACTTAACAATTGTTATACGTTTCCGCGAAGCCTTAGTGGCTTTTCTGCAGAAGGTTGCTTTTCGAAAGGATAGAAATACATTTAAGATAAGTAAGCTTAGTTTTGGATACATTTTACAAATTTAAAAGATTATTAAAAAAAAGAAAATTATTTAATATTAATTTAACTATTTGAATTTAAATTTTGATTTAAAAGAAAATTTTTAATGTTTTTTTTTCTAGTTTTAAAATTTGTTATATTTTTAAGTTCTTGCGGAAGTGTGTTTAAGATTTCGGGAACGCTGGACTTGAGCTGTCTTCTACCATAGTTGTTGCAGTTGCGGGGCACTTGGAGCATACCTTGGGCACGTCTTCTTGTATTTATTCCATGGTTGATTGGCGTTATAAATCGGTTGTCATCATAGTACTCCAGTATTAGTGTCATCTTAAAGATATTTGCTACTTCCAGAACATTAAACCTTCTTTCTTCAGGAACATTGTAAAGATTATTTCCGTTTATATGTCTCAGTGCAGAATTTTGAAGTTTCTGAAGTTTTTGGATGTGAGTTGCTGATGCGTTGCCCCACGCAAGTATTCCATATCTTAACTTTGATTCCACTAGCGCAAAGTATACTTGTTTTAAGACTGGAGGTGTGGCATGGTACTTCAGATGGGTTAGCGCGTATAACGCTCTTTTCAGGCTCATCCGCAGCTCATTGATGTGCTTATCCCAGAGAAGATGACTGTCGATGATGACTCCAAGATACTTGTAGCTTTCCACTATATCAATCAGATGGTTAGTTGTGTTATGACATGCATCAATATTAAAGTAGATTTGATGTTGGGTCGCTTTAAACTGTGGACTTCTGATGTGCATCATCTTTGTCTTTGCGGCGTTGATCGTCAAACCGTTGTCATGGCACCATTTCACTGCAGCATTGAACTCACCCTGCATTATTTCTGTGGCCGTCTGCAAAGACCTGTGACGCACCACTATCGCTGTATCATCGGCGTAAGCAAATGGAATGCTCTGATTAAACACGCGAAGAAGCTCGTTAGTGTACAGTATAAAAAGAACTGGACCCAGTTTTGATCCTTGAGGGACTCCATATTGAACATGTTCTCTTTGACTGTATACATCCTTGATTTTGACACAAAAAAGCCTATTGTGCAGATAATCTTTTAGCCAGTCCGCCATTACTCCTCGTATACCAATACGTTCAAGGGCTTCTATTAGCTTTGAGTGGTTAAGCGTATCAAAAGCTTTGCTAAAGTCCATAAACAAGACTAATACATGATGGCTTTTATTTAAGCTCTCGTTGATGCAATTTGCGAATTCTCCTAGCAATTTTCCAGTGCTTTTATTTTTCTGGAAACCATACTGACTCTTGTGGATGAGAGAGTGGTTTTCAATAAAACTCTGTAACCTGTTAATGACCTCTTCTAGGCACTTTTCAACCACCGGTAATATTGAAATCGGTCGGTAGTTGCTGAGTTAATTTTTAACACCTCCTTTGTATATTGGTCTTACTATAGCCGTTTTAATCATTTGCGGAATTTTTGCCAAAATGAGTCTGTAGTGTTAAATAATTTTTGTTGAGTGGATAGATTTTAGTTAGTTGTAGTCTTTCAACATTCTGCCAGAACTGCGAACCATAAAGTATGATTTCTCTGAAACCGCGATAGATTTCAAATCGATCCTAACCAAAACGAGTCTGTAGTGTGAAATAATTTTTGTTGAGTGGATAGATTTTAATTAGTTGTAGTCTTTCAACATTCTAACAGAACTACGAACCCTGAAGTATGATTTCTCTGAAACCGCGATAGATTTCAAATCGATCCTAGCCAAAATGAGTCTGTAGTGTTAAATAATTTTTGTTGAGTGGATAGATTTTAGTTAGTTGTAGTCTTTCAACATTCTGCCAGAACTGCGAACCATAAAGTATGATTCCTCTGAAACCGCGATAGATTTCAAATCGATCCTAGCCAAAATGAGTCTGTAGTGTTAAATAATTTTTGTTGAGTGGATAGATTTTAGTTAGTTGTAGTCTTTCAACATTCTGCCAGAACTGCGAACCATAAAGTATGATTTCTCTGAAACCGCGATAGATTTCAAATCGATCCTAACCAAAATGAGTCTGTAGTGTGAAATAATTTTTGTTGCGTGGATAGATTTTAATTAGTTGTAGTCTTTCAACATTCTAACAGAACTACGAACCCTGAAGTATGATTTCTCTGAAACCGCGATAGATTTCAAATCGATTGTAGCCAAAATGAGTCTGTAGTGTTAAATAATTTTTGTTGAGTGGATAGATTTTAGTTAGTTGTAGTCTTTCAACATTCTGCCAGAACTGCGAACCATAAAGTATGATTTCTCTGAAACCGCGATAGATTTCAAATCGATCCTAACCAAAATGAGTCTGTAGTGTGAAATAATTTTTGTTGAGTGGATAGATTTTAATTAGTTGTAGTCTTTCCACATTCTAACAGAACTACGAACCCTGAAGTATGATTTCTCTGAAACCGCGATAGATTTCAAATCGATCCTAGCCAAAATGAGTCTGTAGTGTTAAATAATTTTTGTTGAGTGGATAGATTTTAGTTAGTTGTAGTCTTTCAACATTCTAACAGAACTACGAACCCTGAAGTATGATTTCTCTGAAACCGCGATAGATTTCAAATCGATCCTAACCAAAATGAGTCTGTAGTGTTAAATAATTTTTGGTGAGTGGATAGATTTTAGTTAGTTGTAGTCTTTCAACATTCTACCAGAACTGCGAACCATAAAGTATGATTTCTCTGAAACCGCGATAGATTTCAAATCGATCCTAGCCAAAATGAGTCTGTAGTGTTAAATAATTTTTGGTGAGTGGATAGATTTTAGTTTGGGGTAGTCGTTCAACATTCTATCAGAACTACGAACCATAACGTATGATTTCTCTGAAACCATGATAGATTTCAAATCGATCCTGACCAAAATAAGTCTGTAGTGAGAAATAATTTTTGTTGAGTGGATAGATTTAAGTTAGTTGTAGTCTTTCAACATTCTGTCAGAACTGCGAACCATGAAGTATGATTTCTCTGAAACCGCGATAGATTTCAAATCGATCCTAACCAAAATGAGTCTGTAGTGTTAAATAATTTTTGGTGAGTGGATAGATTTTAGTTTGGGGTAGTCGTTCAACATTCTATCAGAACTACGAACCATAACGTATGATTTCTCTGAAACCATGATAGATTTCAAATCGATCCTGACCAAAATAAGTCTGTAGTGAGAAATAATTTTTGTTGAGTGGATAGATTTTAGTTAGTTGTAGTCTTTCAACATTCTGCCAGAACTGCGAACCATAAAGTATGATTCCTCTGAAACCGCGATAGATTTCAAATCGATCCTAACCAAAATGAGTCTGTAGTGTTAAATAATTTTTGGTGAGTGGATAGATTTTAGTTTGGGGTAGTCGTTCAACATTCTATCAGAACTACGAACCATAACGTATGATTTCTCTGAAACCATGATAGATTTCAAATCGATCCTGACCAAAATAAGTCTGTAGTGAGAAATAATTTTTGTTGAGTGGATAGATTTAAGTTAGTTGTAGTCTTTCAACATTCTGTCAGAACTGCGAACCATGAAGTATGATTTCTCTGAAACCGCGATAGATTTCAAATCGATCCTAGCCAAAATGAGTCTGTAGTGTTAAATAATTTTTGTTGAGTGGATAGATTTAAGTTAGTTGTAGTCTTTCAACATTCTGTCAGAACTGCGAACCATGAAGTATGATTTCTCTGAAACCGTGGTAGATTTCAAATCGATCCTAGCCAAAATGAGTCTGTAGTGTTAAATAATTTTTGTTGAGTGGATAGATTTTAGTTAGTTGTAGTCTTTCAACATTCTAACAGAACTACGAACCCTGAAGTATGATTTCTCTGAAACCGCGATAGATTTCAAATCGATCCTAACCAAAATGAGTCTGTAGTGTTAAATAATTTTTGGTGAGTGGATAGATTTTAGTTTGGGGTAGTCGTTCAACATTCTATCAGAACTACGAACCATAACGTATGATTTCTCTGAAACCATGATAGATTTCAAATCGATCCTGACCAAAATAAGTCTGTAGTGAGAAATAATTTTTGTTGAGTGGATAGATTTAAGTTAGTTGTAGTCTTTCAACATTCTGTCAGAACTGCGAACCATGAAGTATGATTTCTCTGAAACCGCGATAGATTTCAAATCGATCCTAACCAAAATGAGTCTGTAGTGTTAAATAATTTTTGGTGAGTGGATAGATTTTAGTTTGGGGTAGTCGTTCAACATTCTATCAGAACTACGAACCATAACGTATGATTTCTCTGAAACCATGATAGATTTCAAATCGATCCTGACCAAAATAAGTCTGTAGTGAGAAATAATTTTTGTTGAGTGGATAGATTTTAGTTAGTTGTAGTCTTTCAACATTCTGCCAGAACTGCGAACCATAAAGTATGATTCCTCTGAAACCGCGATAGATTTCAAATCGATCCTAACCAAAATGAGTCTGTAGTGTTAAATAATTTTTGGTGAGTGGATAGATTTTAGTTTGGGGTAGTCGTTCAACATTCTATCAGAACTACGAACCATAACGTATGATTTCTCTGAAACCATGATAGATTTCAAATCGATCCTGACCAAAATAAGTCTGTAGTGAGAAATAATTTTTGTTGAGTGGATAGATTTAAGTTAGTTGTAGTCTTTCAACATTCTGTCAGAACTGCGAACCATGAAGTATGATTTCTCTGAAACCGCGATAGATTTCAAATCGATCCTAGCCAAAATGAGTCTGTAGTGTTAAATAATTTTTATTGAGTGGATAGATTTTAGTTAGTTGTAGTCTTTCAACATTCTAACAGAACTACGAACGATGAAGTATGATTTCTCTGAAACCGCGATAGATTTCAAATCGATCCTAACCAAAATGAGTCTGTAGTGTTAAATAATTTTTGGTGAGTGGATAGATTTTAGTTTGGGGTAGTCGTTCAACATTCTATCAGAACTACGAACCATAACGTATGATTTCTCTGAAACCATGATAGATTTCAAATCGATCCTGACCAAAATAAGTCTGTAGTGAGAAATAATTTTTGTTGAGTGGATAGATTTAAGTTAGTTGTAGTCTTTCAACATTCTGTCAGAACTGCGAACCATGAAGTATGATTTCTCTGAAACCGCGATAGATTTCAAATCGATCCTAGCCAAAATGAGTCTGTAGTGTTAAATAATTTTTGTTGAGTATATAGATTTTAGTTAGTTGTAGTCTTTCAACATTCTGCCAGAACTGCGAACCATAAAGTATGATTTCTCTGAAACCGCGATAGATTTCAAATCGATCCTAACCAAAATGAGTCTGTAGTGTGAAATAATTTTTGTTGAGTGGATAGATTTTAATTAGTTGTAGTCTTTCAACATTCTAACAGAACTACGAACCCTGAAGTATGATTTCTCTGAAACCGCGATAGATTTCAAATCGATCCTAGCCAAAATGAGTCTGTAGTGTTAAATAATTTTTGTTGAGTATATAGATTTTAGCTAGTTGTAGTCTTTCAACATTCTGCCAGAACTGCGAACCATAAAGTATGATTCCTCTGAAACCGCGATAGATTTCAAATCGATCCTAACCAAAATGAGTCCGTAGTGTTAAATAATTTTTGGTGAGCGGATAGATTTTAGTTTGGGGTAGTCGTTCAACATTCTATCAGAACTACGAACCATAACGTATGATTTCTCTGAAACCATGATAGATTTCAAATCGATCCTGACCAAAATAAGTCTGTAGTGAGAAATAATTTTTGTTGAGTGGATAGATTTAAGTTAGTTGTAGTCTTTCAACATTCTGTCAGAACTGCGAACCATGAAGTATGATTTCTCTGAAACCGCGATAGATTTCAAATCGATCCTAGCCAAAATGAGTCTGTAGTGTTAAATAATTTTTGTTGAGTGAATAGATTTTAGTTAGTTGTAGTCTTTCAACATTCTAACAGAACTACGAACCCTGAAGTATGATTTCTCTGAAACCGCGATAGATTTCAAATCGATCCTAACCAAAATGAGTCTGTAGTGTTAAATAATTTTTGGTGAGTGGATAGATTTTAGTTTGGGGTAGTCGTTCAACATTCTATCAGAACTACGAACCATGAAGTATGATTTCTCTGAAACCGCGATAGATTTCAAATCGATCCTAGCCAAAATGAGTCTGTAGTGTGAAATAATTTTTGTTGAGTGGATAGATTTTAGTTAGTTGTAGTCTTTCAACATTCTGCCAGAACTGCGAACCATAAAGTATGATTCCTCTGAAACCGCGATAGATTTCAAATCGATCCTAACCAAAATGAGTCTGTAGTGTTAAATAATTTTTGGTGAGTATATAGATTTTAGTT
The DNA here is from genome assembly GCA_905220385.1 of Xylota sylvarum. Taxonomy (NCBI): domain Eukaryota; kingdom Metazoa; phylum Arthropoda; class Insecta; order Diptera; family Syrphidae; genus Xylota; species Xylota sylvarum. The sequence continues at coordinate 1,289,657 of CAJMZQ010000065.1, forward strand.
AGTTGTAGTCTTTCAACATTCTGCCAGAACTGCGAACCATAAAGTATGATTTCTCTGAAACCGCGATAGATTTCAAATCGATCCTAACCAAAATGAGTCTGTAGTGTTAAATAATTTTTGGTGAGTGGATAGATTTTAGTTAGTTGTAGTCTTTCAACATTCTGCCAGAACTGCGAACCATAAAGTATGATTTCTCTGAAACCGCGATAGATTTCAAATCGATCCTGACCAAAATAAGTCTGTAGTGTTAAATAATTTTTGTTGAGTGGATAGATTTTAGTTAGTTGTAGTCTTTCAACATTCTGCCAGAACTGCGAACCATAAAGTATGATTTTTCTGAAACCGCGATAGATTTCAAATCGATCCTGACCAAAATAAGTCTGTAGTGTTAAATAATTTTTGTTGAGTGGATAGATTTTAGTTAGTTGTAGTCTTTCAACATTCTGCCAGAACTGCGAACCATAAAGTATGATTTTTCTGAAACCGCGATAGATTTCAAATCGATCCTAACCAAAATGAGTCTGTAGTGTGAAATAATTTTTGTTGAGTGGATAGATTTTAGTTAGTTGTAGTCTTTCAACATTCTAACAGAACTACGAACCCTGAAGTATGATTTCTCTGAAACCGTGATAGATTTCAAATCGATCCTAGCCAAAATGAGTCTGTAGTGTGAAATAATTTTTGTTGAGTGGATAGATTTTAATTAGTTGTAGTCTTTCAACATTCTAACAGAACTACGAACCCTGAAGTATGATTCCTCTGAAACCGCGATAGATTTCAAATCGATCCTAACCAAAATGAGTCTGTAGTGTGAAATAATTTTTGTTGAGTGGATAGATTTTAATTAGTTGTAGTCTTTCAACATTCTAACAGAACTACGAACCCTGAAGTATGATTTCTCTGAAACCGCGATAGATTTCAAATCGATCCTAGCCAAAATGAGTCTGTAGTGTTAAATAATTTTTGTTGAGTGGATAGATTTTAGTTAGTTGTAGTCTTTCAACATTCTGCCAGAACTGCGAACCATAAAGTATGATTCCTCTGAAACCGCGATAGATTTCAAATCGATCCTAACCAAAATGAGTCTGTAGTGTGAAATAATTTTTGTTGAGTGGATAGATTTTAGTTAGTTGTAGTCTTTCAACATTCTAACAGAACTACGAACCCTGAAGTATGATTTCTCTGAAACCGTGATAGATTTCAAATCGATCCTAGCCAAAATGAGTCTGTAGTGTTAAATAATTTTTGTTGAGTGGATAGATTTTAGTTAGTTGTAGTCTTTCAACATTCTGCCAGAACTGCGAACCATAAAGTATGATTCCTCTGAAACCGCGATAGATTTCAAATCGATCCTAACCAAAATGAGTCTGTAGTGTTAAATAATTTTTGGTGAGTGGATAGATTTTAGTTTGGGGTAGTCGTTCAACATTCTATCAGAACTACGAACCCTGAAGTATGATTTCTCTGAAACCGCGATAGATTTCAAATCGATCCTAGCCAAAATGAGTCTGTAGTGTTAAATAATTTTTGTTGAGTGGATAGATTTTAGTTAGTTGTAGTCTTTCAACATTCTGCCAGAACTGCGAACCATAAAGTATGATTCCTCTGAAACCGCGATAGATTTCAAATCGATCCTAACCAAAATGAGTCTGTAGTGTTAAATAATTTTTGGTGAGTGAATAGATTTTAGTTTGGGGTAGTCGTTCAACATTCTATCAGAACTACGAACCATAACGTATGATTTCTCTGAAACCATGATAGATTTCAAATCGATCCTGACCAAAATAAGTCTGTAGTGAGAAATAATTTTTGTTGAGTGGATAGATTTAAGTTAGTTGTAGTCTTTCAACATTCTGTCAGAACTGCGAACCATGAAGTATGATTTCTCTGAAACCGCGATAGATTTCAAATCGATCCTAGCCAAAATGAGTCTGTAGTGTTAAATAATTTTTGTTGAGTATATAGATTTTAGTTAGTTGTAGTCTTTCAACATTCTGCCAGAACTGCGAACCATAAAGTATGATTTCTCTGAAACCGCGATAGATTTCAAATCGATCCTAACCAAAATGAGTCTGTAGTGTGAAATAATTTTTGTTGAGTGGATAGATTTTAATTGGTTGTAGTCTTTCAACATTCTAACAGAACTACGAACCCTGAAGTATGATTTCTCTGAAACCGCGATAGATTTCAAATCGATCCTAGCCAAAATGAGTCTGTAGTGTTAAATAATTTTTGTTGAGTGGATAGATTTTAGTTAGTTGTAGTCTTTCAACATTCTGCCAGAACTGCGAACCATAAAGTATGATTCCTCTGAAACCGCGATAGATTTCAAATCGATCCTAGCCAAAATGAGTCTGTAGTGTTAAATAATTTTTGTTGAGTGGATAGATTTTAGTTAGTTGTAGTCTTTCAACATTCTGCCAGAACTGCGAACCATAAAGTATGATTTCTCTGAAACCGCGATAGATTTCAAATCGATCCTAACCAAAATGAGTCTGTAGTGTGAAATAATTTTTGTTGAGTGGATAGATTTTAGTTAGTTGTAGTCTTTCAACATTCTGCCAGAACTGCGAACCATAAAGTATGATTCCTCTGAAACCGCGATAGATTTCAAATCGATCCTAGCCAAAATGAGTCTGTAGTGTTAAATAATTTTTGGTGAGTGGATAGATTTTAGTTAGTTGTAGTCTTTCAACATTCTGCCAGAACTGCGAACCATAAAGTATGATTTCTCTGAAACCGCGATAGATTTCAAATCGATCCTGACCAAAATAAGTCTGTAGTGTTAAATAATTTTTGTTGAGTGGATAGATTTTAGTTAGTTGTAGTCTTTCAACATTCTGCCAGAACTGCGAACCATAAAGTATGATTTTTCTGAAACCGCGATAGATTTCAAATCGATCCTAACCAAAATGAGTCTGTAGTGTGAAATAATTTTTGTTGAGTGGATAGATTTTAGTTAGTTGTAGTCTTTCAACATTCTAACAGAACTACGAACCCTGAAGTATGATTCCTCTGAAACCGCGATAGATTTCAAATCGATCCTAACCAAAATGAGTCTGTAGTGTGAAATAATTTTTGTTGAGTGGATAGATTTTAATTAGTTGTAGTCTTTCAACATTCTAACAGAACTACGAACCCTGAAGTATGATTTCTCTGAAACCGCGATAGATTTCAAATCGATCCTAGCCAAAATGAGTCTGTAGTGTTAAATAATTTTTGTTGAGTGGATAGATTTTAGTTAGTTGTAGTCTTTCAACATTCTGCCAGAACTGCGAACCATAAAGTATGATTCCTCTGAAACCGCGATAGATTTCAAATCGATCCTAACCAAAATGAGTCTGTAGTGTGAAATAATTTTTGTTGAGTGGATAGATTTTAGTTAGTTGTAGTCTTTCAACATTCTAACAGAACTACGAACCCTGAAGTATGATTTCTCTGAAACCGTGATAGATTTCAAATCGATCCTAGCCAAAATGAGTCTGTAGTGTTAAATAATTTTTGTTGAGTGGATAGATTTTAGTTAGTTGTAGTCTTTCACCATTCTGCCAGAACTGCGAACCATAAAGTATGATTCCTCTGAAACCGCGATAGATTTCAAATCGATCCTAACCAAAATGAGTCTGTAGTGTTAAATAATTTTTGGTGAGTGGATAGATTTTAGTTTGGGGTAGTCGTTCAACATTCTATCAGAACTACGAACCCTGAAGTATGATTTCTCTGAAACCGCGATAGATTTCAAATCGATCCTAGCCAAAATGAGTCTGTAGTGTTAAATAATTTTTGTTGAGTGGATAGATTTTAGTTAGTTGTAGTCTTTCAACATTCTGCCAGAACTGCGAACCATAAAGTATGATTCCTCTGAAACCGCGATAGATTTCAAATCGATCCTAACCAAAATGAGTCTGTAGTGTTAAATAATTTTTGGTGAGTGGATAGATTTTAGTTAGTTGTAGTTCTGCCAGAACTGCGAACCCTGAAGTATGATTTCTCTGAAACCGCGATAGATTTCAAATCGATCCTAGCCAAAATGAGTCTGTAGTGTTAAATAATTTTTGTTGAGTGGATAGATTTTAGTTAGTTGTAGTCTTTCAACATTCTGCCAGAACTGCGAAGCATAAAATATGATTTCTCTGAAACCGCGATAGATTTCAAATCGATCCTAACCAAAATGAGTCTGTAGTGTGAAATAATTTTTGTTGAGTGGATAATTTTAATTAGTTGTAGTCTTTCAACATTCTAACAGAACTACGAACCCTGAAGTATGATTTCTCTGAAACCGCGATAGATTTCAAATCGATCCTAGCCAAAATGAGTCTGTAGTGTTAAATAATTTTTGTTGAGTGGATAGATTTAAGTTAGTTGTAGTCTTTCAACATTCTGTCAGAACTGCGAACCATGAAGTATGATTTCTCTGAAACCGCGATAGATTTCAAATCGATCCTAGCCAAAATGAGTCTGTAGTGTTAAATAAGTTTTGTTGAGTGGATAGATTTTAGTTAGTTGTAGTCTTTCAACATTCTGCCAGAACTGCGAACCATAAAGTATGATTCCTCTGAAACCGCGATAGATTTCAAATCGATCCTAACCAAAATGAGTCTGTAGTGTTAAATAATTTTTGGTGAGTGGATAGATTTTAGTTTGGGGTAGTCGTTCAACATTCTATCAGAACTACGAACCATGAAGTATGATTTCTCTGAAACCGCGATAGATTTCAAATCGATCCTAGCCAAAATGAGTCTGTAGTGTGAAATAATTTTTGTTGAGTGGATAGATTTTAGTTAGTTGTAGTCTTTCAACATTCTGCCAGAACTGCGAACCATAAAGTATGATTCCTCTGAAACCGCGATAGATTTCAAATCGATCCTAACCAAAATAAGTCTGTAGTGAGAAATAATTTTTGTTGAGTGGATAGATTTAAGTTAGTTGTAGTCTTTCAACATTCTGTCAGAACTGCGAACCATGAAGTATGATTTCTCTGAAACCGCGATAGATTTCAAATCGATCCTAGCCAAAATGAGTCTGTAGTGTTAAATAATTTTTGTTGAGTGAATAGATTTTAGTTAGTTGTAGTCTTTCAACATTCTAACAGAACTACGAACCCTGAAGTATGATTTCTCTGAAACCGCGATAGATTTCAAATCGATCCTAACCAAAATGAGTCTGTAGTGTTAAATAATTTTTGGTGAGTGGATAGATTTTAGTTTGGGGTAGTCGTTCAACATTCTATCAGAACTACGAACCATGAAGTATGATTTCTCTGAAACCGCGATAGATTTCAAATCGATCCTAGCCAAAATGAGTCTGTAGTGTGAAATAATTTTTGTTGAGTGGATAGATTTTAGTTAGTTGTAGTCTTTCAACATTCTGCCAGAACTGCGAACCATAAAGTATGATTCCTCTGAAACCGCGATAGATTTCAAATCGATCCTAACCAAAATGAGTCTGTAGTGTTAAATAATTTTTGGTGAGTATATAGATTTTAGTTAGTTGTAGTCTTTCAACATTCTGCCAGAACTGCGAACCATAAAGTATGATTTCTCTGAAACCGCGATAGATTTCAAATCGATCCTAACCAAAATGAGTCTGTAGTGTTAAATAATTTTTGGTGAGTGGATAGATTTTAGTTAGTTGTAGTCTTTCAACATTCTGCCAGAACTGCGAACCATAAAGTATGATTTCTCTGAAACCGCGATAGATTTCAAATCGATCCTGACCAAAATAAGTCTGTAGTGTTAAATAATTTTTGTTGAGTGGATAGATTTTAGTTAGTTGTAGTCTTTCAACATTCTGCCAGAACTGCGAACCATAAAGTATGATTTTTCTGAAACCGCGATAGATTTCAAATCGATCCTAACCAAAATGAGTCTGTAGTGTGAAATAATTTTTGTTGAGTGGATAGATTTTAATTAGTTGTAGTCTTTCAACATTCTAACAGAACTACGAACCCTGAAGTATGATTCCTCTGAAACCGCGATAGATTTCAAATCGATCCTAACCAAAATGAGTCTGTAGTGTGAAATAATTTTTGTTGAGTGGATAGATTTTAATTAGTTGTAGTCTTTCAACATTCTAACAGAACTACGAACCCTGAAGTATGATTTCTCTGAAACCGCGATAGATTTCAAATCGATCCTAGCCAAAATGAGTCTGTAGTGTTAAATAATTTTTGTTGAGTGGATAGATTTTAGTTAGTTGTAGTCTTTCAACATTCTGCCAGAACTGCGAACCATAAAGTATGATTCCTCTGAAACCGCGATAGATTTCAAATCGATCCTAACCAAAATGAGTCTGTAGTGTGAAATAATTTTTGTTGAGTGGATAGATTTTAGTTAGTTGTAGTCTTTCAACATTCTAACAGAACTACGAACCCTGAAGTATGATTTCTCTGAAACCGTGATAGATTTCAAATCGATCCTAGCCAAAATGAGTCTGTAGTGTTAAATAATTTTTGTTGAGTGGATAGATTTTAGTTAGTTGTAGTCTTTCAACATTCTGCCAGAACTGCGAACCATAAAGTATGATTCCTCTGAAACCGCGATAGATTTCAAATCGATCCTAACCAAAATGAGTCTGTAGTGTTAAATAATTTTTGGTGAGTGGATAGATTTTAGTTTGGGGTAGTCGTTCAACATTCTATCAGAACTACGAACCCTGAAGTATGATTTCTCTGAAACCGCGATAGATTTCAAATCGATCCTAGCCAAAATGAGTCTGTAGTGTTAAATAATTTTTGTTGAGTGGATAGATTTTAGTTAGTTGTAGTCTTTCAACATTCTGCCAGAACTGCGAACCATAAAGTATGATTCCTCTGAAACCGCGATAGATTTCAAATCGATCCTAACCAAAATGAGTCTGTAGTGTTAAATAATTTTTGGTGAGTGAATAGATTTTAGTTTGGGGTAGTCGTTCAACATTCTATCAGAACTACGAACCATAACGTATGATTTCTCTGAAACCATGATAGATTTCAAATCGATCCTGACCAAAATAAGTCTGTAGTGAGAAATAATTTTTGTTGAGTGGATAGATTTAAGTTAGTTGTAGTCTTTCAACATTCTGTCAGAACTGCGAACCATGAAGTATGATTTCTCTGAAACCGCGATAGATTTCAAATCGATCCTAGCCAAAATGAGTCTGTAGTGTTAAATAATTTTTGTTGAGTATATAGATTTTAGTTAGTTGTAGTCTTTCAACATTCTGCCAGAACTGCGAACCATAAAGTATGATTTCTCTGAAACCGCGATAGATTTCAAATCGATCCTAACCAAAATGAGTCTGTAGTGTGAAATAATTTTTGTTGAGTGGATAGATTTTAATTAGTTGTAGTCTTTCAACATTCTAACAGAACTACGAACCCTGAAGTATGATTTCTCTGAAACCGCGATAGATTTCAAATCGATCCTAGCCAAAATGAGTCTGTAGTGTTAAATAATTTTTGTTGAGTGGATAGATTTTAGTTAGTTGTAGTCTTTCAACATTCTGCCAGAACTGCGAACCATAAAGTATGATTCCTCTGAAACCGCGATAGATTTCAAATCGATCCTAGCCAAAATGAGTCTGTAGTGTTAAATAATTTTTGTTGAGTGGATAGATTTTAGTTAGTTGTAGTCTTTCAACATTCTGCCAGAACTGCGAACCATAAAGTATGATTTCTCTGAAACCGCGATAGATTTCAAATCGATCCTAACCAAAATGAGTCTGTAGTGTGAAATAATTTTTGTTGAGTGGATAGATTTTAGTTAGTTGTAGTCTTTCAACATTCTGCCAGAACTGCGAACCATAAAGTATGATTCCTCTGAAACCGCGATAGATTTCAAATCGATCCTAGCCAAAATGAGTCTGTAGTGTTAAATAATTTTTGGTGAGTGGATAGATTTTAGTTAGTTGTAGTCTTTCAACATTCTGCCAGAACTGCGAACCATAAAGTATGATTTCTCTGAAACCGCGATAGATTTCAAATCGATCCTGACCAAAATAAGTCTGTAGTGTTAAATAATTTTTGTTGAGTGGATAGATTTTAGTTAGTTGTAGTCTTTCAACATTCTGCCAGAACTGCGAACCATAAAGTATGATTTTTCTGAAACCGCGATAGATTTCAAATCGATCCTAACCAAAATGAGTCTGTAGTGTGAAATAATTTTTGTTGAGTGGATAGATTTTAGTTAGTTGTAGTCTTTCAACATTCTAACAGAACTACGAACCCTGAAGTATGATTCCTCTGAAACCGCGATAGATTTCAAATCGATCCTAACCAAAATGAGTCTGTAGTGTGAAATAATTTTTGTTGAGTGGATAGATTTTAATTAGTTGTAGTCTTTCAACATTCTAACAGAACTACGAACCCTGAAGTATGATTTCTCTGAAACCGCGATAGATTTCAAATCGATCCTAGCCAAAATGAGTCTGTAGTGTTAAATAATTTTTGTTGAGTGGATAGATTTTAGTTAGTTGTAGTCTTTCAACATTCTGCCAGAACTGCGAACCATAAAGTATGATTCCTCTGAAACCGCGATAGATTTCAAATCGATCCTAACCAAAATGAGTCTGTAGTGTGAAATAATTTTTGTTGAGTGGATAGATTTTAGTTAGTTGTAGTCTTTCAACATTCTAACAGAACTACGAACCCTGAAGTATGATTTCTCTGAAACCGTGATAGATTTCAAATCGATCCTAGCCAAAATGAGTCTGTAGTGTTAAATAATTTTTGTTGAGTGGATAGATTTTAGTTAGTTGTAGTCTTTCACCATTCTGCCAGAACTGCGAACCATAAAGTATGATTCCTCTGAAACCGCGATAGATTTCAAATCGATCCTAACCAAAATGAGTCTGTAGTGTTAAATAATTTTTGGTGAGTGGATAGATTTTAGTTTGGGGTAGTCGTTCAACATTCTATCAGAACTACGAACCCTGAAGTATGATTTCTCTGAAACCGCGATAGATTTCAAATCGATCCTAGCCAAAATGAGTCTGTAGTGTTAAATAATTTTTGTTGAGTGGATAGATTTTAGTTAGTTGTAGTCTTTCAACATTCTGCCAGAACTGCGAACCATAAAGTATGATTCCTCTGAAACCGCGATAGATTTCAAATCGATCCTAACCAAAATGAGTCTGTAGTGTTAAATAATTTTTGGTGAGTGGATAGATTTTAGTTAGTTGTAGTCTTTCAACATTCTGCCAGAACTGCGAACCCTGAAGTATGATTTCTCTGAAACCGCGATAGATTTCAAATCGATCCTAGCCAAAATGAGTCTGTAGTGTTAAATAATTTTTGTTGAGTGGATAGATTTTAGTTAGTTGTAGTCTTTCAACATTCTGCCAGAACTGCGAAGCATAAAATATGATTTCTCTGAAACCGCGATAGATTTCAAATCGATCCTAACCAAAATGAGTCTGTAGTGTGAAATAATTTTTGTTGAGTGGATAATTTTAATTAGTTGTAGTCTTTCAACATTCTAACAGAACTACGAACCCTGAAGTATGATTTCTCTGAAACCGCGATAGATTTCAAATCGATCCTAGCCAAAATGAGTCTGTAGTGTTAAATAATTTTTGTTGAGTGGATAGATTTTAGTTAGTTGTAGTCTTTCAACATTCTAACAGAACTACGAACCCTGAAGTATGATTTCTCTGAAACCGCGATAGATTTCAAATCGATCCTAACCAAAATGAGTCTGTAGTGTTAAATAATTTTTGGTGAGTGGATAGATTTTAGTTAGTTGTAGTCTTTCAACATTCTGCCAGAACTGCGAACCATAAAGTATGATTTCTCTGAAACCGCGATAGATTTCAAATCGATCCTAGCCAAAATGAGTCTGTAGTGTTAAATAATTTTTGTTGAGTGGATAGATTTTAGTTAGTTGTAGTCTTTCAACATTCTGCCAGAACTGCGAACCATAAAGTATGATTTCTCTGAAACCGCGATAGATTTCAAATCGATCCTAACCAAAATGAGTCTGTAGTGTGAAATAATTTTTGTTGAGTGGATAGATTTTAGTTAGTTGTAGTCTTTCAACATTCTGCCAGAACTGCGAACCATAAAGTATGATTCCTCTGAAACCGCGATAGATTTCAAATCGATCCTAACCAAAATGAGTCTGTAGTGTTAAATAATTTTTGGTGAGTGGATAGATTTTAGTTTGGGGTAGTCGTTCAACATTCTATCAGAACTACGAACCATAACGTATGATTTCTCTGAAACCATGATAGATTTCAAATCGATCCTGACCAAAATAAGTCTGTAGTGAGAAATAATTTTTGTTGAGTGGATAGATTTAAGTTAGTTGTAGTCTTTCAACATTCTGTCAGAACTGCGAACCATGAAGTATGATTTCTCTGAAACCGCGATAGATTTCAAATCGATCCTAGCCAAAATGAGTCTGTAGTGTTAAATAAGTTTTGTTGAGTGGATAGATTTTAGTTAGTTGTAGTCTTTCAACATTCTGCCAGAACTGCGAACCATAAAGTATGATTTCTCTGAAACCGCGATAGATTTCAATTCGATCCTAGCCAAAATGAGTCTGTAGTGTTAAATAAGTTTTGTTGAGTGGATAGATTTTAGTTAGTTGTAGTCTTTCAACATTCTGCCAGAACTGCGAAAAATGAAGTATGATTTCTCTGAAACCGCGATAGATTTCAAATCGATCCTAACCAAAATGAGTCTGTAGTGTGAAATAATTTTTGTTGAGTGGATAATTTTAATTAGTTGTAGTCTTTCAACATTCTAACAGAACTACGAACCCTGAAGTATGATTTCTCTGAAACCGCGATAGATTTCAAATCGATCCTAGCCAAAATGAGTCTGTAGTGTTAAATAATTTTTGTTGAGTGGATAGATTTTAGTTAGTTGTAGTCTTTCAACATTCTAACAGAACTACGAACCCTGAAGTATGATTTCTCTGAAACCGCGATAGATTTCAAATCGATCCTAACCAAAATGAGTCTGTAGTGTTAAATAATTTTTGGTGAGTGGATAGATTTTAGTTAGTTGTAGTCTTTCAACATTCTGCCAGAACTGCGAACCATAAAGTATGATTTCTCTGAAACCGCGATAGATTTCAAATCGATCCTAGCCAAAATGAGTCTGTAGTGTTAAATAATTTTTGTTGAGTGGATAGATTTTAGTTAGTTGTAGTCTTTCAACATTCTGCCAGAACTGCGAACCATAAAGTATGATTCCTCTGAAACCGCGATAGATTTCAAATCGATCCTAACCAAAATGAGTCTGTAGTGTTAAATAATTTTTGGTGAGTGGATAGATTTTAGTTTGGGGTAGTCGTTCAACATTCTATCAGAACTACGAACCATAACGTATGATTTCTCTGAAACCATGATAGATTTCAAATCGATCCTGACCAAAATAAGTCTGTAGTGAGAAATAATTTTTGTTGAGTGGATAGATTTAAGTTAGTTGTAGTCTTTCAACATTCTGTCAGAACTGCGAACCATGAAGTATGATTTCTCTGAAACCGCGATAGATTTCAAATCGATCCTAGCCAAAATGAGTCTGTAGTGAGAAATAATTTTTGTTGAGTGGATAGATTTTAGTTAGTTGTAGTCTTTCAACATTCTGCCAGAACTGCGAACCCTGAAGTATGATTTCTCTGAAACCGCGATAGATTTCAATTCGATCCTAGCCAAAATGAGTCTGTAGTGTTAAATAAGTTTTGTTGAGTGGATAGATTTTAGTTAGTTGTAGTCTTTCAACATTCTGTCAGAACTGCGAACCATGAGGTATGATTTCTCTGAAACCGCGATAGATTTCAAATCGATCCTAACCAAAATGAGTCTGTAGTGTGAAATAATTTTTGTTGAGTGGATAATTTTAATTAGTTGTAGTCTTTCAACATTCTAACAGAACTACGAACCCTGAAGTATGATTTCTCTGAAACCGCGATAGATTTCAAATCGATCCTAACCAAAATGAGTCTGTAGTGTTAAATAATTTTTGGTGAGTGGATAGATTTTAGTTAGTTGTAGTCTTTCAACATTCTGCCAGAACTGCGAACCATAAAGTATGATTTCTCTGAAACCGCGATAGATTTCAAATCGATCCTAGCCAAAATGAGTCTGTAGTGTTAAATAATTTTTGTTGAGTGGATAGATTTTAGTTAGTTGTAGTCTTTCAACATTCTGCCAGAACTGCGAACCATAAAGTATGATTCCTCTGAAACCGCGATAGATTTCAAATCGATCCTAACCAAAATGAGTCTGTAGTGTTAAATAATTTTTGGTGAGTGGATAGATTTTAGTTTGGGGTAGTCGTTCAACATTCTATCAGAACTACGAACCCTGAAGTATGATTTCTCTGAAACCGCGATAGATTTCAAATCGATCCTAACCAAAATGAGTCTGTAGTGTTAAATAATTTTTGTTGAGTGGATAGATTTTAGTTAGTTGTAGTCTTTCAACATTCTGCCAGAACTGCGAACCATAAAGTATGATTCCTCTGAAACCGCGATAGATTTCAAATCGATCCTAACCAAAATGAGTCTGTAGTGTTAAATAATTTTTGGTGAGTGGATAGATTTTAGTTAGTTGTAGTCTTTCAACATTCTGCCAGAACTGCGAACCCTGAAGTATGATTTCTCTGAAACCGCGATAGATTTCAAATCGATCCTAGCCAAAATGAGTCTGTAGTGTTAAATAATTTTTGTTGAGTGGATAGATTTTAGTTAGTTGTAGTCTTTCAACATTCTGCCAGAACTGCGAACCATAAAATATGATTTCTCTGAAACCGCGATAGATTTCAAATCGATCCTAACCAAAATGAGTCTGTAGTGTGAAATAATTTTTGTTGAGTGGATAATTTTAATTAGTTGTAGTCTTTCAACATTCTAACAGAACTACGAACCCTGAAGTATGATTTCTCTGAAACCGCGATAGATTTCAAATCGATCCTAGCCAAAATGAGTCTGTAGTGTTAAATAATTTTTGTTGAGTGGATAGATTTTAGTTAGTTGTAGTCTTTCAACATTCTAACAGAACTACGAACCCTGAAGTATGATTTCTCTGAAACCGCGATAGATTTCAAATCGATCCTAGCCAAAATGAGTCTGTAGTGTTAAATAATTTTTGTTGAGTATATAGATTTTAGTTAGTTGTAGTCTTTCAACATTCTGCCAGAACTGCGAACCATAAAGTATGATTTCTCTGAAACCGCGATAGATTTCAAATCGATCCTAACCAAAATGAGTCTGTAGTGTGAAATAATTTTTGTTGAGTGGATAGATTTTAGTTAGTTGTAGTCTTTCAACATTCTGCCAGAACTGCGAACCATAAAGTATGATTCCTCTGAAACCGCGATAGATTTCAAATCGATCCTAGCCAAAATGAGTCTGTAGTGTTAAATAATTTTTGTTGAGTATATAGATTTTAGTTAGTTGTAGTCTTTCAACATTCTGCCAGAACTGCGAACCATAAAGTATGATTTCTCTGAAACCGCGATAGATTTCAAATCGATCCTAACCAAAATGAGTCTGTAGTGTGAAATAATTTTTGTTGAGTGGATAGATTTTAGTTAGTTGTAGTCTTTCAACATTCTGCCAGAACTGCGAACCATAAAGTATGATTCCTCTGAAACCGCGATAGATTTCAAATCGATCCTAACCAAAATGAGTCTGTAGTGTTAAATAATTTTTGGTGAGTGGATAGATTTTAGTTTGGGGTAGTCGTTCAACATTCTATCAGAACTACGAACCATAACGTATGATTTCTCTGAAACCGCGATAGATTTCAAATCGATCCTAGCCAAAATGAGTCTGTAGTGAGAAATAATTTTTGTTGAGTGGATAGATTTTAGTTAGTTGTAGTCTTTCAACATTCTGCCAGAACTGCGAACCATAAAGTATGATTCCTCTGAAACCGCGATAGATTTCAAATCGATCCTAACCAAAATGAGTCTGTAGTGTGAAATAATTTTTGTTGAGTGGATAGATTTTAGTTAGTTGTAGTCTTTCAACATTCTGCCAGAACTGCGAACCATAAAGTATGATTCCTCTGAAACCGCGATAGATTTCAAATCGATCCTAACCAAAATGAGTCTGTAGTGTTAAATAATTTTTGGTGAGTGGATAGATTTTAGTTAGTTGTAGTCTTTCAACATTCTGCCAGAACTGCGAACCATAAAGTATGATTTCTCTGAAACCGCGATAGATTTCAAATCGATCCTAGCCAAAATGAGTCTGTAGTGTTAAATAATTTTTGTTGAGTATATAGATTTTAGTTAGTTGTAGTCTTTCAACATTCTGCCAGAACTGCGAACCATAAAGTATGATTTCTCTGAAACCGCGATAGATTTCAAATCGATCCTAACCAAAATGAGTCTGTAGTGTGAAATAATTTTTGTTGAGTGGATAGATTTTAGTTAGTTGTAGTCTTTCAACATTCTGCCAGAACTGCGAACCATAAAGTATGATTCCTCTGAAACCGCGATAGATTTCAAATCGATCCTAACCAAAATGAGTCTGTAGTGTTAAATAATTTTTGGTGAGTGGATAGATTTTAGTTTGGGGTAGTCGTTCAACATTCTATCAGAACTACGAACCATAACGTATGATTTCTCTGAAACCATGATAGATTTCAAATCGATCCTGACCAAAATAAGTCTGTAGTGAGAAATAATTTTTGTTGAGTGGATAGATTTAAGTTAGTTGTAGTCTTTCAACATTCTGTCAGAACTGCGAACCATGAAGTATGATTTCTCTGAAACCGCGATAGATTTCAAATCGATCCTAGCCAAAATGAGTCTGTAGTGAGAAATAATTTTTGTTGAGTGGATAGATTTTAGTTAGTTGTAGTCTTTCAACATTCTGCCAGAACTGCGAACCCTGAAGTATGATTTCTCTGAAACCGCGATAGATTTCAATTCGATCCTAGCCAAAATGAGTCTGTAGTGTTAAATAAGTTTTGTTGAGTGGATAGATTTTAGTTAGTTGTAGTCTTTCAACATTCTGTCAGAACTGCGAACCATGAGGTATGATTTCTCTGAAACCGCGATAGATTTCAAATCGATCCTAACCAAAATGAGTCTGTAGTGTGAAATAATTTTTGTTGAGTGGATAATTTTAATTAGTTGTAGTCTTTCAACATTCTAACAGAACTACGAACCCTGAAGTATGATTTCTCTGAAACCGCGATAGATTTCAAATCGATCCTAGCCAAAATGAGTCTGTAGTGTTAAATAATTTTTGTTGAGTGGATAGATTTTAGTTAGTTGTAGTCTTTCAACATTCTAACAGAACTACGAACCCTGAAGTATGATTTCTCTGAAACCGCGATAGATTTCAAATCGATCCTAACCAAAATGAGTCTGTAGTGTTAAATAATTTTTGGTGAGTGGATAGATTTTAGTTAGTTGTAGTCTTTCAACATTCTGCCAGAACTGCGAACCATAAAGTATGATTTCTCTGAAACCGCGATAGATTTCAAATCGATCCTAGCCAAAATGAGTCTGTAGTGTTAAATAATTTTTGTTGAGTGGATAGATTTTAGTTAGTTGTAGTCTTTCAACATTCTGCCAGAACTGCGAACCATAAAGTATGATTCCTCAGAAACCGCGATAGATTTCAAATCGATCCTAACCAAAATGAGTCTGTAGTGTTGAATAATTTTTGGTGAGTGGATAGATTTTAGTTTGGGGTAGTCGTTCAACATTCTATCAGAACTACGAACCATAACGTATGATTTCTCTGAAACCATGATAGATTTCAAATCTATCCTGACCAAAATAAGTCTGTAGTGAGAAATAATTTTTGTTGAGTGGATAGATTTAAGTTAGTTGTAGTCTTTCAACATTCTGTCAGAACTGCGAACCATGAAGTATGATTTCTCTGAAACCGCGATAGATTTCAAATCGATCCTAGCCAAAATGAGTCTGTAGTGTTAAATAATTTTTGTTGAGTGGATAGATTTTAGTTAGTTGTAGTCTTTCAACATTCTAACAGAACTACGAACCCTGAAGTATGATTTCTCTGAAACCGCGATAGATTTCAAATCGATCCTAGCCAAAATGAGTCTGTAGTGTTAAATAATTTTTGTTGAGTGGATAGATTTTAGTTAGTTGTAGTCTTTCAACATTCTGCCAGAACTGCGAACCATAAAGTATGATTCCTCTGAAACCGCGATAGATTTCAAATCGATCCTAACCAAAATGAGTCTGTAGTGTGAAATAATTTTTGTTGAGTGGATAGATTTTAGTTAGTTGTAGTCTTTCAACATTCTGCCAGAACTGCGAACCATAAAGTATGATTCCTCTGAAACCGCAATAGATTTCAAATCGATCCTAACCAAAATGAGTCTGTAGTGTTAAATAATTTTTGGTGAGTGGATAGATTTTAGTTTGGGGTAGTCGTTCAACATTCTATCAGAACTACGAACCATAACGTATGATTTCTCTGAAACCATGATAGATTTCAAATCGATCCTGACCAAAATAAGTCTGTAGTGAGAAATAATTTTTGTTGAGTGGATAGATTTAAGTTAGTTGTAGTCTTTCAACATTCTGTCAGAACTGCGAACCATGAAGTATGATTTCTCTGAAACCGCGATAGATTTCAAATCGATCCTAACCAAAATGAGTCTGTAGTGTTAAATAATTTTTGGTGAGTGGATAGATTTTAGTTTGGGGTAGTCGTTCAACATTCTATCAGAACTACGAACCATAACGTATGATTTCTCTGAAACCGCGATAGATTTCAAATCGATCCTAGCCAAAATGAGTCTGTAGTGTTAAATAATTTTTGTTGAGTATATAGATTTTAGTCAGTTGTAGTCTTTCAACATTCTGCCAGAACTGCGAACCATAAAGTATGATTCCTCTGAAACCGCGATAGATTTCAAATCGATCCTAGCCAAAATGAGTCTGTAGTGTTAAATAATTTTTGTTGAGTGGATAGATTTTAGTTAGTTGTAGTCTTTCAACATTCTAACAGAACTACGAACCCTGAAGTATGATTTCTCTGAAACCGCGATAGATTTCAAATCGATCCTAACCAAAATGAGTCTGTAGTGTTAAATAATGTTTGGTGAGTGGATAGATTTTAGTTTGGGGTAGTCGTTCAACATTCTATCAGAACTACGAACCATAACGTATGATTTCTCTGAAACCATGATAGATTTCAAATCGATCCTGACCAAAATAAGTCTGTAGTGAGAAATAATTTTTGTTGAGTGGATAGATTTAAGTTAGTTGTAGTCTTTCAACATTCTGTCAGAACTGCGAACCATGAAGTATGATTTCTCTGAAACCGCGATAGATTTCAAATCGATCCTAGCCAAAATGAGTCTGTAGTGTTAAATAATTTTTGTTGAGTATATAGATTTTAGTTAGTTGTAGTCTTTCAACATTCTGCCAGAACTGCGAACCATAAAGTATGATTTCTCTGAAACCGCGATAGATTTCAAATCGATCCTAACCAAAATGAGTCTGTAGTGTGAAATAATTTTTGTTGAGTGGATAGATTTTAATTAGTTGTAGTCTTTCAACATTCTAACAGAACTACGAACCCTGAAGTATGATTTCTCTGAAACCGCGATAGATTTCAAATCGATCCTAGCCAAAATGAGTCTGTAGTGTTAAATAATTTTTGTTGAGTGGATAGATTTTAGTTAGTTGTAGTCTTTCAACATTCTGCCAGAACTGCGAACCATAAAGTATGATTCCTCTGAAACCACGATAGATTTCAAATCGATCCTAGCCAAAATGAGTCTGTAGTGTTAAATAATTTTTGTTGAGTGGATAGATTTTAGTTAGTTGTAGTCTTTCAACATTCTGCCAGAACTGCGAACCATAAAGTATGATTTCTCTGAAACCGCGATAGATTTCAAATCGATCCTAACCAAAATGAGTCTGTAGTGTGAAATAATTTTTGTTGAGTGGATAGATTTTAGTTAGTTGTAGTCTTTCAACATTCTGCCAGAACTGCGAACCATAAAGTATGATTCCTCTGAAACCGCGATAGATTTCAAATCGATCCTAGCCAAAATGAGTCTGTAGTGTTAAATAATTTTTGTTGAGTGGATAGATTTTAGTTAGTTGTAGTCTTTCAACATTCTGCCAGAACTGCGAACCATAAAGTATGATTTCTCTGAAACCGCGATAGATTTCAAATCGATCCTAACCAAAATGAGTCTGTAGTGTTAAATAATTTTTGGTGAGTGGATAGATTTTAGTTAGTTGTAGTCTTTCAACATTCTGCCAGAACTGCGAACCATAAAGTATGATTTCTCTGAAACCGCGATAGATTTCAAATCGATCCTGACCAAAATAAGTCTGTAGTGTTAAATAATTTTTGTTGAGTGGATAGATTTTAGTTAGTTGTAGTCTTTCAACATTCTGCCAGAACTGCGAACCATAAAGTATGATTTTTCTGAAACCGCGATAGATTTCAAATCGATCCTAGCCAAAATGAGTCTGTAGTGTTAAATAATTTTTGTTGAGTGGATAGATTTTAGTTAGTTGTAGTCTTTCAACATTCTGCCAGAACTGCGAACCATAAAGTATGATTCCTCTGAAACCGCGATAGATTTCAAATCGATCCTAACCAAAATGAGTCTGTAGTGTGAAATAATTTTTGTTGAGTGGATAGATTTTAGTTAGTTGTAGTCTTTCAACATTCTAACAGAACTACGAACCCTGAAGTATGATTTCTCTGAAACCGTGATAGATTTCAAATCGATCCTAGCCAAAATGAGTCTGTAGTGTTAAATAATTTTTGTTGAGTGGATAGATTTTAGTTAGCTGTAGTCTTTCAACATTCTGCCAGAACTGCGAACCATAAAGTATGATTCCTCTGAAACCGCGATAGATTTCAAATCGATCCTAACCAAAATGAGTCTGTAGTGTTAAATAATTTTTGGTGAGTGGATAGATTTTAGTTTGGGGTAGTCGTTCAACATTCTATCAGAACTACGAACCCTGAAGTATGATTTCTCTGAAACCGCGATAGATTTCAAATCGATCGTAGCCAAAATGAGTCTGTAGTGTTAAATAATTTTTGTTGAGTGGATAGATTTTAGTTAGTTGTAGTCTTTCAACATTCTGCCAGAACTGCGAACCATAAAGTATGATTCCTCTGAAACCGCGATAGATTTCAAATCGATCCTAACCAAAATGAGTCTGTAGTGTTAAATAATTTTTGGTGAGTGGATAGATTTTAGTTAGTTGTAGTCTTTCAACATTCTGCCAGAACTGCGAACCCTGAAGTATGATTTCTCTGAAACCGCGATAGATTTCAAATCGATCCTAGCCAAAATGAGTCTGTAGTGTTAAATAATTTTTGTTGAGTGGATAGATTTTAGTTAGTTGTAGTCTTTCAACATTCTGCCAGAACTGCGAACCATAAAGTATGATTTCTCTGAAACCGCGATAGATTTCAAATCGATCCTAACCAAAATGAGTCTGTAGTGTGAAATAATTTTTGTTGAGTGGATAATTTTAATTAGTTGTAGTCTTTCAACATTCTAACAGAACTACGAACCCTGAAGTATGATTTCTCTGAAACCGCGATAGATTTCAAATCGATCCTAGCCAAAATGAGTCTGTAGTGTTAAATAATTTTTGTTGAGTGGATAGATTTTAGTTAGTTGTAGTCTTTCAACATTCTAACAGAACTACGAACCCTGAAGTATGATTTCTCTGAAACCGCGATAGATTTCAAATCGATCCTAACCAAAATGAGTCTGTAGTGTTAAATAATTTTTGGTGAGTGGATAGATTTTAGTTAGTTCTAGTCTTTCAACATTCTGCCAGAACTGCGAACCATAAAGTATGATTTCTCTGAAACCGCGATAGATTTCAAATCGATCCTAGCCAAAATGAGTCTGTAGTGTTAAATAATTTTTGTTGAGTGGATAGATTTTAGTTAGTTGTAGTCTTTCAACATTCTAACAGAACTACGAACCCTGAAGTATGATTTCTCTGAAACCGCGATAGATTTCAAATCGATCCTAGCCAAAATGAGTCTGTAGTGTTAAATAATTTTTGTTGAGTGGATAGATTTTAGTTAGTTGTAGTCTTTCAACATTCTAACAGAACTACGAACCCTGAAGTATGATTTCTCTGAAACCGCGATAGATTTCAAATCGATCCTAACCAAAATGAGTCTGTAGTGTGAAATAATTTTTGTTGAGTGGATAATTTTAATTAGTTGTAGTCTTTCAACATTCTAACAGAACTACGAACCCTGAAGTATGATTTCTCTGAAACCGCGATAGATTTCAAATCGATCCTAGCCAAAATGAGTCTGTAGTGTTAAATAATTTTTGTTGAGTGGATAGATTTTAGTTAGTTGTAGTTTTTCAACATTCTAACAGAACTACGAACCCTGAAGTATGATTTCTCTGAAACCGCGATAGATTTCAAATCGATCCTAACCAAAATGAGTCTGTAGTGTTAAATAATTTTTGGTGAGTGGATAGATTTTAGTTAGTTCTAGTCTTTCAACATTCTGCCAGAACTGCGAACCATAAAGTATGATTTCTCTGAAACCGCGATAGATTTCAAATCGATCCTAGCCAAAATGAGTCTGTAGTGTTAAATAATTTTTGTTGAGTGGATAGATTTTAGTTAGTTGTAGTCTTTCAACATTCTAACAGAACTACGAACCCTGAAGTATGATTTCTCTGAAACCGCGATAGATTTCAAATCGATCCTAGCCAAAATGAGTCTGTAGTGTTAAATAATTTTTGTTGAGTGGATAGATTTTAGTTAGTTGTAGTCTTTCAACATTCTGCCAGAACTGCGTACCATAAAGTATGATTCCTCTGAAACCGCGATAGATTTCAAATCGATCCTAACCAAAATGAGTCTGTAGTGTTAAATAATTTTTGGTGAGTGGATAGATTTTAGCTTGGGGTAGTCGTTCAACATTCTATCAGAACTACGAACCATAACGTACGATTTCTCTGAAACCGTGATAGATTTCAAATCGATCCTGACCAAAATAAGTCTGTAGTGAGAAATAATTTTTGTTGAGTGGATAGATTTAAGTTAGTTGTAGTCTTTCAACATTCTGTCAGAACTGCGAACCATGAAGTATGATTTCTCTGAAACCGCGATAGATTTCAAATCGATCCTAGCCAAAATGAGTCTGTAGTGTTAAATAATTTTTGTTGAGTGGATAGATTTTAGTTAGTTGTAGTCTTTCAACATTCTGCCAGAACTGCGAACCATAAAGTATGATTTCTCTGAAACCGCGATAGATTTCAAATCGATCCTAACCAAAATGAGTCTGTAGTGTGAAATAATTTTTGTTGAGTGGATAGATTTTAGTTAGTTGTAGTCTTTCAACATTCTGCCAGAACTGCGAACCATAAAGTATGATTCCTCTGAAACCGCGATAGATTTCAAATCGATCCTAACCAAAATCAGTCTGTAGTGTTAAATAATTTTTGGTGAGTGGATAGATTTTAGTTTGGGGTAGTCGTTCAACATTCTATCAGAACTACGAACCATAACGTATGATTTCTCTGAAACCATGATAGATTTCAAATCGATCCTGACCAAAATAAGTCTGTAGTGAGAAATAATTTTTGTTGAGTGGATAGATTTAAGTTAGTTGTAGTCTTTCAACATTCTGCCAGAACTGCGAACCATAAAGTATGATTTCTCTGAAACAGCGATAGATTTCAAATCGATCCTAGCCAAAATGAGTCTGTAGTGTTAAATAATTTTTGTTGAGTGGATAGATTTTAGTTAGTTGTAGTCTTTCAACATTCTGCCAGAACTGCGAACCATAAAGTATGATTTCTCTGAAACCGCGATAGATTTCAAATCGATCCTGACCAAAATAAGTCTGTAGTGTTAAATAATTTTTGTTGAGTGGATAGATTTTAGTTAGTTGTAGTCTTTCAACATTCTGCCAGAACTGCGAACCATAAAGTATGATTTTTCTGAAACCGCGATAGATTTCAAATCGATCCTAACCAAAATGAGTCTGTAGTGTGAAATAATTTTTGTTGAGTGGATAGATTTTAATTAGTTGTAGTCTTTCAACATTCTAACAGAACTACGAACCCTGAAGTATGATTCCTCTGAAACCGCGATAGATTTCAAATCGATCCTAACCAAAATGAGTCTGTAGTGTGAAATAATTTTTGTTGAGTGGATAGATTTTAGTTAGTTGTAGTCTTTCAACATTCTAACAGAACTACGAACCCTGAAGTATGATTTCTCTGAAACCGTGATAGATTTCAAATCGATCCTAGCCAAAATGAGTCTGTAGTGTTAAATAATTTTTGTTGAGTGGATAGATTTTAGTTAGTTGTAGTCTTTCAACATTCTGCCAGAACTGCGAACCATAAAGTATGATTCCTCTGAAACCGCGATAGATTTCAAATCGATCCTAACCAAAATGAGTCTGTAGTGTGAAATAATTTTTGTTGAGTGGATAGATTTTAGTTAGTTGTAGTCTTTCAACATTCTGCCAGAACTGCGAACCATAAAGTATGATTCCTCTGAAACCGCGATAGATTTCAAATCGATCCTAACCAAAATGAGTCTGTAGTGTTAAATAATTTTTGGTGAGTGGATAGATTTTAGTTTGGGGTAGTCGTTCAACATTCTATCAGAACTACGAACCATAACGTATGATTTCTCTGAAACCATGATAGATTTCAAATCGATCCTGACCAAAATAAGTCTGTAGTGAGAAATAATTTTTGTTGAGTGGATAGATTTAAGTTAGTTGTAGTCTTTCAACATTCTGTCAGAACTGCGAACCATGAAGTATGATTTCTCTGAAACCGCGATAGATTTCAAATCGATCCTAGCCAAAATGAGTCTGTAGTGTTAAATAATTTTTGTTGAGTGGATAGATTTTAGTTAGTTGTAGTCTTTCAACATTCTGCCAGAACTGCGTACCATAAAGTATGATTCCTCTGAAACCGCGATAGATTTCAAATCGATCCTAACCAAAATGAGTCTGTAGTGTTAAATAATTTTTGGTGAGTGGATAGATTTTAGTTTGGGGTAGTCGTTCAACATTCTATCAGAACTACGAACCATAACGTACGATTTCTCTGAAACCGTGATAGATTTCAAATCGATCCTGACCAAAATAAGTCTGTAGTGAGAAATAATTTTTGTTGAGTGGATAGATTTAAGTTAGTTGTAGTCTTTCAACATTCTGTCAGAACTGCGAACCATGAAGTATGATTTCTCTGAAACCGCGATAGATTTCAAATCGATCCTAGCCAAAATGAGTCTGTAGTGTTAAATAATTTTTGTTGAGTGGATAGATTTTAGTTAGTTGTAGTCTTTCAACATTCTGCCAGAACTGCGAACCATAAAGTATGATTTCTCTGAAACCGCGATAGATTTCAAATCGATCCTAACCAAAATGAGTCTGTAGTGTGAAATAATTTTTGTTGAGTGGATAGATTTTAATTAGTTGTAGTCTTTCAACATTCTAACAGAACTACGAACCCTGAAGTATGATTTCTCTGAAACCGCGATAGATTTCAAATCGATCCTAACCAAAATGAGTCTGTAGTGTGAAATAATTTTTGTTGAGTGGATAATTTTAATTAGTTGTAGTCTTTCAACATTCTAACAGAACTACGAACCCTGAAGTATGATTTCTCTGAAACCGCGATAGATTTCAAATCGATCCTAGCCAAAATGAGTCTGTAGTGTTAAATAATTTTTGTTGAGTGGATAGATTTTAGTTAGTTGTAGTCTTTCAACATTCTAACAGAACTACGAACCCTGAAGTATGATTTCTCTGAAACCGCGATAGATTTCAAATCGATCCTAACCAAAATGAGTCTGTAGTGTTAAATAATTTTTGGTGAGTGGATAGATTTTAGTTAGTTCTAGTCTTTCAACATTCTGCCAGAACTGCGAACCATAAAGTATGATTTCTCTGAAACCGCGATAGATTTCAAATCGATCCTAGCCAAAATGAGTCTGTAGTGTTAAATAATTTTTGTTGAGTGGATAGATTTTAGTTAGTTGTAGTCTTTCAACATTCTAACAGAACTACGAACCCTGAAGTATGATTTCTCTGAAACCGCGATAGATTTCAAATCGATCCTAGCCAAAATGAGTCTGTAGTGTTAAATAATTTTTGTTGAGTGGATAGATTTTAGTTAGTTGTAGTCTTTCAACATTCTGCCAGAACTGCGAACCATAAAGTATGATTCCTCTGAAACCGCGATAGATTTCAAATCGATCCTAGCCAAAATGAGTCTGTAGTGTTAAATAATTTTTGTTGAGTGGATAGATTTTAGTTAGTTGTAGTCTTTCAACATTCTAACAGAACTACGAACCCTGAAGTATGATTTCTCTGAAACCGCGATAGATTTCAAATCGATCCTAACCAAAATGAGTCTGTAGTGTGAAATAATTTTTGTTGAGTGGATAATTTTAATTAGTTGTAGTCTTTCAACATTCTAACAGAACTACGAACCCTGAAGTATGATTTCTCTGAAACCGCGATAGATTTCAAATCGATCCTAGCCAAAATGAGTCTGTAGTGTTAAATAATTTTTGTTGAGTGGATAGATTTTAGTTAGTTGTAGTCTTTCAACATTCTAACAGAACTACGAACCCTGAAGTATGATTTCTCTGAAACCGCGATAGATTTCAAATCGATCCTAACCAAAATGAGTCTGTAGTGTTAAATAATTTTTGGTGAGTGGATAGATTTTAGTTAGTTCTAGTCTTTCAACATTCTGCCAGAACTGCGAACCATAAAGTATGATTTCTCTGAAACCGCGATAGATTTCAAATCGATCCTAGCCAAAATGAGTCTGTAGTGTTAAATAATTTTTGTTGAGTGGATAGATTTTAGTTAGTTGTAGTCTTTCAACATTCTAACAGAACTACGAACCCTGAAGTATGATTTCTCTGAAACCGCGATAGATTTCAAATCGATCCTAGCCAAAATGAGTCTGTAGTGTTAAATAATTTTTGTTGAGTGGATAGATTTTAGTTAGTTGTAGTCTTTCAACATTCTGCCAGAACTGCGTACCATAAAGTATGATTCCTCTGAAACCGCGATAGATTTCAAATCGATCCTAACCAAAATGAGTCTGTAGTGTTAAATAATTTTTGGTGAGTGGATAGATTTTAGTTTGGGGTAGTCGTTCAACATTCTATCAGAACTACGAACCATAACGTACGATTTCTCTGAAACCGTGATAGATTTCAAATCGATCCTGACCAAAATAAGTCTGTAGTGAGAAATAATTTTTGTTGAGTGGATAGATTTAAGTTAGTTGTAGTCTTTCAACATTCTGTCAGAACTGCGAACCATGAAGTATGATTTCTCTGAAACCGCGATAGATTTCAAATCGATCCTAGCCAAAATGAGTCTGTAGTGTTAAATAATTTTTGTTGAGTGGATAGATTTTAGTTAGTTGTAGTCTTTCAACATTCTGCCAGAACTGCGAACCATAAAGTATGATTTCTCTGAAACCGCGATAGATTTCAAATCGATCCTAACCAAAATGAGTCTGTAGTGTGAAATAATTTTTGTTGAGTGGATAGATTTTAGTTAGTTGTAGTCTTTCAACATTCTGCCAGAACTGCGAACCATAAAGTATGATTCCTCTGAAACCGCGATAGATTTCAAATCGATCCTAACCAAAATGAGTCTGTAGTGTTAAATAATTTTTGGTGAGTGGATAGATTTTAGTTTGGGGTAGTCGTTCAACATTCTATCAGAACTACGAACCATAACGTATGATTTCTCTGAAACCATGATAGATTTCAAATCGATCCTGACCAAAATAAGTCTGTAGTGAGAAATAATTTTTGTTGAGTGGATAGATTTAAGTTAGTTGTAGTCTTTCAACATTCTGCCAGAACTGCGAACCATAAAGTATGATTTCTCTGAAACAGCGATAGATTTCAAATCGATCCTAGCCAAAATGAGTCTGTAGTGTTAAATAATTTTTGTTGAGTGGATAGATTTTAGTTAGTTGTAGTCTTTCAACATTCTAACAGAACTACGAACCCTGAAGTATGATTTCTCTGAAACCGCGATAGATTTCAAATCGATCCTAGCCAAAATGAGTCTGTAGTGTTAAATAATTTTTGTTGAGTGGATAGATTTTAGTTAGTTGTAGTCTTTCAACATTCTCCCAGAACTGCGAACCATAAAGTATGATTCCTCTGAAACCGCGATAGATTTCAAATCGATCCTAACCAAAATGAGTCTGTAGTGTTAAATAATTTTTGGTGAGTGGATAGATTTTAGTTAGTTGTAGTCTTTCAACATTCTGCCAGAACTGCGAACCATAAAGTATGATTTCTCTGAAACCGCGATAGATTTCAAATCGATCCTGACCAAAATAAGTCTGTAGTGTTAAATAATTTTTGTTGAGTGGATAGATTTTAGTTAGTTGTAGTCTTTCAACATTCTGCCAGAACTGCGAACCATAAAGTAGGATTTTTCTGAAACCGCGATAGATTTCAAATCGATCCTAACCAAAATGAGTCTGTAGTGTGAAATAATTTTTGTTGAGTGGATAGATTTTAATTAGTTGTAGTCTTTCAACATTCTAACAGAACTACGAACCCTGAAGTATGATTCCTCTGAAACCGCGATAGATTTCAAATCGATCCTAACCAAAATGAGTCTGTAGTGTGAAATAATTTTTGTTGAGTGGATAGATTTTAGTTAGTTGTAGTCTTTCAACATTCTAACAGAACTACGAACCCTGAAGTATGATTTCTCTGAAACCGTGATAGATTTCAAATCGATCCTAGCCAAAATGAGTCTGTAGTGTTAAATAATTTTTGTTGAGTGGATAGATTTTAGTTAGTTGTAGTCTTTCAACATTCTGCCAGAACTGCGAACCATAAAGTATGATTCCTCTGAAACCGCGATAGATTTCAAATCGATCCTAACCAAAATGAGTCTGTAGTGTGAAATAATTTTTGTTGAGTGGATAGATTTTAGTTAGTTGTAGTCTTTCAACATTCCAACAGAACTACGAACCCTGAAGTATGATTTCTCTGAAACCGTGATAGATTTCAAATCGATCCTAGCCAAAATGAGTCTGTAGTGTTAAATAATTTTTGTTGAGTGGATAGATTTTAGTTAGTTGTAGTCTTTCAACATTCTGCCAGAACTGCGAACCATAAAGTATGATTCCTCTGAAACCGCGATAGATTTCAAATCGATCCTAACCAAAATGAGTCTGTAGTGTTAAATAATTTTTGGTGAGTGGATAGATTTTAGTTTGGGGTAGTCGTTCAACATTCTATCAGAACTACGAACCCTGAAGTATGATTTCTCTGAAACCGCGATAGATTTCAAATCGATCCTAGCCAAAATGAGTCTGTAGTGTTAAATAATTTTTGTTGAGTGGATAGATTTTAGTTAGTTGTAGTCTTTCAACATTCTGCCAGAACTGCGAACCATAAAGTATGATTCCTCTGAAACCGCGATAGATTTCAAATCGATCCTAACCAAAATGAGTCTGTAGTGTTAAATAATTTTTGGTGAGTGGATAGATTTTAGTTAGTTGTAGTCTTTCAACATTCTGCCAGAACTGCGAACCCTGAAGTATGATTTCTCTGAAACCGCGATAGATTTCAAATCGATCCTAGCCAAAATGAGTCTGTAGTGTTAAATAATTTTTGTTGAGTGGATAGATTTTAGTTAGTTGTAGTCTTTCAACATTCTGCCAGAACTGCGAACCATAAAGTATGATTTCTCTGAAACCGCGATAGATTTCAAATCGATCCTAACCAAAATGAGTCTGTAGTGTGAAATAATTTTTGTTGAGTGGATAATTTTAATTAGTTGTAGTCTTTCAACATTCTAACAGAACTACGAACCCTGAAGTATGATTTCTCTGAAACCGCGATAGATTTCAAATCGATCCTAGCCAAAATGAGTCTGTAGTGTTAAATAATTTTTGTTGAGTGGATAGATTTTAGTTAGTTGTAGTCTTTCAACATTCTAACAGAACTACGAACCCTGAAGTATGATTTCTCTGAAACCGCGATAGATTTCAAATCGATCCTAACCAAAATGAGTCTGTAGTGTTAAATAATTTTTGGTGAGTGGATAGATTTTAGTTAGTTGTAGTCTTTCAACATTCTGCCAGAACTGCGAACCATAAAGTATGATTTCTCTGAAACCGCGATAGATTTCAAATCGATCCTAGCCAAAATGAGTCTGTAGTGTTAAATAATTTTTGTTGAGTGGATAGATTTTAGTTAGTTGTAGTCTTTCAACATTCTAACAGAACTACGAACCCTGAAGTATGATTTCTCTGAAACCGCGATAGATTTCAAATCGATCCTAGCCAAAATGAGTCTGTAGTGTTAAATAATTTTTGTTGAGTGGATAGATTTTAGTTAGTTGTAGTCTTTCAACATTCTGCCAGAACTGCGAACCATAAAGTATGATTCCTCTGAAACCGCGATAGATTTCAAATCGATCCTAACCAAAATGAGTCTGTAGTGTTAAATAATTTTTGGTGAGTGGATAGATTTTAGTTTGGGGTAGTCGTTCAACATTCTATCAGAACTACGAACCATAACGTATGATTTCTCTGAAACCATGATAGATTTCAAATCGATCCTGACCAAAATAAGTCTGTAGTGAGAAATAATTTTTGTTGAGTGGATAGATTTAAGTTAGTTGTAGTCTTTCAACATTCTGTCAGAACTGCGAACCATGAAGTATGATTTCTCTGAAACCGCGATAGATTTCAAATCGATCCTAGCCAAAATGAGTCTGTAGTGTTAAATAATTTTTGTTGAGTGGATAGATTTTAGTTAGTTGTAGTCTTTCAACATTCTGCCAGAACTGCGAACCATAAAGTATGATTTCTCTGAAACCGCGATAGATTTCAAATCGATCCTAACCAAAATGAGTCTGTAGTGTGAAATAATTTTTGTTGAGTGGATAGATTTTAGTTAGTTGTAGTCTTTCAACATTCTGCCAGAACTGCGAACCATAAAGTATGATTCCTCTGAAACCGCGATAGATTTCAAATCGATCCTAACCAAAATGAGTCTGTAGTGTTAAATAATTTTTGGTGAGTGGATAGATTTTAGTTTGGGGTAGTCGTTCAACATTCTATCAGAACTACGAAACATAACGTATGATTTCTCTGAAACCATGATAGATTTCAAATCGATCCTGACCAAAATAAGTCTGTAGTGAGAAATAATTTTTGTTGAGTGGATAGATTTAAGTTAGTTGTAGTCTTTCAACATTCTGTCAGAACTGCGAACCATGAAGTATGATTTCTCTGAAACCGCGATTGATTTCAAATCGATCCTAGCCAAAATGAGTCTGTAGTGTTAAATAATTTTTGTTGAGTGGATAGATTTTAGTTAGTTGTAGTCTTTCAACATTCTGCCAGAACTGCGAACCATAAAGTATGATTTCTCTGAAACCGCGATAGATTTCAAATCGATCCTAGCCAAAATGAGTCTGTAGTGTTAAATAATTTTTGGTGAGTGGATAGATTTTAGTTTGGGGTAGTCGTTCAACATTCTATCAGAACTACGAGCCATAACGTATGATTTCTCTGAAACCATGATAGATTTCAAATCGATCCTAACCAAAATGAGTCTGTAGTGTTAAATAATTTTTGGTGAGTGGATAGATTTTAGTTTGGGGTAGTCGTTCAACATTCTATCAGAACTACGAGCCATAACGTATGATTTCTCTGAAACCATGATAGATTTCAAATCGATCCTGACCAAAATAAGTCTGTAGTGAGAAATAATTTTTGTTGAGTGGATAGATTTAAGGTAGTTGTAGTCTTTCAACATTCTGTCAGAACTGCGAACCATGAAGTATGATTTCTCTGAAACCGCGATAGATTTCAAATCGATCCTAACCAAAATGAGTCTGTAGTGTTAAATAATTTTTGGTGAGTGGATAGATTTTAGTTTGGGGTAGTCGTTCAACATTCTATCAGAACTACGAGCCATAACGTATGATTTCTCTGAAACCATGATAGATTTCAAATCGATCCTAACCAAAATGAGTCTGTAGTGTTAAATAATTTTTGGTGAGTGGATAGATTTTAGTTTGGGGTAGTCGTTCAACATTCTATCAGAACTACGAGCCATAACGTATGATTTCTCTGAAACCATGATAGATTTCAAATCGATCCTGACCAAAATAAGTCTGTAGTGAGAAATAATTTTTGTTGAGTGGATAGATTTAAGTTAGTTGTAGTCTTTCAACATTCTGTCAGAACTGCGAACCATGAAGTATGATTTCTCTGAAACCGCGATAGATTTCAAATCGATCCTAGCCAAAATGAGTCTGTAGTGTTCAATAATTTTTGTTGAGTGGATAGATTTTAGTTAGTTGTAGTCTTTCAACATTCTAACAGAACTACGAACCCTGAAGTATGATTTCTCTGAAACCGCGATAGATTTCAAATCGATCCTAACCAAAATGAGTCTGTAGTGTGAAATAATTTTTGTTGAGTGGATAGATTTTAATTAGTTGTAGTCTTTCAACATTCTAACAGAACTACGAACCCTGAAGTATGATTTCTCTGAAACCGCGATAGATTTCAAATCGATCCTAGCCAAAATGAGTCTGTAGTGTTAAATAATTTTTGTTGAGTATATAGATTTTAGTTAGTTGTAGTCTTTCAGCATTCTGCCAGAACTGCGAACCATAAAGTATGATTTCTCTGAAACCGCGATTGATTTCAAATCGATCCTAACCAAAATGAGTCTGTAGTGTGAAATAATTTTTGTTGAGTGGATAGATTTTAATTAGTTGTAGTCTTTCAACATTCTAACAGAACTACGAACCCTGAAGTATGATTTCTCTGAAACCGCGATAGATTTCAAATCGATCCTAGCCAAAATGAGTCTGTAGTGTTAAATAATTTTTGTTGAGTGGATAG
Source organism: Xylota sylvarum (assembly GCA_905220385.1). NCBI lineage: Eukaryota > Metazoa > Arthropoda > Insecta > Diptera > Syrphidae > Xylota > Xylota sylvarum. Next base: position 1,320,506 of record CAJMZQ010000065.1, read on the forward strand.
ATTTTAGTTAGTTGTAGTCTTTCAACATTCTGCCAGAACTGCGAACCATAAAGTATGATTCCTCTGAAACCGCGATAGATTTCAAATCGATCCTAACCAAAATGAGTCTGTAGTGTTAAATAATTTTTGGTGAGTGGATAGATTTTAGTTTGGGGTAGTCGTTCAACATTCTATCAGAACTACGAACCATAACGTATGATTTCTCTGAAACCATGATAGATTTCAAATCGATCCTGACCAAAATAAGTCTGTAGTGAGAAATAATTTTTGTTGAGTGGATAGATTTAAGTTAGTTGTAGTCTTTCAACATTCTGTCAGAACTGCGAACCATGAAGTATGATTTCTCTGAAACCGCGATAGATTTCAAATCGATCCTAGCCAAAATGAGTCTGTAGTGTTAAATAATTTTTGTTGAGTGGATAGATTTTAGTTAGTTGTAGTCTTTCAACATTCTGCCAGAACTGCGAACCATAAAGTATGATTCCTCTGAAACCGCGATAGATTTCAAATCGATCCTAACCAAAATGAGTCTGTAGTGTTAAATAATTTTTGGTGAGTGGATAGATTTTAGTTTGGGGTAGTCGTTCAACATTCTATCAGAACTACGAACCATAACGTATGATTTCTCTGAAACCATGATAGATTTCAAATCGATCCTGACCAAAATAAGTCTGTAGTGAGAAATAATTTTTGTTGAGTGGATAGATTTAAGTTAGTTGTAGTCTTTCAACATTCTGTCAGAACTGCGAACCATGAAGTATGATTTCTCTGAAACCGCGATTGATTTCAAATCGATCCTAGCCAAAATGAGTCTGTAGTGTTAAATAATTTTTGTTGAGTGGATAGATTTTAGTTAGTTGTAGTCTTTCAACATTCTGCCAGAACTGCGAACCATAAAGTATGATTTCTCTGAAACCGCGATAGATTTCAAATCGATCCTGACCAAAATAAGTCTGTAGTGAGAAATAATTTTTGTTGAGTGGATAGATTTAAGGTAGTTGTAGTCTTTCAACATTCTGTCAGAACTGCGAACCATGAAGTATGATTTCTCTGAAACCGCGATAGATTTCAAATCGATCCTAACCAAAATGAGTCTGTAGTGTTAAATAATTTTTGGTGAGTGGATAGATTTTAGTTTGGGGTAGTCGTTCAACATTCTATCAGAACTACGAGCCATAACGTATGATTTCTCTGAAACCATGATAGATTTCAAATCGATCCTAACCAAAATGAGTCTGTAGTGTTAAATAATTTTTGGTGAGTGGATAGATTTTAGTTTGGGGTAGTCGTTCAACATTCTATCAGAACTACGAGCCATAACGTATGATTTCTCTGAAACCATGATAGATTTCAAATCGATCCTGACCAAAATAAGTCTGTAGTGAGAAATAATTTTTGTTGAGTGGATAGATTTAAGTTAGTTGTAGTCTTTCAACATTCTGTCAGAACTGCGAACCATGAAGTATGATTTCTCTGAAAACGCGATAGATTTCAAATCGATCCTAACCAAAATGAGTCTGTAGTGTTAAATAATTTTTGTTGAGTGGATAGATTTTAGTTAGTTGTAGTCTTTCAACATTCTGCCAGAACTGCGAACCATAAAGTATGATTCCTCTGAAACCGCGATAGATTTCAAATCGATCCTAGCCAAAATGAGTCTGTAGTGTTAAATAATTTTTGTTGAGTATATAGATTTTAGTTAGTTGTAGTCTTTCAGCATTCTGCCAGAACTGCGAACCATAAAGTATGATTTCTCTGAAACCGCGATTGATTTCAAATCGATCCTAACCAAAATGAGTCTGTAGTGTGAAATAATTTTTGTTGAGTGGATAGATTTTAATTAGTTGTAGTCTTTCAACATTTTAACAGAACTACGAACCCTGAAGTATGATTTCTCTGAAACCGCGATAGATTTCAAATCGATCCTAGCCAAAATGAGTCTGTAGTGTTAAATAATTTTTGTTGAGTGGATAGATTTTAGTTAGTTGTAGTCTTTCAACATTCTGCCAGAACTGCGAACCATAAAGTATGATTCCTCTGAAACCGCGATAGATTTCAAATCGATCCTAACCAAAATGAGTCTGTAGTGTTAAATAATTTTTGGTGAGTGGATAGATTTTAGTTTGGGGTAGTCGTTCAACATTCTATCAGAACTACGAACCATAACGTATGATTTCTCTGAAACCGCGATAGATTTCAAATCGATCCTAACCAAAATGAGTCTGTAGTGTGAAATAATTTTTGTTGAGTGGATAGATTTTAATTAGTTGTAGTCTTTCAACATTCTAACAGAACTACGAACCCTGAAGTATGATTTCTCTGAAACCGCGATAGATTTCAAATCGATCCTAGCCAAAATGAGTCTGTAGTGTTAAATAATTTTTGTTGAGTGGATAGATTTTAGTTAGTTGTAGTCTTTCAACATTCTGCCAGAACTGCGAACCATAAAGTATGATTCCTCTGAAACCGCTATAGATTTCAAATCGATCCTAGCCAAAATGAGTCTGTAGTGTTAAATAATTTTTGTTGAGTGGATAGATTTTAGTTAGTTGTAGTCTTTCAACATTCTAACAGAACTACGAACCCTGAAGTATGATTTCTCTGAAACCGCGATAGATTTCAAATCGATCCTAGCCAAAATGAGTCTGTAGTGTTAAATAATTTTTGTTGAGTGGATAGATTTTAGTTAGTTGTAGTCTTTCAACATTCTGCCAGAACTGCGAACCATAAAGTATGATTCCTCTGAAACCGCGATAGATTTCAAATCGATCCTAACCAAAATGAGTCTGTAGTGTTAAATAATTTTTGGTGAGTGGATAGATTTTAGTTTGGGGTAGTCGTTCAACATTCTATCAGAACTACGAACCCTGAAGTATGATTTCTCTGAAACCGCGATAGATTTCAAATCGATCCTAGCCAAAATGAGTCTGTAGTGTGAAATAATTTTTGTTGAGTGGATAGATTTTAGTTAGTTGTAGTCTTTCAACATTCTAACAGAACTACGAACCATGAAGTATGATTTCTCTGAAACCGCGATAGATTTCAAATCGATCCTAACCAAAATGAGTCTGTAGTGTTAAATAATTTTTGGTGAGTGGATAGATTTTAGTTTGGAGTAGTCGTTCAACATTCTATCAGAACTACGAACCATAACGTATGATTTCTCTGAAACCGCGATAGATTTCAAATCGATCCTAACGAAAATTAGTCTGTAGTGTGAAATAATTTTTGTTGAGTGGATAGATTTAAGTTAGTTGTAGTCTTTCAACATTCTGCCAGAACTGCGAACCATAAAGTATGATTTCTCTGAAACCGCGATAGATTTCAAATCGATCCTAGCCAAAATGAGTCTGTAGTGTTAAATAATTTTTGTTGAGTGGATAGATTTTAGTTAGTTGTAGTCTTTCAACATTCTGCCAGAACTGCGAACCATAAAGTATGATTTCCTAGCCAAAATGAGTCTGTAGTGTTAAATAATTTTTGTTGAGTGGATAGATTTTAGTTAGTTGTAGTCTTTCAACATTCTGCCAGAACTGCGAACCATAAAGTATGATTTCTCTGAAACCGCGATAGATTTCAAATCGATCCTAGCCAAAATGAGTCTGTAGTGTTAAATAATTTTTGTTGAGTGGATAGATTTTAGTTAGTTGTAGTCTTTCAACATTCTGCCAGAACTGCGAACCATAAAGTATGATTTCTCTGAAACCGCGATAGATTTCAAATCGATCCTAACCAAAATGAGTCTGTAGTGTGAAATAATTTTTGTTGAGTGGATAGATTTTAATTAGTTGTAGTCTTTCAACATTCTAACAGAACTACGAACCCTGAAGTATGATTTCTCTGAAACCGCGATAGATTTCAAATGGATCCGGACCAAAATGAGTCTGTAGTGTTAAATAATTTTTGTTGAGTGGATAGATTTTAGTTAGTTGTAGTCTTTCAACATTCTGCCAGAACTGCGAACCATAAAGTATGATTTCTCTGAAACCGCGATAGATTTCAAATCGATCCTAACCAAAATCAGTCTGTAGTGAGAAATAATTTTTGCTTGAGTGCATAGATTTAAGTTTGGGGTAGGCTGTCAACATTCTGTCAGAACTGCGAACCATAACGTATGATTTCTCTGAAACCGCGATAGATTTCAAATCGATCCTAACCAAAATGAGTCTGTAGTGTTAAATAATTTTTGGTGAGTGGATAGATTTTAGTTTGGGGTAGTCGTTCAACATTCAATCAGAGCTACGAACCCTGAAGTATGATTTCTCTGAAACCGCGATAGATTTCAAATCGATCCTAGCCAAAATGAGTCTGTAGTGTGAAATAATTTTTGGTGAGTGGATAGATTTTAGTTTGGGGTAGTCGTTCAACATTCAATCAGAACTACGAACCCTGAAGTATGATTTCTCTGAAACCGCGATAGATTTCAAATCGATCCTAGCCAAAATGAGTCTGTAGTGTGAAATAATTTTTGTTGAGTGGATAGATTTTAGTTAGTTGTAGTCTTTCAACATTCTAACAGAACTACGAACCATGAAGTATGATTTCTCTGAAACCGCGATAGATTTCAAATCGATCCTAACCAAAATGAGCCTGTAGTGTTAAATAATTTTTGGTGAGTGGATAGATTTTAGTTTGGAGTAGTCGTTCAACATTCTATCAGAACTACGAACCATAACGTATGATTTCTCTGAAACCATGATAGATTTCAAATCGATCCTGACCAAAATAAGTCTGTAGTGTTAAATAATTTTTGTTGAGTGGATAGATTTTAGTTAGTTGTAGTCTTTCAACATTCTGTCAGAACTGCGAACCATAACGTATGATTTCTCTGAAACCGCGATAGATTTCAAATCGATCCTAGCCAAAATGAGCCTGTAGTGTGAAATAATTTTTGTTGAGTGGATAGATTTTAGTTAGTTGTAGTCTTTCAACATTCTGCCAGAACTGCGAAACATAAAGTATGATTTCTCCGAGACCATGATAGATTTCAAATCGATCCTAACCAAAATGAGTCTGTAGTGTGAAATAATTTTTGGTGAGTGGATAGATTTTAGTTAGTTGTAGTCTTTCAACATTCTGTCAGAACTGCGAACCATAACGTATGATTTCTCTGAAACCGCGATAGATTTCAAATCGATCCTAGCCAAAATGAGTCTGTAGTGTGAAATAATTTTTGTTGAGTGGATAGATTTTAGTTAGTTGTAGTCTTTCAACATTCTGTCAGAACTGCGAACCATAAAGTATGATTTCTCCGAGACCATGATAAATTTCAAATCGATCCTAACCAAAATGAGTCTGTAGTGTGAAATAATTTTTGGTGAGTGGATAGATTTTAGTTAGTTGTAGTCTTTCAACATTCTGTCAGAACTGCGAACCATAACGTATGATTTCTCTGAAACCGCGATAGATTTCAAATCGATCCTAGCCAAAATGAGTCTGTAGTGTTAAATAATTTTTGTTGAGTGGATAGATTTTAGTTAGTTGTAGTCTTTCAACATTCTGCCAGAACTACGAACCATGAAGTATGATTTCTCTGAAACAATGATAGATTTCAAATGGATCCGGACCAAAATGAGTCTGTAGTGTTAAATAATTTTTGGAGAGTGGATAGATTTTAATTAGTTGTAGTCTTTCACCATTCTAACAGAACTACGAATCCTGAAGTATGATTTCTCTGAAACCGCGATAGATTTCAAATCGATCCTAGCCAAAAAGAGCCTGTAGTGTGAAATAATTTTTGTTGAGTGGATAGATTTTAGTTAGTTGTAGTCTTTCAACATTCTGCCAGAACTGCGAACCATAAAGTATGATTTCTCCGAGACCATGATAGATTTCAAATCGATCCTAACCAAAATGAGTCTGTAGTGTGAAATAATTTTTGGTGAGTGGATAGATTTTAGTTAGTTGTAGTCTTTCAACATTCTGTCAGAACTGCGAACCATAACGTATGATTTCTCTGAAACCGCGATAGATTTCAAATCGATCCTAGCCAAAATGAGCCTGTAGTGTGAAATAATTTTTGTTGAGTGGATAGATTTTAGTTAGTTGTAGTCTTTCAACATTCTGTTAGAACTGCGAACCATAAAGTATGATTTCTCCGAGACCATGATAGATTTCAAATCGATTTTAACCAAAATGAGTCTGTAGTGTGAAATAATTTTTGGTGAGTGGATAGATTTTAGTTAGTTGTAGTCTTTCAACATTCTGTCAGAACTGCGAACCATAACGTATGATTTCTCTGAAACCGCGATAGATTTCAAATCGATCCTAACCAAAATGAGCCTGTAGTGTGAAATTATTTTTGTTAAGTGGATAGATTTTAGTTAGTTGTAGTCTTTCAACATTCTAACAGAACTACGAACCCTGAAGTATGATTTCTCTGAAACCGCGATTGATTTCAAATCGATCCTAGCCAAAATGAGTCTGTAGTGTGAAATAATTTTTGGTGAGTGGATAGATTTTAGTTAGTTGTAGTCTTTCAACATTCTGCCAGAACTGCGAACCATAAAGTATGATTTCTCTGAAACCGCGATAGATTTCAAATCGATCCTAACCAAAATGAGTCCGTAGTGTGAAATAATTTTTGGTGAGTGGATAGATTTTAGTTAGTTGTAGTCTTTCAACATTCTGTCAGAACTGCGAACCATAACGTATGATTTCTCTGAAACCGCGATAGATTTCAAATCGATCCTAGCCAAAATGAGTCTGTAGTGTGAAATAATTTTTGTTGAGTGGATAGATTTTAGTTAGTTGTAGTCTTTCAACATTCTGTCAGAACTGCGAACCATAAAGTATGATTTCTCCGAGACCATGATAAATTTCAAATCGATCCTAACCAAAATGAGTCTGTAGTGTGAAATAATTTTTGCTTCAGTGGATAGATATTAGCTTGGGGTAGTCTTTCAACATTCTGTTAGAACTACGAACCATGAAGTATGACTTCTCTGAAACCATGACAGATTACGAATCGATTGTGACCAAAATGAGTCTGTAGTGAGAAATAATTTTTGCTTGAGTGGATAGACTTAAGTTTGGGGTAGTCTTTCAACATTCTATCAGAACTACGAACCATAACGTATGATTTCTCTGAAACCATGATAGATTTCAAATCGATCCGGACCAAAATAAGTCTGTAGTGAGAAATAATTTTTGTTGAGTGGATAGATTTTAGTTAGTTGTAGTCTTTCAACATTCTGTCAGAACTGCGAACCATAACGTATGATTTCTCTGAAACCGCGATAGATTTCAAATCGATCCTAGCCAAAATGAGCCTGTAGTGTGAAATAATTTTTGTTGAGTGGATAGATTTTAGTTAGTTGTAGTCTTTCAACATTCTGCCAGAACTGCGAACCATAAAGTATGATTTCTCCGAGACCATGATAGATTTCAAATCGATCCTAACCAAAATGAGTCTGTAGTGTGAAATAATTTTTGGTGAGTGGATAGATTTTAGTTAGTTGTAGTCTTTCAACATTCTGTCAGAACTGCGAACCATAACGTATGATTTCTCTGAAACCGCGATAGATTTCAAATCGATCCTAGCCAAAATGAGTCTGTAGTGTGAAATAATTTTTGTTGAGTGGATAGATTTTAGTTAGTTGTAGTCTTTCAACATACTGTCAGAACTGCGAACCATAAAGTATGATTTCTCCGAGACCATGATAAATTTCAAATCGATCCTAACCAAAATGAGTCTGTAGTGTGAAATAATTTTTGCTTCAGTGGATAGATATTAGCTTGGGGTAGTCTTTCAACATTCTATTAGAACTACGAACCATGAAGTATGACTTCTCTGAAACCATGACAGATTACGAATCGATTGTGACCAAAATGAGTCTGTAGTGAGAAATAATTTTTGCTTGAGTGCATAGATTTAAGTTTGGGGTAGGCTGTCAACATTCTGTCAGAACTGCGAACCATAACGTATGATTTCTCTGAAACCCCTATAGATTTCAAATCGATCCTAACCAAAATGAGTCTGTAGTGTGAAATAATTTTTGTTGAGTGGATAGATTTTAGTTAGTTGTAGTCTTTCAACATTCTAACAGAACTACGAACCATGAAGTATGATTTCTCTGAAACAATGATAGATTTCAAATGGATCCGAACCAAAATGAGTCTGTAGTGTTAAATAATTTTTGGAGAGTGGATAGATTTTAATTAGTTGTAGTCTTTCACCATTCTAACAGAACTACGAACCCTGAAGTATGATTTCTCTGAAACCGCGATAGATTTCAAATCGATCCTAGCCAAAATGAGTCTGTAGTGTGAAATAATTTTTGGTGAGTGGATAGATTTTAATTTGGGGTAGTCGTTCAACACTCAATCAGAACTACGAACCCTGAAGTATGATTTCTCTGAAACCGCTATAGATTTCAAATCGATCCTAGCCAAAATGAGTCTGTAGTGTGAAATAATTTTTGGTGAGTGGATAGATTTTAGTTTGGGGTAGGCTGTCAACATTCTGTCAGAACTGCGAACCATAACGTATGATTTCTCTGAAACCGCGATAGATTTCAAATCGATCCTAGCCAAAATGAGTCTGTAGTGTGAAATAATTTTTGGTGAGTGGATAGATTTTAGTTTGGGGTAGTCGTTCAACACTCAATCAGAACTACGAACCCTGAAGTATGATTTCTCTGAAACCGCGATAGATTTCAAATCGATCCTAGCCAAAATGAGTCTGTAGTGAGAAATAATTTTTGCTTGAGTGCATAGATTTAAGTTTTTGGTAGGCTGTCAACATTCTGTCAGAACTGCGAACCATGAAGTATGATTTCTCTGAAACCGCGATAGATTTCAAATCGATCCTAACCAAAATGAGTCTGTAGTGTTAAATAATTTTTGGTGAGTGGATAGATTTTAGTTTGGGGTAGTCGTTCAACATTCAATCAGAGCTACGAACCCTGAAGTATGATTTCTCTGAAACCGCGATAGATTTCAAATCGATCCTAGCCAAAATGAGTCTGTAGTGTGAAATAATTTTTGGTGAGTGGATAGATTTTAGTTAGTTGTAGTCTTTCAACATTCTAACAGAACTACGAAACATGAAGTATGATTTCTCTGAAACAATGATAGATTTCAAATGGATCCGGACCAAAATGAGTCTGTAGTGTTAAATAATTTTTGGAGAGTGGATAGATTTTAGTTTGGGGTAGTCGTTCAACATTCAATCAGAACTACGAACCCTGAAGTATGATTTCTCTGAAACCGCGATAGATTTCAAATCAATCCTAGCCAAAATGAGTCTGTACTGTGAAATAATTTTTGTTGAGTGGATAGATTTTAGTTAGTTGTAGTCTTTCAACATTCTAACAGAACTACGAACCCTGAAGTATGATTTCTCTGAAACCGCGATAGATTTCAAATCGATCCTAAACAAAATGAGTCCGTAGTGTGAAATAATTTTTGTTGAGTGGATAGATTTTAGTTAGTTGTAGTCTTTCAACATTCTAACAGAACTACGAAACATGAAGTATGATTTCTCTGAAACAATGATAGATTTCAAATGGATCCCTACCAAAATGAGTCTGTAGTGTTAAATAATTTTTGGAGAGTGGATAGATTTTAGTTTGGGGTAGTCGTTCAACATTCAATCAGAACTACGAACCCTGAAGTATGATTTCTCTGAAACCGCGATAGATTTCAAATCAATCCTAGCTAAAATGAGTCTGTACTGTGAAATAATTTTTGTTGAGTGGATAGATTTTAGTTAGTTGTAGTCTTTCAACATTCTAACAGAACTACGAACCCTGAAGTATGATTTCTCTGAAACCGCTATAGATTTCAAATCGATCCAAGCCAAAATGAGTCTGTAGTGTGAAATAATTTTTGGTGAGTGGATAGATTTTAGTTTGGGGTAGGCTGTCAACATTCTGTCAGAACTGCGAACCATAACGTATGATTTCTCTGAAACCGCGATAGATTTCAAATCGATCCTAGCCAAAATGAGTCTGTAGTGTGAAATAATTTTTGGTGAGTGGATAGATTTTAGTTTGGGGTAGTCGTTCAACACTCAATCAGAACTACGAACCCTGAAGTATGATTTCTCTGAAACCGCTATAGATTTCAAATCGATCCTAGCCAAAATGAGTCTGTAGTGTGAAATAATTTTTGTTGAGTGGATAGATTTTAGTTAGTTGTAGTCTTTCAACATTCTAACAGAACTACGAACCGTGAAGTATGATTTCTCTGAAACCGCGATAGATTTCAAATCGATCCTAGCCAAAATGAGTCTGTAGTGAGAAATAATTTTTGCTTGAGTGCATAGATTTAAGTTTGGGGTAGGCTGTCAACATTCTGTCAGAACTGCGAACCATAACGTATGATTTCTCTGAAACCGCTATAGATTTCAAATCGATCCTGACCAAAATGAATCTGTGGTGTGAAATAATTTTTGTTGAGTGGATAGATTTTAGTTAGTTGTAGTCTTTCAACATTCTGTCAGAACTGCGAACCATGAAGTATGATTTCTCTGAAACCGCGATAGATTTCAAATCGATCCTAACCAAAATGAGTCTGTAGTGTTAAATAATTTTTGGTGAGTGGATAGATTTTAGTTTGGGGTAGTCGTTCAACATTCAATCAGAGCTACGAACCCTGAAGTATGATTTCTCTGAAACCGCGATAGATTTCAAATCGATCCTAGCCAAAATGAGTCTGTAGTGTGAAATAATTTTTGGTGAGTGGATAGATTTTAGTTTGGGGTAGTCGTTCAACATTCAATCAGAGCTACGAACCCTGAAGTATGATTTCTCTGAAACCGCGATAGATTCCAAATCGATCCTAACCAAAATGAGTCCGTAGTGTGAAATAATTTTTGTTGAGTGGATAGATTTTAGTTAGTTGTAGTCTTTCAACATTCTAACAGAACTACGAACCATGAAGTATGATTTCTCTGAAACAATGATAGATTTCAAATGGATCCGGACCAAAATGAGTCTGTAGTGTTAAATAATTTTTGGAGAGTGGATAGATTTTAGTTTGGGGTAGTCGTTCAACATTCAATCAGAACTACGAACCCTGAAGTATGATTTCTCTGAAACCGCGATAGATTTCAAATCAATCCTAGCCAAAATGAGTCTGTAGTGTGAAATAATTTTTGTTGAGTGGATAGATTTTAGTTAGTTGTAGTCTTTCAACATTCTAACAGAACTACGAACCATGAAGTATGATTTCTCTGAAACCGCGATAGATTTCAGATCGATCCTAACCAAAATGAGTCTGTAGTGTGAAATAATTTTTGTTGAGTGGATAGATTTTAGTTAGTTGTAGTCTTTCAACATTCTAACAGAACTACGAACCATGAAGTATGATTTCTCTGAAACAATGATAGATTTCAAATGGATCCGGACCAAAATGAGTCTGTAGTGTTAAATAATTTTTGGAGAGTGGATAGATTTTAATTAGTTGTAGTCTTTCACCATTCTAACAGAACTACGAACCCTGAAGTATGATTTCTCTGAAACCGCTATAGATTTCAAATCGATCCTAGCCAAAATGAGTCTGTAGTGTGAAATAATTTTTGGTGAGTGGATAGATTTTAGTTTGGGGTAGTCGTTCAACACTCAATCAGAACTACGAACCATGAAGTATGATTTCTCTGAAACCGCTATAGATTCCAAATCGATCCTAACCAAAATGAGTCCGTAGTGTGAAATAATTTTTGTTGAGTGGATAGATTTTAGTTAGTTGTAGTCTTTCAACATTCTAACAGAACTACGAACCATGAAGTATGATTTCTCTGAAACAATGATAGATTTCAAATGGATCCGGACCAAAATGAGTCTGTAGTGTTAAATAATTTTTGGAGAGTGGATAGATTTTAGTTTGGGGTAGTCGTTCAACATTCAATCAGAACTACGAACCCTGAAGTATGATTTCTCTGAAACCGCTATAGATTCCAAATCGATCCTAACCAAAATGAGTCCGTAGTGTGAAATAATTTTTGTTGAGTGGATAGATTTTAGTTAGTTGTAGTCTTTCAACATTCTAACAGAACTACGAACCATGAAGTATGATTTCTCTGAAACAATGATAGATTTCAAATGGATCCGGACCAAAATGAGTCTGTAGTGTTAAATAATTTTTGGAGAGTGGATAGATTTTAATTAGTTGTAGTCTTTCACCATTCTAACAGAACTACGAACCGTGAAGTATGATTTCTCTGAAACAATGATAGATTTCAAATCGATCCTAGCCAAAATGAGTCTGTAGTGAGAAATAATTTTTGCTTGAGTGCATAGATTTAAGTTTGGGGTAGGCTGTCAACATTCTGTCAGAACTGCGAACCATAACGTATGATTTCTCTGAAACCGCTATAGATTTCAAATCGATCCTGACCAAAATGAGTCTGTGGTGTGAAATAATTTTTGTTGAGTGGATAGATTTTAGTTAGTTGTAGTCTTTCAACATTCTGTCAGAACTGCGAACCATGAAGTATGATTTCTCTGAAACCGCGATAGATTTCAAATCGATCCTAACCAAAATGAGTCTGTAGTGTTAAATAATTTTTGGTGAGTGGATAGATTTTAGTTTGGGGTAGTCGTTCAACATTCAATCAGAGCTACGAACCCTGAAGTATGATTTCTCTGAAACCGCGATTGATTTCAAATCGATCCTAGCCAAAATGAGTCTGTAGTGTGAAATAATTTTTGGTGAGTGGATAGATTTTAGTTTGGGGTAGTCGTTCAACATTCAATCAGAGCTACGAACCCTGAAGTATGATTTCTCTGAAACCGCGATAGATTCCAAATCGATCCTAACCAAAATGAGTCCGTAGTGTGAAATAATTTTTGTTGAGTGGATAGATTTTAGTTAGTTGTAGTCTTTCAACATTCTAACAGAACTACGAACCATGAAGTATGATTTCTCTGAAACCGCGATAGATTTCAAATCGATCCTAACCAAAATGAGTCTGTAGTGTGAAATAATTTTTGTTGAGTGGATAGATTTTAGTTAGTTGTAGTCTTTCAACATTCTAACAGAACTACGAACCATGAAGTATGATTTCTCTGAAACAATGATAGATTTCAAATGGATCCGGACCAAAATGAGACTGTAGTGTTAAATAATTTTTGGAGAGTGGATAGATTTTAATTAGTTGTAGTCTTTCACCATTCTAACAGAACTACGAACCCTGAAGTATGATTTCTCTGAAACCGCGATAGATTTCAAATCGATCCTAGCCAAAATGAGTCTGTAGTGTGAAATAATTTTTGGTGAGTGGATAGATTTTAGTTTGGGGTAGTCGTTCAACATTCAATCAGAGCTACGAACCCTGAAGTATGATTTCTCTGAAACCGCGATAGATTCCAAATCGATCCTAACCAAAATGAGTACGTAGTGTGAAATAATTTTTGTTGAGTGGATAGATTTTAGTTAGTTGTAGTCTTTCAACATTCTAACAGAACTACGGACCATGAAGTATAATTTCTCTGAAACCATGGTAGATTTCAAATCGATCCTGACCACAATGAGTCTGTAGTGTGAAATAATTCTGCTCCAGTGGATAGATTTTAGTTTGGGGTAGTCTTTCAATATTCTAGCAGAACTACGAACCATGAAGTATGATTTCTCTGAAACAATGATAGATTTCAAATGGATCCGGACCAAAATGAGTCTGTAGTGTTAAATAATTTTTGGAGAGTGGATAGATTTTAGTTTGGGGTAGTCGTTCAACATTCAATCAGAACTACGAACCCTGAAGTATGATTTCTCTGAAACCGCGATAGATTTCAAATCAATCCTAGCCAAAATGAGTCTGTAGTGTGAAATAATTTTTGTTTAGTGGATAGATTTTAGTTAGTTGTAGTCTTTCAACATTCTAACAGAACTACGAACCATGAAGTATGATTTCTCTGAAACCGCGATAGATTTCAAATCGATCCTAACCAAAATGAGTCTGTAGTGTGAAATAATTTTTGTTGAGTGGATAGATTTTAGTTAGTTGTAGTCTTTCAACATTCTAACAGAACTACGAACCATGAAGTATGATTTCTCTGAAACAATGATAGATTTCAAATGGATCCGGACCAAAATGAGTCTGTAGTGTTAAATAATTTTTGGAGAGTGGATAGATTTTAATTAGTTGTAGTCTTTCACCATTCTAACAGAACTACGAACCCTGAAGTATGATTTCTCTGAAACCGCGATAGATTTCAAATCGATCCTAGCCAAAATGAGTCTGTAGTGTGAAATAATTTTTGGTGAGTGGATAGATTTTAGTTTGGGGTAGTCGTTCAACATTCAATCAGAGCTACGAACCCTGAAGTATGATTTCTCTGAAACCGCGATAGATTCCAAATCGATCCTAACCAAAATGAGTACGTAGTGTGAAATAATTTTTGTTGAGTGGATAGATTTTAGTTAGTTGTAGTCTTTCAACATTCTAACAGAACTACGAACCATGAAGTATGATTTCTCTGAAACAATGATAGATTTCAAATGGATCCGGACCAAAATGAGTCTGTAGTGTTAAATAATTTTTGGAGAGTGGATAGATTTTAGTTTGGGGTAGTCGTTCAACATTCAATCAGAACTACGAAAACTGAAGTATGATTTCTCTGAAACCGCGATAGATTTCAAATCGATCCTAACCAAAATGAGTCTGTAGTGAGAAATAATTTTTGCTTGAGTGCATAGATTTAAGTTTGGGGTAGGCTGTCAACATTCTGTCAGAACTGCGAACCATAACGTATGATTTCTCTGAAACCGCTATAGATTTCAAATCGATCCTGACCAAAATGAATCTGTGGTGTGAAATAATTTTTGTTGAGTGGATAGATTTTAGTTAGTTGTAGTCTTTCAACATTCTGTCAGAACTGCGAACCATGAAGTATGATTTCTCTGAAACCGCGATAGATTTCAAATCGATCCTAACCAAAATGAGTCTGTAGTGTTAAATAATTTTTGGTGAGTGGATAGATTTTAGTTTGGGGTAGTCGTTCAACATTCAATCAGAGCTACGAACCCTGAAGTATGATTTCTCTGAAACCGCGATAGATTTCAAATCGATCCTAGCCAAAATGAGTCTGTAGTGTGAAATAATTTTTGGTGAGTGGATAGATTTTAGTTTGGGGTAGTCGTTCAACATTCAATCAGAGCTACGAACCCTGAAGTATGATTTCTCTGAAACCGCGATAGATTCCAAATCGATCCTAACCAAAATGAGTCCGTAGTGTGAAATAATTTTTGTTGAGTGGATAGATTTTAGTTAGTTGTAGTCTTTCAACATTCTAACAGAACTACGAACCATGAAGTATGATTTCTCTGAAACAATGATAGATTTCAAATGGATCCGGACCAAAATGAGTCTGTAGTGTTAAATAATTTTTGTTGAGTGGATAGATTTTAGTTTGGGGTAGTCGTTCAACATTCAATCAGAACTACGAACCCTGAAGTATGATTTCTCTGAAACCGCGATAGATTTCAAATCAATCCTAGCCAAAATGAGTCTGTAGTGTGAAATAATTTTTGTTGAGTGGATAGATTTTAGTTAGTTGTAGTCTTTCAACATTCTAACAGAACTACGAACCATGAAGTATGATTTCTCTGAAACCGCGATAGATTTCAAATCGATCCTAACCAAAATGAGTCTGTAGTGTGAAATAATTTTTGTTGAGTGGATAGATTTTAGTTAGTTGTAGTCTTTCAACATTCTAACAGAACTACGAACCATGAAGTATGATTTCTCTGAAACAATGATAGATTTCAAATGGATCCGGACCAAAATGAGTCTGTAGTGTTAAATAATTTTTGGAGAGTGGATAGATTTTAATTAGTTGTAGTCTTTCACCATTCTAACAGAACTACGAACCCTGAAGTATGATTTCTCTGAAACCGCGATAGATTTCAAATCGATCCTAGCCAAAATGAGTCTGTAGTGTGAAATAATTTTTGGTGAGTGGATAGATTTTAGTTTGGGGTAGTCGTTCAACATTCAATCAGAGCTACGAACCCTGAAGTATGATTTCTCTGAAACCGCGATAGATTCCAAATCGATCCTAACCAAAATGAGTACGTAGTGTGAAATAATTTTTGTTGAGTGGATAGATTTTAGTTAGTTGTAGTCTTTCAACATTCTAACAGAACTACGAACCATGAAGTATGATTTCTCTGAAACAATGATAGATTTCAAATGGATCCGGACCAAAATGAGTCTGTAGTGTTAAATAATTTTTGGAGAGTGGATAGATTTTAGTTTGGGGTAGTCGTTCAACATTCAATCAGAACTACGAACCCTGAAGTATGATTTCTCTGAAACCGCGATAGATTTCAAATCGATCCTAACCAAAATGAGTCCGTAGTGTGAAATAATTTTTGTTGAGTGGATAGATTTAAGTTAGTTGTAGTCTTTCAACATTCTAACAGAACTACGAACCATGAAGTATGATTTCTCTGAAACCGCGATAGATTTCAAATCGATCCTAACCAAAATGAGTCTGTAGTGTGAAATAATTTTTGTTGAGTGGATAGATTTTAGTTAGTTGTAGTCTTTCAACATTCTAACAGAACTACGAACCATGAAGTATGATTTCTCTGAAACAATGATAGATTTCAAATGGATCCGGACCAAAATGAGTCTGTAGTGTTAAATAATTTTTGGAGAGTGGATAGATTTTAATTAGTTGTAGTCTTTCACCATTCTAACAGAACTACGAACCCTGAAGTATGATTTCTCTGAAACCGCGATAGATTTCAAATCGATCCTAGCCAAACTGAGTCTGTAGTGTGAAATAATTTTTGGTGAGTGGATAGATTTTAGTTTGGGGTAGTCGTTCAACACTCAATCAGAACTACGAACCCTGAAGTATGATTTCTCTGAAACCGCTATAGATTTCAAATCGATCCTAGCCAAAATGAGTCTGTAGTGTGAAATAATTTTTGGTGAGTGGATAGATTTTAGTTTGGGGTAGGCTGTCAACATTCTGTCAGAACTGCGAACCATAACGTATGATTTCTCTGAAACCGCGATAGATTTCAAATCGATCCCAGCCAAAATGAGTCTGTAGTGTGAAATAATTTTTGTTGAGTGGATAGATTTAAGTTAGTTGTAGTCTTTCAACATTCTAACAGAACTACGAACCATGAAGTATGATTTCTCTGAAACCGCGATAGATTTCAAATCGATCCTAACCAAAATGAGTCTGTAGTGTGAAATAATTTTTGTTGAGTGGATAGATTTTAGTTAGTTGTAGTCTTTCAACATTCTAACAGAACTACGAACCATGAAGTATGATTTCTCTGAAACAATGATAGATTTCAAATGGATCCGGACCAAAATGAGTCTGTAGTGTTAAATAATTTTTGGAGAGTGGATAGATTTTAATTAGTTGTAGTCTTTCACCATTCTAACAGAACTACGAACCATGAAGTATGATTTCTCTGAAACAATGATAGATTTCAAATGGATCCGGACCAAAATGAGTCTGTAGTGTGAAATAATTTTTGGTGAGTGGATAGATTTTAATTAGTTGTAGTCTTTCAACATTCTAACAGAACTACGAACCATGAAGTATGATTTCTCTGAAACAATGATAGATTTCAAATGGATCCGGACCAAAATGAGTCTGTAGTGTTAAATAATTTTTGGAGAGTGGATAGATTTTAATTAGTTGTAGTCTTTCAACATTCTAACAGAACTACGAACCCTGAAGTATGATTTCTCTGAAACCGCGATAGATTTCAAATCGATCCTAGCCAAAATGAGTCTGTAGTGTGAAATAATTTTTGGTGAGTGGATAGATTTTAGTTTGGGGTAGTCGTTCAACACTCAATCAGAACTACGAACCCTGAAGTATGATTTCTCTGAAACCGCTATAGATTTCAAATCGATCCTAGCCAAAATGAGTCTGTAGTGTGAAATAATTTTTGGTGAGTGGATAGATTTTAGTTTGGGGTAGGCTGTCAACATTCTGTCAGAACTGCGAACCATAACGTATGATTCCTCTGAAACCGCGATAGATTTCAAATCGATCCTAGCCAAAATGAGTCTGTAGTGTGAAATAATTTTTGGTGAGTGGATAGATTTTAGTTTGGGGTAGTCGTTCAACACTCAATCAGAACTACGAAAACTGAAGTATGATTTCTCTGAAACCGCTATAGATTTCAAATCGATCCTAGCCAAAATGAGTCTGTAGTGTGAAATAATTTTTGTTGAGTGGATAGATTTTAGTTAGTTGTAGTCTTTCAACATTCTAACAGAACTACGAACCGTGAAGTATGATTTCTCTGAAACCGCGATAGATTTCAAATCGATCCTAGCCAAAATGAGTCTGTAGTGAGAAATAATTTTTGCTTGAGTGCATAGATTTAAGTTTGGGGTAGGCTGTCAACATTCTGTCAGAACTGCGAACCATAACGTATGATTTCTCTGAAACCGCTATAGATTTCAAATCGATCCTGACCAAAATGAGTCTGTGGTGTGAAATAATTTTTGTTGAGTGGATAGATTTTAGTTAGTTGTAGTCTTTCAACATTCTGTCAGAACTGCGAACCATGAAGTATGATTTCTCTGAAACCGCGATAGATTTCAGATCGATCCTAACCAAAATTAGTCTGTGGTGTTAAATAATTTTTGGTGAGTGGATAGATTTTAGTTTGGGGTAGTCGTTCAACATTCAATCAGAGCTACGAACCCTGAAGTATGATTTCTCTGAAACCGCGATAGATTTCAAATCGATCCTAACCAAAATGAGTCCGTAGTGTGAAATAATTTTTGTTGAGTGGATAGATTTTAGTTAGTTGTAGTCTTTCAACATTCTGTCAGAACTGCGAACCATGAAGTATGATTTCTCTGAAACCGCGATAGATTTCAAATCGATCCTAACCAAAATGAGTCTGTAGTGTGAAATAATTTTTGGTGAGTGGATAGATTTTAGTTTGGGGTAGTCGTTCAACATTCAATCAGAACTACGAACCCTGAAGTATGATTTCTCTGAAACAATGATAGATTTCAAATGGATACGGACCAAAATGAGTCCGTAGTGTGAAATAATTTTTGTTGAGTGGATAGATTTTAGTTAGTTGTAGTCTCTCAACATTCTGTCAGAACTGCGAACCATGAAGTATGATTTCTCTGAAACCGCGATAGATTTCAAATCGATCCTAACCAAAATGAGTCTGTGGTGTTAAATAATTTTTGGTGAGTGGATAGATTTTAGTTTGGGGTAGTCGTTCAACATTCAATCAGAGCTACGAACCCTGAAGTATGATTTCTCTGAAACCGCGATAGATTTCAAATCGATCCTAACCAAAATGAGTCCGTAGTGTGAAATAATTTTTGTTGAGTGGATAGATTTTAGTTAGTTGTAGTCTTTCAACATTCTGTCAGAACTGCGAACCATGAAGTATGATTTCTCTGAAACCGCGATAGATTTCAAATCGATCCTAACCAAAATGAGTCCGTAGTGTGAAATAATTTTTGGTGAGTGGATAGATTTTAGTTAGTTGTAGTCTTTCAACATTCTGTCAGAACTGCGAACCATAACGTATGATTTCTCTGAAACCGCGATAGATTTCAAATCGATCCTAGCCAAAATGAGTCTGTAGTGTGAAATAATTTTTGTTGAGTGGATAGATTTTAGTTAGTTGTAGTCTTTCAACATTCTGTCAGAACTGCGAACCATGAAGTATGATTTCTCTGAAACCGCGATAGATTTCAAATCGATCCTAGCCAAAATGAGTCTGTAGTGTGAAATAATTTTTGTTGAGTGGATAGATTTTAGTTAGTTGTAGTCTTTCAACATTCTGTCAGAACTGCGAACCATAAAGTATGATTTCTCCGAGACCATGATAAATTTCAAATCGATCCTAACCAAAATGAGTCTGTAGTGTGAAATAATTTTTGCTTCAGTGGATAGATATTAGCTTGGGGTAGTCTTTCAACATTCTGTTAGAACTACGAACCATGAAGTATGACTTCTCTGAAACCATGACAGATTACGAATCGATTGTGACCAAAATGAGTCTGTAGTGAGAAATAATTTTTGCTTGAGTGGATAGACTTAAGTTTGGGGTAGTCTTTCAACATTCTATCAGAACTACGAACCATAACGTATGATTTCTCTGAAACCATGATAGATTTCAAATCGATCCGGACCAAAATAAGTCTGTAGTGAGAAATAATTTTTGTTGAGTGGATAGATTTTAGTTAGTTGTAGTCTTTCAACATTCTGTCAGAACTGCGAACCATAACGTATGATTTCTCTGAAACCGCGATAGATTTCAAATCGATCCTAGCCAAAATGAGCCTGTAGTGTGAAATAATTTTTGTTGAGTGGATAGATTTTAGTTAGTTGTAGTCTTTCAACATTCTGCCAGAACTGCGAACCATAAAGTATGATTTCTCCGAGACCATGATAGATTTCAAATCGATCCTAACCAAAATGAGTCTGTAGTGTGAAATAATTTTTGGTGAGTGGATAGATTTTAGTTAGTTGTAGTCTTTCAACATTCTGTCAGAACTGCGAACCATGAAGTATGATTTCTCTGAAACCGCGATAGATTTCAAATCGATCCTAGCCAAAATGAGTCTGTAGTGTGAAATAATTTTTGTTGAGTGGATAGATTTTAGTTAGTTGTAGTCTTTCAACATTCTTTCAGAACTGCGAACCATAAAGTATGATTTCTCCGAGACCATGATAAATTTCAAATCGATCCTAACCAAAATGAGTCTGTAGTGTGAAATAATTTTTGCTTCAGTGGATAGATATTAGCTTGGGGTAGTCTTTCAACATTCTATTAGAACTACGAACCATGAAGTATGACTTCTCTGAAACCATGACAGATTACGAATCGATTGTGACCAAAATGAGTCTGTAGTGAGAAATAATTTTTGCTTGAGTGCATAGATTTAAGTTTGGGGTAGGCTGTCAACATTCTGTCAGAACTGCGAACCATAACGTATGATTTCTCTGAAACCGCTATAGATTTCAAATCGATCCTAACCAAAATGAGTCTGTAGTGTGAAATAATTTTTGTTGAGTGGATAGATTTTAGTTAGTTGTAGTCTTTCAACATTCTAACAGAACTACGAACCATGAAGTATGATTTCTCTGAAACAATGATAGATTTCAAATGGATCCGAACCAAAATGAGTCTGTAGTGTTAAATAATTTTTGGAGAGTGGATAGATTTTAATTAGTTGTAGTCTTTCACCATTCTAACAGAACTACGAACCCTGAAGTATGATTTCTCTGAAACCGCGATAGATTTCAAATCGATCCTAGCCAAAATGAGTCTGTAGTGTGAAATAATTTTTGGTGAGTGGATAGATTTTAGTTTGGGGTAGTCGTTCAACACTCAATCAGAACTACGAACCCTGAAGTATGATTTCTCTGAAACCGCTATAGATTTCAAATCGATCCTAGCCAAAATGAGTCTGTAGTGTGAAATAATTTTTGGTGAGTGGATAGATTTTAGTTTGGGGTAGGCTGTCAACATTCTGTCAGAACTGCGAACCATAACGTATGATTTCTCTGAAACCGCGATAGATTTCAAATCGATCCTAGCCAAAATGAGTCTGTAGTGTGAAATAATTTTTGGTGAGTGGATAGATTTTAGTTTGGGGTAGTCGTTCAACACTCAATCAGAACTACGAACCCTGAAGTATGATTTCTCAGAAACCGCTATAGATTTCAAATCGATCCTAGCCAAAATGAGTCTGTAGTGTGAAATAATTTTTGTTGAGTGGATAGATTTTAGTTAGTTGTAGTCTTTCAACATTCTAACAGAACTACGAACCGTGAAGTATGATTTCTCTGAAACCGCGATAGATTTCAAATCGATCCTAGCCAAAATGAGTCTGTAGTGAGAAATAATTTTTGCTTGAGTGGATAGATTTTAGTTTGGGGTAGTCGTTCAACATTCAATCAGAGCTACGAACCCTGAAGTATGATTTCTCTGAAACCGCGATAGATTTCAAATCGATCCTAGCCAAAATGAGTCTGTAGTGTGAAATAATTTTTGTTGAGTGGATAGATTTTAGTTAGTTGTAGTCTTTCAACATTCTAACAGAACTACGAAACATGAAGTATGATTTCTCTGAAACAATGATAGATTTCAAATGGATCCGGACCAAAATGAGTCTGTAGTGTTAAATAATTTTTGGAGAGTGGATAGATTTTAGTTTGGGGTAGTCGTTCAACATTCAATCAGAACTACGAACCCTGAAGTATGATTTCTCTGAAACCGCGATAGATTTCAAATCAATCCTAGCTAAAATGAGTCTGTACTGTGAAATAATTTTTGTTGAGTGGATAGATTTTAGTTAGTTGTAGTCTTTCAACATTCTAACAGAACTACGAACCCTGAAGTATGATTTCTCTGAAACCGCGATAGATTTCAAATCGATCCTAACCAAAATGAGTCCGTAGTGTGAAATAATTTTTGTTGAGTGGATAGATTTAAGTTAGTTGTAGTCTTTCAACATTCTAACAGAACTACGAACCATGAAGTATGATTTCTCTGAAACCGCGATAGATTTCAAATCGATCCTAACCAAAATGAGTCTGTAGTGTGAAATAATTTTTGTTGAGTGGATAGATTTTAGTTAGTTGTAGTCTTTCAACATTCTAACAGAACTACGAACAATGAAGTATGATTTCTCTGAAACAATGATAGATCTCAAATGGATCCGGACCAAAATGAGTCTGTAGTGTGAAATAATTTTTGGTGAGTGGATAGATTTTAGTTTGGGGTAGTCGTTCAACACTCAATCAGAACTACGAACAGTGAAGTATGATTTCTCTGAAACCGCTATAGATTTCAAATCGATCCTAGCCAAAATGAGTCTGTAGTGTGAAATAATTTTTGGTGAGTGGATAGATTTTAGTTTGGGGTAGTCGTTCAACACTCAATCAGAACTACGAACCCTGAAGTATGATTTCTCTGAAACCGCTATAGATTTCAAATCGATCCTAGCCAAAATGAGTCTGTAGTGTGAAATAATTTTTGGTGAGTGGATAGATTTTAGTTTGGGGTAGGCTGTCAACATTCTGTCAGAACTGCGAACCATAACGTATGATTTCTCTGAAACCGCGATAGATTTCAAATCGATCCTAGCCAAAATGAGTCTGTAGTGTGAAATAATTTTTGGTGAGTGGATAGATTTTAGTTTGGGGTAGTCGTTCAACACTCAATCAGAACTACGAACCCTGAAGTATGATTTCTCTGAAACCGCTATAGATTTCAAATCGATCCTAGCCAAAATGAGTCTGTAGTGTGAAATAATTTTTGTTGAGTGGATAGATTTTAGTTAGTTGTAGTCTTTCAACATTCTAACAGAACTACGAACCGTGAAGTATGATTTCTCTGAAACCGCGATAGATTTCAAATCGATCCTAGCCAAAATGAGTCTGTAGTGAGAAATAATTTTTGCTTGAGTGCATAGATTTAAGTTTGGGGTAGGCTGTCAACATTCTGTCAGAACTGCGAACCATAACGTATGATTTCTCTGAAACCGCTATAGATTTCAAATCGATCCTGACCAAAATGAATCTGTGGTGTGAAATAATTTTTGTTGAGTGGATAGATTTTAGTTAGTTGTAGTCTTTCAACATTCTGTCAGAACTGCGAACCATGAAGTATGATTTCTCTGAAACCGCGATAGATTTCAAATCGATCCTAACCAAAATGAGTCTGTAGTGTTAAATAATTTTTGGTGAGTGGATAGATTTTAGTTTGGGGTAGTCGTTCAACATTCAATCAGAGCTACGAACCCTGAAGTATGATTTCTCTGAAACCGCGATAGATTTCAAATCGATCCTAGCCAAAATGAGTCTGTAGTGTGAAATAATTTTTGGTGAGTGGATAGATTTTAGTTTGGGGTAGTCGTTCAACATTCAATCAGAGCTACGAACCCTGAAGTATGATTTCTCTGAAACCGCGATAGATTCCAAATCGATCCTAACCAAAATGAGTCCGTAGTGTGAAATAATTTTTGTTGAGTGGATAGATTTTAGTTAGTTGTAGTCTTTCAACATTCTAACAGAACTACGAACCATGAAGTATGATTTCTCTGAAACAATGATAGATTTCAAATGGATCCGGACCAAAATGAGTCTGTAGTGTTAAATAATTTTTGGAGAGTGGATAGATTTTAGTTTGGGGTAGTCGTTCAACATTCAATCAGAACTACGAACCCTGAAGTATGATTTCTCTGAAACCGCGATAGATTTCAAATCAATCCTAACCAAAATGAGTCTGTAGTGTGAAATAATTTTTGTTGAGTGGATAGATTTTAGTTAGTTGTAGTCTTTCAACATTCTAACAGAACTACGAACCATGAAGTATGATTTCTCTGAAACAATGATAGATTTCAAATGGGTAGGGACCAAAATGAGTCTGTAGTGTTAAATAATTTTTGGAGAGTGGATAGATTTTAATTAGTTGTAGTCTTTCACCATTCTAACAGAACTACGAACCCTGAAGTATGATTTCTCTGAAACCGCTATAGATTTCAAATCGATCCTAGCCAAAATGAGTCTGTAGTGTGAAATAATTTTTGGTGAGTGGATAGATTTTAGTTAGTTGTAGTCGTTCAACACTCAATCAGAACTACGAACCATGAAGTATGATTTCTCTGAAACCGCTATAGATTCCAAATCGATCCTAACCAAAATGAGTCCGTAGTGTGAAATAATTTTTGTTGAGTGGATAGATTTTAGTTAGTTGTAGTCTTTCAACATTCTAACAGAACTACGAACCATGAAGTATGATTTCTCTGAAACAATGATAGATTTCAAATGGATCCGGACCAAAATGAGTCTGTAGTGTTAAATAATTTTTGGAGAGTGGATAGATTTTAGTTTGGGGTAGTCGTTCAACATTCAATCAGAACTACGAACCCTGAAGTATGATTTCTCTGAAACCGCTATAGATTCCAAATCGATCCTAACCAAAATGAGTCCGTAGTGTGAAATAATTTTTGTTGAGTGGATAGATTTTAGTTAGTTGTAGTCTTTCAACATTCTAACAGAACTACGAACCATGAAGTATGATTTCTCTGAAACAATGATAGATTTCAAATGGATCCGGACCAAAATGAGTCTGTAGTGTTAAATAATTTTTGGAGAGTGGATAGATTTTAATTAGTTGTAGTCTTTCACCATTCTAACAGAACTACGAACCGTGAAGTATGATTTCTCTGAAACCGCGATAGATTTCAAATCGATCCTAGCCAAAATGAGTCTGTAGTGAGAAATAATTTTTGCTTGAGTGCATAGATTTAAGTTTGGGGTAGGCTGTCAACATTCTGTCAGAACTGCGAACCATAACGTATGATTTCTCTGAAACCGCTATAGATTTCAAATCGATCCTGACCAAAATGAGTCTGTGGTGTGAAATAATTTTTGTTGAGTGGATAGATTTTAGTTAGTTGTAGTCTTTCAACATTCTGTCAGAACTGCGAACCATGAAGTATGATTTCTCTGAAACCGCGATAGATTTCAAATCGATCCTAACCAAAATGAGTCTGTAGTGTTAAATAATTTTTGGTGAGTGGATAGATTTTAGTTTGGGGTAGTCGTTCAACATTCAATCAGAGCTACGAACCCTGAAGTATGATTTCTCTGAAACCGCGATTGATTTCAAATCGATCCTAGCCAAAATGAGTCTGTAGTGTGAAATAATTTTTGGTGAGTGGATAGATTTTAGTTTGGGGTAGTCGTTCAACATTCAATCAGAGCTACGAACCCTGAAGTATGATTTCTCTGAAACCGCGATAGATTCCAAATCGATCCTAACCAAAATGAGTCCGTAGTGTGAAATAATTTTTGTTGAGTGGATAGATTTTAGTTAGTTGTAGTCTTTCAACATTCTAACAGAACTACGAACCATGAAGTATGATTTCTCTGAAACAATGATAGATTTCAAATGGATCCGGACCAAAATGAGTCTGTAGTGTTAAATAATTTTTGGAGAGTGGATAGATTTTAGTTTGGGGTAGTCGTTCAACATTCAATCAGAACTACGAACCCTGAAGTATGATTTCTCTGAAACCGCTATAGATTCCAAATCGATCCTAACCAAAATGAGTCCGTAGTGTGAAATAATTTTTGTTGAGTGGATAGATTTTAGTTAGTTGTAGTCTTTCAACATTCTAACAGAACTACGAACCATGAAGTATGATTTCTCTGAAACAATGATAGATTTCAAATGGATCCGGACCAAAATGAGTCTGTAGTGTTAAATAATTTTTGGAGAGTGGATAGATTTTAATTAGTTGTAGTCTTTCACCATTCTAACAGAACTACGAACCGTGAAGTATGATTTCTCTGAAACCGCGATAGATTTCAAATCGATCCTAGCCAAAATGAGTCTGTAGTGAGAAATAATTTTTGCTTGAGTGCATAGATTTAAGTTTGGGGTAGGCTGTCAACATTCTGTCAGAACTGCGAACCATAACGTATGATTTCTCTGAAACCGCTATAGATTTCAAATCGATCCTGACCAAAATGAGTCTGTGGTGTGAAATAATTTTTGTTGAGTGGATAGATTTTAGTTAGTTGTAGTCTTTCAACATTCTGTCAGAACTGCGAACCATGAAGTATGATTTCTCTGAAACCGCGATAGATTTCAAATCGATCCTAACCAAAATGAGTCTGTAGTGTTAAATAATTTTTGGTGAGTGGATAGATTTTAGTTTGGGGTAGTCGTTCAACATTCAATCAGAGCTACGAACCCTGAAGTATGATTTCTCTGAAACCGCGATTGATTTCAAATCGATCCTAGCCAAAATGAGTCTGTAGTGTGAAATAATTTTTGGTGAGTGGATAGATTTTAGTTTGGGGTAGTCGTTCAACATTCAATCAGAGCTACGAACCCTGAAGTATGATTTCTCTGAAACCGCGATAGATTCCAAATCGATCCTAACCAAAATGAGTCCGTAGTGTGAAATAATTTTTGTTGAGTGGATAGATTTTAGTTAGTTGTAGTCTTTCAACATTCTAACAGAACTACGGACCATGAAGTATAATTTCTCTGAAACCATGGTAGATTTCAAATCGATCCTGACCACAATGAGTCTGTAGTGTGAAATAATTTTGCTCCAGTGGATAGATTTTAGTTTGGGGTAGTCTTTCAATATTCTAGCAGAACTACGAACCATGAAGTATGATTTCTCTGAAACAATGATAGATTTCAAATGGATCCGGACCAAAATGAGTCTGTAGTGTTAAATAATTTTTGGAGAGTGGATAGATTTTAGTTTGGGGTAGTCGTTCAACATTCAATCAGAACTACGAACCCTGAAGTATGATTTCTCTGAAACCGCGATAGATTTCAAATCAATCCTAGCCAAAATGAGTCTGTAGTGTGAAATAATTTTTGTTTAGTGGATAGATTTTAGTTAGTTGTAGTCTTTCAACATTCTAACAGAACTACGAACCATGAAGTATGATTTCTCTGAAACCGCGATAGATTTCAAATCGATCCTAACCAAAATGAGTCTGTAGTGTGAAATAATTTTTGGAGAGTGGATAGATTTTAATTAGTTGTAGTCTTTCACCATTCTAACAGAACTACGAACCCTGAAGTATGATTTCTCTGAAACCGCGATAGATTTCAAATCGATCCTAGCAAAAATGAGTCTGTAGTGTGAAATAATTTTTGGTGAGTGGATAGATTTTAGTTTGGGGTAGTCGTTCAACATTCAATCAGAGCTACGAACCCTGAAGTATGATTTCTCTGAAACCGCGATAGATTCCAAATCGATCCTAACCAAAATGAGTACGTAGTGTGAAATAATTTTTGTTGAGTGGATAGATTTTAGTTAGTTGTAGTCTTTCAACATTCTAACAGAACTACGAACCATGAAGTATGATTTCTCTGAAACAATGATAGATTTCAAATGGATCCGGACCAAAATGAGTCTGTAGTGTTAAATAATTTTTGGAGAGTGGATAGATTTTAGTTTGGGGTAGTCGTTCAACATTCAATCAGAACTACGAACCCTGAAGTATGATTTCTCTGAAACCGCGATAGATTTCAAATCGATCCTAACCAAAATGAGTCCGTAGTGTGAAATAATTTTTGTTGAGTGGATAGATTTAAGTTTGGGGTAGGCTGTCAACATTCTGTCAGAACTGCGAACCATAACGTATGATTTCTCTGAAACCGCTATAGATTTCAAATCGATCCTGACCAAAATGAGTCTGTGGTGTGAAATAATTTTTGTTGAGTGGATAGATTTTAGTTAGTTGTAGTCTTTCAACATTCTGTCAGAACTGCGAACCATGAAGTATGATTTCTCTGAAACCGCGATAGATTTCAAATCGATCCTAACCAAAATGAGTCTGTAGTGTTAAATAATTTTTGGTGAGTGGATAGATTTTAGTTTGGGGTAGTCGTTCAACATTCAATCAGAGCTACGAACCCTGAAGTATGATTTCTCTGAAACCGCGATTGATTTCCAATCGATCCTATCCAAAATGAGTCTGTAGTGTGAAATAATTTTTGGTGAGTGGATAGATTTTAGTTTGGGGTAGTCGTTCAACATTCAATCAGAGCTACGAACCCTGAAGTATGATTTCTCTGAAACCGCGATAGATTTCAAATCGATCCTAACCAAAATGAGTCCGTAGTGTGAAATAATTTTTGTTGAGTGGATAGATTTAAGTTAGTTGTAGTCTTTCAACATTCTAACAGAACTACGGACCATGAAGTATAATTTCTCTGAAACCATGGTAGATTTCAAATCGATCCTGACCACAATGAGTCTGTAGTGTGAAATAATTTTGCTCCAGTGGATAGATTTTAGTTTGGGGTAGTCTTTCAATATTCTAGCAGAACTACGAACCATGAAGTATGATTTCTCTGAAACAATGATAGATTTCAAATGGATCCGGACCAAAATGAGTCTGTAGTGTTAAATAATTTTTGGAGAGTGGATAGATTTTAGTTTGGGGTAGTCGTTCAACATTCAATCAGAACTACGAACCCTGAAGTATGATTTCTCTGAAACCGCGATAGATTTCAAATCAATCCTAGCCAAAATGAGTCTGTAGTGTGAAATAATTTTTGTTTAGTGGATAGATTTTAGTTAGTTGTAGTCTTTCAACATTCTAACAGAACTACGAACCATGAAGTATGATTTCTCTGAAACCGCGATAGATTTCAAATCGATCCTAACCAAAATGAGTCTGTAGTGTGAAATAATTTTTGTTGAGTGGATAGATTTTAGTTAGTTGTAGTCTTTCAACATTCTAACAGAACTACGAACCATGAAGTATGATTTCTCTGAAACAATGATAGATTTCAAATGGATCCGGACCAAAATGAGTCTGTAGTGTTAAATAATTTTTGGAGAGTGGATAGATTTTAATTAGTTGTAGTCTTTCACCATTCTAACAGAACTACGAACCCTGAAGTATGATTTCTCTGAAACCGCGATAGATTTCAAATCGATCCTAGCCAAAATGAGTCTGTAGTGTGAAATAATTTTTGGTGAGTGGATAGATTTTAGTTTGGGGTAGTCGTTCAACACTCAATCAGAACTACGAACCCTGAAGTATGATTTCTCTGAAACCGCTATAGATTTCAAATCGATCCTAGCCAAAATGAGTCTGTAGTGTGAAATAATTTTTGGTGAGTGGATAGATTTTAGTTTGGTGTAGGCTGTCAACATTCTGTCAGAACTGCGAACCATAACGTATGATTTCTCTGAAACCGCGATAGATTTCAAATCGATCCTAGCCAAAATGAGTCTGTAGTGTGAAATAATTTTTGTTGAGTGGATAGATTTAAGTTAGTTGTAGTCTTTCAACATTCTAACAGAACTACGAACCATGAAGTATGATTTCTCTGAAACCGCGATAGATTTCAAATCGATCCTAACCAAAATGAGTCCGTAGTGTGAAATAATTTTTGTTGAGTGGATAGATTTAAGTTAGTTGTAGTCTTTCAACATTCTAACAGAACTACGAACCATGAAGTATGATTTCTCTGAAACCGCGATAGATTTCAAATCGATCCTAACCAAAATGAGTCTGTAGTGTGAAATAATTTTTGTTGAGTGGATAGATTTTAGTTAGTTGTAGTCTTTCAACATTCTAACAGAACTACGAACCATGAAGTATGATTTCTCTGAAACAATGATAGATTTCAAATGGATCCGGACCAAAATGAGTCTGTAGTGTTAAATAATTCTTGGAGAGTGGATAGATTTTAATTAGTTGTAGTCTTTCACCATTCTAACAGAACTACGAACCCTGAAGTATGATTTCTCTGAAACCGCGATAGATTTCAAATCGATCCTAGCCAAAATGAGTCTGTAGTGTGAAATAATTTTTGGTGAGTTAATAGATTTTAGTTTGGGGTAGTCGTTCAACACTCAATCAGAACTACGAACCCTGAAGTATGATTTCTCTGAAACCGCTATAGATTTCAAATCGATCCTAGCCAAAATGAGTCTGTAGTGTGAAATAATTTTTGGTGAGTGGATAGATTTTAGTTTGGGGTAGGCTGTCAACATTCTGTCAGAACTGCGAACCATAACGTATGATTCCTCTGAAACCGCGATAGATTTCAAATCGATCCTAGCCAAAATGAGTCTGTAGTGTGAAATAATTTTTGGTGAGTGGATAGATTTTAGTTTGGGGTAGTCGTTCAACACTCAATCAGAACTACGAAAACTGAAGTATGATTTCTCTGAAACCGCTATAGATTTCAAATCGATCCTAGCCAAAATGAGTCTGTAGTGTGAAATAATTTTTGTTGAGTGGATAGATTTTAGTTAGTTGTAGTCTTTCAACATTCTAACAGAACTACGAACCCTGAAGTATGATTTCTCTGAAACCGCGATAGATTTCAAATCGATCCTAGCCAAAATGAGTCTGTAGTGAGAAATAATTTTTGCTTGAGTGCATAGATTTAAGTTTGGGGTAGGCTGTCAACATTCTGTCAGAACTGCGAACCATAACGTATGATTTCTCTGAAACCGCTATAGATTTCAAATCGATCCTGACCAAAATGAGTCTGTGGTGTGAAATAATTTTTGTTGAGTGGATAGATTTTAGTTAGTTGTAGTCTTTCAACATTCTGTCAGAACTGCGAACCATGAAGTATGATTTCTCTGAAACCGCGATAGATTTCAGATCGATCCTAACCAAAATGAGTCTGTGGTGTTAAATAATTTTTGGTGAGTGGATAGATTTTAGTTTGGGGTAGTCGTTCAACATTCAATCAGAGCTACGAACCCTGAAGTATGATTTCTCTGAAACCGCGATAGATTTCAAATCGATCCTAACCAAAATGAGTCCGTAGTGTGAAATAATTTTTGTTGAGTGGATAGATTTTAGTTAGTTGTAGTCTTTCAACATTCTGTCAGAACTGGGAACCATGAAGTATGATTTCTCTGAAACCGCGATAGATTTCAAATCGATCCTAACCAAAATGAGTCTGTAGTGTGAAATAATTTTTGGTGAGTGGATAGATTTTAGTTTGGGGTAGTCGTTCAACATTCAATCAGAACTACGAACCCTGAAGTATGATTTCTCTGAAACAATGATAGATTTCAAATGGATACGGACCAAAATGAGTCTGTAGTGTTAAATAATTTTTGGAGAGTGGATAGATTTTAGTTTGGGGTAGTCGTTCAACATTCAATCAGAACTACGAACCCTGAAGTATGATTTCTCTGAAACCGCGATAGATTTCAAATCGATCCTAACCAAAATGAGTCCGTAGTGTGAAATAATTTTTGTTGAGTGGATAGATTTTAGTTAGTTGTAGTCTTTCAACATTCTGTCAGAACTGCGAACCATGAAGTATGATTTCTCTGAAACCGCGATAGATTTCAAATCGATCCTAACCAAAATGAGTCTGTAGTGTGAAATAATTTTTGGTGAGTGGATAGATTTTAGTTTGGGGTAGTCGTTCAACATTCAGTCAGAGCTACGAACCCTGAAGTATGATTTCTCTGAAACCGCGATAGATTTCAAATCGATCCTAACCAAAATGAGTCTGTAGTGTGAAATAATTTTTGTTGAGTGGATAGATTTTAGTTAGTTGTAGTCTTTCAACATTCTGTCAGAACTGCGAACCATGAAGTATGATTTCTCTGAAACCGCGATAGATTTCAAATCGATCCTAACCAAAATGAGTCTGTAGTGTGAAATAATTTTTGTTGAGTGGATAGATTTTAGTTAGTTGTAGTCTTTCAACATTCTGTCAGAACTGCGAACCATGAAGTATGATTTCTCTGAAACCGCGATAGATTTCAAATCGATCCTAACCAAACTGAGTCTGTAGTGTGAAATAATTTTTGTTGAGTGGATAGATTTTAGTTAGTTGTAGTCTTTCAACATTCTGTCAGAACTGCGAACCATGAAGTATGATTTCTCTGAAACCGCGATAGATTTCAAATCGATCCTAACCAAAATGAGTCTGTAGTGTGAAATAATTTTTGTTGAGTGGATAGATTTTAGTTAGTTGTAGTCTTTCAACATTCTGTCAGAACTGCGAACCATGAAGTATGATTTCTCTGAAACCGCGATAGATTTCAAATCGATCCTAACCAAACTGAGTCTGTAGTGTGAAATAATTTTTGTTGAGTGGATAGATTTTAGTTAGTTGTAGTCTTTCAACATTCTGTCAGAACTGCGAACCATGAAGTATGATTTCTCTGAAACCGCTATAGATTTCAAATCGATCCTAGCCAAAATGAGTCTGTAGTGTGAAATAATTTTTGTTGAGTGGATAGATTTTAGTTAGTTGTAGTCTTTCAACATTCTGTCAGAACTGCGAACCATGAAGTATGATTTCTCTGAAACCGCGATAGATTTCAAATCGATCCTAACCAAACTGAGTCTGTAGTGTGAAATAATTTTTGTTGAGTGGATAGATTTTAGTTAGTTGTAGTCTTTCAACATTCTGTCAGAACTGCGAACCATGAAGTATGATTTCTCTGAAACCGCGATAGATTTCAAATCGATCCTAACCAAAATGAGTCTGTAGTGTGAAATAATTTTTGGTGAGTGGATAGATTTTAGTTTGGGGTAGTCGTTCAACATTCAGTCAGAGCTACGAACCCTGAAGTATGATTTCTCTGAAACCGCGATAGATTTCAAATCGATCCTAACCAAAATGAGTCTGTAGTGTGAAAT
This sequence comes from Xylota sylvarum, assembly GCA_905220385.1. NCBI lineage: Eukaryota > Metazoa > Arthropoda > Insecta > Diptera > Syrphidae > Xylota > Xylota sylvarum. The sequence continues at coordinate 1,353,610 of CAJMZQ010000065.1, forward strand.
AATTTTTGTTGAGTGGATAGATTTTAGTTAGTTGTAGTCTTTCAACATTCTGTCAGAACTGCGAACCATGAAGTATGATTTCTCTGAAACCGCGATAGATTTCAAATCGATCCTAACCAAAATGAGTCTGTAGTGTGAAATAATTTTTGTTGAGTGGATAGATTTTAGTTAGTTGTAGTCTTTCAACATTCTGTCAGAACTGCGAACCATGAAGTATGATTTCTCTGAAACCGCGATAGATTTCAAATCGATCCTAACCAAACTGAGTCTGTAGTGTGAAATAATTTTTGTTGAGTGGATAGATTTTAGTTAGTTGTAGTCTTTCAACATTCTGTCAGAACTGCGAACCATGAAGTATGATTTCTCTGAAACCGCGATAGATTTCAAATCGATCCTAACCAAAATGAGTCTGTAGTGTGAAATAATTTTTGTTGAGTGGATAGATTTTAGTTAGTTGTAGTCTTTCAACATTCTGTCAGAACTGCGAACCATGAAGTATGATTTCTCTGAAACCGCGATAGATTTCAAATCGATCCTAACCAAACTGAGTCTGTAGTGTGAAATAATTTTTGTTGAGTGGATAGATTTTAGTTAGTTGTAGTCTTTCAACATTCTGTCAGAACTGCGAACCATGAAGTATGATTTCTCTGAAACCGCTATAGATTTCAAATCGATCCTAGCCAAAATGAGTCTGTAGTGTGAAATAATTTTTGTTGAGTGGATAGATTTAAGTTAGTTGTAGTCTTTCAACATTCTAACAGAACTACGAACCATGAAGTATGATTTCTCTGAAACCGCGATAGATTTCAAATCGATCCTAACCAAAATGAGTCTGTAGTGTGAAATAATTTTTGTTGAGTGGATAGATTTTAGTTAGTTGTAGTCTTTCAACATTCTGTCAGAACTGCGAACCATGAAGTATGATTTCTCTGAAACCGCGATAGATTTCAAATCGATCCTAACCAAACTGAGTCTGTAGTGTGAAATAATTTTTGTTGAGTGGATAGATTTTAGTTAGTTGTAGTCTTTCAACATTCTGTCAGAACTGCGAACCATGAAGTATGATTTCTCTGAAACCGCGATAGATTTCAAATCGATCCTAACCAAAATGAGTCTGTAGTGTGAAATAATTTTTGTTGAGTGGATAGATTTTAGTTAGTTGTAGTCTTTCAACATTCTGTCAGAACTGCGAACCATGAAGTATGATTTCTCTGAAACCGCGATAGATTTCAAATCGATCCTAACCAAACTGAGTCTGTAGTGTGAAATAATTTTTGTTGAGTGGATAGATTTTAGTTAGTTGTAGTCTTTCAACATTCTGTCAGAACTGCGAACCATGAAGTATGATTTCTCTGAAACCGCTATAGATTTCAAATCGATCCTAGCCAAAATGAGTCTGTAGTGTGAAATAATTTTTGTTGAGTGGATAGATTTTAGTTAGTTGTAGTCTTTCAACATTCTGTCAGAACTGCGAACCATGAAGTATGATTTCTCTGAAACCGCGATAGATTTCAAATCGATCCTAACCAAACTGAGTCTGTAGTGTGAAATAATTTTTGTTGAGTGGATAGATTTTAGTTAGTTGTAGTCTTTCAACATTCTGTCAGAACTACGAACCATGAAGTATGATTTCTCTGAAACCGCGATAGATTTCAAATCGATCCTAGCCAAAATGAGTCTGTAGTGTGAAATAATTTTTGGTGAGTGGATAGATTTTAGTTTGGGGTAGTCGTTCAACATTCAGTCAGAGCTACGAACCCTGAAGTATGATTTCTCTGAAACCGCGATAGATTTCAAATCGATCCTAACCAAAATGAGTCTGTAGTGTGAAATAATTTTTGTTGAGTGGATAGATTTTAGTTAGTTGTAGTCTTTCAACATTCTGTCAGAACTGCGAACCATGAAGTATGATTTCTCTGAAACCGCGATAGATTTCAAATCGATCCTAACCAAACTGAGTCTGTAGTGTGAAATAATTTTTGTTGAGTGGATAGATTTTAGTTAGTTGTAGTCTTTCAACATTCTGTCAGAACTGCGAACCATGAAGTATGATTTCTCTGAAACCGCGATAGATTTCAAATCGATCCTAACCAAAATGAGTCTGTAGTGTGAAATAATTTTTGTTGAGTGGATAGATTTTAGTTAGTTGTAGTCTTTCAACATTCTGTCAGAACTGCGAACCATGAAGTATGATTTCTCTGAAACCGCGATAGATTTCAAATCGATCCTAACCAAACTGAGTCTGTAGTGTGAAATAATTTTTGTTGAGTGGATAGATTTTAGTTAGTTGTAGTCTTTCAACATTCTGTCAGAACTGCGAACCATGAAGTATGATTTCTCTGAAACCGCTATAGATTTCAAATCGATCCTAGCCAAAATGAGTCTGTAGTGTGAAATAATTTTTGTTGAGTGGATAGATTTAAGTTAGTTGTAGTCTTTCAACATTCTAACAGAACTACGAACCATGAAGTATGATTTCTCTGAAACCGCGATAGATTTCAAATCGATCCTAACCAAAATGAGTCTGTAGTGTGAAATAATTTTTGTTGAGTGGATAGATTTTAGTTAGTTGTAGTCTTTCAACATTCTGTCAGAACTGCGAACCATGAAGTATGATTTCTCTGAAACCGCGATAGATTTCAAATCGATCCTAACCAAAATGAGTCTGTAGTGTGAAATAATTTTTGTTGAGTGGATAGATTTTAGTTAGTTGTAGTCTTTCAACATTCTGTCAGAACTGCGAACCATGAAGTATGATTTCTCTGAAACCGCGATAGATTTCAAATCGATCCTAGCCAAAATGAGTCTGTAGTGTGAAATAATTTTTGTTGAGTGGATAGATTTTAGTTAGTTGTAGTCTTTCAACATTCTAACAGAACTACGAACCATGAAGTATGATTTCTCTGAAACCGCGATAGATTTCAAATCGATCCTAACCAAAATGAGTCTGTAGTGTGAAATAATTTTTGTTGAGTGGATAGATGTTAGTTAGTTGTAGTCTTTCAACATTCTAACAGAACTACGAACCCTGAAGTATGATTTCTCTGAAACCATGATAGATTTCAAATCGATCCTGACCAAAATAAGTCTGTAGTGTGAAATAATTTTTGTTGAGTGGATAGATTTTAGTTAGTTGTAGTCTTTCAACATTCTGTCAGAACTGCGAACCATGAAGTATGATTTCTCTGAAACCGCTATAGATTTCAAATCGATCCTAACCAAACTGAGTCTGTAGTGTGAAATAATTTTTGTTGAGTGGATAGATTTTAGTTAGTTGTAGTCTTTCAACATTCTGTCAGAACTGCGAACCATGAAGTATGATTTCTCTGAAACCGCGATAGATTTCAAATCGATCCTAACCAAACTGAGTCTGTAGTGTGAAATAATTTTTGGTGAGTGGATAGATTTTAGTTTGGGGTAGTCGTTCAACATTCAATCAGAACTACGAACCCTGAAGTATGATTTCTCTGAAACAATGATAGATTTCAAATCGATCCTAACCAAAATGAGTCTGTAGTGTTAAATAATTTTTGGTGAGTGGATAGATATTAGTTTGGGGTAGTCGTTCAACATTCAATCAGAGCTACGAACCCTGAAGTATGATTTCTCTGAAACCGCAATAGATTTCAAATCGATCCTAGCCAAAATGAGTCTGTAGTGTGAAATAATTTTTGGTGAGTGGATAGATTTTAGTTTGGGGTAGTCGTTCAACATTCAGTCAGAGCTACGAACCCTGAAGTATGATTTCTCTGAAACCGCGATAGATTTCAAATCGATCCTAACCAAAATGAGTCCGTAGTGTGAAATAATTTTTGTTGAGTGGATAGATTTTAGTTAGTTGTAGTCTTTCAACATTCTGTCAGAACTGCGAACCATGAAGTATGATTTCTCTGAAACCGCGATAGATTTCAAATCGATCCTAGCCAAAATGAGTCTGTAGTGTGAAATAATTTTTGTTGAGTGGATAGATTTAAGTTAGTTGTAGTCTTTCAACATTCTAACAGAACTACGAACCATGAAGTATGATTTCTCTGAAACCGCGATAGATTTCAAATCGATCCTAACCAAACTGAGTCTGTAGTGTGAAATAATTTTTGTTGAGTGGATAGATTTTAGTTAGTTGTAGTCTTTCAACATTCTGTCAGAACTGCGAACCATGAAGTATGATTTCTCTGAAACCGCGATAGATTTCAAATCGATCCTAACCAAAATGAGTCTGTAGTGTGAAATAATTTTTGGTGAGTGGATAGATTTTAGTTAGGGGTAGTCGTTCAACATTCAATCAGAACTACGAACCCTGAAGTATGATTTCTCTGAAACAATGATAGATTTCAAATGGATACGGACCAAAATGAGTCTGTAGTGTTAAATAATTTTTGGAGAGTGGATAGATTTTAGTTTGGGGTAGTCGTTCAACATTCAATCAGAACTACGAACCCTGAAGTATGATTTCTCTGAAACCGCGATAGATTTCAAATCGATCCTAACCAAAATGAGTCCGTAGTGTGAAATAATTTTTGTTGAGTGGATAGATTTTAGTTAGTTGTAGTCTTTCAACATTCTAACAGAACTACGAACCATGAAGTATGATTTCTCTGAAACAATGATAGATTTCAAATGGATCCGGACCAAAATGAGTCTGTAGTGTGAAATAATTTTTGTTGAGTGGATAGATTTTAGTTAGTTGTAGTCTTTCAACATTCTAACAGAACTACGAACCCTGAAGTATGATTTCTCTGAAACCGCGATAGATTTCAAATCGATCCTAACCAAAATGAGTCCGTAGTGTGAAATAATTTTTGTTGAGTGGATAGATTTTAGTTAGTTGTGTAGTCTTTCAACATTCTAACAGAACTACGAACCATGAAGTATGATTTCTCTGAAACCGCGATAGATTTCAAATCGATCCTAACCAAAATGAGTCCGTAGTGTGAAATAATTTTTGTTGAGTGGATAGATTTTAGTTAGTTGTAGTCTTTCAACATTCTAACAGAACTACGAACCATGAAGTATGATTTCTCTGAAACAATGATAGATTTCAAATGGATCCGGACCAAAATGAGTCTGTAGTGTGAAATAATTTTTGTTGAGTGGATAGATTTAAGTTAGTTGTAGTCTTTCAACATTCTAACAGAACTACGAACCATGAAGTATGATTTCTCTGAAACCGCGATAGATTTCAAATCGATCCTAACCAAAATGAGTCCGTAGTGTGAAATAATTTTTGTTGAGTGGATAGATTTTAGTTAGTTGTAGTCTTTCAACATTCTAACAGAACTACGAACCATGAAGTATGATTTCTCTGAAACCGCGATAGATTTCAAATCGATCCTAACCAAAATGAGTCTGTAGTGTGAAATAATTTTTGTTGAGTGGATAGATTTTAATTAGTTGTAGTCTTTCAACATTCTAACAGAACTACGAACCCTGAAGTATGATTTCTCTGAAACCGCGATAGATTTCAAATCGATCCTAGCCAAAATGAGTCTGTAGTGTGAAATAATTTTTGCTTGAGTGCATAGATTTAAGTTTGGGGTAGGCTGTCAACATTCTGTCAGAACTGCGAACCATAAAGTATGATTTCTCTGAAACCATGATAGATTTCAAATCGATCCTGACCAAAATAAGTCCGTAGTGTGAAATAATTTTTGTTGAGTGGATAGATGTTAGTTAGTTGTAGTCTTTCAACATTCTAACAGAACTACGAACCCTGAAGTATGATTTCTCTGAAACCGCGATAGATTTCAAATCGATCCTAACCAAAATGAGTCCGTAGTGTGAAATAATTTTTGTTGAGTGGATAGATTTTAGTTAGTTGTAGTCTTTCAACATTCTAACAGAACTACGAACCCTGAAGTATGATTTCTCTGAAACCGCAATAGATTTCAAATCGATCCTAGCCAAACTGAGTCTGTAGTGTGAAATAATTTTTGGTGAGTGGATAGATTTTAATTAGTTGTAGTCTTTCAACATTCTAACAGAACTACGAACCCTGAAGTATGATTTCTCTGACACCGCGATAGATTTCAAATCGATCCTAGCCAAAATGAGTCTGTAGTGAGAAATAATTTTTGCTTGAGTGCATAGATTTAAGTTTGGGGTAGGCTGTCAACATTCTGTCAGAACTGCGAACCATAAAGTATGATTTCTCTGAAACCATGATAGATTTCAAATCGATCCTGACCAAAATAAGTCCGTAGTGTGAAATAATTTTTGTTGAGTGGATAGATGTTAGTTAGTTGTAGTCTTTCAACATTCTAACAGAACTACGAACCCTGAAGTATGATTTCTCTGAAACCGCTATAGATTTCAAATCGATCCTAACCAAAATGAGTCTGTAGTGTGAAATAATTTTTGTTGAGTGGATAGATTTTAATTAGTTGTAGTCTTTCAACATTCTAACAGAACTACGAACCCTGAAGTATGATTTCTCTGACACCGCGATAGATTTCAAATCGATCCTAGCCAAAATGAGTCTGTAGTGAGAAATAATTTTTGCTTGAGTGCATAGATTTAAGTTTGGGGTAGGCTGTCCACATTCTGTCAGAACTGCGAACCATAACGTATGATTTCTCTGAAACCGCTATAGATTTCAAATCGATCCTAACCAAAATGAGTCTGTAGTGTGAAATAATTTTTGTTGAGTGGATAGATTTTAATTAGTTGTAGTCTTTCAACATTCTAACAGAACTACGAACCCTGAAGTATGATTTCTCTGACACCGCGATAGATTTCAAATCGATCCTAGCCAAAATGAGTCTGTAGTGAGAAATAATTTTTGCTTGAGTGCATAGATTTAAGTTTGGGGTAGGCTATCAACATTCTGTCAGAACTGCGAACCATAAAGTATGATTTCTCTGAAACCATGATAGATTTCAAATCGATCCTGACCAAAATAAGTCCGTAGTGTGAAATAATTTTTGTTGAGTGGATAGATGTTAGTTAGTTGTAGTCTTTCAACATTCTAACAGAACTACGAACCCTGAAGTATGATTTCTCTGAAACCGCGATAGATTTCAAATCGATCCTAGCCAAACTGAGTCTGTAGTGTGAAATAATTTTTGGTGAGTGGATAGATTTTAGTTTGAGGTAGTCTTTCAATATTCTAGCCGAACTACGAACCCTGAAGTATGATTTCTCTGAAACCGCTATAGATTTCAAATCGATCCTAACCAAAATGAGTCTGTAGTGTGAAATAATTTTTGTTGAGTGGATAGATTTTAGTTAGTTGTAGTCTTTCAACATTCTAACAGAACTACGAACCATAAAGTATGATTTCTCTGAAACCATGATAGATTTCAAATCGATCCTGACCAAAATAAGTCCGTAGTGTGAAATAATTTTTGTTGAGTGGATAGATGTTAGTTAGTTGTAGTCTTTCAACATTCTAACAGAACTACGAACCCTGAAGTATGATTTCTCTGAAACCGCGATAGATTTCAAATCGATCCTAGCCAAAATGAGTCTGTAGTGTGAAATAATTTTTGGTGAGTGGATAGATTTTAGTTTGAGGTAGTCTTTCAATATTCTAGCCGAACTACGAACCCTGAAGTATGATTTCTCTGAAACCGCTATAGATTTCAAATCGATCCTAACCAAAATGAGTCTGTAGTGTGAAATAATTTTTGTTGAGTGGATAGATTTTAATTAGTTGTAGTCTTTCAACATTCTAACAGAACTACGAACCCTGAAGTATGATTTCTCTGAAACCGCGATAGATTTCAAATCGATCCTAGCCAAAATGAGTCTGTAGTGTGAAATAATTTTTGGTGAGTGGATAGATTTTAGTTTGAGGTAGTCTTTAAATATTCTAGCCGAACTACGAACCCTGAAGTATGATTTCTCTGAAACCGCTATAGATTTCAAATCGATCCTAACCAAAATGAGTCTGTAGTGTGAAATAATTTTTGTTGAGTGGATAGATTTTAGTTTGAGGTAGTCTTTCAATATTCTAGCCGAACTACGAACCCTGAAGTATGATTTCTCTGAAACCGCTATAGATTTCAAATCGATCCTAACCAAAATGAGTCTGTAGTGTGAAATAATTTTTGTTGAGTGGATAGATTTTAGTTAGTTGTAGTCTTTCAACATTCTAACAGAACTACGAACCATAAAGTATGATTTCTCTGAAACCATGATAGATTTCAAATCGATCCTGACCAAAATAAGTCCGTAGTGTGAAATAATTTTTGTTGAGTGGATAGATGTTAGTTAGTTGTAGTCTTTCAACATTCTAACAGAACTACGAACCCTGAAGTATGATTTCTCTGAAACCGCGATAGATTTCAAATCGATCCTAGCCAAAATGAGTCTGTAGTGTGAAATAATTTTTGGTGAGTGGATAGATTTTAGTTTGAGGTAGTCTTTCAATATTCTAGCCGAACTACGAACCCTGAAGTATGATTTCTCTGAAACCGCTATAGATTTCAAATCGATCCTAACCAAAATGAGTCTGTAGTGTGAAATAATTTTTGTTGAGTGGATAGATTTTAGTTAGTTGTAGTCTTTCAACATTCTAACAGAACTACGAACCCTGAAGTATGATTTCTCTGAAACCGCGATAGATTTCAAATCGATCCTAGCCAAAATGAGTCTGTAGTGTGAAATAATTTTTGGTGAGTGGATAGATTATAGTTTGAGATAGTCTTTCAATATTCTAGCCGAACTACGAACCCTGAAGTATGATTTCTCTGAAACCGCTATAGATTTCAAATCGATCCTAACCAAAATGAGTCTGTAGTGTGAAATAATTTTTGTTGAGTGGATAGATTTTAGTTAGTTGTAGTCTTTCAACATTCTAACAGAACTACGAACCATGAAGTATGATTTCTCTGAAACCGCGATAGATTTCAAATCGATCCTAACCAAAATGGGTCTGTAGTGTGAAATAATTTTTGTTGAGTGGATAGATTTTAATTAGTTGTAGTCTTTCAACATTCTAACAGAACTACGAACCCTGAAGTATGATTTCTCTGAAACCATGATAGATTTCAAATCGATCCTGACCAAAATAAGTCCGTAGTGTGAAATAATTTTTGTTGAGTGGATAGATGTTAGTTAGTTGTAGTCTTTCAACATTCTAACAGAACTACGAACCATGAAGTATGATTTCTCTGAAACCGCGATAGATTTCAAATCGATCCTAACCAAAATGAGTCTGTAGTGTGAAATAATTTTTGTTGAGTGGATAGATGTTAGTTAGTTGTAGTCTTTCAACATTCTAACAGAACTACGAACCCTGAAGTATGATTTCTCTGAAACCATGATAGATTTCAAATCGATCCTGACCAAAATGAGTCTGTAGTGTGAAATAATTTTTGGTGAGTGGATAGATTTTAGTTTGGGGTAGTCGTTCAACATTCAATCAGAACTACGAACCCTGAAGTATGATTTCTCTGAAACCGCGATAGATTTCAAATCGATCCTAACCAAAATGAGTCTGTAGTGTGAAATAATTTTTGGTGAGTGGATAGATTTTAGTTTGGGGTAGTCGTTCAACATTCAATCAGAACTACGAACCCTGAAGTATGATTTCTCTGAAACCGCGATAGATTTCAAATCGATCCTAACCAAAATGAGTCTTTAGTGTGAAATAATTTTTGTTGAGTGGATAGATTTAAGTTAGTTGTAGTCTTTCAACATTCTGTCAGAACTGCGAACCATGAAGTATGATTTCTCTGAAACCGCGATAGATTTCAAATGGGTCCTGACCAAAATGAGTCTGTAGTGTGAAATAATTTTTGTTGAGTGGATAGATTTTAGTTAGTTGTAGTCTTTCAACATTCTAACAGAACTACGAACCATGAAGCATGATTTCTCTGAAACCGCGATAGATTTCAAATCGATCCTAACCAAAATGAGTCTGTAGTGTGAAATAATTTTTGTTGAGTGGAAAGATTTTAATTAGTTGTAGTCTTTCAACATTCTAACAGAACTACGAACCCTGAAGTATGAGTTCTCTGAAACCGCGATAGATTTCAAATCGATCCTAGCCAAAATGAGTCTGTAGTGTGAAATAATTTTTGGTGAGTGGATAGATTTTAGTTTGAGGTAGTCTTTCAATATTCTAGCCGAACTACGAACCCTGAAGTATGATTTCTCTGAAACCGCTATAGATTTCAAATCGATCCTAACCAAAATGAGTCTGTAGTGTGAAATAATTTTTGTTGAGTGGATAGATTTTAGTTAGTTGTAGTCTTTCAACATTCTAACAGAACTACGAACCCTGAAGTATGATTTCTCTGAAACCGCGATAGATTTCAAATCGATCCTAACCAAAATGAGTCTGTAGTGTGAAATAATTTTTGGTGAGTGGATAGATTTTAGTTTGGGGTAGTCGTTCAACATTCAATCAGAACTACGAACCCTGAAGTATGATTTCTCTGAAACAATGATAGATTTCAAATGGATACGGACCAAAATGAGTCTGTAGTGTTAAATAATTTTTGGAGAGTGGATAGATTTTAGTTTGGGGTAGTCGTTCAACATTCAATCAGAACTACGAACCCTGAAGTATGATTTCTCTGAAACCGCGATAGATTTCAAATCGATCCTAACCAAAATGAGTCCGTAGTGTGAAATAATTTTTGTTGAGTGGATAGATTTTAGTTAGTTGTAGTCTTTCAACATTCTGTCAGAACTGCGAACCATGAAGTATGATTTCTCTGAAACCGCGATAGATTTCAAATCGATCCTAACCAAAATGAGTCTGTAGTGTGAAATAATTTTTGGTGAGTGGATAGATTTTAGTTTGGGGTAGTCGTTCAACATTCAGTCAGAGCTACGAACCCTGAAGTATGATTTCTCTGAAACCGCGATAGATTTCAAATCGATCCTAACCAAAATGAGTCTGTAGTGTGAAATAATTTTTGTTGAGTGGATAGATTTTAGTTAGTTGTAGTCTTTCAACATTCTGTCAGAACTGCGAACCATGAAGTATGATTTCTCTGAAACCGCGATAGATTTCAAATCGATCCTAACCAAAATGAGTCTGTAGTGTGAAATAATTTTTGTTGAGTGGATAGATTTTAGTTAGTTGTAGTCTTTCAACATTCTGTCAGAACTGCGAACCATGAAGTATGATTTCTCTGAAACCGCGATAGATTTCAAATCGATCCTAACCAAAATGAGTCCGTAGTGTGAAATAATTTTTGTTGAGTGGATAGATTTTAGTTAGTTGTAGTCTTTCAACATTCTGTCAGAACTGGGAACCATGAAGTATGATTTCTCTGAAACCGCGATAGATTTCAAATCGATCCTAACCAAAATGAGTCTGTAGTGTGAAATAATTTTTGGTGAGTGGATAGATTTTAGTTTGGGGTAGTCGTTCAACATTCAATCAGAACTACGAACCCTGAAGTATGATTTCTCTGAAACAATGATAGATTTCAAATGGATACGGACCAAAATGAGTCTGTAGTGTTAAATAATTTTTGGAGAGTGGATAGATTTTAGTTTGGGGTAGTCGTTCAACATTCAATCAGAACTACGAACCCTGAAGTATGATTTCTCTGAAACCGCGATAGATTTCAAATCGATCCTAACCAAAATGAGTCCGTAGTGTGAAATAATTTTTGTTGAGTGGATAGATTTTAGTTAGTTGTAGTCTTTCAACATTCTGTCAGAACTGCGAACCATGAAGTATGATTTCTCTGAAACCGCGATAGATTTCAAATCGATCCTAACCAAAATGAGTCTGTAGTGTGAAATAATTTTTGGTGAGTGGATAGATTTTAGTTTGGGGTAGTCGTTCAACATTCAGTCAGAGCTACGAACCCTGAAGTATGATTTCTCTGAAACCGCGATAGATTTCAAATCGATCCTAACCAAAATGAGTCTGTAGTGTGAAATAATTTTTGTTGAGTGGATAGATTTTAGTTAGTTGTAGTCTTTCAACATTCTGTCAGAACTGCGAACCATGAAGTATGATTTCTCTGAAACCGCGATAGATTTCAAATCGATCCTAACCAAAATGAGTCTGTAGTGTGAAATAATTTTTGTTGAGTGGATAGATTTTAGTTAGTTGTAGTCTTTCAACATTCTGTCAGAACTGCGAACCATGAAGTATGATTTCTCTGAAACCGCGATAGATTTCAAATCGATCCTAACCAAACTGAGTCTGTAGTGTGAAATAATTTTTGTTGAGTGGATAGATTTTAGTTAGTTGTAGTCTTTCAACATTCTGTCAGAACTGCGAACCATGAAGTATGATTTCTCTGAAACCGCGATAGATTTCAAATCGATCCTAACCAAAATGAGTCTGTAGTGTGAAATAATTTTTGTTGAGTGGATAGATTTTAGTTAGTTGTAGTCTTTCAACATTCTGTCAGAACTACGAACCATGAAGTATGATTTCTCTGAAACCGCGATAGATTTCAAATCGATCCTAACCAAACTGAGTCTGTAGTGTGAAATAATTTTTGTTGAGTGGATAGATTTTAGTTAGTTGTAGTCTTTCAACATTCTGTCAGAACTGCGAACCATGAAGTATGATTTCTCTGAAACCGCTATAGATTTCAAATCGATCCTAGCCAAAATGAGTCTGTAGTGTGAAATAATTTTTGTTGAGTGGATAGATTTTAGTTAGTTGTAGTCTTTCAACATTCTGTCAGAACTGCGAACCATGAAGTATGATTTCTCTGAAACCGCGATAGATTTCAAATCGATCCTAACCAAACTGAGTCTGTAGTGTGAAATAATTTTTGTTGAGTGGATAGATTTTAGTTAGTTGTAGTCTTTCAACATTCTGTCAGAACTGCGAACCATGAAGTATGATTTCTCTGAAACCGCGATAGATTTCAAATCGATCCTAACCAAAATGAGTCTGTAGTGTGAAATAATTTTTGGTGAGTGGATAGATTTTAGTTTGGGGTAGTCGTTCAACATTCAGTCAGAGCTACGAACCCTGAAGTATGATTTCTCTGAAACCGCGATAGATTTCAAATCGATCCTAACCAAAATGAGTCTGTAGTGTGAAATAATTTTTGTTGAGTGGATAGATTTTAGTTAGTTGTAGTCTTTCAACATTCTGTCAGAACTGCGAACCATGAAGTATGATTTCTCTGAAACCGCGATAGATTTCAAATCGATCCTAACCAAAATGAGTCTGTAGTGTGAAATAATTTTTGTTGAGTGGATAGATTTTAGTTAGTTGTAGTCTTTCAACATTCTGTCAGAACTGCGAACCATGAAGTATGATTTCTCTGAAACCGCGATAGATTTCAAATCGATCCTAACCAAACTGAGTCTGTAGTGTGAAATAATTTTTGTTGAGTGGATAGATTTTAGTTAGTTGTAGTCTTTCAACATTCTGTCAGAACTGCGAACCATGAAGTATGATTTCTCTGAAACCGCGATAGATTTCAAATCGATCCTAACCAAAATGAGTCTGTAGTGTGAAATAATTTTTGTTGAGTGGATAGATTTTAGTTAGTTGTAGTCTTTCAACATTCTGTCAGAACTGCGAACCATGAAGTATGATTTCTCTGAAACCGCGATAGATTTCAAATCGATCCTAACCAAACTGAGTCTGTAGTGTGAAATAATTTTTGTTGAGTGGATAGATTTTAGTTAGTTGTAGTCTTTCAACATTCTGTCAGAACTGCGAACCATGAAGTATGATTTCTCTGAAACCGCTATAGATTTCAAATCGATCCTAGCCAAAATGAGTCTGTAGTGTGAAATAATTTTTGTTGAGTGGATAGATTTAAGTTAGTTGTAGTCTTTCAACATTCTAACAGAACTACGAACCATGAAGTATGATTTCTCTGAAACCGCGATAGATTTCAAATCGATCCTAACCAAAATGAGTCTGTAGTGTGAAATAATTTTTGTTGAGTGGATAGATTTTAGTTAGTTGTAGTCTTTCAACATTCTGTCAGAACTGCGAACCATGAAGTATGATTTCTCTGAAACCGCGATAGATTTCAAATCGATCCTAACCAAACTGAGTCTGTAGTGTGAAATAATTTTTGTTGAGTGGATAGATTTTAGTTAGTTGTAGTCTTTCAACATTCTGTCAGAACTGCGAACCATGAAGTATGATTTCTCTGAAACCGCGATAGATTTCAAATCGATCCTAGCCAAAATGAGTCTGTAGTGTGAAATAATTTTTGTTGAGTGGATAGATTTTAGTTAGTTGTAGTCTTTCAACATTCTGTCAGAACTGCGAACCATGAAGTATGATTTCTCTGAAACCGCGATAGATTTCAAATCGATCCTAACCAAACTGAGTCTGTAGTGTGAAATAATTTTTGTTGAGTGGATAGATTTTAGTTAGTTGTAGTCTTTCAACATTCTGTCAGAACTGCGAACCATGAAGTATGATTTCTCTGAAACCGCTATAGATTTCAAATCGATCCTAGCCAAAATGAGTCTGTAGTGTGAAATAATTTTTGTTGAGTGGATAGATTTTAGTTAGTTGTAGTCTTTCAACATTCTGTCAGAACTGCGAACCATGAAGTATGATTTCTCTGAAACCGCGATAGATTTCAAATCGATCCTAACCAAACTGAGTCTGTAGTGTGAAATAATTTTTGTTGAGTGGATAGATTTTAGTTAGTTGTAGTCTTTCAACATTCTGTCAGAACTGCGAACCATGAAGTATGATTTCTCTGAAACCGCGATAGATTTCAAATCGATCCTAACCAAAATGAGTCTGTAGTGTGAAATAATTTTTGCTGAGTGGATAGATTTTAGTTTGGGGTAGTCGTTCAACATTCAGTCAGAACTACGAACCCTGAAGTATGATTTCTCTGAAACCGCGATAGATTTCAAATCGATCCTAACCAAAATGAGTCTGTAGTGTGAAATAATTTTTGTTGAGTGGATAGATTTTAGTTAGTTGTAGTCTTTCAACATTCTGTCAGAACTGCGAACCATGAAGTATGATTTCTCTGAAACCGCGATAGATTTCAAATCGATCCTAACCAAACTGAGTCTGTAGTGTGAAATAATTTTTGTTGAGTGGATAGATTTTAGTTAGTTGTAGTCTTTCAACATTCTGTCAGAACTGCGAACCATGAAGTATGATTTCTCTGAAACCGCGATAGATTTCAAATCGATCCTAACCAAAATGAGTCTGTAGTGTGAAATAATTTTTGTTGAGTGGATAGATTTTAGTTAGTTGTAGTCTTTCAACATTCTGTCAGAACTGCGAACCATGAAGTATGATTTCTCTGAAACCGCGATAGATTTCAAATCGATTATAACCAAACTGAGTCTGTAGTGTGAAATAATTTTTGTTGAGTGGATAGATTTTAGTTAGTTGTAGTCTTTCAACATTCTGTCAGAACTGCGAACCATGAAGTATGATTTCTCTGAAACCGCTATAGATTTCAAATCGATCCTAGCCAAAATGAGTCTGTAGTGTGAAATAATTTTTGTTGAGTGGATTGATTTAAGTTAGTTGTAGTCTTTCAACATTCTAACAGAACTACGAACCATGAAGTATGATTTCTCTGAAACCGCGATAGATTTCAAATCGATCCTAACCAAAATGAGTCTGTAGTGTGAAATAATTTTTGTTGAGTGGATAGATTTTAGTTAGTTGTAGTCTTTCAACATTCTGTCAGAACTGCGAACCATGAAGTATGATTTCTCTGAAACCGCGATAGATTTCAAATCGATCCTAACCAAAATGAGTCTGTAGTGTGAAATAATTTTTGTTGAGTGGATAGATTTTAGTTAGTTGTAGTCTTTCAACATTCTGTCAGAACTGCGAACCATGAAGTATGATTTCTCTGAAACCGCGATAGATTTCAAATCGATCCTAGCCAAAATGAGTCTGTAGTGTGAAATAATTTTTGTTGAGTGGATAGATTTAAGTTAGTTGTAGTCTTTCAACATTCTAACAGAACTACGAACCATGAAGTATGATTTCTCTGAAACCGCGATAGATTTCAAATCGATCCTAACCAAAATGAGTCTGTAGTGTGAAATAATTTTTGTTGAGTGGATAGATGTTAGTTAGTTGTAGTCTTTCAACATTCTAACAGAACTACGAACCCTGAAGTATGATTTCTCTGAAACCATGATAGATTTCAAATCGATCCTGACCAAAATAAGTCTGTAGTGTGAAATAATTTTTGTTGAGTGGATAGATTTTAGTTAGTTGTAGTCTTTCAACATTCTGTCAGAACTGCGAACCATGAAGTATGATTTCTCTGAAACCGCTATAGATTTCAAATCGATCCTAACCAAACTGAGTCTGTAGTGTGAAATAATTTTTGTTGAGTGGATAGATTTTAGTTAGTTGTAGTCTTTCAACATTCTGTCAGAACTGCGAACCATGAAGTATGATTTCTCTGAAACCGCGATAGATTTCAAATCGATCCTAACCAAACTGAGTCTGTAGTGTGAAATAATTTTTGGTGAGTGGATAGATTTTAGTTTGGGGTAGTCGTTCAACATTCAATCAGAACTACGAACCCTGAAGTATGATTTCTCTGAAACAATGATAGATTTCAAATCGATCCTAACCAAAATGAGTCTGTAGTGTTAAATAATTTTTGGTGAGTGGATAGATATTAGTTTGGGGTAGTCGTTCAACATTCAATCAGAGCTACGAACCCTGAAGTATGATTTCTCTGAAACCGCAATAGATTTCAAATCGATCCTAGCCAAAATGAGTCTGTAGTGTGAAATAATTTTTGGTGAGTGGATAGATTTTAGTTTGGGGTAGTCGTTCAACATTCAGTCAGAGCTACGAACCCTGAAGTATGATTTCTCTGAAACCGCGATAGATTTCAAATCGATCCTAACCAAAATGAGTCCGTAGTGTGAAATAATTTTTGTTGAGTGGATAGATTTTAGTTAGTTGTAGTCTTTCAACATTCTGTCAGAACTGCGAACCATGAAGTATGATTTCTCTGAAACCGCGATAGATTTCAAATCGATCCTAGCCAAAATGAGTCTGTAGTGTGAAATAATTTTTGTTGAGTGGATAGATTTAAGTTAGTTGTAGTCTTTCAACATTCTAACAGAACTACGAACCATGAAGTATGATTTCTCTGAAACCGCGATAGATTTCAAATCGATCCTAACCAAACTGAGTCTGTAGTGTGAAATAATTTTTGTTGAGTGGATAGATTTTAGTTAGTTGTAGTCTTTCAACATTCTGTCAGAACTGCGAACCATGAAGTATGATTTCTCTGAAACCGCGATAGATTTCAAATCGATCCTAACCAAAATGAGTCTGTAGTGTGAAATAATTTTTGGTGAGTGGATAGATTTTAGTTAGGGGTAGTCGTTCAACATTCAATCAGAACTACGAACCCTGAAGTATGATTTCTCTGAAACAATGATAGATTTCAAATGGATACGGACCAAAATGAGTCTGTAGTGTTAAATAATTTTTGGAGAGTGGATAGATTTTAGTTTGGGGTAGTCGTTCAACATTCAATCAGAACTACGAACCCTGAAGTATGATTTCTCTGAAACCGCGATAGATTTCAAATCGATCCTAACCAAAATGAGTCCGTAGTGTGAAATAATTTTTGTTGAGTGGATAGATTTTAGTTAGTTGTAGTCTTTCAACATTCTAACAGAACTACGAACCATGAAGTATGATTTCTCTGAAACAATGATAGATTTCAAATGGATCCGGACCAAAATGAGTCTGTAGTGTGAAATAATTTTTGTTGAGTGGATAGATTTTAGTTAGTTGTAGTCTTTCAACATTCTAACAGAACTACGAACCCTGAAGTATGATTTCTCTGAAACCGCGATAGATTTCAAATCGATCCTAACCAAAATGAGTCCGTAGTGTGAAATAATTTTTGTTGAGTGGATAGATTTTAGTTAGTTGTGTAGTCTTTCAACATTCTAACAGAACTACGAACCATGAAGTATGATTTCTCTGAAACCGCGATAGATTTCAAATCGATCCTAACCAAAATGAGTCCGTAGTGTGAAATAATTTTTGTTGAGTGGATAGATTTTAGTTAGTTGTAGTCTTTCAACATTCTAACAGAACTACGAACCATGAAGTATGATTTCTCTGAAACAATGATAGATTTCAAATGGATCCGGACCAAAATGAGTCTGTAGTGTGAAATAATTTTTGTTGAGTGGATAGATTTAAGTTAGTTGTAGTCTTTCAACATTCTAACAGAACTACGAACCATGAAGTATGATTTCTCTGAAACCGCGATAGATTTCAAATCGATCCTAACCAAAATGAGTCCGTAGTGTGAAATAATTTTTGTTGAGTGGATAGATTTTAGTTAGTTGTAGTCTTTCAACATTCTAACAGAACTACGAACCATGAAGTATGATTTCTCTGAAACCGCGATAGATTTCAAATCGATCCTAACCAAAATGAGTCTGTAGTGTGAAATAATTTTTGTTGAGTGGATAGATTTTAATTAGTTGTAGTCTTTCAACATTCTAACAGAACTACGAACCCTGAAGTATGATTTCTCTGAAACCGCGATAGATTTCAAATCGATCCTAGCCAAAATGAGTCTGTAGTGTGAAATAATTTTTGCTTGAGTGCATAGATTTAAGTTTGGGGTAGGCTGTCAACATTCTGTCAGAACTGCGAACCATAAAGTATGATTTCTCTGAAACCATGATAGATTTCAAATCGATCCTGACCAAAATAAGTCCGTAGTGTGAAATAATTTTTGTTGAGTGGATAGATGTTAGTTAGTTGTAGTCTTTCAACATTCTAACAGAACTACGAACCCTGAAGTATGATTTCTCTGAAACCGCGATAGATTTCAAATCGATCCTAACCAAAATGAGTCCGTAGTGTGAAATAATTTTTGTTGAGTGGATAGATTTTAGTTAGTTGTAGTCTTTCAACATTCTAACAGAACTACGAACCCTGAAGTATGATTTCTCTGAAACCGCAATAGATTTCAAATCGATCCTAGCCAAACTGAGTCTGTAGTGTGAAATAATTTTTGGTGAGTGGATAGATTTTAATTAGTTGTAGTCTTTCAACATTCTAACAGAACTACGAACCCTGAAGTATGATTTCTCTGACACCGCGATAGATTTCAAATCGATCCTAGCCAAAATGAGTCTGTAGTGAGAAATAATTTTTGCTTGAGTGCATAGATTTAAGTTTGGGGTAGGCTGTCAACATTCTGTCAGAACTGCGAACCATAAAGTATGATTTCTCTGAAACCATGATAGATTTCAAATCGATCCTGACCAAAATAAGTCCGTAGTGTGAAATAATTTTTGTTGAGTGGATAGATGTTAGTTAGTTGTAGTCTTTCAACATTCTAACAGAACTACGAACCCTGAAGTATGATTTCTCTGAAACCGCTATAGATTTCAAATCGATCCTAACCAAAATGAGTCTGTAGTGTGAAATAATTTTTGTTGAGTGGATAGATTTTAATTAGTTGTAGTCTTTCAACATTCTAACAGAACTACGAACCCTGAAGTATGATTTCTCTGACACCGCGATAGATTTCAAATCGATCCTAGCCAAAATGAGTCTGTAGTGAGAAATAATTTTTGCTTGAGTGCATAGATTTAAGTTTGGGGTAGGCTGTCAACATTCTGTCAGAACTGCGAACCATAACGTATGATTTCTCTGAAACCGCTATAGATTTCAAATCGATCCTAACCAAAATGAGTCTGTAGTGTGAAATAATTTTTGTTGAGTGGATAGATTTTAATTAGTTGTAGTCTTTCAACATTCTAACAGAACTACGAACCCTGAAGTATGATTTCTCTGACACCGCGATAGATTTCAAATCGATCCTAGCCAAAATGAGTCTGTAGTGAGAAATAATTTTTGCTTGAGTGCATAGATTTAAGTTTGGGGTAGGCTGTCAACATTCTGTCAGAACTGCGAACCATAAAGTATGATTTCTCTGAAACCATGATAGATTTCAAATCGATCCTGACCAAAATAAGTCCGTAGTGTGAAATAATTTTTGTTGAGTGGATAGATGTTAGTTAGTTGTAGTCTTTCAACATTCTAACAGAACTACGAACCCTGAAGTATGATTTCTCTGAAACCGCGATAAATTTCAAATCGATCCTAGCCAAAATGAGTCTGTAGTGTGAAATAATTTTTGGTGAGTGGATAGATTTTAGTTTGAGGTAGTCTTTCAATATTCTAGCCGAACTACGAACCCTGAAGTATGATTTCTCTGAAACCGCTATAGATTTCAAATCGATCCTAACCAAAATGAGTCTGTAGTGTGAAATAATTTTTGTTGAGTGGATAGATTTTAGTTAGTTGTAGTCTTTCAACATTCTAACAGAACTACGAACCATAAAGTATGATTTCTCTGAAACCATGATAGATTTCAAATCGATCCTGACCAAAATAAGTCCGTAGTGTGAAATAATTTTTGTTGAGTGGATAGATGTTAGTTAGTTGTAGTCTTTCAACATTCTAACAGAACTACGAACCCTGAAGTATGATTTCTCTGAAACCGCGATAGATTTCAAATCGATCCTAGCCAAAATGAGTCTGTAGTGTGAAATAATTTTTGGTGAGTGGATAGATTTTAGTTTGAGGTAGTCTTTCAATATTCTAGCCGAACTACGAACCCTGAAGTATGATTTCTCTGAAACCGCTATAGATTTCAAATCGATCCTAACCAAAATGAGTCTGTAGTGTGAAATAATTTTTGTTGAGTGGATAGATTTTAATTAGTTGTAGTCTTTCAACATTCTAACAGAACTACGAACCCTGAAGTATGATTTCTCTGAAACCGCGATAGATTTCAAATCGATCCTAGCCAAAATGAGTCTGTAGTGTGAAATAATTTTTGGTGAGTGGATAGATTTTAGTTTGAGGTAGTCTTTAAATATTCTAGCCGAACTACGAACCCTGAAGTATGATTTCTCTGAAACCGCTATAGATTTCAAATCGATCCTAACCAAAATGAGTCTGTAGTGTGAAATAATTTTTGTTGAGTGGATAGATGTTAGTTAGTTGTAGTCTTTCAACATTCTAACAGAACTACGAACCCTGAAGTATGATTTCTCTGAAACCGCGATAGATTTCAAATCGATCCTAGCCAAAATGAGTCTGTAGTGTGAAATAATTTTTGGTGAGTGGATAGATTTTAGTTTGAGGTAGTCTTTCAATATTCTAGCCGAACTACGAACCCTGAAGTATGATTTCTCTGAAACCGCTATAGATTTCAAATCGATCCTAACCAAAATGAGTCTGTAGTGTGAAATAATTTTTGTTGAGTGGATAGATTTTAGTTAGTTGTAGTCTTTCAACATTCTAACAGAACTACGAACCCTGAAGTATGATTTCTCTGAAACCGCGATAGATTTCAAATCGATCCTAGCCAAAATGAGTCTGTAGTGTGAAATAATTTTTGGTGAGTGGATAGATTATAGTTTGAGATAGTCTTTCAATATTCTAGCCGAACTACGAACCCTGAAGTATGATTTCTCTGAAACCGCTATAGATTTCAAATCGATCCTAACCAAAATGAGTCTGTAGTGTGAAATAATTTTTGTTGAGTGGATAGATTTTAGTTAGTTGTAGTCTTTCAACATTCTAACAGAACTACGAACCATGAAGTATGATTTCTCTGAAACCGCGATAGATTTCAAATCGATCCTAACCAAAATGGGTCTGTAGTGTGAAATAATTTTTGTTGAGTGGATAGATTTTAATTAGTTGTAGTCTTTCAACATTCTAACAGAACTACGAACCCTGAAGTATGATTTCTCTGAAACCATGATAGATTTCAAATCGATCCTGACCAAAATAAGTCCGTAGTGTGAAATAATTTTTGTTGAGTGGATAGATGTTAGTTAGTTGTAGTCTTTCAACATTCTAACAGAACTACGAACCATGAAGTATGATTTCTCTGAAACCGCGATAGATTTCAAATCGATCCTAACCAAAATGAGTCTGTAGTGTGAAATAATTTTTGTTGAGTGGATAGATGTTAGTTAGTTGTAGTCTTTCAACATTCTAACAGAACTACGAACCCTGAAGTATGATTTCTCTGAAACCATGATAGATTTCAAATCGATCCTGACCAAAATGAGTCTGTAGTGTGAAATAATTTTTGGTGAGTGGATAGATTTTAGTTTGGGGTAGTCGTTCAACATTCAATCAGAACTACGAACCCTGAAGTATGATTTCTCTGAAACCGCGATAGATTTCAAATCGATCCTAACCAAAATGAGTCTGTAGTGTGAAATAATTTTTGGTGAGTGGATAGATTTTAGTTTGGGGTAGTCGTTCAACATTCAATCAGAACTACGAACCCTGAAGTATGATTTCTCTGAAACCGCGATAGATTTCAAATCGATCCTAACCAAAATGAGTCTGTAGTGTGAAATAATTTTTGTTGAGTGGAAAGATTTTAATTAGTTGTAGTCTTTCAACATTCTAACAGAACTACGAACCCTGAAGTATGAGTTCTCTGAAACCGCGATAGATTTCAAATGGGTCCTGACCAAAATGAGTCTGTAGTGTGAAATAATTTTTGTTGAGTGGATAGATTTTAGTTAGTTGTAGTCTTTCAACATTCTAACAGAACTACGAACCATGAAGCATGATTTCTCTGAAACCGCGATAGATTTCAAATCGATCCTAACCAAAATGAGTCTGTAGTGTGAAATAATTTTTGTTGAGTGGAAAGATTTTAATTAGTTGTAGTCTTTCAACATTCTAACAGAACTACGAACCCTGAAGTATGAGTTCTCTGAAACCGCGATAGATTTCAAATCGATCCTAGCCAAAATGAGTCTGTAGTGTGAAATAATTTTTGGTGAGTGGATAGATTTTAGTTTGAGGTAGTCTTTCAATATTCTAGCCGAACTACGAACCCTGAAGTATGATTTCTCTGAAACCGCTATAGATTTCAAATCGATCCTAACCAAAATGAGTCTGTAGTGTGAAATAATTTTTGTTGAGTGGATAGATTTTAGTTAGTTGTAGTCTTTCAACATTCTAACAGAACTACGAACCCTGAAGTATGATTTCTCTGAAACCGCGATTGATTTCAAATCGATCCTAACCAAAATGAGTCTTTAGTGTGAAATAATTTTTGTTGAGTGGATAGATTTAAGTTAGTTGTAGTCTTTCAACATTCTGTCAGAACTGCGAACCATGAAGTATGATTTCTCTGAAACCGCGATAGATTTCAAATGGGTCCTGACCAAAATGAGTCTGTAGTGTGAAATAATTTTTGTTGAGTGGATAGATTTTAGTTAGTTGTAGTCTTTCAACATTCTAACAGAACTACGAACCATGAAGCATGATTTCTCTGAAACCGCGATAGATTTCAAATCGATCCTAACCAAAATGAGTCTGTAGTGTGAAATAATTTTTGTTGAGTGGAAAGATTTTAATTAGTTGTAGTCTTTCAACATTCTAACAGAACTACGAACCCTGAAGTATGAGTTCTCTGAAACCGCGATAGATTTCAAATCGATCCTAGCCAAAATGAGTCTGTAGTGTGAAATAATTTTTGGTGAGTGGATAGATTTTAGTTTGAGGTAGTCTTTCAATATTCTAGCCGAACTACGAACCCTGAAGTATGATTTCTCTGAAACCGCTATAGATTTCAAATCGATCCTAACCAAAATGAGTCTGTAGTGTGAAATAATTTTTGTTGAGTGGATAGATTTTAGTTAGTTGTAGTCTTTCAACATTCTAACAGAACTACGAACCCTGAAGTATGATTTCTCTGAAACCGCGATTGATTTCAAATCGATCCTAACCAAAATGAGTCCGTAGTGTGAAATAATTTTTGTTGAGTGGATAGATTTTAGTTAGTTGTAGTCTTTCAACATTCTGTCAGAACTACGAACCATGAAGTATGATTTCTCTGAAACAATGATAGATTTCAAATGGATCCGGACCAAAATGAGTCTGTAGTGTTAAATAATTTTTGGAGAGTGGATAGATTTTAGTTTGGGGTAGTCGTTCAACATTCAATCAGAACTACGAACCCTGAAGTATGATTTCTCTGAAACCGCGATTGATTTCAAATCGATCCTAACCAAAATGAGTCCGTAGTGTGAAATAATTTTTGTTGAGTGGATAGATTTTAGTTAGTTGTAGTCTTTCAAAATTCTAACAGAACTACGAACCATGAAGTATGATTTCTCTGAAACAATGATAGATTTCAAATGGATCCGGACCAAAATGAGTCTGTAGTGTTAAATAATTTTTGGAGAGTGGATAGATTTTAGTTTGGGGTAGTCGTTCAACATTCAGTCAGAACTACGAACCCTGAAGTATGATTTCTCTGAAACCGCGATTGATTTCAAATCGATCCTAACCAAAATGAGTCCGTAGTGTGAAATAATTTTTGTTGAGTGGATAGATTTTAGTTAGTTGTAGTCTTTCAACATTCTAACAGAACTACGAACCATGAAGTATGATTTCTCTGAAACAATGATAGATTTCAAATGGATCCTGAACAAAATGAGTCTGTAGTGTTAAATAATTTTTGGTGAGTGGATAGATTTTAGTTTGGGGTAGTCGTTCAACATTCAATCAGAACTACGAACCCTGAAGTATGATTTCTCTGAAACCGCGATTGATTTCAAATCGATCCTAACCAAAATGAGTCCGTAGTGTGAAATAATTTTTGTTGAGTGGATAGATTTTAGTTAGTTGTAGTCTTTCAACATTCTGTCAGAACTACGAACCATGAAGTATGATTTCTCTGAAACAATGATAGATTTCAAATGGATCCGGACCAAAATGAGTCTGTAGTGTTAAATAATTTTTGGAGAGTGGATAGATTTTAGTTTGGGGTAGTCGTTCAACATTCAATCAGAACTACGAACCCTGAAGTATGATTTCTCTGAAACCGCGATAGATTTCAAATCGATCCTAGCCAAAATGAGTCTGTAGTGAGAAATAATTTTTGCTTGAGTGCATAGATTTAAGTTTGGGGTAGGCTGTCAACATTCTGTCAGAACTGCGAACCATAACGTATGATTTCTCTGAAACCGCTATAGATTTCAAATCGATCCTGACCAAAATGAGTCTGTGGTGTGAAATAATTTTTGTTGAGTGGATAGATGTTAGTTAGTTGTAGTCTTTCAACATTCTGTCAGAACTGCGAACCATGAAGTATGATTTCTCTGAAACCGCGATAGATTTCAAATCGATCCTAACCAAAATGAGTCCGTAGTGTGAAATAATTTTTGGTGAGTGGATAGATTTTAGTTTGGGGTAGTCGTTCAACATTCAATCAGAACTACGAACCCTGAAGTATGATTTCTCTGAAACCGCGATAGATTTCAAATCGATCCTAACCAAAATGAGTCTGTAGTGTGAAATAATTTTTGTTGAGTGGATAGATTTAAGTTAGTTGTAGTCTTTCAACATTCTGTCAGAACTACGAACCATGAAGTATGATTTCTCTGAAACCGCGATAGATTTCAAATCGATCCTAACCAAAATGAGTCTGTAGTGTGAAATAATTTTTGGTGAGTGGATAGATTTTAGTTTGGGGTAGTCGTTCAACATTCAATCAGAACTACGAACCCTGAAGTATGATTTCTCTGAAACCGCTATAGATTTCAAATCGATCCTAACCAAAATGAGTCTGTAGTGTGAAATAATTTTTGTTGAGTGGATAGATTTTAATTAGTTGTAGTCTTTCAACATTCTAACAGAACTACGAACCCTGAAGTATGATTTCTCTGAAACCGCGATAGATTTCAAATCGATTATAGCCAAAATGAGTCTGTAGTGAGAAATAATTTTTGCTTGAGTGCATAGATTTAAGTTTTGGGGTAGGCTGTCAACATTCTGTCAGAACTGCGAACCATAACGTATGATTTCTCTGAAACCGCTATAGATTTCAAATCGATCCTGACCAAAATGAGTCTGTGGTGTGAAATAATTTTTGTTGAGTGGATAGATTTTAGTTAGTTGTAGTCTTTCAACATTCTAACAGAACTACGAACCATGAAGTATGATTTCTCTGAAACAATGATAGATTTCAAATGGATCCGGACCAAAATGAGTTTATAGTGTTAAATAATTTTTGGAGAGTGGATAGATTTTAGTTTGGGGTAGTCTTTCAACATTCTAACAGAACTACGAACCATGAAGTATGATTTCTCTGAAACCGCGATAGATTTCAAATCGATCCTAACCAAAATGAGTCCGTAGTGTGAAATAATTTTTGTTGAGTGGATAGATTTTAGTTAGTTGTAGTCTTTCAACATTCTGTCAGAACTGCGAACCATAAAGTATGATTTCTCTGAAACCATGATAGATTTCAAATCGATCCTGACCAAAATAAGTCCGTAGTGTGAAATAATTTTTGTTGAGTGGATAGATTTTAGTTAGTTGTAGTCTTTCAACATTCTAACAGAACTACGAACCCTGAAGTATGATTTCTCTGAAACCGCGATAGATTTCAAATCGATCCTAACCAAAATGAGTCCGTAGTGTGAAATAATTTTTGTTGAGTGGATGGATTTTAGTTAGTTGTAGTCTTTCAACATTCTAACAGAACTACGAACCATGAAGTATGATTTCTCTGAAACCGCGATAGATTTCAAATCGATCCTAACCAAAATGAGTCCGTAGTGTGAAATAATTTTTGTTGAGTGGATAGATTTTAGTTAGTTGTAGTCTTTCAACATTCTGTCAGAACTGCGAACCATAAAGTATGATTTCTCTGAAACCATGATAGATTTCAAATCGATCCTGACCAAAATAAGTCCGTAGTGTGAAATAATTTTTGTTGAGTTAATAGATTTTAGTTAGTTGTAGTCTTTCAACATTCTAACAGAACTACGAACCCTGAAGTATGATTTCTCTGAAACCGCGATAGATTTCAAATCGATTCTAACCAAAATGAGTCCGTAGTGTGAAATAATTTTTGTTGAGTGGATAGATTTTAGTTAGTTGTAGTCTTTCAACATTCTGTCAGAACTGCGAACCATAAAGTATGATTTCTCTGAAACCATGATAGATTTCAAATCGATTCTAACCAAAATGAGTCCGTAGTGTGAAATAATTTTTGTTGAGTGGATAGATTTTAGTTAGTTGTAGTCTTTCAACATTCTGTCAGAACTGCGAACCATAAAGTATGATTTCTCTGAAACCATGATAGATTTCAAATCGATCCTGACCAAAATAAGTCCGTAGTGTGAAATAATTTTTGTTGAGTGGATAGATTTTAGTTAGTTGTAGTCTTTCAACATTCTAACAGAACTACGAACCCTGAAGTATGATTTCTCTGAAACCGCGATAGATTTCAAATCGATTCTAACCAAAATGAGTCCGTAGTGTGAAATAATTTTTGTTGAGTGGATGGATTTTAGTTAGTTGTAGTCTTTCAACATTCTAACAGAACTACGAACCATGAAGTATGATTTCTCTGAAACCGCGATAGATTTCAAATCGATCCTAACCAAAATGAGTCCGTAGTGTGAAATAATTTTTGTTGAGTGGATAGATTTTAGTTAGTTGTAGTCTTTCAACATTCTGTCAGAACTGCGAACCATAAAGTATGATTTCTCTGAAACCATGATAGATTTCAAATCGATCCTGACCAAAATAAGTCCGTAGTGTGAAATAATTTTTGTTGAGTTAATAGATTTTAGTTAGTTGTAGTCTTTCAACATTCTAACAGAACTACGAACCCTGAAGTATGAT
The DNA here is from genome assembly GCA_905220385.1 of Xylota sylvarum. Lineage (NCBI taxonomy): Eukaryota > Metazoa > Arthropoda > Insecta > Diptera > Syrphidae > Xylota > Xylota sylvarum. The sequence continues at coordinate 1,381,199 of CAJMZQ010000065.1, forward strand.
TTCTCTGAAACCGCGATAGATTTCAAATCGATTCTAACCAAAATGAGTCCGTAGTGTGAAATAATTTTTGTTGAGTGGATAGATTTTAGTTAGTTGTAGTCTTTCAACATTCTGTCAGAACTGCGAACCATAAAGTATGATTTCTCTGAAACCATGATAGATTTCAAATCGATTCTAACCAAAATGAGTCCGTAGTGTGAAATAATTTTTGTTGAGTGGATAGATTTTAGTTAGTTGTAGTCTTTCAACATTCTGTCAGAACTGCGAACCATAAAGTATGATTTCTCTGAAACCATGATAGATTTCAAATCGATCCTGACCAAAATAAGTCCGTAGTGTGAAATAATTTTTGTTGAGTGGATAGATTTTAGTTAGTTGTAGTCTTTCAACATTCTAACAGAACTACGAACCCTGAAGTATGATTTCTCTGAAACCGCGATAGATTTCAAATCGATCCTAACCAAAATGAGTCCGTAGTGTGAAATAATTTTTGTTGAGTGGATGGATTTTAGTTAGTTGTAGTCTTTCAACATTCTAACAGAACTACGAACCATGAAGTATGATTTCTCTGAAACCGCGATAGATTTCAAATCGATCCTAACCAAAATGAGTCCGTAGTGTGAAATAATTTTTGTTGAGTGGATAGATTTTAGTTAGTTGTAGTCTTTCAACATTCTGTCAGAACTGCGAACCATAAAGTATGATTTCTCTGAAACCATGATAGATTTCAAATCGATCCTGACCAAAATAAGTCCGTAGTGTGAAATAATTTTTGTTGAGTTAATAGATTTTAGTTAGTTGTAGTCTTTCAACATTCTAACAGAACTACGAACCCTGAAGTATGATTTCTCTGAAACCGCGATAGATTTCAAATCGATTCTAACCAAAATGAGTCCGTAGTGTGAAATAATTTTTGTTGAGTGGATAGATTTTAGGTAGTTGTAGTCTTTCAACATTCTAACAGAACTACGAACCATGAAGTATGATTTCTCTGAAACCGCGATAGATTTCAAATCGATTCTAACCAAAATGAGTCCGTAGTGTGAAATAATTTTTGTTGAGTGGATAGATTTTAGTTAGTTGTAGTCTTTCAACATTCTGTCAGAACTGCGAACCATAAAGTATGATTTCTCTGAAACCATGATAGATTTCAAATCGATCCTGACCAAAATAAGTCCGTAGTGTGAAATAATTTTTGTTGAGTGGATAGATTTTAGTTAGTTGTAGTCTTTCAACATTCTAACAGAACTACGAACCCTGAAGTATGATTTCTCTGAAACCGCGATAGATTTCAAATCGATCCTAACCAAAATAAGTCCGTAGTGTGAAATAATTTTTGTTGAGTTAATAGATTTTAGTTAGTTGTAGTCTTTCAACATTCTAACAGAACTACGAACCCTGAAGTATGATTTCTCTGAAACCGCGATAGATTTCAAATCGATCCTAACCAAAATGAGTCCGTAGTGTGAAATAATTTTTGTTGAGTGGATAGATTTTAGGTAGTTGTAGTCTTTCAACATTCTAACAGAACTACGAACCATGAAGTATGATTTCTCTGAAACCGCGATAGATTTCAAATCGATTCTAACCAAAATGAGTCCGTAGTGTGAAATAATTTTTGTTGAGTGGATAGATTTTAGTTAGTTGTAGTCTTTCAACATTCTAGCAGAACTACGAACCATGAAGTATGATTTCTCTGAAACCGCGATAGATTTCAAATCGATCCTAACCAAAATGAGTCCGTAGTGTGAAATAATTTTTGTTGAGTGGATAGATTTAAGTTAGTTGTAGTCTTTCAACATTCTGTCAGAACTGCGAACCATAAAGTATGATTTCTCTGAAACCATGATAGATTTCAAATCGATCCTGACCAAAATAAGTCCGTAGTGTGAAATAATTTTTGTTGAGTGGATAGATTTTAGTTAGTTGTAGTCTTTCAACATTCTAACAGAACTACGAACCCTGAAGTATGATTTCTCTGAAACCGCGATAGATTTCAAATCGATCCTAACCAAAATGAGTCCGTAGTGTGAAATAATTTTTGTTGAGTGGATAGATTTTAGTTAGTTGTAGTCTTTCAACATTCTAACAGAACTACGAACCCTGAAGTATGATTTCTCTGAAACCGCGATAGATTTCAAATCGATCCTAACCAAAATGAGTCCGTAGTGTGAAATAATTTTTGTTGAGTGGATAGATTTTAGTTAGTTGTAGTCTTTCAACATTCTAACAGAACTACGAACCATGAATTATGATTTCTCTGAAACAATGATAGATTTCAAATGGATCCGGACCAAAATGAGTCTGTAGTGTGAAATAATTTTTGTTGAGTGGATAGATTTTAGTTAGTTGTAGTCTTTCAACATTCTAACAGAACTACGAACCCTGAAGTATGATTTCTCTGAAACCATGATAGATTTCAAATCGATCCTGACCAAAATAAGTCCGTAGTGTGAAATAATTTTTGTTGAGTGGATAGATTTTAGTTAGTTGTAGTCTTTCAACATTCTAACAGAACTACGAACCCTGAAGTATGATTTCTCTGAAACCGCGATAGATTTCAAATCGATCCTAACCAAAATGAGTCCGTAGTGTGAAATAATTTTTGTTGAGTGGATAGATTTTAGTTAGTTGTAGTCTTTCAACATTCTAACAGAACTACGAACCATGAAGTATGATTTCTCTGAAACCGCGATAGATTTCAAATCGATTCTAACCAAAATGAGTCCGTAGTGTGAAATAATTTTTGTTGAGTGGATAGATTTTAGTTAGTTGTAGTCTTTCAACATTCTAACAGAACTACGAACCATGAATTATGATTTCTCTGAAACAATGATAGATTTCAAATGGATCCGGACCAAAATGAGTCTGTAGTGTGAAATAATTTTTGTTGAGTGGATAGATTTTAGTTAGTTGTAGTCTTTCAACATTCTAACAGAACTACGAACCCTGAAGTATGATTTCTCTGAAACCGCGATAGATTTCAAATCGATCCTAACCAAAATGAGTCCGTAGTGTGAAATAATTTTTGTTGAGTGGATAGATTTAAATTAGTTGTAGTCTTTCAACATTCTGTCAGAACTGCGAACCATAAAGTATGATTTCTCTGAAACCGCGATAGATTTCAAATCGATCCTGACCAAAATGAGTCCGTAGTGTGAAATAATTTTTGTTGAGTGGATAGATTTTAGTTAGTTGTAGTCTTTCAACATTCTAACAGAACTACGAACCATGAAGTATAATTTCTCTGAAACCGCGATAGATTTCAAATCGATCCTAACCAAAATGAGTCCGTAGTGTGAAATAATTTTTGTTGAGTGGATAGATTTAAGTTAGTTGTAGTCTTTCAACATTCTGTCAGAACTGCGAACCATAAAGTATGATTTCTCTGAAACCATGATAGATTTCAAATCGATCCTGACCAAAATAAGTCCGTAGTGTGAAATAATTTTTGTTGAGTGGATAGATTTTAGTTTGGGGTAGTCTTTCAACATTCTAACAGAACTACGAACCCTGAAGTATGATTTCTCTGAAACCGCGATAGATTTCAAATCGATCCTAACCAAAATGAGTCCGTAGTGTGAAATAATTTTTGTTGAGTGGATAGATTTTAGTTAGTTGTAGTCTTTCAACATTCTAGCAGAACTACGAACCATGAAGTATGATTTCTCTGAAACCGCGATAGATTTCAAATCGATCCTAACCAAAATGAGTCCGTAGTGTGAAATAATTTTTGTTGAGTGGATAGATTTAAGTTAGTTGTAGTCTTTCAACATTCTGTCAGAACTGCGAACCATAAAGTATGATTTCTCTGAAACCATGATAGATTTCAAATCGATCCTGACCAAAATAAGTCCGTAGTGTGAAATAATTTTTGTTGAGTGGATAGATTTTAGTTAGTTGTAGTCTTTCAACATTCTAACAGAACTACGAACCCTGAAGTATGATTTCTCTGAAACCGCGATAGATTTCAAATCGATCCTAACCAAAATGAGTCCGTAGTGTGAAATAATTTTTGTTGAGTGGATAGATTTTAGTTAGTTGTAGTCTTTCAACATTCTAACAGAACTACGAACCCTGAAGTATGATTTCTCTGAAACCGCGATAGATTTCAAATCGATCCTAACCAAAATGAGTCCGTAGTGTGAAATAATTTTTGTTGAGTGGATAGATTTTAGTTAGTTGTAGTCTTTCAACATTCTAACAGAACTACGAACCATGAAGTATGATTTCTCTGAAACAATGATAGATTTCAAATGGATCCGGACCAAAATGAGTCTGTAGTGTGAAATAATTTTTGTTGAGTGGATAGATTTAAGTTAGTTGTAGTCTTTCAACATTATGTCAGAACTGCGAACCATAAAGTATGATTTCTCTGAAACCATGATAGATTTCAAATCGATCCTGACCAAAATAAGTCCGTAGTGTGAAATAATTTTTGTTGAGTGGATAGATTTTAGTTAGTTGTAGTCTTTCAACATTCTAACAGAACTACGAACCCTGAAGTATGATTTCTCTGAAACCGCGATAGATTTCAAATCGATCCTAACCAAAATGAGTCCGTAGTGTGAAATAATTTTTGTTGAGTGGATAGATTTTAGTTAGTTGTAGTCTTTCAACATTCTAACAGAACTACGAACCATGAAGTATGATTTCTCTGAAACCGCGATAGATTTCAAATCGATCCTAGCCAAAATGAGTCTGTAGTGAGAAATAATTTTTGCTTGAGTGCATAGATTTAAGTTTGGGGTAGGCTGTCAACATTCTGTCAGAACTGCGAACAATAACGTATGATTTCTCTGAAACCGCTATAGATTTCAAATCGATCCTGACCAAAATGAGTCTGTGGTGTGAAATAATTTTTGTTGAGTGGATAGATGTTAGTTAGTTGTAGTCTTTCAACATTCTGTCAGAACTGCGAACCATGAAGTATGATTTCTCTGAAACCGCGATAGATTTCAAATCGATCCTAACCAAAATGAGTCCGTAGTGTGAAATAATTTTTGGTGAGTGGATAGATTTTAGTTTGGGGTAGTCGTTCAACATTCAATCAGAACTACGAACCCTGAAGTATGATTTCTCTGAAACCGCGATAGATTTCAAATCGATCCTAGCCAAAATGAGTCTGTAGTGAGAAATAATTTTTGCTTGAGTGCATAGATTTAAGTTTGGGGTAGGCTGTCAACATTCTGTCAGAACTGCGAACCATAACGTATGATTTCTCTGAAACCGCTATAGATTTCAAATCGATCCTGACCAAAATGAGTCTGTGGTGTGAAATAATTTTTGTTGAGTGGATAGATGTTAGTTAGTTGTAGTCTTTCAACATTCTGTCAGAACTGCGAACCATGAAGTATGATTTCTCTGAAACCGCGATAGATTTCAAATCGATCCTAACCAAAATGAGTCCGTAGTGTGAAATAATTTTTGGTGAGTGGATAGATTTTAGTTTGGGGTAGTCGTTCAACATTCAATCAGAACTACGAACCCTGAAGTATGATTTCTCTGAAACCGCGATAGATTTCAAATCGATCCTAACCAAAATGAGTCTGTAGTGTGAAATAATTTTTGTTGAGTGGATAGATTTAAGTTAGTTGTAGTCTTTCAACATTCTGTCAGAACTACGAACCATGAAGTATGATTTCTCTGAAACCGCGATAGATTTCAAATCGATCCTAACCAAAATGAGTCTGTAGTGTGAAATAATTTTTGGTGAGTGGATAGATTTTAGTTTGGGGTAGTCGTTCAACATTCAATCAGAACTACGAACCCTGAAGTATGATTTCTCTGAAACCGCTATAGATTTCAAATCGATCCTAACCAAAATGAGTCTGTAGTGTGAAATAATTTTTGTTGAGTGGATAGATTTTAGTTAGTTGTAGTCTTTCAACATTCTAACAGAACTACGAACCCTGAAGTATGATTTCTCTGAAACCGCGATAGATTTCAAATCGATTATAGCCAAAATGAGTCTGTAGTGAGAAATAATTTTTGCTTGAGTGCATAGATTTAAGTTTTGGGGTAGGCTGTCAACATTCTGTCAGAACTGCGAACCATAACGTATGATTTCTCTGAAACCGCTATAGATTTCAAATCGATCCTGACCAAAATGAGTCTGTGGTGTGAAATAATTTTTGTTGAGTGGATAGATTTTAGTTAGTTGTAGTCTTTCAACATTCTAACAGAACTACGAACCATGAAGTATGATTTCTCTGAAACAATGATAGATTTCAAATGGATCCGGACCAAAATGAGTTTATAGTGTTAAATAATTTTTGGAGAGTGGATAGATTTTAGTTTGGGGTAGTCTTTCAACATTCTAACAGAACTACGAACCATGAAGTATGATTTCTCTGAAACCGCGATAGATTTCAAATCGATCCTAACCAAAATGAGTCCGTAGTGTGAAATAATTTTTGTTGAGTGGATAGATTTTAGTTAGTTGTAGTCTTTCAACATTCTGTCAGAACTGCGAACCATAAAGTATGATTTCTCTGAAACCATGATAGATTTCAAATCGATCCTGACCAAAATAAGTCTGTAGTGTGAAATAATTTTTGTTGAGTGGATAGATTTTAGTTAGTTGTAGTCTTTCAACATTCTAACAGAACTACGAACCCTGAAGTATGATTTCTCTGAAACCGCGATAGATTTCAAATCGATCCTAACCAAAATGAGTCCGTAGTGTGAAATAATTTTTGTTGAGTGGATGGATTTTAGTTAGTTGTAGTCTTTCAACATTCTAACAGAACTACGAACCATGAAGTATGATTTCTCTGAAACCGCGATAGATTTCAAATCGATCCTAACCAAAATGAGTCCGTAGTGTGAAATAATTTTTGTTGAGTGGATAGATTTTAGTTAGTTGTAGTCTTTCAACATTCTGTCAGAACTGCGAACCATAAAGTATGATTTCTCTGAAACCATGATAGATTTCAAATCGATCCTGACCAAAATAAGTCCGTAGTGTGAAATAATTTTTGTTGAGTGGATAGATTTTAGTTAGTTGTAGTCTTTCAACATTCTAACAGAACTACGAACCCTGAAGTATGATTTCTCTGAAACCGCGATAGATTTCAAATCGATCCTAACCAAAATGAGTCCGTAGTGTGAAATAATTTTTGTTGAGTGGATAGATTTTAGTTAGTTGTAGTCTTTCAACATTCTAACAGAACTACGAACCATGAAGTATGATTTCTCTGAAACAATGATAGATTTCAAATGGATCCGGACCAAAATGAGTCTGTAGTGTGAAATAATTTTTGTTGAGTGGATAGATTTAAGTTAGTTGTAGTCTTTCAACATTCTGTCAGAACTGCGAACCATAAAGTATGATTTCTCTGAAACCATGATAGATTTCAAATCGATCCTGACCAAAATAAGTCCGTAGTGTGAAATAATTTTTGTTGAGTGGATAGATTTTAGTTAGTTGTAGTCTTTCAACATTCTAGCAGAACTACGAACCATGAAGTATGATTTCTCTGAAACCGCGATAGATTTCAAATCGATCCTAACCAAAATGAGTCCGTAGTGTGAAATAATTTTTGTTGAGTGGATAGATTTTAGTTAGTTGTAGTCTTTCAACATTCTAACAGAACTACGAACCATGAAGTATGATTTCTCTGAAACCGCGATAGATTTCAAATCGATTCTAACCAAAATGAGTCCGTAGTGTGAAATAATTTTTGTTGAGTGGATAGATTTTAGTTAGTTGTAGTCTTTCAACATTCTAACAGAACTACGAACCATGAAGTATGATTTCTCTGAAACCGCGATAGATTTCAAATCGATTCTAACCAAAATGAGTCCGTAGTGTGAAATAATTTTTGTTGAGTGGATAGATTTTAGTTAGTTGTAGTCTTTCAACATTCTAACAGAACTACGAACCATGAATTATGATTTCTCTGAAACAATGATAGATTTCAAATGGATCCGGACCAAAATGAGTCTGTAGTGTGAAATAATTTTTGTTGAGTGGATAGATTTTAGTTAGTTGTAGTCTTTCAACATTCTAACAGAACTACGAACCCTGAAGTATGATTTCTCTGAAACCGCGATAGATTTCAAATCGATCCTAACCAAAATGAGTCCGTAGTGTGAAATAATTTTTGTTGAGTGGATAGATTTAAATTAGTTGTAGTCTTTCAACATTCTGTCAGAACTGCGAACCATAAAGTATGATTTCTCTGAAACCGCGATAGATTTCAAATCGATCCTGACCAAAATGAGTCCGTAGTGTGAAATAATTTTTGTTGAGTGGATAGATTTTAGTTAGTTGTAGTCTTTCAACATTCTAACAGAACTACGAACCATGAAGTATAATTTCTCTGAAACCGCGATAGATTTCAAATCGATCCTAACCAAAATGAGTCCGTAGTGTGAAATAATTTTTGTTGAGTGGATAGATTTAAGTTAGTTGTAGTCTTTCAACATTCTGTCAGAACTGCGAACCATAAAGTATGATTTCTCTGAAACCATGATAGATTTCAAATCGATCCTGACCAAAATAAGTCCGTAGTGTGAAATAATTTTTGTTGAGTGGATAGATTTTAGTTTGGGGTAGTCTTTCAACATTCTAACAGAACTACGAACCCTGAAGTATGATTTCTCTGAAACCGCGATAGATTTCAAATCGATCCTAACCAAAATGAGTCCGTAGTGTGAAATAATTTTTGTTGAGTGGATAGATTTTAGTTAGTTGTAGTCTTTCAACATTCTAGCAGAACTACGAACCATGAAGTATGATTTCTCTGAAACCGCGATAGATTTCAAATCGATCCTAACCAAAATGAGTCCGTAGTGTGAAATAATTTTTGTTGAGTGGATAGATTTAAGTTAGTTGTAGTCTTTCAACATTCTGTCAGAACTGCGAACCATAAAGTATGATTTCTCTGAAACCATGATAGATTTCAAATCGATCCTGACCAAAATAAGTCCGTAGTGTGAAATAATTTTTGTTGAGTGGATAGATTTTAGTTAGTTGTAGTCTTTCAACATTCTAACAGAACTACGAACCCTGAAGTATGATTTCTCTGAAACCGCGATAGATTTCAAATCGATCCTAACCAAAATGAGTCCGTAGTGTGAAATAATTTTTGTTGAGTGGATAGATTTTAGTTAGTTGTAGTCTTTCAACATTCTAACAGAACTATGAACCCTGAAGTATGATTTCTCTGAAACCGCGATAGATTTCAAATCGATCCTAACCAAAATGAGTCCGTAGTGTGAAATAATTTTTGTTGAGTGGATAGATTTTAGTTAGTTGTAGTCTTTCAACATTCTAACAGAACTACGAACCATGAAGTATGATTTCTCTGAAACAATGATAGATTTCAAATGGATCCGGACCAAAATGAGTCTGTAGTGTGAAATAATTTTTGTTGAGTGGATAGATTTAAGTTAGTTGTAGTCTTTCAACATTATGTCAGAACTGCGAATCATAAAGTATGATTACTCTGAAACCATGATAGATTTCAAATCGATCCTGACCAAAATAAGTCCGTAGTGTGAAATAATTTTTGTTGAGTGGATAGATTTTAGTTAGTTGTAGTCTTTCAACATTCTAACAGAACTACGAACCATGAAGTATGATTTCTCTGAAACCGCGATAGATTTCAAATCGATTCTAACCAAAATGAGTCCGTAGTGTGAAATAATTTTTGTTGAGTGGATAGATTTTAGTTAGTTGTAGTCTTTCAACATTCTAACAGAACTACGAACCATGAAGTATGATTTCTCTGAAACCGCGATAGATTTCAAATCGATTCTAACCAAAATGAGTCCGTAGTGTGAAATAATTTTTGTTGAGTGGATAGATTTTAGTTAGTTGTAGTCTTTCAACATTCTAACAGAACTACGAACCATGAATTATGATTTCTCTGAAACAATGATAGATTTCAAATGGATCCGGACCAAAATGAGTCTGTAGTGTGAAATAATTTTTGTTGAGTGGATAGATTTTAGTTAGTTGTAGTCTTTCAACATTCTAACAGAACTACGAACCCTGAAGTATGATTTCTCTGAAACCGCGATAGATTTCAAATCGATCCTAACCAAAATGAGTCCGTAGTGTGAAATAATTTTTGTTGAGTGGATAGATTTTAGTTAGTTGTAGTCTTTCAACATTCTAACAGAACTACGAACCATGAAGTATGATTTCTCTGAAACCGCGATAGATTTCAAATCGATCCTAACCAAAATGAGTCCGTAGTGTGAAATAATTTTTGTTGAGTGGATAGATTTAAGTTAGTTGTAGTCTTTCAACATTCTGTCAGAACTGCGAACCATAAAGTATGATTTCTCTGAAACCGCGATAGATTTCAAATCGATCCTGACCAAAATGAGTCCGTAGTGTGAAATAATTTTTGTTGAGTGGATAGATTTTAATTAGTTGTAGTCTTTCAACATTCTAACAGAACTACGAACCATGAAGTATGATTTCTCTGAAACAATGATAGATTTCAAATGGATCCGGACCAAAATGAGTCTGTAGTGTGAAATAATTTTTGTTGAGTGGATAGATTTAAGTTAGTTGTAGTCTTTCAACATTCTGTCAGAACTGCGAACCATAGAGTATGATTTCTCTGAAACCATGATAGATTTCAAATCGATCCTGACCAAAATAAGTCCGTAGTGTGAAATAATTTTTGTTGAGTGGATAGATTTTAGTTAGTTGTAGTCTTTCAACATTCTAACAGAACTACGAACCCTGAAGTATGATTTCTCTGAAACCGCGATAGATTTCAAATCGAACCTATCCAAAATGAGTCCGTAGTGTGAAATAATTTTTGTTGAGTGGATAGATTTTAGTTAGTTGTAGTCTTTCAACATTCTAACAGAACTACGAACCCTGAAGTATGATTTCTCTGAAACCGCGATAGATTTCAAATCGAACCTATCCAAAATGAGTCCGTAGTGTGAAATAATTTTTGTTGAGTGGATAGATTTTAGTTAGTTGTAGTCTTTCAACATTCTGTCAGAACTGCGAACCATGAAGTATGATTTCTCTGAAACCGCGATAGATTTCAAATCGATCCTAAGCAAAATGAGTCTGTAGTGTGAAATAATTTTTGTTGAGTGGATAGATTTAAGTTAGTTGTAGTCTTTCAACATTATGTCAGAACTGCGAACCATAAAGTATGATTTCTCTGAAACCATGATAGATTTCAAATCGATCCTGACCAAAATAAGTCCGTAGTGTGAAATAATTTTTGTTGAGTGGATAGATTTTAGTTAGTTGTAGTCTTTCAACATTCTAACAGAACTACGAACCCTGAAGTATGATTTCTCTGAAACCGCGATAGATTTCAAATCGATCCTAACCAAAATGAGTCCGTAGTGTGAAATAATTTTTGTTGAGTGGATAGATTTTAGTTAGTTGTAGTCTTTCAACATTCTAACAGAACTACGAACCATGAAGTATGATTTCTCTGAAACCGCGATAGATTTCAAATCGATTCTAACCAAAATGAGTCCGTAGTGTGAAATAATTTTTGTTGAGTGGATAGATTTTAGTTAGTTGTAGTCTTTCAACATTCTAACAGAACTACGAACCATGAATTATGATTTCTCTGAAACAATGATAGATTTCAAATGGATCCGGACCAAAATGAGTCTGTAGTGTGAAATAATTTTTGTTGAGTGGATAGATTTTAGTTAGTTGTAGTCTTTCAACATTCTAACAGAACTACGAACCCTGAAGTATGATTTCTCTGAAACCGCGATAGATTTCAAATCGATCCTAACCAAAATGAGTCCGTAGTGTGAAATAATTTTTGTTGAGTGGATAGATTTTAGTTAGTTGTAGTCTTTCAACATTCTAACAGAACTACGAACCATGAAGTATGATTTCTCTGAAACCGCGATAGATTTCAAATCGATCCTAACCAAAATGAGTCCGTAGTGTGAAATAATTTTTGTTGAGTGGATAGATTTAAGTTAGTTGTAGTCTTTCAACATTCTGTCAGAACTGCGAACCATAAAGTATGATTTCTCTGAAACCGCGATAGATTTCAAATCGATCCTGACCAAAATGAGTCCGTAGTGTGAAATAATTTTTGTTGAGTGGATAGATTTAAGTTAGTTGTAGTCTTTCAACATTCTGTCAGAACTGCGAACCATAAAGTATGATTTCTCTGAAACCATGATAGATTTCAAATCGATCCTGACCAAAATAAGTCCGTAGTGTGAAATAATTTTTGTTGAGTGGATAGATTTAAGTTAGTTGTAGTCTTTCAACATTCTGTCAGAACTGCGAACCATAAAGTATGATTTCTCTGAAACCATGATAGATTTCAAATCGATCCTAACCAAAATGAGTCCGTAGTGTGAAATAATTTTTGTTGAGTGGATAGATTTTAGTTAGTTGTAGTCTTTCAACATTCTAACAGAACTACGAACCATGAAGTATGATTTCTCTGAAACCGCGATAGATTTCAAATCGATCCTAACCAAAATGAGTCCGTAGTGTGAAATAATTTTTGTTGAGTGGATAGATTTAAGTTAGTTGTAGTCTTTCAACATTCTGTCAGAACTGCGAACCATAAAGTATGATTTCTCTGAAACCGCGATAGATTTCAAATCGATCCTGACCAAAATGAGTCCGTAGTGTGAAATAATTTTTGTTGAGTGGATAGATTTAAGTTAGTTGTAGTCTTTCAACATTCTGTCAGAACTGCGAACCATAAAGTATGATTTCTCTGAAACCATGATAGATTTCAAATCGATCCTGACCAAAATAAGTCCGTAGTGTGAAATAATTTTTGTTGAGTGGATAGATTTAAGTTAGTTGTAGTCTTTCAACATTCTGTCAGAACTGCGAACCCTGAAGTATGATTTCTCTGAAACCGCGATAGATTTCAAATCGATCCTAACCAAAATGAGTCCGTAGTGTGAAATAATTTTTGTTGAGTGGATAGATTTTAGTTAGTTGTAGTCTTTCAACATTCTAACAGAACTACGAACCATGAAGTATGATTTCTCTGAAACCGCGATAGATTTCAAATCGATCCTAACCAAAATGAGTCCGTAGTGTGAAATAATTTTTGTTGAGTGGATAGATTTAAGTTAGTTGTAGTCTTTCAACATTCTGTCAGAACTGCGAACCATAAAGTATGATTTCTCTGAAACCGCGATAGATTTCAAATCGATCCTGACCAAAATGAGTCCGTAGTGTGAAATAATTTTTGTTGAGTGGATAGATTTTAATTAGTTGTAGTCTTTCAACATTCTAACAGAACTACGAACCATGAAGTATGATTTCTCTGAAACAATGATAGATTTCAAATGGATCCGGACCAAAATGAGTCTGTAGTGTGAAATAATTTTTGTTGAGTGGATAGATTTAAGTTAGTTGTAGTCTTTCAACATTCTGTCAGAACTGCGAACCATAAAGTATGATTTCTCTGAAACCATGATAGATTTCAAATCGATCCTGACCAAAATAAGTCCGTAGTGTGAAATAATTTTTGTTGAGTGGATAGATTTTAGTTAGTTGTAGTCTTTCAACATTCTAACAGAACTACGAACCCTGAAGTATGATTTCTCTGAAACCGCGATAGATTTCAAATCGAACCTATCCAAAATGAGTCCGTAGTGTGAAATAATTTTTGTTGAGTGTATAGATTTTAGTTAGTTGTAGTCTTTCAACATTCTAACAGAACTACGAACCCTGAAGTATGATTTCTCTGAAACCGCGATAGATTTCAAATCGAACCTATCCAAAATGAGTCCGTAGTGTGAAATAATTTTTGTTGAGTGGATAGATTTTAGTTAGTTGTAGTCTTTCAACATTCTGTCAGAACTGCGAACCATGAAGTATGATTTCTCTGAAACCGCGATAGATTTCAAATCGATTCTAACCAAAATGAGTCCGTAGTGTGAAATAATTTTTGTTGAGTGGATAGATTTTAGTTAGTTGTAGTCTTTCAACATTCTAACAGAACTACGAACCATGAATTATGATTTCTCTGAAACAATGATAGATTTCAAATCGATCCTAACCAAAATGAGTCTGTAGAGTGAAATAATTTTTGTTGAGTGGATAGATTTTAGTTAGTTGTAGTCTTTCAACATTCTAACAGAACTACGAACCATGAAGTATGATTTCTCTGAAACAATGATAGATTTCAAATGGATCCGGACCAAAATGAGTCTGTAGTGTTAAATAATTTTTGGAGAGTGGATAGATTTTAGTTTGGGGTAGTCGTTCAACATTCAATCAGAACTACGAACCCTGAAGTATGATTTCTCTGAAACCGCGATAGATTTCAAATCGATCCTAACCAAAATGAGTATGTAGTGTGAAATAATTTTTGTTGAGTGGATAGATTTTAGTTAGTTGTAGTCTTTCAACATTCTAACAGAACTACGAACCATGAAGTATGATTTCTCTGAAACAATGATAGATTTCAAATGGATCCGGACCAAAATGAGTCTGTAGTGTTAAATAATTTTTGGAGAGTGGATAGATTTTAGTTTGGGGTAGTCGTTCAACATTCAATCAGAACTACGAACCCTGAAGTATGATTTCTCTGAAACCGCGATAGATTTCAAATCGATCCTAGCCAAAATGAGTCTGTAGTGTGAAATAATTTTTGTTGAGTGGATAGATTTAAGTTAGTTGTAGTCTTTCAACATTCTAACAGAACTACGTACCATGAAGTATGATTTCTCTGAAACAATGATAGATTTCAAATGGATCCGGACCAAAATGAGTCTGTAGTGTGAAATAATTTTTGTTGAGTGGATAGATTTTAGTTAGTTGTAGTCTTTCAACATTCTGTCAGAACTGCGAACCATGAAGTATGATTTCTCTGAAACCGCGATAGATTTCAAATCGATCCTAACCAAAATGAGTCTGTAGTGTGAAATAATTTTTGGTGAGTGGATAGATTTTAGTTTGGGGTAGTAGTTCAACATTCAATCAGAACTACGAACCATGAAGTATGATTTCTCTGAAACCGCGATAGATTTCAAATCGATCCTAACCAAAATGAGTCCGTAGTGTGAAATAATTTTTGTTGAGTGGATAGATTTAAGTTAGTTGTAGTCTTTCAACATTCTGTCAGAACTGCGAACCATAAAGTATGATTTCTCTGAAACCATGATAGATTTCAAATCGATCCTGACCAAAATAAGTCCGTAGTGTGAAATAATTTTTGTTGAGTGGATAGATTTTAGTTAGTTGTAGTCTTTCAACATTCTAACAGAACTACGAACCCTGAAGTATGATTTCTCTGAAACCGCGATAGATTTCAAATCGATCCTAACCAAAATGAGTCCGTAATGTGAAATAATTTTTGTTGAGTGGATAGATTTTAGTTAGTTGTAGTCGTTCAACATTCAATCAGAACTACGAACCCTGAAGTATGATTTCTCTGAAACCGCGATAGATTTCAAATGGATCCGGACCAAAATGAGTCTGTAGTGTTAAATAATTTGTGGAGAGTGGATAGATTTTAGTTAGTTGTAGTCTTTCAACATTCTAACAGAACTACGAACCATGAAGTATGATTTCTCTGAAAGAATGATAGATTTCAAATGGATCCGGACCAAAATGAGTCTGTAGTGTTAAATAATTTTTGGAGTGTGGATAGATTTTAGTTTGGGGTAGTCGTTCAACATTCAATCAGAACTACGAACCCTGAAGTATGATTTCTCTGAAACCGCGATAGATTTCAAATCGATCCTAGCCAAAATGAGTCTGTAGTGTGAAATAATTTTTGTTGAGTGGATAGATTTAAGTTAGTTGTAGTCTTTCAACATTCTAACAGAACTACGTACCATGAAGTATGATTTCTCTGAAACAATGATAGATTTCAAATGGATCCGGACCAAAATGAGTCTGTAGTGTGAAATAATTTTTGTTGAGTGGATAGATTTTAGTTAGTTGTAGTCTTTCAACATTCTGTCAGAACTGCGAACCATGAAGTATGATTTCTCTGAAACCGCGATAGATTTCAAATCGGTCCTAACCAAAATGAGTCTGTAGTGTGAAATAATTTTTGGTGAGTGGATAGATTTTAGTTTGGGGTAATAGTTCAACATTCAATCAGAACTACGAACCATGAAGTATGATTTCTCTGAAACCGCGATAGATTTCAAATCGATCCTAACCAAAATGAGTCTGTAGTGTGAAATAATTTTTGCTTGAGTGCATAGATTTAAGTTTTGGGGTAGGCTGTCAACATTCTGTCAGAACTGCGAACCATAACGTATGATTTCTCTGAAACCGCTATAGATTTCAAATCGATCCTGACCAAAATGAGTCCGTGGTGTGAAATAATTTTTGTTGAGTGGATAGATTTTAGTTAGTTGTAGTCTTTCAACATTCTAACAGAACTACGAACCATGAAGAATGATTTCTCTGAAACAATGATAGATTTCAAATGGATCCGGACCAAAATGAGTCTGTAGTGTTAAATAATTTTTGTTGAGTGGATAGATTTTAGTTAGTTGTAGTCTTTCAACATTCTAACAGAACTACGAACCATGAAGTATGATTTCTCTGAAACCGCGATAGATTTCAAATCGATCCTAACCAAAATGAGTCTGTAGTGTGAAATAATTTTTGTTAAGTGGATAGATTTTAGTTAGTTGTAGTCTTTCAACATTCTAGCAGAACTACGAACCCTGAAGTATGATTTCTCTGAAACCGCTATAGATTTCAAATCGATCCTAACCAAAATGAGTCCGTAGTGTGAAATAATTTTTGTTGAGTGGATAGATTTTATTTAGTTGTAGTCTTTCAACATTCTAACAGAACTACGAACCATGAAGTATGATTTCTCTGAAACCGCGATAGATTTCAAATCGATCCTAACCAAAATGAGTCCGTAGTGTGAAATAATTTTTGTTGAGTGGATAGATTTAAGTTAGTTGTAGTCTTTCAACATTCTGTCAGAACTGCGAACCATAAAGTATGATTTCTCTGAAACCATGATAGATTTCAAATCGATCCTGACCAAAATAAGTCCGTAGTGTGAAATAATTTTTGTTGAGTGGATAGATTTTAGTTAGTTGTAGTCTTTCAACATTCTAACAGAACTACGAACCCTGAAGTATGATTTCTCTGAAACCGCGATAGATTTCAAATCGATCCTAACCAAAATGAGTCCGTAGTGTGAAATAATTTTTGTTGAGTGGATAGATTTTAGTTAGTTGTAGTCTTTCAACATTCTAACAGAACTACGAACCATGAAGTATGATTTCTCTGAAATAATGATAGAATTCAAATGGATCCGGACCAAAATGAGTCTGTAGTGTGAAATAATTTTTGTTGAGTGGATAGATTTAAGTTAGTTGTAGTCTTTCAACATTCTGTCAGAACTGCGAACCATAAAGTATGATTTCTCTGAAACCATGATAGATTTCAAATCGATCCTGACCAAAATAAGTTCGTAGTGTGAAATAATTTTTGTTGAGTGGATAGATTTTAATTAGTTGTAGTCTTTCAACATTCTAACAGAACTACGAACCCTGAAGTATGATTTCTCTGAAACCGCGATAGATTTCAAATCGATTCTAACCAAAATGAGTCCGTAGTGTGAAATAATTTTTGTTGAGTGGATAGATTTTAGTTAGTTGTAGTCTTTCAACATTCTAACAGAACTACGAACCCTGAAGTATGATTTCTCTGAAACCGCGATAGATTTCAAATCGATCCTAACCAAAATGAGTCCGTAGTGTGAAATAATTTTTGTTGAGTGGATAGATTTTAGTTAGGTGTAGTCTTTCAACATTCTAACAGAACTACGAACCATGAAGTATGATTTCTCTGAAACCGCGATAGATTTCAAATCGATCCTAACCAAAATGAGTCCGTAGTGTGAAATAATTTTTGTTGAGTGGATAGATTTTAGTTAGGTGTAGTCTTTCAACATTCTAACAGAACTACGAACCATGAAGTATGATTTCTCTGAAATAATGATAGAATTCAAATGGATCCGGACCAAAATGAGTCTGTAGTGTGAAATAATTTTTGTTGAGTGGATAGATTTAAGTTAGTTGTAGTCTTTCAACATTCTGTCAGAACTGCGAACCATAAAGTATGATTTCTCTGAAACCATGATAGATTTCAAATCGATCCTGACCAAAATAAGTTCGTAGTGTGAAATAATTTTTGTTGAGTGGATAGATTTTAATTAGTTGTAGTCTTTCAACATTCTAACAGAACTACGAACCCTGAAGTATGATTTCTCTGAAACCGCGATAGATTTCAAATCGATTCTAACCAAAATGAGTCCGTAGTGTGAAATAATTTTTGTTGAGTGGATAGATTTTAGTTAGTTGTAGTCTTTCAACATTCTAACAGAACTACGAACCCTGAAGTATGATTTCTCTGAAACCGCGATAGATTTCAAATCGATCCTAACCAAAATGAGTCCGTAGTGTGAAATAATTTTTGTTGAGTGGATAGATTTAAGTAAGTTGTAGTCTTTTAACATTCTGTCAGAACTGCGAACCATAAAGTATGATTTCTCTGAAACCGCGATAGATTTCAAATCGATCCTGACCAAAATGAGTCCGTAGTGTGAAATAATTTTTGTTGAGTGGATAGATTTTAATTAGTTGTAGTCTTTCAACATTCTAACAGAACTACGAACCATGAAGTATGATTTCTCTGAAACAATGATAGATTTCAAATGGATCCGGACCAAAATGAGTCTGTAGTGTGAAATAATTTTTGTTGAGTGGATAGATTTAAGTTAGTTGTAGTCTTTCAACATTCTGTCAGAACTGCGAACCATAAAGTATGATTTCTCTGAAACCATGATAGATTTCAAATCGATCCTGACCAAAATAAGTCCGTAGTGTGAAATAATTTTTGTTGAGTTCATAGATTTTAGTTAGTTGTAGTCTTTCAACATTCTAACAGAACTACGAACCCTGAAGTATGATTTCTCTGAAACCGCGATAGATTTCAAATCGATCCTAACCAAAATGAGTCCGTAGTGTGAAATAATTTTTGTTGAGTGGATAGATTTTAGTTAGTTGTAGTCTTTCAACATTCTAACAGAACTACGAACCATGAAGTATGATTTCTCTGAAACCGCGATAGATTTCAAATCGATCCTAACCAAAATGAGTCTGTAGTGTGAAATAATTTTTGGTGAGTGGATAGATTTTAGTTTGGGGTAGTCGTTCAACATTCAATCAGAACTACGAACCCTGAAGTATGATTTCTCTGAAACCGCTATAGATTTCAAATCGATCCTAACCAAAATGAGTCTGTAGTGTGAAATAATTTTTGTTGAGTGGATAGATTTAAGTTAGTTGTAGTCTTTCAACATTCTGTCAGAACTACGAACCATGAAGTATGATTTCTCTGAAACAATGATAGATTTCAAATGGATCCGGACCAAAATGAGTCTGTAGTGTTAAATAATTTTTGGAGAGTGGATAGATTTTAGTTTGGGGTAGTCGTTCAACATTCAATCAGAACTACGAACCCTGAAGTATGATTTCTCTGAAACCGCGATAGATTTCAAATCGATCCTAACCAAAATGAGTCTGTAGTGTGAAATAATTTTTGTTGAGTGGAAAGATTTTAATTAGTTGTAGTCTTTCAACATTCTAACAGAACTACGAACCCTGAAGTATGATTTCTCTGAAACCGCTATAGATTTCAAATCGATCCTAACCAAAATGAGTCTGTAGTGTGAAATAATTTTTGTTGAGTGGAAAGATTTTAATTAGTTGTAGTCTTTCAACATTCTAACAGAACTACGAACCCTGAAGTATGATTTCTCTGAAACCGCGATAGATTTCAAATCGATCCTAACCAAAATGAGTCTGTAGTGTGAAATAATTTTTGTTGAATGGATAGATTTTAATTAGTTGTAGTCTTTCAACATTCTAACAGAACTACGAACCCTGAAGTATGATTTCTCTGAAACCGCTATAGATTTCAAATCGATCCTAACCAAAATAAGTCCGTAGTGTGAAATAATTTTTGTTGAGTGGATAGATTTAAGTTAGTTGTAGTCTTTCAACATTCTAACAGAACTACGAACCATGAAGTATGATTTCTCTGAAACCGCGATAGATTTCAAATCGATCCTAACCAAAATGAGTCCGTAGTGTGAAATAATTTTTGTTGAGTGGATAGATTTTAGTTAGTTGTAGTCTTTCAACATTCTAACAGAACTACGAACCATGAAGTATGATTTCTCTGAAACCGCGATAGATTTCAAATCAATCCTAGCCAAAATGAGTCTGTAGTGTGAAATAATTTTTGTTGAGTGGATAGATTTTAGTTAGTTGTAGTCTTTCAACATTCTGTCAGAACTTTGAACCATGAAGTATGATTTCTCTGAAACCGCGATAGATTTCAAATCGATCCTAACCAAAATGAGTCTGTAGTGTGAAATAATTTTTGTTAAGTGGATAGATTTTAGTTAGTTGTAGTCTTTCAACATTCTAACAGAACTACGAACCCTGAAGTATGATTTCTCTGAAACCGCGATAGATTTCAAATCAATCCTAGCCAAAATGAGTCTGTAGTGTGAAATAATTTTTGCTTGAGTGGATAGATTTTAGTTAGTTGTAGTCTTTCAACATTCTAACAGAACTACGAACCCTGAAGTATGATTTCTCTGAAACCGCGATAGATTTCAAATCGATCCTAACCAAAATGAGTCTGTAGTGTGAAATAATTTTTGTTGAGTGGATAGATTTTAGTTAGTTGTAGTCTTTCAACATTCTGTCAGAACTGCGAACCATGAAGTATGATTTCTCTGAAACCGCGATAGATTTCAAATCGATCCTAACCAAAATGAGTCTGTAGTGTGAAATAATTTTTGGTGAGTGGATAGATTTTAGTTTGGGGTAGTCGTTCAACATTCAATCAGAACTACGAACCCTGAAGTATGATTTCTCTGAAACCGCTATAGATTTCAAATCGATCCTAACCAAAATGAGTCTGTAGTGTGAAATAATTTTTGTTGAGTGGATAGATTTTAGTTAGTTGAAGTCTTTCAACATTCTGTCAGAACTGCGAACCATGAAGTATGATTTCTCTGAAACCGCTATAGATTTCAAATCGATCCTAACCAAAATGAGTCTGTAGTGTGAAATAATTTTTGTTGAGTGGATAGATTTTAGTTAGTTGTAGTCTTTCAACATTCTGTCAGAACTGCGAACCATGAAGTATGATTTCTCTGAAACCGCTATAGATTTCAAATCGATCCTAACCAAAATGAGTCTGTAGTGTGAAATAATTTTTGTTGAGTGGATAGATTTTAGTTAGTTGTAGTCTTTCAACATTCTATCAGAACTACGAACCATAACGTATGATTTCTCTGAAACCATGATAGATTTCAAATCGTTCCTGACCAAAATAAGTCTGTAGTGTGAAATAATTTTTGTTGAGTGGATAGATTTAAGTTAGTTGTAGTCTTTCAACATTCTAACAGAACTACGAACCATGAAGTATGATTTCTCTGAAACCGCGATAGATTTCAAATCGATCCTAACCAAAATGAGTCTGTAGTGTGAAATAATTTTTGTTGAGTGGATAGATTTTAGTTAGTTGTAGTCTTTCAACATTCTAACAGAACTACGAACCCTGAAGTGTGATTTCTCTGAAACCGCTATAGATTTCAAATCGATCCTAACCAAAATGAGTCTGTAGTGTTAAATAATTTTTGGTGAGTGGATAGATTTTAGTTTGGGGTAGTCGTTCAACATTCAATCAGAACTACGAACCCTGAAGTGTGATTTCTCTGAAACCGCTATAGATTTCAAATCGATCCTAGCCAAAATGAGTCTGTAGTGTGAAATAATTTTTGTTGAGTGGATAGATTAAAGTTAGGTGTAGTCTTTCAACATTCTGTCAGAACTGCGAACCATGAAGTATGATTTCTCTGAAACCGCGATAGATTTCAAATCGATCCTGACCAAAATGAGTCTGTAGTGTGAAATAATTTTTGTTGAGTGGATAGATTTTAGTTAGTTGTAGTCTTTCAACATTCTGTCAGAACTACGAACCATGAAGTATAATTTCTCTGAAACCGCGATAGATTTCAAATCGATCCTAACCAAAATGAGTCTGTAGTGTGAAATAATTTTTGTTGAGTGGATAGATTTTAGTTAGTTGTAGTCTTTCAACATTCTAACAGAACTACGAACCCTGAAGTGTGATTTCTCTGAAACCGCTATAGATTTCAAATCGATCCTAACCAAAATGAGTCTGTAGTGTTAAATAATTTTTGGTGAGTGGATAGATTTTAGTTTGGGGTAGTCGTTCAACATTCAATCAGAGCTACGAACCCTGAAGTATGATTTCTCTGAAACCGCTATAGATTTCAAATCGATCCTAACCAAAATGAGTCTGTAGTGTGAAATAATTTTTGTTGAGTGGATAGATTTTAGTTAGTTGTAGTCTTTCAACATTCTGTCAGAACTGCGAACCATGAAGTATGATTTCTCTGAAACCGCGATAGATTTCAAATCGATCCTAACCAAAATGAGTCTGTAGTGTGAAATAATTTTTGTTGAGTGGATAGATTTTAGTTAGTTGTAGTCTTTCAACATTCTGTCAGAACTGCGAACCATGAAGTATGATTTCTCTGAAACCGCGATAGATTTCAAATCGATCCTAGCCAAAATGAGTCTGTAGTGTGAAATAATTTTTGTTGAGTGGATAGATTTAAGTTAGTTGTAGTCTTTCAACATTCTGTCAGAACTGCGAACCATGAAGTATGATTTCTCTGAAACCGCGATAGATTTCAAATCGATCCTAGCCAAAATGAGTCTGTAGTGTGAAATAATTTTTGGTGAGTGGATAGATTTTAGTTTGGGGTAGTCGTTCAACATTCAATCAGAGCTACGAACCCTGAAGTATGATTTCTCTGAAACCGCGATAGATTTCAAATCGATCCTAGCCAAAATGAGTCTGTAGTGTGAAACAATTTTTGTTGAGTGGATAGATTTAAGTTAGTTGTAGTCTTTCAACATTCTGTCAGAACTGCGAACCATGAAGTATGATTTCTCTGAAACCGCGATAGATTTCAAATCGATCCTAACCAAAATGAGTCTGTAGTGTGAAATAATTTTTGTTGAGTGGATAGATTTTAGTTAGTTGTAGTCTTTCAACATTCTGTCAGAACTGCGAACCATGAAGTATGATTTCTCTGAAACCGCGATAGATTTCAAATCGATCCTAGCCAAAATGAGTCTGTAGTGTGAAACAATTTTTGTTGAGTGGATAGATTTAAGTTAGTTGTAGTCTTTCAACATTCTGTCAGAACTGCGAACCATGAAGTATGATTAATCTGAAACCGCGATAGATTTCAAATCGATCCTAGCCAAAATGAGTCTGTAGTGTGAAATAATTTTTGTTGAGTGGATAGATTTAAGTTAGTTGTAGTCTTTCAACATTCTGTCAGATTTGCGAACCATGAAGTATGATTTCTCTGAAACCACGATAGATTTCAAATGGGTCCTGACCAAAATGAGTCTGTAGTGTTAAATAATTTTTGGTGAGTGGATAGATTTTAGTTTGGGGTAGTCGTTCAACATTCAATCAGAGCTACGAACCCTGAAGTATGATTGCTCTGAAACCGCTATAGATTTCAAATCGATCCTAACCAAAATGAGTCTGTAGTGTGAAATAATTT
Source organism: Xylota sylvarum (assembly GCA_905220385.1). Classification (NCBI taxonomy): domain Eukaryota; kingdom Metazoa; phylum Arthropoda; class Insecta; order Diptera; family Syrphidae; genus Xylota; species Xylota sylvarum. The sequence continues at coordinate 1,404,820 of CAJMZQ010000065.1, forward strand.
TTGTTGAGTGGATAGATTTTAGTTAGTTGTAGTCTTTCAACATTCTGTCAGAACTGCGAACCATGAAGTATGATTTCTCTGAAACCGCGATAGATTTCAAATGGGTCCTGAACAAAATGAGTCTGTAGTGTTAAATAATTTTTGGTGAGTGGATAGATTTTCGTTTGGGGTAGTCGTTCAACATTCAATCAGAGCTACGAACCCTGAAGTATGATTTCTCTGAAACCGCTATAGATTTCAAATCGATCCTGACCAAAATGAGTCTGTAGTGTGAAATAATTTTTGTTGAGTGGATAGATTTTAGTTAGTTGTAGTCTTTCAACATTCTGTCAGAACTACGAACCATGAAGTATGATTTCTCTGAAACCGCGATAGATTTCAAATGGGTCCTGACCAAAATGAGTCTGTAGTGTGAAATAATTTTTGGTGAGTGGATAGATTTTAGTTTGGGGTAGTCGTTCAACATTCAATCAGAGCTACGAACACTGAAGTATGATTTCTCTGAAACCGCGATAGATTTCAAATCGATCCTAGCCAAAATGAGTCTGTAGTGTGAAATAATTTTTGTTGAGTGGATAGATTTAAGTTAGTTGTAGTCTTTCAACATTCTGTCAGAACTGCGAACCATGAAGTATGATTTCTCTGAAACCGCGATCGATTTCAAATCGATCCTAACCAAAATGAGTCTGTAGTGTGAAATAATTTTTGTTGAGTGGATAGATTTTAGTTAGTTGTAGTCTTTCAACATTCTAACAGAACTACGAACCCTGAAGTGTGATTTCTCTGAAACCGCTATAGATTTCAAATCGATCCTAACCAAAATGAGTCTGTAGTGTTAAATAATTTTTGGTGAGTGGATAGATTTTAGTTTGGGGTAGTCGTTCAACATTCAATCAGAGCTACGAACCCTGAAGTATGATTTCTCTGAAACCGCGATAGATTTCAAATCGATCCTAGCCAAAATGAGTCTGTAGTGTGAAACAATTTTTGTTGAGTGGATAGATTTAAGTTAGTTGTAGTCTTTCAACATTCTGTCAGAACTGCGAACCATGAAGTATGATTTCTCTGAAACCGCGATAGATTTCAAATCGATCCTAGCCAAAATGAGTCTGTAGTGTTAAATAATTTTTGTTGAGTGGATAGATTTTAGTTAGTTGTAGTCTTTCAACATTCTGTCAGAACTGCGAACCATGAAGTATGATTTCTCTGAAACCGCGATAGATTTCAAATCGATCCTAGCCAAAATGAGTCTGTATTGTGAAATAATTTTTGTTGAGTGGATAGATTTAAGTTAGTTGTAGTCTTTCAACATTCTGTCAGAACTGCGAACCATGAAGTATGATTTCTCTGAAACCGCGATAGATTTCAAATCGATCCTAGCCAAAATGAGTCTGTAGTGTGAAATAATTTTTGGTGAGTGGATAGATTTTAGTTTGGGGTAGTCGTTCAACATTCAATCAGAGCTACGAACCCTGAAGTATGATTTCTCTGAAACCGCGATAGATTTCAAATCGATCCTAGCCAAAATGAGTCTGTAGTGTGAAACAATTTTTGTTGAGTGGATAGATTTAAGTTAGTTGTAGTCTTTCAACATTCTGTCAGAACTGCGAACCATGAAGTATGATTTCTCTGAAACCGCGATAGATTTCAAATCGATCCTAACCAAAATGAGTCTGTAGTGTGAAATAATTTTTGTTGAGTGGATAGATTTTAGTTAGTTGTAGTCTTTCAACATTCTGTCAGAACTGCGAACCCTGAAGTATGATTTCTCTGAAACCGCGATAGATTTCAAATCGATCCTAGCCAAAATGAGTCTGTAGTGTTAAATAATTTTTGTTGAGTGGATAGATTTTAGTTAGTTGTAGTCTTTCAACATTCTGTCAGAACTGCGAACCATGAAGTATGATTTCTCTGAAACCGCGATAGATTTCAAATCGATCCTAGCCAAAATGAGTCTGTAGTGTGAAATAATTTTTGGTGAGTGGATAGATTTTAGTTTGGGGTAGTCGTTCAACATTCAATCAGAGCTACGAACCCTGAAGTATGATTAATCTGAAACCGCGATAGATTTCAAATCGATCCTAGCCAAAATGAGTCTGTAGTGTGAAATAATTTTTGTTGAGTGGATAGATTTAAGTTAGTTGTAGTCTTTCAACATTCTGTCAGAACTGCGAACCATGAAGTATGATTTCTCTGAAACCACGATAGATTTCAAATGGGTCCTGACCAAAATGAGTCTGTAGTGTTAAATAATTTTTGGTGAGTGGATAGATTTTAGTTTGGGGTAGTCGTTCAACATTCAATCAGAGCTACGAACCCTGAAGTATGATTTCTCTGAAACCGCTATAGATTTCAAATCGATCCTAACCAAAATGAGTCTGTAGTGTGAAATAATTTTTGTTGAGTGGATAGATTTTAGTTAGTTGTAGTCTTTCAACATTCTGTCAGAACTGCGAACCATGAAGTATGATTTCTCTGAAACCGCGATAGATTTCAAATGGGTCCTGAACAAAATGAGTCTGTAGTGTTAAATAATTTTTGGTGAGTGGATAGATTTTCGTTTGGGGTAGTCGTTCAACATTCAATCAGAGCTACGAACCCTGAAGTATGATTTCTCTGAAATCGCGATAGATTTCAAATCGATCCTAACCAAAATGAGTCTGTAGTGTGAAATAATTTTTGTTGAGTGGATAGATTTTAGTTAGTTGTAGTCTTTCAACATTCTAACAGAACTACGAACCATGAAGTATGATTTCTCTGAAACCGCGATAGATTTCAAATCGATCCTAACCAAAATGAGTCTGTAGTGTGAAATAATTTTTGTTGAGTGGATAGATTTTAGTTAGTTGTAGTCTTTCAACATTCTGTCAGAACTGCGAACCATGAAGTATGATTTCTCTGAAACCGCGATAGATTTCAAATCGATCCTTACCAAAATGAGTCTGTAGTGTTAAATAATTTTTGGTGAGTGGATAGATTTTAGTTTGGAGTAGTCGTTCAACATTCAATCAGAGCTACGAACCCTGAAGTATGATTTCTCTGAAACCGCGATAGATTTCAAATCGATCCTAACCAAAATGAGTCTGTAGTGTGAAATAATTTTTGTTGAGTGGATAGATTTAAGTTAGTTGTAGTCTTTCAACATTCTGTCAGAACTGCGAACCATGAAGTATGATTTCTCTGAAACCGCGATAGATTTCAAATCGATCCTAACCAAAATGAGTCTGTAGTGTGAAATAATTTTTGTTGAGTGGATAGATTTTAGTTAGTTGTAGTCTTTCAACATTCTGTCAGAACTGCGAACCATGAAGTATGATTTCTCTGAAACCGCGATAGATTTCAAATCGATCCTAGCCAAAATGAGTCTGTAGTGTGAAATAATTTTTGTTGAGTGGATAGATTTAAGTTAGTTGTAGTCTTTCAACATTCTGTCAGAACTGCGAACCATGAAGTATGATTTCTCTGAAACCGCGATAGATTTCAAATGGGTCCTGACCAAAATGAGTCTGTAGTGTGAAATAATTTTTGGTGAGTGGATAGATTTTAGTTTGGGGTAGTCGTTCAACATTCAATCAGAGCTACGAACCCTGAAGTATGATTTCTCTGAAACCGCGATAGATTTCAAATCGATCCTAACCAAAATGAGTCTGTAGTGTGAAATAATTTTTGTTGAGTGGATAGATTTTAGTTAGTTGTAGTCTTTCAACATTCTGTCAGAACTGCGAACCATGAAGTATGATTTCTCTGAAACCGCGATAGATTTCAAATCGATCCTAGCCAAAATGAGTCTGTAGTGTGAAATAATTTTTGGTGAGTGGATAGATTTTAGTTTGGGGTAGTCGTTCAACATTCAATCAGAGCTACGAACCCTGAAGTATGATTAATCTGAAACCGCGGTAGATTTCTAATCGATCCTAGCCAAAATGAGTCTGTAGTGTGAAATAATTTTTGTTGAGTGGATAGATTTAAGTTAGTTGTAGTCTTTCAACATTCTGTCAGAACTGCGAACCATGAAGTATGATTTCTCTGAAACCACGATAGATTTCAAATGGGTCCTGACCAAAATGAGTCTGTAGTGTTAAATAATTTTTGGTGAGTGGATAGATTTTAGTTTGGGGTAGTCGTTCAACATTCAATCAGAGCTACGAACCCTGAAGTATGATTTCTCTGAAACCGCTATAGATTTCAAATCGATCCTAACCAAAATGAGTCTGTAGTGTGAAATAATTTTTGTTGAGTGGATAGATTTTAGTTAGTTGTAGTCTTTCAACATTCTGTCAGAACTGCGAACCATGAAGTATGATTTCTCTGAAACCGCGATAGATTTCAAATGGGTCCTGAACAAAATGAGTCTGTAGTGTTAAATAATTTTTGGTGAGTGGATAGATTTTCGTTTGGGGTAGTCGTTCAACATTCAATCAGAGCTACGAACCCTGAAGTATGATTTCTCTGAAATCGCGATAGATTTCAAATCGATCCTAACCAAAATGAGTCTGTAGTGGGAAATAATTTTTGTTGAGTGGATAGATTTTAGTTAGTTGTAGTCTTTCAACATTCTAACAGAACTACGAACCATGAAGTATGATTTCTCTGAAACCGCGATAGATTTCAAATCGATCCTAACCAAAATGAGTCTGTAGTGTGAAATAATTTTTGTTGAGTGGATAGATTTTAGTTAGTTGTAGTCTTTCAACATTCTGTCAGAACTGCGAACCATGAAGTATGATTTCTCTGAAACCGCGATAGATTTCAAATCGATCCTTACCAAAATGAGTCTGTAGTGTTAAATAATTTTTGGTGAGTGGATAGATTTTAGTTTGGAGTAGTCGTTCAACATTCAATCAGAGCTACGAACCCTGAAGTATGATTTCTCTGAAACCGCGATAGATTTCAAATCGATCCTAACCAAAATGAGTCTGTAGTGTGAAATAATTTTTGTTGAGTGGATAGATTTAAGTTAGTTGTAGTCTTTCAACATTCTGTCAGAACTGCGAACCATGAAGTATGATTTCTCTGAAACCGCGATAGATTTCAAATCGATCCTAACCAAAATGAGTCTGTAGTGTGAAATAATTTTTGTTGAGTGGATAGATTTTAGTTAGTTGTAGTCTTTCAACATTCTGTCAGAACTGCGAACCATGAAGTATGATTTCTCTGAAACCGCGATAGATTTCAAATCGATCCTAGCCAAAATGAGTCTGTAGTGTGAAATAATTTTTGTTGAGTGGATAGATTTAAGTTAGTTGTAGTCTTTCAACATTCTGTCAGAACTGCGAACCATGAAGTATGATTTCTCTGAAACCGCGATAGATTTCAAATGGGTCCTGACCAAAATGAGTCTGTAGTGTGAAATAATTTTTGGTGAGTGGATAGATTTTAGTTTGGGGTAGTCGTTCAACATTCAATCAGAGCTACGAACCCTGAAGTATGATTTCTCTGAAACCGCGATAGATTTCAAATCGATCCTAACCAAAATGAGTCTGTAGTGTTAAATAATTTTTGTTGAGTGGATAGATTTTAGTTAGTTGTAGTCTTTCAACATTCTGTCAGAACTGCGAACCATGAAGTATGATTTCTCTGAAACCGCGATAGATTTCAAATCGATCCTAGCCAAAATGAGTCTGTAGTGTTAAATAATTTTTGTTGAGTGGATAGATTTTAGTTAGTTGTAGTCTTTCAACATTCTGTCAGAACTGCGAACCATGAAGTATGATTTCTCTGAAACCGCGATAGATTTCAAATCGATCCTAACCAAAATGAGTCTGTAGTGTGAAATAATTTTTGTTGAGTGGATAGATTTAAGTTAGTTGTAGTCTTTCAACATTCTGTCAGAACTGCGAACCATGAAGTATGATTTCTCTGAAACCGCGATAGATTTCAAATCGATCCTAGCCAAAATGAGTCTGTAGTGTGAAATAATTTTTGTTGAGTGGATAGATTTTAGTTAGTTGTAGTCTTTCAACATTCTGTCAGAACTGCGAACCATGAAGTATGATTTCTCTGAAACCGCGATAGATTTCAAATCGATCCTAACCAAAATGAGTCTGTAGTGTGAAATAATTTTTGTTGAGTGGATAGATTTTAGTTAGTTGTAGTCTTTCAACATTCTGTCAGAACTGCGAACCATGAAGTATGATTTCTCTGAAACCGCGATAGATTTCAAATCGATCCTAGCCAAAATGAGTCTGTAGTGTGAAATAATTTTTGTTGAGTGGATAGATTTAAATTAGTTGTAGTCTTTCAACATTCTGTCAGAACTGCGAACCATGAAGTATGATTTCTCTGAAACCGCGATAGATTTCAAATGGGTCCTGACCAAAATGAGTCTGTAGTGTGAAATAATTTTTGGTGAGTGGATAGATTTTCGTTTGGGGTAGTCGTTCAACATTCAATCAGAGCTACGAACCCTGAAGTATGATTTCTCTGAAACCGCGATAGATTTCAAATCGATCCTAGCCAAAATGAGTCTGTAGTGTGAAATAATTTTTGTTGAGTGGATAGATTTAAGTTAGTTGTAGTCTTTCAACATTCTGTCAGAACTGCGAACCATGAAGTATGATTTCTCTGAAACCGCGATAGATTTCAAATGTGTCCTGACCAAAATGAGTCTGTAGTGTGAAATAATTTTTGGTGAGTGGATAGATTTTCGTTTGGGGTAGTCGTTCAACATTCAATCAGAGCTACGAACCCTGAAGTATGATTTCTCTGAAACCGCGATAGATTTCAAATCGATCCTAACCAAAATGAGTCTGTAGTGTGAAATAATTTTTGTTGAGTGGATAGATTTAAGTTAGTTGTAGTCTTTCAACATTCTGTCCGAACTGCGAACCATGAAGTATGATTTCTCTGAAACCGCGATAGATTTCAAATGGGTCCTCACCAAAATGAGTCTGTAGTGTGAAATAATTTTTGGTGAGTGGATAGATTTTAGTTTGGGGTAGTCGTTCAACATTCAATCAGAGCTACGAACCCTGAAGTATGATTTCTCTGAAACCGCGATAGATTTCAAATCGATCCTAGCCAAAATGAGTCTGTAGTGTGAAATAATTTTTGTTGAGTGGATAGATTTTAGTTTGGGGTAGTCGTTCAACATTCAATCAGAGCTACGAACCCTGAAGTATGATTTCTCTGAAACCGCGATAGATTTCAAATCGATCCTAACCAAAATGAGTCTGTAGTGTTAAATAATTTTTGGTGAGTGGATAGATTTTAGTTTGGGGTAGTCGTTCAACATTCAATCAGAGCTACGATCCCTGAAGTATGATTTCTCTGAAACCGCTATAGATTTCAAATCGATCCTAACCAAAATGAGTCTGTAGTGTGAAATAATTTTTGTTGAGTGGATAGATTTTAGTTAGTTGTAGTCTTTCAACATTCTGTCAGAGCTACGAACCCTGAAGTATGATTTCTCTGAAACCGCGATAGATTTCAAATCGATCCTAACCAAAATGAGTCTGTAGTGTGAAATAATTTTTGTTGAGTGGATAGATTTAAGTTAGTTGTAGTCTTTCAACATTCTGTCCGAACTGCGAACCATGAAGTATGATTTCTCTGAAACCGCGATAGATTTCAAATGGGTCCTCACCAAAATGAGTCTGTAGTGTGAAATAATTTTTGGTGAGTGGATAGATTTTAGTTAGTTGTAGTCTTTCAACATTCTGTCAGAACTGCGAACCATGAAGTATGATTTCTCTGAAACCGCGATAGATTTCAAATCGATCCTAACCAAAATGAGTCTGTAGTGTGAAATAATTTTTGTTGAGTGGATAGATTTTAGTTAGTTGTAGTCTTTCAACATTCTAACAGAACTACGAACCATGAAGCATGATTTCTCTGAAACCGCGATAGATTTCAAATCGATCCTAACCAAAATGGGTCTGTAGTGTGAAATAATTTTTGTTGAGTGGATAGATTTTAGTTAGTTGTAGTCATTCAACATTCTGTCAGAACTGCGAACCATGAAGTATGATTTCTCTGAAACCGCGATAGATTTCAAATCGATCCTAACCAAAATGAGTCTGTAGTGTTAAACAATTTTTGGTGAGTGGATAGATTTTAGTTTGGGGTAGTCGTTCAACATTCAATCAGAGCTACGAACCCTGAAGTATGATTTCTCTGAAACCGCGATAGATTTCAAATCGATCCTAACCAAAATGAGTCTGTAGTGTTAAATAATTTTTGGTGAGTGGATAGATTTTAGTTAGTTGTAGTCTTTCAATATTCTGTCAGAACTGCGAACCCTGAAGTATGATTTCTCTGAAACCGCGATAGATTTCAAATCGATCCTAACCAAAATGAGTCTGTAGTGTGAAATAATTTTTGGTGAGTGGATAGATTTTAGTTTGGGGTAGTCGTTCAACATTCAATCAGAACTACGAACCCTGAAGTATGATTTCTCTGAAACCATAGTAGATTTCAAATCGATCCTGACCACAATGAGTCTGTAGTGTGAAATAATTTTTGTTGAGTGGATAGATTTTAGTTTGGGGTAGTCTTTCAATATTCTATCAGAACTGCGAACCCTGAAGTATGATTTCTCTGAAACCGCGATAGATTTCAAATCGATCCTAGCCAAAATGAGTCTGTAGTGTGAAATAATTTTTGTTGAGTGGATAGATTTTAGTTAGTTGTAGTCATTCAACATTCTGTCAGAACTGCGAACCATGAAGTATGATTTCTCTGAAACCGCGATAGATTTCAAATCGATCCTAACCAAAATGAGTCTGTAGTGTTAAATAATTTTTGGTGAGTGGATAGATTTTAGTTAGTTGTAGTCTTTCAACATTCAATCAGAGCTACGAACCCTGAAGTATAATTTCGCTGAAACCGCAATAGATTTCAAATCGATCCTAACCAAAATGAGTCTGTAGTGTTAAATAATTTTTGGTGAGTGGATAGATTTTAGTTAGTTGTAGTCTTTCAATATTCTGTCAGAACTGCGAACCCTGAAGTATGATTTCTCTGAAACCGCGATAGATTTCAAATCGATCCTAACCAAAATGAGTCTGTAGTGTGAAATAATTTTTGGTGAGTGGATAGATTTTAGTTTGGGCTAGTCGTTCAACATTCAATCAGAACTACGAACCCTGAAGTATGATTTCTCTGAAACCGCGATAGATTTCAAATCGATCCTAACCAAAATGAGTCTGTAGTGTGAAATAATTTTTGTTGAGTGGATAGATTTTAGTTAGTTGTAGTCTTTCAACATTCTAACAGAACTACGAACCATGAAGTATGATTTCTCTGAAACCGCGATAGATTTCAAATTGATCCTAACCAAAATGAGTCCGTAGTGTGAAATAATTTTTGTTGAGTGGATAGATTTAAGTTAGTTGTAGTCTTTCAACATTCTGTCAGAACTGCGAACCCTGAAGTATGATTTCTCTGAAACCGCGATAGATTTCAAATCGATCCTAACCAAAATGAGTCTGTAGTGTGAAATAATTTTTGGTGAGTGGATAGATTTTAGTTTGGGGTAGTCGTTCAACATTCAATCAGAACTACGAACCCTGAAGTATGATTTCTCTGAAACCGCGATAGATTTCAAATCGATCCTAACCAAAATGAGTCTGTAGTGTGAAATAATTTTTGTTGAGTGGATAGATTTTAGTTAGTTGTAGTCTTTCAACATTCTAACAGAACTACGAACCATGAAGTATGATTTCTCTGAAACCGCGATAGATTTCAAATCGATCCTAACCAAAATGAGTCTGTAGTGTGAAATAATTTTTGGTGAGTGGATAGATTTTAGTTTGGGGTAGTCGTTCAACATTCAATCAGAACTACGAACCCTGAAGTATGATTTCTCTGAAACCGCGATAGATTTCAAATCGATCCTAACCAAAATGAGTCTGTAGTGTGAAATAATTTTTGTTGAGTGGATAGATTTTAGTTAGTTGTAGTCGTTCAACATTCAATCAGAGCTACGAACCCTGAAGTATGATTTCTCTGAAACCGCGATAGATTTCAAATCGATCCTAACCAAAATGAGTCTGTAGTGTGAAATAATTTTTGTTGAGTGGATAGATTATAGTTAGTTGTAGTCTTTCAACATTCTAACAGAACTACGAACCATGAAGTATGATTTTTTTTGAAACCGCGATAGATTTCAAATCGATCCTAACCAAAATGAGTCTGTAGTGTGAAATAATTTTTGTTGAGTGGATAGATTTTAGTTTGGGGTAGTCGTTCAACATTCAATCAGAGCTACGAACCCTGAAGTATGATTTCTCTGAAACCGCGATAGATTTCAAATCGATCCTAACCAAAATGAGTCTGTAGTGTTAAATAATTTTTGGTGAGTGGATAGATTTTAGTTAGTTGTAGTCTTTCAATATTCTGTCAGAACTGCGAACCCTGAAGTATGATTTCTCTGAAACCGCGATAGATTTCAAATCGATCCTAACCAAAATGAGTCTGTAGTGTTAAATAATTTTTGGTGAGTGGATAGATTTTAGTTTGGGGTAGTCGTTCAACATTCAATCAGAGCTACGAACCCTGAAGTATGATTTCTCTGAAACCGCGATAGATTTCAAATCAATCCTAACCAAAATGAGTCTGTAGTGTGAAATAATTTTTGCTTGAGTGGATAGATTTTAGTTAGTTGTAGTCTTTCAACATTCTAACAGAACTACGAACCATGAAGTATGATTTCTCTGAAACCATGATAGATTTCAAATCGATCCTAACCAAAATGAGTCTGTAGTGTGAAATAATTTTTGTTGAGTGGAAAGATTTTAATTAGTTGTAGTCTTTCAACATTCTAACAGAACTACGAACCCTGAAGTATGATTTCTCTGAAACCGCTATAGATTTTAAATCGATCCTAACCAAAATGAGTCTGTAGTGTTAAATAATTTTTGGTGAGTGGATAGATTTTAGTTAGTTGTAGTCTTTCAACATTCTGTCAGAACTGCGAACCATGAAGTATGATTTCTCTGAAACCGCGATAGATTTCAAATCGATCCTAACCAAAATGAGTCTGTAGTGTTAAATAATTTTTGGTGAGTGGATAGATTTTAGTTTGGGGTAGTCGTTCAACATTCAATCAGAGCTACGAACCCTGAAGTATGATTTCTCTGAAACCGCGATAGATTTCAAATCAATCCTAACCAAAATGAGTCTGTAGTGTGAAATAATTTTTGCTTGAGTGGATAGATTTTAGTTTGGGGTAGTCGTTCAACATTCAATCAGAGCTACGAACCCTGAAGTATGATTTCTCTGAAACCGCGATAGATTTCAAATCGATCCTAACCAAAATGAGTCTGTAGTGTTAAATAATTTTTGGTGAGTGGATAGATTTTAGTTAGTTGTAGTCTTTCAACATTCTGTCAGAACTGCGAACCATGAAGTATGATTTCTCTGAAACCGCGATAGATTTCAAATCGATCCTAACCAAAATGAGTCTGTAGTGTTAAATAATTTTTGGTGAGTGGATAGATTTTAGTTTGGGGTAGTCGTTCAACATTCAATCAGAGCTACGAACCCTGAAGTATGATTTCTCTGAAACCGCGATAGATTTCAAATCAATCCTAACCAAAATGAGTCTGTAGTGTGAAATAATTTTTGCTTGAGTGGATAGATTTTAGTTAGTTGTAGTCTTTCAACATTCTAACAGAACTACGAACCATGAAGTATGATTTCTCTGAAACCATGATAGATTTCAAATCGATCCTAACCAAAATGAGTCTGTAGTGTGAAATAATTTTTGTTGAGTGGAAAGATTTTAATTAGTTGTAGTCTTTCAACATTCTAACAGAACTACGAACCCTGAAGTATGATTTCTCTGAAACCGCTATAGATTTTAAATCGATCCTAACCAAAATGAGTCTGTAGTGTTAAATAATTTTTGGTGAGTGGATAGATTTTAGTTTGGGGTAGTCGTTCAACATTCAATCAGAGCTACGAACCTTGAAGTATGATTTCTCTGAAACCGCGATAGATTTCAAATCGATCCTAACCAAAATGAGTCTGTAGTGTGAAATAATTTTTGTTGAGTGGATAGATTTTAATTAGTTGTAGTCTTTCAACATTCTAACAGAACTACGAACCCTGAAGTATGATTTCTCTGAAACCGCTATAGATTTCAAATCGATCCTAACCAAAATGAGTCTGTAGTGTTAAATAATTTTTGGTGAGTGGATAGATTTTAGTTTGGGGTAGTCGTTCAACATTCAATCAGAGCTACGAACCCTGAAGTATGATTTCTCTGAAACCGCTATAGATTTCAAATCGATCCTAACCAAAATGAGTCTGTAGTGTTAAATAATTTTTGGTGAGTGGATAGATTTTAGTTTGGGGTAGTCGTTCAACATTCAATCAGAGCTACGAACCCTGAAGTATGATTTCTCTGAAACCGCGATAGATTTCAAATCGATCCTAACCAAAATGAGTCTGTAGTGTGAAATAATTTTTGTTGAGTGGATAGATTTTAGTTAGTTGTAGTCTTTCAACATTCTAACAGAACTACGAACCATGAAGTATGATTTCTCTGAAACCGCGATAGATTTCAAATCGATCCTAACCAAAATGAGTCTGTAGTGTGAAATAATTTTTGTTAAGTGGATAGATTTTAGTTAGTTGTAGTCTTTCAACATTCTGTCAGAACTGCGAACCATGAAGTATGATTTCTCTGAAACCGCGATAGATTTCAAATGGGTCCTGACCAAAATGAGTCTGTAGTGTTAAATAATGTTTGGTGAGTGGATAGATTTTAATTAGTTGTAGTCTTTCAACATTCTAACAGAACTACGAACCCTGAAGTATGATTTCTCTGAAACCGCTATAGATTTCAAATCGATCCTAACCAAAATGAGTCTGTAGTGTGAAATAATTTTTGTTGAGTGGATAGATTTTAATTAGTTGTAGTCTTTCAACATTCTAACAGAACTACGAACCCTGAAGTATGATTTCTCTGAAACCGCTATAGATTTCAAATCGATCCTAACCAAAATGAGTCTGTAGTGTTAAATAATTTTTGGTGAGTGGATAGATTTTAGTTTGGGGTAGTCGTTCAACATTCAATCAGAGCTACGAACCCTGAAGTATGATTTCTCTGAAACCGCGATAGATTTCAAATCGATCCTAACGAAAATGAGTCTGTAGTGTGAAATAATTTTTGTTGAGTGGATAGATTTTAGTTAGTTGTAGTCTTTCAACATTCTAACAGAACTACGAACCATGAAGTATGATTTCTCTGAAACCGCGATAGATTTCAAATCGATCCTAACCAAAATGAGTCTGTAGTGTGAAATAATTTTTGTTGAGTGGATAGATTTTAGTTAGTTGTAGTCTTTCAACATTCTGTCAGAACAGCGAACCATGAAGTATGATTTCTCTGAAACCGCGATAGATTTCAAATGGGTCCTGACCAAAATGAGTCTGTAGTGTTAAATAATTTTTGGTGAGTGGATAGATTTTAGTTTGGGGTAGTCGTTCAACATTCAATCAGAGCTACGAACCCTGAAGTATGATTTCTCTGAAACCGCGATAGATTTCAAATCGATCCTAACCAAAATGAGTCTGTAGTGTGAAATAATTTTTGTTGAGTGGATAGATTATAGTTAGTTGTAGTCTTTCAACATTCTAACAGAACTACGAACCATGAAGTATGATTTTTTTTGAAACCGCGATAGATTTCAAATCGATCCTAACCAAAATGAGTCTGTAGTGTGAAATAATTTTTGTTGAGTGGATAGATTTTAGTTTGGGGTAGTCGTTCAACATTCAATCAGAGCTACGAACCCTGAAGTATGATTTCTCTGAAACCGCGATAGATTTCAAATCGATCCTAACCAAAATGAGTCTGTAGTGTTAAATAATTTTTGGTGAGTGGATAGATTTTAGTTAGTTGTAGTCTTTCAATATTCTGTCAGAACTGCGAACCCTGAAGTATGATTTCTCTGAAAATGCGATAGATTTCAAATCGATCCTAACCAAAATGAGTCTTTAGTGTGAAATAATTTTTGTTGAGTGGATAGATTTAAGTTAGTTGTAGTCTTTCAACATTCTGTCAGAACTGCGAACCATGAAGTATGATTTCTCTGAAACCGCGATAGATTTCAAATGGGTCCTGATCAAAATGAGTCTGTAGTGTGAAATAATTTTTGTTGAGTGGATAGATTTTAGTTAGTTGTAGTCTTTCAACATTCTAACAGAACTACGAACCATGAAGCATGATTTCTCTGAAACCGCGATAGATTTCAAATCGATCCTAACCAAAATGAGTCTGTAGTGTTAAATAATTTTTGGTGAGTGGATAGATTTTAGTTTGGGGTAGTCGTTCAACATTCAATCAGAGCTACGAACCCTGAAGTATGATTTCTCTGAAACCGCGATAGATTTCAAATCGATCCTAACGAAAATGAGTCTGTAGTGTGAAATAATTTTTGTTGAGTGGATAGATTTTAGTTAGTTGTAGTCATTCAACATTCTGTCAGAACTGCGAACCATGAAGTATGATTTCTCTGAAACCGCGATAGATTTCAAATCGATCCTAACCAAAATGAGTCTGAAGTGTTAAATAATTTTTGGTGAGTGGATAGATTTTAGTTTGGGGTAGTCGTTCAACATTCAATCAGAGCTACGAACCCTGAAGTATGATTTCTCTGAAACCGCGATAGATTTCAAATCGATCCTAACCAAAATGAGTCTGTAGTGTTAAATAATTTTTGGTGAGTGGATAGATTTTAGTTAGTTGTAGTCTTTCAATATTCTGTCAGAACTGCGAACCCTGAAGTATGATTTCTCTGAAACCGCGATAGATTTCAAATCGATCCTAACCAAAATGAGTCTGTAGTGTGAAATAATTTTTGGTGAGTAGATAGATTTTAGTTTGGGGTAGTCGTTCAACATTCAATCAGAGCTACGAACCCTGAAGTATGATTTCTCTGAAACCGCGATAGATTTCAAATCGATCCTAACCAAAATGAGTCTGTAGTGTTAAATAATTTTTGGTGAGTGGATAGATTTTAGTTAGTTGTAGTCTTTCAATATTCTGTCAGAACTGCGAACCCTGAAGTATGATTTCTCTGAAACCGCGATAGATTTCAAATCGATCCTAACCAAAATGAGTCTGTAGTGTGAAATAATTTTTGGTGAGTGGATAGATTTTAGTTTGGGGTAGTCGTTCAACATTCAATCAGAGCTACGAACCCTGAAGTATGATTTCTCTGAAACCGCGATAGATTTCAAATCGATCCTAACCAAAATGAGTCTGTAGTGTTAAATAATTTTTGGTGAGTGGATAGATTTTAATTAGTTGTAGTCTTCCAACATTCTAACAGAACTACGAACCCTGAAGTATGATTTCTCTGAAACCGCTATAGATTTCAAATCGATCCTAACCAAAATGAGTCTGTAGTGTTAAATAATTTTTGGTGAGTGGATAGATTTTAGTTTGGGGTAGTCGTTCAACATTCAATCAGAGCTACGAACCCTGAAGTATGATTTCTCTGAAACCGCGATAGATTTCAAATCGATCCTAACCAAAATGAGTCTGTAGTGTGAAATAATTTTTGTTGAGTGGATAGATTTTAGTTAGTTGTAGTCTTTCAACATTCTGTCAGAACAGCGAACCATGAAGTATGATTTCTCTGAAACCGCGATAGATTTCAAATGGGTCCTGACCAAAATGAGTCTGTAGTGTTAAATAATTTTTGGTGAGTGGATAGATTTTAGTTTGGGGTAGTCGTTCAACATTCAATCAGAGCTACGAACCCTGAAGTATGATTTCTCTGAAACCGCGATAGATTTCAAATCGATCCTAACCAAAATGAGTCTGTAGTGTGAAATAATTTTTGTTGAGTGGATAGATTATAGTTAGTTGTAGTCTTTCAACATTCTAACAGAACTACGAACCATGAAGTATGATTTCTCTGAAACCGCGATAGATTTCAAATCGATCCTAACCAAAATGAGTCTGTAGTGTGAAATAATTTTTGTTGAGTGGATAGATTTTAGTTAGTTGTAGTCATTCAACATTCTGTCAGAACTGCGAACCATGAAGTATGATTTCTCTGAAACCGCGATAGATTTCAAATCGATCCTAACCAAAATGAGTCTGTAGTGTGAAATAATTTTTGTTGAGTGGATAGATTTTAATTAGTTGTAGTCGTTCAACATTCTAACAGAACTACGAACCATGAAGTATGATTTCTCTGAAACCGCGATAGATTTCAAATCGATCCTAACCAAAATGAGTCTGTAGTGTGAAATAATTTTTGTTGAGTGGATAGATTTTAATTAGTTGTAGTCTTTCAACATTCTAACAGAACTACGAACCATGAAGTATGATTTCTCTGAAACCGCGATAGATTTCAAATCGATCCTGACCACAATGAGTCTATAGTGTGAAATAATTTTGCTTCAGTGGATAGATTTTAGTTTGGGGTAGTCTTTCAATATTCTAGCCGAACTACAAACCATGAAGTATAATTTCTCTGAAATCATGGTAGATTTCAAATTGATCCTGTCCAAAATGAGTCTGTAGTGTGAAATAATTTTTGTTGAGTGGATAGATTTTAGGTAGGGGTAGTCTTTCAATATTCTAGCAGAACTACAAACCATGAAGTATGATTTCTCCGAAACCATTGTAGATTTCAAATCGATCCTGACCACAATGAGTCCGTAGTGTGAAATAATTTTTGGTGAGTGGATAGATTTTAGTTTGGGGTAGTCGTTCAACATTCTGTCAGAACTGCGAACCATGAAGTATGATTTCTCTGAAACCGCGATAGATTTCAAATGGGTCCTGAACAAAATGAGTCTGTAGTGTTAATTAATTTTTGGTGAGTGGATAGATTTTAGTTTGGGGTAGTCTTTCAACATTCTATCAGAACTACGAACCATCAAGTATGATTTCTCTGAAACCATGGTAGATTTCAAATCGATCCTGACCACAATGAGTCTATAGTGTGAAATAATTTTGCTTCAGTGGATAGATTTTAGTTTGGGGTAGTCTTTCAGTATTCTAGCCGAACTACAAACCATGAAGTATAATTTCTCTGAAATCATGGTAGATTTCAAATTGATCCTGTCCAAAATGAGTCTGTAGTGTGAAATAATTTTTGTTGAGTGGATAGATTTTAGTTAGTTGTAGTCTTTCAACATTCTGTCAGAACTGCGAACCATGAAGTATGATTTCTCTGAAACCGCGATAGATTTCAAATGGGTCCTGACCAAAATGAGTCTGTAGTGTTAAATAATTTTTGGTGAGTGGATAGATTTTAGTTTGGGGTAGTCGTTCAACATTCAATCAGAGCTACGAACCCTGAAGTATGATTTCTCTGAAACCGCGATAGATTTCAAATCGATCCTAACCAAAATGAGTCTGTAGTGTGAAATAATTTTTGTTGAGTGGATAGATTTTAGTTAGTTGTAGTCTTTCAACATTCTGTCAGAACTGCGAACCATGAAGTATGATTTCTCTGAAACCGCGATAGAGTTCAAATGGGTTCTGACCAAAATGAGTCTGTAGTGTTAAATAATTTTTGGTGAGTGGATAGATTTTAGTTTGGGGTAGCCGTTCAACATTCAATCAGAGCTACGAACCATGAAGTATGATTTCTCTGAAACCGCGATAGATTTCAAATCGATCCTAGCCAAAATGAGTCTGTAGTGTGAAATAATTTTTGGTGAGTGGATAGATTTTAGTTAGTTGTAGTCTTTCAACATTCTAACAGAACTACGAACCATGAAGTATGATTTCTCTGAAACCGCGATAGATTTCAAATCGATCCTAACCAAAATGAGTCTGTAGTGTGAAATAATTTTTGTTGAGTGGATAGATTTAAGTTAGTTGTAGTCTTTCAACATTCTGTCAGAACTGCGAACCATGAAGTATGATTTCTCTGAAACCGCGATAGATTTCAAATGGGTCCTGAACAAAATGAGTCTGTAGTGTTAAATAATTTTTGGTCAGTGGATAGATTTTAGTTTGGGGTAGTCTTTCAACATTCTATCAGAACTACGAACCATCAAGTATGATTTCTCTGAAATCATGGTGGATTTCAAATTGATCCTGTCCAAAATGAGTCTGTAGTGTGAAATAATTTTTGTTGAGTGGATAGATTTAAGTTAGTTGTAGTCTTTCAACATTCTGTCAGAACTGCGAACCATGAAGTATGATTTCTCTGAAACCGCGATAAATTTCAAATCGATCCTAACCAAAATGAGTCTGTAGTGTGAAATAATTTTTGTTGAGTGGATAGATTTTAATTAGTTGTAGTCTTTCAACATTCTAACAGAACTACGAACCATGAAGTATGATTTTTCTGAAACCGCGATAGATTTCAAATCGATCCTAACCAAAATGAGTCTGTAGTGTGAAATAATTTTTGTTGAGTGGATAGATTTAAGTTAGTTGTAGTCTTTCAACATTCTGTCAGAACTGCGAACCATGAAGTATGATTTCTCTGAAACCGCGATAGATTTCAAATGGGTCCTGAACAAAATGAGTCTGTAGTGTTAAATAATTTTTGGTCAGTGGATAGATTTTAGTTTGGGGTAGTCTTTCAACATTCTATCAGAACTACGAACCATCAAGTATGATTTCTCTGAAACCATGGTAGATTTCAAATCGATCCTGACCACAATGAGTCTATAGTGTGAAATAATTTTGCTTCAGTGGATAGATTTTAGTTTGGGGTAGTCTTTCAATATTCTAGCCGAACTACAAACCATGAAGTATAATTTCTCTGAAACCATTGTAGATTTCAAATTGATCCTGTCCAAAATGAGTCTGTAGTGTGAAATAATTTTTGTTGAGTGGATAGATTTTAGGTAGGGGTAGTCTTTCAATATTCTAGCAGAACTACAAACCATGAAGTACGATTTCTCTGAAACCATTGTAGATTTCAAATCGATCCTGACCACAATGAGTCTGTAGTGTGAAATAATTTTGCTCCAGTTCACAGATTTTAGTTTGGGGTAGTCTTTCAATATTCTAGCAGAACTACGAACCATGAAGTATGATTTCTCTGAAACCATTGTAGATTTCAAATCGATCCTGACCACAATGAGTCTGTAGTGTGAAATAATTTTGCTCCAGTGGACAGATTTTAGTTTGGGGTAGTCTTTCAATATCCTATCAGAACTACGAACCATGAAGTATGATTTCTCTGAAACCATTGTAGATTTCAAATGGGTCCTGAACAAAATGAGTCTGTAGTGTTAAATAATTTTTGGTCAGTGGATAGATTTTAGTTTGGGGTAGTCTTTCAATATCCTATCAGAACTACGAACCATGAAGTATGATTTCTCTGAAACCGCGATAGATTTCAAATCGATCCTGACCACAATGAGCCTGTAGTGTGAAATAATTTTGCTTCAGTGGATAGATTTTAGTTTGGGGTAGTCTTTCAATATTCTAGCCGAACTACAAACCATGAAGTATAATTTCTCTGAAATCATGGTAGATTTCAAATTGATCCTGTCCAAAATGAGTCTGTAGTGTGAAATAATTTTTGTTGAGTGGATAGATTTTAGGTAGGGGTAGTCTTTCAATATTCTAGCCGAACTACAAACCATGAAGTATGATTTCTCTGAAACCATGGTAGATTTCAAATCGATCCTGACCACAATGAGTCTGTAGTGTGAAATAATTTTGCTCCAGTTCACAGATTTTAGTTTCGGGTAGTCTTTCAATATCCTATCAGAACTACGAACCATGAAGTATGATTTCTCTGAAACCGCGATAGATTTCAAATCGATCCTAACCAAAATGAGTCTGTAGTGTTAAATAATTTTTGGTGAGTGGATAGATTTTAGTTTGGGGTAGTCGTTCAACATTCAATCAGAGCTACGAACCCTGAAGTATGATTTCTCTGAAACCGCGATAGATTTCAAATCGATCCTAACCAAAATGAGTCTGTAGTGTGAAATAATTTTTGTTGAGTGGATAGATTTTAGTTAGTTGTAGTCTTTCAACATTCTGTCAGAACTGCGAACCATGAAGTATGATTTCTCTGAAACCGCGATAGATTTCAAATGGGTCCTGACCAAAATGAGTCTGTAGTGTTAAATAATTTTTGGTGAGTGGATAGATTTTAGTTTGGGGTAGTCGTTCAACATTCAATCAGAACTACGAACCCTGAAGTATGATTTCTCTGAAACCGCGATAGATTTCAAATGGGTCCTGAACAAAATGAGTCTGTAGTGTTAAATAATTTTTGGTGAGTGGATAGATTTTAGTTTGGGGTAGTCGTTCAACATTCAATCAGAGCTACGAACCCTGAAGTATGATTTCTCTGAAACCGCGATAGATTTCAAATCGATCCTGACCACAATGAGTCTGTAGTGTGAAATAATTTTGCTCCAGTTCACAGATTTTAGTTTGGGGTAGTCTTTCAATATTCTAGCAGAACTACGAACCATGAAGTATGATTTCTCTGAAACCATTGTAGATTTCAAATCGATCCTGACCGCAATGAGTCTGTAGTGTGAAATAATTTTGCTCCAGTGGACAGATTTTAGTTTGGGGTAGTCTTTCAATATCCTATCAGAACTACGAACCATGAAGTATGATTTCTCTGAAACCATTGTAGATTTCAAATGGGTCCTGAACAAAATGAGTCTGTAGTGTTAAATAATTTTTGGTCAGTGGATAGATTTTAGTTTGGGGTAGTCTTTCAATATCCTATCAGAACTACGAACCATGAAGTATAATTTCTCTGAAATCATGGTAGATTTCAAATTGATCCTGTCCAAAATGAGTCTGTAGTGTGAAATAATTTTTGTTGAGTGGATAGATTTTAGTTAGGGGTAGTCTTTCAATATTCTAGCAGAACTACAAACCATGACGTATGATTTCTCTGAAACCATTGTAGATTTCAAATGGGTCCTGAACAAAATGAGTCTGTAGTGTTAAATAATTTTTGGTCAGTGGATAGATTTTAGTTTGGGGTAGTCTTTCAATATTCTAGCAGAACTACGAACCATGAAGTATGATTTCTCTGAAACCATGGTAGATTTCAAATCGATCCTGACCACAATGAGTCTGTAGTGTGAAATAATTTTGCTCCAGTGGACAGATTTTAGTTTGGGGTAGTCTTTCAATATCCTATCAGAACTACGAACCATGAAGTATGATTTCTCTGAAACCATTGTAGATTTCAAATGGGTCCTGAACAAAATGAGTCTGTAGTGTTAAATAATTTTTGGTCAGTGGATAGATTTTAGTTTGGGGTAGTCTTTCAATATCCTATCAGAACTACGAACCATGAAGTATAATTTCTCTGAAATCATGGTAGATTTCAAATTGATCCTGTCCAAAATGAGTCTGTAGTGTGAAATAATTTTTGTTGAGTGGATAGATTTTAGTTAGGGGTAGTCTTTCAATATCCTATCAGAACTACGAACCATGAAGTATGATTTCTCTGAAACCATTGTAGATTTCAAATGGGTCCTGAACAAAATGAGTCTGTAGTGTTAAATAATTTTTGGTCAGTGGATAGATTTTAGTTTGGGGTAGTCTTTCAATATCCTATCAGAACTACGAACCATGAAGTATAATTTCTCTGAAATCATGGTAGATTTCAAATTGATCCTGTCCAAAATGAGTCTGTAGTGTGAAATAATTTTTGTTGAGTGGATAGATTTTAGGTAGGGGTAGTCTTTCAATATTCTAGCCGAACTACAAACCATGAAGTATAATTTCTCTGAAATCATGGTAGATTTCAAATTGATCCTGTCCAAAATGAGTCTGTAGTGTGAAATAATTTTTGTTGAGTGGATAGATTTTAGGTAGGGGTAGTCTTTCAATATTCTAGCCGAACTACAAACCATGAAGTATGATTTCTCTGAAACCATGGTAGATTTCAAATCGATCCTGACCACAATGAGTCTATAGTGTGAAATAATTTTGCTCCAGTTCACAGATTTTAGTTTCGGGTAGTCTTTCAATATCCTATCAGAACTACGAACCATGAAGTATGATTTCTCTGAAACCGCGATAGATTTCAAATCGATCCTAACCAAAATGAGTCTGTAGTGTTAAATAATTTTTGGTGAGTGGATAGATTTTAGTTTGGGGTAGTCGTTCAACATTCAATCAGAGCTACGAACCCTGAAGTATGATTTCTCTGAAACCGCGATAGATTTCAAATCGATCCTAACCAAAATGAGTCTGTAGTGTGAAATAATTTTTGTTGAGTGGATAGATTTTAGTTAGTTGTAGTCTTTCAACATTCTGTCAGAACTGCGAACCATGAAGTATGATTTCTCTGAAACCGCGATAGATTTCAAATGGGTCCTGACCAAAATGAGTCTGTAGTGTTAAATAATTTTTGGTGAGTGGATAGATTTTAGTTTGGGGTAGTCGTTCAACATTCAATCAGAGCTACGAACCCTGAAGTATGATTTCTCTGAAACCGCGATAGATTTCAAATCGATCCTAACCAAAATGAGTCTGTAGTGTGAAATAATTTTTGTTGAGTGGATAGATTTTAGTTAGTTGTAGTCTTTCAACATTCTGTCAGAACTGCGAACCATGAAGTATGATTTCTCTGAAACCGCGATAGATTTCAAATGGGTCCTGACCAAAATGAGTCTGTAGTGTTAAATAATTTTTGGTGAGTGGATAGATTTTAGTTTGGGGTAGTCGTTCAACATTCAATCAGAGCTACGAACCCTGAAGTATGATTTCTCTGAAACCGCGATAGATTTCAAATCGATCCTGACCACAATGAGTAGTGTGAAATAATTTTGCTCCAGTTCCCAGATTTTAGTTTGGGGTAGTCTTTCAATATTCTAGCAGAACTACGAACCATGAAGTATGATTTCTCTGAAACCATTGTAGATTTCAAATCGATCCTGACCACAATGAGTCTGTAGTGTGAAATAATTTTGCTCTAGTGGACAGATTTTAGTTTGGGGTAGTCTTTCAATATCCTATCAGAACTGCGAACCATGAAGTATGATTTCTCTGAAACCATTGTAGATTTCAAATGGGTCCTGAACAAAATGAGTCTGTAGTGTTAAATAATTTTTGGTCAGTGGATAGATTTTAGTTTGGGGTAGTCTTTCAATATCCTATCAGAACTACGAACCATGAAGTATGATTTCTCTGAAACCGCGATAGATTTCAAATCGATCCTGACCACAATGAGCCTGTAGTGTGAAATAATTTTGCTTCAGTGGATAGATTTTAGTTTGGGGTAGTCTTTCAATATTCTAGCCGAACTACAAACCATGAAGTATAATTTCTCTGAAATCATGGTAGATTTCAAATTGATCCTGTCCAAAATGAGTCTGTAGTGTTAAATAATTTTTGGTGAGTGGATAGATTTTAGTTTGGGGTAGTCTTTCAATATTCTAGCCGAACTACAAACCATGAAGTATAATTTCTCTGAAATCATGGTAGATTTCAAATTGATCCTGTCCAAAATGAGTCTGTAGTGTGAAATAATTTTTGTTGAGTGGATAGATTTTAGGTAGGGGTAGTCTTTCAATATTCTAGCCGAACTACAAACCATGAAGTATGATTTCTCTGAAACCATGGTAGATTTCAAATCGATCCTGACCACAATGAGTCTGTAGTGTGAAATAATTTTGCTCCAGTTCACAGATTTTAGTTTCGGGTAGTCTTTCAATATCCTATCAGAACTACGAACCATGAAGTATGATTTCTCTGAAACCGCGATAGATTTCAAATCGATCCTAACCAAAATGAGTCTGTAGTGTTAAATAATTTTTGGTGAGTGGATAGATTTTAGTTTGGGGTAGTCGTTCAACATTCAATCAGAGCTACGAACCCTGAAGTATGATTTCTCTGAAACCGCGATAGATTTCAAATCGATCCTAACCAAAATGAGTCTGTAGTGTGAAATAATTTTTGTTGAGTGGATAGATTTTAGTTAGTTGTAGTCTTTCAACATTCTGTCAGAACTGCGAACCATGAAGTATGATTTCTCTGAAACCGCGATAGATTTCAAATGGGTCCTGACCAAAATGAGTCTGTAGTGTTAAATAATTTTTGGTGAGTGGATAGATTTTAGTTTGGGGTAGTCGTTCAACATTCAATCAGAGCTACGAACCCTGAAGTATGATTTCTCTGAAACCGCGATAGATTTCAAATCGATCCTGACCACAATGAGTCTGTAGTGTGAAATAATTTTGCTCCAGTTCCCAGATTTTAGTTTGGGGTAGTCTTTCAATATTCTAGCAGAACTACGAACCATGAAGTATGATTTCTCTGAAACCATTGTAGATTTCAAATCGATCCTGACCACAATGAGTCTGTAGTGTGAAATAATTTTGCTCTAGTGGACAGATTTTAGTTTGGGGTAGTCTTTCAATATCCTATCAGAACTGCGAACCATGAAGTATGATTTCTCTGAAACCATTGTAGATTTCAAATGGGTCCTGAACAAAATGAGTCTGTAGTGTTAAATAATTTTTGGTCAGTGGATAGATTTTAGTTTGGGGTAGTCTTTCAATATCCTATCAGAACTACGAACCATGAAGTATGATTTCTCTGAAACCGCGATAGATTTCAAATCGATCCTGACCACAATGAGCCTGTAGTGTGAAATAATTTTGCTTCAGTGGATAGATTTTAGTTTGGGGTAGTCTTTCAATATTCTAGCCGAACTACAAACCATGAAGTATAATTTCTCTGAAATCATGGTAGATTTCAAATTGATCCTGTCCAAAATGAGTCTGTAGTGTTAAATAATTTTTGGTGAGTGGATAGATTTTAGTTTGGGGTAGTCTTTCAATATTCTAGCCGAACTACAAACCATGAAGTATAATTTCTCTGAAATCATGGTAGATTTCAAATTGATCCTGTCCAAAATGAGTCTGTAGTGTGAAATAATTTTTGTTGAGTGGATAGATTTTAGGTAGGGGTAGTCTTTCAATATTCTAGCCGAACTACAAACCATGAAGTATGATTTCTCTGAAACCATGGTAGATTTCAAATCGATCCTGACCACAATGAGTCTGTAGTGTGAAATAATTTTGCTCCAGTTCACAGATTTTAGTTTCGGGTAGTCTTTCAATATCCTATCAGAACTACGAACCATGAAGTATGATTTCTCTGAAACCGCGATAGATTTCAAATCGATCCTAACCAAAATGAGTCTGTAGTGTTAAATAATTTTTGGTGAGTGGATAGATTTTAGTTTGGGGTAGTCGTTCAACATTCAATCAGAGCTACGAACCCTGAAGTATGATTTCTCTGAAACCGCGATAGATTTCAAATCGATCCTAACCAAAATGAGTCTGTAGTGTGAAATATTTTTTGTTGAGTGGATAGATTTTAGTTAGTTGTAGTCTTTCAACATTCTGTCAGAACTGCGAACCATGAAGTATGATTTCTCTGAAACCGCGATAGATTTCAAATGGGTCCTGACCAAAATGAGTCTGTAGTGTTAAATAATTTTTGGTGAGTGGATAGATTTTAGTTTGGGGTAGTCGTTCAACATTCAATCAGAGCTACGAACCCTGAAGTATGATTTCTCTGAAACCGCGATAGATTTCAAATCGATCCTGACCACAATGAGTCTGTAGTGTGAAATAATTTTGCTCTAGTGGACAGATTTTAGTTTGGGGTAGTCTTTCAATATCCTATCAGAACTGCGAACCATGAAGTATGATTTCTCTGAAACCATTGTAGATTTCAAATGGGTCCTGAACAAAATGAGTCTGTAGTGTTAAATAATTTTTGGTCAGTGGATAGATTTTAGTTTGGGGTAGTCTTTCAATATCCTATCAGAACTACGAACCATGAAGTATGATTTCTCTGAAACCGCGATAGATTTCAAATCGATCCTGACCACAATGAGCCTGTAGTGTGAAATAAATTTGCTTCAGTGGATAGATTTTAGTTTGGGGTAGTCTTTCAATATTCTAGCCGAACTACAAACCATGAAGTATAATTTCTCTGAAATCATGGTAGATTTCAAATTGATCCTGTCCAAAATGAGTCTGTAGTGTTAAATAATTTTTGGTGAGTGGATAGATTTTAGTTTGGGGTAGTCTTTCAATATTCTAGCCGAACTACAAACCATGAAGTATAATTTCTCTGAAATCATGGTAGATTTCAAATTGATCCTGTCCAAAATGAGTCTGTAGTGTTAAATAATTTTTGGTGAGTGGATAGATTTTAGTTTGGGGTAGTCTTTCAATATTCTAGCCGAACTACAAACCATGAAGTATAATTTCTCTGAAATCATGGTAGATTTCAAATTGATCCTGTCCAAAATGAGTCTGTAGTGTGAAATAATTTTTGTTGAGTGGATAGATTTTAGGTAGGGGTAGTCTTTCAATATTCTAGCCGAACTACGAACCATGAAGTATGATTTCTCTGAAACCATTGTAGATTTCAAATCGATCCTGACCACAATGAGTCTGTAGTGTGAAATAATTTTGCTCCAGTGGACAGATTTTAGTTTGGGGTAGTCTTTCAATATCCTATCAGAACTACGAACCATGAAGTATGATTTCTCTGAAACCATTGTAGATTTCAAATGGGTCCTGAACAAAATGAGTCTGTAGTGTTAAATAATTTTTGGTCAGTGGATAGATTTTAGTTTGGGGTAGTCTTTCAATATCCTATCAGAACTACGAACCATGAAGTATGATTTCTCTGAAACCGCGATAGATTTCAAATCGATCCTGACCACAATGAGCCTGTAGTGTGAAATAATTTTGCTTCAGTGGATAGATTTTAGTTTGGGGTAGTCTTTCAATATTCTAGCCGAACTACAAACCATGAAGTATAATTTCTCTGAAATCATGGTAGATTTCAAATTGATCCTGTCCAAAATGAGTCTGTAGTGTGAAATAATTTTTGTTGAGTGGATAGATTTTAGGTAGGGGTAGTCTTTCAATATTCTAGCCGAACTACAAACCATGAAGTATGATTTCTCTGAAACCATGGTAGATTTCAAATCGATCCTGACCACAATGAGTCTGTAGTGTGAAATAATTTTGCTCCAGTTCACAGATTTTAGTTTCGGGTAGTCTTTCAATATCCTATCAGAACTACGAACCATGAAGTATGATTTCTCTGAAACCGCGATAGATTTCAAATCGATCCTAACCAAAATGAGTCTGTAGTGTTAAATAATTTTTGGTGAGTGGATAGATTTTAGTTTGGGTAGTCGTTCAACATTCAATCAGAACTACGAACCCTGAAGTATGATTTCTCTGAAACCGCGATTGATTTCAAATCGATCCTAACCAAAATGAGTCCGTAGTGTGAAATAATTTTTGTTGAGTGGATAGATTTTAGTTAGTTGTAGTCTTTCAACATTCTAACAGAACTACGAACCATGAAGTATGATTTCTCTGAAACAATGATAGATTTCAAATGGATCCGGACCAAAATGAGTCTGTAGTGTTAAATAATTTTTGGAGAGTGGATAGATTTTAGTTTGGGGTAGTCGTTCAACATTCAATCAGAACTACGAACCCTGAAGTATGATTTCTCTGAAACCGCGATGGATTTCAAATCGATCCTAACCAAAATGAGTCTGTAGTGTGAAATAATTTTTGTTGAGTGGATAGATTTAAGTTAGTTGTAGTCTTTCAACATTCTGTCAGAACTGCGAACCATGAAGTATGATTTCTCTGAAACCGCGATAGATTTCAAATGGGTCCTGAACAAAATGAGTCTGTAGTGTTAAATAATTTTTGGTCAGTGGATAGATTTTAGTTTGGGGTAGTCTTTCAACATTCTATCAGAACTACGAACCATGAAGTATGATTTCTCTGAAACCATGGTAGATTTCAAATCGATCCTGACCACAATGAGTCTATAGTGTGAAATAATTTTGCTTCAGTGGATAGATTTTAGTTTGGGGTAGTCTTTCAGTATTCTAGCCGAACTACAAACCATGAAGTATAATTTCTCTGAAATCATGGTGGATTTCAAATTGATCCTGTCCAAAATGAGTCTGTAGTGTGAAATAATTTTTGTTGAGTGGATAGATTTAAGTTAGTTGTAGTCTTTCAACATTCTGTCAGAACTGCGAACCATGAAGTATGATTTCTCTGAAACCGCGATAGATTTCAAATCGATCCTAACCAAAATGAGTCTGTAGTGTGAAATAATTTTTGTTGAGTGGATAGATTTTAATTAGTTGTAGTCTTTCAACATTCTAACAGAACTACGAACCATGAAGTATGATTTTTCTGAAACCGCGATAGATTTCAAATCGATCCTAACCAAAATGAGTCTGTAGTGTGAAATAATTTTTGTTGAGTGGATAGATTTAAGTTAGTTGTAGTCTTTCAACATTCTGTCAGAACTGCGAACCATGAAGTATGATTTCTCTGAAACCGCGATAGATTTCAAATGGGTCCTGAACAAAATGAGTCTGTAGTGTTAAATAATTTTTGGTCAGTGGATAGATTTTAGTTTGGGGTAGTCTTTCAACATTCTATCAGAACTACGAACCATCAAGTATGATTTCTCTGAAACCATGGTAGATTTCAAATCGATCCTGACCACAATGAGTCTATAGTGTGAAATAATTTTGCTTCAGTGGATAGATTTTAGTTTGGGGTAGTCTTTCAATATTCTAGCCGAACTACAAACCATGAAGTATAATTTCTCTGAAATCATGGTAGATTTCAAATTGATCCTGTCCAAAATGAGTCTGTAGTGTGAAATAATTTTTGTTGAGTGGATAGATTTTAGGTAGGGGTAGTCTTTCAATATTCTAGCAGAACTACAAACCATGAAGTATGATTTCTCTGAAACCATTGTAGATTTCAAATCGATCCTGACCACAATGAGTCTGTAGTGTGAAATAATTTTGCTCCAGTTCACAGATTTTAGTTTGGGGTAGTCTTTCAATATTCTAGCAGAACTACGAACCATGAAGTATGATTTCTCTGAAACCATTGTAGATTTCAAATCGATCCTGACCACAATGAGTCTGTAGTGTGAAATAATTTTGCTCCAGTGGACAGATTTTAGTTTGGGGTAGTCTTTCAATATCCTATCAGAACTACGAACCATGAAGTATGATTTCTCTGAAACCATTGTAGATTTCAAATGGGTCCTGAACAAAATGAGTCTGTAGTGTTAAATAATTTTTGGTCAGTGGATAGATTTTAGTTTGGGGTAGTCTTTCAATATCCTATCAGAACTACGAACCATGAAGTATGATTTCTCTGAAACCGCGATAGATTTCAAATCGATCCTGACCACAATGAGCCTGTAGTGTGAAATAATTTTGCTTCAGTGGATAGATTTTAGTTTGGGGTAGTCTTTCAATATTCTAGCCGAACTACAAACCATGAAGTATAATTTCTCTGAAACCATTGTAGATTTCAAATTGATCCTGTCCAAAATGAGTCTGTAGTGTGAAATAATTTTTGTTGAGTGGATAGATTTTAGGTAGGGGTAGTCTTTCAATATTCTAGCCGAACTACAAACCATGAAGTATGATTTCTCTGAAACCATGGTAGATTTCAAATCGATCCTGATCACAATGAGTCTGTAGTGTGAAATAATTTTGCTCCAGTTCACAGATTTTAGTTTCGGGTAGTCTTTCAATATCCTATCAGAACTACGAACCATGAAGTATGATTTCTCTGAAACCGCGATAGATTTCAAATCGATCCTAACCAAAATGAGTCTGTAGTGTTAAATAATTTTTGGTGAGTGGATAGATTTTAGTTTGGGGTAGTCGTTCAACATTCAATCAGAACTACGAACCCTGAAGTATGATTTCTCTGAAACCGCGATAGATTTCAAATCGATCCTAACCAAAATGAGTCTGTAGTGTGAAATAATTTTTGTTGAGTGGATAGATTTTAGTTAGTTGTAGTCTTTCAACATTCTGTCAGAACTGCGAACCATGAAGTATGATTTCTCTGAAACCGCGATAGATTTCAAATGGGTCCTGAACAAAATGAGTCTGTAGTGTTAAATAATTTTTGGTCAGTGGATAGATTTTAGTTTGGGGTAGTCTTTCAATATCCTATCAGAACTACGAACCATGAAGTATGATTTCTCTGAAACCGCGATAGATTTCAAATCGATCCTGACCACAATGAGCCTGTAGTGTGAAATAATTTTGCTTCAGTGGATAGATTTTAGTTTGGGGTAGTCTTTCAATATTCTAGCCGAACTACAAACCATGAAGTATAATTTCTCTGAAATCATGGTAGATTTCAAATTGATCCTGTCCAAAATGAGTCTGTAGTGTGAAATAATTTTTGTTGAGTGGATAGATTTTAGGTAGGGGTAGTCTTTCAATATTCTAGCCGAACTACAAACCATGAAGTATGATTTCTCTGAAACCATGGTAGATTTCAAATCGATCCTGATCACAATGAGTCTGTAGTGTGAAATAATTTTGCTCCAGTTCACAGATTTTAGTTTCGGGTAGTCTTTCAATATCCTATCAGAACTACGAACCATGAAGTATGATTTCTCTGAAACCGCGATAGATTTCAAATCGATCCTAACCAAAATGAGTCTGTAGTGTTAAATAATTTTTGGTGAGTGGATAGATTTTAGTTTGGGGTAGTCGTTCAACATTCAATCAGAGCTACGAACCCTGAAGTATGATTTCTCTGAAACCGCGATAGATTTCAAATCGATCCTAACCAAAATGAGTCTGTAGTGTTAAATAATTTTTGGTGAGTGGATAGATTTTAGTTTGGGGTAGTCGTTCAACATTCAATCAGAACTACGAACCCTGAAGTATGATTTCTCTGAAACCGCGATAGATTTCAAATGGGTCCTGAACAAAATGAGTCTGTAGTGTTAAATAATTTTTGGTGAGTGGATAGATTTTAGTTTGGGTAGTCGTTCAACATTCAATCAGAACTACGAACCCTGAAGTATGATTTCTCTGAAACCGCGATTGATTTCAAATCGATCCTAACCAAAATGAGTCCGTAGTGTGAAATAATTTTTGTTGAGTGGATAGATTTTAGTTAGTTGTAGTCTTTCAACATTCTAACAGAACTACGAACCATGAAGTATGATTTCTCTGAAACAATGATAGATTTCAAATGGATCCGGACCAAAATGAGTCTGTAGTGTTAAATAATTTTTGGAGAGTGGATAGATTTTAGTTTGGGGTAGTCGTTCAACATTCAATCAGAACTACGAACCCTGAAGTATGATTTCTCTGAAACCGCGATAGATTTCAAATCGATCCTAACCAAAATGAGTCTGTAGTGTGAAATAATTTTTGTTGAGTGGATAGATTTAAGTTAGTTGTAGTCTTTCAACATTCTGTCAGAACTGCGAACCATGAAGTATGATTTCTCTGAAACCGCGATAGATTTCAAATGGGTCCTGACCAAAATGAGTCTGTAGTGTGAAATAATTTTTGTTGAGTGGATAGATTTTAATTAGTTGTAGTCTTTCAACATTCTAACAGAACTACGAACCCTGAAGTATGATTTCTCTGAAACCGCTATAGATTTCAAATCGATCCTAACCAAAATGAGTCTGTAGTGTTAAATAATTTTTGGTGAGTGGATAGATTTTAGTTTGGGGTAGTCGTTCAACATTCAATCAGAGCTACGAACCCTGAAGTATGATTTCTCTGAAACCGCGATAGATTTCAAATCGATCCTAACCAAAATGAGTCTGTAGTGTGAAATAATTTTTGTTGAGTGGATAGATTTTAGTTAGTTGTAGTCTTTCAACATTCTGTCAGAACTGCGAACCATGAAGTATGATTTCTCTGAAACCGCGATAGATTTCAAATGGGTCCTGACCAAAATGAGTCTGTAGTGTTAAATAATTTTTGGTGAGTGGATAGATTTTAGTTTGGGGTAGTCGTTCAACATTCAATCAGAACTACGAACCCTGAAGTATGATTTCTCTGAAACCGCGATAGATTTCAAATGGGTCCTGAACAAAATGAGTCTGTAGTGTTAAATAATTTTTGGTGAGTGGATAGATTTTAGTTTGGGTAGTCGTTCAACATTCAATCAGAACTACGAACCCTGAAGTATGATTTCTCTGAAACCGCGATTGATTTCAAATCGATCCTAACCAAAATGAGTCCGTAGTGTGAAATAATTTTTGTTGAGTGGATAGATTTTAGTTAGTTGTAGTCTTTCAACATTCTAACAGAACTACGAACCATGAAGTATGATTTCTCTGAAACAATGATAGATTTCAAATGGATCCGGACCAAAATGAGTCTGTAGTGTTAAATAATTTTTGGAGAGTGGATAGATTTTAGTTTGGGGTAGTCGTTCAACATTCAATCAGAAGTACGAACCCTGAAGTATGATTTCTCTGAAACCGCGATAGATTTCAAATCGATCCTAACCAAAATGAGTCTGTAGTGTGAAATAATTTTTGTTGAGTGGATAGATTTAAGTTAGTTGTAGTCTTTCAACATTCTGTCAGAACTGCGAACCATGAAGTATGATTTCTCTGACACCGCGATAGATTTAAAATGGGTCCTGAACAAAATGAGTCTGTAGTGTTAAATAATTTTTGGTGAGTGGATAGATTTTAGTTTGGGTAGTCGTTCAACATTCAATCAGAACTACGAACCCTGAAGTATGATTTCTCTGAAACCGCGATAGATTTCAAATCGATCCTAACCAAAATGAGTCTGTAGTGTGAAATAATTTTTGTTGAGTAGGTAGATTTTAGTTAGTTGTAGTCTTTCAACATTCTGTCAGAACTGCGAACCATGAAGTATGATTTCTCTGAAACCGCGATAGATTTCAAATGGGTCCTGACCAAAATGAGTGTGTAGTGTTAAATAATTTTTGGTGAGTGGATAGATTTTAGTTTGGGGTAGTCGTTCAACATTCAATCAGAACTACGAACCCTGAAGTATGATTTCTCTGAAAAAGCGATAGATTTCAAATGGGTCCTGAACAAAATGAGTCTGTAGTGTTAAATAATTTTTGGTGAGTGGATAGATTTTAGTTTGGGGTAGTCGTTCAACATTCAATCAGAACTACGAACCCTGAAGTATGATTTCTCTGAAACCGCGATAGATTTCAAATGGGTCCTTACCAAAATGAGTCTGTAGTGTGAAATAATTTTTGTTGAGTGGATAGATTTTAGTTAGTTGTAGTCTTTCAACATTCTAACAGAACTACGAACCATGAAGTATGATTTCTCTGAAACAATGATAGATTTCAAATGGATCCGGACCAAAATGATTCTGTAGTGTTAAATAATTTTTGGAGAGTGGATAGATTTTAGTTAGTTGTAGTCTTTCAACATTCTGTCAGAACTGCGAACCATGAAGTATGATTTCTCTGAAACCGCGATAGATTTCAAATGGGTCCTGACCAAAATGAGTCTGTAATGTTAAATAATTTTTGGTGAGTGGATAGATTTTAGTTTGGGGTAGTCGTTCAACATTCAATCAGAACTACGAACCCTGAAGTATGATTTCTCTGAAACCGCGATAGATTTCAAATGGGTCCTGAACAAAATGAGTCTGTAGTGTTAAATAATTTTTGGTGAGTGGATAGATTTTAGTTTGGGGTAGTCGTTCAACATTCAATCAGAACTACGAACCCTGAAGTATGATTTCTCTGAAACCGCGATTGATTTCAAATCGATCCTAACCAAAATGAGTCCGTAGTGTGAAATAATTTTTGTTGAGTGGATAGATTTTAGTTAGTTGTAGTCTTTCAACATTCTAACAGAACTACGAACCATGAAGTGTGATTTCTCTGAAACCGCGATAGATTTCAAATCGATCCTAACCAAAATGAGTCTGTAGTGTGAAATAATTTTTGTTGAGTGGATAGATTTTAGTTAGTTGTAGTCTTTCAACATTCTGTCAGAACTGCGAACCATGAAGTATGATTTCTCTGAAACCGCTACAGATTTCAAATGGGTCCTGACCAAAATGAGTCTGTAGTGTTAAATAATTTTTGGTGAGTGGATAGATTTTAGTTTGGGGTATTCGTTCAACATTCAATCAGAACTACGAACCCTGAAGTATGATTTCTCTGAAACCGCGATAGATTTCAAATCGATCCTAACCAAAATGAGTCTGTAGTGTGAAATAATTTTTGTTGAGTGGATAGATTTTAGTTAGTTGTAGTCTTTCAACATTCTAACAGAACTACGAACCATGAGGTATGATTTCTCTGAAACCGCGATAGATTTCAAATGGGTCCTGAACAAAATGAGTCTGTAGTGTTAAATAATTTTGCTCCAGTGGATAGATTTTAGTTTGGGGTAGTCGTTCAACATTCAATCAGAACTACGAACCCTGAAGTATGATTTCTCTGAAACCGCGATAGATTTCAAATCGATCCTAACCAAAATGAGTCTGTAGTGTGAAATAATTTTTGTTGAGTGGATAGATTTTAGTTAGTTGTAGTCTTTCAACATTCTAACAGAACTACGAACCATGAAGTATGATTTCTCTGAAACCGCGATAGATTTCAAATGGGTCCTGAACAAAATGAGTCTGTAGTGTTAAATAATTTTGCTCCAGTGGATAGATTTTAGTTTGGGGTAGTCGTTCAACATTCAATCAGAACTACGAACCCTGAAGTATGATTTCTCTGAAACCGCGATAGATTTCAAATCGATCCTAACCAAAATGAGTCTGTAGTGTGAAATAATTTTTGTTGAGTGGATAGATTTTAGTTTGGGGTAGTCTTTCAACATTCTATCAGAACTACGAACCATCAAGTATGATTTCTCTGAAACCATGGTAGATTTCAAATCGATCCTGACCACAATGAGTCTATAGTGTGAAATAATTTTTGTTGAGTGGATAGATTTTAGTTTGTTGTAGTCTTTCAACATTCTGTCAGAACTGCGAACCATGAAGTATGATTTCTCTGAAACCGCGATAGATTTCAAATCGATCCTAACCAAAATGAGTCTGTAGTGTGAAATAATTTTTGTTGAGTGGATAGATTTTAGTTAGTTGTAGTCTTTCAACATTCTAACAGAACTACGAACCCTGAAGTATGATTTCTCTGAAACCGCGATAGATTTCAAATCGATCCTAACCAAAATGAGTCTGTAGTGTGAAATAATTTTGCTCCAGTTCACAGATTTTAGTTTGGGGTAGTCTTTCAATATTCTAGCCGAACTACAAACCATGAAGTATGATTTCTCTGAAACCATGGTAGATTTCAAATCGATCCTGACCACAATGAGTCTGTAGTGTGAAATAATTTTGCTCCAGTGGACAGATTTTAGTTTGGGGTAGTCTTTCAATATCCTATCAGAACTACGAACCATGAAGTATGATTTCTCTAAAACCATTGTAGATTTCAAATCGATCCTGACCACAATGAGTCTGTGGTGTGAAATAATTTTGCTCCAGTGGACAGATTTTAGTTTGGGGTAGTCTTTCAATATCCTATCAGAACTACGAACCATGAAGTATGATTTCTCTGAAACCATGGTAGATTTCAAATCGATCCTGACCACGATGAGCCTGTAGTGTGAAATAATTTTTGTTGAGTGGATAGATTTTAGTTTGGGGTAGTCTTTCAACATTCTATCAGAACTACGAACCATCAAGTATGATTTCTCTGAAACCATGGTAGATTTCAAATCGATCCTGACCACAATGAGTCTATAGTGTGAAATAATTTTGCTTCAGTGGATAGATTTTAGTTTGGGGTAGTCTTTCAACATTCAATCAGAACTACGAACCCTGAAGTATGATTTCTCTGAAACCGCGATAGATTTCAAATCGATCCTAACCAAAATGAGTCTGTAGTGTGAAATAATTTTTGTTGAGTGGATAGATTTTAGTTAGTTGTAGTCTTTCAACATTCTAACAGTACTACGAACCCTGAAGTATGATTTCTCTGAAACCGCGATAGATTTCAAATCGATCCTAACCAAAATGAGTCTGTAGTGTGAAATAATTTTTGGAGAGTGGATAGATTTTAGTTTGGGGTAGTCGTTCAACATTCAATCAGAACTACGAACCCTGAAGTATGATTTCTCTGAAACCGCGATAGATTTCAAATCGATCCTAACCAAAATGAGTCTGTAGTGTTAAATAATTTTTGGTGAGTGGATAGAGTTTAGTTTGGGGTAGTCGTTCAACATTCAATCAGAGCTACGAACCCTGAAGTATGATTTCTCTGAAACCGCGATAGATTTCAAATCGATCCTAACCAAAATGAGTCTGTAGTGTGAAATAATTTTTGGGGAGTGGATAGATTTTAGTTTGGGGTAGTCGTTCAACATTCAATCAGAACTACGAACCCTGAAGTATGATTTCTATGAAACCGCGATAGATTTCAAATCGATCCTAACCAAAATGAGTCTGTAGTGTGAAATAATTTTGCTCCAGTTCACAGATTTTAGTTTGGGGTAGTCTTTCAATATTCTAGCCGAACTACAAACCATGAAGTATGATTTCTCTGAAACCATGGTAGATTTCAAATCGATCCTGACCACAATGAGTCTGTAGTGTGAAATAATTTTGCTCCAGTGGACAGATTTTAGTTTGGGGTAGTCTTTCAATATCCTATCAGAACTACGAACCATGAAGTATGATTTCTCTAAAACCATTGTAGATTTCAAATCGATCCTGACCACAATGAGTCTGTGGTGTGAAATAATTTTGCTCCAGTGGACAGATTTTAGTTTGGGGTAGTCTTTCAATATCCTATCAGAACTACGAACCATGAAGTATGATTTCTCTGAAACCGCGATAGATTTCAAATCGATCCTAACCAAAATGAGTCTGTAGTGTGAAATAATTTTTGTTGAGTGGATAGATTTTAATTAGTTGTAGTCTTTCAACATTCTAACAGAACTACGAACCCTGAAGTATGATTTCTCTGAAACCGC
Source organism: Xylota sylvarum (assembly GCA_905220385.1). Classification (NCBI taxonomy): domain Eukaryota; kingdom Metazoa; phylum Arthropoda; class Insecta; order Diptera; family Syrphidae; genus Xylota; species Xylota sylvarum. The sequence goes on from CAJMZQ010000065.1 coordinate 1,441,565, forward strand.
TATAGATTTCAAATCGATCCTAACCAAAATGAGCCTGTAGTGTTAAATAATTTTTGGTGAGTGGATAGATTTTAGTTTGGGGTAGTCGTTCAACATTCAATCAGAGCTACGAACCCTGAAGTATGATTTCTCTGAAACCGCGATAGATTTCAAATCGATCCTAACCAAAATGAGTCTGTAGTGTGAAATAATTTTTGTTGAGTGGATAGATTTTAGTTAGTTGTAGTCTTTCAACATTCTGTCAGAACTGCGAACCATGAAGTATGATTTCTCTGAAACCGCGATAGATTTCAAATGGGTCCTGACCAAAATGAGTCTGTAGTGTTAAATAATTTTTGGTGAGTGGATAGATTTTAGTTAGTTGTAGTCATTCAACATTCTGTCAGAACTGCGAACCATGAAGTATGATTTCTCTGAAACCGCGATAGATTTCAAATGGGTCCTGACCAAAATGAGTCTGTAGTGTTAAATAATTTTTGGTGAGTGGGTAGATTTTAGTTTGGGGTAGTCGTTCAACATTCAATCAGAACTACGAACCCTGAAGTATGATTTCTCTGAAACCGCGATAGATTTCAAATGGGTCCTGAACAAAATGAGTCTGTAGTGTTAAATAATTTTTGGTGAGTGGATAGATTTTAGTTTGGGGTAGTCGTTCAACATTCAATCAGAACTACGAACCCTGAAGTATGATTTCTCTGAAACCGCGATTGATTTCAAATCGATCCAAACCAAAATGAGTCCGTAGTGTGAAATAATTTTTGTTGAGTGGATAGATTTTAGTTAGTTGTAGTCTTTCAACATTCTAACAGAACTACGAACCATGAAGTATGATTTCTCTGAAACAATGATACATTTCAAATGGATCCGGACCAAAATGAGTCTGTAGTGTTAAATAATTTTTGGAGAGTGGATAGATTTTAGTTTGGGGTAGTCGTTCAACATTCAATCAGAACTACGAACCCTGAAGTATGATTTCTCTGAAACCGCGATAGATTTGAAATCGATCCTAACCAAAATGAGTCTGTAGTGTGAAATAATTTTTGTTGAGTGGATAGATTTTAGTTAGTTGTAGTCTTTCAACATTCTGTCAGAACTGCGAACCATGAAGTATGATTTCTCTGAAACCGCGATAGATTTCAAATGGGTCCTGACCAAAATGAGTCTGTAGTGTTAAATAATTTTTGGTGAGTGGATAGATTTTAGTTTGGGGTAGTCGTTCAACATTCAATCAGAGCTACGAACCCTGAAGTATGATTTCTCTGAAACCGCGATAGATTTCAAATCGATCCTAACCAAAATGAGTCTGTAGTGTGAAATAATTTTTGTTGAGTGGATAGATTTTAGTTAGTTGTAGTCTTTCAACATTCTGTCAGAACTGCGAACCATGAAGTATGATTTCTCTGAAACCGCGATAGATTTCAAATGGGTCCTGACCAAAATGAGTCTGTAGTGTTAAATAATTTTTGGTGAGTGGATAGATTTTAGTTAGTTGTAGTCTTTCAACATTCTGTCAGAACTGCGAACCATGAAGTATGATTTCTCTGAAACCGCGATAGATTTCAAATGGGTCCTGACCAAAATGAGTCTGTAGTGTGAAATAATTTTTGGTGAGTGGATAGATTTTAGTTTGGGGTAGTCGTTCAACATTCAATCAGAACTACGAACCCTGAAGTATGATTTCTCTGAAACCGCGATAGATTTCAAATGGGTCCTGAACAAAATGAGTCTGTAGTGTTAAATAATTTTTGGTGAGTGGATAGATTTTAGTTTGGGGTAGTCGTTCAACATTCAATCAGAACTACGAACCCTGAAGTATGATTTCTCTGAAACCGCGATTGATTTCAAATCGATCCAAACCAAAATGAGTCCGTAGTGTGAAATAATTTTTGTTGAGTGGATAGATTTTAGTTAGTTGTAGTCTTTCAACATTCTAACAGAACTACGAACCATGAAGTATGATTTCTCTGAAACAATGATAGATTTCAAATGGATCCGGACCAAAATGAGTCTGTAGTGTTAAATAATTTTTGGAGAGTGGATAGATTTTAGTTTGGGGTAGTCGTTCAACATTCAATCAGAACTACGAACCCTGAAGTATGATTTCTCTGAAACCGCGATAGATTTGAAATCGATCCTAACCAAAATGAGTCTGTAGTGTGAAATAATTTTTGTTGAGTGGATAGATTTTAGTTAGTTGTAGTCTTTCAACATTCTGTCAGAACTGCGAACCATGAAGTATGATTTCTCTGAAACCGCGATAGATTTCAAATGGGTCCTGACCAAAATGAGTCTGTAGTGTTAAATAATTTTTGGTGAGTGGATAGATTTTAGTTAGTTGTAGTCTTTCAACATTCTGTCAGAACTGCGAACCATGAAGTATGATTTCTCTGAAACCGCGATAGATTTCAAATGGGTCCTGACCAAAATGAGTCTGTAGTGTGAAATAATTTTTGGTGAGTGGATAGATTTTAGTTTGGGGTAGTCGTTCAACATTCAATCAGAACTACGAACCCTGAAGTATGATTTCTCTGAAACCGCGATAGATTTCAAATGGGTCCTGAACAAAATGAGTCTGTAGTGTGAAATAATTTTTGTTGAGTGGATAGATTTTAGTTAGTTGTAGTCTTTCAACATTCTGTCAGAACTGCGAACCATGAAGTATGATTTCTCTGAAACCGCGATAGATTTCAAATGGGTCCTGACCAAAATGAGTCTGTAGTGTTAAATAATTTTTGGTGAGTGGATAGATTTTAGTTTGGGGTAGTCGTTCAACATTCAATCAGAACTACGAACCCTGAAGTATGATTTCTCTGAAACCGCTATAGATTTCAAATCGATCCTAACCAAAATGAGCCTGTAGTGTTAAATAATTTTTGGTGAGTGGATAGATTTTAGTTTGGGGTAGTCGTTCAACATTCAATCAGAGCTACGAACCCTGAAGTATGATTTCTCTGAAACCGCGATAGATTTCAAATCGATCCTAACCAAAATGAGTCTGTAGTGTGAAATAATTTTTGTTGAGTGGATAGATTTTAGTTAGTTGTAGTCTTTCAACATTCTGTCAGAACTGCGAACCATGAAGTATGATTTCTCTGAAACCGCGATAGATTTCAAATGGGTCCTGACCAAAATGAGTCTGTAGTGTTAAATAATTTTTGGTGAGTGGATAGATTTTAGTTAGTTGTAGTCTTTCAACATTCTGTCAGAACTGCGAACCATGAAGTATGATTTCTCTGAAACCGCGATAGATTTCAAATGGGTCCTGACCAAAATGAGTCTGTAGTGTGAAATAATTTTTGGTGAGTGGATAGATTTTAGTTTGCTGTAGTCGTTCAACATTCAATCAGAACTACGAACCCTGAAGTATGATTTCTCTGAAACCGCGATAGATTTCAAATGGGTCCTGAACAAAATGAGTCTGTAGTGTTAAATAATTTTTGGTGAGTGGATAGATTTTAGTTTGGGGTAGTCGTTCAACATTCAATCAGAACTACGAACCCTGAAGTATGATTTCTCTGAAACCGCGATTGATTTCAAATCGATCCAAACCAAAATGAGTCCGTAGTGTGAAATAATTTTTGTTGAGTGGATAGATTTTAGTTAGTTGTAGTCTTTCAACATTCTAACAGAACTACGAACCATGAAGTATGATTTCTCTGAAACAATGATAGATTTCAAATGGATCCGGACCAAAATGAGTCTGTAGTGTTAAATAATTTTTGGAGAGTGGATAGATTTTAGTTTGGGGTAGTCGTTCAACATTCAATCAGAACTACGAACCCTGAAGTATGATTTCTCTGAAACCGCGATAGATTTGAAATCGATCCTAACCAAAATGAGTCTGTAGTGTGAAATAATTTTTGTTGAGTGGATAGATTTTAGTTAGTTGTAGTCTTTCAACATTCTGTCAGAACTGCGAACCATGAAGTATGATTTCTCTGAAACCGCGATAGATTTCAAATGGGTCCTGACCAAAATGAGTCTGTAGTGTTAAATAATTTTTGTTGAGTGGATAGATTTTAGTTAGTTGTAGTCTTTCAACATTCTGTCAGAACTGCGAACCATGAAGTATGATTTCTCTGAAACCGCGATAGATTTCAAATGGGTCCTGACCAAAATGAGTCTGTAGTGTTAAATAATTTTTGGTGAGTGGATAGATTTTAGTTTGGGGTAGTCGTTCAACATTCAATCAGAACTACGAACATTGAAGTATGATTTCTCTGAAACCGCGATTGATTTCAAATCGATCCTAACCAAAATGAGTCTGTAGTGTGAAATAATTTTTGTTGAGTGGATAGATTTTAGTTAGTTGTAGTCTTTCAACATTCTAACAGAACTACGAACCATGAAGTATGATTTCTCTGAAACAATGATAGATTTCAAATCGATCCTAACCAAAATGAGTCTGTAGTGTGAAATAATTTTTGTTGAGTGGATAGATTTTAGTTAGTTGTAGTCTTTCAACATTCTGTCAGAACTGCGAACCATGAAGTATGATTTCTCTGAAACAATGATAGATTTCAAATGGATCCGGACCAAAATGAGTCTGTAGTGTTAAATAATTTTTGGAGAGTGGATAGATTTTAGTTTGGGGTAGTCGTTCAACATTCAATCAGAACTACGAACCCTGAAGTATGATTTCTCTGAAACCGCGATAGATTTCAAATCGATCCTAACCAAAATGAGTCCGTAGTGTGAAATAATTTTTGTTGAGTGGATAGATTTTAGTTAGTTGTAGTCTTTCAACATTCTAACAGAACTACGAACCATGAAGTATGATTTCTCTGAAACCGCGATAGATTTCAAATCGATCCTAACCAAAATGAGTCTGTAGTGTGAAATAATTTTTGTTGAGTGGATAGATTTTAGTTAGTTGTAGTCTTTCAACATTCTGTCAGAACTGCGAACCATGAAGTATGATTTCTCTGAAACCGCGATAGATTTCAAATGGGTCCTGACCAAAATGAGTCTGTAGTGTTAAATAATTTTTGGTGAGTGGATAGATTTTAGTTTGGGGTAGTCGTTCAACATTCAATCAGAACTACGAACCCTGAAGTATGATTTCTCTGAAACCGCGATTGATTTCAAATCGATCCTAACCAAAATGAGTCCGTAGTGTGAAATAATTTTTGTTGAGTGGATAGATTTTAGTTAGTTGTAGTCTTTCAACATTCTAACAGAACTACGAACCATGAAGTATGATTTCTCTGAAACAATGATAGATTTCAAATGGATCCGGACCAAAATGAGTCTGTAGTGTTAAATAATTTTTGGTGAGTGGGTAGATTTTAGTTTGGGGTAGTCGTTCAACATTCAATCAGAACTACGAACCCTGAAGTATGATTTCTCTGAAACCGCGATAGATTTCAAATCGATCCTAACCAAAATGAGTCTGTAGTGTGAAATAATTTTTGTTGAGTGGATAGATTTTAGTTAGTTGTAGTCTTTCAAGATTCTGTCAGAACTGCGAACCATGAAGTATGATTTCTCTGAAACCGCGATAGATTTCAAATGGGTCCTGACCAAAATGAGTCTGTAGTGTTAAATAATTTTTGGTGAGTGGGTAGATTTTAGTTTGGGGTAGTCGTTCAACATTCAATCAGAACTACGAACCCTGAAGTATGATTTCTCTGAAACCGCGATAGATTTCAAATGGGTCCTGACCAAAATGAGTCTGTAGTGTTAAATAATTTTTGGTGAGTGGATAGATTTTAGTTTGGGGTAGTCGTTCAACATTCAATCAGAACTACGAACCCTGAAGTATGATTTCTCTGAAACCGCGATTGATTTCAAATCGATCCTAACCAAAATGAGTCTGTAGTGTGAAATAATTTTTGGTGAGTGCATAGATTTTAGTTAGTTGTAGTCTTTCAACATTCTAACAGAACTACGAACCCTGAAGTATGATTTCTCTGAAACAATGATAGATTTCAAATGGATCCGGACCAAAATGAGTCTGTAGTGTTAAATAATTTTTGGAGAGTGGATAGATTTTAGTATGGGGTAGTCGTTCAACATTCAATCAGAACTACGAACCATGAAGTATGATTTCTCTGAAACCGCGATAGATTTCAAATCGATCCTAACCAAAATGAGTCCGTAGTGTGAAATAATTTTTGTTGAGTGGATAGATTTTAGTTAGTTGTAGTCTTTCAACATTCTAACAGAACTACGAACCATGAAGTATGATTTCTCTGAAACAATGATAGATTTCAAATGGATCCGGACCAAAATGAGTCTGTAGTGTTAAATAATTTTTGGAGAGTGGATAGATTTTAGTTTGATGTAGTCGTTCAACATTCAATCAGAACTACGAACCCTGAAGTATGATTTCTCTGAAACCGCGATAGATTTCAAATCGATCCTAACCAAAATGAGTCTGTAGTGTTAAATAATTTTTGGTGAGTGGATAGATTTTAGTTTGGGGTAGTCGTTCAACATTCAATCAGAGCCACGAACCCTGAAGTATGATTTCTCTGAAACCGCGATTGATTTCAAATCGATCCTAACCAAAATGAGTCCGTAGTGTGAAATAATTTTTGTTGAGTGGATAGATTTTAGTTAGTTGTAGTCTTTGAACATTTTGTCAGAACTGCGAACCGTAACGTGATTTCTGTGAAACCATGATAGATTTCAAATCGATTATGTCCAAAATGAGTCTGTAGTGTGAAATAATTTTTGTTGAGTGGATAGATTTTAGGTAGTTGTAGTCTTTCAATATTCTAGCAGAACTACAAACCATGACGTATGATTTCTCTGAAACCATTGTAGATTTCAAATCGATCCTGACCACAATGAGTCTGTAGTGTGAAATAATTTTGCTCCAGTTCACAGATTTTAGTTTGGGGTAGTCTTTCAATATTCTAGCAGAACTACAAACCATGAAGTATGATTTCTCTGAAACCATTGTAGATTTCAAATCGATCCTGACCACAATGAGTCTGTAGTGTGAAATAATTTTTGGTGAGTGGATAGATTTTAGTTTGGGGTAGTCGTTCAACATTCAATCAGAGCTACGAACCCTGAAGTATGATTTCTCTGAAACCGCGATAGATTTCAAATCGATCCTAACCAAAATGAGTCTGTAGTGTTAAATAATTTTTGGTGAGTGGATAGATTTTAGTTTGGGGTAGTCTTTCAATATTTTAGCAGAACTACGAACCATGAAGTATGATTTCTCTGAAACCATGGTAGATTTCAAATCGATTCTGACCACAATGAGTCTGTAGTGTGAAATAATTTTTGTTGAGTGGTTAGGTTCAAGTGTGGGGTAGTCTTTCAACATTCTATCAGAACTACGAACCATGAAGTATGATTTCTCTGAAACGAATTGTGGGCAGGATCAATTTGAAATCTACCATGATTTCAGAGAAATCATACTTCATGGTTCGTAGTTCTGCTAGAATGTTGAAAGACTACAACTAACTAAAATCTATCCACTCAACAAAAATTATTTCACACTACGGACTCATTTTGGTTAGGATCGATTTGAAATCAATCGCGGTTTCAGAGAAATCATACTTCAGGGTTCGTAGTTCTGATTGAATGTTGAACGACTACCCCAAACTAAAATCTATCCACTCACCAAAAATTATTTCACAATACAGACTCATTTTGGTTAGGATCGATTTGAAATCTATCGCGGTTTCAGAGAAATCATACTTCATGGTTCGTAGTTCTGATTGAATGTTGAACGACTACCCCATACTAAAATCTATCCACTCTCCAAAAATTATTTAACACTACAGACTCATTTTGGTCCGGATCCATTTGAAATCTATCATTGTTTCAGAGAAATCATACTTCAGGGTTCGTAGTTCTGTTAGAATGTTGAAAGACTACAACTAACTAAAATCTATCCACTCAACAAAAATTATTTCACTCTACGGACTCATTTTGGTTAGGATCGATTTGAAATCAATCGCGGTTTCAGAGAAATCATACCTCAGGGTTCGTAGTTCTGATTGAATGTTGAACGACTACCCCAAACTAAAATCTATCCACTCACCAAAAATTATTTAACACTACAGACTCATTTTGTTCAGGACCCATTTGAAATCTATCGCGGTTTCAGAGAAATCATACTTCAGGGTTCGTAGTTCTGCTAGAATATTGAAAGACTACCCCAAACTAAAATCTATCCACTGGAGCAAAATTATTTCACACTACAGACTCATTGTGGTCAGGATCGATTTGAAATCTACCATGGTTTCAGAAAAATCATACTTGATGGTTCGTAGTTCTGCTAGAATATTGAAAGACTACCCCAAACTAAAATCTATCCACTGGAGCAAAATTATTTCACACTACAGACTCATTGTGGTCAGGATCGATTTGAAATCTACCATGGTTTCAGAAAAATCATACTTGATGGTTCGTAGTTCTGATAGAATGTTGAAAGACTACCCCAAACTAAAATCTATCCACTCAACAAAAATTATTTCACACTACAGGCTCATTGTGGTCAGGATCGATTTGAAATCTACCATGGTTTCAGAGAAATCATACCTCATGTTTCGTAGTTCTGATAGGATATTGAAAGACTACCAAAAACTAAAATCTGTCCACTGGAGCAAAATTATTTCACACCACAGACTCATTGTGGTCAGGATCGATTTGAAATCTACAATGGTTTCAGAGAAATCATACTTCATGGTTCGTAGTCCTGATAGGATATTGAAAGACTACCCGAAACTAAAATCTGTGAACTGGAGCAAAATTATTTCACACTAGAGACTCATTGTGGTCAGGATCGATTTGAAATCTACCATGGTTTCAGAGAAATCATACTTCATGGTTTGTAGTTCGGCTAGAATATTGAAAGACTACCCCAAACTAAAATCTATCCACTGAAGCAAAATTATTTCACACTATAGACTCATTGTGGTCAGGATCGATTTGAAATCTACCATGGTTTCAGAAAATCATACTTGATGGTTCGTAGTTCTGATAGAATGTTGAAAGACTACCCCAAACTAAAATCTATCCACTCAACAAAAATTATTTCACACTACAGGCTCATTGTGGTCAGGATCGATTTGAAATCTACCATGGTTTCAGAGAAATCATACCTCATGTTTCGTAGTTCTGATAGGATATTGAAAGACTACCCCAAACTAAAATCTGTCCACTGGAGCAAAATTATTTCACACCACAGACTCATTGTGGTCAGGATCGATTTGAAATCTACAATGGTTTCAGAGAAATCATACTTCATGGTTCGTAGTTCTGATAGGATATTGAAAGACTACCCGAAACTAAAATCTGTGAACTGGAGCAAAATTATTTCACACTACAGACTCATTGTGGTCAGGTTCGATTTGAAATCTACCATGGTTTCAGAGAAATCATACTTCATGGTTTGTAGTTCGGCTAGAATATTGAAAGACTACCCCAAACTAAAATCTATCCACTGAAGCAAAATTATTTCACACTATAGACTCATTGTGGTCAGGATCGATTTGAAATCTACCATGGTTTCAGAAAAATCATACTTGATGGTTCGTAGTTCTGATAGAATGTTGAAACACTACCCCAAACTAAAATCTATATACTCAACAAAAATTATTTCACACTACAGGCTCATTGTGGTCAGGATCGATTTGAAATCTGCCATGGTTTCAGAGAAATCATACTTCATGTTTCGTAGTTCTGATAGGATATTGAAAGACTACCCCAAACTAAAATCTGTCCACTGGAGCAAAATTATTTCACACTACAGACTCATTGTGGTCAGGATCGATTTGAAATCTACAATGGTTTCAGAGAAATCATACTTCATGGTTTGTAGTTCTGCTAGAATATTGAAAGACTACCCCTACCTAAAATCTATCCACTCGACAAAAATTATTTCACACTACAGACTCATTTTGGACAGGATCAATTTGAAATCTACCATGATTTCAGAGAAATTATACTTCATGGTTCGTAGTTCTGCTAGAATATTGAAAGACTACCCCAAACTAAAATCTATCCACTGAAGCAAAATTATTTCACACTATAGACTCATTGTGGTCAGGATCGATTTGAAATCTACCATGGTTTCAGAGAAATCATACTTGATGGTTCGTAGTTCTGATAGAATGTTGAAAGACTACCCCAAACTAAAATCTATCCACTCAACAAAAATTATTTCACACTACAGGCTCATTGTGGTCAGGATCGATTTGAAATCTACAATGGTTTTAGAGAAATCATACTTCATGGTTCGTAGTTCTGATAGGATATTGAAAGACTACCCCAAACTAAAATCTGTCCACTGGAGCAAAATTATTTCACACTACAGACTCATTGTGGTCAGGATCGATTTGAAATCTACAATGGTTTCAGAGAAATCATACTTCATGGTTTGTAGTTCTGCTAGAATATTGAAAGACTACCCCTACCTAAAATCTATCCACTCAACAAAAATTATTTCACACTACAGACTCATTTTGGACAGGATCAATTTGAAATCTACCATGATTTCAGAGAAATTATACTTCATGGTTCGTAGTACTGCTAGAATATTGAAAGACTACCCCAAACTAAAATCTATCCACTGAAGCAAAATTATTTCACACTATAGACTCATTGTGGTCAGGATCGATTTGAAATCTACCATGGTTTCAGAGAAATCATACTTGATGGTTCGTAGTTCTGATAGAATGTTGAAAGACTACCCCAAACTAAAATCTATCCACTCAACAAAAATTATTTCACACTACAGGCTCATTGTGGTCAGGATCGATTTGAAATCTACCATGGTTTCAGAGAAATCATACTTCATGGTTCGTAGTTCTGATAGGATATTGAAAGACTACCCCAAACTAAAATCTGTCCACTGGAGCAAAATTATTTCACACCACAGACTCATTGTGGTCAGGATCGATTTGAAATCTACAATGGTTTCAGAGAAATCATACTTCATGGTTCGTAGTTCTGATAGGATATTGAAAGACTACCCCAAACTAAAATCTGTCCACTGGAGCAGAATTATTTCACACTACAGACTCATTGTGGTCAGGATCGATTTGAAATCTACAATGGTTTCAGAGAAATCATACGTCATGGTTTGTAGTTCTGCTAGAATATTGAAAGACTACCAATAACTAAAATCTATCCACTCAACAAAAATTATTTCACACTACAGACTCATTGTGGTCAATATCGATTTGAAATCTACAATGGTTTCAGAGAAATCATACTTCATGGTTCGTAGTTCTGATAGGATATTGAAAGACTACCCCAAACTAAAATCTGTCCACTGGAGCAAAATTATTTCACACTACAGACTCATTGTGGTCAGGATCGATTTGAAATCTACAATGGTTTCAGAGAAATTATACTTCATGGTTCGTAGTTCTGCTAGAATATTGAAAGACTACCCCAAACTAAAATCTATCCACTGAAGCAAAATTATTTCACACTATAGACTCATTGTGGTCAGGATCGATTTGAAATCTACCATGGTTTCAGAGAAATCATACTTGATGGTTCGTAGTTCTGATAGAATGTTGAAAGACTACCCCAAACTAAAATCTATCCACTCAACAAAAATTAGTTCACACTACAGGCTCATTGTGGTCAGGATCGATTTGAAATCTACCATGGTTTCAGAGAAATCATACTTCATGGTTCGTAGTTCTGATAGGATATTGAAAGACTACCCGAAACTAAAATCTATCCACTGAAGCAAAATTATTTCACACTATAGACTCATTGTGGTCAGGATCGATTTGAAATCTACAATGGTTTCAGAGAAATCATACTTCATGGTTCGTAGTTCTGATAGGATATTGAAAGACTACCCCAAACTAAAATCTATCCACTGAAGCAAAATTATTTCACACTATAGACTCATTGTGGTCAGGATCGATTTGAAATCTACAATGGTTTCAGAGAAATTATACTTCATGGTTCGTAGTTCTGATAGAATATTGAAAGACTACCCCAAACTAAAATCTATCCACTGAAGCAAAATTATTTCACACTATAGACTCATTGTGGTCAGGATCGATTTGAAATCTACCATGGTTTCAGAGAAATCATACTTGATGGTTCGTAGTTCTGATAGAATGTTGAAAGACTACCCCAAACTAAAATCTATCCACTCAACAAAAATTATTTCACACTACAGGCTCATTGTGGTCAGGATCGATTTGAAATCTACCATGGTTTCAGAGAAATCATACTTCATGGTTCGTAGTTCTGATAGGATATTGAAAGACTACCCCAAACTAAAATCTGTCCACTGGAGCAAAATTATTTCACACTACAGACTCATTGTGGTCAGGATCGATTTGAAATCTACAATGGTTTCAGAGAAATTATACTTCATGGTTCGTAGTTCTGCTAGAATATTGAAAGACTACCCCAAACTAAAATCTATCCACTGAAGCAAAATTATTTCACACTATAGACTCATTGTGGTCAGGATCGATTTGAAATCTACCATGGTTTCAGAGAAATCATACTTGATGGTTCGTAGTTCTGATAGAATGTTGAAAGACTACCCCAAACTAAAATCTATCCACTCAACAAAAATTATTTCACACTACAGGCTCATTGTGGTCAGGATCGATTTGAAATCTACCATGGTTTCAGAGAAATCATACTTCATGGTTCGTAGTTCTGATAGGATATTGAAAGACTACCCCAAACTAAAATCTGTCCACTGGAGCAAAATTATTTCACACTACAGACTCATTGTGGTCAGGATCGATTTGAAATCTACAATGGTTTCAGAGAAATCATACGTCATGGTTTGTAGTTCTGCTAGAATATTGAAAGACTACCCCAAACTAAAATCTATCCACTGAAGCAAAATTATTTCACACCACAGACTCATTGTGGTCAGGATCGATTTGAAATCTACAATGGTTTCAGAGAAATCATACTTCATGGTTCGTAGTTCTGATAGGATATTGAAAGACTACCCCAAACTAAAATCTGTCCACTGGAGCAAAATTATTTCACACCACAGACTCATTGTGGTCAGGATCGATTTGAAATCTACAATGGTTTCAGAGAAATCATACGTCATGGTTTGTAGTTCTGCTAGAATATTGAAAGACTACCCCAAACTAAAATCTATCCACTGAAGCAAAATTATTTCACACCACAGACTCATTGTGGTCAGGATCGATTTGAAATCTACAATGGTTTCAGAGAAATCATACTTCATGGTTCGTAGTTCTGATAGGATATTGAAAGACTACCCCAAACTAAAATCTATATACTCAACAAAAATTATTTCACACCACAGACTCATTGTGGTCAGGATCGATTTGAAATCTACAATGGTTTCAGAGAAATCATACTTCATGGTTCGTAGTTCTGATAGGATATTGAAAGACTACCCCAAACTAAAATCTGTCCACTGGAGCAAAATTATTTCACACTACAGACTCATTGTGGTCAGGATCGATTTGAAATCTACAATGGTTTCAGAGGAATCATACGTCATGGTTTGTAGTTCTGCTAGAATATTGAAAGACTACCAATAACTAAAATCTATCCACTCAACAAAAATTTATTTCACACTACAGACTCATTTTGGACAGGATCATTGTGGTCAGGATCGATTTGAAATCTACAATGGTTTCAGAGAAATCATACGTCATGGTTTGTAGTTCTGCTAGAATATTGAAAGACTACCCCAAACTAAAATCTATCCACTGAAGCAAAATTATTTCACACCACAGACTCTTTGTGGTCAGGATCGATTTGAAATCTACAATGGTTTCAGAGAAATCATACGTCATGGTTTGTAGTTCTGCTAGAATATTGAAAGACTACCCCAAACTAAAATCTATCCACTGAAGCAAAATTATTTCACACCACAGACTCATTGTGGTCAGGATCGATTTGAAATCTACAATGGTTTCAGAGAAATCATACTTCATGGTTCGTAGTTCTGATAGGATATTGAAAGACTACCCCAAACTAAAATCTGTCCACTGGAGCAAAATTATTTCACACCACAGACTCATTGTGGTCAGGATCGATTTGAAATCTACAATGGTTTCAGAGAAATCATACTTCATGGTTCGTAGTTCTGATAGGATATTGAAAGACTACCCCAAACTAAAATCTGTCCACTTGAGCAAAATTATTTCACACTACAGACTCATTGTGGTCAGGATCGATTTGAAATCTACAATGGTTTCAGAGAAATCATACGTCATGGTTTGTAGTTCTGCTAGAATATTGAAAGACTACCAATAACTAAAATCTATCCACTCAACAAAAATTTATTTCACACTACAGACTCATTTTGGACAGGATCAATTTGAAATCTACCATGATTTCAGAGAAATTATACTTCATGGTTCGTAGTTCTGCTAGAATATTGAAAGAGTACCCCAAACTAAAATCTATCCACTGAAGCAAAATTATTTCACACTATAGACTCATTGTGGTCAGGATCGATTTGAAATCTACCATGGTTTCAGAGAAATCATACTTGATGGTTCGTAGTTCTGATAGAATCTTGAAAGACTACCCCAAACTAAAATCTATCCACTCAACAAAAATTATTTCACACTACAGGCTCATTGTGGTCAGGATCGATTTGAAATCTACCATGGTTTCAGAGAAATCATACTTCATGGTTCGTAGTTCTGATAGGATATTGAAAGACTACCCGAAACTAAAATCTATCCACTGAAGCAAAATTATTTCACACTATAGACTCATTGTGGTCAGGATCGATTTGAAATCTACAATGGTTTCAGAGAAATCATACTTCATGTTTCGTAGTTCTGATAGGATATTGAAAGACTACCCCAAACTAAAATCTGTCCACTGGAGCAAAATTATTTCACACTACAGACTCATTGTGGTCAGGATCGATTTGAAATCTACAATGGTTCCAGAGAAATCATACTTCATGGTTTGTAGTTCTGCTAGAATATTGAAAGACTACCCCTAACTAAAATCTATCCACTCAACAAAAATTATTTCACACTTGTGGGGAATCCTTCATTTACAAATCAGTTTTTTTTTAACAATTGGAGAAGCTGTGGCATAGAAGCTATTGTGAATGGAGCCTAGCTTGAGTGAAAACCCATTTTGTTTAAAAAAAAAAAAAAAAGCTTTTATAGAGATCAGATGTGGTGTGTTTCTTGAATAAGTATGGGTTGGTTTCCGGTTATGTGCAGTTGGTAAGGGTGGGGGTAGAATAGGATGTATTCACCACAATGGAGCGCCATTACACTGGCTTACAAAAGGAGTGGCTGACAAAATAAAAATACAATAAATGAAAAGAAAAAAAAAATAATGTGAAGTCGCTCGTGGGTTTTGAACCCATGACTGTTTGCTACCACCCGAAGTCCGTACCATCGGACCATCGGCCTTATTCGAGGATGACCCCCAAAATGACCAAAATATATGGACCTAGATGAGGCGTACTGTTGAACTTGAGATGGAGTGATTCTCACCCACACCGACACAAAAAATGGCTTAACGGGTGCGTCAGTAATAAACCGGGAGTCCTTATTTGGCAGGATTTTATTTGAAAAATTATGTTTGGCATACATGTACATGTGAAGGTGGCTAAGTATTATGTCCCTGCCATTTCAAAAATTTTCCCAATAAAATCCAGCCAAATACAGGTCACCCGGAAGTGACACGCCACCATAAGGCGTAGAAAGTGTGGGTGAATCGCCCCCAATCCCAGGACCCTATATAAGGGCGAGCGGACCCAGATTCGGGCTCTTAGTCTGATTTTGGAAAGTTCTTGGAAGAATTGGTCGGTCGTGGCGGGACGGTCTCCTCAAGTGAGGATGGGTTAACGCGGCGGTAGAAGTGTTGAAACAAAAAAAAAGTATTTCTTTGATAAACTTACACGAAATTTCGTAGCGTCGCAACAAAATAAAAAAAAAAAGAAAATGCTTAAAGAAATAATATTAGATCGTGACTAAACAAAAAAAAAAAAAATAGAAAAAAAGTGGAAAAGTGTAAAAAAAAAAAAAAAGGAGGAAAGTTGAATAAAACAAAAAAACAAGAAATCCTAGAAAAACCACCCTCTTTCTACTTCGTGAAACAGTGCTCCGCAACACAAAAAAAAAAAAAAAAAAAAGTCACCCCCGCTAACTAAACACCTAAATACATACATACATAAAAATTGCCAAACTGACAGTGTTCGCAAGATCACGCGTAAATTCACCCCACGCGCCCCAAGAAAAAAACCCACCAACAGCATCACCACACCACCCCCCCAACAACCCATACACGAAAAACACCTTGAGCAACGAGACACCAGGTAGAGTTACCACACCGGGTCTCGCAACACACCTCACCACCTAAAAGTAAGACACCAGTGAGCAGCCCAACAACAACTTCATCTTTACCACCGAGTCCGAAACATCCAGCCAGTGAGATGCAGCAGCAAAATTCAAATTTCCCACCACCCCCGGTATCAAGCCGTCTCCCTCCTAGTCTCCTTATCGATACCCCCTTCCCTTATCTTAATTACAGTGTAGATCATTTTAATATTAATAATAATTAGAAGTTGATTTGTGAAAAAAAAAAAAGTTCAGTAGTGCCTGCAGAAAAAAAAAAAGTATTAAATATATGTATATAAAAGTACATCTATACATATCTATCTGATGTGATCTCTTTCTAAATTTCTAAATAGAAAGTGAATATAAGGCAACCCAAAAAAAAAAAAAAAAAATTCGTTTAGTGTTCGTTTTTTTTAACTTCCTTATTAGGACAAACATAGTTCCTGCGATGCTGTGCACAACATCCGGATGACATCGAAAATACACGGGGTAAGTGATCTTTGATCTATACATACATATGTACATAACCAAATTAATAAACGAATTTTTTTTTTTTGTAATTCGAGTGTCAAAGCTTTACTAGCTTATACACAAACCAACATTTTCTTTATTCTTTGCTGACGTTCATACTGAATTTAATTTTTTTGGTACACTAAGTAACAATTGTTTCTCCTTTTTGGATTATACATATGGTTTTTTTTTTACTAGTACATAAACGTACATATTTATATAGTGTACAGTCTCCTACAAAAGGAAGAGTCAAAATTAAAGTTTGTTTTTTTTTTTTTTTTATTTTGTACAAATTTATTTAACAAAAAACATAGTAGAAAAAATTAAATAAAATGAATTGTATTTGGGTATTTTCTTCTTTCTATTGTGCTTATAGATAAATTAAAATAAAAAGAAAAAGTAAATTAACTAATGGTATAAATTTAAGATTTTTTTTCGTGTCATATTCGATCGATTCTGATATTATTGTTTTCCTGATTACCGAATATTGGAAGGATTCACGGGAAGTCGATTCTCTTATATTTTTTTTCTTTTGTAGCTTTTTAGGATGCTATTAGGGTAGGTATTTAGATGGAGAAGTGACCGATAGGCTGGCAATACGGTAACTCAATACACAATAGGTTAAGTTATTTTTTTTGGTATCAATCTAGGGGCTACCATCAACATGGAGACATGGTAGCCAAGGAAGTGCTGGATCGGATCCCTTCACAGGATCCGGTTTGACACAGGGGTGGGTCATCTCCCGAAGAGCAAATCCATCTAACGCTCTCCCTCTCACTGGAAGACACCTTGGAGAGCAACCGACACCTTCAGCTTTCCCTCGCGTAGGTTTCAAGACATTTCGGGTCCCCCTCAACAATTTTGTAGAGACAACTACATCTAATCTCAGGCATGGAATAACGTAACAACCGTCCGTCGCTGCTGCAGCAAGATCCCCCCCCCAATCCGACGAGCTAGAACCTGGCGGGAGCTAGCATGCCTACAGCTGCAAAGGTGCGGACACCCTTCCGTCCTGGCTGCTCGGACTGGCCCAAGAAATCCTGTAGTCTTGGGTCATAACGGGGGCATAAGGGGCGGAAGGTTCTGAGGAAAGGTTGTGTCCTCTTCAGCCCGACTCTCCATTTGGTCCCTGCTTCGGTGGCAGGTGGACCTTCGGCCACAACGGCCCGTGACCTATGCGAAGGTGATACGGGTGACAATCCGAACCAACGGAGACACACAACCGACCTTTTTATTCCGTTACACACTACAGACTCATTTTGGACAGGATCAATTTGAAATCTACCATGATTTCAGAGAAATTATACTTCATGGTTCGTAGTTCTGATAGGATATTGAAAGACTACCCCAAACTAAAATCTATCCACTGAAGCAAAATTATTTCACACTATAGACTCATTGTGGTCAGGATCGATTTGAAATCTACCATGGTTTCAGAGAAATCATACTTCATGGTTCGTAGTTCTGATAGGATATTGAAAGACTACCCCAAACTAAAATCTGTCCACTGGAGCAAATTTATTTAACAACACAGACTCATTGTGGTCAGGATCGATTTGAAATCTACAATGGTTTCAGAGAAATCATGCTTCATGGTTCGTAGTTCTGATAGGATATTGAAAGACTACCCCAAACTAAAATCTGTCCACTGGAGCAAAATTATTTCACACCACAGACTCATTGTGGTCAGGATCGATTTGAAATCTACAATGGTTTCAGAGAAATCATACTTCATGGTTCGTAGTTCTGATAGGATATTGAAAGACTACCCCAAACTAAAATCTGTCCACTGGAGCAAAATTATTTCACACTACAGACTCATTGTGGTCAGGATCGATTTGAAATCTACCATGGTTTCAGAGAAATCATACTTCATGGTTCGTAGTTCTGATAGGATATTGAAAGACTACCCGAAACTAAAATCTATCCACTGAAGCAAAATTATTTCACACTATAGACTCATTGTGGTCAGGATCGATTTGAAATCTACAATGGTTTTAGAGAAATTATACTTCATGGTTCGTAGTTCTGCTAGAATATTGAAAGACTACCCCAAACTAAAATCTATGCACTGAAGCAAAATTATTTCACACTATAGACTCATTGTGGTCAGGATCGATTTGAAATCTACCATGGTTTTAGAGAAATTATACTTCATGGTTCGTAGTTCTGCTAGAATATTGAAAGACTACCCCAAACTAAAATCTATCCACTGAAGCAAAATTATTTCACACTATAGACTCATTGTGGTCAGGATCGATTTGAAATCTACCATGGTTTCAGAGAAATCATACTTCATGGTTCGTAGTTCTGATAGGCTATTGAAAGACTACCCCAAACTAAAATCTGTCCACTGGAGCAAAATTATTTCACACTACAGACTCATTGTGGTCAGGATCGATTTGAAATCTACCATGGTTTTAGAGAAATTATACTTCATGGTTCGTAGTTCTGCTAGAATATTGAAAGACTACCCCAAACTAAAATCTATCCACTGAAGCAAAATTATTTCACACTATAGACTCATTGTGGTCAGGATCGATTTGAAATCTACCATGGTTTCAGAGAAATCATACTTGATGGTTCGTAGTTCTGATAGAATGTTGAAAGACTACCCCAAACTAAAATCTATCCACTCAACAAAAATTATTTCACACTACAGGCTCATTGTGGTCAGGATCGATTTGAAATCTACCATGGTTTCAGAGAAATCATACTTCATGGTTCGTAGTTCTGATAGGATATTGAAAGACTACCCGAAACTAAAATCTATCCACTGAAGCAAAATTATTTCACACTATAGACTCATTGTGATCAGGATCGATTTGAAATCTACAATGGTTTCAGAGAAATCATACTTCATGGTTCGTAGTTCTGATAGGATATTGAAAGACTACCCCAAACTAAAATCTATGCACTGAAGCAAAATTATTTCACACTATAGACTCATTGTGGTCAGGATCGATTTGAAATCTACAATGGTTTCAGAGAAATCATACTTCATGTTTCGTAGTTCTGATAGGATATTGAAAGACTACCCCAAACTAAAATCTGTCCACTGGAGCAAAATTATTTCACACTACAGACTCATTGTGGTCAGGATCGATTTGAAATCTACAATGGTTTCAGAGAAATCATACGTCATGGTTTGTGGTTCTGCTAGAATATTGAAAGACTACCCCTAACTAAAATCTATCCACTCAACAAAAATTATTTCACACTACAGACTCATTTTGGACAGGATCAATTTGAAATCTACCATGATTTCAGAGAAATTATACTTCATGGTTCGTAGTTCTGATAGGATATTGAAAGACTACCCCAAACTAAAATCTATCCACTGGAGCAAAATTATTTCACACTATAGACTCATTGTGGTCAGGATCGATTTGAAATCTACTATGGTTTCAGAGAAATCATACGTCATGGTTTGTAGTTCTGCTAGAATATTGAAAGACTACCCCTAACTAAAATCTATCCACTCAACAAAAATTATTTCACACTACAGACTCATTTTGGACAGGATCAATTTGAAATTTACCATGATTTCAGAGAAATTATACTTCATGGTTCGTAGTTCTGATAGGATATTGAAAGACTACCCCAAACTAAAATCTATCCACTGAAGCAAAATTATTTCACACTATAGACTCATTGTGGTCAGGATGGATTTGAAATCTACAATGGTTTCAGAGAAATCATACTTCATGGTTCGTAGTTCTGATAGGATATTGAAAGACTACCCCAAACTAAAATCTATCCACTGAAGCAAAATTATTTCACACTATAGACTCATTGTGGTCAGGATCTATTTGAAATCTACAATGGTTTCAGAGAAATCATACTTCATGGTTTGTAGTTCTGCTAGAATGTTGAAAGACTACCCCAAACTAAAATCTATCCACAGAAGCAAAATTATTTCACACTATAGACTCATTGTGGTCAGGATCGATTTGAAATCTACAATGGTTTCAGAGAAATCATACTTCATGGTTCGTAGTTCTGATAGGATATTGAAAGACTAAACCAAACTAAAATCTGTCCACTGGAGCAAAATTATTTAACACTACAGACTCATTGTGGTCAGGATGGATTTGAAATCTACAATGGTTCCAGAGAAATCATACTTAATGGTTTGTAGTTCTGCTAGAATATTGAAAGACTACCCCTAACTAAAATCTATCCACTCAACAAAAATTATTTCACACTACAGACTCATTTTGGACAGGATCAATTTGAAATCTACCATGATTTCAGAGAAATTATACTTCATGGTTCGTAGTTCTGATAGGATATTGAAAGACTACCCCAAACTAAAATCTATCCACTGAAGCAAAATTATTTCACACTATAGACTCATTGTGGTCAGGATCGATTTGAAATCTACAATGGTTTCAGAGAAATCATACGTCATGGTTTGTAGTTCTGCTAGAATATTGAAAGACTACCCCTAACTAAAATCTATCCACTCAACAAAAATTATTTCACACTACAGACTCATTTTGGACAGGATCAATTTGAAATCTACCATGATTTCAGAGAAATTATACTTCATGGTTCGTAGTTCTGATAGGATATTGAAAGACTACCCCAAACTAAAATCTATCCACTGAAGCAAAATTATTTCACACTATAGACTCATTGTGGTCAGGATCGATTTGAAATCTACAATGGTTTCAGAGAAATCATACTTCATGGTTCGTAGTTCTGATAGGATATTGAAAGACTACCCCAAACTAAAATCTATCCACTGAAGCAAAATTATTTCACACTACAGACTCATTGTGGTCAGGATCGATTTGAAATCTACAATGGTTTCAGAGAAATCATACTTCATGGTTTGTAGTTCTGATAGAATGTTGAAAGACTACCCCTAACTAAAATCTATCCACTGAAGCAAAATTATTTCACACTATAGACTCATTGTGGTCAGGATCGATTTGAAATCTACAATGGTTTCAGAGAAATCATACTTCATGGTTCGTAGTTCTGATAGGATATTGAAAGACTACCCCAAACTAAAATCTGTCCACTGGAGCAAAATTATTTCACACTACAGACTCATTGTGGTCAGGATCGATTTGAAATCTACAATGGTTCCAGAGAAATCATACGTCATGGTTTGTAGTTCTGCTAGAATATTGAAAGACTACCCCGAACTAAAATCTATCCACTCAACAAAAATTATTTCACACTACAGACTCATTTTGGTCAGGATCAATTTGAAATCTACCATGATTTCAGAGAAATTATACTTCATGGTTCGTAGTTCTGATAGGATATTGAACGACTACCCCAAACTAAAATCTATCCACTGAAGCAAAATTATTTCACACTATAGACTTATTGTGGTCAGGATCGATTTGAAATCTACCATGGTTTCAGAGAAATCATACTTGATGGTTCGTAGTTCTGATAGAATGTTGAAAGACTACCCCAAACTAAAATCTATCCACTCAACAAAAATTATTTCACACTACAGGCTCATTGTGGTGAGGATCGATTTGAAATCTACCATGGTTTCAGAGAAATCATACTTGATGGTTCGTAGTTCTGATAGAATATTGAAAGACTACCCCGAACTAAAATCTATCCACTCAACAAAAATTATTTCACACTACAGACTCATTTTGGTCAGAATCAATTTGAAATCTACCATGATTTCAGAGAAATTATACTTCATGGTTCGTAGTTCTGATAGGATATTGAAAGACTACCCCAAACTAAAATCTATCCACTGAAGCAAAATTATTTCACACTATAGACTCATTGTGGTCAGGATCGATTTGAAATCTACAATGGTTTCAGAGAAATCATACGTCATGGTTTGTAGTTCTGCTAGAATATTGAAAGACTACCCCTAACTAAAATCTATCCACTCAACAAAAATTATTTCACACTACAGACTCATTTTGGACAGGATCAATTTGAAATTTACCATGATTTCAGAGAAATTATACTTCATGGTTCGTAGTTCTGATAGGATATTGAAAGACTACCCCAAACTAAAATCTATCCACTGAAGCAAAATTATTTCACACTATAGACTCATTGTGGTCAGGATGGATTTGAAATCTACAATGGTTTCAGAGAAATCATACTTCATGGTTCGTAGTTCTGATAGGATATTGAAAGACTACCCCAAACTAAAATCTATCCACTGAAGCAAAATTATTTCACACTACAGACTCATTGTGGTCAGGATCTATTTGAAATCTACAATGGTTTCAGAGAAATCATACTTCATGGTTTGTAGTTCTGCTAGAATGTTGAAAGACTACCCCAAACTAAAATCTATCCACAGAAGCAAAATTATTTCACACTATAGACTCATTGTGGTCAGGATCGATTTGAAATCTACAATGGTTTCAGAGAAATCATACTTCATGGTTCGTAGTTCTGATAGGATATTGAAAGACTAAACCAAACTAAAATCTGTCCACTGGAGCAAAATTATTTAACACTACAGACTCATTGTGGTCAGGATGGATTTGAAATCTACAATGGTTCCAGAGAAATCATACTTAATGGTTTGTAGTTCTGCTAGAATATTGAAAGACTACCCCTAACTAAAATCTATCCACTCAACAAAAATTATTTCACACTACAGACTCATTTTGGACAGGATCAATTTGAAATCTACCATGATTTCAGAGAAATTATACTTCATGGTTCGTAGTTCTGATAGGATATTGAAAGACTACCCCAAACTAAAATCTATCCACTGAAGCAAAATTATTTCACACTATAGACTCATTGTGGTCAGGATCGATTTGAAATCCACAATGGTTTCAGAGAAATCATACGTCATGGTTTGTAGTTCTGCTAGAATATTGAAAGACTACCCCTAACTAAAATCTATCCACTCAACAAAAATTATTTCACACTACAGACTCATTTTGGACAGGATCAATTTGAAATCTACCATGATTTCAGAGAAATTATACTTCATGGTTCGTAGTTCTGATATAATATTGAAAGACTACCCCAAACTAAAATCTATCCACTGAAGCAAAATTATTTCACACTATAGACTCATTGTGGTCAGGATCGATTTGAAATCTACAATGGTTTCAGAGAAATCATACTTCATGGTTCGTAGTTCTGATAGGATATTGAAAGACTACCCCAAACTAAAATCTATCCACTGAAGCAAAATTATTTCACACCACAGACTCATTGTGGTCAGGATCGATTTGAAATCTACAATGGTTTCAGAGAAATCATACTTCATGGTTTGTAGTTCTGATAGAATGTTGAAAGACTACCCCAAACTAAAATCTATCCACTGAAGCAAAATTATTTCACACTATAGACTCATTGTGGTCAGGATCGATTTGAAATCTACCATGGTTTCAGAGAAATCATACTTCATGGTTCGTAGTTCTGATAGGATATTGAAAGACTACCCCAAACTAAAATCTGTCCACTGGAGCAAAATTATTTCACACTACAGACTCATTGTGGTCAGGATCGATTTGAAATCTACAATGGTTCCAGAGAAATCATACGTCATGGTTTGTAGTTCTGCTAGAATATTGAAAGACTACCCCGAACTAAAATCTATCCACTCAACAAAAATTATTTCACACTACAGACTCATTTTGGTCAGGATCAATTTGAAATCTACCATGATTTCAGAGAAATTATACTTCATGGTTCGTAGTTCTGATAGGATATTGAACGACTACCCCAAACTAAAATCTATCCACTGAAGCAAAATTATTTCACACTATAGACTTATTGTGGTCAGGATCGATTTGAAATCTACCATGGTTTCAGAGAAATCATACTTGATGGTTCGTAGTTCTGATAGAATGTTGAAAGACTACCCCAAACTAAAATCTATCCACTCAACAAAAATTATTTCACACTACAGGCTCATTGTGGTGAGGATCGATTTGAAATCTACCATGGTTTCAGAGAAATCATACTTGATGGTTCGTAGTTCTGATAGAATATTGAAAGACTACCCCGAACTAAAATCTATCCACTCAACAAAAATTATTTCACACTACAGACTCATTTTGGTCAGGATCAATTTGAAATCTACCATGATTTCAGAGAAATTATACTTCATGGTTCGTAGTTCTGATAGGATATTGAAAGACTACCCCAAACTAAAATCTATCCACTGAAGCAAAATTATTTCACACTACAGACTCATTGTGGTCAGGATCTATTTGAAATCTACAATGGTTTCAGAGAAATCATACTTCATGGTTTGTAGTTCTGATAGAATGTTGAAAGACTACCCCAAACTAAAATCTATCCACTGAAGCAAAATTATTTCACACTATAGACTCATTGTGGTCAGGATCGATTTGAAATCTACAATGGTTTCAGAGAAATTATACTTCATGGTTCGTAGTTCTGATAGGATATTGAAAGACTACCCCAAACTAAAATCTGTCCACTGGAGCAAAATTATTTCACACTACAGACTCATTGTGGTCAGGATCAATTTGAAATCTACAATGGTTCCAGAGAAATCATACGTCATGGTTTGTAGTTCTGCTAGAATATTGAAAGACTACCCCGAACTAAAATCTATCCACTCAACAAAAATTATTTCACACTACAGACTCATTTTGGACAGGATCAATTTGAAATCTACCATGATTTCAGAGAAATTATACTTCATGGTTCGTAGTTCTGATAGGATATTGAAAGACTACCCCAAACTAAAATCTATCCACTGAAGCAAAATTATTTCACACTATAGACTCATTGTGGTCAGGATCGATTTGAAATCTACCATTGTTTCAGAGAAATCATACTTGATGGTTCGTAGTTCTGATAGAATGTTGAAAGACTACCCCAAACTAAAATCTATCCACTCAACAAAAATTATTTCACACTACAGGCTCATTGTGGTGAGGATCGATTTGAAATCTACCATGGTTTCAGAGAAATCATACTTCATGGTTCGTAGTTCTGATAGGATATTGAAAGACTACCCCAAACTAAAATCTGTCCACTGGAGCAAAATTATTTCACACCACAGACTCATTGTGGTCAGGATCGATTTGAAATCTACAATGGTTTCAGAGAAATCGTACTTCATGGTTCGTAGTTCTGCTAGGATATTGAAAGACTACCCCAAACTAAAATCTGTCCACTTTAGCAAAATTATTTCACACTACAGACTCATTGTGGTCAGGATCGATTTGAAATCTACAATGGTTTCAGAGAAATCATACGTCATGGTTTGTAGTTCTGCTAGAATATTGAAAGACTACCCCTAACTAAAATCTATCCACTCAACAAAAATTATTTCACACTACAGACTCATTTTGGACAGGATCAGTTTGAAATCTACCATGATTTCAGAGAAATTATACTTCATGGTTCGTAGTTCTGATAGGATATTGAAAGACTACCCCAAACTAAAATCTATCCACTCAACAAAAATTATTTCACACTACAGACTCATTGTGGTCAGGATCGATTTGAAATCTACAATGGTTTCAGAGAAATCATACTTGATGGTTCGTAGTTCTGATAGAATGTTGAAAGACTACCCCAAACTAAAATCTATCCACTCAACAAAAATTATTTCACACTACAGGCTCATTGTGGTGAGGATCGATTTGAAATCTACCATGGTTTCAGAGAAATCATACTTCATGGTTCGTAGTTCTGATAGGATATTGAAAGACTTCCCCAAACTAAAATCTATCCACTCAACAAAAATTATTTCACACTACAGACTCATTGTGGTCAGGATCGATTTGAAATCTACCATGTTTTCAGAGAAGTCATACTTCATGGTTCGTAGTTCTGATAGGATATTGAAAGACTAAACCAAACTAAAATCTGTCCACTGGAGCAAAATTATTTCACACTACAGACTCATTGTGGTCAGGATCGATTTGAAATCTACAATGGTTCCAGAGAAATCATACTTAATGGTTTGTAGTTCTGCTAGAATATTGAAAGACTACCCCTAACTAAAATCTATCCACTCAACAAAAATTATTTCACACTACAGACTCATTTTGGACAGGATCAATTTGAAATCTACCATGATTTCAGAGAAATTATACTTCATGGTTCGTAGTTCTGATAGGATATTTAAAGACTACCCCAAACTAAAATCTATCCACTGAAGCAAAATTATTTCACACTATAGACTCATTGTGGTCAGGATCGATTTGAAATCTACAATGGTTTCAGAGAAATCATACGTCATGGTTTGTAGTTCTGCTAGAATATTGAAAGACTACCCCTAACTAAAATCTATCCACTCAACAAAAATTATTTCACACTACAGACTCATTTTGGACAGGATCAATTTGAAATCTACCATGATTTCAGAGAAATTATACTTCATGGTTCGTAGTTCTGATAGGATATTGAAAGACTTCCCCAAACTAAAATCTATCCACTCAACAAAAATTATTTCACACTACAGACTCATTGTGGTCAGGATCGATTTGAAATCTACCATGTTTTCAGAGAAGTCATACTTCATGGTTCGTAGTTCTGATAGGATATTGAAAGACTACCCCAAACTAAAATCTATCCACTGAAGCAAAATTATTTCACACTATAGACTCATTGTGGTCAGGATCGATTTGAAATCTACAATGGTTTCAGAGAAATCATACTTCATGGTTCGTAGTTCTGATAGGATATTGAAAGACTACCCCAAACTAAAATCTGTCCACTGGAGCAAAATTATTTCACACTACAGACTCATTGTGGTCAGGATCGATTTGAAATCTACAATGGTTCCAGAGAAATCATACGTCATGGTTTGTAGTTCTGCTAGAATATTGAAAGACTACCCCGAACTAAAATCTATCCACTCAACAAAAATTATTTCACACTACAGACTCATTTTGGTGAGGATCGATTTGAAATCTACCATGGTTTCAGAGAAATTATACTTCATGGTTCGTAGTTCTGATAGGATATTGAAAGACTACCCCAAACTAAAATCTATCCACTGAAGCAAAATTATTTCACACTACAGACTCATTGTGGTCAGGATCTATTTGAAATCTACAACGGTTTCAGAGAAATCATACTTCATGGTTTGTAGTTCTGATAGAATGTTGAAAGACTACCCCAAACTAAAATCTATCCACTGAAGCAAAATTATTTCACACTATAGACTCATTGTGGTCAGGATCGATTTGAAATCTACAATGGTTTCAGAGAAATCATACGTCATGGTTTGTAGTTCTGCTAGAATATTGAAAGACTACCCCTAACTAAAATCTATCCACTCAACAAAAATTATTTCACACTACAGACTCATTTTGGACAGGATCAATTTGAAATCTACCATGATTTCAGAGAAATTATACTTCATGGTTCGTAGTTCTGATAGGATATTGAAAGACTTCCCCAAACTAAAATCTATCCACTCAACAAAAATTATTTCACACTACAGACTCATTGTGGTCAGGATCGATTTGAAATCTACCATGTTTTCAGAGAAGTCATACTTCATGGTTCGTAGTTCTGATAGGATATTGAAAGACTACCCCAAACTAAAATCTATCCACTGAAGCAAAATTATTTCACACTATAGACTCATTGTGGTCAGGATCGATTTGAAATCTACAATGGTTTCAGAGAAATCATACTTCATGGTTCGTAGTTCTGATAGGATATTGAAAGACTACCCCAAACTAAAATCTGTCCACTGGAGCAAAATTATTTCACACTACAGACTCATTGTGGTCAGGATCGATTTGAAATCTACAATGGTTCCAGAGAAATCATACGTCATGGTTTGTAGTTCTGCTAGAATATTGAAAGACTACCCCGAACTAAAATCTATCCACTCAACAAAAATTATTTCACACTACAGACTCATTTTGGTGAGGATCGATTTGAAATCTACCATGGTTTCAGAGAAATTATACTTCATGGTTCGTAGTTCTGATAGGTTATTGAAAGACTACCCCAAACTAAAATCTGTCCACTGGAGCAAAATTATTTCACACCACAGACTCATTGTGGTCAGGATCGATTTGAAATCTACAATGGTTTCAGAGAAATCATACTTCATGGTTCGTAGTTCTGATAGGATATTGAAAGACTACCCCAAACTAAAATCTATCCACTGAAGCAAAATTATTTCACACTATAGACTCATTGTGGTCAGGATCGATTTGAAATCTACAATGGTTTCAGAGAAATCATACTTCATGGTTTGTAGTTCTGATAGAATGTTGAAAGACTACCCCAAACTAAAATCTATCCACTGAAGCAAAATTATTTCACACTATAGACTCATTGTGGTCAGGATCGATTTGAAATCTACAATGGTTTCAGAGAAATCATACTTCATGGTTCGTAGTTCTGATAGGATATTGAAAGACTACCCCAAACTAAAATCTGTCCACTGGAGCAAAATTATTTCACACTACAGACTCATTGTGGTCAGGATCGATTTGAAATCTACAATGGTTCCAGAGAAATCATACGTCATGGTTTGTAGTTCTGCTAGAATATTGAAAGACTACCCCTAACTAAAATCTATCCACTCAACAAAAATTATTTCACACTACAGACTCATTTTGGACAGGATCAGTTTGAAATCTACCATGATTTCAGAGAAATTATACTTCATGGTTCGTAGTTCTGATAGGATATTGAAAGACTTCCCCAAACTAAAATCTATCCACTCAACAAAAATTATTTCACACTACAGACTCATTGTGGTCAGGATCGATTTGAAATCTACCATGTTTTCAGAGAAGTCATACTTCATGGTTCGTAGTTCTGATAGGATATTGAAAGACTACCCCAAACTAAAATCTATCCACTGAAGCAAAATTATTTCACACTATAGACTCATTGTGGTCAGGATCGATTTGAAATCTACAATGGTTTCAGAGAAATCATACTTCATGGTTCGTAGTTCTGATAGGATATTGAAAGACTACCCCAAACTAAAATCTGTCCACTGGAGCAAAATTATTTCACACTACAGACTCATTGTGGTCAGGATCGATTTGAAATCTACAATGGTTCCAGAGAAATCATACGTCATGGTTTGTAGTTCTGCTAGAATATTGAAAGACTACCCCGAACTAAAATCTATCCACTCAACAAAAATTATTTCACACTACAGACTCATTTTGGTGAGGATCGATTTGAAATCTACCATGGTTTCAGAGAAATTATACTTCATGGTTCGTAGTTCTGATAGGTTATTGAAAGACTACCCCAAACTAAAATCTGTCCACTGGAGCAAAATTGTTTCACACCACAGACTCATTGTGGTCAGGATCGATTTGAAATCTACAATGGTTTCAGAGAAATCATACTTCATGGTTCGTAGTTCTGATAGGATATTGAAAGACTACCCCAAACTAAAATCTATCCACTGAAGCAAAATTATTTCACACTACAGACTCATTGTGGTCAGGATCTATTTGAAATCTACAACGGTTTCAGAGAAATCATACTTCATGGTTTGTAGTTCTGATAGAATGTTGAAAGACTACCCCAAACTAAAATCTATCCACTGAAGCAAAATTATTTCACACTATAGACTCATTGTGGTCAGGATCGATTTGAAATCTACAATGGTTTCAGAGAAATCATACTTCATGGTTCGTAGTTCTGATAGGATATTGAAAGACTACCCCAAACTAAAATCTATCCACTCAACAAAAATTATTTCACACTACAGGCTCATTGTGGTGAGGATCGATTTGAAATCTACCATGGTTTCAGAGAAATCATACTTCATGGTTCGTAGTTCTGATAGGATATTGAAAGACTACCCCAAACTAAAATCTGTCCACTGGAGCAAAATTATTTCACACCACAGACTCATTGTGGTCAGGATCGATTTGAAATCTACAATGGTTTCAGAGAAATCATACTTCATGGTTCGTAGTTCTGCTAGGATATTGAAAGACTACCCCAAACTAAAATCTGTCCACTTTAGCAAAATTATTTCACACTACAGACTCATTGTGGTCAGGATCGATTTGAAATCTACAATGGTTTCAGAGAAATCAGACGTCATGGTTTGTAGTTCTGCTAGAATATTGAAAGACTACCCCTAACTAAAATCTATCCACTCAACAAAAATTATTTCACACTACAGACTCATTTTGGACAGGATCAGTTTGAAATCTACCATGATTTCAGAGAAATTATACCTCATGGTTCGTAGTTCTGATAGGATATTGAAAGACTACCCCAAACTAAAATCTATCCACTGAAGCAAAATTATTTCACACTATAGACTCATTGTGGTGAGGATCGATTTGAAATCTACAATGGTTTCAGAGAAATCATACTTGATGGTTCGTAGTTCTGATAGAATGTTGAAAGACTACCCCAAACTAAAATCTATCCACTCAACAAAAATTATTTCACACTACAGGCTCATTGTGGTGAGGATCGATTTGAAATCTACCATGGTTTCAGAGAAATCATACTTCATGGTTCGTAGTTCTGCTAGGATATTGAAAGACTACCCCAAACTAAAATCTGTCCACTTTAGCAAAATTATTTCACACTACAGACTCATTGTGGTCAGGATCGATTTGAAATCTACAATGGTTTCAGAGAAATCATACGTCATGGTTTGTAGTTCTGCTAGAATATTGAAAGACTACCCCTAACTAAAATCTATCCACTCAACAAAAATTATTTCACACTACAGACTCATTTTGGACAGGATCAATTTGAAATCTACCATGATTTCAGAGAAATTATACTTCATGGTTCGTAGTTCTGATAGGATATTGAAAGACTACCCCAAACTAAAATCTATCCACTGAAGCAAAATTATTTCACACTATAGACTCATTGTGGTCAGGATCGATTTGAAATCTACAATGGTTCCAGAGAAATCATACTTCATGGTTCGTAGTTCTGATAGGATATTGAAAGACTACCCCAAACTAAAATCTGTCCACTTTAGCAAAATTATTTCACACTACAGACTCATTTTTTACAGGATCGATTTGAAATCTAAAATGGTTTCAGAGAAATCGTACGTCATGGTTTGTAGTTCTGCTAGAATATTGAAAGACTACCCCTAACTAAAATCTATCCACTCAACAAAAATTATTTCACACTACAGACTCATTTTGGACAGGATCAATTTGAAATCTACCATGATTTCAGAGAAATTATACTTCATGGTTCGTAGTTCTGATAGGATATTGAAAGACTACCCCAAACTAAAATCTATCAACTGAAGCAAAATTATTTCACACTACAGACTCATTGTGGTCAGGATCGATTTGAAATCTACAATGGTTTCAGAGAAATCATACGTCATGGTTTGTAGTTCTGCTAGAATATTGAAAGACTACCCCTAACTAAAATCTATCCACTCAACAAAAATTATTTCACACTACAGACTCATTTTGGACAGGATCAATTTGAAATCTACCATGATTTCAGAGAAATTATACTTCATGGTTCGTAGTTCTGATAGGATATTGAAAGACTACCCCAAACTAAAATCTATCCACTGAAGCAAAATTATTTCACACTATAGACTCATTGTGGTCAGGATCGATTTGAAATCTACAATGGTTTCAGAGAAATCATACTTTATGGTTCGTAGTTCTGATAGGATATTGAAAGACTACCCCAAACTAAAATCTGTCCACTGGAGCAAAATTATTTCACACTACAGACTCATTGTGGTCAGGATCGATTTGAAATCTACAATGGTTCCAGAGAAATCATACTTCATGGTTCGTAGTTCTGATAGGATATTGAAAGACTACCCCAAACTAAAATCTGTCCACTTTAGCAAAATTATTTCACACTACAGACTCATTTTTTACAGGATCGATTTGAAATCTACAATGGTTTCAGAGAAATCGTACGTCATGGTTTGTAGTTCTGCTAGAATATTGAAAGACTACCCCTAACTAAAATCTATCCACTCAACAAAAATTATTTCACACTACAGACTCATTTTGGACAGGATCAGTTTGAAATCTACCATGATTTCAGAGAAATTATACTTCATGGTTCGTAGTTCTGATAGGATATTGAAAGACTACCCCAAACTAAAATCTATCCACTGAAGCAAAATTATTTCACACTACAGACTCATTGTGGTGAGGATCGATTTGAAATCTACAATGGTTTCAGAGAAATCATACGTCATGGTTTGTAGTTCTGCTAGAATATTGAAAGACTACCCCTAACTAAAATCTATCCACTCAACAAAAATTATTTCAGACTACAGACTCATTTTGGACAGGATCAATTTGAAATCTACCATGATTTCAGAGAAATTATACTTCATGGTTCGTAGTTCTGATAGGATATTGAAAGACTACCCCAAACTAAAATCTATCCACTGAAGCAAAATTATTTCACACTATAGACTCATTGTGGTCAGGATCGATTTGAAATCTACAATGGTTCCAGAGAAATCATACTTTATGGTTCGTAGTTCTGATAGGATATTGAAAGACTACCCCAAACTAAAATCTGTCCACTGGAGCAAAATTATTTCACACTACAGACTCATTGTGGTCAGGATCGATTTGAAATCTACAATGGTTTCAGAGAAATCGTACGTCATGGTTTGTAGTTCTGCTGGAATATTGAAAGACTACCCCTAACTAAAATCTATCCACTCAACAAAAATTATTTCACACTACAGACTCATTTTGGACAGGATCAATTTGAAATCTACCATGATTTCAGAGAAATTATACTTCATGGTTCGTAGTTCTGATAGGATATTGAAAGACTACCCCAAACTAAAATCTATCCACTGAAGCAAAATTATTTCACACTACAGACTCATTGTGGTCAGGATCGATTTGAAATCTACAATGGTTCCAGAGAAATCATACTTCATGATTTGTAGTTCTGCTAGAATATTGAAAGACTACCCCTAACTAAAATCTATCCACTCAACAAAAATTATTTCAGACTACAGACTCATTTTGGACAGGATCAATTTGAAATCTACCATGATTTCAGAGAAATCATACTTCATGGTTCGTAGTTCTGATAGGATATTGAAAGACTACCCCAAACTAAAATCTGTCCACTGGAGCAAAATTATTTCACACTACAGACTCATTGTGGTCAGGATCGATTTGAAATCTACAATGGTTCCAGAGAAATCATACTTCATGGTTTGTAGTTCTGCTAGAATATTGAAAGACTACCCCTAACTAAAATCTATCCACTCAACAAAAATTATTTCACACTACAGGCTCATTGTGGTGAGGATCAATTTGAAATCTACCATGATTTCAGAGAAATTATACTTCATGGTTCGTAGTTCTGATAGGATATTGAAAGACTACCCCAAACTAAAATCTATCCACTGAAGCAAAATTATTTCACACTATAGACTCATTTTGGACAGGATCAGTTTGAAATCTACCATGATTTCAGAGAAATTATACTTCATGGTTCGTAGTTCTGACAGGATATTGAAAGACTACCCCAAACTAAAATCTATCCACTGAAGCAAAATTATTTCACACTATAGACTCATTGTGGTGAGGATCGATTTGAAATCTACAATGGTTTCAGAGAAATCATACGTCATGGTTTGTAGTTCTGCTAGAATATTGAAAGACTACCCCTAACTAAAATCTATCCACTCAACAAAAATTATTTCACACTACAGACTCATTTTGGACAGGATCAATTTGAAATCTACCATGATTTCAGAGAAATTATACTTCATGGTTCGTAGTTCTGATAGGATATTGAAAGACTACCCCAAACTAAAATCTATCCACTGAAGCAAATTTATTTCACACTATAGACTCATTGTGGTCAGGATCGATTTGAAATCTACAATGGTTTCAGAGAAATCATACTTTATGGTTCGTAGTTCTGATAGGATATTGAAAGACTACCCCAAACTAAAATCTGTCCACTGGAGCAAAATTATTTCACACTACAGACTCATTGTGGTCAGGATCGATTTGAAATCTACAATGGTTCCAGAGAAATCATACTTCATGGTTCGTAGTTCTGATAGGATATTGAAAGACTACCCCAAACTAAAATCTGTCCACTTTAGCAAAATTATTTCACACTACAGGCTCATTTTGGACAGGATCGATTTGAAATCTACAATGGTTTCAGAGAAATCGTACGTCATGGTTTGTAGTTCTGCTAGAATATTGAAAGACTACCCCTAACTAAAATCTATCCACTCAACAAAAATTATTTCACACTACAGACTCATTGTGGTCAGGATCGATTTGAAATCTACCATGATTTCAGAGAAATTATACTTCATGGTTCGTAGTTCTGATAGGATATTGAAAGACTACCATAAACTAAAATCTATCCACTGAAGCAAAATTATTTCACACTACAGACTCATTGTGGTCAGGATCGATTGGAAATCTACAATGGTTCCAGAGAAATCATACTTCATGATTTGTAGTTCTGCTAGAATATTGAAAGACTACCCCTAACTAAAATCTATCCACTCAACAAAAATTATTTCAGACTACAGACTCATTTTGGACAGGATCAATTTGAAATCTACCATGATTTCTGAGAAATCATACTTCATGGTTCGTAGTTCTGATAGGATATTGAAAGACTACCCCAAACGAAAATCTGTCCACTGGAGCAAAATTATTTCACACTACAGGCTCATTGTGGTCAGGATCGATTTGAAATCTACAATGGTTCCAGAGAAATCATACTTCATGGTTTGTAGTTCTGCTAGAATATTGAAAGACTACCCCTAACTAAAATCTATCCACTCAACAAAAATTATTTCACACTACAGACTCATTTTGGACAGGATCAATTTGAAATCTACCATGATTTCAGAGAAATTATACTTCATGGTTCGTAGTTCTGATAGGATATTGAAAGACTACCCCAAACTAAAATCTATCCACTGAAGCAAAATTATTTCACACTATAGACTCATTGTGGTCAGGATCGATTTGAAATCTACAATGGTTTCAGAGAAATCATACGTCATGGTTTGTAGTTCTGCTAGAATATTGAAAGACTACCCCTAACTAAAATCTATCCACTCAACAAAAATTATTTCACACTACAGACTCATTTTGGACAGGATCAATTTGAAATCTACCATGATTTCAGAGAAATCATACTTCATGGTTCGTAGTTCTGATAGGATATTGAAAGACTACCCCAAACTAAAATCTATCCACTGAAGCAAAATTATTTCACACTATAGACTCATTGTGGTCAGGATCGATTTGAAATCTACAATGGTTTCAGAGAAATCATACTTCATGGTTCGTAGTTCTGATAGGATATTGAAAGACTACCCCTAACTAAAATCTATCCACTCAACAAAAATTATTTCACACTACAGACTCATTTTGGACAGGATCAATTTGAAATCTACCATGATTTCAGAGAAATTATACTTCATGGTTCGTAGTTCTGATAGGATATTGAAAGACTACCCCAAACTAAAATCTGTCCACTGGAGCAAAATTATTTCACACTACAGACTCATTGTGGTCAGGATCGATTTGAAATCTACAATGGTTCCAGAGAAATCATACTTCATGGTTTGTAGTTCTGCGAGAATATTGAAAGACTACCCCAAACTAAAATCTATCAACTCAACAAAAATTATTTCACACTACAGACTCATTTTGGACAGGATCAATTTGAAATCTACCATGATTTCAGAGAAATCATACTTCATGGTTCGTAGTTCTGATAGGATATTGAAAGACTACCCCAAACTAAAATCTGTCCACTGGAGCAAAATTATTTCACACTACAGACTCATTGTGGTCAGGATCGATTTGAAATCTACAATGGTTCCAGAGAAATCATACTTCATGGTTTGTAGTTCTGCTAGAATATTGAAAGACTATTTCAAAGACTGATTTCAGAGAAATTATACTTCATGGTTCGTAGTTCTGATAGGATATTAAAAGACTACCCCAAACTAAAATCTATCCACTGAAGCAAAATTATTTCACACTATAGACTCATTGTGGTCAGGATCGATTTGAAATCTACAATGGTTTCAGAGAAATCATACGTCATGGTTTGTAGTTCTGCTAGAATATTGAAAGACTACCCCTAACTAAAATCTATCCACTCAACAAAAATTATTTCACACTACAGACTCATTTTGGACAAGATCAATTTGAAATCTACCATGATTTCAGAGAAATTATACTTCATGGTTCGTAGTTCTGATAGGATATTGAAAGACTACCCCAAACTAAAATCTATCCACTGAAGCAAAATTATTTCACACTATAGACTCATTGTGGTCAGGATCGATTTGAAATCTACAATGGTTTCAGAGAAATCATACGTCATGGTTTGTAGTTCTGCTAGAATATTGAAAGACTACCCCTAACTAAAATCTATCCACTCAACAAAAATTATTTCACACTACAGACTCATTTTGGACAGGATCAATTTGAAATCTACCATGATTTCATAGAAATTATACTTCATGGTTCGTAGTTCTGATAGGATATTGAAAGTCTACCCCAAACTAAAATCTATCCACTGAAGCAAAATTATTTCACACTATAGACTCATTGTGGTCAGGATCGATTTGAAATCTACAATGGTTTCAGAGAAATCATACGTCATGGTTTGTAGTTCTGCTAGAATATTGAAAGACTACCCCTAACTAAAATCTATCCACTCAACAAAAATTATTTCACACTACAGACTCATTTTGGACAGGATCAATTTGAAATCTACCATGATTTCAGAGAAATTATACTTCATGGTTCGTAGTTCTGATAGGATATTGAAAGACTACCCCAAACTAAAATCTATCCACTGAACCAAAATTATTTCACACTATAGACTCATTGTGGTCAGGATCGATTTGAAATCTACAATGGTTTCAGAGAAATCATACTTCATGGTTCGTAGTTCTGATAGGATATTGAAAGACTACCCCAAACTAAAATCTGTCCACTGGAGCAAAATTATTTCACACTACAGACTCATTGTGGTCAGCATCGATTTGAAATCTACAATGGTTCCAGAGAAATCATACTTCATGGTTTGTAGTTCTGCTAGAATATTGAAAGACTACCCCTAACTAAAATCTATCCACTCAACAAAAATTATTTCAGACTACAGACTCATTTTGGACAGGATCAATTTGAAATCTACCATGATTTCAGAGAAATTATACTTCATGGTTCGTAGTTCTGATAGGATATTGAAAGACTACCCCAAACTAAAATCTATCCACTGAAGCAAAATTATTTCACACTACAGACTCATTGTGGTCAGGATCGATTTGAAATCTACAATGGTTTCAGAGAAATCATACGTCATGGTTTGTAGTTCTGCTAGAATATTGAAAGACTACCCCTAACTAAAATCTATCCACTCAACAAAAATTATTTCACACTACAGACTCATTTTGGACAGGATCAGTTTGAAATCTACCATGATTTCAGAGAAATTATACTTCATGGTTCGTAGTTCTGATAGGATATTGAAAGACTACCCCAAACTAAAATCTATCCACTGAAGCAAAATTATTTCACACTATAGACTCATTGTGGTCAGGATCGATTTGAAATCTACAATGGTTTCAGAGAAATCATACGTCATGGTTTGTAGTTCTGCTAGAATATTGAAAGACTACCCCTAACTAAAATCTATCCACTCAACAAAAATTATTTCACACTACAGACTCATTTTGGACAGGATCAGTTTGAAATCTACCATGATTTCAGAGAAATTATACTTCATGGTTCGTAGTTCTGACAGGATATTGAAAGACTACCCCAAACTAAAATCTATCCACTGAAGCAAAATTATTTCACACTATAGACTCATTGTGGTCAGGATCGATTTGAAATCTACAATGGTTTCAGAGAAATCATACTTCATGGTTCGTAGTTCTGATAGGATATTGAAAGACTACCCCAAACTAAAATCTGTCCACTGGAGCAAAATTATTTCACACTACAGACTCATTGTGGTCAGGATCGATTTGAAATCTACAATGGTTCCAGAGAAATCATACTTCATGGTTTGTAGTTCTGCTAGAATATTGAAAGACTACCCCTAACTAAAATCTATCCACTCAACAAAAATTATTTCAGACTACAGACTCATTTTGGACAGGATCAATTTGAAATCTACCATGATTTCAGAGAAATTATACTTCATGGTTCGTAGTTCTGATAGGATATTGAAAGACTACCCCAAACTAAAATCTATCCACTGAAGCAAAATTATTTCACACTATAGACTCATTGTGGTCAGGATCGATTTGAAATCTACAATGGTTTCAGAGAAATCATACGTCATGGTTTTTTAGTTCTGCTAGAATATTGAAAGACTACCCCTAACTAAAATCTATCCACTCAACAAAAATTATTTCACACTACAGACTCATTTTGGACAGGATCAGTTTGAAATCTACCATGATTTCAGAGAAATTATACTTCATGGTTCGTAGTTCTGATAGGATATTGAAAGACTACCCCAAACTAAAATCTATCCACTGAAGCAAAATTATTTCACACTACAGACTCATTTTGGACAGGATCAATTTGAAATCTACCATGATTTCAGAGAAATTATACTTCATGGTTCGTAGTTCTGATAGGATATTGAAAGACTACCCCAAACTAAAATCTATCCACTGAAGCAAAATTATTTCACACTATAGACTCATTGTGGTCAGGATCGATTTGAAATCTACAATGGTTTCAGAGAAATCATACTTCATGGTTCGTAGTTCTGATAGGTTATTGAAAGACTACCACAAACTAAAATCTGTCCACTGGAGCAAAATTATTTCACACCACAGACTCATTGTGGTCATAATCGATTTGAAATCTACAATGGTTTCAGAGAAATCATACTT
Source organism: Xylota sylvarum (assembly GCA_905220385.1). Lineage (NCBI taxonomy): Eukaryota > Metazoa > Arthropoda > Insecta > Diptera > Syrphidae > Xylota > Xylota sylvarum. The sequence continues at coordinate 1,481,153 of CAJMZQ010000065.1, forward strand.
CATGGTTCGTAGTTCTGATAGGATATTGAAAGACTACCCCAAACTAAAATCTATCCACTGAAGCAAAATTATTTCACACTACAGACTCATTGTGGTCAGGATCGATTTGAAATCTACAATGGTTTCAGAGAAATCATACTTCATGGTTCGTAGTTCTGATAGGTTATTGAAAGACTACCACAAACTAAAATCTGTCCACTGGAGCAAAATTATTTCACACCACAGACTCATTGTGGTCATAATCGATTTGAAATCTACAATGGTTTCAGAGAAATCATACTTCATGGTTCGTAGTTCTGATAGGATATTGAAAGACTACCCCAAACTAAAATCTATCCACTGAAGCAAAATTATTTCACACTATAGACTCATTGTGGTCAGGATCGATTTGAAATCTACAATGGTTTCAGAGAAATCATACGTCATGGTTTGTAGTTCTGCTAGAATATTGAAAGACTACCCCTAACTAAAATCTATCCACTCAACAAAAATTATTTCACACTACAGACTCATTTTGGACAGGATCAATTTGAAATCTACCATGATTTCAGAGAAATTATACTTCATGGTTCGTAGTTCTGATAGGTTATTGAAAGACTACCCCAAACTAAAATCTGTCCACTGGAGCAAAATTATTTCACACCACAGACTCATTGTGGTCAGGATCGATTTGAAATCTACAATGGTTTCAGAGAAATCATACTTCATGGTTCGTAGTTCTGATAGGATATTGAAAGACTACCCCAAACTAAAATCTGTCCACTGGAGCAAAATTATTTCACACTACAGACTCATTGTGGTCAGGATCGATTTGAAATCTACAATGGTTTCAGAGAAATCATACTTCATGGTTCGTAGTTCTGATAGGATATTGAAAGACTACCCCAAACTAAAATCTATCCACTGAAGCAAAATTATTTCACACTATAGACTCATTGTGGTCAGGATCGATTTGAAATCTACAATGGTTTCAGAGAAATCATACTTGATGGTTCGTAGTTCTGATAGGATATTGAAAGACTACCCCAAACTAAAATCTATCCACTGAAGCAAAATTATTTCACACTATAGACTCATTGTGGTCAGGATCGATTTGAAATCTACAATGGTTTCAGAGAAATCATACTTCATGGTTTGTAGTTCTGCTAGAATATTGAAAGACTACCCCAAACTAAAATCTATCCACTGAAGCAAAATTATTTCACACTACAGACTCATTGTGGTCAGGATCGATTTGAAATCTACCATGGTTTCAGAGAAATCATACTTCATGGTTTGTAGTTCTGCTAGAATATTGAAAGACTACCCCTAACTAAAATCTATTTACTCAACAAAAATTATTTCACACTACAGACTCATTTTGGACAGGATCAATTTGAAATCTACCATGATTTCAGAGAAATTATACTTCATGGTTCGTAGTTCTGATAGGATATTGAAAGACTACCCCAAACTAAAATCTGTCCACTGGAGCAAAATTATTTCACACCACAGACTCATTGTGGTCAGGATCGATTTGAAATCTACAATGGTTTCAGAGAAATCATACGTCATGGTTTGTAGTTCTGCTAGAATATTGAAAGACTACCCCTAACTAAAATCTATTTACTCAACAAAAATTATTTCACACTACAGACTCATTTTGGACAGGATCAATTTGAAATCTACCATGATTTCAGAGAAATTATACTTCATGGTTCGTAGTTCTGATAGGATATTGAAAGACTACCCCAAACTAAAATCTATCCACTGAAGCAAAATTATTTCACACTATAGGCTCATTGTGGTCAGGATCAATTTGAAATCTACCATGATTTCAGAGAAATTATACTTCATGGTTCGTAGTTCTGATAGGATATTGAAAGACTACCCCAAACTAAAATCTATCCACTGAAGCAAAATTATTTCACACTATAGACTCATTGTGGTCAGGATCGATTTGAAATCTACAATGGTTTCAGAGAAATCATACTTGATGGTTCGTAGTTCTGATAGGATATTGAAAGACTACCCCAAACTAAAATCTATCCACTGAAGCAAAATTATTTCACACTATAGACTCATTGTGGTCAGGATCGATTTGAAATCTACAATGGTTTCAGAGAAATCATACTTCATGGTTTGTAGTTCTGCTAGAATATTGAAAGACTACCCCAAACTAAAATCTATCCACTGAAGCAAAATTATTTCACACTACAGACTCATTGTGGTCAGGATCGATTTGAAATCTACCATGGTTTCAGAGAAATCATACTTCATGGTTCGTAGTTCTGATAGGATATTGAAAGACTACCCCAAACTAAAATCTATCCACTGGAGCAAAATTATTTCACACTACAGACTCATTTTGGTCAGGATCGATTTGAAATCTACCATGGTTTCAGAGAAATCATATTTCATGGTTCGTAGTTCTGATAGGATATTGAAAGACTACCCCAAACTAAAATCTATCCACTGAAGCAAAATTATTTCACACTATAGACTCATTGTGGTCAGGATCGATTTGAAATCTACCATGGTTTCAGAGAAATCATACTTGATGGTTCGTAGTTCTGATAGAATGTTGAAAGACTACCCCAAACTAAAATCTATCCACTGGAGCAAAATTATTTCACACTACAGACTCATTTTGGTCAGGATCGATTTGAAATCTACAATGGTTTCAGAGAAATCATACTTCATGGTTCGTAGTTCTGATAGGATATTGAAAGACTACCCCAAAATAAAATCTATCCACTGAAGCAAAATTATTTCACACTATAGACTCATTGTGGTCAGGATCGATTTGAAATCTACAATGGTTTCAGAGAAATCATACGTCATGGTTTGTAGTTCTGCTAGAATATTGAAAGACTACCCCAAACTAAAATCTATCCACTCAACAAAAATTATTTCACACTACAGACTCATTTTGGACAGGATCAATTTGAAATCTAAAATGATTTCAGAGAAATTATACTTCATGGTTCGTAGTTCTGATAGGTTATTGAAAGACTACCCCAAACTAAAATCTGTCCACTGGAGCAAAATTATTTCACACCACAGACTCATTGTGGTCAGGATCGATTTGAAATCTACAATGGTTTCAGAGAAATCATACTTCATGGTTCGTAGTTCTGATAGGATATTGAAAGACTACCCCAAAATAAAATCTATCCACTGAAGCAAAATTATTTCACACTATAGACTCATTGTGGTCAGGATCGATTTGAAATCTACCATGGTTTCAGAGAAATCATACTTGATGGTTCGTAGTTCTGATAGAATGTTGAAAGACTACCCCAAACTAAAATCTATCCACTCAACAAAAATTATTTCACACTACAGGCTCATTGTGGTCAGGATCGATTTGAAATCTACCATGGTTTCAGAGAAATCATATTTCATGGTTCGTAGTTCTGCTAGAATATTGAAAAACTACCCCAAACTAAAATCTATCCACTCAACAAAAATTATTTCACACTACAGACTCATTTTGGACAGGATCAATTTGTAATCTACCATGATTTCAGAGAAATTATACTTCATGGTTCGTAGTTCTGATAGGTTATTGAAAGACTACCCCAAACTAAAATCTGTCCACAGGAGCAAAATTATTTCACACCACAGACTCATTGTGGTCAGGATCGATTTGAAATCTACAATGGTTTCAGAGAAATAATACTTCATGGTTCGTAGTTCTGATAGGATATTGAAAGACTACCCCAAACTAAAATCTATCCACTGAAGCAAAATTATTTCACACTATAGACTCATTGTGGTCAGGATCGATTTGAAATCTACTATGGTTTCAGAGAAATCATACTTGATGGTTCGTAGTTCTGATAAAATGTTGAAAGACTACCCCAAACTAAAATCTATCCACTCAACAAAAATTATTTCACACTACAGGCTCATTGTGGTCAGGATCGATTTGAAATCTACCATGGTTTCAGAGAAATCATATTTCATGGTTCGTAGTTCTGCTAGAATATTGAAAAACTACCCCTAACTAAAATCTATTTACTCAACAAAAATTATTTCACACTACAGACTCATTTTGGCCAGGATCAATTTGAAATCTTCCATGATTTCAGAGAAATTATACTTCATGGTTCGTAGTTCTGATAGGTTATTGAAAGACTACCCCAAACTAAAATCTGTCCACTGGAGCAAAATTATTTCACACCACAGACTCATTGTGGTCAGGATCGATTTGAAATCTACCATGGTTTCAGAGAAATCATACTTGATGGTTCGTAGTTCTGCTAGAATATTGAAAGACTACCCCAAACTAAAATCTATCCACTCAACAAAAATTATTTCACACTACAGGCTCATTGTGGTCAGGATCGATTTGAAATCTACCATGGTTTCAGAGAAATCATATTTCATGGTTCGTAGTTCTGATAGGATATTGAAAGACTACCCCAAACTAAAATCTATCCACTGAAGCAAAATAATTTCACACTTTAGACTCATTGTGGTCAGGATCGATTTGAAATCTACAATGGTTTCAGAGAAATCATACTTCATGGTTCGTAGTTCTGATAGGATATTGAAAGACCCCAAACTAAAATCTGTCCACTGGAGCAAAATTATTTCACACTACAGACTCATTGTGGTCATGATCGATTTGAAATCTACAATGGTTTGAGAGAAATCATACGTCATGGTTTGTAGTTCTGCTAGAATATTGAAAGACTACCCCTAACTAAAATCTATCCACTCAACAAAAATTATTTCACACTACAGACTCATTTTGGACAGGATCAATTTGAAATCTACCATGATTTCAGAGAAATTATACTTCATGGTTCGTAGTTCTGATAGGATATTGAAAGACTACCCCAAACTAAAATCTATTAACTGAAGCAAAATTATTTCACACTATAGACTCATTGTGGTCAGGATCGATTTGAAATCTACAATGGTTTCAGAGAAATCATACTTCATGGTTCGTAGTTCTGATAGGATATTGAAAGACTACCCCAAACTAAAATCTGTCCACTGGAGCAAAATTATTTCACACTACAGACTCATTGTGGTCAGGATCGATTTGAAATCTACAAAGGTTTCAGAGAAATCATACTTCATGGTTCGTAGTTCTGATAGGATATTGAAAGACTACCCCAAACTAAAATCTATCCACTGAAGCAAAATTATTTCACACTATAGACTCATTGTGGTCAGGATCGATTTGAAATCTACAATGGTTTCAGAGAAATCATACGTCATGGTTTGTAGTTCTGCTAGAATATTGAAAGACTACCCCTAACTAAAATCTATCCACTCAACAAAAATCATTTCACACTACAGGCTCATTTTGGTCAGGATCGATTTGAAATCTACAATGGTTTCAGAGAAATCATACTTCATGGTTCGTAGTTCTGATAGGATATTGAAAGACTACCCCAAACTAAAATCTGTCCACTGGAGCAAAATTATTTCACACCACAGACTCATTGTGGTCAGGATCGATTTGAAATCTACAATGGTTTCAGAGAAATCATACGTCATGGTTTGTAGTTCTGCTAGAATATTGAAAGACTACCCCTAACTAAAATCTATTTACTCAACAAAAATTATTTCACACTACAGACTCATTTTGGACAGGATCAATTTGAAATCTACCATGATTTCAGAGAAATTATACTTCATGGTTCGTAGTTCTGATAGGATATTGAAAGACTACCCCAAACTAAAATCTATCCACTGAAGCAAAATTATTTCACACTATAGGCTCATTGTGGTCAGGATCAATTTGAAATCTACCATGATTTCAGAGAAATTATACTTCATGGTTCGTAGTTCTGATAGGATATTGAAAGACTACCCCAAACTAAAATCTATCCACTGAAGCAAAATTATTTCACACTATAGACTCATTGTGGTCAGGATCGATTTGAAATCTACAATGGTTTCAGAGAAATCATACGTCATGGTTTGTAGTTCTGCTAGAATATTGAAAGACTACCCCTAACTAAAATCTATCCACTCAACAAAAATTATTTCACACTACAGGCTCATTGTGGTCAGGATCGATTTGAAATCTACAATGGTTTCAGAGAAATCATACTTCATGGTTCGTAGTTCTGATAGGATATTGAAAGACTACCCCAAACTAAAATCTGTCCACTGGAGCAAAATTATTTCACACCACAGACTCATTGTGGTCAGGATCGATTTGAAATCTACAATGGTTTCAGAGAACTCATACGTCATGGTTTGTAGTTCTGCTAGAATATTGAAAGACTACCCCTAACTAAAATCTATCCACTCAACAAAAATTATTTCACACTACAGGCTCATTGTGGTCAGGATCGATTTGAAATCTACAATGGTTTCAGAGAAATCATACTTGATGGTTCGTAGTTCTGATAGGATATTGAAAGACTACCCAAACTAAAATCTATCCACTGAAGCAAAATTATTTCACACTATAGACTCATTGTGGTCAGGATCGATTTGAAATCTACAATGGTTTCAGAGAACTCATACGTCATGGTTTGTAGTTCTGCTAGAATATTGAAAGACTACCCCTAACTAAAATCTATCCACTCAACAAAAATTATTTAACACTACAGACTCATTTTGGTTAGGATCGATTTGAAATCTATAGCGGTTTCAGAGAAATCATACTTCATGGTTCGTAGTTCTGATAGGATATTGAAAGACTACCCCAAACTAATATCTGTCCACTATAGCAAAATTATTTCACACTACAGACTCATTCTGGTCAGGATCGATTTGAAATTTACAATGGTTCCAGAGAAATCATACGTCATGGTTTGTAGTTCTGCTAGAATATTGAAAGACTACCCCTAACTAAAATCTATCCACTCAACAAAAATTATTTCACACTAGAGACTCATTTTGGACATTATCAATTTGAAATCTACCATGATTTCAGAGAAATTATACTTCATGGTTCGTAGTTCTGATAGGATATTGAAAGACTACCCCAAACTAAAATCTATCCACTGAAGTAAAATTATTTCACCCTATAGACTCATTGTGGTCAGGATCAATTTGAAATCTACCATGATTTCAGAGAAATTATACTTCATGGTTCGTAGTTCTGATAGGATATTGAAAGACTACCCCAAACTAAAATCTGTAGACTGGAGCAAAATTATTTCACACTACAGACTCATTGTGGTCAGGATCGATTTGAAATCTACAATGGTTCCAGAGAAATCATACGTCATGGTTTGTAGTTCTGCTAGAATATTGAAAAACTACCCCTAACTAAAATCTATCCACTCAACAAAAATTATTTCACACTACAGACTCATTGTGGTCAGGATCGATTTGAAATCTACCATGATTTCAGAGAAATTATACTTCATGGTTCGTAGTTCTGATAGGATATTGAAAGACTACCCCAAACTAAAATCTATATACTCAACAAAAATTATTTCACACTACAGACTCATACCTCATGGTTCGTAGTTCTGATAAAATATTGAAAGACTACTCCTAACTAAAATCTATCCACTCAACAAAAATTATTTCACACTACAGACTCATTTTGGACAGGATCAATTTGAAATCTACCATGATTTCAGAGAAATTATACTTCATGGTTCGTAGTTCTGATAGGATATTGAAAGACTACCCCAAACTAAAATCTATCCACTGAAGCAAAATTATTTCACACTATAGACTCATTGTGGTCAGGATCTATTTGAAATCTACAATGGTTTCAGAGAAATTATACTTCATGGTTTGTAGTTCTGCTAGAATGTTGAAAGACTACCCCAAACTAAAATCTATCCACTCAACAAAAATTATTTCACACTACAGACTCATTGTGGTCAGGATCGATTTGAAATCTACCATGATTTCAGAGAAATTATACATCATGGTTCGCAGTTCTGATAGGATATTGAAAGACTACCCCAAACTAAAATCTATATACTCAACAAAAATTATTTCACACTACAGACTCATACCTCATGGTTCGTAGTTCTGATAAAATATTGAAAGACTACTCCTAACTAAAATCTATCCACTCAACAAAAATTATTTCACACTACAGACTCATTTTGGACAGGATCAATTTGAAATCTACCATGATTTCAGAGAAATTATACTTCATGGTTCGTAGTTCTGATAGGATATTGAAAGACTACCCCAAACTAAAATCTATCCACTGAAGCCAAATTATTTCACACTATAGACTCATTGTGGTCAGGATCTATTTGAAATCTACAATGGTTTCAGAGAAATCATACTTCATGGTTTGTAGTTCTGCTAGAATATTGAAAGACTACCCCAAACTAAAATCTATCCACTGGAGCAAAATTGTTTCACACTACAGACTCATTGTGGTCAGGATCGATTTGAAATCTACCATGGTTTCAGAGAAATCATACTTCATGGTTCGTAGTTCTGATAGGTTATTGAAAGACTACCCCAAACTAAAATCTGTCCACTGGAGCAAAATTATTTCACACCACAGACTCATTGTGGTCAGGATCGATTTGAAATCTACAATGGTTTCAGAGAAATCATACTTCATGGTTCGTAGTTCTGATAGGATATTGAAAGACTACCCCAAACTAAAATCTATCCACTGAAGCAAAATTATTTCACACTATAGACTCATTGTGGTCAGGATCGATTTGAAATCTACAATGGTTTCAGAGAAATCATACGTCATGGTTTGTAGTTCTGCTAGAATATTGAAAGACTACCCCTAACTAAAATCTATCCACTCAACAAAAATTATTTCACACTACAGACTCATTTTGGACAGGATCAAGTTGAAATCTACCATGATTTCAGAGAAATTATACTTCATGGTTCGTAGTTCTGATAGGTTATTGAAAGACTACCCCAAACTAAAATCTGTCCACTGGAGCAAAATTATTTCACACCACAGACTCATTGTGGTCAGGATCGATTTGAAATCTACAATGGTTTCAGAGAAATCATACTTCATGGTTCGTAGTTCTGATAGGATATTGAAAGACTACCCCAAACTAAAATCTGTCCACTGGAGCAAAATTATTTCACACTACAGACTCATTGTGGTCAGGATCGATTTGAAATCTACAATGGTTTCAGAGAAATCATACTTCATGGTTCGTAGTTCTGATAGGTTATTGAAAGACTACCCCAAACTAAAATCTGTCCACTGGAGCAAAATTATTTCACACCACAGACTCATTGTGGTCAGGATCGATTTGAAATCTACAATGGTTTCAGAGAAATCATACTTCATGGTTCGTAGTTCTGATAGGATATTGAAAGACTACCCCAAACTAAAATCTATCCACTGAAGCAAAATTATTTCACACTATAGACTCATTGTGGTCAGGATCGATTTGAAATCTACAATGGTTTCAGAGAAATCATACTTCATGGTTCGTAGTTCTGATAGGATATTGAAAGACTACCCCAAACTAAAATCTATCCACTGGAGCAAAATTATTTCACACTACAGACTCATTTTGGTCAGGATCGATTTGAAATCTACCATGGTTTCAGAGAAATCATATTTCATGGTTCGTAGTTCTGCTAGAATGTTGAAAGACTACCCCAAACTAAAATCTATCCACTCAACAAAAATTATTTCACACTACAGACTCATTTTGGACAGGATCAATTTGAAATCTACCATGATTTCAGAGAAATTATACTTCATGGTTCGTAGTTCTGATAGGTTATTGAAAGACTACCCCAAACTAAAATCTGTCCACTGGAGCAAAATTATTTCACACCACAGACTCATTGTGGTCAGGATCGATTTGAAATCTACAATGGTTTCAGAGAAATCATACTTCATGGTTCGTAGTTCTGATAGGATATTGAAAGACTACCCCAAACTAAAATCTATCCACTGAAGCAAAATTATTTCACACTATAGACTCATTGTGGTCAGGATCGATTTGAAATCTACCATGGTTTCAGAGAAATCATACTTGATGGTTCGTAGTTCTGATAGAATGTTGAAAGACTACCCCAAACTAAAATCTATCCACTCAACAAAAATTATTTCACACTACAGGCTCATTGTGGTCAGGATCGATTTGAAATCTACCATGGTTTCAGAGAAATCATATTTCATGGTTCGTAGTTCTGATAGGATATTGAAAGACTACCCCAAACTAAAATCTATCCACTGAAGCAAAATTATTTCACACTATAGACTCATTGTGGTCAGGATCGATTTGAAATCTACAATGGTTTCAGAGAAATCATACTTCATGGTTCGTAGTTCTGATAGGATATTGAAAGACTACACCAAACTAAAATCTATCCACTGGAGCAAAATTATTTCACACTACAGACTCATTTTGGTCAGGATCGATTTGAAATCTACCATGGTTTCAGAGAAATCATATTTCATGGTTCGTAATTCTGCTAGAATATTGAAAGACTACCCCAAACTAAAATCTATCCACTCAACAAAAATTATTTCACACTACAGACTCATTTTGGACAGGATCAATTTGAAATCTACCATGATTTCAGAGAAATTATACTTCATGGTTCGTAGTTCTGATAGGTTATTGAAAGACTACCCCAAACTAAAATCTGTCCACTGGAGCAAAATTATTTCACACCACAGACTCATTGTGGTCAGGATCGATTTGAAATCTACAATGGTTTCAGAGAAATCATACTTCATGGTTTGTAGTTCTGCTAGAATATTGAAAGACTACCCCAAACTAAAATCTATCCACTGGAGCAAAATTATTTCACACTACAGACTCATTGTGGTCAGGATCGATTTGAAATCTACCATGGTTTCAGAGAAATCATACTTCATGGTTCGTAGTTCTGATAGGTTATTGAAAGACTACCCCAAACTAAAATCTGTCCACTGGAGCAAAATTATTTCACACTACAGACTCATTGTGGTCAGGATCGATTTGAAATCTACCATGGTTTCAGAGAAATCATACTTCATGGTTCGTAGTTCTGATAGGTTATTGAAAGACTACCCCAAACTAAAATCTGTCCACTGGAGCAAAATTATTTCACACCACAGACTCATTGTGGTCAGGATCGATTTGAAATCTACCATGGTTTCAGAGAAATCATACTTCATGGTTCGTAGTTCTGATAGGATATTGAAAGACTACCCCAAACTAAAATCTATCCACTGAAGCAAAATTATTTCACACTATAGACTCATTGTGGTCAGGATCGATTTGAAATCTACAATGGTTTCAGAGAAATCATACGTCATGGTTTGTAGTTCTGCTAGAATATTGAAAGACTACCCCTAACTAAAATCTATCCACTCAACAAAAATTATTTCACACTACAGACTCATTTTGGACAGGATCAATTTGAAATCTACCATGATTTCAGAGAAATTATACTTCATGGTTCGTAGTTCTGATAGGATATTGAAAGACTACCCCAAACTAAAATCTATCCACTGAAGCAAAATTATTTCACACTATAGACTCATTGTGGTCAGGATCTATTTGAAATCTACAATGGTTTCAGAGAAATCATACTTCATGGTTTGTAGTTCTGCTAGAATATTGAAAGACTACCCCAAACTAAAATCTATCCACTGGAGCAAAATTATTTCACACTACAGACTCATTGTGGTCAGGATCGATTTGAAATCTACCATGGTTTCAGAGAAATCATACTTCATGGTTCGTAGTTCTGATAGGTTATTGAAAGAATACCCCAAACTAAAATCTGTCCACTGGAGCAAAATTATTTCACACCACAGACTCATTGTGGTCAGGATCGATTTGAAATCTACAATGGTTTCAGAGAAATCATACTTCATGGTTCGTAGTTCTGATAGGATATTGAAAGACTACCCCAAACTAAAATCTATCCACTGGAGCAAAATTATTTCACACTATAGACTCATTGTGGTCAGGATCGATTTGAAATCTACAATGGTTTCAGAGAAATCATACTTCATGGTTCGTAGTTCTGATAGGATATTGAAAGACTACCCCTAACTAAAATCTATCCACTCAACAAAAATTATTTCACACTACAGACTCATTTTGGACAGGATCAATTTGAAATCTACCATAATTTCAGAGAAATTATACTTCATGGTTCGTAGTTCTGATAGGTTATTGAAAGACTACCCCAAACTAAAATCTGTCCACTGGAGCAAAATTATTTCACACCACAGACTCATTGTGGTCAGGATCGATTTGAAATCTACAATGGTTTCAGAGAAATCATACTTCATGGTTCGTAGTTCTGATAGGATATTGAAAGACTACCCCAAACTAAAATCTGTCCACTGGAGCAAAATTATTTCACACTACAGACTCATTGTGGTCAGGATCGATTTGAAATCTACAATGGTTTCAGAGAAATCATACTTCATGGTTCGTAGTTCTGATAGGATATTGAAAGACTACCCCAAACTAAAATCTATCCACTGAAGCAAAATTATTTCACACTATAGACTCATTGTGGTCAGGATCGATTTGAAATCTACAATGGTTTCAGAGAAATCATACTTGATGGTTCGTAGTTCTGATAGGATATTGAAAGACTACCCCAAACTAAAATCTATCCACTGAAGCAAAATTATTTCACACTATAGACTCATTGTGGTCAGGATCGATTTGAAATCTACAATGGTTTCAGAGAAATCATACGTCATGGTTTGTAGTTCTGCTAGAATATTGAAAGACTACCCCAAACTAAAATCTATCCACTTAAGCAAAATTATTTCACACTACAGACTCATTGTGGTCAGGATCGATTTGAAATCTACCATGGTTTCAGAGAAATCATACTTCATGGTTCGTAGTTCTGATAGGATATTGAAAGACTACCCCAAACTAAAATCTATCCACTGGAGCAAAATTATTTCACACTACAGACTCATTTTGGTCAGGATCGATTTGAAATCTACCATGGTTTCAGAGAAATCATATTTCATGGTTCGTAGTTCTGCTAGAATGTTGAAAGACTACCCCAAACTAAAATCTATCCACTCAACAAAAATTATTTCACACTACAGACTCATTTTGGACAGGATCAATTTGAAATCTACCATGATTTCAGAGAAATTATACTTCATGGTTCGTAGTTCTGATAGGTTATTGAAAGACTACCCCAAACTAAAATCTGTCCACTGGAGCAAAATTATTTCACACCACAGACTCATTGTGGTCAGGATCGATTTGAAATCTACAATGGTTTCAGAGAAATCATACTTCATGGTTCGTAGTTCTGATAGGATATTGAAAGACTACCCCAAACTAAAATCTATCCACTGAAGCAAAATTATTTCACACTATAGACTCATTGTGGTCAGGATCGATTTGAAATCTACCATGGTTTCAGAGAAATCATACTTGATGGTTCGTAGTTCTGATAGAATGTTGAAAGACTACCCCAAACTAAAATCTATCCACTCAACAAAAATTATTTCACACTACAGACTCATTGTGGTCAGGATCGATTTGAAATCTACCATGGTTTCAACGAAATCATATTTCATGGTTCGTAGTTCTGCTAGAATATTGAAAGACTACCCCAAACTAAAATCTGTCCACTGGAGCAAAATTATTTCACACTACAGACTCATTGTGGTCAGGATCGATTTGAAATCTACAATGGTTTCAGAGAAATCATACGTCATGGTTTGTAGTTCTGCTGGAATATTGAAAGACTACCAATAACTAAAATCTATCCACTCAACAAAAATTATTTCACACTACAGACTCATTTTGGACAGGATCGATTTGAAATCTACAATGATTTCAGAGAAATTATACTTCATGGTTCGTAGTTCTGATAGGATATTGAAAGACTACCCCAAACTAAAATCTATCCACTGAAGCAAAATTATTTCACACTATAGACTCATTGTGGTCAGGATCGATTTGAAATCTACAATGGTTTCAGAGAAATCATACGTCATGGTTTGTAGTTCTGCTAGAATATTGAAAGACTACCCCAAACTAAAATCTATCCACTTAAGCAAAATTATTTCACACTACAGACTCATTGTGGTCAGGATCGATTTGAAATCTACCATGGTTTCAGAGAAATCATACTTCATGGTTCGTAGTTCTGATAGGATATTGAAAGACTACCCCAAACTAAAATCTATCCACTGGAGCAAAATTATTTCACACTACAGACTCATTTTGGTCAGGATCGATTTGAAATCTACCATGGTTTCAGAGAAATCATATTTCATGGTTCGTAGTTCTGCTAGAATATTGAAAGACTACCCCAAACTAAAATCTATCCACTCAACAAAAATTATTTCACACTACAGACTCATTTTGGACAGGATCAATTTGAAATCTACCATGATTTCAGAGAAATTATACTTCATGGTTCGTAGTTCTGATAGGTTATTGAAAGACTACCCCAAACTAAAATCTGTCCACTGGAGCAAAATTATTTCACACCACAGACTCATTGTGGTCAGGATCGATTTGAAATCTACAATGGTTTCAGAGAAATCATACTTCATGGTTCGTAGTTCTGATAGGATATTGAAAGACTACCCCAAACTAAAATCTATCCACTGAAGCAAAATTATTTCACACTATAGACTCATTGTGGTCAGGATCGATTTGAAATCTACCATGGTTTCAGAGAAATCATACTCGATGGTTCGTAGTTCTGATAGAATGTTGAAAGACTACCCCAAACTAAAATCTATCCACTCAACAAAAATTATTTCACACTACAGGCTCATTGTGGTCAGGATCGATTTGAAATCTACCATGGTTTCAGAGAAATCATATTTCATGGTTCGTAGTTCTGCTAGAATATTGAAAGACTACCCCAAACTAAAATCTATCCACTCAACAAAAATTATTTCACACCACAGACTCATTGTGGTCAGGATCGATTTGAAATCTACAATGGTTTCAGAGAAATCATACTTCATGGTTCGTAGTTCTGATAGGATATTGAAAGACTACCCCAAACTAAAATCTATCCACTGAAGCAAAATTATTTCACACTATAGACTCATTGTGGTCAGGATCGATTTGAAATCTACCATGGTTTCAGAGAAATCATACTTGATGGTTCGTAGTTCTGATAGAATGTTGAAAGACTACCCCAAACTAAAATCTATCCACTCAACAAAAATTATTTCACACTACAGACTCATTGTGGTCAGGATCGATTTGAAATCTACCATGGTTTCAACGAAATCATATTTCATGGTTCGTAGTTCTGCTAGAATATTGAAAGACTACCCCAAACTAAAATCTGTCCACTGGAGCAAAATTATTTCACACTACAGACTCATTGTGGTCAGGATCGATTTGAAATCTACAATGGTTTCAGAGAAATCATACGTCATGGTTTGTAGTTCTGCTAGAATATTGAAAGACTACCAATAACTAAAATCTATCCACTCAACAAAAATTATTTCACACTACAGACTCATTTTGGACAGGATCGATTTGAAATCTACAATGATTTCAGAGAAATTATACTTCATGGTTCGTAGTTCTGATAGGATATTGAAAGACTACCCCAAACTAAAATCTATCCACTGAAGCAAAATTATTTCACACTATAGACTCATTGTGGTCATTATCGATTTGAAATCTACAATGGTTTCAGAGAAATCATACTTCATGGTTCGTAGTTCTGATAGGATATTGAAAGACTACCCCAAACTAAAATCTGTCCACTGGAGCAAAATTATTTCACACTATAGACTCATTGTGGTCAGGATCGATTTGAAATCTACAATGGTTTCAGAGAAATCATACGTCATGGTTTGTAGTTCTGCTAGAATATTGAAAGACTACCCCTAACTAAAATCTATCCACTCAACAAAAATTATTTCACACTACAAGCTCATTGTGGTCAGGATCGATTTGAAATCTACAATAGTTTCAGAGAAATCATACTTCATGGTTCGTAGTTCTGATAGGATATTGAAAGACTACCCCAAACTAAAATCTGTCCACTGGAGCAAAATTATTTCACACTACAGACTCATTGTGGTCAGGATCGATTTGAAATCTACAATGGTTTCAGAGAAATCATACTTGATGGTTCGTAGTTCTGATAGGATATTGAAAGACTACCCCAAACTAAAATCTATCCACTGAAGCAAAATTATTTCACACTATAGACTCATTGTGGTCAGGATCGATTTGAAATCTACAATGGTTTCAGAGAAATCATACGTCATGGTTTGTAGTTCTGCTAGAATATTGAAAGACTACCCCTAACTAAAATCTATCCACTCAACAAAAATTATTTCACACTACAGGCTCATTTTGGTCAGGATCGATTTGAAATCTACAATGGTTTCAGAGAAATCATACTTCATGGTTCGTAGTTCTGATAGGATATTGAAAGACTACCCCAAACTAAAATCTGTCCACTGGAGCAGAATTATTTCACACCACAGACTCATTGTGGTCAGGATCGATTTGAAATCTACAATGGTTTCAGAGAAATCATACGTCATGGTTTGTAGTTCTGCTAGAATATTGAAAGACTACCCCTAACTAAAATCTATCCACTCAACAAAAATTATTTCACACTACAGACTCATTTTGGACAGGATCAATTTGAAATCTACCATGATTTCAGAGAAATTATACTTCATGGTTCGTAGTTCTGAGAGGATATTGAAAGACTACCCCAAACTAAAATCTATCCACTGAAGCAAAATTATTTCACACTATAGACTCATTGTGGTCAGGATCAATTTGAAATCTACCATGATTTCAGAGAAATTATACTTCATGGTTCGTAGTTCTGATAGGATATTGAAAGACTACCCCAAACTAAAATCTATCCACTGGAGCAAAATTATTTCACACTATAGACTCATTGTGGTCAGGATCGATTTGAAATCTACAATGGTTTCAGAGAAATCATACGTCATGGTTTGTAGTTCTGCTAGAATATTGAAAGACTACCCCTAACTAAAATCTATCCACTCAACAAAAATTATTTCACACTACAGGCTCATTGTGGTCAGGATCGATTTGAAATCTACAATGGTTTCAGAGAAATCATACTTCATGGTTCGTAGTTCTGATAGGATATTGAAAGACTACCCCAAACTAAAATCTGTCCACTGGAGCAAAATTATTTCACACCACAGACTCATTGTGGTCAGGATCGATTTGAAATCTACAATGGTTTCAGAGAACTCATACTTCATGGTTTGTAGTTCTGCTAGAATATTGAAAGACTACCCCTAACTAAAATCTATCCACTCAACAAAAATTATTTCACACTACAGGCTCATTGTGGTCAGGATCGATTTGAAATCTACAATGGTTTCAGAGAAATCATACTTCATGGTTCGTAGTTCTGATAGGATATTGAAAGACTACCCCAAACTAATATCTGTCCACTGGAGCAAAATTATTTCACACTACAGACTCATTCTGGTCAGGATCGATTTGAAATTTACAATGGTTCCAGAGAAATCATACGTCATGGTTTGTAGTTCTGCTAGAATATTGAAAGACTACCCCTAACTAAAATCTATCCACTCAACAAAAATTATTTCACACTACAGACTCATTTTGGACATTATCAATTTGAAATCTACCATGATTTCAGAGAAATTATACTTCATGGTTCGTAGTTCTGATAGGATATTGAAAGACTACCCCAAACTAAAATCTATCCACTGAAGCAAAATTATTTCACACTATAGACTCATTGTGGTCAGGATCAATTTGAAATCTACCATGATTTCAGAGAAATTATACTTCATGGTTCGTAGTTCTGATAGGATATTGAAAGACTACCCCAAACTAAAATCTGTAGACTGGAGCAAAATTATTTCACACTACAGACTCATTGTGGTCAGGATCGATTTGAAATCTACAATGGTTCCAGAGAAATCATACGTCATGGTTTGTAGTTCTGCTAGAATATTGAAAAACTACCCCTAACTAAAATCTATCCACTCAACAAAAATTATTTCACACTACAGAGTCATTGTGGTCAGGATCGATTTGAAATCTACCATGATTTCAGAGAAATTATACTTCATGGTTCGTAGTTCTGATAGGATATTGAAAGACTACCCCAAACTAAAATCTATATACTCAACAAAAATTATTTCACACTACAGACTCATTGTGGTCAGGATCGATTTGAAATCTACAATGGTTTCAGAGAAATCATACTTCATGGTTCGTAGTTCTGATAGGATATTGAAAGACTACCCCAAACTAAAATCTGTCCACTGGAGCAAAATTATTTCACACCACAGACTCATTGTGGTCAGGATCGATTTGAAATCTACCATGGTTTCAGAGAAATCATACTTCATGAATCGTAGTTCTGATAGGATATTGAAAGACTACCCCAAACTAAAATCTGTCGACTGGAGCAAAATTATTTCACACTACAGACTCATTGTGGTCAGGATCGATTTGAAATCTACAATTATTTCAGAGAAATCATACTTCATGGTTTGTTGTTCTGTTAGAATACTGAAAGACTACCCCTAACTAAAATCTGTCCACTGAAGCAAAATTATTTCACACTATAGACTCATTGTGGTCAGGATCGATTTGAAATCTACAATGGTTTCAGAGAAATCATACGTCATGGTTTGTAGTTCTGCTAGAGTATTGAAAGACTACCCCAAACTAAAATCTATCCACTGAAGCAAAATTATTTCACACTATAGACTCATTGTGGTCAGGATCGATTTGAAATCTACAATGGTTCCAGAGAAATCATACGTCATGGTTTGTAGGCCTGCTAGAATATTGAAAGACTACACCAAACTAAAATCTGTCCACTGGAGCAAAATTATTTCACACTACAGACTCATTGTGGTCAGGATCGATTTGAAATCTACAATGGTTCCAGAGAAATCATACGTCATGGTTTGTAGTTCTGCTAGAATATTGAAAGACTACCCCTAACTAAAATCTATCCACTCAACAAAAATTATTTCACACTACAGACTCATTTTGGTCAGGATCGATTTGAAATCTGTCATGGTTTCGGGGAAATCATACTTCATGGTTTGTAGTTCTGCTAGAATATTGAAAGACTACTCCTAACTAAAATCTATGCACTCAACAAAAATTATTTCACACTACAGACTCATTTTGGACAGGATCAATTTGAAATCTACAATGGTTTCAGAGAAATCATACTTCATGGTTCATTGTTCTGATAGAATGCTGAACTACTACCCCTAACTAAAATCTATCCACCGATGCAAAATTTATTTCACACTACAGACTCATTGTGGTCAGGATCGATTTGAAATCTACCATGGTTTCAGAGAAATCATACTTGATGGTTCGTAGTTCTGATAGAATGTTGAAAGACTACCCCTAACTAAAATCTGTCCACTGGAGCAAAATTATTTCACACTACAGACTCATTTTGGTCAGGATCGATTTGAAATCTGTCATGGTTTCAGGGAAATCATAATTCATGGTTTGTAGTTCTGCTAGAATATTGAAAGACTACTCCTAACTAAAATCTATCCACTCAACAAAAATTATTTCACACTACAGACTCATTTTGGACAGGATCAATTTGAAATCTACAATGGTTTCAGAGAAATCATACTTCATGGTTCATTGTTCTGATAGAATGCTGAACTACTACCCCTAACTAAAATCTATCCACCGATGCAAAATTTATTTCACACTACAGACTCATTGTGGTCAGGATCGATTTGAAATCTACTATGGTTTCAGAGAAATCATACTTGATGGTTCGTAGTTCTGCTAGAATATTGAAAGACTACCCCTAACTAAAATCTATCCACTCAACAAAAATTATTTCACACTATAGACTCATTTTGGTCAGGATCGATTTGAAATCTGTCATGGTTTCAGGGAAATCATACTTCATGGTTTGTAGTTCTGCTAGAATATTGAAAGACTACTCCTAACTAAAATCTATCCACTCAACAAAAATTATTTCACACTAAAGACTCATTTTGGACAGGATGAATTTGAAATCTACCATGATTTCAGAGAAATTATACTTCATGGTTCGTAGTTCTGATAGGATATTGAAAGACTACCCCAAACTAAAATCTATCCACTGAAGCAAAATTATTTCACACTATAGACTCATTGTGGTCAGGATCGATTTGAAATCTACAATGGTTTCAGAGAAATCATACGTCATGGTTTTTAGTTCTGCTAGAGTATTGAAAGACTACCCCTAACTAAAATCTATCCACTCAACAAAAATTATTTCACACTACAGACTCATTTTGGTCAGGATCGATTTGAAATCTGTCATGGTTTCAGGGAGTCATACTTCATGGTTTGTAGTTCTGCTAGAATATTGAAAGACTACTCCTAACTAAAATCTATCCACTCAACAAAAATTATTTCACACTACAGACTCATTTTGGACAGGATCAATTTGAAATCTACAATGGTTTCAGAGAAATCATACTTCATGGTTCATTGTTCTGATAGAATGCTGAACTACTACCCCTAACTAAAATCTATCCACCGATGCAAAATTTATTTCACACTACAGACTCATTGTGGTCAGGATCGATTTGAAATCTACCATGGTTTCAGAGAAATCATACTTGATGGTTCGTAGTTCTGATAGAATGTTGAAAGACTACCCCAAACTAAAATCTGTCCACTGGAGCAAAATTATTTCACACTACAGACTCATTGTGGTCAGGATCGATTTGAAATCTACAATGGTTCCAGAGAAATCATACTTCATGGTTCATTGTTCTGATAGAATGTTGAACGACTACCCCTAACAAAAATCTATAAACCGATGCAAAATTTATTTCACACTACAGACTCATTTTGGTCAGGATCGATTTGAAATCTACCATGGTTTCAGAGAAATCATACTTCATGGTTCATTGTTCTGATAGAATGCTGAACTACTACCCCTAACTAAAATCTATCCACCGATGCAAAATTTATTTCACACTACAGACTCATTGTGGTCAGGATCGATTTGAAATCTACCATGGTTTCAGAGAAATCATACTTGATGGTTCGTAGTTCTGATAGAATGTTGAAAGACTACCCCAAACTAAAATCTGTCCACTGGAGCAAAATTATTTCACACTACAGACTCATTGTGGTCAGGATCGATTTGAAATCTACAATGGTTCCAGAGAAATCATACTTCATGGTTCATTGTTCTGATAGAATGCTGAACTACTACCCCTAACTAAAATCTATCCATCGATGCAAAATTTATTTCACACTACAGACTCATTGTGGTCAGGATCGATTTGAAATCTACCATGGTTTCAGAGAAATCATACTTGATGGTTCGTAGTTCTGATAGAATGTTGAAAGACTACCCCAAACTAAAATCTGTCCACTGGAGCAAAATTATTTCACACTACAGACTCATTGTGGTCAGGATCGATTTGAAATCTACAATGGTTCCAGAGAAAACATACTTCATGGTTCATTGTTCTGATAGAATGTTGAACGACTACCCCTAACTAAAATCCATCCACTCAACAAAAATTATTTCACACCACAGACTCATTGTGGTCAGGATCGATTTGAAATTCACCATGGTTTCAGAGAAATCATTCTTCATGGTTCGTAGTTCTGATAGGATATTGAAAGACTACCCCAAACTAAAATCTATCCACTGAAGCAAAATTATTTCACACTATAGACTCATTGTGGTCAGGATTGATTTGAAATCTACAATGGTTTCAGAGAAATCATACGTCATGGTTTGTAGTTCTGCTAGAGTATTGAAAGACTACCCCTAACTAAAATCCATCCACTCAACAAAAATTATTTCACACCACAGACTCATTGTGGTCAGGATCGATTTTAAATTTGTCATGGTTTCAGGGAAATCATACTTCATGGTTTGTAGTTCTGCTAGAATATTGAAAGACTACTCCTAACTAAAATCTATCCACTCAACAAAAATTATTTCACACTACAGACTCATTTTGGTCAGGATCAATTTGAAATCTACCATGATTTCAGAGTAATTATACTTCATGGTTCGTAGTTCTGATAGGATATTGAAAGACTACCCCAAACTAAAATCTGTCCACTGGAGCAAAATTATTTCACACTACAGACTCATTGTGGTCAGGATCGATTTGAAATCTACAATGGTTCCAGAGAAATCATACTTCATGGTTCATTGTTCTGATAGAATGTTGAACGACTACCCCTAACTAAAATCCATCCACTCAACAAAAATTATTTCACACCACAGACTCATTTTGGTCAGGATCGATTTGAAATTCACCATGGTTTCAGAGAAATCATACTTCATGGTTCGTAGTTCTGATAGGATATTGAACGACTACCCCTAACTAAAATCTATCCACCGATGCAAAATTTATTTCACACTACAGACTCATTGTGGTCAGGATCGATTTGAAATCTACAATGGTTCCAGAGAAATCATACTTCATGGTTCATTGTTCTGATAGAATGTTGAACGACTACCCCTAACTAAAATCCATCCACTCAACAAAAATTATTTCACACCACAGACTCATTTTGGTCAGGATCAATTTGAAATCTACAATGGTTGAAGAGAAATCATACTTCATGGTTCATTGTTCTGATAGAATGTTGAACGACTACCCCTAACTAAAATCCATCCACTCAACAAAAATTATTTCACACCACAGACTCATTTTGGTCAGGATCGATTTGAAATTCACCATGGTTTCAGAGAAATCATACTTCATGGTTCATTGTTCTGATAGAATGCTGAACTACTACCCCTAACTAAAATCTATCCACCGATGCAAAATTTATTTCACACTACAGACTCATTTTGGTCAGGATCGATTCGAAATCTGTCATGGTTTCAGGGAAATCATACTTCATGGTTTGTAGTTCTGCTAGAATATTGAAAGACTACTCCTAACTAAAATCTATCCACTCAACAAAAATTATTTCACACTACAGACTCATTTTGGACAGGATCAATTTGAAATCTACAATGGTTCCAGAGAAATCATACTTCATGGTTCATTGTTCTGACTAAAATCCATCCACTCAACAAAAATTATTTCACACCACAGACTCATTTTGGTCAGGATCGATTTGAAATTCACCATGGTTTCAGAGAAATCATTCTTCATGGATCGTAGTTCTGATAGGATATTGAACGACTACCCCAAACTAAAATCTGTCCACTGGAGCAAAATTATTTCACACTATAGACTCATTGTGGTCAGGATCGATTTGAAATCTACCATGGTTTCAGAGAAATCATACTTGATGGTTCGTAGTTCTGATAGAATGTTGAAAGACTACCCCAAACTAAAATCTGTCCACTGGAGCAAAATTATTTCACACTACAGACTCATTGTGGTCAGGATCGATTTGAAATCTACAATGGTTCCAGAGAAATCATACTTCATGGTTCATTGTTCTGATAGAATGTTGAACGACTACCCCTAACTAAAATCCATCCACTCAACAAAAATTATTTCACACCACAGACTCATTTTGGTCAGGATCGATTTGAAATTCACCATGGTTTCAGAGAAATCATTCTTCATGGATCGTAGTTCTGATAGGATATGGAACGACTACCCCAAACTAAAATCTGTCCACTGGAGCAAAATTATTTCACACTATAGACTCATTGTGGTCAGGATCGATTTGAAATCTACCATGGTTTCAGAGAAATCATACTTGATGGTTCGTAGTTCTGATAGAATGTTGAAAGACTACCCCAAACTAAAATCTGTCCACTGGAGCAAAATTATTTCACACTACAGACTCATTGTGGTCAGGATCGATTTGAAATCTACAATGGTTCCAGAGAAATCATACTTCATGGTTCATTGTTCTGATAGAATGTTGAACGACTACCCCTAACTAAAATCCATCCACTCAACAAAAATTATTTCACACCACAGACTCATTTTGGTCAGGATCAATTTGAAATTCACCATGGTTTCAGAGAAATCATTCTTCATGGTTCGTAGTTCTGATAGGATATTGAACGACTACCCCTAACTAAAATCTATCCACCGATGTAAAATGTATTTCACACTACAGACTCATTTTGGTCAGGATCGATTTGAAATCTGTCATGGTTTCAGGGAAATCATACTTCATGGTTGGTAGTTCTGCTAGAATATTGAAAGACTACCCCTAACTAAAATCCATCCACTCAACAAAAATTATTTCACACCACAGACTCATTTTGGTCAGGATCGATTTGAAATTCACCATGGTTTCAGAGAAATCATACTTCATGGTTCATTGTTCTGATAGAATGCTGAACGACTACCCCTAACTAAAATCTATCCACCGATGCAAAATTTATTTCACACTACAGACTCATTTTGGTCAGGATCGATTTGAAATCTGTCATGGTTTCAGGGAAATCATACTTCATAGTTTGTAGTTCTGCTAGAATATTGAAAGACTACCCCAAACTAAAATCTATCCACTGGAGCAAAATTATTTCACACTACAGACTCATTGTGGTCAGGATCGATTTGAAATCTACCATGGTTTCAGAGAAATCATACTTGATGGTTCGTAGTTCTGATAGAATGTTGAAAGACTACCCCAAACTAAAATCTGTCCACTGGAGCAAAATTATTTCACACTACAGACTCATTGTGGTCAGGATCGATTTGAAATCTACAATGGTTCCAGAGAAATCATACTTCATGGTTCATTGTTCTGATAGAATGTTGAACGACTACCCCTAACTAAAATCCATCCACTCAACAAAAATTATTTCACACCACAGACTCATTTTGGTCAGGATCGATTTGAAATTCACCATGGTTTCAGAGAAATCATACTTCATGGTTCATTGTTCTGATAGAATGCTGAACGACTACCCCTAACTAAAATCTATCCACCGATGCAAAATTTATTTCACACTACAGACTCATTTTGGTCAGGATCGATTTGAAATCTGTCATGGTTTCAGGGAAATCATACTTCATAGTTTGTAGTTCTGCTAGAATATTGAAAGACTACCCCAAACTTAAATCTATCCACTCAACAAAAATTATTTCACACTACAGGCTCATTGTGGTCAGGATCGATTTGAAATCTACAATGGTTCCAGAGAAATCATACTTCATGGTTCATTGTTCTGATAGAATGTTGAACGACTACCCCAAACTAAAATCTGTCCACTGGAGCAAAATTATTTCACACTACAGACTCATTGTGGTCAGGATCGATTTGAAATCTACAATGGTTCCAGAGAAATCATACTTCATGGTTCATTGTTCTGATAGAATGTTGAACGACTACCCCTAACTAAAATCCATCCACTCAACAAAAATTATTTCACACCACAGACTCATTTTGGTCAGGATCAATTTGAAATTCACCATGGTTTCAGAGAAATCATTCTTCATGGTTCGTAGTTCTGATAGGATATTGAACGACTACCCCTAACTAAAATCTATCCACCGATGCAAAATTTATTTCACACTACAGACTCATTTTGGTCAGGATCGATTTGAAATCTGTCATGGTTTCAGGGAAATCATACTTCATGGTTTGTAGTTCTGCTAGAATATTGAAAGACTACCCCTAACTAAAATCCATCCACTCAACAAAAATTATTTCACACCACAGACTCATTTTGGTCAGGATCGATTTGAAATTCACCATGGTTTCAGAGAAATCATACTTCATGGTTCATTGTTCTGATAGAATGCTGAACGACTACCCCTAACTAAAATCTATCCACCGATGCAAAATTTATTTCACAATACAGATTCATTTTGGTCAGGATCGATTTGAAATCTGTCATGGTTTCAGGGAAATCATACTTCATGGTTTGTAGTTCTGCTAGAATATTGAAAGACTACCCCAAACTAAAATCTATCCACTCAACAAAAATTATTTCACACTACAGGCTCATTGTGGTCAGGATCGATTTGAAATCTACCATGGTTTCAGAGAAATCATACTTCATGGTTCATTGTTCTGATAGAATGTTGAACGACTACCCCTAACTAAAATCCATCCACTCAACAAAAATTATTTCACACCACAGACTCATTTTGGTCAGGATCGATTTGAAATTCACCATGGTTTCAGAGAAATCATACTTCATGGTTCATTGTTCTGATAGAATGCTGAACGACTACCCCTAACTAAAATCTATCCACCGATGCAAAATTTATTTCACACTACAGACTCATTTTGGTCAGGATCGTTTTGAAATCTGTCATGGTTTCAGAGAAATCATACTTCATGGTTCATTGTTCTGATAGAATGCTGAACGACTACCCCTAACTAAAATCTATCCACCGATGCAAAATTTATTTCACACTACAGACTCATTTTGGTCAGGATCGATTTGAAATCTGTCATGGTTTCAGGGAAATCATACTTCATAGTTTGTAGTTCTGCTAGAATATTGAAAGACTACCCCAAACT
This sequence comes from Xylota sylvarum, assembly GCA_905220385.1. Taxonomy (NCBI): domain Eukaryota; kingdom Metazoa; phylum Arthropoda; class Insecta; order Diptera; family Syrphidae; genus Xylota; species Xylota sylvarum. The sequence continues at coordinate 1,507,456 of CAJMZQ010000065.1, forward strand.
AAAATCTGTCCACTGGAGCAAAATTATTTCACACTACAGACTCATTGTGGTCAGGATCGATTTGAAATCTACAATGGTTCCAGAGAAATCATACTTCATGGTTCATTGTTCTGATAGAATGTTGAACGACTACCCCTAACTAAAATCCATCCACTCAACAAAAATTATTTCACACCACAGACTCATTTTGGTCAGGATCGATTTGAAATTCACCATGGTTTCAGAGAAATCATACTTCATGGTTCATTGTTCTGATAGAATGCTGAACGACTACCCCTAACTAAAATCTATCCACCGATGCAAAATTTATTTCACACTACAGACTCATTTTGGTCAGGATCGATTTGAAATCTGTCATGGTTTCAGGGAAATCATACTTCATAGTTTGTAGTTCTGCTAGAATATTGAAAGACTACCCCAAACTTAAATCTATCCACTCAACAAAAATTATTTCACACTACAGGCTCATTGTGGTCAGGATCGATTTGAAATCTACAATGGTTCCAGAGAAATCATACTTCATGGTTCATTGTTCTGATAGAATGTTGAACGACTACCCCAAACTAAAATCTGTCCACTGGAGCAAAATTATTTCACACTACAGACTCATTGTGGTCAGGATCGATTTGAAATCTACAATGGTTCCAGAGAAATCATACTTCATGGTTCATTGTTCTGATAGAATGTTGAACGACTACCCCTAACTAAAATCCATCCACTCAACAAAAATTATTTCACACCACAGACTCATTTTGGTCAGGATCAATTTGAAATTCACCATGGTTTCAGAGAAATCATTCTTCATGGTTCGTAGTTCTGATAGGATATTGAACGACTACCCCTAACTAAAATCTATCCACCGATGCAAAATTTATTTCACACTACAGACTCATTTTGGTCAGGATCGATTTGAAATCTGTCATCTTTTCAGGGAAATCATACTTCATGGTTTGTAGTTCTGCTAGAATATTGAAAGACTACCCCAAACTAAAATCTATCCACTCAACAAAAATTATTTCACACTACAGGCTCATTGTGGTCAGGATCGATTTGAAATCTACCATGGTTTCAGAGAAATCATACTTCATGGTTCGTAGTTCTAATAGAATGTTGAAAGACTACCCCAAACTAAAATCTATCCACCGAAGCAAAAATTATTTCACACCACAGATTCATTTTGGTCAGCATCGATTTGAAATCTATCATGGATTCAGAGAAATCATACTTCATGGTTCGTAGTTCTGTTAGAATGTTGAAGGGGTACCCCAGACTAAAATCCATCCACTCAACAAAAATTTTTTCACACCACAGACTCATTTTGGTCAGGATCGATTTGAAATTCACCATGGTTTCAGAGAAATCATTCTTCATGGATCGTAGTTCTGATAGGATATTGAACGACTACCCCAAACTAAAATCTATCCACTAGAGCAAAATTATTTCACACGATAGACTCATTGTGGTCAGGATCGATTTGAAATCTACCATGGTTTCAGAGAAATCATACTTGATGGTTCGTAGTTCTGATAGAATGTTGAAAGACAACCCCAAACTAAAATCTGTCCACTTTAGCAAAATTATTTCACACTACAGACTCATTGTGGTCAGGATCGATTTGAAATCTACAATGGTTCCAGAGAAATCATACTTCATGGTTCATTGTTCTGATAGAATGTTGAACGACTACCCCTAACTAAAATCTATCCACCGATGCAAAATTTATTTCACAATACAGATTAATTTTGGTCAGGATCGATTTGAAATCTGTCATGGTTTCAGGGAAATCATACTTCATGGTTTGTAGTTCTGCTAGAATATTGAAAGACTACCCCAAACTAAAATCTATCCACTCAACGAAAATTATTTCACACCACAGACTCATTTTGGTCAGGATCGATTTGAAATTCACCATGGTTTCAGAGAAATCATACTTCATGGTTCATTGTTCTGATAGAATGTTGAACGACTACCCCTAACTAAAATCCATCCACTCAACAAAAATTATTTCACACCACAGACTCATTTTCGTCAGGATCGATTTGAAATTCACCATGGTTTCAGAGAAATCATTCTTCATGGTTCGTAGTTCTGATAGGATATTGAAAGACTACCCCAAACTAAAATCTGTCCACTGGAGCAAAATTATTTCACACTACAGACTCATTGTGGTCAGGATCGATTTGAAATCTACCATGGTTTCAGAGAAATCATACTTGATGGTTCGTAGTTCTGATAGAATGTTGAAAGACTACCCCAAACTAAAATCTGTCCACTGGAGCAAAATTATTTCACACTACAGACTCATTGTGGTCAGGATCGATTTGAAATCTACCATGGTTTCAGAGAAATCATACTTGATGGTTCGTAGTTCTGATAGAATGTTGAAAGACTACCCCAAACTAAAATCTGTCCACTGGAGCAAAATTATTTCACACTACAGACTCATTGTGGTCAGGATCGATTTGAAATCTACAATGGTTCCAGAGAAATCATACTTCATGGTTCATTGTTCTGATAGAATGTTGAACGGCTACCCCTAACTAAAATCTATCCACCGAAGCAATATTTATTTCAAACCACAGACTCATTTTGGTCAGGATCGATTTGAAATCTATCATGGTTTCAGGGAAATCATACTTCATGGTTTGTAGTTCTGCTAGAATATTGAAAGACTACTCCTAACTAAAATCTATCCACTCAACAAAAATTATTTCACACTACAGGCTCATTGTGGTCAGGATCGATTTGAAATCTACCATGGTTTCAGAGAAATCATACTTCATGGTTCGTAGTTCTAATAGAATGTTGAAAGACTACCCCAAACTAAAATCTATCCACCGAAGCAAAAATTATTTCACACCACAGACTCATTTTGGTCAGGATCGATTTGAAATTCACCATGGTTTCAGAGAAATCATACTTCATGGTTCATTGTTCTGATAGAATGTTGAACGACTACCCCAGACTAAAATCCATCCACTCAACAAAAATTATTTCACACCACAGACTCATTTTGGTCAGGATCGATTTGAAATTCACCATGGTTTCAGAGAAATCATTCTTCATGGATCGTAGTTCTGATAGGATATTGAACGACTACCCCAAACTAAAATCTGTCCACTGGAGCAAAATTATTTCACACGATAGACTCATTGTGGTCAGGATCGATTTGAAATCTACCATGGTTTCAGAGAAATCATACTTGATGGTTCGTAGTTCTGATAGAATGTTGAAAGACAACCCCAAACTAAAATCTGTCCACTGGAGCAAAATTATTTCACACTACAGACTCATTGTGGTCAGGATCGATTTGACATTCACCATGGTTTCAGAGAAATCATACTTCATGGTTCATTGTTCTGATAGAATGTTGAACGACTACCCCTAACTAAAGTCCATCCACTCAACAAAAATTATTTCACACCACAGACTCATTTTGGTCAGGATCGATTTGAAATCCACCATGGTTTCAGAGAAATCATACTTCATGGTTCGTTGTTCTGATAGAATATTGAAAGACTACCATTAACTATAATCTATCCACCGAAGCAAAAATTATTTCACACCACAGACTCATTTTGGTCAGGATCGATTTGACATTCACCATGGTTTCAGAGAAATCATACTTCATGGTTCATTGTTCTGATAGAATGTTGAACGACTACCCCTAACTAAAGTCCATCCACTCAACAAAAATTATTTCACACCACAGACTCATTTTGGTCAGGATCGATTTGAAATCCACCATGGTTTCAGAGAAATCATACTTCATATTTCTTAGTTCTGATAGAATGTTGAACGACTACCGCTAACTAAAATCTATCCACCGAAGCAAAAATTATTTCACACTACAGACCAGACGTTTTGGTCAGGATCGGTTTGAAATCTGTCATGGTTTCAGGGAAATCATACTTCATGGTTCATTGTTCTGATAGAACGCTGAACAACTACCCCTAACTAAAATCTATCCACCGAAGCAAAATTTATTTCACACTACAGACTCATTTTTGTCAGGATCGATTTGAAATCTGTCATGGTTTCAGGGAAATCATACTTCATGGTTCTTAGTTCTGATAGAATGTTGAACGACTACCGCCAACTAAAATCTATCCACCGAAGCAAAAATTATTTCACACCACAGACTCATTTTGGTCAGGATCGATTTGAAATCCACCATGGTTTCAGAGAAATCATACTTCATGGTTCATTGTTCTGATAGAATGTTGAACGACTACCCCTAACTAAAGTCCATCCACTCAACAAAAATTATTTCACACCACAGACTCATTTTGGTCAGGATCGATTTGAAATCCACCATGGTTTCAGAGAAATCATACTTCATATTTCTTAGTTCTGATAGAATGTTGAACGACTACCGCTAACTAAAATCTATCCACCGAAGCAAAAATTATTTCACACTACAGACTCGTTTTGGTCAGGATCGGTTTGAAATCTGTCATGGTTTCAGGGAAATCATACTTCATGGTTCATTGTTCTGATAGAACGCTGAACAACTACCCCTAACTAAAATCTATCCACCGAAGCAAAATTTATTTCACACTACAGACTCATTTTTGTCAGGATCGATTTGAAATCTGTCATGGTTTCAGGGAAATCATACTTCATGGTTCTTAGTTCTGATAGAATGTTGAACGACTACCGCCAACTAAAATCTATCCACCGAAGCAAAAATTATTTCACACCACAGACTCATTTTGGTCAGGATCGATTTGAAATCCACCATGGTTTCAGAGAAATCATACTTCATGGTTCATTGTTCTGATAGAATGTTGAACGACTACCCCTAACTAAAATCCATCCACTCAACAAAAATTATTTCACACCACAGACTCATTTTGGTCAGGATCGATTTGAAATCCACCATGGTTTCAGAGAAATCATACTTCATGGTTCTTAGTTCTGATAGAATGTTGAACGACTACCGCTAACTAAAATCTATCCACCGAAGCAAAAATTATTTCACACCACAGACTCATTTTGGTCAGGATCGGTTTGAAATCTATCATGGTTTCAGAGAAATCATACTCCATGGTTCGTAGTTCTGATAGAATGTTGAACGACTACCCGTAACTAAAATCTATCCACCGAAGCAATATTTATTTCACTCCACAGACTCATTTTGCTCAGGATCGATTTGAAATCTGTCATGGTTTCAGGGAAATCATACTTCATGGTTCTTAGTTCTGATAGAATGTTGAACGACTACCGCTAACTAAAATCTATCCACCGAAGCAAAATTTATTTCACACTACAGACTCATTTTTGTCAGGATCGATTTGAAATCTGTCATGGTTTCAGGGAAATCATACTTCATGGTTCTTAGTTCTGATAGAATGTTGAACGACTACCGCCAACTAAAATCTATCCACCGAAGCAAAAATTATTTCACACCACAGACTCATTTTGGTCAGGATCGATTTGAAATCCACCATGGTTTCAGAGAAATCATACTTCATGGTTCATTGTTCTGATAGAATGTTGAACGACTACCCCTAACTAAAGTCCATCCACTCAACAAAAATTATTTCACACCACAGACTCATTTTGGTCAGGATCGATTTGAAATCCACCATGGTTTCAGAGAAATCATACTTCATATTTCTTAGTTCTGATAGAATGTTGAACGACTACCGCTAACTAAAATCTATCCACCGAAGCAAAAATTATTTCACACTACAGACTCGTTTTGGTCAGGATCGGTTTGAAATCTGTCATGGTTTCAGGGAAATCATACTTCATGGTTCATTGTTCTGATAGAACGCTGAACAACTACCCCTAACTAAAATCTATCCACCGAAGCAAAATTTATTTCACACTACAGACTCATTTTTGTCAGGATCGATTTGAAATCTGTCATGGTTTCAGGGAAATCATACTTCATGGTTCTTAGTTCTGATAGAATGTTGAACGACTACCGCCAACTAAAATCTATCCACCGAAGCAAAAATTATTTCACACCACAGACTCATTTTGGTCAGGATCGATTTGAAATCCACCATGGTTTCAGAGAAATCATACTTCATGGTTCATTGTTCTGATAGAATGTTGAACGACTACCCCTAACTAAAATCCATCCACTCAACAAAAATTATTTCACACCACAGACTCATTTTGGTCAGGATCGATTTGAAATCCACCATGGTTTCAGAGAAATCATACTTCATGGTTCTTAGTTCTGATAGAATGTTGAACGACTACCGCTAACTAAAATCTATCCACCGAAGCAAAAATTATTTCACACCACAGACTCATTTTGGTCAGGATCGGTTTGAAATCTATCATGGTTTCAGAGAAATCATACTCCATGGTTCGTAGTTCTGATAGAATGTTGAACGACTACCCGTAACTAAAATCTATCCACCGAAGCAATATTTATTTCACTCCACAGACTCATTTTGGTCAGGATCGATTTGAAATCTGTCATGGTTTCAGGGAAATCATACTTCATGGTTCTTAGTTCTGATAGAATGTTGAACGACTACCGCCAACTAAAATCTATCCACCGAAGCAAAAATTATTTCACACCAGACTCATTTTGGTCAGGATCGATTTGAAATCTGTCATGGTTTCAGGGAAATCATACTTCATGGTTCTTAGTTCTGATAGAACGCTGAACGACTACCCCTAACTAAAATCTATCCACCGAAGCAATATTTATTTCACACCACAGACTCATTTTGGTCAGGATCGATTTGACATTCACCATGGTTTCAGAGAAATCATACTTCATGGTTCATTGTTCTGATAGAATGTTGAACGACTACCATTAACTAAAGTCCATCCACTCAACAAAAATTATTTCACACCACAGACTCATTTTGGTCAGGATCGATTTGAAATCCACCATGGTTTCAGAGAAATCATACTTCATGGTTCTTAGTTCTGATAGAATGTTGAACGACTACCGCTAACTAAAATCTATCCACCGAAGCAAAAATTATTTCACACCACAGACTCATTTTGGTCAGGATCGGTTTGAAATCTATCATGGTTTCAGAGAAATCATACTCCATGGTTCGTAGTTCTGATAGAATGTTGAACGACTACCCGTAACTAAAATCTATCCACCGAAGCAATATTTATTTCACACCACAGACTCATTTTTGTCAGGATCGATTTGAAATCTGTCATGGTTTCAGGGAAATCATACTTCATGGTTCTTAGTTCTGATAGAATGTTGAACGACTACCGCCAACTAAAATCTATCCACCGAAGCAAAAATTATTTCACACCAGACTCATTTTGGTCAGGATCGGTTTGAAATCTGTCATGGTTTCAGGGAAATCATACTCCATGGTTCATTGTTCTGATAGAACGCTGAACGACTACCCCTAACTAAAATCTATCCACCGAAGCAAAATTTATTTCACACTACAGACTCATTTTTGTCAGGATCGATTTGAAATCTGTCATGGTTTCAGGGAAATCATACTTCATGGTTCTTAGTTCTGATAGAATGTTGAACGACTACCGCCAACTAAAATCTATCCACCGAAGCAAAAATTATTTCACACCACAGACTCATTTTGGTCAGGATCGATTTGAAATCCACCATGGTTTCAGAGAAATCATACTTCATGGTTCTTAGTTCTGATAGAATGTTGAACGACTACCGCTAACTAAAATCTATCCACCGAAGCAAAAATTATTTCACACTACAGACTCATTTTGGTCAGGATCGGTTTGAAATCTGTCATGGTTTCAGGGAAATCATACTTCATGGTTCATTGTTCTGATAGAACGCTGAACGACTACCCCTAACTAAAATCTATCCACCGAAGCAAAATTTATTTCACACTACAGACTCATTTTTGTCAGGATCGATTTGAAATCTGTCATGGTTTCAGGGAAATCATACTTCATGGTTCTTAGTTCTGATAGAATGTTGAACGACTACCGCCAACTAAAATCTATCCACCACATTTTGGTCAGGATCGATTTGAAATCCACCATGGTTTCAGAGAAATCATACTTCATGGTTCATTGTTCTGATAGAATGTTGAACGACTACCCCTAACTAAAATCCATCCACTCAACAAAAATTATTTCACACCACAGACTCATTTTGGTCAGGATCGATTTGAAATCCACCATATTTTCAGAGAAATCATACTTCATGGTTCTTAGTTCTGATAGAATGTTGAACGACTACCGCTAACTAAAATCTATCCACCGAAGCAAAAATTATTTCACACCACAGACTCATTTTGGTCAGGATCGGTTTGAAATCTATCATGGTTTCAGAGAAATCATACTCCATGGTTCGTAGTTCTGATAGAATGTTGAACGACTACCCGTAACTAAAATCTATCCACCGAAGCAATATTTATTTCACACCACAGACTCATTTTGGTCAGGATCGATTTGAAATCTGTCATGGTTTCAGGGAAATCATACTTCATGGTTCATTGTTCTGATAGAACGCTGAACGACTACCCCTAACTAAAATCTATCCACCGAAGCAAAATTTATTTCACACTACAGACTCATTTTTGTCAGGATCGATTTGAAATCTGTCATGGTTTCAGGGAAATCATACTTCATGGTTCTTAGTTCTGATAGAATGTTGAACGACTACCGCCAACTAAAATCTATCCACCGAAGCAAAAATTATTTCACACCACAGACTCATTTTGGTCAGGATCGATTTGAAATCCACCATGGTTTCAGAGAAATCATACTTCATGGTTCATTGTTCTGATAGAATGTTGAACGACTACCCCTAACTAAAATCCATCCACTCAACAAAAATTATTTCACTCCACAGACTCATTTTGGTCAGGATCGATTTGAAATCTGTCATGGTTTCAGGGAAATCATACTTCATGGTTCTTAGTTCTGATAGAATGTTGAACGACTACCGCTAACTAAAATCTATTAACCGAAGCAAAATTTATTTCACACTACAGACTCATTTTGGTCAGGATCGATTTGAAATCTGTCATGGTTTCAGGGAAATCATACTTCATGGTTCTTAGTTCTGATAGAATGTTGAACGACTACCGCCAACTAAAATCTATCCACCGAAGCAATATTTATTTCACACCACAGACTCATTTTGGTCAGGATCGATTTGAAATCTGTCATGGTTTCAGGGAAATCATACTTCATGGTTCTTTGTTCTGATAGAATGTTGAACGACTACCGCCAACTAAAATCTATCCACCGAAGCAAAAATTATTTCACACCAGACTCATTTTGGTCAGGATCGATTTGAAATCTGTCATGGTTTCAGGGAAATCATACTTCATGGTTCTTAGTTCTGATAGAATGTTGAACGACTACCGCTAACTAAAATCTATTAACCGAAGCAAAATTTATTTCACACTACAGACTCATTTTGGTCAGGATCGATTTGAAATCTGTCATGGTTTCAGGGAAATCATACTTCATGGTTCTTAGTTCTGATAGAATGTTGAACGACTACCGCCAACTAAAATCTATCCACAGAAGCAATATTTATTTCACACCACAGACTCATTTTGGTCAGGATCGATTTGAAATCCACCATGGTTTCAGAGAAATCGTACTTCATGGTTCATTGTTCTGATAGAATGTTGAACGACTACCCCTAACTAAAATCCATCCACTCAACAAAAATTATTTCACACCACAGACTCATTTTGGTCAGGATCGATTTGAAATCTGTCATGGTTTCAGGGAAATCATACTTCATGGTTCTTAGTTCTGATAGAATGTTGAACGACTACCGCTAATTAAATCTATTAACCGAAGCAAAATTTATTTCACACTACAGACTCATTTTGGTCAGGATCGATTTGAAATCTGTCATCTTTTCAGGGAAATCATACTTCATGGTTCTTAGTTCTGATAGAATGTTGAACGACTACCGCTAACTAAAATCTATCCAAATAAGCAAAATTTATTTCACACTACAGACTCATTTTGGTCAGGATCGATTTGAAATCTGTCATGGTTTCAGGGAAATCATACTTCATGGTTCTTAGTTCTGATAGAATGTTGAACGACTACCGCCAACTAAAATCTATCCACCGAAGCAAAAATTATTTCACACCAGACTCATTTTGGTCAGGATCGATTTGAAATCTGTCATGGTTTCAGGGAAATCATACTTCATGGTTCTTAGTTCTGATGGAATGTTGAACGACTACCGCTAACTAAAATCTATTAACCGAAGCAAAATTTATTTCACACTACAGACTCATTTTGGTCAGGATCGATTTGAAATCTGTCATGGTTTCAGGGAAATCATACTTCATGGTTCTTAGTTCTGATAGAATGTTGAACGACTACCGCTAACTAAAATCTATCCAAATAAGCAAAATTTATTTCACACTACAGACTCATTTTGGTCAGGATCGATTTGAAATCTGTCATGGTTTCAGGGAAATCATACTTCATGGTTCTTAGTTCTGATAGAATGTTGAACGACTACCGCCAACTAAAATCTATCCACCGAAGCAAAAATTATTTCACACCAGACTCATTTTGGTCAGGATCGATTTGAAATCTGTCATGGTTTCAGGGAAATCATACTTCATGGTTCTTTGTTCTGATAGAATGTTGAACGACTACCGCCAACTAAAATCTATCCACCGAAGCAAAAATTATTTCACACCAGACTCATTTTGGTCAGGATCGATTTGAAATCTGTCATGGTTTCAGGGAAATCATACTTCATGGTTCTTAGTTCTGATAGAATGTTGAACGAGTACCCCTAACTAAAATCTATCCACCGAAGCAATATTTATTTCACACCACAGACTCATTTTGGTCAGGATCGATTTGACATTCACCATGGTTTCAGAGAAATCATACTTCATGGTTCATTGTTCTGATAGAATGTTGAACGACTACCCCTAACTAAAGTCCATCCACTCAACAAAAATTATTTCACACCACAGACTCATTTTGGTCAGGATCGATTTGAAATCCACCATGGTTTCAGAGAAATCATACTTCATGGTTCTTAGTTCTGATAGAATGTTGAACGACTACCGCTAACTAAAATCTATCCACCGAAGCAAAAATTATTTCACACCACAGACTCATTTTGGTCAGGATCGGTTTGAAATCTATCATGGTTTCAGAGAAATCATACTCCATGGTTCGTAGTTCTGATAGAATGTTGAACGACTACCCGTAACTAAAATCTATCCACCGAAGCAATATTTATTTCACACCACAGACTCATTTTTGTCAGGATCGATTTGAAATCTGTCATGGTTTCAGAGAAATCATACTTCATGGTTCTAAGTTCTGATAGAATGTTGAACGACTACCGCCAACTAAAATCTATCCACAGAAGCAATATTTATTTCACACCACAGACTCATTTTGGTCAGGATCGATTTGAAATCCACCATGGTTTCAGAGAAATCATACTTCATGGTTCATTGTTCTGATAGAATGTTGAACGACTACCCCTAACTAAAATCCATCCACTCAACAAAAATTATTTCACACCACAGACTCATTTTGGTCAGGATCGATTTGAAATCTGTCATGGTTTCAGGGAAATCATACTTCATGGTTCTTAGTTCTGATAGAATGTTGAACGACTACCGCCAACTAAAATCTATCCACAGAAGCAATATTTATTTCACACCACAGACTCATTTTGGTCAGGATCGATTTGAAATCCACCATGGTTTCAGGGAAATCATACTTCATGGTTCTTAGTTCTGATAGAATGTTGAACGACTACCGCCAACTAAAATCTATCCACCGAAGCGCAAAAATTATTTCACACCAGACTCAATTTGGTCAGGATCGATTTGAAATCTGTCATGGTTTCAGGGAAATCATACTTCATGGTTCTTAGTTCTGATAGAATGTTGAACGACTACCGCCAACTAAAATCTATCCACAGAAGCAATATTTATTTCACACCACAGACTCATTTTGGTCAGGATCGATTTGAAATCCACCATGGTTTCAGAGAAATCATACTTCATGGTTCATTGTTCTGATAGAATGTTGAACGACTACCCCTAACTAAAATCCATCCACTCAACAAAAATTATTTCACACCACAGACTCATTTTGGTCAGGATCGATTTGAAATCTGTCATGGTTTCAGGGAAATCATACTTCATGGTTCTTAGTTCTGATAGAATGTTGAACGACTACCGCTAACTAAAATCTATTAACCGAAGCAAAATTTATTTCACACCACAGACTCATTTTGGTCAGGATCGATTTGAAATCTGTCATGGTTTCAGGGAAATCATACTTCATGGTTCTTAGTTCTGATAGAATGTTGAACGACTACCGCTAACTAAAATCTATCCAAATAAGCAAAATTTATTTCACACTACAGACTCATTTTGGTCAGGATCGATTTGAAATCTGTCATGGTTTCAGGGAAATCATACTTCATGGTTCTTAGTTCTGATAGAATGTTGAACGACTACCGCCAACTAAAATCTATCCACCGAAGCAAAAATTATTTCACACCAGACTCATTTTGGTCAGGATCGATTTGAAATCTGTCATGGTTTCAGGGAAATCATACTTCATGGTTCTTAGTTCTGATAGAATGTTGAACGACTACCGCTAACTAAAATCTATTAACCGAAGCAAAATTTATTTCACACTACAGACTCATTTTGGTCAGGATCGATTTGAAATCTGTCATGGTTTCAGGGAAATCATACTTCATGGTTCTTAGTTCTGATAGAATGTTGAACGACTACCGCTAACTAAAATCTATCCAAATAAGCAAAATTTATTTCACACTACAGACTCATTTTGGTCAGGATCGATTTGAAATCTGTCATGGTTTCAGGGAAATCATACTTCATGGTTCTTAGTTCTGATAGAATGTTGAACGACTACCGCCAACTAAAATCTATCCACCGAAGCAAAAATTATTTCACACCAGACTCATTTTGGTCAGGATCGATTTGAAATCTGTCATGGTTTCAGGGAAATCATACTTCATGGTTCTTTGTTCTGATAGAATGTTGAACGACTACCGCCAACTAAAATCTATCCACCGAAGCAAAAATTATTTCACACCAGACTCATTTTGGTCAGGATCGATTTGAAATCTGTCATGGTTTCAGGGAAATCATACTTCATGGTTCTTAGTTCTGATAGAATGTTGAACGAGTACCCCTAACTAAAATCTATCCACCGAAGCAATATTTATTTCACACCACAGACTCATTTTGGTCAGGATCGATTTGAAATCTGTCGTGGTTTCAGAGAAATCGTACTTCATGGTTCATTGTTCTGATAGAATGCTGAACAACTAGCCCTAACTAAAATCTATCCACCGAAGCAAAATTTATTTCACACTACACACTCATTTTGGTCAGGATCGATTTGAAATCTGTCATGGTTTCAGGGAAATCATACTTCATGGTTCTTAGTTCTGATAGAATGTTGAACGACTACCGCTAACTAAAATCTATCCAAATAAGCAAAATTTATTTCACACTACAGACTCATTTTGGTCAGGATCGATTTGAAATCTGTCATGGTTTCAGGGAAATCATACTTCATGGTTCTTAGTTCTGATAGAATGTTGAACGACTACCGCCAACTAAAATCTATCCACCGAAGCAAAAATTATTTCACACCAGACTCATTTTGGTCAGGATCGATTTGAAATCTGTCATGGTTTCAGGGAAATCATACTTCATGGTTCTTTGTTCTGATAGAATGTTGAACGACTACCGCCAACTAAAATCTATCCACCGAAGCAAAAATTATTTCACACCAGACTCATTTTGGTCAGGATCGATTTGAAATCTGTCATGGTTTCAGGGAAATCATACTTCATGGTTCTTAGTTCTGATAGAATGTTGAACGACTACCGCCAACTAAAATCTATCCACCGAAGCAAAAATTATTTCACACCAGACTCATTTTGGTCAGGATCGATTTGAAATCTGTCATGGTTTCAGGGAAATCATACTTCATGGTTCTTTGTTCTGATAGAATGTTGAACGACTACCGCCAACTAAAATCTATCCACCGAAGCAAAAATTATTTCACACCAGACTCATTTTGGTCAGGATCGATTTGAAATCTGTCATGGTTTCAGGGAAATCATACTCCATGGTTCTTAGTTCTGATAGAATGTTGAACGACTACCCCTAACTAAAATCCATCCACTCAACAAAAATTATTTCACACCACAGACTCATTTTGGTCAGGATCGATTTGAAATCTGTCATGGTTTCAGGGAAATCATACTTCATGGTTCTTAGTTCTGATAGAATGTTGAACGACTACCGCTAACTAAAATCTATTAACCGAAGCAAAATTTATTTCACACTACAGACTCATTTTGGTCAGGATCGATTTGAAATCTGTCATGGTTTCAGGGAAATCATACTTCATGGTTCTTAGTTCTGATAGAATGTTGAACGACTACCGCTAACTAAAATCTATCCAAATAAGCAAAATTTATTTCACACTACAGACTCATTTTGGTCAGGATCGATTTGAAATCTGTCATGGTTTCAGGGAAATCATACTTCATGGTTCTTAGTTCTGATAGAATGTTGAACGACTACCGCCAACTAAAATCTATCCACCGAAGCAAAAATTATTTCACACCAGACTCATTTTGGTCAGGATCGATTTGAAATCTGTCATGGTTTCAGGGAAATCATACTTCATGGTTCTTAGTTCTGATAGAATGTTGAACGACTACCGCTAACTAAAATCTATTAACCGAAGCAAAATTTATTTCACACTACAGACTCATTTTGGTCAGGATCGATTTGAAATCTGTCATGGTTTCAGGGAAATCATACTTCATGGTTCTTAGTTCTGATAGAATGTTGAACGACTACCGCTAACTAAAATCTATCCAAATAAGCAAAATTTATTTCACACTACAGACTCATTTTGGTCAGGATCGATTTGAAATCTGTCATGGTTTCAGGGAAATCATACTTCATGGTTCTTAGTTCTGATAGAATGTTGAACGACTACCGCCAACTAAAATCTATCCACCGAAGCAAAAATTATTTCACACCAGACTCATTTTGGTCAGGATCGATTTGAAATCTGTCATGGTTTCAGGGAAATCATACTTCATGGTTCTTTGTTCTGATAGAATGTTGAACGACTACCGCCAACTAAAATCTATCCACCGAAGCAAAAATTATTTCACACCAGACTCATTTTGGTCAGGATCGATTTGAAATCCACCATGGTTTCAGAGAAATCATACTTCATGGTTCATTGTTCTGATAGAATGTTGAACGACTACCCCAAACTAAAATCCATCCACTCAACAAAAATTATTTCACACTACAGACTCATTTTGGTCAGGATCGATTTGAAATCTGTCATGGTTTCAGGGAAATCATACTTCATGGTTCTTAGTTCTGATAGAATGTTGAACGACTACCGCCAACTAAAATCTATCCACAGAAGCAATATTTATTTCACACCACAGACTCATTTTGGTCAGGATCGATTTGAAATCCACCATGGTTTCAGAGAAATCATACTTCATGGTTCATTGTTCTGATAGAATGTTGAACGACTACCCCTAACTAAAATCCATCCACTCAACAAAAATTATTTCACACTACAGACTCATTTTGGTCAGGATCGATTTGAAATCTGTCATGGTTTCAGGGAAATCATACTTCATGGTTCTTAGTTCTGATAGAATGTTGAACGACTACCGCCAACTAAAATCTATCCACAGAAGCAATATTTATTTCACACCACAGACTCATTTTGGTCAGGATCGATTTGAAATCCACCATGGTTTCAGAGAAATCATACTTCATGGTTCATTGTTCTGATAGAATGTTGAACGACTACCCCTAACTAAAATCCATCCACTCAACAAAAATTATTTCACACCACAGACTCATTTTGGTCAGGATCGATTTGAAATCTGTCATGGTTTCAGGGAAATCATACTTCATGGTTCTTAGTTCTGATAGAATGTTGAACGACTACCGCCAACTAAAATCTATCCACCGAAGCAAAAATTATTTCACACCAGACTCATTTTGGTCAGGATCGATTTGAAATCTGTCATGGTTTCAGGGAAATCATACTTCATGGTTCTTAGTTCTGATAGAATGTTGAACGACTACCCCTAACTAAAATCTATCCACCGAAGCAATATTTATTTCACACCACAGACTCATTTTGGTCAGGATCGATTTGAAATCTGTCGTGGTTTCAGAGAAATCGTACTTCATGGTTCATTGTTCTGATAGAATGCTGAACAACTAGCCCTAACTAAAATCTATCCACCGAAGCAAAATTTATTTCACACTACACACTCATTTTGGTCAGGATCGATTTGAAATCTGTCATGGTTTCAGAGAAATCATACTACATGGTTCGTTGTTCTGATAGAATATTGAACGACTACCCCTAACTAAACTCTATCCACCGAATCAAAAATTATTTCACACCACAGACTCATTTTGGTCAGGATCGGTTTGAAATCTATCATGGTTTCAGAGAAATCATACTCCATGGTTCGTAGTTCTGATAGAATGTTGAACGACTACCCGTAACTAAAATCTATCCACCGAAGCAATATTTATTTCACACCACAGACTCATTTTGGTCAGGATCGATTTGAAATCTGTCATGGTTTCAGAGAAATCATACTTCATGGTTCATTGTTCTGATAGAATGCTGAACAACTACCCCTAACTAAAATCTATCCACCGAAGCAAAATTTATTTCACACTACAGACTCATTTTGGTCAGGATCGATTTGAAATCTGTCATGGTTTCAGAGAAATCATACTACATGGTTCGTTGTTCTGATAGAATGTTGAACGACTACCCCTAACTAAACTCTATCCACCGAATCAAAAATTATTTCACACCACAGACTCATTTTGGTCAGGATCGGTTTGAAATCTGTCATGGTTTCAGAGAAATCATACTACATGGTTCGTTGTTCTGATAGAATGTTGAACGACTACCCCTAACTAAACTCTATCCACCGAATCAAAAATTATTTCACACCACAGACTCATTTTGGTCAGGATCGATTTGAAATCTGTCATGGTTTCAGAGAAATCATACTTCATGGTTCATTGTTCTGATAGAATGCTGAACAACTACCCCTAACTAAAATCTATCCACCGAAGCAAAATTTATTTCACACTACAGACTCATTTTGGTCAGGATCGATTTGAAATCTGTCATGGTTTCAGAGAAATCATACTACATGGTTCGTTGTTCTGATAGAATGTTGAACGACTACCCCTAACTAAACTCTATCCACCGAATCAAAAATTATTTCACACCACAGACTCATTTTGGTCAGGATCGATTTGAAATCTGTCATGGTTTCAGAGAAATCATACTACATGGTTCGTTGTTCTGATAGAATGTTGAACGACCACCCCTAACTAAACTCTATCCACCGAATCAAAAATTATTTCACACCACAGACTCATTTTGGTCAGGATCGATTTGAAATCTACCATGGTTTCAGAGAAATCATACTTCATGGTTCGTAGTTCTGCTAGAATATTGAAAGACTACCCCAAACTAAAATCTATCCACCGAAGCAAAATTATTTCACACTACAGACTCATTGTGGTCAGGATCGATTTAAAAACTACCATGGTTTCAGAGAAATTATACTTCATAGTTCGTAGTTCTGCTAGAATATTGAAAGACTACCCCAAACTAAAATCTATCCACTCAACAAAAATTATTTTACACTACAGACTCATTTTGGTCAGGATCGATTTGAAATCTACCATGGTTTCAGAGACATTATACTTCATGGTTCGTAGTTCTGATAGAATATTGAAAGACTACCCCAAACTAAAATCTATCCACTGGAGCAAAATTATTTCACACTACAGACTCATTGTGGTCAGGATCGATTTAAAAACTACCATGGTTTCAGAGAAATTATACTTCATGGTTCGTAGTTCGGCTAGAATATTGAAAGACTACCCCAAACTAAAATCTATCCACTGGAGCAAAATTATTTCACACTACAGACTCATTGTGGTCAGGATCGATTTGAAATCTACCATGGTTTCAGAGAAATTATACTTCATGGTTCGTAGTTCTGCTAGAATATTGAAAGACTACCCCAAACTAAAATCTATCCACTGGAGCAAAATTATTTTACACTACAGACTCATTTTGGTCAGGATCGATTTGAAATCTACCATGGTTTCAGAGAAATCATACTTCATGGTTAGTAGTTCTGCTAGAATATTGAAAAACTACCCCAAACTAAAATCTGTCCACTCAACAAAATTATTTTACACTACAGACTCATTTTGGTCAGGATCGATTTAAAAACTACCATGGTTTCAGAGAAATTATAATTCATGGTTCGTAGTGCTGCTAGAATATTAAAAGACTACCCCAAACTAAAATCTATATACTCAACAAAAATTATTTCACACTAAAGACTCATTGTGGTCAGGATCGATTTGAAATCTACCATGGTTTCAGAGAAATTATACTTCATGGTTCGTAGTTCTGCTAGAATATTGAAAGACTACCCCAAACTAAAATCTATCCACTGGAGCAAAATTATTTCACACTACAGACCCATTGTGGTCAGGATCGATTTGAAAACTACCATGGTTTCAGAGAAATCATACTTCATGGTTCGTAGTTCTGCTAGAATATTGAAAGACTACCCCAAACTAAAATCTATCCACTCAACAAAAATTATTTCACACTACAGACTCATTTTGGTCAGGATCGATTTGAAATCTACCATGGTTTCAGAGAAATTATACTTCATGGTTCGTAGTTCTGATAGAATATTGAAAGACTAGGCCAAACTAAAATCTATCCACTGGAGCAAAATTATTTCACACTACAGACTCATTGTGGTCAGGATCGATTTGAAAACTACCATGGTTTCAGAGAAATCATACTTCATGGTTCGTAGTTCTGATAGAATATTGAAAGACTCCCCCGAACTAAAATCTATCCACTGGAGCAAAATTGTTTCACACTACAGACTCATTTTGGTCAGGATAGATTTGAAATCTACCATGGTTTCAGAGAAATCATACTTCATGGTTCGTAGTTCTGCTAGAATATTGAAAGACTACCCCAAACTAAAATCTATCCACTCAACAAAAATTATTTCACACTACAGACTCATTTTGGTCAGGATCGATTTGAAATCTACCATGGTTTCAGAGAAATTATACTTCATGGTTCGTAGTTCTGATAGAATATTGAAAGACTAGGCCAAACTAAAATCTATCCACTTAACAAAAATTATTTCACACTACAGACTCATTGTGGTCAGGATCGATTTGAAAACTACCATGGTTTCAGAGAAATCATACTTCATGGTTCGTAGTTCTGATAGAATATTGAAAGACTACCCCAAACAAAAATCTATCCACTTAACAAAAATTATTTCACACTACAGACTCATTGTGGTCAGGATCGATTTGAAATCTACCATGGTTTCAGAGAAATCATACTTCATGGTTCGTAGTTCTGCTAGAATATTGAAAGACTACCCCAAACTAAAATCTATCCACTGGAGCAAAATTATTTCACACTACAGACCCATTGTGGTCAGGATCGATTTGAAAACTACCATGGTTTCAGAGAAATTATACTTCATGGTTCGTAGTTCTGATAGAATATTGAAAGACTACCCCAAACAAAAATCTATCCACTTAACAAAAATTATTTCACACTACAGACTCATTGTGGTCAGGATCGATTTGAAAACTACCATGGTTTCAGAGAAATCATACTTCATGGTTCGTAGTTCTGATAGAATATTGAAAGACTACCCCAAACTAAAATCTATCCACTCAACAAAAATTATTTCACACTACAGACTCATTTTGGTCAGGATCGATTTGAAATCTACCATGGTTTCAGAGAAATTATACTTCATGGTTCGTAGTTCTGATAGAATATTGAAAGACTACCCCAAAATAAAATTCATCCACTAAAACAAAAATTATTTCACACTACAGACCCATTGTGGTCAGGATCGATTTGAAAACTACCATGGTTTCAGAGAAATTATACTTCATGGTTCGTAGTTCTGATAGAATATTGAAAGACTACCCCAAACAAAAATCTATCCACTTAACAAAAATTATTTCACACTACAGACTCATTGTGGTCAGGATCGATTTGAAAACTACCATGGTTTCAGAGAAATCATACTTCATGGTTCGTAGTTCTGATAGAATATTGAAAGACTCCCCCGAACTAAAATCTATCCACTGGAGCAAAATTATTTCACACTACAGACTCATTTTGGTCAGGATCGATTTGAAATCTACAATGGTTTCAGAGAAATCATACTTCATGGTTCGTAGTTCGGCTAGAATATTGAAAGGCTACCCCAAACTAAAATCTATTTACTCAACAAAAATTATTTCACACTACAGACTCATTTTGGTCAGGATCGATTTGAAATCTACCATGGTTTCAGAGAAATTATACTTCATGTTTCGTAGTTCTGATAGAATATTGAAAGACTACCCCAAACTAAAATCTATCCACTTAACAAAAATTATTTCACACTACAGACTCATTGTGGTCAGGATCGATTTGAAATCTACAATGGTTTCAGAGAAATCATACTTCATGGTTCGTAGTTCGGCTAGAATATTGAAAGACTACCCCAAACTAAAATCTATCCACTCAACAAAAATTATTTCACACTACAGACTCATTTTGGTCAGGATCGATTTGAAATCTACCATGGTTTCAGAGAAATTATACTTCATGGTTCGTAGTTCTGATAGAATATTGAAAGACTACCCCAAACTAAAATCTATCCACTGGAGCAAAATTATTTCACACTACAGACTCATTTTGGTCAGGATCGATTTGAAATCTACCATGGTTTCAGAGAAATCATACTTCATGGTTCGTAGTTCTGATAGAATATTGAAAGACTACCCCAAACTAAAATCTATCCACTGGAGCAAAATTATTTCACACTACAGACTCATTGTGGTCAGGATCGATTTGAAATCTACCATGGTTTCAGAAAAATTATACTTCATGGTTCGTAGTTCTGATAGAATATTGAAAGACTACCCCAAAATAAAATTCATCCACTAAAACAAAAATTATTTCACACTACAGACTCATTGTGGTCAGGATCGACTTGAAATCTATCATGGTTTCAGAGAAATCTTACTTCAGGGTTCGTAGTTCTGCTAGAATATTGAAAGACTACCCCAAACTAAAATCTATCCACTTTAGCAAAATTATTTCACACTACAGACTCATTGTGGTCAGGATCGATTTAAAAACTACCATGGTTTCAGAGAAATTATACTTCATGGTTCGTAGTTCTGCTAGAATATTGAAAGACTACCCCAAACTAAAATCTATCCACTCAACAAAAATTATTTCACACTACAGACTCATTGTGGTCAGGATCGATTTGAAATCTACAATGGTTTCAGAGAAATCATACTTCATGGTTCGTAGTTCTGTTAGAATATTGAAAGACTACCCCAAACTAAAATCTATCCACTGGAGCAAAATTATTTCACACTACAGACTCATTGTGGTCAGGATCGATTTGAAATCTACCATGGTTTCAGAAAAATTATACTTCATGGTTCGTAGTTCTGATAGAATATTGAAAGACTACCCCAAACTAAAATCTATCCACTCAACAAAAATTATTTCACACTACAGACTCATTTTGGTCAGGATCGATTTGAAATCTACAATGGTGTCAGAGAAATTATACTTCATGGTTCGTAGTTCGGCTAGAATATTGAAAGACTACCCCAAACTAAAATCTATCCACTCAACAAAAATTATTTCACACTACAGACTCATTGTGGTCAGGATCGATTTGAAATCTACAATGGTTTCAGACAAGTTATACTTCATGGTTCGTAGTTCTGCTAGAATATTGAAAGACTACCCCAAACTAAAATCTATCCACTTTAGCAAAATTATTTCACACTACAGACTCATTGTGGTCAGGATCGATTTGAAATCTACAATGGTTTCAGAGAAATCATACTTCATTTTTCGTAGTTCGGCTAGAATATTGAAAGACTACCCCAAACTAAAATCTATCCACTCAACAAAAATTATTTCACACTACAGACTCATTATGGTCAGGATCGATTTGAAATCTACAATGGTTTCAGAGAAATTATACTTCATGGTTCGTAGTTCGGCTAGAATATTGAAAGACTACCCCAAACTAAAATCTATCCACTCAACAAAAATTATTTCACACTACAGACTCATTGTGGTCAGGATCGATTTGAAATCTACAATGACTACAAAAATTATTTCACACTACAGACTCATTGTGGTCAGGATCGATTTGAAATCTACCATGGTTTCAGAGAAGTTATACTTCATGGTTCGTAGTTCTGATAGAATATTGAAAGATTACCCCAAACTAAAATCTATCCACTCAACAAAAATTATTTTACACTACAGACTCATTGTGGTCAGGATCGATTTGAAATCTACAATGACTACAAAAATTATTTCACACTACAGACTCATTGTGGTCAGGATCGATTTGAAATCTACAATGATTTCAGAGAAATTATACTTCATGGTTCGTAGTTCTGCTAGAATATTGAAATACTACCCCAAACTAAAATCTATCCACTCAACAAAAATTATTTCACACTACAGACTCATTGTGGTCAGGATCGATTTGAAATCTACAATGGTTTCAGAGAAATTATACTTCATGGTTCGTAGTTCTGATAGAATATTGAAAGACTACCCCAAACTAAAATCTATCCACTCAACAAAAATTATTTCACACTACAGACTTATTGTGGTCAGGATCGATTTGAAATCTACCATGGTTTCAGAGAAATTATACTTCATGGTTCGTAGTTCGGCTAGAATATTGAAAGACTACCCCAAGCTAAAATCTATCCACTCAACAAAAATTATTTCACACTACAGACTCATTGTGGTCAGGATCGATTTGAAATCTACCATGGTTTCAGAGAAATTATACTTCATGGTTCGTAGTTCTGCTAGAATATTGAAAGACTACCCCGAGCTAAAATCTATCCACTCAACAAAAATTATTTCACACTACAGACTCATTGTGGTCAGGATCGATTTGAAATCTACCATGGTTTCAGAGAAATCATACTTCATGGTTCGTAGTTCGGCTAGAATATTGAAAGACTACCCCAAGCTAAAATCTATCCACTCAACAAAAATTATTTCACACTACAGACTCATTGTGGTCATGATCGATTTGAAATCTACCATGGTTTCAGAGAAATTATACTTCATGGTTCGTAGTTCTGCTAGAATATTGAAAGACTACCCCAAACTAAAATCTATCCACTCAACAAAAATTATTTCACACTACAGACTCATTGTGGTCAGGATCGATTTGAAATCTACCATGGTTTCAGAGAAATTATACTTCATGGTTCGTAGTTCTGCTAGAATATTGAAAGACTACCCCAAGCTAAAATCTATCCACTCAACAAAAATTATTACACACTACAGACTCATTGTGGTCAGGATCGATTTGAAATCTACCATGGTTTCAGAGAAATTATACTTCATGGTTCGTAGTTCTGCTAGAATATTGAAAGACTACCCCAAGCTAAAATCTATCCACTCAACAAAAATTATTTCACACTACAGACTCATTGTGGTCAGGATCGATTTGAAATCTACAATGGTTTCAGAATAATCATACTTCATTTTTCGTAGTTCGGCTAGAATATTGAAAGACTACCCCAAACTAAAATCTATCCACTCAAGAAAAATTATTTCACACTACAGACTCATTATGGTCAGGATCGATTTGAAATCTACAATGGTTTCAGAGAAATTATACTTCATGGTTCGTAGTTCGGCTAGAATATTGAAAGACTACCCCAAACTAAAATCTATCCACTCAACAAAAATTATTTCACACTACAGACTCATTGTGGTCAGGATCGATTTGAAATCTACAATGACTACAAAAATTATTTCACACTACAGACTCATTGTGGTCAGGATCGATTTGAAATCTACAATGGTTTCAGAGAAATTATACTTCATGGTTCGTAGTTCTGATAGAATATTGAAAGATTACCCCAAACTAAAATCTATCCACTCAACAAAAATTATTTCACACTACAGACTCATTGTGGTCAGGATCGATTTGAAAACTACCATGGTTTCAGAGAAATTATACTTCATGGTTCGTAGTTCTGCTAGAATATTGAAAGACTACCCCAAACTAAAATCTATCCACTGGAGCAAAATTATTTCACACTACAGACTCATTGTGTTCAGGATCGATTTGAAATCTACAATGGTTTCAGAGAAATCATACTTCATTTTTCGTAGTTCGGCTAGAATATTGAAAGACTACCCCAAACTAAAATCTATCCACTCAACAAAAATTATTTCACACTACAGACTCATTATGGTCAGGATCGATTTGAAATCTACAATGGTTTCAGAGAAATTATACTTCATGGTTCGTAGTTCGGCTAGAATATTGAAAGACTACTCCAAACTAAAATCTATCCACTCAACAAAAATTATTTCACACTACAGACTCATTGTGGTCAGGATCGATTTGAAATCTACAATGACTACAAAAATTATTTCACACTACAGACTCATTGTGGTCAGGATCGATTTGAAATCTACAATGGTTTCAGAGAAATTATACTTCATGGTTCGTAGTTCTGCTAGAATATTGAAAGACTACCCCAAACTAAAATCTATCCACTCAACAAAAATTATTTCACACTACAGACTCATTGTGGTCAGGATCGATTTGAAATCTACAATGACTACAAAAATTATTTCACACTACAGACTCATTGTGGTCAGGATCGATTTGAAATCTACAATGGTTTCAGAGAAATTATACTTCATGGTTCGTAGTTCTGCTAGAATATTGAAATACTACCCCAAACTAAAATCTATCCACTCAACAAAAATTATTTCACACTACAGACTCATTGTGGTCAGGATCGATTTGAAATCTACCATGGTTTCAGAGAAATTATACTTCATGGTTCGTAGTTCTGATAGAATATTGAAAGACTACCCCAAACTAAAATCTATATACTCAACAAAAATTATTTCACACTAAAGACTCATTGTGGTCAGGATCGATTTGAAAACTACCATGGTTTCAGAGAAATTATACTTCATGGTTCGTAGTTCTGATAGAATATTGAAAGACTACCCCAAGCTAAAATCTATTCACTCAACAAAAATTATTTCACACTACAGACTCATTGTGGTCAGGATCGATTTGAAATCTACCATGGTTTCAGAGAAATTATACTTCATGGTTCGTAGTTCTGCTAGAATATTGAAAGACTACCCCGAGCTAAAATCTATCCACTCAACAAAAATTATTTCACACTACAGACTCATTGTGGTCAGGATCGATTTGAAATCTACCATGGTTTCAGAGAAATTATACTTCATGGTTCGTAGTTCGGCTAGAATATTGAAAGACTACCCCAAGCTAAAATCTATCCACTCAACAAAAATTATTTCACACTACAGACTCATTGTGGTCAGGATCGATTTGAAATCTACCATGGTTTCAGAGAAATTATACTTCATGGTTCGTAGTTCTGCTAGAATATTGAAATACTACCCCAAACTAAAATCTATCCACTCAACAAAAATTATTTCACACTACAGACTCATTGTGGTCAGGATCGATTTGAAATCTACCATGGTTTCAGAGAAATTATACTTCATGGTTCGTAGTTCGGCTAGAATATTGAAAGACTACCCCAAGCTAAAATCTATCCACTCAACAACAATTATTTCACACTACAGACTCATTGTGGTCAGGATCGATTTGAAATCTACCATGGTTTCAGAGAAATTATACTTCATGGTTCGTAGTTCTGCTAGAATATTGAAATACTACCCCAAACTAAAATCTATCCACTCAACAAAAATTATTTCACACTACAGACTCATTGTGGTCAGGATCGATTTGAAATCTACCATGGTTTCAGAGAAATTATACTTCATGGTTCGTAGTTCTGATAGAATATTGAAAGACTACCCCAAACTAAAATCTATCCACTCAACAAAAATTATTTCACACTACAGACTCATTGTGGTCAGGATCGATTTGAAATCTACCATGGTTTCAGAGAAATTATACTTCATGGTTCGTAGTTCGGCTAGAATATTGAAAGACTACCCCAAGCTAAAATCTATCCACTCAACAAAAATTATTTCACACTACAGACTCATTGTGGTCAGGATCGATTTGAAATCTACCATGGTTTCAGAGAAATTATACTTCATGGTTCGTAGTTCTGCTAGAATATTGAAAGACTACCCCGAGCTAAAATCTATCCACTCAACAAAAATTATTTCACACTACAGACTCATTGTGGTCAGGATCGATTTAAATCTACAATGGTTTCAGAGAAATCATACTTCATGGTTCGTAGTTCGGCTAGAATATTGAAAGACTACCCCAAACTAAAATCTATCCACTCAACAAAAATTATTTCACACTACAGACTCATTGTGGTCAGGATCGATTTGAAATCTACCATGGTTTCAGAGAAATTATACTTTATGGTTCGTAGTTCTGCTAGAATATTGAAAGACTACCCCAAGCTAAAATCTATCCACTCAACAAAAATTATTTCACACTACAGACTCATTGTGGTCAGGATCGATTTGAAATCTACAATGGTTTCAGAGAAATCATACTTCATGGTTCGTAGTTCGGCTAGAATATTGAAAGACTACCCCAAACTAAAATCTATCCACTCAACAAACATTATTTCACACTACAGACTCATTGTGGTCAGGATCGATTTGAAATCTACCATGGTTTCAGAGAAATTATACTTCATGGTTCGTAGTTCTGCTAGAATATTGAAAGACTACCCCAAGCTAAAATCTATCCACTCAACAAAAATTATTTCACACTACAGACTCATTGTGGTCAGGATCGATTTGAAATCTACAATGGTTTCAGAGAAATCATACTTCATGGTTCGTAGTTCGGCTAGAATATTGAAAGACTACCCCAAACTAAAATCTATCCACTCAACAAACATTATTTCACACTACAGACTCATTGTGGTCAGGATCGATTTGAAATCTACCATGGTTTCAGAGAAATCATACTTCATGGTTCGTAGTTCTGCTAGAATATTGAAAGACTACCCCAAGCTAAAATCTATCCACTCAACAAAAATTATTACACACTACAGACTCATTGTGGTCAGGATCGATTTGAAATGTACCATGGTTTCAGAGAAATTATACTTCATGGTTCGTAGTTCTGCTAGAATATTGAAAGACTACCCCAAGCTAAAATCTATCCACTCAACAAAAATTATTTCACACTACAGACTCATTGTGGTCATAATCGATTTAAAATCTACAATGGTTTCAGAGAAATCATACTTCATGGTTCGTAGTTCGGCTAGAATATTGAAAGACTACCCCAAACTAAAATCTATCCACTCAACAAACATTATTTCACACTACAGACTCATTGTGGTCAGGATCGATTTGAAATCTACCATGGTTTCAGAGAAATTATACTTCATGGTTCGTAGTTCTGCTAGAATATTGAAAGACTACCCCAAACTAAAATCTATCCACTCAACAAAAATTATTTCACACTACAGACTCATTGTGGTCAGGATCGATTTGAAATCTACCATGGTTTCAGAGAAATTATACTTCATGGTTCGTAGTTCTGCTAGAATATTGAAAGACTACCCCAAGCTAAAATCTATCCACTCAACAAAAATTATTTCACACTACAGACTCATTGTGGTCAGGATCGATTTGAAATCTACCATGGTTTCAGAGAAATTATACTTCATGGTTCGTAGTTCTGCTAGAATATTGAAAGACTACCCCAAGCTAAAATCTATCCACTCAACAAAAATTATTTCACACTACAGACTCATTGTGGTCAGGATCGATTTGAAATCTACCATGGTTTCAGAGAAATTATACCTCATGGTTCGTAGTTCTGCTAGAATATTGAAAGACTACCCCAAACTAAAATCTATCCACTCAACAAAAATTATTTCACACTACAGACTCATTGTGGTCAGGATCGATTTGAAATCTACCATGGTTTCAGAGAAGTTATACTTCATGGTTCGTAGTTCTGATAGAATATTGAAAGACTACCCCAAACTAAAATCTATCCACTTTAGCAAAATTATTTCACACTACAGACTCATTGTGGTCAGGATCGATTTAAACACTACCATGGTTTCAGAGAAATTATACTTCATGGTTCGTAGTTCTGCTAGAATATTGAAAGACTACCCCAAACTAAAATCTATCCACTGGAGCAAAATTATTTCACACTACAGACTCATTGTGGTCAGGATCGATTTGAAATCTACCATGGTTTCAGAGAAATTATACTTCATGGTTCGTAGTTCTGATAGAATATTGAAAGACTACCCCAAACTAAAATCTATATACTCAACAAAAATTATTTCACACTACAGACTCATTTTGGTCAGGATCGATTTGAAATCTACCATGGTTTCAGAAAAATTATACTTCATGGTTCGTAGTTCTGATAGAATATTGAAAGACTACCCCAAACTAAAATCTATCCACTCAACAAAAATTATTTCACACTACAGACTCATTGTGGTCAGGATCGATTTGAAATCTACCATGGTTTCAGAAAAATTATACTTCATGGTTCGTAGTTCTGATAGAATATTGAAAGACTACCCCAAACTAAAATCTATCCACTCAACAAAAATTATTTCACACTACAGACTCATTGTGGTCAGGATCGATATGAAATCTACAATGGTTTCAGAGAAATTATACTTCATGGTTCGTAGTTCGGCTAGAATATTGAAAGACTACCCCAAACTAAAATCTATCCACTCAACAAAAATTATTTCACACTACAGACTCATTGTGGTCAGGATCGATTTGAAATCTACCATGGTTTCAGAAAAATTATACTTCATGGTTTGTAGTTCTGATAGAATATTGAAAGACTACCCCAAACTAAAATCTATCCACTCAACAAAAATTATTTCACACTACAGACTCATTGTGGTCAGGATCGATTTGAAATCTACCATGGTTTCAGAAAAATTATACTTCATGGTTCGTAGTTCTGATAGAATATTGAAAGACTACCCCAAACTAAAATCTATCCACTCAACAAAAATTATTTCACACTACAGACTCATTGTGGTCAGGATCGATTTGAAATCTACAATGGTTTCAGAGAAATTATACTTCATGGTTCGTAGTTCGGCTAGAATATTGAAAGACTACCCCAAACTAAAATCTATCCACTCAACAAATATTATTTCACACTACACGTTCATTGTGGTCAGGATCGACTTGAAATCTATCATGGTTTCAGAGAAATTTTACTTCAGGGTTCGTAGTTCTGCTAGAATATTGAAAGACTACCCCAAACTAAAATCTATCCACTTTAGCAAAATTATTTCACACTACAGACTCATTGTGGTCAGGATCGATTTAAAAACTACCATGGTTTCAGAGAAATTATACTTCATGGTTCGTAGTTCTGCTAGAATATTGAAATACTACCCCAAACTAAAATCTATCCACTGGAGCAAAATTATTTCACACTACAGACTCATTGTGGTCAGGATCGATTTGAAATCTACAATGGTTTCAGAGAAATCATACTTCATGGTTCGTAGTTCGGCTAGAATATTGAAAGACTACCCCAAACTAAAATCTATCCACTCAACAAAAATTATTTCACACTACAGACTCATTGTGGTCAGGATCGATTTGAAATCTACCATGGTTTCAGAAAAATTATACTTCATGGTTCGTAGTTCTGATAGAATATTGAAAGACTACCCCAAACTAAAATCTATCCACTCAACAAAATTTATTTCACACTACAGACTCATTGTGGTCAGGATCGATTTGAAATCTACCATGGTTTCAGAAAAATTATACTTCATGGTTCGTAGTTCTGATAGAATATTGAAAGACTACCCCAAACTAAAATCTATCCACTTAACAAAAATTATTTCACACTACAGACTCATTGTGGTCAGGATCGATTTGAAATCTACCATGGTTTCAGAAAAATTATACTTCATGGTTCGTAGTTCTGATAGAATATTGAAAGACTACCCCAAACTAAAATCTATCCACTTAACAAAAATTATTTCACACTACAGACTCATTGTGGTCAGGATCGATTTAAAAACTACCATGGTTTCAGAGAAATTATACTTCATGGTTCGTAGTTCTGCTAGAATATTGAAAGACTACCCCAAACTAAAATCTATCCACTGGAGCAAAATTATTTCACACTACAGACTCATTGTGGTCAGGATCGATTTGAAATCTACAATGGTTTCAGAGAAATCATACTTCATGGTTCGTAGTTCGGCTAGAATATTGAAAGACTACCCCAAACTAAAATCTATCCACTCAACAAAAATTATTTCACACTACAGACTCATTGTGGTCAGGATCGATTTGAAATCTACCATGGTTTCAGAAAAACTATACTTCATGGTTCGTAGTTCTGACAGAATATTGAAAGACTACCCCAAACTAAAATCTATCCACTCAACAAAAATTATTTCACACTACAGACTCATTGTGGTCAGGATCGATTTGAAATCTACAATGGTTTCAGACAAGTTATACTTCATGGTTCGTAGTTCTGCTAGAATATTGAAAGACTACCCCAAACTAAAATCTATCCACTCAACAAAAATTATTTCACACTACAGACTCATTGTGGTCAGGATCGATTTGAAATCTACAATGGTTTCAGACAAGTTATACTTCATGGTTCGTAGTTCTGCTAGAATATTGAAAGACTACCCCAAACTAAAATCTATCCACTTTAGCAAAATTATTTCACACTACAGACTCATTGTGGTCAGGATCGATTTGAAATCTACAATGGTTTCAGACAAGTTATACTTCATGGTTCGTAGTTCTGCTAGAATATTGAAAGACTACCCCAAACTAAAATCTATCCACTCAACAAAAATTATTTCACACTACAGACTCATTGTGGTCAGGATCGATTTGAAATCTACAATGGTTTCACAGAAATTATACTTCATGGTTCGTAGTTCTGCTAGAATATTGAAAGACTACCCCAAACTAAAATCTATCCACTGGAGCAAAATTATTTCACACTACAGACTCATTGTGGTCAGGATCGATTTGAAATCTACAATGGTTTCAGAGAAATCATACTTCATGGTTCGTAGTTCGGCTAGAATATTGAAAGACTACCCCAAACTAAAATCTATCCACTCAACAAAAATTATTTCACACTACAGACTCATTGTGGTCAGGATCGATTTGAAATCTACAATGGTTTCAGAGAAATTATACTTCATGGTTTGTAGTTCGGCTAGAATATTGAAAGACTACCCCAAACTAAAATCTATCCACTCAACAAAAATTATTTCACACTACAGACTCATTGTGGTCAGGATCGATTTGAAATCTACAATGGTTTCAGAGAAATTATACTTCATGGTTCGTAGTTCTGCTAGAATATTGAAAGACTACCACAAACTAAAATCTATCCACTCAACAAAAATTATTTCACACTACAGACTCATTTTGGTCAGGATCGATTTGAAATCTACCATGGTTTCAGAGAAATCATACTTCATGGTTCGTAGTTCTGCTAGAATATTGAAAGACTACCCCAAACTAAAATCTATCCACTCAACAAAAATTGTTACACACTACAGACTCATTGTGGTCAGGATCGATTTGAAATCTACCATGGTTTCAGAGAAATTATACTTCATGGTTCGTAGTTCTGCTAGAATATTGAAAGACTACCCCAAACTAAAATCTATCCACTCAACAAAAATTATTTCACACTACAGACTCATTTTGGTCAGGATCGATTTGAAATCTACCATGGTTTCAGAGAAATTATACTTCATGGTTCGTAGTTCTGCTAGAATATTGAAAGACTACCCCAAGCTAAAATCTATCCACTCAACAAAAATTGTTACACACTACAGACTCATTGTGGTCAGGATCGATTTGAAATCTACCATGGTTTCAGAGAAATTATACTTCATGGTTCGTAGTTCGGCTAGAATATTGAAAGACTACCCCAAACTAAAATCTATCCACTCAACAAAAATTATTTCACACTACAGACTCATTGTGGTCAGGATCGATTTGAAATCTACAATGGTTTCAGAGAAATCATACTTCATGGTTCGTAGTTCGGCTAGAATATTGAAAGACTACCCCAAACTAAAATCTATCCACTCAACAAAAATTGTTACACACTACAGACTCATTGTGGTCAGGATCGATTTGAAATCTACCATGGTTTCAGAGAAATTATACTTCATGGTTCGTAGTTCTGCTAGAATATTGAAAGACTACCCCAAGCTAAAATCTATCCACTCAACAAAAATTGTTACACACTACAGACTCATTGTGGTCAGGATCGATTTGAAATCTACCATGGTTTCAGAGAAATTATACTTCATGGTTCGTAGTTCTGCTAGAATATTGAAAGACTACCCCAAGCTAAAATCTATCCACTCAACAAAAATTATTTCACACTACAGACTCATTGTGGTCAGGATCGATTTGAAATCTAACATGGTTTCAGAGAAATTATACTTCATGGTTCGTAGTTCTGCTAGAATATTGAAAGACTACCCCAAGCTAAAATCTATCCACTCAACAAAAATTGTTACACACTACAGACTCATTGTGGTCAGGATCGATTTGAAATCTACCATGGTTTCAGAGAAATTATACTTCATGGTTCGTAGTTCTGCTAGAATATTGAAAGACTACCCCAAACTAAAATCTATCCACTCAACAAAAATTATTTCACACTACAGACTCATTTTGGTCAGGAACGATTTGAAATCTACCATGGTTTCAGAGAAATTATACTTCATGGTTCGTAGTTCTGCTAGAATATTGAAAGACTACCCCAAGCTAAAATCTATCCACTCAACAAAAATTGTTACACACTACAGACTCATTGTGGTCAGGATCGATTTGAAATCTACCATGGTTTCAGAGAAATTATACTTCATGGTTCGTAGTTCTGCTAGAATATTGAAAGACTACCCCAAGCTAAAATCTATCCACTCAACAAAAATTATTTCACACTACAGACTCATTGTGGTCAGGATCGATTTGAAATCTAACATGGTTTCAGAGAAATTATACTTCATGGTTCGTAGTTCTGCTAGAATATTGAAAGACTACCCCAAGCTAAAATCTATCCACTCAACAAAAATTGTTACACACTACAGACTCATTGTGGTCAGGATCGATTTGAAATCTACCATGGTTTCAGAGAAATTATACTTCATGGTTCGTAGTTCTGCTAGAATATTGAAAGACTACCCCAAACTAAAATCTATCCACTCAACAAAAATTATTTCACACTACAGACTCATTGTGGTCAGGATCGATTTGAAATCTACAATGGTTTCAGAGAAATTATACTTCATGGTTCGTAGTTCTGCTAGAATATTGAAAGACTACCACAAACTAAAATCTATCCACTCAACAAAAATTATTTCACACTACAGACTCATTTTGGTCAGGATCGATTTGAAATCTACCATGGTTTCAGAGAAATCATACTTCATGGTTCGTAGTTCTGCTAGAATATTGAAAGACTACCCCAAACTAAAATCTATCCACTCAACAAAAATTATTTCACACTACAGACTCATTGTGGTCAGGATCAATTTGAAATCTACAATGGTTTCAGAGAAATTATACTTCATGGTTCGTAGTTCGGCTAGAATATTGAAAGACTACCCCAAACTAAAATCTATCCACTCAACAAAAATTATTTCACACTACAGACTCATTTTGGTCAGGATCGATTTGAAATCTAACATGGTTTCAGAGAAATTATACTTCATGGTTCGTAGTTCTGCTAGAATATTGAAATACTACCCCAAACTAAAATCTATCCACTCAACAAAAATTATTTCACACTACAGAGTCATTGTGGTCAGGATCGATTTGAAATCTACCATGGTTTCAGAGAAATTATACTTCATGGTTCGTAGTTCGGCTAGAATATTGAAAGACTACCACAAACTAAAATCTATCCACTCAACAAAAATTATTTCACACTACAGACTCATTTTGGTCAGGATCGATTTGAAATCTACCATGGTTTCAGAGAAATCATACTTCATGGTTCGTAGTTCTGCTAGAATATTGAAAGACTACCCCAAACTAAAATCTATCCACTCAACAAAAATTGTTACACACTACAGACTCATTGTGGTCAGGATCGATTTGAAATCTACCATGGTTTCAGAGAAATTATACTTCATGGTTCGTAGTTCTGCTAGAATATTGAAAGACTACCCCAAGCTAAAATCTATCCACTCAACAAAAATTATTTCACACTACAGACTCATTGTGGTCAGGATCGATTTGAAATCTACAATGGTTTCAGAGAAATCATACTTCATGGTTCGTAGTTCGGCTAGAATATTGAAAGACTACCCCAAACTAAAATCTATCCACTCAACAAAAATTATTTCACACTACAGACTCATTGTGGTCAGGATCGATTTGAAATCTATCATGGTTTCAGAGAAATTATACTTCATGGTTCGTAGTTCTGCTAGAATATTGAAAGACTACCCCAAACTAAAATCTATCCACTCAACAAAAATTATTTCACACTACAGACTCATTGTGGTCAGGATCGATTTGAAATCTACCATTGTTTCAGAGAAATTATACTTCATGGTTCGTAGTTCTGCTAGAATATTGAAAGACTACCCCAAGCTAAAATCTATCCACTCAACAAAAATTATTTCACACTACAGACTCATTGTGGTCAGGATCGATTTGAAATCTATCATGGTTTCAGAGAAATTATACTTCATGGTTCGTAGTTCTGCTAGAATATTGAAAGACTACCCCAAGCTAAAATCTATCCACTCAACAAAAATTGTTACACACTACAGACTCATTGTGGTCAGGATCGATTTGAAATCTACCATGGTTTCAGAGAAATTATACTTCATGGTTCGTAGTTCTGCTAGAATATTGAAAGACTACCCCAAACTAAAATCTATCCACTCAACAAAAATTATTTCAAACTACAGACTCATTTTGGTCAGGATCGATTTGAAATCTACCATGGTTTCAGAGAAATTATACTTCATGGTTCGTAGTTCTGCTAGAATATTGAAAGACTACCCCAAGCTAAAATCTATCCACTCAACAAAAATTGTTACACACTACAGACTCATTGTGGTCAGGATCGATTTGAAATCTACCATGGTTTCAGAGAAATTATATTTCATGGTTCGTAGTTCTGCTAGAATATTGAAAGACTACCCCAAGCTAAAATCTATCCACTCAACAAAAATTGTTACACACTACAGACTCATTGTGGTCAGGATCGATTTGAAATCTACCATGGTTTCAGAGAAATTATACTTCATGGTTCGTAGTTCTGCTAGAATATTGAAAGACTACCCCAAACTAAAATCTATCCACTCAACAAAAATTATTTCACACTACAGACTCATTTTGGTCAGGATCGATTTGAAATCTACAATGGTTTCAGAGAAATCATACTTCATGGTTCGTAGTTCGGCTAGAATATTGAAAGACTACCCCAAACTAAAATCTATCCACTCAACAAAAATTATTTCACACTACAGACTCATTGTGGTCAGGATCGATTTGAAATCTACCATGGTTTCAGAGAAATTATACTTCATGGTTCGTAGTTCTGCTAGAATATTGAAAGACTACCCCAAACTAAAATCTATCCACTCAACAAAAATTATTTCACACTACAGACTCATTGTGGTCAGGATCGATTTGAAATCTACAATGGTTTCAGAGAAATTATACTTCATGGTTCGTAGTTCTGCTAGAATATTGAAAGACTACCCCAAGCTAAAATCTATCCACTCAACAAAAATTGTTACACACTACAGACTCATTGTGGTCAGGATCGATTTGAAATCTACCATGGTTTCAGAGAAATTATACTTCATGGTTCGTAGTTCTGCTAGAATATTGAAAGACTACCCCAAACTAAAATCTATCCACTCAACAAAAATTATTTCACACTACAGACTCATTGTGGTCAGGATCGATTTGAAATCTACAATGGTTTCAGAGAAATCATACTTCATGGTTCGTAGTTCGGCTAGAATATTGAAAGACTACCCCAAACTAAAATCTATCCACTCAACAAAAATTATTTCACACTACAGACTCATTGTGGTCAGGATCGATTTGAAATCTACAATGGTTTCAGAGAAATTATACTTCATGGTTCGTAGTTCGGCTAGAATATTGAAAGACTACCCCAAACTAAAATCTATCCACTCAACAAAAATTATTTCACACTACAGACTCATTTTGGTCAGGATCGATTTGAAATCTACCATGGTTTCAGAGAAATTATACTTCATGTTTCGTAGTTCTGCTAGAATATTGAAATACTACCCCAAACTAAAATCTATCCACTCAACAAAAATTATTTCACACTACAGAGTCATTGTGGTCAGGATCGATTTGAAATCTACCATGGTTTCAGAGAAATTATACTTCATGGTTCGTAGTTCGGCTAGAATATTGAAAGACTACCACAAACTAAAATCTATCCACTCAACAAAAATTATTTCACACTACAGACTCATTTTGGTCAGGATCGATTTGAAATCTACCATGGTTTCAGAGAAATCATACTTCATGGTTCGTAGTTCTGCTAGAATATTGAAAGACTACCCCAAACTAAAATCTATCCACTCAACAAAAATTGTTACACACTACAGACTCATTGTGGTCAGGATCGATATGAAATCTACCATGGTTTCAGAGAAATTATACTTCATGGTTCGTAGTTCTGCTAGAATATTGAAAGACTACCCCAAGCTAAAATCTATCCACTCAACAAAAATTATTTCACACTACAGACTCATTGTGGTCAGGATCGATTTGAAATCTATCATGGTTTCAGACAAGTTATACTTCATGGTCCGTAGTTCTGCTAGAATATTGAAAGACTACCCCAAACTAAAA
Organism: Xylota sylvarum; assembly: GCA_905220385.1. Lineage (NCBI taxonomy): Eukaryota > Metazoa > Arthropoda > Insecta > Diptera > Syrphidae > Xylota > Xylota sylvarum. Next base: position 1,544,464 of record CAJMZQ010000065.1, read on the forward strand.
TCTATCCACTCAACAAAAATTATTTCACACTACAGACTCATTGTGGTCAGGATCGATTTGAAATCTACCATGGTTTCAGAAAAATTATACTTCATGGTTCGTAGTTCTGATAGAATATTGAAAGACTACCCCAAACTAAAATCTATCCACTCAACAAAAATTATTTCACACTACAGACTCATAGTGGTCAGGATCGATTTGAAATCTACAATGGTTTCAGAGAAATTATACTTCATGGTTCGTAGTTCGGCTAGAATATTGAAAGACTACCCCAAACTAAAATCTATCCACTCAACAAAAATTATTTCACACTACACGTTCATTGTGGTCAGGATCGACTTGAAATCTATCATGGTTTCAGAGAAATCTTACTTCAGGGTTCGTAGTTCTGCTAGAATATTGAAAGACTACCATAAACTAAAATCTATCCACTTTAGCAAAATTATTTCACACTACAGACTCATTGTGGTCAGGATCGATTTAAAAACTACCATGGTTTCAGAGAAATTATACTTCATGGTTCGTAGTTCTGCTAGAATATTGAAAGACTACCCCAAACTAAAATCTATCCACTGGAGCAAAATTATTTCACACTACAGACTCATTGTGGTCAGGATCGATTTGAAATCTACAATGGTTTCAGAGAAATTATACTTCATGGTTCGTAGTTCGGCTAGAATATTGAAAGACTACCCCAAACTAAAATCTATCCACTCAACAAAAATTATTTCACACTACAGACTCATTGTGGTCAGGATCGATTTGAAATCTACCATGGTTTCAGAAAAATTATACTTCATGGTTCGTAGTTCTGATAGAATATTGAAAGACTACCCCAAACTAAAATCTATCCACTCAACAAAATTTATTTCACACTACAGACTCATTGTGGTCAGGATCAATTTGAAATCTACAATGGTTTCAGAGAAATTATACTTCATGGTTCGTAGTTCGGCTAGAATATTGAAAGACTACCCCAAACTAAAATCTATCCACTCAACAAAAATTATTTCACACTACAGACTCATTGTGGTCAGGATCGATTTGAAATCTACCATGGTTTCAGAAAAATTATACTTCATGGTTCGTAGTTCGGCTAGAATATTGAAAGACTACCCCAAACTAAAATCTATCCACTCAACAAAAATTATTTCACACTACAGACTCATTGTGGTCAGGATCGATTTAAAAACTACCATGGTTTCAGAGAAATTATACTTCATGGTTCGTAGTTCTGCTAGAATATTGAAAGACTACCCCAAACTAAAATCTATCCACTGGAGCAAAATTATTTCACACTACAGACTCATTGTGGTCAGGATCGATTTGAAATCTACAATGGTTTCAGAGAAATCATACTTCATGGTTCGTAGTTCGGCTAGAATATTGAAAGACTACCCCAAACTAAAATCTATCCACTCAACAAAAATTATTTCACACTACAGACTCATTGTGGTCAGGATCGATTTGAAATCTACCATGGTTTCAGAAAAATTATACTTCATGGTTCGTAGTTCTGACAGAATATTGAAAGACTACCCCAAACTAAAATCTATCCACTCAACAAAAATTATTTCACACTACAGACTCATTGTGGTCAGGATCGATTTGAAATCTACAATGGTTTCAGACAAGTTATACTTCATGGTCCGTAGTTCTGCTAGAATATTGAAAAACTACCCCAAACTAAAATCTATCCACTCAACAAAAATTATTTCACACTACAGACTCATTGTGGTCAGGATCGATTTGAAATCTACAATGGTTTCAGACAAGTTATACTTCATGGTTCGTAGTTCTGCTAGAATATTGAAAGACTACCCAAAACCAAAATCTATCCACTTTAGCAAAATTATTTCACACTACAGACTCATTGTGGTCAGGATCGATTTAAAAACTACCATGGTTTCAGAGAAATTATACTTCATGGTTCGTAGTTCTGCTAGAATATTGAAAGACTACCCCAAACTAAAATCTATCCACTGGAGCAAAATTATTTCACACTACAGACTCATTGTGGTCAGGATCGATTTGAAATCTACAATGGTTTCAGAGAAATCATACTTCATGGTTCGTAGTTCAGCTAGAATATTGAAAGACTACCCCAAACTAAAATCTATCCACTCAACAAAAATTATTTCACACTACAGACTCATTGTGGTCAGGATCGATTTGAAATCTACCATGGTTTCAGAAAAATTATACTTCATGGTTCGTAGTTCTGACAGAATATTGAAAGGCTACCCCAAACTAAAATCTATCCACTCAACAAAAATTATTTCACACTACAGACTCATTGTGGTCAGGATCGATTTGAAATCTACAATGGTTTCAGACAAGTTATACTTCATGGTCCGTAGTTCTGCTAGAATATTGAAAGACTACCCCAAACTAAAATCTATCCACTCAACAAAATTTATTTCACACTACAGACTCATTGTGGTCAGGATCGATTTGAAATCTACAATGGTTTCAGAGAAATTATACTTCATGGTTCGTACTTCGGCTAGAATATTGAAAGACTACCCCAAACTAAAATCTATCCACTCAACAAAAATTATTTCACACTACAGACTCATTGTGGTCAGGATCGATTTGAAATCTACCATGGTTTCAGAAAAATTATACTTCATGGTTCGTAGTTCTGATAGAATATTGAAAGACTACCCCAAACTAAAATCTATCCACTTAACAAAAATTATTTCACACTACAGACTCATTGTGGTCAGGATCGATTTAAAAACTACCATGGTTTCAGAGAAATTATACTTCATGGTTCGTAGTTCTGCTAGAATATTGAAAGACTACCCCAAACTAAAATCTATCCACTGGAGCAAAATTATTTCACACTACAGACTCATTGTGGTCAGGATCGATTTGAAATCTACAATGGTTTCAGAGAAATCATACTTCATGGTTCGTAGTTCGGCTAGAATATTGAAAGACTACCCCAAACTAAAATCTATCCACTCAACAAAAATTATTTCACACTACAGACTCATTGTGGTCAGGATCGATTTGAAATCTACCATGGTTTCAGAAAAATTATACTTCATGGTTCGTAGTTCTGACAGAATATTGAAAGACTACCCCAAACTAAAATCTATCCACTCAACAAAAATTATTTCACACTACAGACTCATTGTGGTCAGGATCGATTTGAAATCTACAATGGTTTCAGACAAGTTATACTTCATGGTCCGTAGTTCTGCTAGAATATTGAAAGACTACCCCAAACTAAAATCTATCCACTCAACAAAAATTATTTCACACTACAGACTCATTGTGGTCAGGATCGATTTGAAATCTACAATGGTTTCAGACAAGTTATACTTCATGGTTCGTAGTTCTGCTAGAATATTGAAAGACTACCCCAAACTAAAATCTATCCACTCAACAAAAATTATTTCACACTACAGACTCATTGTGGTCAGGATCGATTTGAAATCTACCATGGTTTCAGAAAAATTATACTTCATGGTTCGTAGTTCTGATAGAATATTGAAAGACTACCCCAAACTAAAATCTATCCACTCAACAAAAATTATTTCACACTACAGACTCATTGTGGTCAGGATCGATTTGAAATCTACAATGGTTTCAGAGAAATTATACTTCATGGTTCGTAGTTCGGCTAGAATATTGAAAGACTACCCCAAACTAAAATCTATCCACTCAACAAAAACTATTTCACACTACAGACTCATTGTGGTCAGGATCAATTTGAAATCTTTCATGGTTTCAGAGAAATTATACTTCATGGTTCGTAGTTCTGCTAGAATATTGAAAGACTACCCCAAACTAAAATCTATCCACTCAACAAAAATTATTTCACACTACAGACTCATTGTGGTCAGGATCGATTTGAAATCTACAATGGTTTCAGAGAAATTATACTTCATGGTTCGTAGTTCGGCTAGAATATTGAAAGACTACCCCAAACTAAAATCTATCCACTCAACAAAAATTATTTCACACTACAGACTCATTGTGGTCAGGATCGATTTGAAATCTACAATGGTTTCAGAGAAATTATACTTCATGGTTCGTAGTTCTGCTAGAATATTGAAAGACTACCCCAAACTAAAATCTATCCACTCAACAAAAATTATTTCACATTACAGACTCATTTTGGTCAGGATCGATTTGAAATCTACCATGGTTTCAGAGAAATTATACTTCATGGTTCGTAGTTCTGCTAGAATATTGAAATACTACCCCAAACTAAAATCTATCCACTCAACAAAAATTATTTCACACTACAGAGTCATTGTGGTCAGGATCGATTTGAAATCTACCATGCTTTCAGAGAAATTATACTTCATTTTTCGTAGTTCTGATAGAATATTGAAAGACTACCCCAAACTAAAATCTATCCACTCAACAAAAATTATTTCACACTACAGACTCATTGTGGTCAGGATCGATTTGAAATCTACAATGGTTTCAGAGAAATCATACTTCATGGTTCGTAGTTCTGCTAGAATATTGAAAGACTACCCCAAACTAAAATCTATCCACTCAACAAAAATTATTTCACACTACAGACTCATTGTGGTCAGGATCGATTTGAAATCTACCATGGTTTCAGAAAAATTATACTTCATGGTTCGTAGTTCTGATAGAATATTGAAAGACTACCCCAAACTAAAATCTATCCACTCAACAAAAATTATTTCACACTACAGACTCATTGTGGTCAGGATCGATTTGAAATCTACCATGGTTTCAGAGAAATTATACTTCATGGTTCGTAGTTCTGCTAGAATATTGAAAGACTACCCCAAACTAAAATCTATCCACTCAACAAAAATTATTTCACACTACAGACTCATTGTGGTCAGGATCGATTTGAAATCTACAATGGTTTCAGACAAGTTATACTTCATGGTCCGTAGTTCTGCTAGAATATTGAAAGACTACCCCAAACTAAAATCTATCCACTCAACAAAAATTATTTCACACTACAGACTCATTTTGGTCAGGATCGATTTGAAATCTACCATGGTTTCAGAGAAATTATACTTCATGGTTCGTAGTTCTGCTAGAATATTGAAATACTACCCCAAACTAAAATCTATCCACTCAACAAAAATTATTTCACACTACAGAGTCATTGTGGTCAGGATCGATTTGAAATCTACCATGGTTTCAGAGAAATTATACTTCATGGTTCGTAGTTCGGCTAGAATATTGAAAGACTACCACAAACTAAAATCTATCCACTCAACAAAAATTATTTCACACTACAGACTCATTTTGGTCAGGATCGATTTGAAATCTACCATGGTTTCAGAGAAATCATACTTCATGGTTCGTAGTTCTGCTAGAATATTGAAAGACTACCCCAAACTAAAATCTATCCACTCAACAAAAATTGTTACACACTACAGACTCATTGTGGTCAGGATCGGTTTGAAATCTACCATGGTTTCAGAGAAATTATACTTCATGGTTCGTAGTTCGGCTAGAATATTGAAAGACTACCCCAAGCTAAAATCTATCCACTCAACAAAAATTATTTCACACTTCAGACTCATTGTGGTCAGGATCGATTTGAAATCTACAATGGTTTCAGAGAAATCATACTTCATGGTTCGTAGTTCGGCTAGAATATTGAAAGACTACCCCAAACTAAAATCTATCCACTCAACAAAAATTATTTCACACTACAGACTCATTGTGGTCAGGATCGATTTGAAATCTATCATGGTTTCAGAGAAATTATACTTCATGGTTCGTAGTTCTGCTAGAATATTGAAAGACTACCCCAAACTAAAATCTATCCACTCAACAAAAATTATTTCACACTACAGACTCATTGTGGTCAGGATCGATTTGAAATCTACCATGGTTTCAGAGAAATTATACTTCATGGTTCGTAGTTCTGATAGAATATTGAAAGACTACCCCAAACTAAAATCTATCCACTCAACAAAAATTATTTCACACTACAGACTCATTGTGGTCAGGATCGATTTGAAATCTACAATGGTTTCAGAGAAATTATACTTCATGGTTCGTAGTTCGGCTAGAATATTGAAAGACTACCCCAAACTAAAATCTATCCACTCAACAAAAATTATTTCACACTACACGTTCATTGTGGTCAGGATCGACTTGAAATCTATCATGGTTTCAGAGAAATCTTACTTCAGGGTTCGTAGTTCTGCTAGAATATTGAAAGACTACCCCAAACTAAAATCTATCCACTTTAGCAAAATTATTTCACACTACAGACTCATTGTGGTCAGGATCGATTTAAAAACTACCATGGTTTCAGAGAAATTATACTTCATGGTTCGTAGTTCTGCTAGAATATTGAAAGACTACCCCAAACTAAAATCTATCCACTGGAGCAAAATTATTTCACACTACAGACTCATTGTGGTCAGGATCGATTTGAAATCTACAATGGTTTCAGAGAAATCATACTTCATGGTTCGTAGTTCGGCTAGAATATTGAAAGACTACCCCAAACTAAAATCTATCCACTCAACAAAAATTGTTTCACACTACAGACTCATTGTGGTCAGGATCGATTTGAAATCTACCATGGTTTCAGAAAAATTATACTTCATGGTTCGTAGTTCTGATAGAATATTGAAAGACTACCCCAAACTAAAATCTATCCACTCAACAAAATTTATTTCACACTACAGACTCATTGTGGTCAGGATCGATTTGAAATCTACAATGGTTTCAGAGAAATTATACTTCATGGTTCGTAGTTCGGCTAGAATATTGAAAGACTACCCCAAACTAAAATCTATCCACTCAACAAAAATTATTTCACACTACAGACTCATTGTGGTCAGGATCGATTTGAAATCTACCATGGTTTCAGAAAAATTATACTTCATGGTTCGTAGTTCTGCTAGAATATTGAAAGACTACCCCAAACTAAAATCTATCCACTTTAGCAAAATTATTTCACACTACAGACTCATTGTGGTCAGGATCGATTTAAAAACTACCATGGTTTCAGAGAAATTATACTTCATGGTTCGTAGTTCTGCTAGAATATTGAAAGACTACCCCAAACTAAAATCTATCCACTGGAGCAAAATTATTTCACACTACAGACTCATTGTGGTCAGGATCGATTTGAAATCTACAATGGTTTCAGAGAAATCATACTTCATGGTTCGTAGTTCGGCTAGAATATTGAAAGACTACCCCAAACTAAAATCTATCCACTCAACAAAAATTATTTCACACTACAGACTCATTGTGGTCAGGATCGATTTGAAATCTACCATGGTTTCAGAAAAATTATACTTCATGGTTCGTAGTTCTGACAGAATATTGAAAGACTACCCCAAACTAAAATCTATTAACTCAACAAAAATTATTTCACACTACAGACTCATTGTGGTCAGGATCGATTTGAAATCTACAATGGTTTCAGACAAGTTATACTTCATGGTCCGTAGTTCTGCTAGAATATTGAAAGACTACCCCAAACTAAAATCTATCCACTCAACAAAAATTATTTCACACTACAGACTCATTGTGGTCAGGATCGATTTGAAATCTACAATGGTTTCAGACAAGTTATACTTCATGGTTCGTAGTTCTGCTAGAATATTGAAAGACTACCCAAAACTAAAATCTATCCACTTTAGCAAAATTATTTCACACTACAGACTCATTTTGGTCAGGATCGATTTGAAATCTACCATGGTTTCAGAGAAATTATACTTCATGGTTCGTAGTTCTGCTAGAATATTGAAAGACTACCCCAAACTAAAATCTATCCACTCAACAAAAATTATTTCACACTACAGACTCATTGTGGTCAGGATCGATTTGAAATCTACCATGGTTTCAGAAAAATTATACTTCATGGTTCGTAGTTCTGCTAGAATATTGAAAGACTACCCCAAACTAAAATCTATCCACTTTAGCAAAATTATTTCACACTACAGACTCATTGTGGTCAGGATCGATTTAAAAACTACCATGGTTTCAGAGAAATTATACTTCATGGTTCGTAGTTCTGCTAGAATATTGAAAGACTACCCCAAACTAAAATCTATTAACTCAACAAAAATTATTTCACACTACAGACTCATTGTGGTCAGGATCGATTTGAAATCTACAATGGTTTCAGACAAGTTATACTTCATGGTTCGTAGTTCTGCTAGAATATTGAAAGACTACCCAAAACTAAAATCTATCCACTTTAGCAAAATTATTTCACACTACAGACTCATTGTGGTCAGGATCGATTTAAAAACTACCATGGTTTCAGAGAAATTATACTTCATGGTTCGTAGTTCTGCTAGAATATTGAAAGCCTACCCCAAACTAAAATCTATCCACTGGAGCAAAATTATTTCACACTACAGACTCATTTTGGTCAATCTCGATTTGAAATCTGCCATGGTTTCAGAGAAATCATACTTCATGGTTCGTAGTTCTGCTAGAATATTGAAAGACTACCCCAAACTAAAATCTATCCACTCAACAAAAATTATTTCACACTACAGACTCATTTTGGTCAGGATCGATTTGAAATCTACCATGGTTTCAGAGAAATCATACTTCATGGTTCGTAGTTCGGCTAGAATATTGAAAGACTACCCCAAACTAAAATCTATCCACTCAACAAAAATTATTTCACACTACAGACTCATTGTGGTCAGGATCGATTTGAAATCTACCATGGTTTCAGAAAAATTATACTTCATGGTTCGTAGTTCTGACAGAATATTGAAAGACTACCCCAAACTAAAATCTATCCACTCAACAAAAATTATTTCACACTACAGACTCATTGTGGTCAGGATCGATTTGAAATCTACAATGGTTTCAGACAAGTTATACTTCATGGTCCGTAGTTCTGCTAGAATATTGAAAGACTACCCCAAACTAAAATCTATCCACTGGAGCAAAATTATTTCACACTACAGACTCATTGTGGTCAGGATCGATTTGAAATCTACAATGGTTTCAGAGAAATTATACTTCATGGTTCGTAGTTCGGCTAGAATATTGAAAGACTACCCCAAACTAAAATCTATATACTCAACAAAAATTATTTCACACTACAGACACATTGTGGTCAGGATCGATTTGAAATCTACAATGGTTTCAGACAAGTTATACTTCATGGTCCGTAGTTCTGCTAGAATATTGAAAGACTACCCCAAACTAAAATCTATCCACTCAACAAAAATTATTTCACACTACAGACTCATTGTGGTCAGGATCGATTTGAAATCTACAATGGTTTCAGACAAGTTATACTTCATGGTTCGTAGTTCTGCTAGAATATTGAAAGACTACCCCAAACTAAAATCTATCCACTCAACAAAAATTATTTCACACTACAGACTCATTGTGGTCAGGATCGATTTGAAATCTACCATGGTTTCAGAAAAATTATACTTCATGGTCCGTAGTTCTGATAGAATATTGAAAGACTACCCCAAACTAAAATCTATCCACTCAACAAAAATTATTTCACACTACAGACTCATTGTGGTCAGGATCGATTTGAAATCTACAATGGTTTCAGAGAAATTATACTTCATGGTTCGTAGTTCGGCTAGAATATTGAAAGACTACCCCAAACTAAAATCTATCCACTCAACAAAAATTATTTCACACTACACGTTCATTGTGGTCAGGATCGATTTAAAAACTACCATGGTTTCAGAGAAATTATACTTCATGGTTCGTAGTTCTGCTAGAATATTGAAAGACTACCCCAAACTAAAATCTATCCACTGAACAAAAATTATTTCACACTACAGACTCATTGTGGTCAGGATCGATTTGAAATCTACAATGGTTTCAGACAAGTTATACTTCATGGTCCGTAGTTCTGATAGAATATTGAAAGACTACCCCAAACTAAAATCTATCCACTCAACAAAAATTATTTCACACTACAGACTCATTGTGGTCAGGATCGATTTGAAATCTATAATGGTTTCAGAGAAATTATACTTCATGGTTCGTAGTTCGGCTAGAATATTGAAAGACTACCCCAAACTAAAATCTATCCACTCAACAAAAATTATTTCACACTACACGTTCATTGTGGTCAGGATCGATTTAAAAACTACCATGGTTTCAGAGAAATTATACTTCATGGTTCGTAGTTCTGCTAGAATATTGAAAGACTACCCCAAACTAAAATCTATCCACTCAACAAAAATTATTTCACACTACAGACTCATTGTGGTCAGGATCGATTTGAAATCTATAATGGTTTCAGAGAAATTATACTTCATGGTTCGTAGTTCGGCTAGAATATTGAAAGACTACCCCAAACTAAAATCTATCCACTCAACAAAAATTATTTCACACTACACGTTCATTGTGGTCAGGATCGATTTAAAAACTACCATGGTTTCAGAGAAATTATACTTCATGGTTCGTAGTTCTGCTAGAATATTGAAAGACTACCCCAAACTAAAATCTATCCACTCAACAAAAATTATTTCACACTACACGTTCATTGTGGTCAGGATCGATTTAAAAACTACCATGGTTTCAGAGAAATTATACTTCATGGTTCGTAGTTCTGCTAGAATATTGAAAGACTACCCCAAACTAAAATCTATCCACTCAACAAAAATTATTTCACACTACAGACTCATTGTGGTCAGGATCGATTTGAAATCTACAATGGTTTCAGAGAAATTATACTTCATGGTTCGTAGTTCGGCTAGAATATTGAAAGACTACCCCAAACTAAAATCTATCCACTCAACAAAAATTATTTCACACTACAGACTCATTTTGGTCAGGATCGATTTGAAATCTACCATGGTTTCAGAGAAATTATACTTCATGGTTCGTAGTTCTGCTAGAATATTGAAATACTACCCCAAACTAAAATCTATCCACTCAACAAAAATTATTTCACACTACAGAGTCATTGTGGTCAGGATCGATTTGAAATCTACCATGGTTTCAGAGAAATTATACTTCATGGTTCGTAGTTCGGCTAGAATATTGAAAGACTACCCCAAACTAAAATCTATCCACTCAACAAAAATTATTTCACACTACAGACTCATTGTGGTCAGGATCGATTTGAAATCTACAATGGTTTCAGAGAAATCATACTTCATGGTTCGTAGTTCTGCTAGAATATTGAAAGACTACCCCAAACTAAAATCTATCCACTCAACAAAAATTATTTCACACTACAGACTCATTGTGGTCAGGATCGATTTGAAATCTACCATGGTTTCAGAAAAATTATACTTCATGGTTCGTAGTTCTGATAGAATATTGAAAGACTACCCCAAACTAAAATCTATCCACTCAACAAAAATTATTTCACACTACAGACTCATTGTGGTCAGGATCGATTTGAAATCTACCATGGTTTCAGAGAAATTATACTTCATGGTTCGTAGTTCTGCTAGAATATTGAAAGACTACCCCAAACTAAAATCTATATACTCAACAAAAATTATTTCACACTACAGACTCATTGTGGTCAGGATCGATTTGAAATCTACAATGGTTTCAGAGAAATCATACTTCATGGTTCGTAGTTCGGCTAGAATATTGAAAGACTACCCCAAGCTAAAATCTATCCACTCAACAAAAATTATTTCACACTACAGACTCATTGTGGTCAGGATCGATTTGAAATCTACAATGGTTTCAGAGAAATCATACTTCATGGTTCGTAGTTCGGCTAGAATATTGAAAGACTACCCCAAGCTAAAATCTATCCACTCAACAAAAATTATTTCACACTACAGACTCATTGTGGTCAGGATCGATTTGAAATCTACCATGGTTTCAGAGAAATTATACTTCATGGTTCGTAGTTCTGCTAGAATATTGAAAGACTACCCCAAACTAAAATCTATCCACTCAACAAAAATTATTTCACACTACAGACTCATTGTGGTCAGGATCGATTTGAAATCTACCATGGTTTCAGAAAAATTATACTTCATGGTTCGTAGTTCTGCTAGAATATTGAAAGACTACCATAAAACAAAAATCTATCCACTCAACAAAAATTATTTCACACTACAGACTCATTGTGGTCAGGATCGATTTGAAATCTATAATGGTTTCAGAGAAATTATACTTCATGGTTCGTAGTTCGGCTAGAATATTGAAAGACTACCCCAAACTAAAATCTATCCACTCAACAAAAATTATTTCACACTACACGTTCATTGTGGTCAGGATCGATTTAAAAACTACCATGGTTTCAGAGAAATTATACTTCATGGTTCGTAGTTCTGCTAGAATATTGAAAGACTACCCCAAACTAAAATCTATCCACTCAACAAAAATTATTTCACACTACACGTTCATTGTGGTCAGGATCGATTTAAAAACTACCATGGTTTCAGAGAAATTATACTTCATGGTTCGTAGTTCTGCTAGAATATTGAAAGACTACCCCAAACTAAAATCTATCCACTCAACAAAAATTATTTCACACTACAGACTCATTGTGGTCAGGATCGATTTGAAATCTACAATGGTTTCAGAGAAATTATACTTCATGGTTCGTAGTTCGGCTAGAATATTGAAAGACTACCCCAAACTAAAATCTATCCACTCAACAAAAATTATTTCACACTACAGACTCATTGTGGTCAGGATCGATTTGAAATCTACCATGGTTTCAGAAAAATTATACTTCATGGTTCGTAGTTCTGATAGAATATTGAAAGACTACCCCAAACTAAAATCTATCCACTCAAGAAAAATTATTTCACACTACAGACTCATTGTGGTCAGGATCGATTTGAAATCTACCATGGTTTCAGAGAAATTATACTTCATGGTTCGTAGTTCTGCTAGAATATTGAAAGACTACCCGAAACTAAAATCTATATACTCAACAAAAATTATTTCACACTACAGACTCATTGTGGTCAGGATCGATTTGAAATCTACAATGGTTTCAGAGAAATCATACTTCATGGTTCGTAGTTCGGCTAGAATATTGAAAGACTACCCCAAGCTAAAATCTATCCACTCAACAAAAATTATTTCACACTACAGACTCATTGTGGTCAGGATCGATTTGAAATCTACAATGGTTTCAGAGAAATCATACTTCATGGTTCGTAGTTCGGCTAGAATATTGAAAGACTACCCCAAGCTAAAATCTATCCACTCAACAAAAATTATTTCACACTACAGACTCATTGTGGTCAGGATCGATTTGAAATCTACCATGGTTTCAGAGAAATTATACTTCATGGTTCGTAGTTCTGCTAGAATATTGAAAGACTACCCCAAACTAAAATCTATCCACTCAACAAAAATTATTTCACACTACAGACTCATTGTGGTCAGGATCGATTTGAAATCTACCATGGTTTCAGAAAAATTATACTTCATGGTTCGTAGTTCTGATAGAATATTGAAAGACTACCATAAAACAAAAATCTATCCACTCAACAAAAATTATTTCACACTACAGACTCATTGTGGTCAGGATCGATTTGAAATCTACAATGGTTTCAGAGAAATTATACTTCATGGTTCGTAGTTCTGCTAGAATATTGAAAGACTACCCCAAGCTAAAATCTATCCACTCAACAAAAATTGTTACACACTACAGACTCATTGTGGTCAGGATCGATTTGAAATCTACCATGGTTTCAGAGAAATTATACTTCATGGTTCGTAGTTCTGCTAGAATATTGAAAGACTACCCCAAGCTAAAATCTATCCACTCAACAAAAATTATTTCACACTACAGACTCATTGTGGTCAGGATCGATTTGAAATCTACAATGGTTTCAGAGAAATCATACTTCATGGTTCGTAGTTCGGCTAGAATATTGAAAGACTACCCCAAACTAAAATCTATCCACTCAACAAAAATTATTTCACACTACAGACTCATTGTGGTCAGGATCGATTTGAAATCTATCATGGTTTCAGAGAAATTATACTTCATGGTTCGTAGTTCTGCTAGAATATTGAAAGACTACCCCAAACTAAAATCTATCCACTCAACAAAAATTATTTCACACTACAGACTCATTGTGGTCAGGATCGATTTGAAATCTACCATGGTTTCAGAGAAATTATACTTCATGGTTCGTAGTTCTGCTAGAATATTGAAAGACTACCCCAAGCTAAAATCTATCCACTCAACAAAAATTATTTCACACTACAGACTCATTGTGGTCAGGATCGATTTGAAATCTACCATGGTTTCAGAGAAATTATACTTCATGGTTCGTAGTTCTGCTAGAATATTGAAAGACTACCCCAAGCTAAAATCTATCCACTCAACAAAAATTATTTCACACTACAGACTCATTGTGGTCAGGATCGATTTGAAATCTACCATGGTTTCAGAGAAATTATACCTCATGGTTCGTAGTTCTGATAGAATATTGAAAGACTACCCCAAACTAAAATCTATCCACTCAACAAAAATTATTTCACACTACAGACTCATTGTGGTCAGGATCGATTTGAAATCTACCATGGTTTCAGAGAAGTTATACTTCATGGTTCGTAGTTCTGATAGAATATTGAAAGACTACCCCAAACTAAAATCTATCCACTCAACAAAAATTATTTCACACTACAGACTCATTGTGGTCAGGATCGATTTGAAATCTACCATGGTTTCAGAGAAATTATACTTCATGGTTCGTAGTTCTGCTAGAATATTGAAATACTACCCCAAACTAAAATCTATCCACTGGAGCAAAATTATTTCACACTACAGACTCATTGTGGTCAGGATCGATTTGACATCTACCATGGTTTCAGAGAAATTATACTTCATGGTTCGTAGTTCTGCTAGAATATTGAAAGACTACCCCAAACTAAAATCTATCCACTCAACAAAAATTATTTCACACTAAAGACTCATTGTGGTCAGGATCGATTTGAAATCTACCATGGTTTCAGAGAAATTATACTTCATGGTTCGTAGTTCTGCTAGAATATTGAAAGACTACCCCAAACTAAAATCTATCCACTCAACAAAAATTATTTCACACTACAGACTCATTGTGGTCAGGATCGATTTGAAATCTACCATGGTTTCAGGGAAATTATACCTCATGGTTCGTAGTTCTGCTAGAATATTGAAAGACTACCCCAAGCTAAAATCTATCCACTCAACAAAAATTATTTCACACTACAGACTCATTGTGGTCAGGATCGATTTGAAATCTACCATGGTTTCAGAGAAATTATACTTCATGGTTCGTAGTTCTGCTAGAATATTGAAAGACTACCCCAAACTAAAATCTATCCACTCAACAAAAATTATTTCACACTACAGACTCATTGTGGTCAGGATCGATTTGAAATCTACCATGGTTTCAGAGAAATTATACCTCATGGTTCGTAGTTCTGCTAGAATATTAAAAGACTACCCCAAACTAAAATCTATATACTCAACAAAAATTATTTCACACTAAAGACTCATTGTGGTCAGGATCGATTTGAAATCTACCATGGTTTCAGAGAAATTATACTTCATGGTTCGTAGTTCTGCTAGAATATTGAAAGACTACCCCAAGCTAAAATCTATCCACTCAACAAAAATTATTTTACACTACTGATTCATTTTGGTCAGGATCGATTTGAAATCTACCATGGTTACAGAGAAATTATACTTCATGGTTCGTAGTTCTGATAGAATATTGAAAGACTACCCCAAACTAAAATCTATCCACTGGACCAAAATTATTTCACACTAAAGACTCATTGTGGTCAGGATCGATTTGAAATCTACCATGGTTTCAGAGAAGTTATACTTCATGGTTCGTAGTTCTGATAGAATATTGAAAGACTACCCCAAACTAAAATCTATCCACTGGAGCAAAATTATTTCACACTACAGACTCATTGTGGTCAGGATCGATTTGAAATCTACCATGGTTTCAGAGAAATTATACTTCATGGTTCGTAGTTCTGCTAGAATATTGAAAGACTACCCCAAACTAAAATCTATCCACTCAACAAAAATTATTTCACACTACAGACTCATTTTGGTCAGGATCGATTTAAAAACTACCATGGTTTCAGAGAAATTATACTTCATGGTTCGTAGATCTGCTAGAATATTAAAAGACTACCCCAAACTAAAATCTATATACTCAACAAAAATTATTTCACACTAAAGACTCATTGTGGTCAGGATCGATTTGAAATCTACCATGGTTTCAGAGAAATTATACTTCATGGTTCGTAGTTCTGATAGAATATTGGAAGACTACCCCAAGCTAAAATCTATCCACTCAACAAAAATTATTTCACACTACAGACTCATTTTGGTCAGGATCGATTTGAAATCTACCATGGTTTCAGAGAAATCATACTTCATGGTTCGTAGTTCTGCTAGAATATTGAAAAACTACCCCAAACTAAAATCTATCCACTGGAGCAAAATTATTTCACACTACAGACTCATTGTGGTCAGGATCGATTTGAAATCTACCACGGTTTCAGAGAAATTATACTTCATGGTTCGTAGTTCTGCTAGAATATTGAAAGACTACCCCAAACTAAAATCTTTCCACTCAACAAAAATTCTTTCACACTACAGACTCATTGTGGTCAGGATCGATTTGAAATCTACCATGGTTTCAGAGAAGTTATACTTCATGGTTCGTAGTTCTGCTAGAATATTGAAAGACTACCCCAAACTAAAACCTATATACTCAACAAAAATTATTTCACACTACAGACTCATTGTGGTCAGGATCGATTTGAAATCTACCATGGTTTCAGAGAAGTTATACTTCATGGTTCGTAGTTCTGCTAGAATATTGAAAGACTACCCCAAACTAAAATCTATCCACTGGAGCAAAATTATTTCACACTACAGACTCATTGTGGTCAGGATCGATTTGAAATCTACCATGGTTTCAGAGAAGTTATACTTCATGGTTCGTAGTTCTGCTAGAATATTGAAAGACTACCCCAAACTAAAATCTATCCACTCAACAAAAATTATTTCACACTACAGACTCATTTTGGTCAGGATCGATTTGAAATCTACCATGGTTTCAGAGAAATCATACTTCATGGTTCGTAGTTCTGCTAGAATATTGAAAAACTACCCCAAACTAAAATCTATCCACTGGAGCAAAATTATTTCACACTACAGACTCATTGTGGTCAGGATCGATTTGAAATCTACCATGGTTTCAGAGAAATTATACCTCATGGTTCGTAGTTCTGCTAGAATATTAAAAGACTTTCCCAAACTAAAATCTATATACTCAACAAAAATTATTTCACACTAAAGACTCATTGTGGTCAGGATCGATTTGAAATCTACCATGGTTTCAGAGAAGTTATACTTCATGGTTCGTAGTTCTGCTAGAATATTGAAAGACTACCCCAAACTAAAATCTATCCACTGGAGCAAAATTGTTTCACACTACAGACTCATTGTGGTCAGGATCGATTTGAAATCTACCATGGTTTCATAGAAATTATACGTCATGGTTCGTAGTTCTGATACAATATTGAAAGACTACCCCAAACTAAAATCTATATACTCAACAAAAATTATTTCAGGATGGTCAGGATCGATTTGAAATCTACCATGGTTTCAGAGAAATTATACCTCATGGTTCGTAGTTCTGCTAGAATATTAAAAGACTTTCCCAAACTAAAATCTATATACTCAACAAAAATTATTTCACACTAAAGACTCATTGTGGTCAGGATCGATTTGAAATCTACCATGGTTTCAGAGAAGTTATACTTCATGGTTCGTAGTTCTGCTAGAATATTGAAAGACTACCCCAAACTAAAATCTATCCACTGGAGCAAAATTGTTTCACACTACAGACTCATTGTGGTCAGGATCGATTTGAAATCTACCATGGTTTCATAGAAATTATACGTCATGGTTCGTAGTTCTGATACAATATTGAAAGACTACCCCAAACTAAAATCTATATACTCAACAAAAATTATTTCACACTACAGACTCACTTTGGTCAGGATCGATTTGAAATCTAAAATGGTTTCAGAGAAATCATACTTCATGGTTCGTAGTTCTGATAGAATATTGAAAGACTACCCCAAACTAAAATCTATATACTCAACAAAAATTATTTCACACTACAGACTCATTTTGGTCAGGATCGATTTGAAATCTACCATGGTTTCAGACAAATCATACTTCATGGTTCGTAGTTCTGCTAGAATATTGAAAGACTACCCCAAACTAAAATCTATCCACTCAACAAAAATTATTTCACACTACAGACTCATTGTGGTCAGGATCGATTTAAAATCTACCATGGTTTCAGAGAAATTATACTTCATGATTTGTAGTTCTGATAGAATATTGAAAGACTACCCCAAACTAAAATCTATATACTCAACAAAAATTATTTCACACTACAGACTCATTTTGGTCAATCTCGATTTGAAATCTACCATGGTTTCAGAGAAATCATACTTCATGGTTCGTAGTTCTGCTAGAATATTGAAAGACTACCCCAAACTAAAATCTATCCACTCAACAAAAATTATTTCACACTACAGACTCATTTTGGTCAGGATCGATTTGAAATCTACCATGGTTTCAGAGAAATCATACTTCATGGTTCGTAGTTCTGCTAGAATATTGAAAGACTACCCTAAACTAAAATCTATCCAGTGGAGCAAAATTATTTCACACTACAGACTCATTTCGGTCAGAATCGATTTGAAATCTCTCATGTTTTCAGAGAAATCTTACTTCAGGGTTCATAGCTCTGTTAGAATGTTGAACGACTACCCCAAACTTAAATCCATCCATTCAAGCTAAAATTATTTCACACCACAGACTCATTTTGGTCAGCATCGACTTGAAATCTATCATGGTTTCAGAGAAATCTTACTTCCGGGTTCATAGCTCTGTTAGAATGTTGAACGACTACCCCAAACTAAAATCTATCCACTGGAGCAAAATTATTTCACACTACAGACTCATTGTGGTCAGGATCGATTTGAAATCTACCATGGTTTCAGAGAAATCATACTTCATTGGTTCGTAGTTCTGCT
The DNA here is from genome assembly GCA_905220385.1 of Xylota sylvarum. Classification (NCBI taxonomy): domain Eukaryota; kingdom Metazoa; phylum Arthropoda; class Insecta; order Diptera; family Syrphidae; genus Xylota; species Xylota sylvarum. The sequence continues at coordinate 1,563,460 of CAJMZQ010000065.1, forward strand.
AGAATATTGAAAGACTACCCCAAACTAAAATCTATCCACTCAACAAAAATTATTTCACACTACAGACTCATTTTGGTCAGGATCGATTTGAAATCTACCATGGTTTCAGAGAAATCATACTTCATGGTTCGTAGTTCTGCTAGAATATTGAAAGACTACCCCAAACTAAAATCTATCCACTCAACAAAAATTATTTCACACTACAGACTCATTTTGGTCAGGATCGATTTGAGATCTACCATGGTTTCAGAGAAATCATACTTCATGGTTCGTAGTTCTGCTAGAATATTGAAAGACTACCCTAAACTAAAATCTATCCACTGGAGCAAAATTATTTCACACTACAGACTCATTTCGGTCAGAATCGATTTGAAATCTCTCATGTTTTCAGAGAAATCTTACTTCAGGGTTCATAGCTCTGTTAGAATGTTGAACGACTACCCCAAACTTAAATCCATCCATTCAAGCTAAAATCATTTCACACCACAGACTCATTTTGGTCAGCATCGACTTGAAATCTATCATGGTTTCAGTGAAATCTTACTTCCGGGTTCATAGCTCTGTTAGAATGTTGAACGACTACCCCAAACTAAAATCTATCCACTGGAGCAAAATTATTTCACACTACAGACTCATTGTGGTCAGGATCGATTTGAAATCTACCATGGTTTCAGAGAAATCATACTTCATTGGTTCGTAGTTCTGCTAGAATATTGAAAGACTACCCCAAACTAAAATCTATCCACTCAACAAAAATTATTTCACACTACAGACTCATTTTGGTCAGGATCGATTTGAAATCTACCATGGTTTCAGAGAAATCATACTTCATGGTTCGTAGTTCTGCTAGAATATTGAAAGACTACCCCAAACTAAAATCTATCCACTCAACAAAAATTATTTCACACTACAGACTCATTTTGGTCAGGATCGATTTGAAATCTACCATGGTTTCAGAGAAATCATACTTCATGGTTCGTAGTTCTGCTAGAATATTGAAAGACTACCCTAAACTAAAATCTATCCACTGGAGCAAAATTATTTCACACTACAGACTCATTTCGGTCAGAATCGATTTGAAATCTCTCATGTTTTCAGAGAAATCTTACTTCATGGTTCATAGCTCTGTTAGAATGTTGAACGACTACCCCAAACTTAAATCCATCCATTCAAGCTAAAATTATTTCACACCACAGACTCATTTTGGTCAGGATCGATTTGAAATCTACCATGGTTACAGAGAAATTATACTTCATGGTTCGTAGTTCTGATAGAATATTGAAAGACTACCCCAAATTAAAATCTATCCACTGGAGCAAAATTATTTCACACTAAAGACTCATTGTGGTCAGGATCGATTTGAAATCTACCATGGTTTCAGAGAAGTTATACTTCATGGTTCGTAGTTCTGATAGAATATTGAAAAACTACCCCAAACTAAAATCTATACAATCAACAAAAATTATTTCACACTACAGACTCATTGTGGTCAGGATCGATTTGAAATCTACCATGATTTCAGAGAAATTATACTTCATGGTTCGTAGTTCTGCTAGAATATTGAAAGACTACCCCAAACTAAAATCTATAAACTCAACATAAATTATTTCACACTACAGACTCATTTTGGTCAGGATCGATTTAAAAACTACCATGGTTTCAGAGAAATTATACCTCATGGTTCGTAGATCTGCTAGAATATTAAAAGACTACCCCAAACTAAAATCTATATACTCAACAAAAATTATTTCACACTAAAGACTCATTGTGGTCAGGATCGATTTGAAATCTACCATGGTTTCAGAGAAATTATACTTCATGGTTCGTAGTTCTGATAGAATATTGGAAGACTACCCCAAGCTAAAATCTATCCACTCAACAAAAATTATTTCACACTACAGACTCATTTTGGTCAGGATCGATTTGAAATCTACCATGGTTTCAGAGAAATCATACTTCATGGTTCGTAGTTCTGCTAGAATATTGAAAAACTACCCCAAACTAAAATCTATCCACTGGAGCAAAATTATTTCACACTACAGACTCATTGTGGTCAGGATCGATTTGAAATCTACCATGGTTTCAGAGAAGTTATACTTCATGGTTCGTAGTTCTGCTAGAATATTGAAAGACTACCCCAAACTAAAATCTATCCACTGGAGCAAAATTATTTCACACTACAGACTCATTGTGGTCAGGACCGATTTGAAATCTACCATGGTTTCATAGAAATTATACGTCATGGTTCGTAGTTCTGATACAATATTGAAAGACTACCCCAAACTAAAATCTATATACTCAACAAAAATCATTTCACACTACAGACTCACTTTGGTCAGGATCGATTTGAAATCTAAAATGGTTTCAGAGAAATCATACTTCATGGTTCGTAGTTCTGATAGAATATTGAAAGACTACCCCAAACTAAAATCTATATACTCAACAAAAATTATTTCACACTACAGACTCATTTTGGTCAGGATCGATTTGAAATCTACCATGGTTTCAGACAAATCATACTTCATGGTTCGTAGTTCTGCTAGAATATTGAAAGACTACCCCAAACTAAAATCTATCCACTCAACAAAAATTATTTCACACTACAGACTCATTGTGGTCAGGATCGATTTAAAATCTACCATGGTTTCAGAGAAATTATACTTCATGGTTTGTAGTTCTGATAGAATATTGAAAGACTACCCCAAACTAAAATCTATATACTCAACAAAAATTATTTCACACTACAGACTCATTTTGGTCAATCTCGATTTGAAATCTACCATGGTTTCAGAGAAATCATACTTCATGGTTCGTAGTTCTGCTAGAATATTGAAAGACTACCCCAAACTAAAATCTATCCACTCAACAAAAATTATTTCACACTACAGACTCATTTTGGTCAGGATCGATTTGAAATCTACCATGGTTTCAGAGAAATCATACTTCATGGTTCGTAGTTCTGCTAGAATATTGAAAGACTACCCTAAACTAAAATCTATCCACTGGAGCAAAATTATTTCACACTACAGACTCATTTCGGTCAGAATCGATTTGAAATCTCTCATGTTTTCAGAGAAATCTTACTTCAGGGTTCATAGCTCTGTTAGAATGTTGAACGACTACCCCAAACTTAAATCCATCCATTCAAGCTAAAATTATTTCACACCACAGACTCATTTTGGTCAGCACCGACTTGAAATCTATCATGGTTTCAGAGAAATCTTACTTCCGGGTTCATAGCTCTGTTAGAATGTTCAACGACTACCCCAAACTAAAATCTATCCACTGGAGCAAAATTATTTCACACTACAGACTCATTGTGGTCAGGATCGATTTGAAATCTACCATGGTTTCAGAGAAATCATACTTCATTGGTTCGTAGTTCTGCTAGAATATTGAAAGACTACCCCAAACTAAAATCTATCCACTCAACAAAAATTATTTCACACTACAGACTCATTTTGGTCAGGATCGATTTGAAATCTACCATGGTTTCAGAGAAATCATACTTCATGGTTCGTAGTTCTGCTAGAATATTGAAAAACTACCCCAAACTAAAATCTATCCACTGGAGCAAAATTATTTCACACTACAGACTCATTGTGGTCAGGATCGATTTGAAATCTACCATGGTTTCAGAGAAATTATACCTCATGGTTCGTAGTACTGCTAGAATATTAAAAGACTTTCCCAAACTAAAATCTATATACTCAACAAAAATTATTTCACACTAAAGACTCATTGTGGTCAGGATCGATTTGAAATCTACCATGGTTTCATAGAAATTATACGTCATGGTTCGTAGTTCTGATACAATATTGAAAGACTACCCCAAACTAAAATCTATATACTCAACAAAAATTATTTCACACTACAGACTCACTTTGGTCAGGATCGATTTGAAATCTAAAATGGTTTCAGAGAAATCATACTTCATGGTTCGTAGTTCTGATAGAATATTGAAAGACTACCCCAAACTAAAATCTATATACTCAACAAAAATTATTTCACACTACAGACTCATTTTGGTCAGGATCGATTTGAAATCTACCATGGTTTCAGACAAATCATACTTCATGGTTCGTAGTTCTGCTAGAATATTGAAAGACTACCCCAAACTAAAATCTATCCACTCAACAAAAATTATTTCACACTACAGACTCATTGTGGTCAGGATCGATTTAAAATCTACCATGGTTTCAGAGAAATTATACTTCATGGTTTGTAGTTCTGATAGAATATTGAAAGACTACCCCAAACTAAAATCTATATACTCAACAAAAATTATTTCACACTACAGACTCATTTTGGTCAATCTCGATTTGAAATCTACCATGGTTTCAGAGAAATCATACTTCATGGTTCGTAGTTCTGCTAGAATATTGAAAGACTACCCCAAACTAAAATCTATCCACTCAACAAAAATTATTTCACACTACAGACTCATTTTGGTCAGGATCGATTTGAAATCTACCATGGTTTCAGAGAAATCATACTTCAGGTTCGTAGTTCTGCTAGAATATTGAAAGACTACCCTAAACTAAAATCTATCCACTGGAGCAAAATTATTTCACACTACAGACTCATTTCGGTCAGAATCGATTTGAAATCTCTCATGTTTTCAGAGAAATCTTACTTCAGGGTTCATAGCTCTGTTAGAATGTTGAACGACTACCCCAAACTTAAATCCATCCATTCAAGCTAAAATTATTTCACACCACAGACTCATTTTGGTCAGGATCGATTTGAAATCTACCATGGCTACAGAGAAATTATACTTCATGGTTCGTAGTTCTGATAGAATATTGAAAGACTACCCCAAACTAAAATCTATCCACTGGACCAAAATTATTTCACACTAAAGACTCATTGTGGTCAGGATCGATTTGAAATCTACCATGGTTTCAGAGAAATTATACTTCATGGTTCGTAGTTCTGCTAGAATATTGAAAGACTACCCCAAGCTGAAATCTATCCACTCAACAAAAATTATTTTACACTACTGATTCATTTTGGTCAGGATCGATTTGAAATCTACCATGGTTTCAGAGAAATTATACTTCATGGTTCGTAGTTCTGCTAGAATATTGAAATACTACCCCAAACTAAAATCTATCCACTGGAGCAAAATTATTTCACACTACAGACTCATTGTGGTCAGGATCGATTTGACATCTACCATGGTTTCAGAGAAATTATACTTCATGGTTCGTAGTTCTGCTAGAATATTGAAAGACTACCCCAAACTAAAATCTATCCACTCAATAAAAATTATTTCACACTAAAGACTCATTGTGGTCAGGATCGATTTGAAATCTACCATGGTTTCAGAGAAATTATACTTCATGGTTCGTAGTTCTGCTAGAATATTAAAAGACTACCCCAAACTAAAATCTATATACTCAACAAAAATTATTTCACACTAAAGACTCATTGTGGTCAGGATCGATTTGAAATCTACCATGGTTTCAGAGAAATTATACTTCATGGTTCGTAGTTCTGCTAGAATATTGAAAGACTACCCCAAGCTAAAATCTATCCACTCAACAAAAATTATTTTACTCTACTGATTCATTTTGGTCAGGATCGATTTGAAATCTACCATGGTTACAGAGAAATTATACTTCATGGTTCGTAGTTCTGATAGAATATTGAAAGACTACCCCAAACTAAAATCTATCCACTGGACCAAAATTATTTCACACTAAAGACTCATTGTGGTCAGGATCGATTTGAAATCTACCATGGTTTCAGAGAAGTTATACTTCATGGTTCGTAGTTCTGATAGAATATTGAAAAACTACCCCAAACTAAAATCTATCCACTGGAGCAAAATTATTTCACACTACAGACTCATTGTGGTCAGGATCGATTTGAAATCTACCATGGTTTCAGAGAAATTATACTTCATGGTTCGTAGTTCTGCTAGAATATTGAAAGACTACCCCAAACTAAAATCTATCCACTCAACAAAAATTATTTCACACTACAGACTCATTTTGGTCAGGATCGATTTAAAAACTACCATGGTTTCAGAGAAATTATACTTCATGGTTCGTAGATCTGCTAGAATATTAAAAGACTACCCCAAACTAAAATCTATATACTCAACAAAAATTATTTCACACTAAAGACTCATTGTGGTCAGGATCGATTTGAAATCTACCATGGTTTCAGAGAAATTATACTTCATGGTTCGTAGTTCTGATAGAATATTGGAAGACTACCCCAAGCTAAAATCTATCCACTCAACAAAAATTATTTCACACTACAGACTCATTTTGGTCAGGATCGATTTGAAATCTACCATGGTTTCAGAGAAATCATACTTCATGGTTCGTAGTTCTGCTAGAATATTGAAAAACTACCCCAAACTAAAATCTATATACTCAACAAAAATTATTTCACACTACAGACTCATTGTGGTCAGGATCGATTTGAAATCTACCACGGTTTCAGAGAAATTATACTTCATGGTTCGTAGTTCTGCTAGAATATTGAAAGACTACCCCAAACTAAAATCTATCCACTCAACAAAAATTATTTCACACTACAGACTCATTGTGGTCAGGATCGATTTGAAATCTACCATGGTTTCAGAGAAGTTATACTTCATGGTTCGTAGTTCTGCTAGAATATTGAAAGACTACCCCAAACTAAAACCTATATACTCAACAAAAATTATTTCACACTAAAGACTCATTGTGGTCAGGATCGATTTGAAATCTACCATGGTTTCAGAGAAGTTATACTTCATAGTTCCTAGTTCTGCTAGAATATTGAAAGACTACCCCAAACTAAAATCTATCCACTGGAGCAAAATTATTTCACACTACAGACTCATTGTGGTCAGGATCGATTTGAAATCTACCATGGTTTCAGAGAAGTTATACTTCATGGTTCGTAGTTCTGCTAGAATATTGAAAGACTACCCCAAACTAAAATCTATCCACTGGAGCAAAATTATTTCACACTACAGACTCATTTTGGTCAGGATCGATTTGAAATCTACCATGGTTTCAGAGAAATCATACTTCATGGTTCGTAGTTCTGCTAGAATATTGAAAAACTACCCCAAACTAAAATCTATCCACTGGAGCAAAATTATTTCACACTACAGACTCATTTTGGTCAGGATCGATTTGAAATCTACCATGGTTTCAGAGAAATCATACTTCATGGTTCGTAGTTCTGCTAGAATATTGAAAAACTACCCCAAACTAAAATCTATCCACTGGAGCAAAATTATTTCACACTACAGACTCATTGTGGTCAGGATCGATTTGAAATCTACCATGGTTTCAGAGAAATTATACCTCATGGTTCGTAGTTCTGCTAGAATATTAAAAGACTTTCCCAAACTAAAATCTATATACTCAACAAAAATTATTTCACACTAAAGACTCATTGTGGTCAGGATCGATTTGAAATCTACCATGGTTTCAGAGAAGTTATACTTCATGGTTCGTAGTTCTGCTAGAATATTGAAAGACTACCCCAAACTAAAATCTATCCACTGGAGCAAAATTATTTCACACTACAGACTCATTGTGGTCAGGATCGATTTGAAATCTACCATGGTTTCATAGAAATTATACGTCATGGTTCGTAGTTCTGATACAATATTGAAAGACTACCCCAAACTAAAATCTATATACTCAACAAAAATTATTTCACACTACAGACTCACTTTGGTCAGGATCGATTTGAAATCTAAAATGGTTTCAGAGAAATCATACTTCATGGTTCGTAGTTCTGATAGAATATTGAAAGACTACCCCAAACTAAAATCTATCCACTCAACAAAAATTATTTCACACTACAGACTCATTGTGGTCAGGATCGATTTAAAATCTACCATGGTTTCAGAGAAATTATACTTCATGGTTTGTAGTTCTGATAGAATATTGAAAGACTACCCCAAACTAAAATCTATATACTCAACAAAAATTATTTCACACTACAGACTCATTTTGGTCAATCTCGATTTGAAATCTACCATGGTTTCAGAGAAATCATACTTCATGGTTCGTAGTTCTGCTAGAATATTGAAAGACTACCCCAAACTAAAATCTATCCACTCAACAAAAATTATTTCACACTACAGACTCATTTTGGTCAGGATCGATTTGAAATCTACCATGGTTTCAGAGAAATCATACTTCATGGTTCGTAGTTCTGCTAGAATATTGAAAGACTAGCCTAAACTAAAATCTATCCACTGGAGCAAAATTATTTCACACTACAGACTCATTTCGGTCAGAATCGATTTGAAATCTCTCATGTTTTCAGAGAAATCTTACTTCAGGGTTCATAGCTCTGTTAGAATGTTGAACGACTACCCCAAACTTAAATCCATCCATTCAAGCTAAAATTATTTCACACCACAGACTCATTTTGGTCAGCATCGACTTGAAATCTATCATGGTTTCAGAGAAATCTTACTTCCGGGTTCATAGCTCTGTTAGAATGTTGAACGACTACCCCAAACTAAAATCTATCCACTGGAGCAAAATTATTTCACACTACAGACTCATTGTGGTCAGGATCGATTTGAAATCTACCATGGTTTCAGAGAAATCATACTTCATTGGTTCGTAGTTCTGCTAGAATATTGAAAGACTACCCCAAACTAAAATCTATCCACTCAACAAAAATTATTTGACACTACAGACTCATTTTGGTCAGGATCGATTTGAAATCTACCATGGTTTCAGAGAAATCATACTTCATGGTTCGTAGTTCTGCTAGAATATTGAAAGACTACCCCAAACTAAAATCTATCCACTCAACAAAAATTATTTCACACTACAGACTCATTTTGGTCAGGATCGATTTGAAATCTACCATGGTTTCAGAGAAATCATACTTCATGGTTCGTAGTTCTGCTAGAATATTGAAAGACTACCCTAAACTAAAATCTGTCCACTGGAGCAAAATTATTTCACACTACAGACTCATTTCGGTCAGAATCGATTTGAAATCTCTCATGTTTTCAGAGAAATCTTACTTCAGGGTTCATAGCTCTGTTAGAATGTTGAACGACTACCCCAAACTTAAATCCATCCATTCAAGCTAAAATTATTTCACACCACAGACTCATTTTGGTCAGCATCGACTTGGAATCTATCATGGTTTCAGTGAAATCTTACTTCCGGGTTCATAGCTCTGTTAGAATGTTGAACGACTACCCCAAACTTAAATCTATCCACTGGAGCAAAATTATTTCACACTACAGACTCATTGTGGTCAGGATCGATTTGAAATCTACCATGGTTTCAGAGAAATCATACTTCATTGGTTCGTAGTTCTGCTAGAATACTGAAAGACTACCCCAAACTAAAATCTATCCACTCAACAAAAATTATTTCACACTACAGACTCATTTTGGTCAGGATCGATTTGAAATCTACCATGGTTTCAGAGAAATCATACTTCATGGTTCGTAGTTCTGCTAGAATACTGAAAAACTACCCCAAACTAAAATCTATCCACTGGAGCAAAATTATTTCACACTACAGACTCATTGTGGTCAGGATCGATTTGAAATCTACCATGGTTTCAGAGAAATTATACCTCATGGTTCGTAGTTCTGCTAGCATATTAAAAGACTTTCCCAAACTAAAATCTATATACTCACCAAAAATTATTTCACACTAAAGACTCATTGTGGTCAGGATCGATTTGAAATCTACCATGGTTTCAGAGAAGTTATACTTCATGGTTCGTAGTTCTGCTAGAATATTGAAAGACTACCCCAAACTAAAATCTATCCACTCAACAAAAATTATTTCACACTACAGACTCATTTTGGTCAGGATCGATTTGAAATCTACCATGGTTTCAGAGAAATCATACTTCATGGTTCGTAGTTCTGCTAGAATATTGAAAGACTACCCTAAACTAAAATCTATCCACTGGAGCAAAATTATTTCACACTACAGACTCATTTCGGTCAGAATCGATTTGAAATCTCTCATGTTTTCAGAGAAATCTTACTTCAGGGTTCATAGCTCTGTTAGAATGTTGAACGACTACCCCAAACTTAAATCCATCCATTCAAGCTAAAATTATTTCACACCACAGACTCATTTTGGTCAGCATCGACTTGAAATCTATCATGGTTTCAGTGAAATCTTACTTCCGGGTTCATAGCTCTGTTAGAATGTTGAACGACTACCCCAAACTTAAATCTATCCACTGGAGCAAAATTATTTCACACTACAGACTCATTGTGGTCAGGATCGATTTGAAATCTACCATTTTTTTTAGAGAAATCATACTTCATTGGTTCGTAGTTCTGCTAGAATATTGAAAGACTACCCCAAACTAAAATCTATCCACTCAACAAAAATTATTTCACACTACAGACTCATTTTGGTCAGGATCGATTTGAAATCTACCATGGTTTCAGAGAAATCATACTTCATGGTTCGTAGTTCTGCTAGAATACTGAAAAACTACCCCAAACTAAAATCTATCCACTGGAGCAAAATTATTTCACACTACAGACTCATTTCGGTCAGAATCGATTTGAAATCTACCATGGTTTCAGAGAAATCATACTTCATGGTTCGTAGTTCTGCTAGAATACTGAAAAACTACCCCAAACTAAAATCTATCCACTGGAGCAAAATTATTTCACACTACAGACTCATTTCGGTCAGAATCGATTTGAAATCTACCATGGTTTCAGAGAAATCATACTTCATGGTTCGTAGTTCTGCTAGAATATTGAAAGACTACCCTAAACTAAAATCTATCCACTGGAGCAAAATTATTTCACACCACAGACTCATTTTGGTCAGCATCGACTTGAAATCTATCATGGTTTCAGAGAAATCTTACTTCCGGGTTCATAGCTCTGTTAGAATGTTGAACGACTACCCCAAACTTAAATCTATCCACTGGAGCAAAATTATTTCACACTACAGACTCATTGTGGTCAGGATCGATTTGAAATCTACCATGGTTTCAGAGAAATCATATTTCATTGGTTCGTAGTTCTGCTAGAATATTGAAAGACTACCCCAAACTAAAATCTACCCACTCAACAAAAATTATTTCACACTACAGACTCATTTTGGTCAGGATCGATTTGAAATCTACCATGGTTTCAGAGAAATCATACTTCATGGTTCGTAGTTCTGCTAGAATACTGAAAAACTACCCCAAACTAAAATCTATCCACTGGAGCAAAATTATTTCACACTACAGACTCATTTCGGTCAGAATCGATTTGAAATCTACCATGGTTTCAGAGAAATCATATTTCATTGGTTCGTAGTTCTGCTAGAATATTGAAAGACTACCCCAAACTAAAATCTACCCACTCAACAAAAATTATTTCACACTACAGACTCATTGTGGTCAGGATCGATTTGAAATCTACCATGGTTTCAGAGAAATCATACTTCATTGGTTCGTAGTTCTGCTAGAATATTGAACGACTACCCCAAACTTAAATCCATCCATTCAAGCTAAAATTATTTCACACCACAGACTCATTTTGGTCAGCATCGACTTGAAATCTATCATGGTTTCAGTGAAATCTTACTTCATTGGTTCGTAGTTCTGCTAGAATATTGAAAGACTACCCCAAACTAAAATCTACCCACTCAACAAAAATTATTTCACACTACAGACTCATTTTGGTCAGGATCGATTTGAAATCTACCATGGTTTCAGAGAAATCATACTTCATGGTTCGTAGTTCTGCTAGAATACTGAAAAACTACCCCAAACTAAAATCTATCCACTGGAGCAAAATTATTTCACACTACAGACTCATTTCGGTCAGAATCGATTTGAAATCTACCATGGTTTCAGAGAAATCATATTTCATTGGTTCGTAGTTCTGCTAGAATATTGAAAGACTACCCCAAACTAAAATCTACCCACTCAACAAAAATTATTTCACACTACAGACTCATTGTGGTCAGGATCGATTTGAAATCTACCATGGTTTCAGAGAAATCATACTTCATTGGTTCGTAGTTCTGCTAGAATATTGAACGACTACCCCAAACTTAAATCCATCCATTCAAGCTAAAATTATTTCACACCACAGACTCATTTTGGTCAGCATCGACTTGAAATCTATCATGGTTTCAGTGAAATCTTACTTCCGGGTTCATAGCTCTGTTAGAATGTTGAACGACTACCCCAAACTTAAATCTATCCACTGGAGCAAAATTATTTCACACTACAGACTCATTGTGGTCAGGATCGATTTGAAATCTACCATGGTTTCAGAGAAATCATACTTCATTGGTTCGTAGTTCTGCTAGAATATTGAACGACTACCCCAAACTTAAATCCATCCATTCAAGCTAAAATTATTTCACACCACAGACTCATTTTGGTCAGCATCGACTTGAAATCTATCATGGTTTCAGTGAAATCTTACTTCCGGGTTCATAGCTCTGTTAGAATGTTGAACGACTACCCCAAACTTAAATCTATCCACTGGAGCAAAATTATTTCACACTACAGACTCATTGTGGTCAGGATCGATTTGAAATCTACCATGGTTTCAGAGAAATCATACTTCATTGGTTCGTAGTTCTGCTAGAATATTGAAAGACTACCCCAAACTAAAATCTATCCACTCAACAAAAATTATTTCACACTACAGACTCATTTTGGTCAGGATCGATTTGAAATCTACCATGGTTTCAGAGAAATCATACTTCATGGTTCGTAGTTCTGCTAGAATACTGAAAAACTACCCCAAACTAAAATCTATCCACTGGAGCAAAATTATTTCACACTACAGACTCATTTCGGTCAGAATCGATTTGAAATCTACCATGGTTTCAGAGAAATCATACTTCATGGTTCGTAGTTCTGCTAGAATGCTGAAAAACTACCCCAAACTAAAATCTATCCACTGGAGCAAAATTATTTCACACTACAGACTCATTTCGGTCAGAATCGATTTGAAATCTACCATGGTTTCAGAGAAATCATACTTCATGGTTCGTAGTTCTGCTAGAATATTGAAAGACTACCCTAAACTAAAATCTATCCACTGGAGCAAAGTTATTTCACACCACAGACTCATTTTGGTCAGCATCGACTTGAAATCTATCATGGTTTCAGAGAAATCTTACTTCCGGTTTCATAGCTCTGTTAGAATGTTGAACGACTACCCCAAACTAAAATCTATCCACTGGAGCAAAATTATTTCACACTACAGACTCATTGTGGTCAGGATCGATTTGAAATCTACCATGGTTTCAGAGAAATCATACTTCATTGGTTCGTAGTTCTGCTAGAATATTGAAAGACTACGCCAAACTAAAATCTATCCACTCAACAAAAATTATTTCACACTACAGACTCATTTTGGTCAGGATCGATTTGAAATCTACCATGGTTTCAGAGAAATCATACTTCATGGTTCGTAGTTCTGCTAGAATACTGAAAAACTACCCCAAACTAAAATCTATCCACTGGAGCAAAATTATTTCACACTACAGACTCATTTCGGTCAGAATCGATTTGAAATCTACCATGGTTTCAGAGAAATCATACTTCATGGTTCGTAGTTCTGCTAGAATATTGAAAGACTACCCTAAACTAAAATCTATCCACTGGAGCAAAATTATTTCACACCACAGACTCATTTTGGTCAGCATCGACTTGAAATCTATCATGGTTTCAGAGAAATCTTACTTCCGGGTTCATAGCTCTGTTAGAATGTTGAACGACTACCCCAAACTTAAATCTATCCACTGGAGCAAAATTATTTCACACTACAGACTCATTTCGGTCAGGATCGATTTGAAATCTATCATGGTTTCAGAGAAATCATACTTCATGGTTCGTAGTTCTGCTAGAATACTGAAAAACTACCCCAAACTAAAATCTATCCACTGGAGCAAAATTATTTCACACTACAGACTCATTGTGGTCAGGATCGATTTGAAATCTACCATGGTTTCAGAGAAATCATACTTCATTGGTTCGTAGTTCTGCTAGAATATTGAACGACTACCCCAAACTTAAATCCATCCATTCAAGCTAAAATTATTTCACACCACAGACTCATTTTGGTCAGCATCGACTTGAAATCTATCATGGTTTCAGTGAAATCTTACTTCCGGGTTCATAGCTCTGTTAGAATGTTGAACGACTACCCCAAACTTAAATCTATCCACTGGAGCAAAATTATTTCACACTACAGACTCATTGTGGTCAGGATCGATTTGAAATCTACCATGGTTTCAGAGAAATCATACTTCATTGGTTCGTAGTTCTGCTAGAATATTGAAAGACTACCCCAAACTAAATTCTATCCACTCAACAAAAATTATTTCACACTACAGACTCATTTTGGTCAGGATCGATTTGAAATCTACCATGGTTTCAGAGAAATCATACTTCATGGTTCGTAGTTCTGCTAGAATACTGAAAAACTACCCCAAACTAAAATCTATCCACTGGAGCAAAATTATTTCACACTACAGACTCATTTCGGTCAGAATCGATTTGAAATCTACCATGGTTTCAGAGAAATCATACTTCATGGTTCGTAGTTCTGCTAGAATACTGAAAAACTACCCCAAACTAAAATCTATCCACTGGAGCAAAATTATTTCACACTACAGACTCATTTCGGTCAGAATCGATTTGAAATCTACCATGGTTTCAGAGAAATCATACTTCATGGTTCGTAGTTCTGCTAGAATATTGAAAGACTACCCTAAACTAAAATCTATCCACTGGAGCAAAATTATTTCACACCACAGACTCATTTTGGTCAGCATCGACTTGAAATCTATCATGGTTTCAGAGAAATCTTACTTCCGGGTTCATAGCTCTGTTAGAATGTTGAACGACTACCCCAAACTAAAATCTATCCACTGGAGCAAAATTATTTCACACTACAGACTCATTGTGGTCAGGATCGATTTGAAATCTACCATGGTTTCAGAGAAATCATACTTCATTGGTTCGTAGTTCTGCTAGAATATTGAAAGACTACCCCAAACTAAAATCTATCCAATCAACAAAAATTATTTCACACTACAGACTCATTTTGGTCAGGATCGATTTGAAATCTACCATGGTTTCAGAGAAATCATACTCCATGGTTCGTAGTTCTGCTAGAATATTGAAAGACTACCCCAAACTAAAATCTATCCACTCAACAAAAATTATTTCACACTACAGACTCATTTTGGTCAGGATCGATTTGAAATCTACCATGGTTTCAGAGAAATCATACTTCATGGTTCGTAGTTCTGCTAGAATATTGAAAGACTACCCTAAACTAAAATCTATCCACTGGAGCAAAATTATTTCACACTACAGACTCATTTCGGTCAGAATCGATTTGAAATCTCTCATGTTTTCAGAGAAATCTTACTTCAGGGTTCATAGCTCTGTTAGAATGTTGAACGACTACCCCAAACTTAAATCCATCCATTCAAGCTAAAATTATTTCACACCACAGACTCATTTTGGTCAGCATCGACTTGAAATCTATCATGGTTTCAGTGAAATCTTACTTCCGGGTTCATAGCTCTGTTAGAATGTTGAACGACTACCCCAAACTTAAATCTATCCACTGGAGCAAAATTATTTCACACTACAGACTCATTGTGGTCAGGATCGATTTGAAATCTACCATGGTTTCAGAGAAATCATACTTCATTGGTTCGTAGTTCTGCTAGAATATTGAAAGACTACCCCAAACTAAAATCTATCCACTCAACAAAAATTATTTCACACTACAGACTCATTTTGGTCAGGATCGATTTGAAATCTACCATGGTTTCAGAGAAATCATACTTCATTGGTTCGTAGTTCTGCTAGAATATTGAAAGACTACCCCAAACTAAAATCTATCCACTCAACAAAAATTATTTCACACTACAGACTCATTTTGGTCAGGATCGATTTGAAATCTACCATGGTTTCAGAGAAATCATACTTCATGGTTCGTAGTTCTGCTAGAATACTGAAAAACTACCCCAAACTAAAATCTATCCACTGGAGCAAAATTATTTCACACTACAGACTCATTGTGGTCAGGATCGATTTGAAATCTACCATGGTTTCATAGAAATTATACGTCATGGTTCGTAGTTCTGATACAATATTGAAAGACTACCCCAAACTAAAATCTATATACTCAACAAAAATTATTTCACACTACAGACTCACTTTGGTCAGGATCGATTTGAAATCTAAAATGGTTTCAGAGAAATCATACTTCATGGTTCGTAGTTCTGATAGAATATTGAAAGACTACCCCAAACTAAAATCTATATACTCAACAAAAATTATTTCACACTACAGACTCATTTTGGTCAGGATCGATTTGAAATCTACCATGGTTTCATAGAAATTATACGTCATGGTTCGTAGTTCTGATACAATATTGAAAGACTACCCCAAACTAAAATCTATATACTCAACAAAAATTATTTCACACTACAGACTCACTTTGGTCAGGATCGATTTGAAATCTAAAATGGTTTCAGACAAATCATACTTCATGGTTCGTAGTTCTGCTAGAATATTGAAAGACTACCCCAAACTAAAATCTATCCACTCAACAAAAATTATTTCACACTACAGACTCATTGTGGTCAGGATCGATTTAAAATCTACCATGGTTTCAGAGAAATTATACTTCATGGTTTGTAGTTCTGATAGAATATTGAAAGACTACCCCAAACTAAAATCTATATACTCAACAAAAATTATTTCACACTACAGACTCACTTTGGTCAGGATCGATTTGAAATCTAAAATGGTTTCAGACAAATCATACTTCATGGTTCGTAGTTCTGCTAGAATATTGAAAGACTACCCCAAACTAAAATCTATCCACTCAACAAAAATTATTTCACACTACAGACTCATTTTGGTCAGGATCGATTTGAAATCTACCATGGTTTCAGAGAAATCATACTTCATGGTTCGTAGTTCTGCTAGAATATTGAAAGACTACCCTAAACTAAAATCTATCCACTGGAGCAAAATTATTTCACACTACAGACTCATTTCGGTCAGAATCGATTTGAAATCTCTCATGTTTTCAGAGAAATCTTACTTCAGGGTTCATAGCTCTGTTAGAATGTTGAACGACTACCCCAAACTTAAATCCATCCATTCAAGCTAAAATTATTTCACACCACAGACTCATTTTGGTCAGGATCGATTTGAAATCTACCATGGTTACAGAGAAATTATACTTCATGGTTCGTAGTTCTGATAGAATATTGAAAGACTACCCCAAACTAAAATCTATCCACTGGACCAAAATTATTTCACACTAAAGACTCATTGTGGTCAGGATCGATTTGAAATCTACCATGGTTTCAGAGAAGTTATACTTCATGGTTCGTAGTTCTGATAGAATATTGAAAAACTACCCCAAACTAAAATCTATCCACTGGAGCAAAATTATTTCACACTACAGACTCATTGTGGTCAGGATCGATTTGAAATCTACCATGGTTTCAGAGAAATTATACTTCATGGTTCGTAGTTCTGCTAGAATATTGAAAGACTACCCCAAACTAAAATCTATCCACTCAACAAAAATTATTTCACACTACAGACTCATTTTGGTCAGGATCGATTTAAAAACTACCATGGTTTCAGAGAAATTATACTTCATGGTTCGTAGATCTGCTAGAATATTAAAAGACTACCCCAAACTAAAATCTATATACTCAACAAAAATTATTTCACACTAAAGACTCATTGTGGTCAGGATCGATTTGAAATCTACCATGGTTTCAGAGAAATTATACTTCATGGTTCGTAGTTCTGATAGAATATTGGAAGACTACCCCAAGCTAAAATCTATCCACCCAACAAAAATTATTTCACACTACAGATTCTTTTTTCTTCAGGATCGATTTGAAATCTACCATGGTTTCAGAGAAATCATACTTCATGGTTCGTAGTTCTGCTAGAATATTGAAAAACTACCCCAAACTAAAATCTATCCACTGGAGCAAAATTATTTCACACTACAGACTCATTGTGGTCAGGATCGATTTGAAATCTACCACGGTTTCAGAGAAATTATACTTCATGGTTCGTAGTTCTGCTAGAATATTGAAAGACTACCCCAAACTAAAATCTATCCACTCAACAAAAATTATTTCACACTACAGACTCATTGTGGTCAGGATCGATTTGAAATCTACCATGGTTTCAGAGAAGTTATACTTCATGGTTCGTAGTTTTGCTAGAATATTGAAAGACTACCCCAAACTAAAACCTATATACTCAACAAAAATTATTTCACACTAAAGACTCATTGTGGTCAGGATCGATTTGAAATCTACCATGGTTTCAGAGAAGTTATACTTCATGGTTCGTAGTTCTGCTAGAATATTGAAAGACTACCCCAAACTAAAATCTATCCACTGGAGCAAAATTATTTCACACTACAGACTCATTGTGGTCAGGATCGATTTGAAATCTACCATGGTTTCAGAGAAGTTATACTTCATGGTTCGTAGTTCTGCTAGAATATTGAAAGACTATCCCAAACTAAAATCTATCCACTCAACAAAAATTATTTCACACTACAGACTCATTTTGGTCAGGATCGATTTGAAATCTACCATGGTTTCAGAGAAATCATACTTCATGGTTCGTAGTTCTGCTAGAATATTGAAAAACTACCCCAAACTAAAATCTATCCACTGGAGCAAAATTATTTCACACTACAGACTCATTGTGGTCAGGATCGATTTGAAATCTACCATGGTTTCAGAGAAATTATACCTCATGGTTCGTAGTTCTGCTAGAATATTAAAAGACTTTCCCAAACTAAAATCTATATACTCAACAAAAATTATTTCACACTAAAGACTCATTGTGGTCAGGATCGATTTGAAATCTACCATGGTTTCAGAGAAGTTATACTTCATGGTTCGTAGTTCTGCTAGAATATTGAAAGACTACCCCAAACTAAAATCTATCCACTGGAGCAAAATTATTTCACACTACAGACTCATTGTGGTCAGGATCGATTTGAAATCTACCATGGTTTCATAGAAATTATACGTCATGGTTCGTAGTTCTGATACAATATTGAAAGACTACCCCAAACTAAAATCTATATACTCAACAAAAATTATTTCACACTACAGACTCACTTTGGTCAGGATCGATTTGAAATCTAAAATGGTTTCAGAGAAATCATACTTCATGGTTCGTAGTTCTGATAGAATATTGAAAGACTACCCCAAACTAAAATCTATCCACTCAACAAAAATTATTTCACACTACAGACTCATTGTGGTCAGGATCGATTTAAAATCTACCATGGTTTCAGAGAAATTATACTTCATGGTTTGTAGTTCTGATAGAATATTGAAAGACTACCCCAAACTAAAATCTATATACTCAACAAAAATTATTTCACACTACAGACTCATTTTGGTCAATCTCGATTTGAAATCTACCATGGTTTCAGAGAAATCATACTTCATGGTTCGTAGTTCTGCTAGAATATTGAAAGACTACCCCAAACTAAAATCTATCCACTCAACAAAAATTATTTCACACTACAGACTCATTTTGGTCAGGATCGATTTGAAATCTACCATGGTTTCAGAGAAATCATACTTCATGGTTCGTAGTTCTGCTAGAATATTGAAAGACTACCCTAAACTAAAATCTATCCACTGGAGCAAAATTATTTCACACTACAGACTCATTTCGGTCAGAATCGATTTGAAATCTCTCATGTTTTCAGAGAAATCTTACTTCAGGGTTCATAGCTCTGTTAGAATGTTGAACGACTACCCCAAACTTAAATCCATCCATTCAAGCTAAAATTATTTCACACCACAGACTCATTTTGGTCAGCATCGACTTGAAATCTATCATGGTTTCAGTGAAATCTTACTTCCGGGTTCATAGCTCTGTTAGAATGTTGAACGACTACCCCAAACTTAAATCTATCCACTGGAGCAAAATTATTTCACACTACAGACTCATTGTGGTCAGGATCGATTTGAAATCTACCATGGTTTCAGAGAAATCATACTTCATTGGTTCGTAGTTCTGCTAGAATATTGAAAGACTACCCCAAACTAAAATCTATCCACTCAACAAAAATTATTTCACACTACAGACTCATTTTGGTCAGGATCAATTTGAAATCTAAAATGGTTTCAGAGAAATCATACTTCATGGTTCGTAGTTCTGATAGAATATTGAAAGACTACCCCAAACTAAAATCTATATACTCAACAAAAATTATTTCACACTACAGACTCATTGTGGTCAGGATCGATTTAAAATCTACCATGGTTTCAGAGAAATTATACTTCATGGTTTGTAGTTCTGATAGAATATTGAAAGACTACCCCAAACTAAAATCTATATACTCAACAAAAATTATTTCACACTACAGACTCATTTTGGTCAATCTCGATTTGAAATCTACCATGGTTTCAGAGAAATCATACTTCATGGTTCGTAGTTCTGCTAGAATATTGAAAGACTACCCCAAACTAAAATCTATCCACTCAACAAAAATTATTTCACACTACAGACTCATTTTGGTCAGGATCGATTTGAAATCTACCATGGTTTCAGAGAAATCATACTTCATGGTTCGTAGTTCTGCTAGAATATTGAAAGACTACCCTAAACTAAAATCTATCCACTGGAGCAAAATTATTTCACACTACAGACTCATTTCGGTCAGAATCGATTTGAAATCTCTCATGTTTTCAGAGAAATCTTACTTCAGGGTTCATAGCTCTGTTAGAATGTTGAACGACTACCCCAAACTTAAATCCATCCATTCAAGCTAAAATTATTTCACACCACAGACTCATTTTGGTCAGCATCGACTTGAAATCTATCATGGTTTCAGTGAAATCTTACTTCCGGGTTCATAGCTCTGTTAGAATGTTGAACGACTACCCCAAACTTAAATCTATCCACTGGAGCAAAATTATTTCACACTACAGACTCATTGTGGTCAGGATCGATTTGAAATCTACCATGGTTTCAGAGAAATCATACTTCATTGGTTCGTAGTTCTGCTAGAATATTGAAAGACTACCCCAAACTAAAATCTATCCACTCAACAAAAATTATTTCACACTACAGACTCATTTTGGTCAGGATCAATTTGAAATCTAAAATGGTTTCAGAGAAATCATACTTCATGGTTCGTAGTTCTGATAGAATATTGAAAGACTACCCCAAACTAAAATCTATATACTCAACAAAAATTATTTCACACTACAGACTCATTGTGGTCAGGATCGATTTAAAATCTACCATGGTTTCAGAGAAATTATACTTCATGGTTTGTAGTTCTGATAGAATATTGAAAGACTACCCCAAACTAAAATCTATATACTCAACAAAAATTATTTCACACTACAGACTCATTTTGGTCAATCTCGATTTGAAATCTACCATGGTTTCAGAGAAATCATACTTCATGGTTCGTAGTTCTGCTAGAATATTGAAAGACTACCCCAAACTAAAATCTATCCACTCAACAAAAATTATTTCACACTACAGACTCATTTTGGTCAGGATCGATTTGAAATCTACCATGGTTTCAGAGAAATCATACTTCATGGTTCGTAGTTCTGCTAGAATATTGAAAGACTACCCTAAACTAAAATCTATCCACTGGAGCAAAATTATTTCACACTACAGACTCATTTCGGTCAGAATCGATTTGAAATCTCTCATGTTTTCAGAGAAATCTTACTTCAGGGTTCATAGCTCTGTTAGAATGTTGAACGACTACCCCAAACTTAAATCCATCCATTCAAGCTAAAATTATTTCACTCTGCAGACTCATTTTGGTCAGGATCGACTTGAAATCTATCATGGTTTCAGAAAAATCTTACTTCCGGGTTCATAGCTCTGTTAGAATGTTGAACGACTACCCCAAACTAAAATCTATCCACTGGAGCAAAATTATTTCACACTACAGACTCATTGTGGTCAGGATCGATTTGAAATCTACCATGGTTTCAGAGAAATCATACTTCATGGTTCGTAGTTCGGCTAGAATATTGAAAGACTACCCCAAACTAAAATCTATCCACTCAACAAAAATTATTTTACACTACAGACTCATTTTGGTCAGGATCGATTTGAAATCTATAATGGTTTCAGAGAAATCATACTTCATGGTTCGCAGTTCTGCTAGAATATTGAAAGACTACACCAAACTAAAATCTATCCACTGGAGCAAAATTATTTCACACTACAGATTCATTGTGGTCAAGATCGATTTAAAAACTACCATGGTTTCAGAGAAATTATACTTCATGGTTCGTAGTTCTGCTAGAATATTAAAAGACTACCCCAAACTAAAATCTATTAACTCAACAAAAATTATTCCACACCACAGACTCATTTTGGTCAGAATCGATTTGAAATCTATCACGTTTTCAGAGGAATCTTACTTCCGCGGTCATAGCTCTGTTAGAATGTTGAACGACTACCCCAAACTTAAATCCATCCATTCAAGCAAAAATTATTTCACACCACAGACTCATTTTGGTCAGGATCGATTTGAAATCTACCTTGGTTTCAGAGAAATTATACTTCATGGTTCGTAGTTCTGATAGAATATTGAAAGACTACCCCAAACTAAAATCTATCCACTGGAGCAAAATTATTTCACACTACAGACTCATTGTGGTCAGGATCGATTTGAAATCTACCATGGTTTCAGAGAAATTATACTTAATGTATCGCAGTTCTGATAGAATATTGACAGACTTCCCCAAACTAAAATCTATTCACTTTAGCAAAATTATTTCACACTACAGACTCATTGTGGTCAGGATAGATTTGAAATCTACCATGGTTTCAGAGAAATCATACTTCATGGTTCGTAGTTCTGCTAGCATATTAAAAGACTATTGACACTGGAGCAAAATTATTTCACACTACAGACTCATTGTGGTCAGGATCGATTTGAAATCTACCATGGTTTCAGAGAAATCATACTTCATGGTTCGTAGTTCCGACAGAATATTGAAAGACTACCCCAAACTAAAATCTATATACTCAACAAAAATTATTTCACACTACAGACTCCTTTTGGTCAGGATCGATTTGAAATCTACCATGGTTTCAGAATAATCATACTTCATGGTTCGTAGTTCTGCTAGAATATTGCAAGACTACCCCAAACTAAAATCTATCCACTCAACAAAAACTATTTCACACTACAGACTCATTGTGGTCAGGATCAATTTGAAATCTTTCATGGTTTCAGAGAAATCATACTTCATGGTTCGTAGTTCTGATAGAATATTGAAAGACTACCCCAAACTAAAATCTATATACTCAACAAAAATTATTTCACACTACAGACTCATTGTGGTCAGGATCGATTTGAAATCTACCATGGTTTCAGAGAAATCATACTTCATGGTTCGTAGTTCTGATAGAATATTGAAAGACTACCCCAAACTAAAATCTATCCACTGGAGCAAAATTATTTCACACTACAGACTCATTGTGGTCAGGATCGATTTGAAATCTACCATGGTTTCAGAGAAATCATACTTCATGGTTCGTAGTTCTAATAGAATATTAAAAGACTATTGACACTGGAGCAAAATTATTTCACACTACAGACTCATTGTGGTCAGGATCGATTTGAAATCTACCATGGTTTCAGAGAAATCATACTTCATGGTTCGTAGTTCCGACAGAATATTGAAAGACTACCCCAAACTAAAATCTATATACTCAACAAAAATTATTTCACACTACAGACTCCTTTTGGTCAGGATCGATTTGAAATCTACCATGGTTTCAGAATAATCACACTTCATGGTTCGTAGTTCTGCTAGAATATTGCAAGACTACCCCAAACTAAAATCTATCCACTCAACAAAAACTATTTCACACTACAGACTCATTGTGGTCAGGATCAATTTGAAATCTTTCATGGTTTCAGAGAAATCATACTTCATGGTTCGTAGTTCTGATAGAATATTGAAAGATTTTCCCAAACTAAAATCTATATACTCAAAAAAAATTATTTCACACTACAGAATCATTCTGGTCAGGATCGATTTGAAATCTACCATGGTTTCAGAGAAATCATACTTCATGGTTCGTAGTTCTGATAGAATATTGAAAGACTTTCCCAAACTAAAATCTATATACTCAACAAAAATTATTTCACACTACAGACTCATTGTGGTCAGGATCGATTTGAAATCTACCATGGTTTCAGAGAAATTATACTTAATGTTTCGTAGTTCTGATAGAATATTGAAAGACTTCCCCAAACTAAAATCTATTCACTTTAGCAAAATTATTTCACACTACAGACTCATTGTGGTCAGGATCGATTTGAAATCTACCATGGTTTCAGAGAAATCATACTTCATGGTTCGTAGTTCTGATAGAATATTGAAAGACTACCCCAAACTAAAATCTATATACTCAACAAAAATTATTTCACACTACAGAATCATTGTGGTCAGGATCGATTTGAAATCTACCATGGTTTCAGAGAAATCATACTTCATGGTTCGTAGTTCTGATAGAATATTGAAAGACTTTCCCAAACTAAAATCTATCCACTGGAGCAAAATTATTTCACACTACAGACTCATTGTGGTCAGGATCGATTTGAAATCTACCATGGTTTCAGAGAAATTATACTTCATGGTTCGTAGTTCTGATAGAATATTGAAAGACTAACCCAAACTAAAATCTATCCACTGGAGCATCTACAATGGTTTCAGAGAAATTATACTTCATGGTTCGTAGTTCTGATAGAATATTGAAAGGCTTTCCCAAACTAAAATCTATATACTCAACAAAAATTATTTCACACTACAGACTCATTGTGGTCAGGATCGAATTGAAATCTACCATGGTTTCAGAGAAATTATACTTAATGTTTCGTAGTTCTGATAGAATATTGAAAGACTTCCCCAAACTAAAATCTATTCACTTTAGCAAAATTATTTCACACTACAGACTCATTGTGGTCAGGATCGATTTGAAATCTACCATGGTTTCAGAGAAATCATACTTCATGGTTCGTAGTTCTGATAGAATATTGAAAGACTACCCCAAACTAAAATCTATATACTCAACAAAAATTATTTCACACTACAGAATCATTGTGGTCAGGATCGATTTGAAATCTACCATGGTTTCAGAGAAATCATACTTCATGGTTCGTAGTTCTGATAGAATATTGAAAGACTTTCCCAAACTAAAATCTATCCACTGGAGCAAAATTATTTCACACTACAGACTCATTGTGGTCAGGATCGATTTGAGATCTACCATGGTTTCAGAGAAATTATACTTCATGGTTCGTAGTTCTGATAGAATATTGAAAGACTACCCCAAACTAAAATCTATCCACTCAGCAAAAATTATTTCACACTACAGAATCATTGTGGTCAGGATCGATTTGAAATCTACCATGGTTTCAGAGAAATCATACTTCATGGTTCGTAGTTCGGCTAGAATATTGAAAGACTACCCCAAACTAAAATCTATATACTCAACAAAAATTATTTCACACTACAGAATCATTGTGGTCAGGATCGATTTGAAATCTACCATGGTTTCAGAGAAATCATACTTCATAGTTCGTAGTTCTGATAGAATATTGAAAGACTTTCCCAAACTAAAATCTATATACTCAACAAAAATTATTTCACACTACAGACTCATTGTGGTCAGGATCGATTTGAAATCTACCATGGTTTCAGAGAAATCATACTTCATGGTTCGTAGTTCTGATAGAATATTGAAAGACTACCCCAAACTAAAATCTATCCACTGGAGCAAAATTATTTCACACTACAGACTCATTGTGGTCAGGATCGAATTGAAATCTACCATGGTTTCAGAGAAATTATACTTAATGTTTCGTAGTTCTGATAGAATATTGAAAGACTTCCCCAAACTAAAATCTATTCACTTTAGCAAAATTATTTCACACTACAGACTCATTGTGGTCAGGATCGATTTGAAATCTACCATGGTTTCAGAGAAATCATACTTCATGGTTCGTAGTTCTGATAAAATATTGAAAGACTAACCCAAACTAAAATCTATATACTCAACAAAAATTATTTCACACTACAGACTCATTTTGGTCAGGATCGATTTGAAATCTACCATGGTTTCAGAATAATCATACTTCATGGTTCGTAGTTCTGCTAGAATATTGAAAGACTACCCCAAACTAAAATCTATCCACTGGAGCAAAATTATTTCACACTACAGACTCATTGTGGTCAGGATAGATTTGAAATCTACCATGGTTTCAGAGAAATCATACTTCATGGTTCGTAGTTCTGATAGAATATTGAAAGACTACCCCAAACTAAAATCTATATACTCAACAAAAATTATTTCACACTACAGACTCATTGTGGTCAGGATCGATTTGAAATCTACCATGGTTTCAGAGAAATCATACTTCATGGTTCGTAGTTCTGATAGAATATTGAAAGACTACCCCAAACTAAAATCTATCCACTGGAGCAAAATTATTTCACACTACAGACTCATTGTGGTCAGGATCGATTTGAAATCTACCATGGTTTCAGAGAAATCATACTTCATGGTTCGTAGTTCTGCTAGAATATTAAAAGACTATTGACACTGGAGCAAAATTATTTCACACTACAGACTCATTGTGGTCAGGATCGATTTGAAATCTACCATGGTTTCAGAGAAATCATACTTCATGGTTCGTAGTTCTGATAGAATATTGAAAGACTACCCCAAACTAAAATCTATATACTCAACAAAAATTATTTCACACTACAGACTCATTTTGGTCAGGATCGATTTGAAATCTACCATGGTTTCAGAATAATCATACTTCATGGTTCGTAGTTCTGCTAGAATATTGCAAGACTACTCCAAACTAAAATCTATCCACTCAACAAAAACTATTTCACACTACAGACTCATTGTGGTCAGGATCAATTTGAAATCTTTCATGGTTTCAGAGAAATCATACTCCATGGTTCGTAATTCTGATAGAATATTGAAAGACTACCCCAAACTAAAATCTATCCACTCAACAAAAATTATTTCACACTACAGAATCATTGTTGTCAGGATCGATTTGAAATCTTTCATGGTTTCAGAGAAATCATACTTCATGGTTCGTAGTTCTGATAGAATATTGAAAGACTTTCCCAAACTAAAATCTATATACTCAAAAAATATTATTTCACACTACAGAATCATTGTGGTCAGGATCGATTTGAAATCTACCATGGTTTCAGAGAAATCATACTTCATGGTTCGTAGTTCTGATAGAATATTGAAAGACTTTCCCAAACTAAAATCTATATACTCAACAAAAATTATTTCACACTACAGACTCATTGTGGTCAGGATCGATTTGAAATCTACCATGGTTTCAGAGAAATTATACTTAATGTTTCGTAGTTCTGATAGAATATTGAAAGACTTCCCCAAACTAAAATCTATTCACTTTAGCAAAATTATTTCACACTACAGACTCATTGTGGCCAGGATCGATTTGAAATCTACCATGGTTTCAGAGAAATTATACTTCATGGTTCGTAGTTCTGATAGAATATTGAAAGACTACCCCAAACTAAAATCTATCCACTGGAGCAAAATTATTTCACACTACAGACTCATTGTGGTCAGGATAGATTTGAAATCTACCATGGTTTCAGAGAAATCATACTTCATGGTTCGTAGTTCTGATAGAATATTGAAAGACTACCCCAAACTAAAATCTATATACTCAACAAAAATTATTTCACACTACAGACTCATTGTGGTCAGGATCGATTGGAAATCTACCATGGTTTCAGAGAAATTATACTTAATGGTTCGTAGTTCTGCTAGAATATTGAAAGACTACCCCAAACTAAAATCTATATACTCTACAAAAATTATTTCACACTACAGACTCATTTTGGTCAGGATCGATTTGAAATCTACCATGGTTTCAGAATAATCATACTTCATGGTTCGTAGTTCTGCTAGAATATTGCAAGACTACATCAAACTAAAATCTATCCACTCAACAAAAACTATTTCACACTACAGACTCATTCTGGTCAGGATCAATTTGAAATCTTTCATGGTTTCAGAGAAATCATACTTCATGGTTCGTAGTTCTGATAGAATATTGAAAGACTACCCCAAACTAAAATCTATCCACTGGAGCAAAATTATTTCACACTACAGACTCATTGTGGGCAGGATCGATTTGAAATCTACCATGGCTTCAGAGATATCATACTTCATGGTTCGTAGTTCTGATAGAATATTGAAAGACTACCCCAAACTAAAATCTATATACTCTACAAAAATTATTTCACACTACAGACTCATTTTGGTCAGGATCGATTTGAAATCTACCATGGTTTCAGAATAATCATACTTCATGGTTCGTAGTTCTGCTAGAATATTGCAAGACTACCCCAAACTAAAATCTATCCACTCAACAAAAACTATTTCACACTACAGACTCATTGTGGTCAGGATCAATTTGAAATCTTTCATGGTTTCAGAGAAATCATACTCCATGGTTCGTAATTCTGATAGAATATTGAAAGACTACCCCAAACTAAAATCTATATACTCAACAAAAATTATTTCACACTACAGAATCATTGTGGTCAGGATCGATTTGAAATCTACAATGGTTTCAGAGAAATTATACTTCATGGTTCGTAGTTCTGATAGAATATTGAAAGACTACCCCAAACTAAAATCTATCCACTGGAGCAAAATTATTTCACACTACAGACTCATTGTGGTCAGGATCGATTTGAAATTTACCATGGTTTCAGAGAAATTATACTTCATGGTTCGTAGTTCTGATAGAATATTGAAAGACTACCCCAAACTAAAATCTATGCACTGGAACAAAATTATTTCACACTACAGACTCATTGTGGTCAGGATCGATTTGAAATCTACCATGGTTTCAGAATAATCATACTTCATGGTTCGTAGTTCTGCTAGAATATTGCAAGACTACCCCAAACTAAAATCTATATACACAACAAAAATTATTTCACACTACAGACTCATTTTGGTCAGGATCGATTTGAAATCTACCATGGTTTCAGAATAATCATACTTCATGGTTCGTAGTTCTGCTAGAATATTGCAAGACTACCCCAAACTAAAATCTATCCACTCAACAAAAACTATTTCACACTACAGACTCATTCTGGTCAGGATCAATTTGAAATCTTTCATGGTTTCAGAGAAATCATACATCATGGTTCGTAATTCTGATAGAATATTGAAAGACTACCCCAAACTAAAATCTATATACTCAACAAAAATTATTTCACACTACAGACTCATTGTGGTCAGGATCGATTTGAAATCTACCATGGTTTCAGAGAAATCATACATCATGGTTCGTAGTTCTGCTAGAATATTGAAAGACTACCCCAAACTAAAATCCATCCACTCAACAAAAATTATTTCACACTACAGACTCATTGTGGTCAGGATCGATTTGAAATCTACTATGGTTTCAGAGAAATCATACTTCATGGTTCGTAGTTCTGATAGAATATTGAAAGACTACCCCAAACTAAAATCTATATACTCAACAAAAATTATTTCACACTACAGACTCATTGTGGTCAGGATCGATTTGAAATCTACCATGGTTTCAGAGAAATCATACTTCATGGTTCGTAGTTCTGCTAGAATATTAAAAGACTATTGACACTGGAGCAAAATTATTTCACAGTACAGACTCATTGTGGTCAGGATCGATTTGAAATCTACCATGGTTTCAGAGAAATTATACTTCATGGTTCGTAGTTCTGCTAGAATATTGAAAGACTACCCCAAACTAAAATCCATCCACTCAACAAAAATTATTTCACACTACAGACTCATTGTGGTCAGGATCGATTTGAAATCTACTATGGTTTCAGAGAAATCATACTTCATGGTTCGTAGTTCTGATAGAATATTGAAAGACTACCCCAAACTAAAATCTATATACTCAACAAAAATTATTTCACACTACAGACTCATTGTGGTCAGGATCGATTTGAAATCTACCATGGTTTCAGAGAAATCATACTTCATGGTTCGTAGTTCTGCTAGAATATTAAAAGACTATTGACACTGGAGCAAAATTATTTCACAGTACAGACTCATTGTGGTCAGGATCGATTTGAAATCTACCATGGTTTCAGAGAAATTATACTTCATGGTTCGTAGTTCTGCTAGAATATTGAAAGACTACCCCAAACTAAAATCCATCCACTCAACAAAAATTATTTCACACTACAGACTCATTGTGGCCAGGATCGATTTGAAATCTACCATGGTTTCAGAGAAATTATACTTCATGGTTCGTAGTTCTGATAGAATATTGAAAGACTACCCCAAACTAAAATCTATATACTCAACAAAAATTATTTCACACTACAGACTCATTTTGGTCAGGATCGATTTGAAATCTACCATGGTTTCAGAATAATCATACTTCATGGTTCGTAGTTCTGCTAGAATATTGCAAGACTACCCCAAACTAAAATCTATCCACTGGAGCAAAATTATTTCACACTACAGACTCATTCTGGTCAGGATCGATTTGAAACCTACCATGGTTTCAGAGAAATCATACTTCATGGTTCGTAGTTCTGATAGAATATTGAAAGACTACCCCAAACTAAAATCTATATACTCAACAAAAATTATTTCACACTACAGACTCATTTTGGTCAGGATCGATTTGAAATCTACCATGGTTTCAGAATAATCATACTTCATGTTTCGTAGTTCTGCTGGAATATTGAAAGACTACCCCAAACTAAAATCTATCCACTCAACAAAAACTATTTCACACTACAGACTCATTGTGGTCAGGAGCAATTTGAAATCTTTCATGGTTTCAGAGAAATCATACTTCATGGTTCGTAATTCTGATAGAATATTGAAAGACTACCCCAAACTAAAATCTATATACTCAACAAAAATTATTACACACTACAGACTCATTGTGGTCAGGATCGATTTGAAATCTACCATGGTTTCAGAGAAATTATACTTAATGTTTCGTAGTTCTGATAGAATATTGAAAGACTTCCCCAAACTAAAATCTATTCACTTTAGCAAAATTATTTCACACTACAGACTCATTGTGGTCAGGATCGATTTGAAATCTACCATGTTTTCAGAGAAATCATACTTCATGGTTCGTAGTTCTGATAGAATATTGAAAGACTACCCCAAACTAAAATCTATATACTCTACAAAAATTATTTCACCCTACAGACTCATTTTGGTCAGGATCGATTTGAAATCTACCATGGTTTCAGAATAATCATACTTCATGGTTCGTAGTTCTGCTAGAATATTAAAAGACTATTGACACTGGAGCAAAATTATTTCACACTACAGACTCATTGTGGTCAGGATCGATTTGAAATCTACCATGGTTTCAGAGAAATTATACTTCATGGTTCGTAGTTCTGCTAGAATATTGAAAGACTACCCCAAACTAAAATCCATCCACTCAACAAAAATTATTTCACACTACAGACTCATTGTGGTCAGGGTCGATTTGAAATCTACCATGGTTTCAGAGAAATCATACTTCATGGTTTGTAGTTCTGCTAGAATATTAAAAGACTATTGACACTGGAGCAAAATTATTTCACACTACAGACTCATTGTGGTCAGGATCGATTTGAACTCTACCATGGTTTCAGAGAAATTATACTTCATGGTTCGTAGTTCTGCTAGAATATTGAAAGACTACCCCAAACTAAAATCCATCCACTCAACAAAAATTATTTCTCACTACAGACTCATTGTGGCCAGGATCGATTTGAAATCTACCATGGTTTCAGAGAAATTATACTTCATGGTTCGTAGTTCTGCTAGAATATTGAAAGACTACCCCAAACTAAAATCTATATACTCAACAAAAATTATTTCTCACTACAGACTCATTGTGGCCAGGATCGATTTGAAACCTACCATGGTTTCAGAGAAATCATACTTCATGGTTCGTAGTTCTGATAGAATATTGAAAGACTACCCCAAACTAAAATCTATATACTCAACAAAAATTATTTCACACTACAGACTCATTTTGGTCAGGATCGATTTGAAATCTACCATGGTTTCAGAATAATCATACTTCATGTTTCGTAGTTCTGCTGGAATATTGAAAGACTACCCCAAACTAAAATCTATCCACTCAACAAAAACTATTTCACACTACAGACTCATTGTGGTCAGGAGCAATTTGAAATCTTTCATGGTTTCAGAGAAATCATACTTCATGGTTCGTAATTCTGATAGAATATTGAAAGACTACCCCAAACTAAAATCTATATACTCAACAAAAATTATTACACACTACAGACTCATTGTGGTCAGGATCGATTTGAAATCTACCATGGTTTCAGAGAAATTATACTTAATGTTTCGTAGTTCTGATAGAATATTGAAAGACTTCCCCAAACTAAAATCTATTCACTTTAGCAAAATTATTTCACACTACAGACTCATTGTGGTCAGGATCGATTTGAAATCTACCATGTTTTCAGAGAAATCATACTTCATGGTTCGTAGTTCTGATAGAATATTGAAAGACTACCCCAAACTAAAATCTATATACTCTACAAAAATTATTTCACCCTACAGACTCATTTTGGTCAGGATCGATTTGAAATCTACCATGGTTTCAGAATAATCATACTTCATGGTTCGTAGTTCTGCTAGAATATTAAAAGACTATTGACACTGGAGCAAAATTATTTCACACTACAGACTCATTGTGGTCAGGATCGATTTGAAATCTACCATGGTTTCAGAGAAATTATACTTCATGGTTCGTAGTTCTGCTAGAATATTGAAAGACTACCCCAAACTAAAATCCATCCACTCAACAAAAATTATTTCACACTACAGACTCATTGTGGTCAGGGTCGATTTGAAATCTACCATGGTTTCAGAGAAATCATACTTCATGGTTTGTAGTTCTGCTAGAATATTAAAAGACTATTGACACTGGAGCAAAATTATTTCACACTACAGACTCATTGTGGTCAGGATCGATTTGAACTCTACCATGGTTTCAGAGAAATTATACTTCATGGTTCGTAGTTCTGCTAGAATATTGAAAGACTACCCCAAACTAAAATCCATCCACTCAACAAAAATTATTTCTCACTACAGACTCATTGTGGCCAGGATCGATTTGAAATCTACCATGGTTTCAGAGAAATTATACTTCATGGTTCGTAGTTCTGCTAGAATATTGAAAGACTACCCCAAACTAAAATCTATATACTCAACAAAAATTATTTCACACTACAGACTCATTTTGGTCAGAATCGATTTGAAATCTACCATGGTTTCAGAATAATCATACTTCATGGTTCGTAGTTCTGCTAGAATATTGCAAGACTACCCCAAACTAAAATCTATCCACTGGAGCAAAATTATTTCACACTACAGACTCATTGTGGTCAGGATCGATTTGAAATCTACCATGGTTTCAGAGAAATCATACTTCATGGTTCGTAGTTCTGCTAGAATATTAAAAGACTATTGGCACTGGAGCAAAATTATTTCACACTACAGACTCATTCTGGTCAGGATCGATTTGAAACCTACCATGGTTTCAGAGAAATCATACTTCATGGTTCGTAGTTCTGATAGAATATTGAAAGACTACCCCAAACTAAAATCTATATACTCAACAAAAATTATTTCACACTACAGACTCATTTTGGTCAGGATCGATTTGAAATCCACCATGGTTTCAGAATAATCATACTTCATGGTTCGTAGTTCTGCTGGAATATTGAAAGACTACCCCAAACTAAAATCTATCCACTCAACAAAAACTATTTCACACTACAGACTCATTGTGGTCAGGAGCAATTTGAAATCTTTCATGGTTTCAGAGAAATCATACTTCATGGTTCGTAATTCTGGTAGAATATTGAAAGACTACCCCAAACTAAAATCTATATACTCAACAAAAATTATTTCACACTACAGACTCATTGTGGTCAGGATCGATTTGAAATCTACCACGTTTTCAGAGAAATCATACTTCATGGTTCGTAGTTCTGATAGAATATTGAAAGACTACCCCAAACTAAAATCTATATACTCTACAAAAATTATTTCACACTACAGACTCATTTTGGTCAGGATCGATTTGAAATCTACCATGGTTTCAGAATAATCATACTTCATGGTTCGTAGTTCTGCTAGAATATTGAAAGACTACCCCAAACTAAAATCTATCCACTCAACAAAAACTATTTCACACTACAGACTCATTCTGGTCAGGATCAATTTGAAATCTTTCATGGTTTCAGAGAAATCATACCTCATGGTTCGTAATTCTGATAGAATATTGAAAGACTACCCCAAACTAAAATCTATATACTCAACAAAAATTATTTCACACTACAGACTCATTGTGGTCAGGATCGATTTGAAATCTACCATGGTTTCAGAGATATCATACTTCATGGTTCGTAGTTCTGATAGAATATTAAAAGACTACCCCAAACTAAAATCCATCCACTCAACAAAAATTGTTTCACACTACAGACTCATTGTGGTCAGGATCAATTTGGAATATTTCATGGTTTCAGAGAAATCATACTTCATGGTTCGTATTTCTAATAGAATCTTGAAAGACTACCCCAAACTAAAATCTATCCACTCAACAAAAATTATTTCACACTACAGACTCATTATGGTCAGGATCGATTTGAAATCTACCATGGTTTCAGAGAAATTATACTTCATGGTTCGTAGTTCTGATAGAATATTGAAAGACTCCCCCGAACTAAAATCTATCCACTGGAGCAAAATTATTTCACACTACAGACTCGTTGTGGTCAGGATCGATTTGAAATCTACCATGGTTTCAGAGAAATCATACTTCATGGTTCGTAGTTCTGATAGAATATTGAAAGACTACCCCAAACTAAAATCTATCCACTGGAGCTAAATTATTTCACACTACAGACTCATTGTGGTCAGGATCGATTTGAAATCTACCATGGTTTCAGAGAAATCATACTTCATGGTTCCTAGTTCTGATAGAATATTGAAAGACTACCCCAAACTAAAATCTATATACTCAACAAAAATTATTTCACACTACAGACTCATTGTGGTCAGGATCGATTTGAAATCTACCATGGTTTCAGAGAAATTATACTTCATGGTTCGTAGTTCTGATAGAATATTGAAAGACTACACCAAACTAAAATCTATCCACTGGAGCAAAATTATTTCACACTACAGACTCATTGTGGTCAGGATCGATTTGAAATCTACCATGGTTTCAGAGAAATCATACTTCATGTTTCGTAGTTCTGATAGAATATTGAAAGACTACCCCAAACTAAAATCTATATACTCAACAAAAATTATTTCACACTACAGACTCATTGTGGTCAGGATCGATTTGAAATCTACCATGGTTTCATAGAAATCATACTTCATGGTTCGTAGTTCTGCTAGAATATTAAAAGACTATTGACACTGGAGCAAAATTATTTCACACTACAGACTCATTGTGGTCAGGATCAATTTGAAATCTACCATGGTTTCAGAGAAATCATACTTCATGGTTCGTAGTTCTGCGAGAATATTGAAAGACTACCCCTAACTAAAATCTATCCACTCAATAAAAATTATTTCACACTACAGACTCATTTTGGTCAGGATCAATTTGAAATCTACCATGGTTTCATAGAAATCATACTTCATGGTTCGTAGTTCTGCTAGACTATTAAAAGACTACCCCAAACTAAAATCTATCCACTCAACAAAAATTATTTCACACTACAGACTCATTGTGGTCAGGATCGATTTGAAATCTACCATGGTTTCATAGAAATCCTACTTCATGGTTCGTAGTTCTGCTAGAATATTAAAAGACTACCCCAAACTAAAATCTATCCACTCAACAAAAATTATTTCACAGTACAGACTCATTGTGGTCAGGATCGATTTGAAATCTACCGTGGTTTCAGAGGAATCATAGTTCATGGTTCGTAGTTCTGCTAAAATATTGAAACACTACCCCAAACTAAAATCTATCCACTGGAGCAAAATTATTTCACGCTACAGACTCATTGTGGTCAGGATCAAGTTGGTTTCTTATAAATTTGTTGGTCATTAAAATCAGATATATGTAAGTTCATTGTGATTATAAAATTTAAAGAGTTTAAAAAAATATTGATTTGTTGTATCAATGATTTGAATTTAATTCATCTTAGAATATGGAATATCTATTGTTTAATTAATTTACTTTTATTATTATTTATAAGAATCAGATTATTTTTCTTATGTTTATATTTTATTACAAAATGAATTGGTTTGTTTTTTTTATGTTAAGTTTTTGCATTCAATTCAATAAGAATTGTTATAACATTTTTATAACATGTATAAGATTGATATGTATATCTTTCGTTTTGTTTATTTCTTCATTATTATTTAGAATTTATAAAAAAATGATAAAGAAATAATATTAGTTGGTGAATAAATTGTAGTTGCTATAACAAAAAGTGCACAGATTCATTTTTCTTCATGGTTACCTGCATTTATAGCAGTTCCATCTCCTGTTTCTGCTTTGTTTCATTCTTCTACTTTGGTAACAGCAGGAGTTTATTAATTCGTTTTAATTTATATGTCAATTATTATTATTAGCTGGTTTAACAATATTTATTTCTGGTTAAGGGGCTAATTTTGAATTTGATTAAAAACATTATTGCATTATCAGATTATTGCATTTAAGATTTAATAACAATAATTTTATCTATAGAACATGCTTTATTTAAAGCCTTACTTTTTTTATCAAGATTAACTTTTAATGGGAAGATTAGGTTTACATGTATATACCATTAACTTCTTCTTTAATGTAGCTAATATAGCTTATTTGAGCATTTGATTTTAGAAATTGTTTCTTGAAGAATATTAAATTTATTTACTTATTATCTTCTTTTACAGGTTGTTGCGTGAACCTGGAAGAAATTTTTTTGTTAAAAAAAGTAAACAAAGAATCTTTTCTTGAAGGTGATTACTTGGTATTGTAACATTACCTTAGTTACCTCCTTATAACTTTCCAATGCATTTACCTTTGATTACAGATATTTACCTCCACGCTAACATGGAAAGAAAAATGATTAACAAATGAAATTAGATACAATTTCAACAAAATACTTACCAGGAACCTCTCTCGACTACCTCCCTCTCTCGTACAATGGATGAAACCGGGCTTCGTTCACGGATCAAGAGTCAATGAACTCAATCAGTGAACGAATTGAAGGTGGATTTTATTTGTTAAATGTAGGTTTTGTTTTTTTATCTATTTAACATTTTGTGTAACTTGTCGTTTGATATAGGTTTTAAATTATTTTATTTGTTAGGTCCAGGTCAAAGTAGTGTAGTTTTTTTGTTCATTATTTAAGTTTAAATGTTAGCTTATTAGCATTGACCAAATAGGGACAAGGAATATTAGACAGATATACGGGTATAGTGCAGGATAGAGAGGACAAATATAAGGATTAGGACAACAAAAGAGAAATGAAAGACAAAGGAAAATCGACAGCTGACCTACTTACTTACTTAGGTGGCGCTACATTTCGGGGTGAACCTGGGCCTCCAATAACAAGCATCTGCAGTTAGTGCTGTCCTTAGCTCTCTGCCTAAAGTTGCGCACTCCAAGCTTTTCAGGTCCCCTTCAATTTGTGTGCGCCACCTAAGGCGAGGTCTTCCTCTACTGTGTTGCCCCTCCGGGTTGGATTCGAGGACTCTGCGGGCCGGAGCACTGGTGTCCATTCGCGCTACATGTCCTAGACATCTCAAACAACTGATGCGCAGTTTTTTGACTAGGTCGATGTCGCTTTACAGCTCGTATAGTTCGTCGTTAAATCTCCTTCTCCAAAGCCCGTCGACGCAAACGGAACCGAAAATTTTGCGAAGAATATTTCTCTCGAAGCGAAGCGAGGATATCTTCATCGGATTTTGATAGAGTCCAAGCTTCAGCGCCATAAAGCAGGACTGGGATGATCAAGGTCTTATATAGAGTCTCCTTAGTTGTTCGGCATAGGGCCTTACTACTCAATTGCCTTCTCAGTCCAAAGATACAGCGATTGGCAAGAGCTATTCTTCGTTTTATTTCTACCGAGGTGTTGTTGTCAGAATTGATAGCAGAGCCGAGGTAGATAAAGTCCCTTACAACCTCAAAGTTAAAGTTGTCGATTGTGACGTTCTGTCCAATTCGTCGATGCTGAGTATCCCTTCTTGTTGACAGCATATACTTGGTTTTGCCCACGTTTACGGCTAAACCCATTTTGGCAGCTTCTGTTTCAATACTAGCGAACGCATCAGTGGACAGCCCGCCAATTGTTCTCCCAATTATGTCGATATCGTAGGCGTGAGTTGCACAAATTTTTGAAAGATTGTGCCTCCGGTGTTTACTTGTGAGTTTTGAACAATTCTTTCAAGTATGATATTAAAAAAGTCACATGACAGAGCGTCACCTTTTCTAAATCCTATTTTGACATCAAAGGTCTCGGTGAGATCGTTACCGACCTTGATGCAGCATCGAGAATTCTCCAACGTCATCCTGCACAGGCGAACGAGTTTGGTAGGGATGCCAAAACTAGACATGGTTCTGTATAGCTCGTCTCTATTGATGCTGTCACATGCGGCCTGAAAATCGATGAAAAGATGGTGGGTATCGATTTGGACTTCTTGGGTTTTTTCCAGGATCTGGTGAAGTGTGAAGATTCGATCGATTGTGGACTTTCCTGGTCTGAAACCACGCTGATAGGGCCCAATCAGGTTGTTGACGAAGGGTTTCAGACGTTCACACAATATGGCAGATAGGATCTTATACGCGATATTGAGGAGACTGATACCTCTGTAATTGGCACAATTGAGGGGGCGCAATTTTAGAAATGAGTTGGTGTATGCTCTCTACCAGCTCATTGGTTGGTCTGGATCATGTTGGTATTCGTCCCCGTTATACAGTCTGCAGAATAAGTTTTTTTTCCAATTCTCAGCACCGACTGTGACTCTACTACGAGGTTTCCTTCTTCATCTCTACAGGCTTCTGTACGGGTCTTGTTGGCCTGACACGTTCTTTTTACCTATTGGTAAAACTTCCGTACATTGTTCTGGAGTATAATCTTTCAATATCTTCGATGGCGCGCTTCTCGTGCTCTTTTTCTTCATTTGGAGAAGCCGATGCTCACGAGCCGCTCTCGTCCTTCTTTGCAGCGCCGCTTTGTATGCCTCTTGTTTAGCTGCATTTGCTTGCCGGCATTCTTCGTCAAACCATGGGTTTCTTTGTGGTGGTCGAGCGAAACCCAGTACGTCAGTTGCGGCACTTCTGATGGCATGTTGGCAGTGTTGCCATTGGTCCTCGGCATTTGATGCTGGCGGCATAGGAGTTGTAGCGAGATTTCGGTTCTAGCGATCTCTTGCTATTGCAGCTTTTCAACGTTATATCTTCTCACAGTATTTCTTCTTTGTTGTGACGTTAGGGATATCCGCATTTGTACCGTGGCTGCAACAAGGTAATGATCCGATTCCATGTTGGCTGCTCGGAAGGTTCGGACATCCAGAATACTGGAGGCATGCCTTACGTCGATCGCAATGTGATCAATTTGGTTGACCGTTTGATGATCAGGAGACCGTCATGTCCCCTTGTGGATATTGAGATGAGGAAACCGTGTGCTTGCTACAGTGACGTTTCGCCCCGCAGCGAAGTCAATAAGCCTAAGTCCGTTTACGGACGTGGTGTCGTGGAGACTGTGCTTACCAATCGTCCTACCAAAGATGTCCTCGTTTCCTATCTAGGCGTTAAAATCGCCCAGAACGATTTTAACGTCATATTTAGGATATTGCTCGTAAGTCTTGTCGAGGAGCACGTAGAAACATTCTTTGGTGGCGTCGTCCTTGTCTTCTGTGGGGCTATGAGCGCATATAAGGCTTATGTTGACGAATTTAGCCTTGATGCGGATTGTCATAAGTCGGTCGCTCACGTGTCGAAAGCTTAAGACTTCTTGCCTAAGTCTACCGCCTATGACAAATCCACATCCGAATAAGTGCGGTTTCTGCTCTCTATAGCAATCACTGTAATAGATATCACAGTTTTTCAACCTTTCATCCCATCCCATTGCACTTCCTGGATGGCGGTGATGTCTGCATTATAACAGTCTAGGGCCGCTGCTAATTCTTCGGCTGCACGCAGTCTGTTAAGGGTCCGAACATTCCACGTGCAGATCCGAAGGTCGTTGTCCTTTCCATATCCGAGGCTTCTATAGCTTTCGGAACTAATAAATTTTTTCCGTGGTCGGGAAGTTACCCCTACGTACAACCCCCCACCTGAAGGACCAGTTCCCTTTTATACCACTAGGACAAATGGCCGGATTTTCCGGAGTCAGTAACCCACTTCTGGGATATGGCCCATTAAGAGCTCATCCGCCACCAATTCTTTTCCAACCCCTGGCTCAGTGTTGGGATCCCTATAGACCTGGGATCTGAATAAGTCAGAGCAGCTCATATAGGGATTACACTAGAAAGTTCGGCCTCACTGGAACCGTTGATTCCACCTGGAAAGGAATCAAGAGGAAGTGCCTTAATGAGAAAACACCCCTCCCCAGTCCCTCGTTTGCTACCACCAACGACCTTCCAAAGGGGCAGCCACCAACGCGGAGGTGTAGAGTAGGAGTTGATAGTGAGAGGCTAAGGTGAGACCGCTTGTGTTCCCATATATTCTGCATCACCATCCTTTGGCCACCAAAATAACAAAGTTAGTTCGATTTAATCGTCCAAGTGCAGGAATAGTTTATGAATGAATTACATAGGCAGCAGTTACTAAAATTCGAATTTGATAATTTATTGGTAATACAATTCGGTCATCAACATCCAATAATCGGAATCTATTAGTATTTAGTTCATTTGAAGGAATTATGTATGAATCAAATTCAATATTTAAAAAATCAGAATATTCATAACTTCAATATCATTGGTGACTAATTGATTTTAAAGTAAGGTTCATTAATTTCAACTAATAAATAATTTACTTACTTACTTACCGCGCTCCCGACCCGTGAAGAGTATCTGGCTAAGACACGGCAGCCTTCCACT
The DNA here is from genome assembly GCA_905220385.1 of Xylota sylvarum. Lineage (NCBI taxonomy): Eukaryota > Metazoa > Arthropoda > Insecta > Diptera > Syrphidae > Xylota > Xylota sylvarum. The sequence continues at coordinate 1,604,620 of CAJMZQ010000065.1, forward strand.
CACTTCGATCCTGGACAAGCTGTTTTCAGCTGGACAGACATTTGGAACTAATAGTCCAGTCATCGAGCGTCGCTTCATCCACCTATACTTGGTTGCTGATTTGGTGTATGCACCCTAACAAAGCATCACCACCATGTTTGAAAAGCTCCGATGGTAGATAATCAGAGCCGGCGGCTTTGTTGTTCTTCAGCTTTTTGTTAGCTGACCCAACCTTTTCAAAACTGGGAGGCTTCATCATTGACTGGATGCGGGTTCTCTTCTTGCCCTATCACTCTCTCTACCTGATGCCCAATAAGTAGCTGCTGGAAGTGTTGCTTTAACATATCTAGTATTCTTTGTGCTTCGGTGACTATGATTTCTTCATTGTTTCGAAGAGGGGGCTTCTAATGTTGAATTCCTTTTTCTATGCTGTTTGCAGGTTCTTCTCGTTGGATAGTCGACCATTGTCTGTTGTCGTGTCGTGGAGGCTGTACGTTCCGACTAATCCGCCGAAGATGTTTTCCTTGTATTGAGTTATTAATCATTTTGGTATAAATCCTCCTAATGAAAGATAATTTAAGAATAAAGAAAATTTTTAAGTTTTATTGATAAAAGCAATATAAATAATTGATTAATATGATAATGTAATTTAAATATATTAATAAGAAAAATTAAATAAAAAGATAAAAATCTATGAAATAAAAAAAAGTAATTCGTAAAGATTCGTTTGAATTTGTACTTATTAATACAACAGACGACATTAGTTATTGTTGTTGCGTGTTCTTTTTTTCTAAATAAAGTTCTTACTACTACTATACTGCTACTTGTTAATATTTATCCTAAATGATCAATTGCACAAAACGTTATTAATTTCCGTAAAGAAGTCTGATTTAAACCTCCTAGTGACTTAATAATAACTGAACATACATCAAGATAATATAAATTAAATAAGAAATTTGTATTAAAGGACCACTTTTTATACCCTATCCTAAGGGTATATTAAGTTTGACACATAGTTTGTAACATAGAGAAATAATCGAGATAGACCCTATAAAGTATATATATTCGTGATCAGCATCAATAGCGAAATCGATTGAGCGATGACCGTCCGTCCGTCCGTCCGTCCGTATGTCACCGCTTTTTGGGCCTTAAATTTTGAGCTAGGACGATGAAATTTCATATCTGGGCTTCTGAGAAAAAGATACAGTACAAGTGTAAAAACTTTTTAAATCCGCCCACTGCCACGCCCACTTTTTCATAACTTCACTAAATTATATGAAACCGAAAAATTTTGTTAAGACCAAATATTTAGGCATTCAGATTCCCTTCAATCCACCCATACAAAAGTTTTGGCCACGCCCACTTTTTGGGGGCGTTTTCATCACAAAACCGATTTTTGGGGTTTAAATGTTTAACTAGGGCGCTGAAATTTCATATCTGGGTTTCCAAGAAAAAGATACAGTACAAGTGTAAAATTTTTTTACATCCGCCCACTGCCACGCCTACTTTTTTATAACTTCACTAAATTACATGAAACCGACAAATTTTGTTAAGACCAAATATTTGGGTATTTAGATTCCCTACAATTCACCCATAGAAGAGTTTTGGCCACGCCCACTTTTTGGGGGCGTTATCATCAAAAAACCTATTTTGATAAAATTTTACATGTAACATCCTCAAATGTTCGACATTATAGCTATATTTGAGTACAAAATGCAATTTGACCACGCCCACTTTATAGAGAGGAGGATAGGGTATCATACGATCCGTTCCAGACGGATTGTAGCTTTTCTGTATGTTTTGTCATGTTAACATACCCTTAGGATAGGGTATAAAAATTACCGACAGAGTTGCCTTGATCATTTTCTTTAGAATAATAGTTTCTCTAAAATACAGTTTCCACTGTACACGGCAACAATTTACTTGACGAATTTTGTATTTGTAGCAATATATCTTTTAATTAATGGACTTTCGACCCGTGAGTTGTGATGACTGAACTTCGTAAAAAAATTGCGTATACGACCCATATTCATATATTTAATTTGGAAACGTGTTATGAGGAAGCTCGAATTTTCAAATTTGTTTTTATCATTACCGACTATAATTTTGAGTTCATATATGCAGGTACAGAACAAAAATTAATTAATTAATAATAAACAAGAAAGAAAGTTCTGGTTTTTATAGAAAGTAAATAGGTAGTTGTACAAGTAGTGGCGATTTAATATTTTGATGTGAGTCCTAGGGTCTCAGGAGGTTAATTTGGAGTCTGTATACACTTAAGTAAATTCAATTGGACTATATTTATGTCGTTTGTGCCGTTTGGAACTATTTTAGTGATTTACTATCTGCTTTTGCTTATTATTTGTTGGTGTATGCAGCTCCAAAAAAACTCGGATATAATCGCAGTTTGTTAGATATGCAAAAGGCCAATCAAGGGATCAATTGGTGTCACATCCAACTTTACCAAACACCTCAGAAGAGTTCATCCCGACAGCTTTAGGGAATATACGTCCTTGGAAATCCAGGAAATCTGGCACAATTTGAGTTTATTATTGATTTAATTTCACCACTATCTATTGTGGAAAAAACATCGTTCACCAATTTGTTTGACGGAACTGGTCTTAGAGTTCGTAGCAGACCCAGAGTAATGTGGTTATTAAATGAATATCATAAAAATATAATAGACACCATAAGGCTGGCAATGAAATCTGCCAATTACTTTTGCACTACTGTCATCGTAGTTTCTTTTGATATACTTGCCACTGGCTAGACCAGAATTTCAAGAGATATTCAGTGGCACTAGCGTGTAGAAGATTTCCAGGAGTTCATTCTGCATTCATTCTGAAAAAATTGCGGACCTCATTTCAGAAATCAATGCTGAGTTCGGCCTTAACCATTTAAATGTTGTAGCCACAATAACAGATAATGGTTCAAAGAATTTGTGGTTACCAATTTTAATTGCGAGGATGATGAGCTACCGGAGTTTTGTGACGAGGATTCTACTACGCTCTGCCAAACCAAGTTCGGTGTGCATGTCACACTATGAATTTGATGGCTAGTATGGATTTTCTAAAATATTTGAAAGCCGACGCAAGTTCATACAAAAGGCATTTAAAGGTAATCTTGATTCACATATTGCATATGTATTTTAAAAATGACACAAATTAAAAAAAAAACAAAACAAAAGGTCTTTAAACTTTCACCCAACATATTTACTAAAAGTACATTAACTTGGTGTCATTATTAGTCATGCAGACGAATATCATTACCTATTTTTTCTTGTTAACATTGCTTAGTTCGTAGTTAAATTGACGCTCCGTTCACAAAACTATTTTTCGTCTTTTCTGAAAAACTTAATTTTTTGAGTTGTACTTACTTACTTATGTCCTGTATCCCCTTGTGGGTCCTAGTCGTGTGCGGTTTCTGGCAATGTGCCTCAGCTCTCCCCAACTCTTTCCCAATTGCCGTGCTTCCTTCTCGACTGTTCTGCGCCATGTACTTCTGGGACCGCCGCGTATTCCGCCATCCTGAGTAAGCGGGTTCCATTGCATCGCGTGGTTAGCTATGGACCTGTCACCTTTTCGGAGAGTGTGACCAATCCACTGCCACTTTTGTCGTTGTATGGTTGTGCCTATAGGTTCATGACCCGTTCTCTGATAAAGCTGTTCGTTAGAGATACGGTTTGGCCAGAAAATCCTTAAGATGTTGCGTACGCACCTATTAACAAACGTTTGCAGCTTCTTCGTGATAGTAGCAGTCACTCTCCAGGTACCACATCCATATAACAGCACGGATTCAACGTTGGAACGGAACAGTCGTAGCTTGGTGTTTAAGCTAATTGCATTACTACGGCAAATTGTGGATAGCATCCCAAACGCAGATTTTGCTTTCCCTATTCCAGTTCGGTTCCGCCATCAATTGAGACAATACTTCCAAGGTATTGGAAACTCTCTACTCTCTCAACCGTTTGTCCAGCAATGCATATATGAGTTGATGAGTTCGGTCCTAGGCTGATCATTTTTGTTTTTGCCGAGTTAATTTTGAGCCCAACGATGTTAGCTTCTCTCTCCACATTTGCTGTCATTTGGTGAAGGTCCATTATTCTGTGGGGCAGTAGGCATACATCGTCGGCGTAGTCGAGGTGTTTGAGTTCAGATGTAAGAGTCCATCGAATTCCTCCATTTCCCGTCGATAAAGCCGCATTTAGCACATCGCTTATCACCAATAGAAATAATATTGGTGAAACAATGCAACCTTGCCGAACCCCACTTTAGACTTCGAATTCCTCAGACAGCCTTCCTCTGTGCAAAACGTGACATGTGGATCCATCATAAGTAGCCTTGATAATAGCTATTAATTTATCAGGAATGCCTCTCCTGCGCAAGGCAAGCCAAATACATTCCCGATTGACACTATCAAACGCCTTTTCGAAATCGATGAACAGCAGGTGTAGTGGTGATCGATATTCAACGCATTGCTCGATGATGATCCGCAGGGTGTTGATGTGGTCGATACAGGAGGATCCAGAGCGGAAACCTGCTTGTTCAGCGTCGAGTGTGTCTTCGAGGTGTTCTTTGATTCGCTCCAGGATAATTCTAGCTATTACTTTGGCTACAGAAGGTAGCACGCAGATACCTCTCCAGTTTTCGCACTGCATTAGGTGCAGGAGCTTGACGATCATTCCCTTCTTCCACTCATCCAGAAAACTCTCGGCTGCCCATGTTCTCCCAACAAGTGGAAAAAGAAGCTCAGCCGATGCAGTTGGCGCCGCCCGAAAAAGCTCCGCGGGTATGCTATCAAGTCCTACCGCCTTATTGGTTTTCAGTGCTTTGATCGCGGTAATGATCTCTTCTTTACTGGGGGTTGAGATGCGAATTCGGGAATTTCTTACCACGGATACTTCAGTCTGACTTGGTTGCATATTGCTGGCGAATACTCTGTTTAAAACAGAAGCAAAATGCTCCTTCCATCTCTTGAGTTGATCCTCATCCGATATTAGCAACGAACCATCTAAGCCTTTCACTTGGTGTTGAGTAGAGCTTCGGCCACCTATTAGCTCTTTGGTGATTCTATAAACGGTTCTGCTATCGCACCTCGCTGCTGCTTCTTCTGCTTCCGTAGCCAGCACATAGATGTTATTGCGCTTGTCACGTCAAACGCTACGCTGCACTTCTCTCATCTTCATTCGATATAGACACTCTAGCTCGATCCTCCCTGCTGCTGGAGTTGCTGCAATTTGAGCTCTTAGCTGGTTTCGTTTTTCGATCCTCCAGGTATCCTCAGAAAGCCACGCTCTATGACTTCTTTGCGATCGACCGACATTCCTTTCTGCACCTGATGTGAAAACAGTTTTCACAGCATACCAATGGTCTTGGATGGTGGCGGGCAGTGAGCTGCTGATTGTTTCCACTCCACGTGAAAGATGGTCCCTTAGTTCTTGGCGTACTGTGGGATCTCTCAGTCGGTCAATGTTGAACCTGGGCGTTCTCATGCAGTTTGATCTTCGAACGGCGGCAGTGCGTAATTGGACAGTAGGTATCATAAGATGGTGATCTCGTGTCAACCCCATGTCCGGTCCTCGTCTGTTTCGGACGTCTAGAAGACTACTTCTAAAACGGCGACTGATGGCAAAATGGTCAATTTGGTTGGAGGTTGCTTGCCTGTCAGTTGACACCCAACTGATTTTATGGCAGGCTTTGTGCTCAAACATGGTGCCACCTATGACAAGGCGATTTGTGGCCTAATCCATGTCGTCCCATAACATGTTTGAGCCCTTCGTTGTCGCTGCCTACCTTGGCATTAAGGTCCCCCATCACTATGACAATGTCGCCATTGGGTGTTGTATTATACACAGCTCCCAACTGGTTGTAGAAGGTCTCCTTTTCCTCCTCAGACGAACCATCCGTGGGGGCGTAACACTGTATAATGGTGACGCGACGTACTCTCGTCCGGAATCTGGCCGTTAAAATCCTATCACCGTGTGGCTGCCAGTAAATTAGGCCTCTGCGTGCTGTGGGTGTTAACAGCAGTCCAACTCCATATCCACGGGGGCTTCCGGATGGTCTTCCGGAGTAGAGTAATACAGTGTTACGCGTTGGGGATTGGTACTCACCCGCATCTAACCACCTTATCTCGCTTACTCCCAATATGTCCAGCCTATATCGAATGAACTCATGTTCCAGTTGAAGGAATCTGGCGTTCTGAGGTCCTTCACTCTGGTAGTCAAGGAGAGTCTTCACATTCCAGAAACCAATCTTAGTCTGGGTACAATAGCCAAAGGTCGTCAACGTGTTATCAGTCGTTATCCGAGGCGTTGTGTCTGTTTCCGTAGCGGACGGGTTTCGGTAACGCGGGTTGCTGGCCCAGGTTACCTAGTCTAGACTTAAGACTCTAGACAATCTCGCACTTGCAATTTTGGCCTGCAGGTATAAGGACTTATACATGTAGTTGCCCGGGGACCACCACGAGGAGGTAAAGCAAGCACTACATTACGAACTTGATTGTTGCGCTACTGGCCCAATCCATGTTTTGGGCAGTCAAGAATTTTTCGATCAATCGTCATGTAGATCCCATGTAAATTTTTTGAGTTGTGTCACATAATGAATGGGAGATAAACAAACTAAATTATACTTTTCGAAAGTATTTGAACTTTTCAAATTGAGCAATCTCTCAAAATTTGTAATAACTTTTGGATAAAGAGTAAGTATCCGAAGTCGGCAGAACACATTGATTCCATTCTAAATGGGTCACTAATTGTTCCTTTAGTAACACGTTGGAACTCTACATATGACTCAGTATTTAGACTCTTATCGCACAAACCTAAATTATATGAATTGTGCACTAAATTATCTGTAGACTGGTTTTCGGAAAACGATCTGCAATATTTGGAAGAAGCAATAGACCATCTACAGCAAGACAACAACATATTTTTCGGAGATCTGATTCCAACTTTAGTAACGTTAAAGACAATTTAGAAAAGATTGAAATCATCTATCTTGGAATCATCTGGAATGTTAGAAGAGAGTCTAATTAACCCTTTTGCGGCATATTTATATTTGGAGCCGGAAGCTAATAATGCTATAATTGCCGCTATACTGTGCCCTGCGAATAAAATTGAAATGGCTCAAAGGTCTCAGCGACATTCCTCATGAACACCGTGAGTGCACTATGGACAGCATTAGCAAATTAGTCCGGAACCATGCTGAGAAGTTTGCTCATAATATGGGTATGGAATATATAATCGAGGAGGAAGCATTAAAACATAAGGATGGAAAGGAAAATTACTACGATTTTGATATTGATGAACATTGATGAAAAATCAACTAACACAACAAAAACAAAACCAATTACTAATATGGAAACCTTCATGCAAAACATTCTAAATAGAATGGAAAGCATGGAAAAAAGTAATAAAGCTATGTATAATAGAAAGAATATCGTTCCTTGAAAGGCAAAGCAGCAACAAAAAGGCTGCACTAAAAAGACAAACATGATGGATAATATAAAAATCCTAGAATGGAATGCTAATGGTATCGAGAATCGTAAAGAAGAAATTCATGTAATTTTCTACATAAACCAAATAGATATATGTCTTGTGTCAGAGACGCACTTTAAATTTGAAACATATTTCAAACTGCATGGGTACGAGTTATATCACTCCCCACATCCCCATAATTCTGAAAAAGGAGGAGCTGCAGTTATAATAAAGAAGACGATCGATCACCATATAGAAGCTAAATTCCAATCATGTGCGATTCAAGGAATATCAATAAATAGTAAGAACGAAAAGCGGACAAATATCAGTTGCATCAATTTACTGTTCTCCCAGCTATAAACTTAAGAAAAATGATTTTAAAAGCCTCTTTCGCATATTCTGCAATAGATTTATCACAGGAGGAGATTTTAATGCCAAAAATAAGTTTTCGGGATCTAGATTAACAAATACGAGAGGAAGAGAACTATATGAAACAATAAGAGAAATTGGCGGCAAATATCACTTAACGGGATAATCCACCTATTGGCCAATAGATAGGAATAAAATCCCAGATCTTGTCGACTTTTTCGTAACAAGAATATCGCGTCAAATGCTATAAAAGTAGAAGAGGGGCCAGATCTTGACTCAGATCATTCTACAACACTTGGCGACAAAATCATTATCAAAGAAAATACTCCACGATTAGCTAATCAACTGACTGATTGGAATTACTTCAGAGAGAACTTGGAGGAAAGTATCCAACTTTCAGGGATAATTGACACAGAAGACCAATTAGATGAGGCTGTGCAGATATTTACAACTAATATCCAAAAAGCTGCATGGGCTGCAACACCTAAAACTAAACCAAAAATCCAACAAAACTCCTATCCAAAAGAAATACGTGAAATTATTGCAGAAAAGATAAGAGCTAGAAAACGTTGGCAACAATCAAGGGCGCCAAGTGACAAAACCATGCTTAATAAGCTAAGCAGTAAACTTAAAAGATCTATAAGAGAATTTAACAATGAGTCTCTTAAAACATACCTTACCAATCTTACGAATGATGCTAGTACCGAATATTCTCTCTGGAAGGCAACAAAGAAAATGAAGAGGCAAATAGCACACATTCCATTAAAAACAGAGAAGGTAACTGGGCAAAAAGCAACCAAGAGAAAGCGAATTTATTTGCTGAGTATCTCGCAAAAGTCTTCCAACCTTATGAAGATAAAGATTATGAAGAAACGGAAGAATTGTGCGAAGAAGAGAGATATGTATATTCAACCGTTAACGGCGAACAAAATTGCCAAAGAAATAAAAGAAGGCATCAATACTAAAAAAGCCCCGGGATTTGATTTGATAACTGGAGAAATCCTAAAACAATTCCCAAAAAAAGGTTTAAAGAAACTAGCACAGATTATAAATGCTGCATTCAGGATAAGGTATGTACCAAGCATGTGGAAAGTCGCGGAGGTAATTATGATACCAAAACCAGGCAAACCACCTAGTGAAGTTACCTCCTATCGTCCAATATCGATACTGCCTATATTGTCCAAGCTATTCGAAAAAATGTTGATTAAACGTCTGCATAAAATAATCGAAGAAAAATCGCTAATTCCAAACCATCAATTTGGTTTTAGAACAAAGCATTCCACGATTGATCAGGTGCATAGAATAACGGATGGAATCGAAAAAGCATTTGAAGAGAAAAAGATATGCTCTGCTATATTCCTTGATATAGCACAAGCTTACGATAAAGTCTGGCACAAAGGACTGATCCATAAATTGCAAAAGCATCTACCAAAGCAATATTCAGAAATTTTAGAATCTTATATATTGCAGCGATATTTTAGAATTAAACAAGGGGATGAGTACTCCACATTGAGAGAAATAGAAGCTGGTGTACCACAAGGCAATGTGCTAGGCCCTGTATTATATCTTTTATTTACCAGCGATCTACCAGAAAGTGAAGAAATAACTATGGCAACATTTGCAGATGATACTGCTGTATTTGCTGTGGGAGAAACTGTAGAAATAGCGACGAAAAAGCTACAGAAGGCAGTGAACAATATTTCAAAATCGACCAAGAAATGGCAAATTAAATTAAATGACTTAAAGTCGGTCCACATCAATTTTACGAATTAAAACGTTCAGCACATCCCAGTGTTCATAAATAATAATGTAGTAGAATACGCAAACACTGCAAAATATCTAGGCATGACTCTAGATGCTAAGCTGCGCTGGAAATCCCATGTAAAGAAAAAAATAGACGAATTGAACATGCGTTACAGTAAAATGTATTGGCTTATTGAGAGATACTCTTGTTTGTCCAACTATAATAATAAACATAGTAAATGTACCATGGTACATAAGAAACTCTGATCTGCATAGAGATCTAGAAATTGACTTGATTGAAGATGAAGTCAAAAAAGTAGCTAATAGGCATAAACTAAGGCTTCTCAACCACGTCAATTTAGAAATGACGCAACTACTTAATGCTGCCAATCTGACTAGGAGATTACGAAGAATAAAACCCTTTGAACTAGCTAGATAATAATAATAAAAAAAAAGCAACATACATATGTACATATGTAGCATGATCACAAGAAAAAAGTGATTAATATTGTTAAAAGAAAAAGATAATCGACAAAAAAAGGTTTCTTAAATTTTCAAAAGACAATTATCAGAAAAACATAAACTAGATGCAATAAAAAAAAAAAAATATTGATGAACAGTGTAAGTGATTCTACGAAAAAAATTTAAATTTACTGTTATATTAGATTTTTTTCCATATAAAACCATTGTTAAACTCTTTTTTACAGCTTGTGCCTCAACAAGTCAGTCCATTAATGTTTCACATACTAACTCAACCATCGTGAAAAAGGAATATTGGTCTTACATTAGTGATTCCAATGTAGGAACCGGAATGACAATGATAGACAAATATCCTATACTGAAGAAACTGTCTATAAAGCTCAACACTCTTTTGACGTCATCAGGACCCGTGGAACGGTTGTTTTCTTTTGCGGGTCTTGTAAATATCCCAAAGCGTGGCGCTCTTTCTGACCAACATTTCGAGCAACTAGTATTATTAAAGGCCAATTCAACTTTTGTGAAATCAATGAGACCTTAAGAAAATAAAATAAAAATAAGTATTTCTAGTTTCACTGAAAGTACCCACTGGTAATTAAGTATAAAATACTAGGCTTATGATTAAATAATAAATTGTCACCTACATAAAAATTTGATTCGCCACTCAAATATTTAAAATGGAATTGTACTTGAAAAGTACTTGCAAATGTACTGGCCAGTAATACAGTACCCAGTATATGTACTTAGAAGAGAGTACTTGAAATAGTACTTGTACTTGGTGATTTTCAGGTACCAAGTACATTGTACTCCTTTTTTTTTCAAGTACAAGTACAAGGTACTGGGTACTTACACTGTACTGCAGTACAAATGTATTTCAGTACTTCACAACTCTTATAGACACATGTAATTCAAGACGATATATATAGATTATATAATATTGTAGCCCATTGAACCCATCTCAATTTTGGACAAATAATGCAGATTTTATGACGGAAGATATTTTGAATCGAGTGCGTAGAACAACATCGAATCCGCATTTTCTAACAACACCAGAAGCGAATAATGAAGCTCTCATAATGATCGAAGATATTTGCCTTACAATGCCAGGTATGCCGTCGCCAAAACGGCAATTACAAGATTTGTATAATCGAGATTTGCCGCGTGGACATGATTTCGATCGCAATGATTTAACTCAATTTGTTCTAACAAATGTTCCAAAGTTAAACCCACAACAAAAAGATGTTTACGACATTTTGATGAGAGCAATGGCAGAGAAAAGTGGTGGAACGTATTTCTTAGATGCGCCTGGTAGCACTGGAAAAACTGGAAGTTTTGGCCACCATTCTTTTGCAAAATACAAGAGCATTGGCTCTTGTATCATCTGGAATCGCGGCGGCGTTGTTGGACGGCGGCAGATCAGCACATTCTGCGCTCAAGTTGCCTTTGGACATGAACTTCAACGAAAATCCAACATGTAATATTACCAAAACGTCAGGAATGGCCAAAGTGATGCAACAGTGTGAAATTGTCGTGCGGGATGAAAATCCTATGGCCCACAGGAGATCATTGGAGGCATTCAATCGTACAATGAAGGATATGAAAGGAAATCAACGGCTCTTTGGTGGCGCCTCAATATTATTAGCTGGTGATTTCCGGTAAACTTTGCCAGTAATTCCTTAATCCACCGCTGCAGATGAGCTTAATGCGTGTTTAAAGTCATCCACTCTGTTGAGATACATACATATGTGAGAACACTCACATTAACCACAAATGTGCGTGTTCAATTACAAAATGATCCATCAGCCAATGAAAACCAAAACGATAGACAATGGAACTGGCTTAATATCGTTACCAATCAATTTTTGCAATGTAGTTCAATCAAAAGAAGAATTGGCTCGAAAAGTTTTTCCAAACATTGTACAACAATGCAAGACACATGTTTAGCTGAGCGAAAGAGCAATATTGGCGGCAAAAACAAAGACGTTGCAGAAATTAATGAAGCCATTTTAAAAGAGATACCAGAAGAAGTGTTCACATTCAAGTCAGTCGATACCATTATGAATGAAGATGAGGTGGTCAATTATTACACACAATTTCTAAATTCATTGGATTTACTAGGCCTGCCCTGCCACCGCACATATTGCAATTGACTGTTGGAGCACCAATCATCATTCTCCGTAATATCATTGTATATGAAACTTATAGTACTATCATCAAGCAATATTTTTTCTTTTCCGCTTCGACCGCCTAGGTGGCGTGTTCTCATTTCTCGCAAGCAAAGAAAGATGTTGACGCTCTCTGATAATGGAGTTATAATGACAGGATAAGTGAGTAATGAGTGCAAACAAAGTAAGCAAAACCGGTTTTGGGTTTCCATTCTCACTCTGAATTTTTGTCCACATGTTACGCAACTGAGTGAATGACTTTGCCAAGAAAATGAGTAAAGAAACTGATTAAACAAAATTATGAGCATTGAGCAGGTTATTACTATTTCATTTTCCACGCTCAATAAAAAGATGTAGGTTTTTCTAATTAGGTAGTGGTTTGGTAGAGGCATACAAAAGTTTTGAGTTATGTGTCCGGTTTTTAGTGCAAGTGATGGTCTGGTTAAGGGATTAAATAATTTTGTCTCAGTGGGGTGGTGGTGTGATTAGGAATTTTGCATACAAAGAAATAAAATTTCAGAACAAAGCAAAGGAATGGGTACAAGCATGAGAAAAACTTTATAATGGAGGTGTGAGGGAGTAGGATGATCACCGAAGACCTTATGTACCTATCTTAAATACTATCATTGTATATAAATCTAATAGTATTATCACTAGACGAAATTTTTTCTTAGCTAACTCGTTCGACAGAGGGCGCAAAGCAAAGTGATTTTACACACAGAAAGAGAGTTTTGAGCGAACAAAAGGAAAAATGGCAAGGAATATAAAAAAACATACAGAAAAGCTACAATCCGTCTGGAACGGATCGTATGATACCCTATCCTCCTCTCTATAAAGTGGGCGTGGCCAAATTGCATTTTGTACTCAAATATAGCTATAATGTCGAACGTTTGAGGATGTTGCATGTAAAATTTTATCAAAATCGGTTTTTTGATGATACGCCCCCAAAAACTGGGCGTGGCCAAAACTTTTGTATGGGTGGATTGTAGGGAATCTAAATACCCAAATATTTGGTCTTAACAAAATTTTTCGGTTTCATATAATTTAGTGAAGTTATAAAAAAGTAGGCGTGGCAGTGGGCGGATGTAAAAAAAATTTACACTTGTACTGTATCTTTTTCTTGGAAGCCCAGATATGAAATTTCAGCGTCCTAGTTAAAAATTTAAGGCCCAAAACTCGGTTTTGTAATGAAAACTCCCCAAAAAGTGGGCGTGGCCAAAACTTTTGTATGGGTGGATTGTAGGGAATCTGAATGCCTAAATATTTGGTTTTAACAAAACTTTTCGGTTTCATATAATTTAGTGAAGTTATGAAAAAGTGGGCGTGGCAGTGGGCGGATTTCAAAAATTTTTACACTTGTACTGTATCTTTTTCTCAGAAGCCCATATATGAAATTTCATCGTCCTAGCTCAAAATTTAAGGCCCAAAAAGCGGTGACATACGGACGGACGGACGGACGGACGGTCATCGCTCAATCGATTTCGCTATTGATGCTGATCACGAATATATATACTTTATAGGGTCTATCTCGATTATTTCTCTATGTTACAAACTATGTGTCAAACTTAATATACCCTTAGGATAGGGTATAAACATACAGAAAAGCTACAATCCGTCCGGAACGGATCGTATGATACCCTATCCTCCTCTCTATAAAGTGGGCATGGCCAAATTGCATATTGTACTCAAATGTAGCTATAATGTCGAACGTTTGAGGATGTTACATGTAAAATTTTATCAGAATAGGTTTTTTGATGATACGCCCCCAAAAACTGGGCGTGGCCAAAACTTTTGTATGGGTGGATTGTAGGGAATCTAAATACCCAAATATTTGGTCTTAACAAAATTTTTCGGTTTCATATAATTTAGTGAAGTTATAAAAAAGTAGGCGTGGCAGTGGGCGGATGTAAAAAAAATTTACACTTGTACTGTATCTTTTTCTTGGAAGCCCAGATATGAAATTTCAGCGTCCTAGTTAAAAATTTAAGGCCCAAAACTCGGTTTTGTAATGAAAACTCCCCAAAAAGTGGGCGTGGCCAAAACTTTTGTATGGGTGGATTGTAGGGAATCTGAATGCCTAAATATTTGGTTTTAACAAAACTTTTCGGTTTCATATAATTTAGTGAAGTTATGAAAAAGTGGGCGTGGCAGTGGGCGGATTTCAAAAATTTTTACACTTGTACTGTATCTTTTTCTCAGAAGCCCAGATATGAAATTTCATCGTCCTAGCTCAAAATTTAAGGCCCAAAAAGCGGTGACATACGGACGGACGGACGGACGGACGGACGGACGGACAGACGGACGGACGGACGGACGGACGGACGGACGGACGGTCATCGCTCAATCGATTTCGCTATTGATGCTGATCACGAATATATATACTTTATAGGGTCTATCTCGATTATTTCTCTATGTTACAAACTATGTGTCAAACTTAATATACCCTTAGGATAGGGTATAAACATACAGAAAAGCTACAATCCGTCTGGAACGGATCGTATGATACCCTATCCTCCTCTCTATAAAGTGGGCATGGCCAAATTGCATATTGTACTCAAATGTAGCTATAATGTCGAACGTTTGAGGATGTTACATGTAAAATTTTATCAGAATAGGTTTTTTGATGATAACGCCCCCAAAAAGTGGGCGTGGTCAAAACTGTTCTATGGGTGAATTGTAGGGAATCTAAATACCCAAATATTTGGTCTTAACAAAATTTTTCGGTTTCATATAATTTAGTGAAGTTATAAAAAAGTAGGCGTGGCAGTGGGCGGATGTAAACACATTTTACACTTGTACTGTATCTTTTTCTTGGAAGCCAAGTAATGAAATTTCAGCGTCCTAGTTAAAAATTTAAGGCCCAAAAATCGGTTTTGTGATGAAAACGCCCCCAAAAAGTGGGCGTGGCCAAAACTTTTGTATGGGTGGATTGTAGGGAATCTGAATGCCTAAATATTTGGTCTTAACAAAATTTTTCGGTTTCATATAATTTAGTGAAGTTATGAAAAAGTGGGCGTGGCAGTGGGCGGATTTAAAAAATTTTTACACTTGTACTGTATCTTTTTCTCAGAAGCCCAGATATGAAATTTCATCGTCCTAGCTCAAAATTTAAGGCCCAAAAAGCGGTGACATACGGACGGACGGACGGACGGACGGACGGACGGACGGACGGTCATCGCTCAATCGATTTCGCTATTGATGCTGATCACGAATATATATACTTTATAGGGTCTATCTCGATTATTTCTCTATGTTACAAACTATGTGTCAAACTTAATATACCCTTAGGATAGGGTATAAACATACAGAAAAGCTACAATCCGTCTGGAACGGATCGTATGATACCCTATCCTCCTCTCTATAAAGTGGGCGTGGCCAAATTGCATTTTATACTCAAATATAGCTATAATGTCGAACATTTGAGGATGTTACATGTAAAATTTTATCAAAATAGGTTTTTTGATGATAACGCCCCCAAAAAGTGGGCGTGGCCAAAACTGTTCTATGGGTGAATTGTAGGGAATCTAAATACCCAAATATTTGGTCTTAACAAAATTTTTCGGTTTCATATAATTTAGTGAAGTTATAAAAAAGTAGGCGTGGCAGTGGGCGGATGTAAAAAAATTTTACACTAGTATTGTATCTTTTTCTCGGAAGCATAGATATGAAATTTCAGCGTCCTAGTTAAAAATTTAAGACCCAAAAATCGGTTTTGAAATGAAAACGCCCCCAAAAGGTGGGCGTGGCCAAAACTTTTGTATGGGTGGATTGTAGGGAATCTGAATGCCTAAATATTTGGTCTTAACAAAATTTTTCGGTTTCATATAATTTAGTGAAGTTATGAAAAAGTGGGCGTGGCAGTGGGCGGATTTCAAAAATTTTTACACTTGTACTGTATCTTTTTCTCAGAAGCCCAGATATGAAATTTCATCGTCCTAGCTCAAAATTTAAGGCCCAAAAAGCGGTGACATACGGACGGACGGACGGACGGACGGACGGACGGACAGACGGACGGACGGACGGACGGACGGACGGACGGACGGACGGACGGACGGACGGACGGACGGACGGACGGTCATCGCTCAATCGATTTCGCTATTGATGCTGATCACGAATATATATACTTTATAGGGTCTATCTCGATTATTTCTCTATGTTACAAACTATGTGTCAAACTTAATATACCCTTAGGATAGGGTATAAACATACAGAAAAGCTACAATCCGTCTGGAACGGATCGTATGATACCCTATCCTCCTCTCTATAAAGTGGGCGTGGCCAAATTGCATTTTATACTCAAATATAGCTATAATGTCGAACGTTTGAGGATGTTACGTGTAAAATTTTATCAAAATCGGTTTTTTGATGAAAACGCCCCCAAAAAGTGGGCGTGACCAAAACTGTTCTATGGGTAAATTGTAGGGAATCTGTATACCTAAATATTTGGTCTTAACAAAATTTTTCGGTTTCATATAATTTAGTGAAGTTATAAAAAAGTAGGCGTGGCAGTGGGCGGATGTAAAAAAATTTTACACTTGTACTGTATCTTTTTCTTGGAAGCATAGATATGAAATTTCAGCGTCCTAGTTAAAAATTTAAGGCCCAAAAATCGGTTTTGTGATGAAAACGCCCCCAAAAGGTGGGCGTGGCCAAAACTTTTGTATGGGTGGATTGTAGGGAATCTGAATGCCTAAATATTTGGTCTTAACAAAATTTTTCGGTTTCATATAATTTAGTGAAGTTATGAAAAAGTGGGCGTGGCAGTGGGCGGATTTCAAAAATTTTTACACTTGTACTGTATCTTTTTCTCAGAAGCCCAGATATGAAATTTCATCGTCCTAGCTCAAACTTTAAGGCCCAAAAAGCGGTGACATACGGACGGACGGACGGACGGACGGACGGACGGACGGTCATCGCTCAATCGATTTCGCTATTGATGCTGATCACGAATATATATACTTTATAGGGTCTATCTCGATTATTTCTCTATGTTACAAACTATGTGTCACACTTAATATACCCTTAGGATAGGGTATAAAAATAAATACAAAATGAAATAAAAAACATACAGAAAAGCTACAATCCGTCTGGAACGGATCGTATGATACCCTATCCTCCTCTCTATAAAGTGGGCGTGGCCAAATTGCATTTTATACTCAAATATAGCTATAATGTCGAACATTTGAGGATGTTACATGTAAAATTTTATCAAAATAGGTTTTTTGATGATAACGCCCCCAAAAAGTGGGCGTGGCCAAAACTGTTCTATGGGTGAATTGTAGGGAATCTGAATACCCAAATGTTCGGTCTTAACAAAATTTTTCGGTTTCATATAATTTAGTGAAGTTATAAAAAAGTAGGCGTGGCAGTGGGCGGATGTAAAAAAATTTTACACTTGTACTGTATTTTTTTCTTGGAAGCCCACATATGAAATTTCAGCGTCCTAGTTAAAAATTTAAGGCCCAAAAATCGGTTTTGTGATGAAAACGCCCCCAAAAAGTGGGCGTGGCCAAAACTTTTGTATGGGTGGATTGTAGGGAATCTGAATGCCTAAATATTTGGTCTTAACAAAATTTTTCGGTTTCATATAATTTAGTGAAGTTATAAAAAAGTAGGCGTGGCAGTGGGCGGATTTCAAAAATTTTTACACTTGTACTGTATCTTTTCCTCAGAAGCCCAGATATGAAATTTCATCGTCCTAGCTCAAAATTTAAGGCCCAAAAAGCGGTGACATACGGACGGACGGACGGACGGACGGACGGACGGACGGACGGACGGACGGACGGACGGTCATCGCTCAATCGATTTCGCTATTGATGCTGATCACGAATATATATACTTTATAGGGTCTATCTCGATTATTTCTCTATGTTACAAACTATGTGTCAAACTTAATATACCCTTAGGATAGGGTATAAACATACAGAAAAGCTACAATCCGTCTGGAACGGATCGTATGATACCCTATCCTCCTCTCTATAAAGTGGGCGTGGCCAAATTGCATTTTGTACTCAAATATAGCTATAATGTCGAACGTTTGAGGATGTTACATGCAAAATTTTATCAAAATAGGTTTTTTGATGAAAACGCCCCCAAAAAGTGGGCGTGACCAAAACTGTTGTATGGGTGAATTGTATGGAATCTGTATACCTAAATATTTGGTCTTAACAAAATTTTTCGGTTTCATATAATTTAGTGAAGTTATAAAAAAGTAGGCGTGGCAGTGGGCGGATGTAAAAAAATTTTACACTTGTACTGTATTTTTTTCTTGGAAGCCCACATATGAAATTTCAGCGTCCTAGTTAAAAATTTAAGGCCCAAAAATCGGTTTTGTGATGAAAACGCCCCCAAAAAGTGGGCGTGGCCAAAACTTTTGTATGGGTGGATTGTAGGGAATCTGAATGCCTAAATATTTGGTCTTAACAAAATTTTTCGGTTTCATATAATTTAGTGAAGTTATGAAAAAGTGGGCGTGGCAGTGGGCGGATTTCAAAAATTTTTACACTTGTACTGTATCTTTTTCTCAGAAGCCCAGATATAAAATTTCATCGTCCTAGCTCAAAATTTAAGGCCCAAAAAGCGGTGACATACGGACGGACGGACGGACGGACGGACGGACGGACGGACGGACGGTCATCGCTCAATCGATTTCGCTATTGATGCTGATCACGAATATATATACTTTATAGGGTCTATCTCGATTATTTCTCTATGTTACAAACTATGTGTCAAACTTAATATACCCTTAGGATAGGGTATAAACATACAGAAAAGCTACAATCCGTCCGGAACGGATCGTATGATACCCTATCCTCCTCTCTATAAAGTGGGCATGGCCAAATTGCATATTGTACTCAAATGTAGCTATAATGGCGAACGTTTGAAGATGTTACATGTAAAATTTTATCAGAATAGGTTTTTTGATGATACGCCCCCAAAAAGTGGGCGTGGCCAAAACTTTTGTATGGGTGGATTGTAGGGAATCTAAATACCCAAATATTTGGTCTTAACAAAATTTTTCGGTTTCATATAATTTAGTGAAGTTATAAAAAAGTAGGCGTGGCAGTGGGCGGATGTAAAAACATTTTACACTTGTACTGTATCTTTTTCTTGGAAGCCCAGATATGAAATTTCAGCGTCCTAGTTAAAAATTTAAGACCCAAAAATCGGTTTTGAAATGAAAACGCCCCCAAAAAGTGGGCGTGGCCAAAACTTTTGTATGGGTGGATTGTAGGGAATCTGAATGCCTAAATATTTGGTCTTAACAAAATTTTTCGGTTTCATATAATTTAGTGAAGTTATGAAAAAGTGGGCGTGGCAGTGGGCGGATTTCAAAAATTTTTACACTTGTACTGTATCTTTTTCTCAGAAGCCCAGATATGAAATTTCATCGTCCTAGCTCAAAATTTAAGGCCCAAAAAGCGGTGACATACGGACGGACGGACGGACGGACGGTCATCGCTCAATCGATTTCGCTATTGATGCTGATCACGAATATATATACTTTATAGGGTCTATCTCGATTATTTCTCTATGTTACAAACTATGTGTCAAACTTAATATACCCTTAGGATAGGGTATAAACATACAGAAAAGCTACAATCCGTCTGGAACGGATCGTATGATACCCTATCCTCCTCTCTATAAAGTGGGCGTGGCCAAATTGTATTTTGTACTCAAATATAGCTATAATGTCGAACATTTGAGGATGTTACATCTAAAATTTTATCAAAATATGTTTTTTTATTATAACGCCCCCAAAAAGTGGGCGTGGCCAAAACTGTTCTATGGGTGAATTGTAGGGAATCTGAATGCCTAAATATTTGGTCTTAACAAAATTTTTCGGTTTCATATAATTTAGTGAAGTTATGAAAAAGTGGGCGTGGCAGTGGGCGGATTTCAAAAATTTTTACACTTGTACTGTATCTTTTTCTCAGAAGCCCAGATATGAAATTTCATCGTCCTAGCTCAAAATTTAAGGCCCAAAAAGCGGTGACATACGGACGGACGGACGGACGGACGGTCATCGCTCAATCGATTTCGCTATTGATGCTGATCACGAATATATATACTTTATAGGGTCTATCTCGATTATTTCTCTATGTTACAAACTATGTGTCAAACTTAATATACCCTTAGGATAGGGTATAAACATACAGAAAAGCTACAATCCGTCTGGAACGGATCGTATGATACCCTATCCTCCTCTCTATAAAGTGGGCGTGGCCAAATTGCATTTTATACTCAAATATAGCTATAATGTCGAACATTTGAGGATGTTACATGTAAAATTTTATCAAAATAGGTTTTTTGATGATAACGCCCCCAAAAAGTGGGCGTGGCCAAAACTGTTCTATGGGTGAATTGTAGGGAATCTAAATACCCAAATATTTGGTCTTAACAAAATTTTTCGGTTTCATATAATTTAGTGAAGTTATAAAAAAGTAGGCGTGGCAGTGGGCGGATGTAAAAAAATTTTACACTAGTATTGTATCTTTTTCTCGGAAGCATAGATATGAAATTTCAGCGTCCTAGTTAAAAATTTAAGGCCCAAAAATCGGTTTTGTGATGAAAACGCCTCCAAAAGGTGGGCGTGGCCAAAACTTTTGTATGGGTGGATTGTAGGGAATCTGAATGCCTAAATATTTGGTCTTAACAAAATTTTTCGGTTTCATATAATTTAGTGAAGTTATGAAAAAGTGGGCGTGGCAGTGGGCGGATTTCAAAAATGTTTACACTTGTACTGTATCTTTTTCTCAGAAGCCCAGATATGAAATTTCATCGTCCTAGCTCAAAATTTAAGGCCCAAAAAGCGGTGACATACGGACGGACGGACGGACGGACGGTCATCGCTCAATCGATTTCGCTATTGATGCTGATCACGAATATATATACTTTATAGGGTCTATCTCGATTATTTCTCTATGTTACAAACTATGTGTCACACTTAATATACCCTTAGGATAGGGTATAAAAATAAATACAAAATGAAATAAAAAACATACAGAAAAGCTACAATCCGTCTGGAACGGATCGTATAATACCCTATCCTCCTCTCTATAAAGTGGGCATGGCCCATTTGCATATGGTACTCAAATATAGCTATAATGTCGAACGTTTGAGGATGTTACATGTAAAATTTTATCAAAATCGGTTTTTTGATGATAACGCCCCCAAAAAGTGGGCGTGGCCAAAACTTTCGTATGGGTGGATTGTAGGGAATCTGAATGGCTAAATATTTGGTCTTAGCAAAATTTTTCGGTTTCATATAATTTAGTGAAGTTATAAAAAAAGTAGGCGTGGCAGTGGGCGGATGTAAAAAAATTTTACACTTGTACTGTATCTTTTTCTCGGAAGCCCAGATATGAAATTTCAGCGTCCTAGTTAAAAATTTAAGGCCCAAAAATCGGTTTTGTGATGAAAACGCCCCCAAAAAGTGGGCGTGGCCAAAACTTTTGTATGGGTGGATTGTAGGGAATCTGAATGCCTACATATTTGGTCTTAACAAAATTTTTCGGTTTCATATAATTTAGTGAAGTTATGAAAAAGTGGGCGTGGCAGTGGGCGGATTTCAAAAATTTTTACACTTGTACTGTATCTTTTTCTCAGAAGCCCAGATATGAAATTTCATCGTCCTAGCTCAAAATTTAAGGCCCAAAAAGCGGTGACATACGGACGGACGGACGGACGGACGGACGGACGGACGGACGGACGGACGGACGGTCATCGCTCAATCGATTTCGCTATTGATGCTGATCACGAATATATATACTTTATAGGGTCTATCTCGATTATTTCTCTATGTTACAAACTATGTGTCAAACTTAATATACCCTTAGGATAGGGTATAAACATACAGAAAAGCTACAATCTGTCTGGAACGGATCGTATGATACCCTATCCTCCTCTCTATAAAGTGCGCGTGACCAAATTGCATTTTGTACTCAAATATGGCTATAACCTCGAACGTTTGAGGATGTGACATGTACAATTTTATCAAAATCGGTTTTTTGATGAAAACGCCCCCAAAAAGTGGGCGTGACCAAAACTGTTCTATGGGTGAATTGTAGGGAATCTGTATACCTAAATATTTGGTCTTAACAAAATTTTTCGGTTTCATATAATTTAGTGAAGTTATAAAAAAGTAGGCGTGGCAGTGGGCGGATGTAAAAAAAATTTACACTTGTACTGTATCTTTTTCTTGGAAGCCCAAATATGAAATTTCAGCGTCCTAGTTAATAATTGAAGGCCCCAAACTCGGTTTTGTGATGAAAACGCCCCCAAAAAGTGGGCGTGGCCAAAACTTTTGTATGGGTGGATTGTAGGGAATCTGAATGCCTAAATATTTGGTCTTAACAAAATTTTTCGGTTTCATATAATTTAGTGAAGTTATGAAAAAGTGGGCGTGGCAGTGGGCGGACTTCAAAAATTTTTACACTTGTACTGTATCTTTTTCTCAGAAGCCCAGATATGAAATTTCATCGTCCTAGCTCAAAATTTAAGGCCCAAAAAGCGGTGACATACGGACGGACGGACGGACGGACGGACGGACGGTCATCGCTCAATCGATTTCGCTATTGATGCTGATCACGAATATATATACTTTATAGGGTCTATCTCGATTATTTCTCTATGTTACAAACTATGTGTCAAACTTAATATACCCTTAGGATAGGGTATAAACATACAGAAAAGCTACAATCCGTCTGGAACGGATCGTATGATACCCTATCCTCCTCTCTATAAAGTCCGCGTGGCCAAATTGCATTTTGTACTCAAATATGGCTATAACCTCGAACGTTTGAGGATGTTACATGTAAAATTTTATCAAAATCGGTTTTTTGATGAAAACGCCCCCAAAAAGTGGGCGTGACCAAAACTGTTCTATGGGTGAATTGTAGGGAATCTGTATACCTAAATATTTGGACTTAACAAAATTTTTCGGTTTCATATAATTTAGTGAAGTTATAAAAAAGTAGGCGTGGCAGTGGGCGGATGTAAAAAAAATTTACACTTGTATTGTATCTTTTTCTTGGAAGCCCAGATATGAAATTTCAGCGTCCTAGTTAATAATTGAAGGCCCAAAACTCGGTTTTGTGATGAAAACGCCCCCAAAAAGTGGGCGTGGCCAAAACTTTTGTATGGGTGGATTGTAGGGAATCTGAATGCCTAAATATTTGGTCTCAACAAAATTTTTCGGTTTCATATAATTTAATGAAGTTATGAAAAAGTGGGCGTGGCAGTGGGCGGATTTCAAAAATTTTTACACTTGTACTGTATCTTTTTCTCAGAAGCCCAGATATGAAATTTCATCGTCCTAGCTCAAAATTTAAGGCCCAAAAAGCGGTGACATACGGACGGACGGACGGACGGACGGACGGACGGTCATCGCTCAATCGATTTCGCTATTGATGCTGATCACGAATATATATACTTTATAGGGACTATCTCGATTATTTCTCTATGTTACAAACTATGTGTCAAACTTAATATACCCTTAGGATAGGGTATAAACATACAGAAAAGCTACAATCCGTCCGGAACGGATCGTATGATACCCTATCCTCCTCTCTATAAAGTGGGCATGGCCAAATTGCATATTGTACTCAAATGTAGCTATAATGTCGAACGTTTGAGGATGTTACATGTAAAATTTTATCAGAATAGGTTTTTTGATGATACGCCCCCAAAAAGTGGGCGTGGCCAAAACTTTTGTATGGGTGGATTGTAGGGAATCTAAATACCCAAATATTTGGTCTTAACAAAATTTTTCGGTTTCATATAATTTAGTGAAGTTATAAAAAAGTAGGCGTGGCAGTGGGCGGATGTAAAAACATTTTACACTTGTACTGTATCTTTTTCTTGGAAGCCCAGATATGAAATTTCAGCGTCCTAGTTAAAAATTTAAGACCCAAAAATCGGTTTTGAAATGAAAACGCCCCCTAAAAGTGGGCGTGGCCAAAACTTTTGTATGGGTGGATTGTAGGGAATCTGAATGCCTAAATATTTGGTCTTAACAAAATTTTTCGGTTTCATATAATTTAGTGAAGTTATGAAAAAGTGGGCGTGGCAGTGGGCGGATTTCAAAAATTTTTACACTTGTACTGTATCTTTTTCTCAGAAGCCCAGATATGAAATTTCATCGTCCTAGCTCAAAATTTAAGGCCCAAAAAGCGGTGACATACGGACGGACGGACGGACGGACGGACGGACGGACGGACGGTCATCGCTCAATCGATTTCGCTATTGATGCTGATCACGAATATATATACTTTATAGGGACTATCTCGATTATTTCTCTATGTTACAAACTATGTGTCAAACTTAATATACCCTTAGGATAGGGTATAAACATACAGAAAAGCTACAATCCGTCCGGAACGGATCGTATGATACCCTATCCTCCTCTCTATAA
The DNA here is from genome assembly GCA_905220385.1 of Xylota sylvarum. Taxonomy (NCBI): domain Eukaryota; kingdom Metazoa; phylum Arthropoda; class Insecta; order Diptera; family Syrphidae; genus Xylota; species Xylota sylvarum. Next base: position 1,629,242 of record CAJMZQ010000065.1, read on the forward strand.
AGTGGGCATGGCCAAATTGCATATTGTACTCAAATGTAGCTATAATGTCGAACGTTTGAGGATGTTACATGTAAAATTTTATCAGAATAGGTTTTTTGATGATACGCCCCCAAAAAGTGGGCGTGGCCAAAACTTTTGTATGGGTGGATTGTAGGGAATCTAAATACCCAAATATTTGGTCTTAACAAAATTTTTCGGTTTCATATAATTTAGTGAAGTTATAAAAAAGTAGGCGTGGCAGTGGGCGGATGTAAAAACATTTTACACTTGTACTGTATCTTTTTCTTGGAAGCCCAGATATGAAATTTCAGCGTCCTAGTTAAAAATTTAAGACCCAAAAATCGGTTTTGAAATGAAAACGCCCCCTAAAAGTGGGCGTGGCCAAAACTTTTGTATGGGTGGATTGTAGGGAATCTGAATGCCTAAATATTTGGTCTTAACAAAATTTTTCGGTTTCATATAATTTAGTGAAGTTATAAAAAAGTAGGCGTGGCAGTGGGCGGATGTAAAAAAAATTTACACTTGTACTGTATCTTTTTCTTGGAAGCCCAGATATGAAATTTCAGCGTCCTAGTTAAAAATTTAAGGCCCAAAACTCGGTTTTGTAATGAAAACTCCCCAAAAAGTGGGCGTGGCCAAAACTTTTGTATGGGTGGATTGTAGGGAATCTGAATGCCTAAATATTTGGTTTTAACAAAACTTTTCGGTTTCATATAATTTAGTGAAGTTATGAAAAAGTGGGCGTGGCAGTGGGCGGATTTCAAAAATTTTTACACTTGTACTGTATCTTTTTCTCAGAAGCCCAGATATGAAATTTTATCGTTCTAGCTCAAAATTTAAGGCCCAAAAAGCGGTGACATACGGACGGACGGACGGACGGACGGACGGACGGACAGACGGACGGACGGACGGACGGACGGACGGACGGACGGACGGACGGACGGACGGACGGTCATCGCTCAATCGATTTCGCTATTGATGCTGATCACGAATATATATACTTTATAGGGTCTATCTCGATTATTTCTCTATGTTACAAACTATGTGTCAAACTTAATATACCCTTAGGATAGGGTATAAACATACAGAAAAGCTACAATCCGTCTGGAACGGATCGTATGATACCCTATCCTCCTCTCTATAAAGTGGGCGTGGCCAAATTGCATTTTATACTCAAATATAGCTATAATGTCGAACATTTGAGGATGTTACATGTAAAATTTTATCAAAATAGGTTTTTTGATGATAACGCCCCCAAAAAGTGGGCGTGGCCAAAACTGTTCTATGGGTGAATTGTAGGGAATCTAAATACCCAAATATTTGGTCTTAACAAAATTTTTCGGTTTCATATAATTTAGTGAAGTTATAAAAAAGTAGGCGTGGCAGTGGGCGGATGTAAAAAAATTTTACACTAGTATTGTATCTTTTTCTCGGAAGCATAGATATGAAATTTCAGCGTCCTAGTTAAAAATTTAAGGCCCAAAAATCGGTTTTGTGATGAAAACGCCCCCAAAAAGTGGGCGTGGCCAAAATTTTTGTATGGGTGGATTGTAGGGAATCTGAATGCCTAAATATTTGGTCTTAACAAAATTTTTCGGTTTCATATAATTTAGTGAAGTTATGAAAAAGTGGGCGTGGCAGTGGGCGGATTTCAAAAATTTTTACACTTGTACTGTATCTTTTTCTCAGAAGCCCAGATACGAAATTTCATCGTCCTAGCTCAAAATTTAAGGCCCAAAAAGCGGTGACATACGGACGGACGGACGGACGGTCATCGCTCAATCGATTTCGCTATTGATGCTGATCACGAATATATATACTTTATAGGGTCTATCTCGATTATTTCTCTATGTTACAAACTATGTGTCACACTTAATATACCCTTAGGATAGGGTATAAAAATAAATACAAAATGAAATAAAAAACATACAGAAAAGCTACAATCCGTCTGGAAGGGATCGTATGATACCCTATCCTCCTCTCTATAAAGTGCGCGTGACCAAATTGCATTTTGTACTCAAATATGGCTATAACCTCGAACGTTTGAGGATGTGACATGTACAATTTTATCAAAATCGGTTTTTTGATGAAAACGCCCCCAAAAAGTGGGCGTGACCAAAACTGTTCTATGGGTGAATTGTAGGGAATCTGTATACCTAAATATTTGGTCTTAACAAAATTTTTCGGTTTCATATAATTTAGTGAAGTTATAAAAAAGTAGGCGTGACAGTGGGCGGATGTAAAAAAAATTTACACTTGTACTGTATCTTTTTCTTGGAAGCCCAAATATGAAATTTCAGCGTCCTAGTTAATAATTGAAGGCCCAAAACTCGGTTTTGTGATGAAAACGCCCCCAAAAAGTGGGCGTGGCCAAAACTTTTGTATGGGTGGATTGTAGGGAATCTGAATGCCTAAATATTTGGTCTTAACAAAATTTTTCGGTTTCATATAATTTAGTGAAGTTATGAAAAAGTGGGCGTGGCAGTGGGCGGATTTCAAAAATTTTTACACTTGTACTGTATCTTTTTCTCAGAAGCCCAGATATGAAATTTCATCGTCCTAGCTCAAAATTTAAGGCCCAAAAAGCGGTGACATACGGACGGACGGACGGACGGTCATCGCTCAATCGATTTCGCTATTGATGCTGATCACGAATATATATACTTTATAGGGACTATCTCGATTATTTCTCTATGTTACAAACTATGTGTCAAACTTAATATACCCTTAGGATAGGGTATAAACATACAGAAAAGCTACAATCCGTCCGGAACGGATCGTATGATACCCTATCCTCCTCTCTATAAAGTGGGCATGGCCAAATTGCATATTGTACTCAAATGTAGCTATAATGTCGAACGTTTGAGGATGTTACATGTAAAATTTTATCAGAATAGGTTTTTTGATGATACGCCCCCAAAAAGTGGGCGTGGCCAAAACTTTTGTATGGGTGGATTGTAGGGAATCTAAATACCCAAATATTTGGTCTTAACAAAATTTTTCGGTTTCATATAATTTAGTGAAGTTATAAAAAAGTAGGCGTGGCAGTGGGCGGATGTAAAAACATTTTACACTTGTACTGTATCTTTTTCTTGGAAGCCCAGATATGAAATTTCAGCGTCCTAGTTAAAAATTTAAGACCCAAAAATCGGTTTTGAAATGAAAACGCCCCCTAAAAGTGGGCGTGGCCAAAACTTTTGTATGGGTGGATTGTAGGGAATCTGAATGCCTAAATATTTGGTCTTAACAAAATTTTTCGGTTTCATATAATTTAGTGAAGTTATGAAAAAGTGGGCGTGGCAGTGGGCGGATTTCAAAAATTTTTACACTTGTACTGTATCTTTTTCTCAGAAGCCCAGATATGAAATTTCATCGTCCTAGCTCAAAATTTAAGGCCCAAAAAGCGGTGACATACGGACGGACGGACGGACGGACGGACGGACGGACGGACGGTCATCGCTCAATCGATTTCGCTATTGATGCTGATCACGAATATATATACTTTATAGGGTCTATCTCGATTATTTCTCTATGTTACAAACTATGTGTCACACTTAATATACCCTTAGAATAGGGTATAAAAATAAATACAAAATGAAATAAAAAACATACAGAAAAGCTACAATCCGTCTGGAACGGATCGTATGATATCCTATCCTCCTCTCTATAAAGTGCGCGTGACCAAATTGCATTTTGTACTCAAATATGGCTATAACCTCGAACGTTTGAGGATGTGACATGTAAAATTTTATCAAAATCGGTTTTTTGATGAAAACGCCCCCAAAAAGTGGGCGTGACCAAAACTGTTCTATGGGTGAATTGTAGGGAATCTGTATACCTAAATATTTGGTCTTAACAAAATTTTTCGGTTTCATATAATTTTGTGAAGTTATAAAAAAGTAGGCGTGGCAGTGGGCGGATGTAAAAAAAATTTACACTTGTACTGTATCTTTTTCTTGGAAGCCCAAATATGAAATTTCAGCGTTCTAGTTAATAATTGAAGGCCCAAAACTCGGTTTTGTGATGAAAACGCCCCCAAAAAGTGGGCGTGGCCAAAACTTTTGTATGGGTGGATTGTAGGGAATCTAAATGCCTAAATATTTGGTCTTAACAAAATTTTTCGGTTTCATATAATTTAGTGAAGTTATGAAAAAGTGGGCGTGGCAGTGGGCGGATTTCAAAAATTTTTACACTTGTACTGTATCTTTTTCTCAGAAGCCCAGATATGAAATTTCATCGTCCTAGCTCAAAATTTAAGGCCCAAAAAGCGGTGACATACGGACGGACGGACGAACGGACGGACGGACGGACGGACGGACGGACGGACGGACGGACGGACGGACGGACGGACGGACGGACGGTCATCGCTCAATCGATTTCGCTATTGATGCTGATCACGAATATATATACTTTATAGGGTCTATCTCGATTATTTCTCTATGTTACAAACTATGTGTCAAACTTAATATACCCTTAGGATAGGGTATAAACATACAGAAAAGCTACAATCCGTCCGGAACGGATCGTATGATACCCTATCCTCCTCTCTATAAAGTGGGCATGGCCAAATTGCATATTGTACTCAAATGTAGCTATAATGTCGAACGTTTGAGGATGTTACATGTAAAATTTTATCAGAATAGGTTTTTTGATGATACGCCCCCAAAAACTGGGCGTGGCCAAAACTTTTGTATGGGTGGATTGTAGGGAATCTAAATACCCAAATATTTGGTCTTAACAAAATTTTTCGGTTTCATATAATTTAGTGAAGTTATAAAAAAGTAGGCGTGGCAGTGGGCGGATGTAAAAAAAATTTACACTTGTACTGTATCTTTTTCTTGGAAGCCCAGATATGAAATTTCAGCGTCCTAGTTAAAAATTTAAGGCCCAAAACTCGGTTTTGTAATGAAAACTCCCCAAAAAGTGGGCGTGGCCAAAACTTTTGTATGGGTGGATTGTAGGGAATCTGAATGCCTAAATATTTGGTTTTAACAAAACTTTTCGGTTTCATATAATTTAGTGAAGTTATGAAAAAGTGGGCGTGGCAGTGGGCGGATTTCAAAAATTTTTACACTTGTACTGTATCTTTTTCTCAGAAGCCCAGATATGAAATTTCATCGTCCTAGCTCAAAATTTAAGGCCCAAAAAGCGGTGACATACGGACGGACGGACGGACGGACGGACGGACGGACGGTCATCGCTCAATCGATTTCGCTATTGATGCTGATCACGAATATATATACTTTATAGGGTCTATCTCGATTATTTCTCTATGTTACAAACTATGTGTCAAACTTAATATACCCTTAGGATAGGGTATAAACATACAGAAAAGCTACAATCCGTCTGGAACGGATCGTATGATACCCTATCCTCCTCTCTATAAAGTGGGCGTGGCCAAATTGCATTTTATACTCAAATATAGCTATAATGTCGAACATTTGAGGATGTTACATGTAAAATTTTATCAAAATAGGTTTTTTGATGATAACGCCCCCAAAAAGTGGGCGTGGCCAAAACTGTTCTATGGGTGAATTGTAGGGAATCTAAATACCCAAATATTTGGTCTTAACAAAATTTTTCGGTTTCATATAATTTAGTGAAGTTATAAAAAAGTAGGCGTGGCAGTGGGCGGATGTAAAAAAATTTTACACTAGTATTGTATCTTTTTCTCGGAAGCATAGATATGAAATTTCAGCGTCCTAGTTAAAAATTTAAGGCCCAAAAATCGGTTTTGTGATGAAAACGCCCCCAAAAAGTGGGCGTGGCCAAAATTTTTGTATGGGTGGATTGTAGGGAATCTGAATGCCTAAATATTTGGTCTTAACAAAATTTTTCGGTTTCATATAATTTAGTGAAGTTATGAAAAAGTGGGCGTGGCAGTGGGCGGATTTCAAAAATTTTTACACTTGTACTGTATCTTTTTCTCAGAAGCCCAGATATGAAATTTCATCGTCCTAGCTCAAAATTTAAGGCCCAAAAAGCGGTGACATACGGACGGACGGACGGTCATCGCTCAATCGATTTCGCTATTGATGCTGATCACGAATATATATACTTTATAGGGTCTATCTCGATTATTTCTCTATGTTACAAACTATGTGTCAAACTTAATATACCCTTAGGATAGGGTATAAACAGTGTTCCAAAAATAAAATGTTATTTCAATAAAAAATAAAAATTATTTTTCCGGGCTTTAAAAATTTAAGAAGGTTAATTCACATTCACAGTGGTGGTTATCTAATTATAAGTAGGATACGAATTCCGTTCTTCGTTGTCATTTTCCATCCTTTTTTAATTTCCTCCTCCTGCTTTCGTATTAACTTTAATTGCTCCAGCGACACCAAACATTGAAGTTCTCCATTAGACAGAGTTTTTGTCTCCTCAGTCTCATTAAACTTCAATTTTCTACGTGTTGTTACTGTAGAATCTCCCGGTAATTCTGCAATTTCATCTACAGCAATACGTACATAAATCACCTTCTTTTTCCGTTTACATCCGAATGGGATTATCTGCTCCCACAGATAAATGACCATACGTAAACAATGTTAGTAAAAGCATAATAATTAGCTTTATAAAGCAATACGTACCAGGAATGCAAGAGATAGATGGGTTTTCATCAGCATTTAAGTGCTCTGAAAACATTAACTCCCATTCTTTGAGCTTTATGGGCTTATTTCCCATTTTCTTATGGTCTACCTTCTTCTTAACCTCTGTCCTACAATTATTTAGCCTCTTTCTAATTTGCTCTTCCCTTATTTGAACACCGGTCATAGCTTTATATTCACTAATAAATAATTGTATAGCTTCGTACTTCTCCTTTTTAATACACGGTTATGGTGACTTATTCAAAAGAACGGTATGCTCTTTCAAAATTCGCACAAAAGCTGGTTTGCAGTTTAGAAGCTTCTCTTGTCATGACTGTTTCTTTTGAATATGCTTTACGAACTGAACATTCAAACGAGATCGTTTACAAAGCAGACACTAAAGAACGGTATAGTTTTCAAAACAAATTTTTTGCAAAGCAATTGGGAAATAATACAAAATAAGTATATACTACCAACTGTTCGATGACCTGGTAGTATTTACTTGAATGAATTCAGTCTTTACTAGAAGTATTTGCTGGCAAGTCAAAACTCATGTTTATGCATACCAAATCTAGTAAATACTTAAAATATAAGCTTCTGCTAGTAGTACTAGTACTTACTTAGACCTTTTACCACTAGTAAATATTTAATTTTTATGCATACGGCCCAATATCCGCATATTCAACACATCAATAGTTACATTTATCGCTCACTTTTCAAAATACAGTCCACATCTACAAAATGTCCAAGCAAATAATCAAATAATCACAACAAATTTAATTGTCTTCGATTGTAATGTAAACAAACAACAATCACACACACACACAGTATTCAGCAAAAGAGTATTTTACACAAAATTCAAAACAATAACAAACCAGCACAATATATACACCCACATATGCACGCTAAATAAAGGCAGCGGTAAAATGCGTACATTTGGCGTAATACATACATACACATGTACTATGTGATATAAAAATAAAACAGCATTGCACTAACAGACCTGGTAAAATAATTCGCTGCAGTCACACACACTTTATATTTCTTTTTTAATTACTTTAACCGCATCACTGACCAAATACAACACTGCCTTCGCTGGCCATCAGTAACCCAATATCCAATAAACGGAACGAAATAACAAAGAAACAACAACGCCTTTCGACCCGACTTGGGTTTCCAGTTCACAACAATCAATCACTCACCACACTTCACACCTCGCTTTCCATTCAATCTTCAACGTCAACAAAGTATCAGAGAGACAGAAATAATTACCCCGTATACATATATGCAAGATTGAAAAGTCGAGTCGAGACTGAGTTGAGATTTCGACCTGTGTAGTTGCACACACCGAGTCGAGGGGTTGAGTCGAAATTGGATTGAAATGTAGTTGAACTGACAGATGGGCATTACCGCCATTCATTCTGAAACTATGACTGAAAAATATTATTAATGACCTGCATCATCCCTTAATGACCAACCATCCGTTCGCCAACCAGACATAATTTTTCCTTTCTACAAAAGAAAAAAACCCAAACTACAGTCAACTGTCAGTTCGACTCCTCGACCCAAGTAGTTGCACATATTTTCGACTCGACTCAGCAAAAATAGTGGAGTCGAGTCCAGTCGACTCGGTTTCGACTCGACCCGCGTATATATGAATTTGAATAGAGGTTCAACCTAGGTTCGACTCTGCATATATACGTAGTAAATGTTGCCCCTCTTGTACCGTTTAATTTTTTTGTTCTTCTGGTTTATTGGTTATGCAATTCATTTTCATTACATTCCATTCATCTCTTTTCTACTTTCATGAGACGTCTAGAAAAAATAAGGAAGTTACCATGGTCGTCAATGAGGATGTGAGAAAGTTTTACAAATTCAACTACGGACTAGAAATAAACCCAAGAGGTCAAGCTGAAAACTCCGTTCACCGGCGTGGGAAGATGTTCGGCGCTAAATGATGTTCCAGATCACTGAAGACAAACACATCTTTCATCAATGCCTACACTCGAACGTTCAAAGTCAGTGTCAAATTGTACCTATATATCTAAAATGCTAATATAAAAGAAGATGTTAAATAAAATTAAATTCAAATTCTGTTATAACGTTTAGAAAGCAGTTGTTTTATTTTAATACGTTAATTTTGCAGTAGTAACAGGATATTTTTTGCTATGTATTTGTCTTTGTTCAATAACGAACAGGTAGATTTTCAACATTTTAACAGGGTTTCAGACTATGAAATATGATTTCTCTGAAACCATGCTAGACTGCAAATCGATCCTAACCAAAATGAGAATCATTGCTTTGGTGGATAGATTATAGTTTGGGGGAGTCTTTCAATATTCTGTCAGAACTACAAACCATGAAGAATGAATTCTTTGAAACCATGATAGATTTCAGATCGATCCTGACCAAAATGAGTCTGTAGTGTTAATTAATTTTTGTTTTGGTGGAACATTTTAGTTTGGGGTAGTCTTTCAACATTCTAACAGAGCTACGGACTAGGAAGAATGATTTCTCTGAAGCCATTATAGATTTCCCATCGATCCTGAACAAAAATGAGAATCAGTGGACAAAAGGTGAAGAAATTCTTATGCCTTCACCTCAGATTATGTGTCTGTAGTGTGAAATAATTTTTGCTTTGGTGGATAGATTTTAGTTTGGGTAGCCTTTCAACATTCTAATAGAGCTACGGACTATGAAGTATGATTTCTCTGAAACCATGATAGATTTCCCATCGATCGTGCCCAAAATGAGAATCATTGGACAAAGAGTGTAGAAATTCTTATGACTTAGCTTCAGATTATGTGTCTGCAGTGTGAAATAATTTTTGCTTTGGTGGATAGATTTTAGTTTGGGGTAGTCTCTGAGCATTCTAACAGAGCTACGGACTATGGAGTATGATTTCTCTGATATCGCTTCAGATTATGTGTCTATAGTGTGAAATTATTTTTTTGTAGTGTATCTTCACTATTTGAAAATGTTGTTTGAGTACATATGAATGCATATTTAAGAATCTCCTAGTTTTGACTTATCAAAAGTCATCACGATGATAGTTAAATATTGACAGATCAATAATGGCGTGAAATTTGTTGTTCCTTTAATGCAAACGCCCTCAAAACGTGGACGTAGCCACATATGATGTATGAGTGAATTGTAGATAATTTAAATGTCTACATTTAAGGTCTTAATCATTTTTTTTGATTTCAAGTAAAAATTTGAAATTTTCCTTACATTTGTACTGCAATACTTCAAATATGAAATTTCATCTTCCTAGCTCAAAATTTAAAGCCCAAAACGTGGTGATATACAGATAAATAGACTCACCGACATGGGTGTGGATATTCATATATATTGTGTAGGATTTATCTTGATTACTTTGTAACAAATTGTGTATCAATTTTAATATGCGCTTAGAATGGTAGCCTTTTGTTTGACTATCGTTTTGAAGAGTTCTCATTACAAGCCACCAGAGTCATCATACACATATTCAAACAATCCATTCAATGATTAATTCTGAAGTCTGTGACTTAAAACGGAATATTAATTATTATATTATGAATAGTATATTGCAAAACCGCGAATTGGATATTACTTGATAATGCTTTGTAAAGAAGAGTAAATATCAAAATCCCCAGCCATTGTGTAAAATGTAATCTCTCTGTGTGTATGAAAGGAATAATAAGGATAATGACCAATAGCAATATTTCAAACATAATAATAACTTATTCATTTGCTATGCTATGCTATATCAAAAGCATATGACATCCTCCTCTGCTTCAATTATTAATAGAAAATTAATATCCACTGTGTCATCAAATAGTAATTAGGTACCTAGTCAAACATGAACTGAATTGAAATCAATCTGGACACTAATAAAATATCCATCTATTCATTTGTCATACCTTGACCATTCCAACGTTAGCTAAGATAGGCATTATCCTACCAGCATAAGTCCTTTTTTGATTGCACATATGTTTGAATTTTGAATCAATTATTGTGTGGATATCTTTTGAATGTAAAACTATTTCAAACTATACTATGAAATACAAAATTAAATTCAATGTAAAAAGGGATTCGAATGATGAAATATGATTAATTTATTTGCCAAGAAAGAGGAAAATTTTGAATGCAGACAATTTTTGATTAAATTTGCAAACTCCCACCCACCCCATGTGGTCATTTTAACAATGAACTACGACGACAATGATTATGTTCCATAACAGCATGTGCGTGTGTGTGGTACATGGTTCCAATTGAAATCCATTGAAGGCAGTAGTCGACATTACCTGTCCAATTTATATACAGCTATTGAATTTACTATTTTCCTGCGTTTTATTAGTTTGGATCTGGATTTGTTTTTTTCTTTTCTTTTTTTAGTCTCCGCTGGATATGATTATGTATTGGGGAATTATTTGTGAATAATATTTTTTTTCCCCGTACTGCTCATTTGTAGATGATATGGCTTCCACGAGTAGCTACCCTGTTGATTTGGGTTGTTTTACAGGACCACATCTCATCCCAATTGAATTGGTACTACCTCCACCCAACCGACCATGACCATAATGAAATCCTGATAGTGCTGTAGTCCCACTAAGATTTATCGACGTCCAGAGCTTTATTTTTTTTTCGTTTTCTCTTTTCTGTGTTGGAAACGATGGATCACAACACCCGCTCGTACCACCATTGAATAAGTGAATTCTCTGTTGATGGACATCTACAGTTTCTGGTTCATGGCGTTCACGATTTTCTTTTTGATACACACTTCGAAAATCGAGCAAAAAAAAAAGTGTAAATTTTGCAACCCTCTGCGGCAGGGTGTTGGACCGAGAGTAGGGAAAAATGACACGTCCGGCATGTACCCATGTAGATATATGCGAATATGGTGTGGATACTTGCACGTTTTTACATACAATAAAATAAATAAACGATAAACGATTTGTCGCGTTCTGCTTTGATATCTCTATTCCAATTACTTTGATGACCGGACAGATTTCGAATGGTGTGATTTACTAGAACCACAATAGCTCGAAATAATTATGATAAAAGGCTTTTTTTCTCACATACATATGTCACATAATCGTGAATCGCGAGTTCATTCACAAAGGGTTCCATGAAAAGGTAATTAATAAAAATTCTATTTAGTTTATCTATTTGAAACAACCACTTCAAACGAACAGTCTGTTTGAAGTGGTTGAACTTTGTGTTGGATTTGTGGAAAAAAAACACAAAAATCAAGATTATGGTTTTATGGTCTTTATATTCTGTTTGTCCAACAAAACCAACCAACCAATACGACAGCTCGAATGTACTTTGAAAGGGGATGATGTAAAGAAGGGTGGTTTGATTTTGTTCTCAGAAAGGTTCTGTATCTCGGATTTTTCCAAAACTGTAAGGTTTGAGGTATTTCAGTTCGGGCAGGTCGTATCTCCCTAGGTGTGATTGTAAAGGGTCGTCCAACAAGAGGTGTCATTTTAAATTTCATGCCATTGTTTAACTGTCAACAGTCAAACATCATTGTGATGACTTTTGATAAGTAAAAACTAGGAGATTATTAAATATGCATTCATACGTACTCGAACAACGTGTTGAAATAGTGAAGATATACCACAAACACGATGAAAATATATCACCACATGCTACACAGGTTGTGAAACAATGGCACTAATGCGTGGTTCCTGGACAAATGATTTCTCGAAATGGAGACTTCAATTGTCCGCTGAGATAGTGCCATTTGACACTATTAGACTTTTTGATTTGAAGTTTCGTAAAGATTCATTCTAACGATTTATCATCTAGATGAAAACTTGCCGAAATACAGCCGTAATCATGGGAAAATGTGATGAAAAATTTCATGAAAAGAATGACTATTTGTAGACAGAATTGAGGCAGATATTTGCCGGATATTGTAATCCATTCCTAAACTCAGAGTTTATACTTTAGATTAAAATAAAAACATCACCACTTGTGGTAACAATTTTGCATTTTTCTTATTTAGGTGACGCTACAGTCCGGGGTGGACCTGGGCGTCAACCAACAAGCCTCTCCAGTTAGCGCGATCTTGGGCTAACTGCCTCCAATTGTGCACTACAAGTTGGTTGAGCGCCACTTTAGGCCAGGTCTTCCTCTATTGCGTTATCCATTGTATTTCTCTATTGATTTAAAATAACACTTCATGTTGGATGACCCTGTGTATCAATCGAAAAAAAAGATAACCACGCCCATTTAGGGCTTATGGAAGAGTTTTTTTTAACTTTAACCAAAAATACATATAAGTATGCCAAAATGGAATGCTAAACTTTATCCAAATATGAAAATCCGTGCCCATTTGACCACAGTCTACGTTTAATGACAACTATGGCCATGGCTATAGATTTTAGTTTGGGGTAGTCTTTCATCATACAAACAGAGCTACGGACTAGGAAGTATGATTTCTCTGAAACCATGGTAGATTGCAAATCGATCCTGATCAAAATGAGTCTGTAGTGTGAAATAATTTTTGCTTCGGTGGATAGATTTTAGTTAGGGGTAGTCGTTCAACATTCTATCAGAACTAAGAACCATGAAGTATGATTTTCCTGAAACCATGACAGATTTCAAATCGATCCTGACCAAAATGAGTCTGGTGTGAAATAATTTTTGCTTCGGTGGATAGATTTTAGTTAGCGATAGTCGTTCAACATTCTATCAGAACTAAGAACCATGAAGTATGATTTCCCTGAAACCATGGTGAATTTCAAATCGATCCTGACCAAAATGAGTCTGTAGTGTGAAATAAATTTTGCTTCGGTGGATAGATTTTAGTTAGCGGTAGTCGTTCAACATTCTATCAGAACTAAGAACCATGAAGTATGATTTTCCTGAAGCCATAACAGATTTCAAATCGATCCTGACCAAAATGAGTCTGTAGTGTGAAATAATTTTTGCTTCGGTGGATAGATTTTAGTTAGGGGTAGTCGTTCAACATTCTATCAGAACTAAGAACCATGAAGTATGATTTTCCTGAAACCATGACAGATTTCAAATCGATCCTGACCAAAATGAGTCTGGTGTGAAATAATTTTTGCTTCGGTGGATAGATTTTAGTTAGCGATAGTCGTTCAACATTCTATCAGAACTAAGAACCATGAAGTATGATTTCCCTGAAACCATGGTGAATTTCAAATCGATCCTGACCAAAATGAGTCTGTAGTGTGAAATAAATTTTGCTTCGGTGGATAGATTTTAGTTAGCGGTAGTCGTTCAACATTCTATCAGAACTAAGAACCATGAAGTATGATTTTCCTGAAGCCATGACAGATTTCAAATCGATCCTGACCAAAATGAGTCTGTAGTGTGAAATAAATTTTGCTTCGGTGGATAGATTTTAGTTAGCGGTAGTCGTTCAATATTCTATCAGAACTAAGAACCATGAAGTATGATTTCCCTGAAACCATGACAGATTTCAAATCGATCCTGACCAAAATGAGTCTGTGGTGTGAAATAATTTTTGTTGAGTGGATGGACTTTAGTTAGGGGTAGTCGTTCAGCATTCTATCAGAACAATGAACCATGAAGTATGATTTCTCTGAAACCATGACAGATTTCAAATCGATCCTGACCAAAATGAGTCTGTGGTGTGAAATAAATTTTGCTTCGGTGGATAGATTTTAGTTAGCGATAGTCGTTCAACATTCTATCAGAACTAAGAACCATGAAGTATGATTTCCCTGAAACCATGACAGATTTCAAATCGATCCTGACCAAAATGAGTCTGGTGTGAAATAATTTTTGCTTCGGTGGATAGATGTTAGTTAGGGGTAGTCGTTCAACATTCTATCAGAACAATGAACCATGAAGTATGATTTCCCTGAAACCATGACAGATTTCAAATCGATCCTGACCAAAATGAGTCTGCAGTGTGAAATAAATTTTGCTTCGGTGGATAGATTTTAGTTAGGGGTAGTTGTTCAGCATTCTATCAGAACAATGAACCATGAAGTATGATTTCTCTGAAACCATGGTGGATTTCAAATCGATCCTGACCAGAATGAGACTGTGGTGTGAAATAATTTTTGTTGAGTGGATGGACTTTAGTTAGGGGTAGTCGTTCAACATTCTATCAGAACAATGAACCATGAAGTATGATTTCTCTGAAACCATGGTGAATTTCAAATCGATCCTGACCAAAATGAGTCTGTGGTGTGAAATAAATATTGCTTCGGTGGATAGATTATAGTTAATGGTAGTCTTTCAATATTCTATCAGAACAACGAAGCATGAAGTATGATTTCTCTGAAACCATGACAGATTTCATATCGATCCTGACCAAAATGAGTCTGTAGTGTGAAATAAATTTTGCTTCGGTGGATAGATTTTAGTTAGGGGTAGTCGTTCAACATTCTATCAGAACTACGAACCATGGAGTATGATTTCTCTGAAACCATGGTGGATTTCAAATCGATCCTGACCAAAATGAGTCTGTGGTGTGAAATAATTTTTGCTTCGGTGGATAGATTTTAGTTAGCGGTAGTCGTTCAACATTCTATCAGAACCAAGAACCATGAAGTATGATTTCTCTGAAACCATGGTGAATTTCAAATCGATCCTGACCAAAATGAGTCTGGGGTGTGAAATAAATATTGCTTCGGTGGATAGATTATAGTTAATGGTAGTCTTTCAATATTCTATCAGAACAACGAACCAAGAAGTATGATTTCTCTGAAACCATGATAGATTTCAAACCGATCCTGACCAAAATGAGTCTGTGGTGTGAAATAATTTTTGCTTCGGTGGATAGATTTTAGTTAGCGGTAGTCGTTCAACATTCTATCAGAACTACGAACCATCAAGTATGATTTCTCTGAAACCATTGTAGATTTCAAATCGATCCTGACCACAATGAGTCTGTAGTGTGAAATAAATTTTGCATCGGTGGATAGATTTTAGTTAGGGGTAGTCGTTCAATATCCTATCAGAACTACGAACCATGAAGAATGATTTCTCTGAAACCATGGTGAATTTCAAATCGATCCTGACCAAAATGAGTCTGTGGTGTGAAATAATTTTTGTTGAGTGGATGGATTTTAGTTAGGGGTAGTCGTTCAACATTCTATCAGAACAATGAACCATGAAGTATGATTTCTCTGGAACCATTGTAGATTTCAAATCGATCCTGACCACAATGAGTCTGTAGTGTGAAATAAATTTTGCATCGGTGGATAGATTTTAGTTAGGGGTAGTCGTTCAATATCCTATCAGAACTACGAACCATGAAGAATGATTTCTCTGAAACCATGGTGAATTTCAAATCGATCCTGACCAAAATGAGTCTGTGATGTGAAATAATTTTTGTTGAGTGGATGGATTTTAGTTAGGGGTAGTCGTTCAACATTCTATCAGAACAATGAACAATGAAGTATGATTTCTCTGGAACCATTGTAGATTTCAAATCGATCCTGACCACAATGAGTCTGTAGTGTGAAATAATTTTGCTCCAGTGGACAGATTTTAGTTTGGGGTAGTCTTTCAACATTCTATCAGAACTACGAACCATCAAGTATGATTTCTCTGAAACCATTGTAGATTTCAAATCGATCCTGACTACAATGAGTCTATAGTGTGAAATAATTTTGCTCCAGTGGATAGATTTTAGTTAGGAGTAGTCTTTCAATATTCTAGCAGAACTACAAACCATGAAGTATGATTTCCCTGAAACCATGACAGATTTCAAATCGATCCTGACCAAAATGAGTCTGTAGTGTGAAATAAATTTTGCATCGGTGGATAGATTTTAGTTGGGGGTAGTAGTTCAGCATTCTATCAGAACAATGAACCATGAAGTATGATTCCTCTGAAACCATGGTGAATTTCAAATCGATCCTGACCAAAATGAGTCTGTGGTGTGAAATATTTTTGTTGAGTGGATGGATTTTAGTTAGGGGTAGTCGTTCAACATTCTATCAGAACAATGAACCATGAAGTATGATTTCTCTGGAACCATTGTAGATTTCAAATCGATCCTGACCACAATGAGTCTGAAGTGTGAAATAATTTTGCTCCAGTGGACAGATTTTAGTTTGGGGTAGTCTTTCAATATCCTATCAGAACTACGAACCATGAAGTATAATTTCTCTGAAATCATGGTAGATTTCAAATTGATCCTGTCCAAAATGAGTCTGTAGTGTGAAATAATTTTTGTTGAGTGAATAGATTTTAGTTAGGAGTAGTCTTTCAATATTCTAGCAGAACTACAAACCATGAAGTATGATTTCCCTGAAACCATGACAGATTTCAAATCGATCCTGACCAAAATGAGTCTGTAGTGTGAAATAAATTTTGCATCGGTGGATAGATTTTAGTTAGGGGTAGTAGTTCAGCATTCTATCAGAACAATGAACCACGAAGTATGATTTCTCTGAAACCATGGTGAATTTCAAATCGATCCTGACCAAAATGAGTCTGTGGTGTGAAATAATTTTTGTTGAGTGGATGGATTTTAGTTAGGGGTAGTCGTTCAACATTCTATCAGAACAATGAACCATGAAGTATGATTTCTCTGGAACCATTGTAGATTTCAAATCGATCCTGACCACAATGAGTCTGTAGTGTGAAATAATTTTGCTCCAGTGGACAGATTTTAGTTTGGGGTAGTCTTTCAACATTCTATCAGAACTACGAACCATCAAGTATGATTTCTCTGAAACCATGGTAGATTTCAAATCGATCCTGACCACAATGAGTCTATAGTGTGAAATAATTTTGCTCCAGTGGACAGATTTTAGTTTGGGGTAGTCTTTCAACATTCTATCAGAACTACGAACCATCAAGTATGATTTCTCTGAAACCATGGTAGATTTCAAATCGATCCTGACCACAATGAGTCTATAGTGTGAAATAATTTTGCTCCAGTGGACAGATTTTAGTTTTTGGTAGTCGTTCAATATCCTATCAGAACTACGAACCATGAAGAATGATTTCTCTGAAACCATGGTGAATTTCAAATCGATCCTGACCAAAATGAGTCTGTGGTGTGAAATAATTTTTGTTGAGTGGATGGATTTTAGTTAGGGGTAGTCGTTCAACATTCTATCAGAACAATGAACCATGAAGTATGATTTCTCTGGAACCATTGTAGATTTCAAATCGATCCTGACCACAATGAGTCTGTAGTGTGAAATAATTTTGCTCCAGTGGACAGATTTTAGTTTGGGGTAGTCTTTCAATATCCTATCAGAACTACGAACCATGAAGTATAATTTCTCTGAAACCATTGTAGATTTCAAATCGATCCTGACCACAATGAGTCTGTAGTGTGAAATAATTTTGCTCCAGTGGATAGATTTTAGTTTGGGAAAGTCTTTCAATATTCTAGCAGAACTACAAACCATGAAGTATGATTTCCCTGAAACCATGACAGATTTCAAATCGATCCTGACCAAAATGAGTCTGTAGTGTGAAATAACTTTTGTTGAGTGGATAGATTTTTGTTAGGGGTAGTAGTTCAGCATTCTATCAGAACAATGAACCATGAAGAATGATTTCTCTGAAACCATGGTGAATTTCAAATTGATCCTGTCCAAAATGAGTCTGTAGTGTGAAATAATTTTTGTTGAGTGGATAGATTTTAGTTAGGAGTAGTCTTTCAATATTCTAGCAGAACTACAAACCATGAAGTATGATTTCCCTGAAACCATGACAGATTTCAAATCGATCCTGACCACAATGAGTCTGTAGTGTGAAATAACTTTTGTTGAGTGGATAGATTTTTGTTAGGGGTAGTAGTTCAGCATTCTATCAGAACAATGAACCATGAAGTATGATTTCTCTGAAATCATGGTGAATTTCAAATCGATCCTGACCAAAATGAGTCTGTGGTGTGAAATAATTTTTGTTGAGTGGATGGATTTTAGTTAGGGGTAGTCGTTCAACATTCTATCAGAACAATGAACCATGAAGTATGATTTCTCTGGAACCATTGTAGATTTCAAATCGATCCTAACCACAATGAGTCTGTAGTGTGAAATAATTTTGCTCCAGTGGACAGATTTTAGTTTGGGGTAGTCGTTCAATATTATATCAGAACTACGAACCATCAAGTATGATTTCTCTGAAACCATGGTAGATTTCAAATCGATCCTGACCACAATGAGTCTATAGTGTGAAATAATTTTTGTTGAGTGGATAGATTTTAATTAGGAGTAGTCTTTCAATATTCTAGCAGAACTACAAACCATGAAGTATGATTTCCCTGAAACCATGACAGATTTCAAATCGATCCTGACCAAAATGAGTCTGTAGTGTGAAATAAATTTTGCATCGGTGGATAGATTTTTGTTAATGGTAGTAGTTCAGCATTCTATCAGAACAATGAACCATGAAGTATGATTTCTCTGAAACCATGGTGAATTTCAAATCGATCCTGACCAAAATGAGTCTGTGGTGTGAAATAATTTTTGTTGAGTGGATGGATTTTAGTTAGGGGTAGTCGTTCAACATTCTATCAGAACAATGAACCATGAAGTATGATTTCTCTGGAACCATTGTAGATTTCAAATCGATCCTGACCACAATGAGTCTGTAGTGTGAAATAATTTTGCTCCAGTGGACAGATTTTAGTTTTGGTTTAGTCTTTCAACATTCTATCAGAACTACGAACCATCAAGTATGATTTCTCTGAAACCATTGTAGATTTCAAATCGATCCTGTCCAAAATGAGTCTGTAGTGTGAAATAATTTTTGTTGAGTGGATAGATTTTAGTTAGGGGTAGTCTTTCAATATTCTAGCAGAACTACAAACCATGACGTATGATTTCCCTGAAACCATGACAGATTTCAAATCGATCCTGACCAAAATGAGTCTGTAGTGTGAAATAATTTTTGTTGAGTGGATAGATTTTAGTTAGGGGTAGTCTTTCAATACTCTAGCAGAACTACAAACCATGAAGTATGCTTTCTCTGAAACCATGGTAGATTTCAAATCGATCCTGACCACAATGAGTCTGTGGTGTGAAATAATTTTGCTCCAGTGGACAGATTTTAGTTTTGGTTTAGTCTTTCAACATTCTATCAGAACTACGAACCATCAAGTATGATTTCTCTGAAACCATTGTAGATTTCAAATCGATCCTGACCACAATGAGTCTATAGTGTGAAATAATTTTGCTATAGTGAACAGATTTTAGTTTGGGGTAGTCTTTCAATATCCTATCAGAACTACAAACCATGAAGTATGATTTCTCTGAAACCATTGTAGATTTCAAATCGATCCTAACCACAATGAGTCTGTAGTGTGAAATAATTTTGCTCCAGTGGACAGATTTTAGTTTGGGGTAGTCTTTCAATATCCTATCAGAACTACAAACCATGAAGTATGATTTCTCTGAAACCATTGTAGATTTCAAATCGATCCTAACCACAATGAGTCTGTAGTGTGAAATAATTTTGCTCCAGTGGACAGATTTTAGTTTGGGGTAGTCTTTCAATATCCTATCAGAACTACGAACCATGAAGTATGATTTCTCTGAAACCATTGTAGATTTCAAATCGATCCTGACCACAATGAGTCTGTAGTGTGAAATAATTTTGCTCCAGTGGACAGATTTTAGTTTGGGGTAGTCTTTCAATATCCTATCAGAACTACAAACCATGAAGTATGATTTCTCTGAAACCATTGTAGATTTCAAATCGATCCTAACCACAATGAGTCTGTAGTGTGAAATAATTTTGCTCCAGTGGACAGATTTTAGTTTGGGGTAGTCTTTCAATATCCTATCAGAACTACGAACCATGAAGTATGATTTCTCTGAAACCATTGTAGATTTCAAATCGATCCTGACCACAATGAGTCTATAGTGTGAAATAATTTTGCTTCAGTGGATAGATTTTAGTTTGGGGTAGTCTTTCAATATCCTATCAGAACTACGAACCATGAAGTATAATTTCTCTGAAATCATGGTAGATTTCAAATTGATCTTGTGTGAAATAATTTTGCTCCAGTGGACAGATTGTAGTTTGGGGTAGTCTTTCAACATTCTAGCAGAACTACGAACCATGAAGTATGATTTCTCTGAAACCATGGTAGATTTCAAATCGATCCTGACCACAATGAGCTTGTAGTGTGAAATAATTTTTGTTGAGTGGATAGATTTTAGTTTGGGGTAGTCTTTCAACATTCTATCAGAAGCAATGAACCATGAAGTCTGATTTCTCTGGAACCATTGTAGATTTCAAATCGATCCTGACCACAATGAGTCTATAGTGTAAAATAATTTTAGTTGAGTGGATAGATTTTAGTTAGGGGTAGTCTTTCAATATTCTAGCAGAACTACAAACCATGGCGTATGATTTCTCTGAAACCATGGTAGATTTCAAATCGATCCTGACCACAATGAGTCTGTAGTGTGAAATAATTTTTGTTGGGTGGATAGATTTTAGTTAGGGGTAGTCTTTCAATATTCTAGCAGAACTACAAACCATGACGTATGATTTCTCTGAAACCATGGTAGATTTCAAATCGATCCTGACCACAATGAGTCTGTAGTGTGAAATAATTTTGCTCCAGTGGACAGATTTTAGTTTGGGGTAGTCTTTCAATATCCTATCAGAACTACGAACCATGAAGTATGATTTCTCTGAAACCATTGTAGATTTCAAATCGATCCTGACCACAATGAGTCTGTAGTGTGAAATAATTTTGCTCCAGTGGACAGATTTTAGTTTGGGGTAGTCTTTCAATATCCTATCAGAACTACAAACCATGAAGTATGATTTCCCTGAAACCATGACAGATTTCAAATCGATCCTGACCAAAATGAGTCTGTAGTGTGAAATAAATTTTGCATCGGTGGATAGATTTTAGTTAGGGGTAGTCGTTCAATATCCTATCAGAACTACGAACCATGAAGTATGATTTCTCTGAAACCATGGTAGATTTCAAATCGATCCTGACCACAATGAGTCTGTAGTGTGAAATAATTTTGCTCCAGTGTCAATAGTCTTTTAATATTCTAGCAGAACTACGAACCATGAAGTATGAATTCTCTGAAACCATGGTAGATTTCAAATCGATCCTGACCACAATGAGTCTGTAGTGTGAAATAATTTTGCTCCAGTGGATAGATTTTAGTTTGGGGTAGTCTTTCAATATTCTATCAGAACTACGAACCATGAAGTATGATTTCTCTGAAACCATGGTAGATTTCAAATCGATCCTGACCACAATGAGTCTGTAGTGTGAAATAATTTTTGTTGAGTGGATAGATTTTAGTTTGGGGTAGTCTTTCAATATTCTATCAGAACTACGAACCATGAAGTATGAATTCTCTGAAACCATTGTAGATTTCAAATCGATCCTGACCACAATGAGTCTGTAGTGTGAAATAATTTTGCTAAAGTGAATAGATTTTAGTTTGGGGAAGTCTGTCAATATTCTATCAGAACTACGAAACATTAAGTATAATTTTTCTGAAACCATGGTAGATTTCAAATCGATCCTGACCAAAATGAGTCTGTGGTGTGAAATAATTTTTGTTGAGTGGATGGATTTTAGTTAGGGGTAGTCGTTCAACATTCTATCAGAACAATTAACCATGAAGTATGATTTCTCTGGAACCATTGTAGATTTCAAATCGATCCTGACCACAATGAGTCTATAGTGTGAAATAATTTTGCTTCAGTGGATAGATTTTAGTTTGGGGTAGTCTTTCAATATTCTAGCCGAACTACAAACCATGAAGTATGATTTCTCTGAAACCATGGTAGATTTCAAATCGACCCTGACCACAATGAGTCTATAGTGTGAAATAATTTTGCTCCAGTTCACAGATTTTAGTTTCGGGTAGTCTTTCAATATCCTATCAGAACTACGAACCATGAAGTATGATTTCTCTGAAACCATGGTAGATTTCAAATCGATCCTGACCAAAATGAGTCTGCGGTATGAAATAATTTTGCTATAGTGGACAGATTTTAGTTTGGGGTACTATTTCAACATTCTAGCAGAACTACGAACCATGAAGTATGATTTCTCTGAAACCATGGTAGATTTCAAATCGATCCTGACCACAATGAGTCTATAGTGTGAAATAATTTTGCTTCAGTGGATAGATTTTAGTTTGGAGTAGTCTTTCAATATCCTATCAGAACTACGAAATATGAAGTATAATTTCTCTGAAATCATGGTAGATTTCAAATTGATCCTGTCCACAATTCGTTTCAGAGAAATCATACTTCATGGTTCGTAGTTCTGCTAAAATATTGAAAGACTACCCCAAACTAAAATCTATCCACTGAAGCAAAATTATTTCACACTATAGACTCATTTTGGTTAGGATCGATTTGAAATCTATCGCGGTTTCAGAGAAATCATACTTCAGGGTTCGTAGTTCTGATTGAATGTTGAACGACTACCCCAAACTAAAATCTATCCACTCACCAAAAATTATTTAACACTACAGACTCATTTTGGTTAGGATCGATTTGAAATCTATCGCGGTTTCAGAGAAATCATACTTCAGGGTTCGTAGCTCTGATTGAATGTTGAACGACTACCCCAAACTAAAATCTATCCACTCACCAAAAATTATTTAACACTACAGACTCATTTTGGTTAGGATCGATTTGAAATCTATCGCGGTTTCAGAGAAATCATACTTCAGGGTTCGTAGCTCTGATTGAATGTTGAACGACTACCCCTAACTAAAATCTATCCACTCACCAAAAATTATTTAACACTACAGACTCATTTTGGTTAGGATCGATTTGAAATCTATCGCGGTTTCAGAGAAATACTTCATGGTTCGCAGTTCTGACAGAATGTTGAAAGACTACAACTAATTAAAATCTATCCACTCAACAAAAATTAGTTCACACTACAGACTCATTTTGGTTAGGATCGATTTGAAATCTATCGCGGTTTCAGAGAAATCATACTTCATGGTTCGTAGTTCTGATTGAATGTTGAACGACTACCCCAAACTAAAATCTATCCACTCACCAAAAATTATTTAACACTACAGACTCATTTTGGTCAGGACCCATTTGAAATCTATCGTGATTTCAGAGAAATCATACTTCATGGTTCGTAGTTCTGATTGAATGTTGAACGACTACCCCAAACTAAAATCTATCCACTCACCAAAAATTATTTAACACTACAGACTCATTTTGGTTAGGATCGATTTGAAATCTATCGCGGTTTCAGAGAAATCATACTTCAGGGTTCGTAGCTCTGATTGAATGTTGAACGACTACCCCAAACTAAAATCTATCCACTCACCAAAAATTATTTAACACTACAGACTCATTTTGGTTAGGATCGATTTGAAATCTATCGCGGTTTCAGAGAAATCATACTTCATGGTTCGTAGTTCTGATTGAATGTTGAACGACTACCCCAACCTAAAATCTATCCACTCACCAAAAATTATTTAACACTACAGACTCATTTTGGTTAGGATCGATTTGAAATCTATCGCGGTTTCAGAGAAATCATACTTCAGGGTTCGTAGCTCTGATTGAATGTTGAACGACTACCCCAAACTAAAATCTATCCACTCACCAAAAATTATTTAACACTACAGACTCATTTTGGTTAGGATCGATTTGAAATCTATCGCGGTTTCAGAGAAATCATACTTCATGGTTCGTAGTTCTGATTGAATGTTGAACGACTACCCCAAACTAAAATCTATCCACTCACCAAAAATTATTTAACACTACAGACTCATTTTGGTTAGGATCGATTTGAAATCTATCGCGGTTTCAGAGAAATCATACTTCAGGGTTCGTAGCTCTGATTGAATGTTGAACGACTACCCCAAACTAAAATCTATCCACTCACCAAAAATTATTTAACACTACAGACTCATTTTGGTTAGGATCGATTTGAAATCTATCGCGGTTTCAGAGAAATCATACTTCAGGGTTCGTAGCTCTGATTGAATGTTGAACGACTACCCCAAACTAAAATCTATCCACTCCCCAAAAATTATTTAACACTACAGACTCATTTTGGTTAGGATCGATTTGAAATCTATCGCGGTTTCAGAGAAATACTTCATGGTTCGCAGTTCTGACAGAATGTTGAAAGACTACAACTAATTAAAATCTATCCACTCAACAAAAATTAGTTCACACTACACACTCATTTTGGTTAGGATCGATTTGAAATCTATCGCGGTTTCAGAGAAATCATACTTCATGGTTCGTAGTTCTGATTGAATGTTGAACGACTACCCCAAACTAAAATCTATCCACTCACCAAAAATTATTTAACACTACAGACTCATTTTGGTCAGGACCCATTTGAAATCTATCGTGGTTTCAGAGAAATCATACTTCAGGGTTCGTAGTTCTGATTGAATGTTGAACGACTACCCCAAACTAAAATCTATCCACTCACCAAAAATTATTTAACACTACAGACTCATTTTGTTCACTACCCATTTGAAATCTATCGCGGTTTCAGAGAAATACTTCATGGTTCGCAGTTCTGACAGAATGTTGAAAGACTACAACTAATTAAAATCTATCCACTCAACAAAAATTATTTCACACTACAGACTCATTTTGGTTAGGATCGATTTGAAATCTATCGCGGTTTCAGAGAAATCATACTTCATGGTTCGTAGTTCTGTTAGAATGTTGAAAGACTACAACTAATTAAAATCTATCCACTCAACAAAAATTATTTCACACTACAGACTCATTTTGGTCAGGACCCATTTGAAATCTATCGCGGTTTCAGAGAAATCATACTTCAGGGTTCGTAGT
The DNA here is from genome assembly GCA_905220385.1 of Xylota sylvarum. Lineage (NCBI taxonomy): Eukaryota > Metazoa > Arthropoda > Insecta > Diptera > Syrphidae > Xylota > Xylota sylvarum. Next base: position 1,654,579 of record CAJMZQ010000065.1, read on the forward strand.
TCTGATTGAATGTTGAACGACTACCCCAAACTAAAATCTATCCACTCAACAAAAATTATTTCACACTACAGACTCATTATACCCTATCCTAAGGGTATATTAAGTTTGACACATAGTTTGTAACATAGAGAAATAATCGAGATAGACCATATAAAGTATATATATTCGTGATCAGCATCAATAGCGAAATCGATTGAGCGATGACCGTCCGTCCGTCCGTCCGTCCGTCCGTCCGTCCGTCCGTCCGTCCGTCCGTCCGTATGTCACCGCTTTTTGGGCCTTAAATTTTGAGCTAGGACGATGAAATTTCATATCTGGGCTTCTGAGAAAAAGATACAGTACAAGTGTAAAAATTTTTGAAATCCGCCCACTGCCACGCCCACTTTTTCATAACTTCACTAAATTACATGAAACCGAAAAATTTTGTTAAGACCAAATATTTAGGCATTCAGATTCCCTACAATCCACCCATACAAAAGTTTTGGCCACGCCCACTTTTTGGGGGCGTTTTCATCACAAAACCGATTTTTGGGCCTTAAATTTTTAACTAGGACGCTGAAATTTCATATCTGGGCTTCCAAGAAAAAGATACAGTACAAGTGTAAAATTGTTTTACATCCGCCCACTGACACGCCTACTTTTTTATAACTTCACTAAATTATATGAAACCGAAAAATTTTGTTAAGACCAAATATTTAGGCATTCAGATTCCCTACAATCCACCCATACAAAAGTTTTGGCCACGCCCACTTTTTGGGGGCGTTATCATCAAAAAACCTATTTTGATAAAATTTTACATGTAACATTCTCAAACGTTCCACATTATAGCTATATTTGAGTACAATATGCAATTTGGCCATGCCCACTTTATAGAGAGGAGGATAGGGTATCATACGATCCGTTCCAGACGGATTGTAGCTTTTCTGTATGTTTTTGGTTAGGATCGATTTGAAATCTATCGCGGTTTCAGAGAAATCATACTTCATGGTTCGTAGTTCTGTTAGAATGTTGAAAGACTACAACTAATTAAAATCTATCCACTCAACAAAAATTATTTCACACTACAGACTCATTTTGGTCAGGACCCATTTGAAATCTATCGCGGTTTCAGAGAAATCATACTTCAGGGTTCGTAGTTCTGATTGAATGTTGAACGACTACCCCAAACTAAAATCTATCCACTCACCAAAAATTATTTAACACTACAGACTCATTTTAGTTAGGATCGATTTGAAATCTATAGCGGTTTCAGAGAAATCATACTTCAGAGTTCGTAGTTCTGTTTGAATGTTGAAAGACTACAACTAATTAAAACCTATCCACTCAACAAAAATTATTTCACACTACAGACTCATTTTGGTTAGGATCGATTTGAAATCTATAGCGGTTTCAGAGAAATCATACTTCATGGTTCGTAGTTCTGTTAGAATGTTGAAAGACTATCCCTAACTAAAATCTATTAACTCAACAAAAATTATTTAACACTACAGACTTATTTTGGTCAGGACCCATTTCAAATCTATCATGGTTTCAGAGAAATCATACTTCATGGTTCGTAGTTCTGTTAGAATGTTGAAAGACTACAACTAACTAAAATCTATCCACTCAACAAAAATTATTTCACACTACAGACTCATTTTGGTCAGGATCGATTTGAAATCTATCATGGTTTCACAGAAATCACGTTACGGTTCGCAGTTCTGACAAAATGTTGAACGACTACCCCAAACTAAAATCTATCCACTCACCAAAAATTATTTAACAGGACTCATTTTGGTCAGGACCCATTTGAAATCTATCATTGTTTCAGAGAAATCATACTTCATGGTTCGTAGTTCTGTTAGAATGTTGAAAGACTATCCCTAACTAAAATCTATCCACTCACCAAAAATTATTTAACAGTACAGACTCATTTTGGTCAGGACCCATTTCAAATCTATCATGGTTTCAGAGAAATCATACTTCATGGTTCGTAGTTCTGTTAGAATGTTGAAAGACTATCCCTAACTAAAATCTATCCACTCACCAAAAATTATTTAACAGTACAGACTCATTTTGGTCAGGACCCATTTCAAATCTATCATGGTTTCAGAGAAATCATACTTCATGGTTCGTAGTTCTGTTAGAATGTTGAAAGACTACAACTAACTAAAATCTATCCACTCAACAAAAATTATTTCACACTACAGACTCATTTTGGTTAGGATCGATTTGAAATCTATCGCGGTTTCAGAGAAATCATACTTCAGGGTTCGTAGTTCTGATTGAATGTTGAACGACTACCCCAAACTAAAATCTATCCACTCACCAAAAATTATTTAACACTACAGACTCATTTTAGTTAGGATCGATTTGAAATCTATAGCGGTTTCAGAGAAATCATACTTCAGAGTTCGTAGTTCTGTTAGAATGTTGAAAGACTACAACTAATTAAAACCTATCCACTCAACAAAAATTATTTCACACTACAGACTCATTTTGGTTAGGATCGATTTGAAATCTATAGCGGTTTCAGAGAAATCATACTTCATGGTTCGTAGTTCTGTTAGAATGTTGAAAGACTATCCCTAACTAAAATCTATTAACTCAACAAAAATTATTTAACACTACAGACTTATTTTGGTCAGGACCCATTTCAAATCTATCATGGTTTCAGAGAAATCATACTTCATGGTTCGTAGTTCTGTTAGAATGTTGAAAGACTACAACTAACTAAAATCTATCCACTCAACAAAAATTATTTCACACTACAGACTCATTTTGGTCAGGATCGATTTGAAATCTATCATGGTTTCACAGAAATCACGTTACGGTTCGCAGTTCTGACAAAATGTTGAACGACTACCCCAAACTAAAATCTATCCACTCACCAAAAATTATTTAACAGGACTCATTTTGGTCAGGACCCATTTGAAATCTATCATTGTTTCAGAGAAATCATACTTCATGGTTCGTAGTTCTGTTAGAATGTTGAAAGACTATCCCTAACTAAAATCTATCCACTCACCAAAAATTATTTAACAGTACAGACTCATTTTGGTCAGGACCCATTTCAAATCTATCATGGTTTCAGAGAAATCATACTTCATGGTTCGTAGTTCTGTTAGAATGTTGAAAGACTATCCCTAACTAAAATCTATCCACTCACCAAAAATTATTTAACAGTACAGACTCATTTTGGTCAGGACCCATTTCAAATCTATCATGGTTTCAGAGAAATCATACTTCATGGTTCGTAGTTCTGTTAGAATGTTGAAAGACTACAACTAACTAAAATCTATCCACTCAACAAAAATTATTTCACACTACAGACTCATTTTGGTTAGGATCGATTTGAAATCTATCGCGGTTTCAGAGAAATCATACTTCAGGGTTCGTAGCTCTGATTGAATGTTGAACGACTACCCCAAACTAAAATCTATCCACTCACCAAAAATTATTTCACACTACAGACTCATTTTGGTCAGGATCGATTTGAAATCTATCATGGTTTCACAGAAATCACGTTACGGTTCGCAGTTCTGACAAAATGTTGAACGACTACCCCAAACTAAAATCTATCCACTCACCAAAAATTATTTAACACTACAGACTCATTTTGGTCAGGACCCATTTGAAATCTATCATTGTTTCAGAGAAATCATACTTCATGGTTCGTAGTTCTGTTAGAATGTTGAAAGACTATCCCTAACTAAAATCTATCCACTCACCAAAAATTATTTAACAGTACAGACTCATTTTGGTCAGGACCCATTTTAAATCTATCATGGTTTCAGAGAAATCATACTTCATGGTTCGTAGTTCTGTTAGAATGTTGAAAGACTATCCCTAACTAAAATCTATCCACTCACCAAAAATTATTTAACAGTACAGACTCATTTTGGTCAGGACCCATTTCAAATCTATCATGGTTTCAGAGAAATCATACTCATGGTTCTTAGTTCTGTTAGAATGTTGAAAGACTACAACTAACTAAAATCTATCCACACAACAAAAATTATTTCACACTACAGACTCATTTTGGTTAGGATCGATTTGAAATCTATCGCGGTTTCAGAGAAATCATACTTCAGGGTTCGTAGCTCTGATTGAATGTTGAACGACTACCCCAAACTAAAATCTATCCACTCACCAAAAATTATTTAACAGTACAGACTCATTTTGGTCAGGACCCATTTCAAATCTATCATGGTTTCAGAGAAATCATACTTCATGGTTCGTAGTTCTGTTAGAATGTTGAAAGACTACAACTAACTAAAATCTATCCACTCAACAAAAATTATTTCACACTACAGACTCATTTTGGTTAGGATCGATTTGAAATCTATCGCGGTTTCAGAGAAATCATACTTCAGGGTTCGTAGCTCTGATTGAATGTTGAACGACTACCCCAAACTAAAATCTGTCCACTCACCAAAAATTATTTAACACGACAGACTCATTTTGGTTAGGATCGATTTGAAATCTATCGCGGTTTCAGAGAAATCATACTTCATGGTTCGTAGTTCTGTTAGAATGTTGAAAGACTACAACTAACTAAAATCTATCCACTCAACAAAAATTATTTCACGCTACAGACTCATTTTGGTCAGGATCGATTTGAAATCTATCATGGTTTCACAGAAATCACGTTACGGTTCGCAGTTCTGACAAAATGTTGAACGACTACCCCAAACTAAAATCTATCCACTCACCAAAAATTATTTAACACTACAGACTCATTTTGGTCAGGACCCATTTGAAATCTATCATTGTTTCAGAGAAATCATACTTCATGGTTCGTAGTTCTGTTAGAATGTTGAAAGACTATCCCTAACTAAAATCTATCCACTCACCAAAAATTATTTAACAGTACAGACTCATTTTGGTCAGGACCCATTTCAAATCTATCATGGTTTCAGAGAAATCATACTTCATGGTTCGTAGTTCTGTTAGAATGTTGAAAGACTACAACTAACTAAAATCTATCCACTCAACAAAAATTATTTCACACTACAGACTCATTTTGGTTAGGATCGATTTGAAATCTATCGCGGTTTCAGAGAAATCATACTTCAGGGTTCGTAGCTCTGATTGAATGTTGAACGACTACCCCAAACTAAAATCTATCCACTCACCAAAAATTATTTAACACTACAGACTCATTTTGGTTAGGATCGATTTGAAATCTATCGCGGTTTCAGAGAAATCATACTTCATGGTTCGTAGTTCTGTTAGAATGTTGAAAGACTACAACTAACTAAAATCTATCCACTCAACAAAAATTATTTCACACTACAGACTCATTTTGGTCAGGATCGATTTGAAATCTATCATGGTTTCACAGAAATCACGTTACGGTTCGCAGTTCTGACAAAATGTTGAACGACTACCCCAAACTAAAATCTATCCACTCACCAAAAATTATTTAACACTACAGACTCATTTTGGTCAGGACCCATTTGAAATCTATCATTGTTTCAGAGAAATCATACTTCATGGTTCGTAGTTCTGTTAGAATGTTGAAAGACTATCCCTAACTAAAATCTATCCACTCACCAAAAATTATTTAACAGTACAGACTCATTTTGGTCAGGACCCATTTCAAATCTATCATGGTTTCAGAGACATCATACTTCATGGTTCGTAGTTCTGTTAGAATGTTGAAAGACTACAACTAACTAAAATCTATCCACTCAACAAAAATTATTTCACACTACAGACTCATTTTGGTTAGGATCGATTTGAAATCTATCGCGGTTTCAGAGAAATCATACTTTATGGTTCGCAGTTCTGACAGAATGTTGAAAGACTACAACTAACTTAAATCTATCCACTCAACAAAAATTATTTCACACTACAGACTCATTTTGGTCCGGATCCATTTGAAATCTATCATTGTTTCAGAGAAATCATACTTCATGGTTCGTAGTTCTGTTAGAATGTTGAAAGACTACAACTAACTAAAATCTATCCACTCAACAAAAATTATTTCACACTACGGACTCATTTTGGTCCGGATCCATTTGAAATCTATCATTGTTTCAGAGAAATCATACTTCATGGTTCGTAGTTCTGTTAGAATGTTGAAAGACTACAACTAACTAAAATCTATCCACTCAACAAAAATTATTTCACACTACGGACTCATTTTGGTTAGGATCGATTTGAAATTTATCGCGGTTTCAGAGAAATCATACTTCAGGGTTCGTAGCTCTGACTGAATGTTGAACGACTACCCCAAACTAAAATCTATCCACTCACCAAAAATTATTTACCACTACAGACTCATTTTGGTTAGGATCGATTTGAAATCTATCGCGGTTTCAGAGAAATCATACTTTATGGTTCGCAGTTCTGACAGAATGTTGAAAGACTACAACTAACTTAAATCTATCCACTCAACAAAAATTATTTCACACTACAGACTCATTTTGGTCCGGATCCATTTGAAATCTATCATTGTTTCAGAGAAATCATACTTCATGGTTCGTAGTTCTGTTAGAATGTTGAAAGACTACAACTAACTAAAATCTATCCACTCAACAAAAATTATTTCACACTACAGACTCATTTTGGTTAGGATCGATTTGAAATCTATCATGGTTTCAGAGAAATCATACTTTATGGTTCACAGTGCTGACAGAATGTTGAAAGACTACAACTAACTAAAATCTATCCACTCAACAAAAATTATTTCACACTACAGACTCATTTTGGTCCGGATCCATTTGAAATCTATCATTGTTTCAGAGAAATCATACTTCATGGTTCGTAGTTCTGACAGAATGTTGAAAGACTACAACTAACTTAAATCTATCCACTCAACAAAAATTATTTCACACTACAGACTCATTTTGGTCCGGATCCATTTGAAATCTATCATTGTTTCAGAGAAATCATACTTTATGGTTCGCAGTTCTGACAGAATGTTGAAAGACTACAACTAACTAAAATCTATCCACTCAACAAAAATTATTTCACACTACGGACTCATTATACCCTATCCTAAGGGTATATTAAGTTTGACACATAGTTTGTAACATAGAGAAATAATCGAGATAGACCATATAAAGTATATATATTCGTGATCAGCATCAATAGCGAAATCGATTGAGCGATGACCGTCCGTCCGTCCGTCCGTCCGTCCGTCCGTCCGTCCGTCCGTCCGTCCGTCCGTATGTCACCGCTTTTTGGGCCTTAAATTTTGAGCTAGGACGATGAAATTTCATATCTGGGCTTCTGAGAAAAAGATACAGTACAAGTGTAAAAATTTTTGAAATCCGCCCACTGCCACGCCCACTTTTTCATAACTTCACTAAATTACATGAAACCGAAAAATTTTGTTAAGACCAAATATTTAGGCATTCAGATTCCCTACAATCCACCCATACAAAAGTTTTGGCCACGCCCACTTTTTGGGGGCGTTTTCATCACAAAACCGATTTTTGGGCCTTAAATTTTTAACTAGGACGCTGAAATTTCATATCTGGGCTTCCAAGAAAAAGATACAGTACAAGTGTAAAATTGTTTTACATCCGCCCACTGACACGCCTACTTTTTTATAACTTCACTAAATTATATGAAACCGAAAAATTTTGTTAAGACCAAATATTTAGGCATTCAGATTCCCTACAATCCACCCATACAAAAGTTTTGGCCACGCCCACTTTTTGGGGGCGTTATCATCAAAAAACCTATTTTGATAAAATTTTACATGTAACATTCTCAAACGTTCCACATTATAGCTATATTTGAGTACAATATGCAATTTGGCCATGCCCACTTTATAGAGAGGAGGATAGGGTATCATACGATCCGTTCCAGACGGATTGTAGCTTTTCTGTATGTTTTTGGTTAGGATCGATTTGAAATCTATCGCGGTTTCAGAGAAATCATACTTCATGGTTCGTAGTTCTGTTAGAATGTTGAAAGACTACAACTAACTAAAATCTATCCACTCAACAAAAATTATTTCACACTACAGACTCATTTTGGTTAGGATCGATTTGAAATCTATCGCGGTTTCAGAGAAATCATACTTCAGGGTTCGTAGTTCTGATTGAATGTTGAACGACTACCCCAAACTAAAATCTATCCACTCTCCAAAAATTATTTAACACTACAGACTCATTTTGGTCCGGATCCATTTGAAATCTATCGTTGTTTCAGAGAAATCATATTTCATGGTTCGTAGTTCTGTTAGAATGTTGAAAGACTACAACTAACTAAAATCTATCCACTCAACAAAAATTATTTCACACTACGGACTCATTTTGGTTAGGATCGATTTGAAATCTATCGCGGTTTCAGAGAAATCATACTTCAGGGTTCGTAGCTCTGACTGAATGTTGAACGACTACCCCAAACTAAAATCTATCCACTCGCCAAAAATTATTTAACACTACAGACTCATTTTGGTTAGGATCGATTTGAAATCTATCGCGGTTTCAGAGAAATCATACTTCATGGTTCGCAGTTCTGACAGAATGTTGGAAGACTACAACTAACTAAAATCTATCCACTCAACAAAAATGATTTCACACTATTTACTTATTTTGGTCAGGATCGATTTGAAATCTATCGCGGTTTCAGAGAAATCATACTTCAGGGTTCGTAGTTCTGTTAGAATGTTGAAAGACTACAACTAACTAAAATCTATCCACTTAACAAAAATAATTTCACACTACAGACTCATTTTGGTTAGGATCGATTTGAAATCTATCGCGGTTTCAGAGAAATCATACTTCAGGGTTCGTAGTTCTGATTGAATGTTGAACGACTACCCCAAACTAAAATCTATCCACTCTCCAAAAATTATTTAACACTACAGACTCATTTTGGTCCGGATCCATTTGAAATCTATCATTGTTTCAGAGAAATCATACTTCATGGTTCGTAGTTCTGTTAGAATGTTGAAAGACTACAACTAACTAAAATCTATCCACTCAACAAAAATTATTTCACACTACAGACTCATTTTGGTCCGGATCCATTTGAAATCTATCATTGTTTCAGAGAAATCATACTTCATGGTTCGTAGTTCTGTTAGAATGTTGAAAGACTACAACTAACTAAAATCTATCCACTCAACAAAAATTATTTCACACTACGGACTCATTTTGGTTAGGATCGATTTGAAATCTATCGCGGTTTCAGAGAAATCATACTTCAGGGTTCGTAGTTCTGTTAGAATGTTGAAAGACTACAACTAACTAAAATCTATCCACTTAACAAAAATAATTTCACACTACAGACTCATTTTGGTTAGGATCGATTTGAAATCTATCGCGGTTTCAGAGAAATCATACTTCAGGGTTCGTAGTTCTGATTGAATGTTGAACGACTACCCCAAACTAAAATCTATCCACTCTCCAAAAATTATTTAACACTACAGACTCATTTTGGTCCGGATCCATTTGAAATCTATCGTTGTTTCAGAGAAATCATACTTCATGGTTCGTAGTTCTGTTAGAATGTTGAAAGACTACAACTAACTAAAATCTATCCACTCAACAAAAATTATTTCACACTACGGACTCATTTTGGTTACGATCGATTTGAAATCTATCGCGGTTTCAGAGAAATCATACTTCAGGGTTCGTAGCTCTGACTGAATGTTGAACGACTACCCCAAACTAAAATCTATCCACTCACCAAAAATTATTTAACACTACAGACTCATTTTGGTTAGGATCGATTTGAAATCTATCGCGGTTTCAGAGAAATCATACTCCATGGTTCGTAGTTCTGACAGAATGTTGAAAGACTACAACTAACTAAAATCTATCCACTCAACAAAAATTATTTCACACTACGGACTTATTTTGGTCAGGATCGATTTGAAATCTATCGCGGTTTCAGAGAAATCATACTTCAGGGTTCGTAGTTCTGTTAGAATGTTGAAAGACTACAACTAACTAAAATCTATCCACTTAACAAAAATAATTTCACACTACAGACTCATTTTGGTTAGGATCGATTTGAAATCTATCGCGGTTTCAGAGAAATCATACTTCAGGGTTCGTAGTTCTGATTGAATGTTGAACGACTACCCCAAACTAAAATCTATCCACTCAACAAAAATTATTTCACACTACAGACTCATTTTGGTCCGGATCCATTTGAAATCTATCATTGTTTCAGAGAAATCATACTTCATGGTTCGTAGTTCTGTTAGAATGTTGAAAGACTACAACTAACTAAAATCTATCCACTCAACAAAAATTATTTCACACTACGGACTCATTTTGGTTAGGATCGATTTGAAATCTATCGCGGTTTCAGAGAAATCATACTTCAGGGTTCGTAGTTCTGTTAGAATGTTGAAAGACTACAACTAACTAAAATCTATCCACTTAACAAAAATAATTTCACACTACAGACTCATTTTGGTTAGGATCGATTTGAAATCTATCGCGGTTTCAGAGAAATCATACTTCAGGGTTCGTAGTTCTGATTGAATGTTGAACGACTACCCCAAACTAAAATCTATCCACTCTCCAAAAATTATTTAACACTACAGACTCATTTTGGTCCGGATCCATTTGAAATCTATCATTGTTTCAGAGAAATCATACTTCATGGTTCGTAGTTCTGTTAGAATGTTGAAAGACTACAACTAACTAAAATCTATCCACTCAACAAAATTTATTTCACACTACAGACTCATTTTGGTTAGGATCGATTTGAAATCTATCGCGGTTTCAAAGAAATCATACTTCATGGTTCGTAGTTCTGACAGAATGTTGAAAGACTACAACTAACTTAAATCTATCCACTCAACAAAAATTATATCACACTACAGACTCATTTTGGCTAGGATCGATTTGAAATCTATCGCGGTTTCAGAGAAATCATACTTCAGGGTTCGTAGTTCTGTTAGAATGTTGAAAGACTACAACTAACTAAAATCTATCCACTCAACAAAAATTATTTCACACTACAGACTCATTTTGGCTAGGATCGATTTGAAATCTATAGCGGTTTCAGAGAAATCATACTTCAGGGTTCGTAGTTCTTACTGAATGTTGAACGACTACAACAAACTAAAATCTATCCACTCACCAAAAATTATTTCACACTACAGACTCATTTTGGTTAGGATCGATTTGAAATCTATCGCGGTTTCAGAGAAATCATACTTCATGGTTCGCAGTTCTGACAGAATGTTGAAAGACTACAACTAACTAAAATCTATCCACTCAACAAAAATTATTTCACACTACAGACTCATTTTGGTTAGGATCGATTTGAAATCTATAGCGGTTTCAGAGAAATCATACTTCATGGTTCGCAGTTCTGACAGAATGTTGAAAGACTACAACTAACTAAAATCTATCCACTCACCAAAAATTATTTCACACTACAGACTCATTTTGGTTAGGATCGATTTGAAATCTATCGCGGTTTCAGAGAAATCATACTTCATGGTTCGCAGTTCTGACAGAATGTTGAAAGACTACAACTAACTAAAATCTATCCACTCTCCAAAAATTATTTAACACTACAGACTCATTTTGGTCCGGATCCATTTGAAATCTATCATTGTTTCAGAGAAATCATACTTTATGGTTCGCAGTTCTGTTAGAATGTTGAAAGACTACAACTAACTAAAATCTATCCACTCAACAAAAATTATTTCACACTACAGACTCATTTTGGCTAGGATCGATTTGAAATCTATAGCGGTTTCAGAGAAATCATACTTCAGGGTTCGTAGTTCTTACTGAATGTTGAACGACTACAACAAACTAAAATCTATCCACTCACCAAAAATTATTTCACACTACAGACTCATTTTGGTTAGGATCGATTTGAAATCTATCGCGGTTTCAGAGAAATCATACTTCATGGTTCGCAGTTCTGACAGAATGTTGAAAGACTACAACTAACTAAAATCTATCCACTCAACAAAAATTATTTCACACTACAGACTCATTTTGGTTAGGATCGATTTGAAATCTATAGCGGTTTCAGAGAAATCATACTTCATGGTTCGCAGTTCTGACAGAATGTTGAAAGACTACAACTAACTAAAATCTATCCACTCAACAAAAATTATTTCACACTACAGACTCATTTTGGTTAGGATCGATTTGAAATCTATCGCGGTTTCAGAGAAATCATACTTCAGGGTTCGTAGTTCTGATTGAATGTTGAACGACTACCCCAAACTAAAATCTATCCACTCTCCAAAAATTATTTAACACTACAGACTCATTTTGGTCCGGATCCATTTGAAATCTATCGTTGTTTCAGAGAAATCATACTTCATGGTTCGTAGTTCTGTTAGAATGTTGAAAGACTACAACTAACTAAAATCTATCCACTCAACAAAAATTATTTCACACTACGGACTCATTTTGGTTACGATCGATTTGAAATCTATCGCGGTTTCAGAGAAATCATACTTCAGGGTTCGTAGCTCTGACTGAATGTTGAACGACTACCCCAAACTAAAATCTATCCACTCACCAAAAATTATTTAACACTACAGACTCATTTTGGTTAGGATCGATTTGAAATCTATCGCGGTTTCAGAGAAATCATACTCCATGGTTCGTAGTTCTGACAGAATGTTGAAAGACTACAACTAACTAAAATCTATCCACTCAACAAAAATTATTTCACACTACAGACTCATTTTGGTTAGGATCGATTTGAAATCTATCGCGGTTTCAGAGAAATCATACTTCATGGTTCGTAGTTCTGTTAGAATGTTGAAAGACTACAACTAACTTAAATCTATCCACTCAACAAAAATTATTTCACACTACAGACTCATTTTGGCTAGGATCGATTTGAAATCTATCGCGGTTTCAGAGAAATCATACTTCATGGTTCGTAGTTCTGTTAGAATGTTGAAAGACTACAACTAACTAAAATCTATCCACTCAACAAAAATTATTTCACACTACGGACTCATTTTGGTTAGGATCGATTTGAAATCTATCGCGGTTTCAGAGAAATCATACTTCAGGGTTCGTAGTTCTGTTAGAATGTTGAAAGACTACAACTAACTAAAATCTATCCACTCAACAAAAATTATTTCACACTACGGACTTATTTTGGTCAGGATCGATTTGAAATCTATCATGGTTTCAGAGAAATCATACTTTATGGTTCGCAGTTCTGACAGAATGTTGAAAGACTACAACTAACTTAAATCTATCCACTCAACAAAAATTATTTCACACTACAGACTCGTTTTGGTCCGGATCCATTTGAAATCTATCATTGTTTCAGAGAAATCATACTTCAGGGTTCGTAGTTCTGTTAGAATGTTGAAAGACTACAACTAACTTAAATCTATCCACTCAACAAAAATTATTTCACACTACAGACTCATTTTGGCTAGGATCGATTTGAAATCTATCGCGGTTTCAGAGAAATCATACTTTATGGTTCGCAGTTCTGACAGAATGTTGAAAGACTACAACTAACTTAAATCTATCCACTCAACAAAAATTATTTCACACTACAGACTCGTTTTGGTCCGGATCCATTTGAAATCTATCATTGTTTCAGAGAAATCATACTTCAGGGTTCGTAGTTCTGTTAGAATGTTGAAAGACTACAACTAACTTAAATCTATCCACTCAACAAAAATTATTTCACACTACAGACTCATTTTGGTTAGGATCGATTTGAAATCTATCGCGGTTTCAGAGAAATCATACTTCAGGGTTCGTAGCTCTGATTGAATGTTGAACGACTACCCCAAACTAAAATCTATCCACTCACCAAAAATTATTTAACACTACAGACTCATTTTGGTTAGGATCGATTTGAAATCTATCGCGGTTTCAGAGAAATCATACTTCAGGGTTCGTAGTTCTGTTAGAATGTTGAAAGACTACCCCAAACTAAAATCTATCCACTTAACAAAAATTATTTCACACTACAGACTCATTTTGGTTAGGATCGATTTGAAATCTATCGCGGTTTCAGAGAAATCATACTTCAGGGTTCGTAGTTCTGATTGAATGTTGAACGACTTACTTACTTACTTAGGTGGCGCTACAGTTCGGGGTGAACCTGGGCCTCAACTAACAAGCCTCTCCAGTTAGCTCGGTCCTTAGCTAACTGCCTCCAGTTGCGCACTCCAAGCTTGTTCAGGTCCCCTTCAACTTGTGCGCGCCACCTAAGGCGAGGTCTTCCTCTGCTGCGTTGTCCCTCCGGGTGTGATTCGAAGACTCTTCGGGCCGGAGCACTGGTGTCCATTCGCTCTACATGTCCTAGCCATCTCAAACGACTAATGCGCAGTTTTTTGACTAGGTCGATGTCGCTGTACAGCTCGTATAGTTCGTCGTTGAATCTTCTCCTCCAAAGCCCGTCAACGCAAACGGGACCGAATATTTTGCGAAGAATTTTTCTCTCGAAACGACCGAGGATATCTTCATCCGCTTTTGATAAAGTCCAAGCTTCAGCGCCATAAAGCAGGACTGGGATGATCAAGGTCTTATATAGAGTCTCCTTAGTTGTTCGGGATAGGGCCTTACTACTCAATTGCCTTCTCAGCCCAAAGAAACAGCGATTGGCAAGAGTTATTCTTCGTTTTATTTCTGCTGAGGTGTTATTTTCAGAATTGATAGCAGAGCCGAGGTAGACAAAGTCCCTTACTACCTCAAATTTAGAACTGTCGATTGTGACGTTCTGTCCAATTCGTCGATGTTGCGTGTCCCTTTTGGTTGACAGCATATACTTGGTTTTGCCCTCGTTTACCGTTAAACCCATTTTGGCCGCTTCTGTTTCAATACTAGCGAACGCACCGGTGACAGCCCGCTGTGTTCTTCCAATAATGTCAATATCGTCGGCATACGCTAGTAGTTGCACAGACTTTTGAAAGATTGTGCCTCCGGTGTTGGCTTGTGAGTTTCGCACAATTCTTTCAAGAACGATGTTAAAAAAATCACATGACAGCGCATCACCTTGTCTAAAACCTTTTTTGACATCAAAGGTCTCGGTGAGATCGTTACCGACCTTGATGGAGCAGCGAGAATTCTCCATCGTCATTCTGCACAATCTGACGAGTTTGGCAGGGATGCCAAAACTAGACATGGCTCTGTATAACTCGTCTCTATAAATGCTGTCATATGCGGCCTTGAAATCGATAAAAAGATGGTGGGTATCGATTTGGACTTCTTGGGTTTTTTCCAGGATCTGTCGAAGTGTGAAGATTTGATCGATTGTGGACTTTCCTGGTCTGAAACCACACTGATAGGGCCCAATCAGGTTGTTGACGAAGGGTTTCAGACGTTCACACAATATGGCAGATAGGATCTTATACGCGATGTTGAGGAGACTGATACCTCTGTAATTGGCGCAATTGAGGGGATCTCCTTTCTTGTGGATTAGGCAAACGGTGCTGAGATTCCATTCATCAGGCATACACTCATCTGACCAAATTTTAGAAATGAGTTGGTGTATGCTCTCTACCAGGTCATTTCCAGCTGCTTTGAATAGCTCGGCTGGTAAGCCGTCAGGTCCAGCAGCCTTGTTGGACTTAAGTTTGGATATTGCTATCCTTACTTCGTTTTGGTCAGGTGGACGGAAGTTTTGGCTATCATCGTCTATGTTGAATGGTTCATTCTGCCTGACAGCGGGATGTTGGTCTTCGTCGCCGTTATACAGTCTGCAGAAGAAGTTTTTCCATATTCTCAGCACCGACTGTGACTCTACTACGAGGTTTCCTTCTTCATCTCTACAGGCTTCTGTACGGGTCTTGTTGGCCTGACACGTTCTTTTTACCTGTTGGTAAAACTTCCGTACATTATTCCTGGAGTATAATCTCTCAATATCTTCGATCGCGCGCTTCTCGTGCTCTTTTTTCTTCTTTCGGAGAAGCCGATGTTCTTCCCGTCTCTTCTGCTCGTAGAGCTCACGAGCAGCTCTCGTCCTTTTTTGCAGCGCCGCTTTGTATGCTTGCTGTTTAGCTGCATGTGCTTGCCGGCACTCATCGTCAAACCAGGGGTTTCTAGGTGATGGTCGGGTGAAACCCAGCACATCAGTTGCGGCACTTCTGATGGCTTGCTGGCAGCGTTGCCACTGGTCTTCGGCGCTTGATGCTGGCGGCATAGGAGTAGTTGAGAGGTTTCGGGATACGCGTTCGGTGAAGGTTCTGGCGATCTCTTGCGATTGCAGCTTTTCGACGTCAAATCTTCTCACAGTAGTTCTTCTTAGTTGTGGCGTTTGGGATATCCGCATTCGTACCTTGGCTGCAACAAGGAAATGATCCGAGTCCATGTTGGCTGCTCGGAAGGTTCGGACATCCAGAATACTGGAGGCATGCCTTGCGTCGATCGCAATGTGGTCAATTTGATTGACCGTTTGATGATCAGGAGATCGCCATGTCCCCTTGTGGATATTGAGATGAGGAAACCGTGTGCTTGCTATACTGACATTTCGCCCCGCCGCAAAGTCAATAAGCCTAAGTCCGTTGCCAGACGTGGTGTCGTGTAGGCTGTGCTTTCCAATCGTCCTACCAAAGATGTCCTCCTTTCCTATCTTGGCGTTAAAATCGCCTAGGACGATTTTAACGTCATACTTAGGACATTGCTCATATGTTTTGTCGAGGAGCTCGTAGAAACTTTCTTTGGTGGCGTCATCCTTGTCCTCTGTGGGGGCATGAGCGCATATTAGGCTTATGTTCGCGAATTTAGCCTTGATGCGGATTGTCATAAGACGCTCGCTCACGTGTCGAAAGCTCAAGACTTCTTGCCTAAGTCTGCCGCGTATGACGAACCCACATCCAAATAAGCGCTGTTTCTGTTCCCTATAGCAATCACCGTAGTATACGTCACAGTTTTTCATCCTCTTTTTGCCCGGGCCATCCCATCGCACTTCCTGGATGGCGGTGATATCTGCGTTGTAGCAGTCTAGGGCCTCTGCTAATTGTTCGGCTGCACGCGGCCAGTTAAGGGTCCGAACATTCCACGTGCAGATCCGAAGATCGTTGTCCTTATTTCGTTTGCTGGGGTCGTCAACAGTGGGATCATCCTTATCCGAGGCTTGTCGTTGTGTCGTAACTATTGCCTTTTTTACGTGGTAGGGAAGTTACCCCGACGCACAACCCCCAACCTGGAGGGAATGTTGAACGACTACCCCAAACTAAAATCTATCCACTCTCCAAAAATTATTTAACACTACAGACTCATTTTGGTCCGGATCCATTTGAAATCTATCATTGTTTCAGAGAAATCATACTTCATGGTTCGTAGTTCTGTTAGAATGTTGAAAGACTACAACTAACTAAAATCTATCCACTCAACAAAAATTATTTCACACTACGGACTCATTTTGGTTAGGATCGATTTGAAATCTATCCCGGTTTCAGAGAAATCATACTTCAGGGTTCGTAGCTCTGATTGAATGTTGAACGACTACCCCAAACTAAAATCTATCCACTCACCAAAAATTATTTAACACTACAGACTCATTTTGGTTAGGATCGATTTGAAATCTATAGCGGTTTCAGAGAAATCATACTTCATGGTTCGCAGTTCTGACAGAATGTTGAAAGACTACAACTAACTAAAATCTATCCACTCAACAAAAATTATTTCACACCACAGACTCATTTTGGTCAGGATCGATTTGAAATCTATAGCGGTTTCAGAGAAATCATACGTTATGGTTCGCAGTTCTGACAGAATGTTGACAGCCTACCCCAAACTTAAATCTATGCACTCAAGCAAAAATTATTTCTCACTACAGACTCATTTTGGCTAGGATTTTGAAATCTATCGCGGTTTCAGAGAAATCATACTTCAGGGTTCGTAGTTCTGTTAGAATGTTGAAAGACTACAACTAACTAAAATCTATCCACTCAACAAAAATTATTTCACACTACAGACTCATTTTGGTTAGGATCGATTTGAAATCTATAGCGGTTTCAGAGAAATCATACTTCAGAGTTCGTAGTTCTGATTGAATGTTGAACGACTACCCCAAACTAAAATGTATCCACTCACCAAAAATTATTTCACACTACAGACTCATTTTGGCTATAATCGATTTGAAATCTATCGCGGTTTCAGAGAAATCATACGTTATGGTTCGTAGTTCTGATAGAATGTTGAAAGACTACCCCAAACTTAAGTCTATCCACTCAAGCAAAAATTATTTCTCACTACAGACTTATTTTGGTCACAATCGATTCGTAATCTGTCATGGTTTCAGAGAAGTCATACATCATGGTTCGTAGTTCTAACAGAATGTTGAAAGACTACAACTAACTTAAATCTATCCACTCAACAAAAATTATTTCACACTACAGACTCATTTTGGTCCGGATCCATTTGAAATCTATCATTGTTTCAGAGAAATCATACTTCAGGGTTCGTAGTTCTGTTAGAATGTTGAAAGACTACAACTAACTTAAATCTATCCACTCAACAAAAATTATTTCACACTACAGACTCATTTTGGCTAGGATCGATTTGAAATCTATCGCGGTTTCAGAGAAATCATACTTTACATACTTTATGGTTCGCAGTTCTGACAGAATGTTGAAAGACTACAACTAACTTAAATCTATCCACTCAACAAAAATTATTTCACACTACAGACTCATTTTGGTCCGGATCCATTTGAAATCTATCATTGTTTCAGAGAAATCATACTTCAGGGTTCGTAGTTCTGTTAGAATGTTGAAAGACTACAACTAACTTAAATCTATCCACTCAACAAAAATTATTTCACACTACAGACTCATTTTGGCTAGGATCGATTTGAAATCTATCGCGGTTTCAGAGAAATCATACTTTATGGTTCGCAGTTCTGACAGAATGTTGAAAGACTACAACTAACTTAAATCTATCCACTCAACAAAAATTATTTCACACTACGGACTCATTTTGGTTAGGATCGATTTGAAATCTATCGCGGTTTCAGAGAAATCATACTTCAGGGTTCGTAGCTCTGATTGAATGTTGAACGACTACCCCAAACTAAAATCTATCCACTCACCAAAAATTATTTAACACTACAGACTCATTTTGGTTAGGATCGATTTGAAATCTATCGCGGTTTCAGAGAAATCATACTTCAGGGTTCGTAGTTCTGTTAGAATGTTGAAAGACTACAACTAACTAAAATCTATCCACTCAACAAAAATTATTTCACACTACGGACTCATTTTGGCTAGGATCGATTTGAAATCTATCGCGGTTTCAGAGAAATCATACTTTATGGTTCGCTGTTCTGACAGAATGTTGAAAGACTACAACTAACTTAAATCTATCCACTCAACAAAAATTATTTCACACTACGGACTCATTTTGGTTAGGATCGATTTGAAATCTATCGCGGTTTCAGAGAAATCATACTTCAGGGTTCGTAGCTCTGATTGAATGTTGAACGACTACCCCAAACTAAAATCTATCCACTCACCAAAAATTATTTAACACTACAGACTCATTTTGGTTAGGATCGATTTGAAATCTATAGCGGTTTCAGAGAAATCATACTTCATGGTTCGCAGTTCTGACAGAATGTTGAAAGACTACAACTAACTAAAATCTATCCACTCAACAAAAATTATTTCACACCACAGACTCATTTTGGTCAGGATCGATTTGAAATCTATAGCGGTTTCAGAGAAATCATACTTCAGAGTTCGTAGTTCTGTTAGAATGTTGAAAGACTACCCCAAACTAAAATCTATCCACTTAACAAAAATTATTTCACACTACAGACTCATTTTGGTTAGGATCGATTTGAAATCTATCGCGGTTTCAGAGAAATCATACTTCAGGGTTCGTAGTTCTGATTGAATGTTGAACGACTACCCCAAACTAAAATCTATCCACTCTCCAAAAATTATTTAACACTACAGACTCATTTTGGTCCGGATCCATTTGAAATCTATCATTGTTTCAGAGAAATCATACTTCATGGTTCGTAGTTCTGTTAGAATGTTGAAAGACTACAACTAACTAAAATCTATCCACTCAACAAAAATTATTTCACACTACGGACTCATTTTGGTTAGGATCGATTTGAAATCTATCGCGGTTTCAGAGAAATCATACTTCAGGGTTCGTAGCTCTGATTGAATGTTGAACGACTACCCCAAACTAAAATCTATCCACTCACCAAAAATTATTTAACACTACAGACTCATTTTGGTTAGGATCGATTTGAAATCTATAGCGGTTTCAGAGAAATCATACTTCATGGTTCGCAGTTCTGACAGAATGTTGAAAGACTACAACTAACTAAAATCTATCCACTCAACAAAAATTATTTCACACCACAGACTCATTTTGGTCAGGATCGATTTGAAATCTATAGCGGTTTCAGAGAAATCATACTTCAGAGTTCGTAGTTCTGATTGAATGTTGAACGACTACCCCAAACTAAAATCTATCCACTCAATAAAAATTATTTCACACTACAGACTCATTTTGGCTAGGATCGATTTGAAATCTATCGCGGTTTCAGAGAAATCATACGTTATGGTTCGTAGTTCTGATAGAATGTTGAAAGACTACCCCAAACTTAAGTCTATCCACTCAAGCAAAAATTATTTCTCACTACAGACTTATTTTGGTCACAATCGATTCGTAATCTGTCATGGTTTCAGAGAAGTCATACTTCATGGTTCGTAGTTCTAACAGAATGTTGAAAGACTACCCCAAGCTAATATCTATCCACTGAAGCAAAAATTATTTCACACTACAGACTAATTTTTGGTCAGGATCGATTTGAAATCTATCATGGTCTCGGAGAAATCATACTTTATGGTTCGCAGTTCTGACAGAATGTTGAAAGACTACAACTAACTAAAATCTATCCACTCAACAAAAATTATTTCACACTACAGACTCATTTTGGCTAGGATCGATTTGAAATCTATCGCGGTTTCAGAGAAATCATACTTCAGGGTTCGTAGCTCTGATTGAATGTTGAACGACTACCCCAAACTAAAATCTATCCACTCACCAAAAATTATTTAACACTACAGACTCATTTTGGTTAGGATCGATTTGAAATCTATCGCGGTTTCAGAGAAATCATACTTCATGTTTCGCAGTTCTGACAGAATGTTGAAAGACTACAACTAACTAAAATCTATCCACTCAACCAAAATTATTTCACACTACAGACTCATTTTGGCTAGGATCGATTTGAAATCTATCGCGGTTTCAGAGAAATCATACTTCAGGGTTCGTAGTTCTGATTGAATGTTGAACGACTACATCTAACTAAAATCTATCCACTCACCAAAAATTATTTCACACTACAGACTCATTTTGGCTAGGATCGATTTGAAATCTATCGCGGTTTCAGAGAAATCATACTTCATGGTTCGCAGTTCTGACAGAATGTTGAAAGACTACAACTAACTAAAATCTATCCACTCAACAAAATTTATTTAACACTACAGACTTATTTTGGTCAGGATCGATTTGAAATCTATCATGGTTTCAGAGAAATCATACGTTATGGTTCGTAGTTCTGATAGAATGTTGAACGACTACCCCAAACTAAAATCTATCCACTCAACAAAAATTATTTAACACTACAGACTCATTTTGGCTAGGATCGATTTGAAATCTATCGCGGTTTCAGAGAAATCATACTTCAGGGTTCGTAGTTCTGTTAGAATGTTGAACGACTACCCCAAACTAAAATCTATCCACTCACCAAAAATTATTTAACACTACAGACTCATTTTGGTTAGGATCGATTTGAAATCTATCGCGGTTTCAGAGAAATCATACTTCATGTTTCGCAGTTCTGACAGAATGTTGAAAGACTACAACTAACTAAAAGCTATCCACTCAACCAAAATTATTTCACACTACAGACTCATTTTGGCTAGGATCGATTTGAAATCTATCGCGGTTTCAGAGAAATCATACTTCAGGGTTCGTAGTTCTGATTGAATGTTGAACGACTACATCAAACTAAAATCTATCCACTCACCAAAAATTATTTCACACTACAGACTTATTTTGGTCAGGATCGATTTGAAATCTATCATGGTTTCAGAGAAATCATACGTTATGGTTCGTAGTTCTGATAGAATGTTGAACGACTACCCCAAACTAAAATCTATCCACTCAACAAAAATTATTTAACACTACAGACTCATTTTTGCTAGGATCGATTTGAAATCTATCGCGGTTTCAGAGAAATCATACTTTATGGTTCGCAGTTCTGGCAGAATGTTGAAAGACTACAACTAACTAAAATCTATCCACTCAACAAAAATTATTTAACACTACAGACTTATTTTGGTCAGGATCGATTTGAAATCTATCGCGGTTTCAGAGAAATCATACTTCAGGGTTCGTAGTTCTGTTAGAATGTTGAAAGACTACAACTAATTAAAATCTATCCACTCAACAAAAATTATTTCACACTACAGACTCATTTTGGTTAGGATCGATTTGAAATCTATCGCGGTTTCAGAGAAATCATACTTTATGGTTCGCAGTTCTGGCAGAATGTTGAAAGACTACAACTAACTAAAATCTATCCACTCAACAAAAATTATTTAACACTACAGACTCATTTTGGCTAGGATCGATTTGAAATCTATCGCGGTTTCAGAGAAATCATACTTCAGGGTTCGTAGTTCTGTTAGAATGTTGAAAGACTACAACTAATTAAAATCTATCCACTCAA
The DNA here is from genome assembly GCA_905220385.1 of Xylota sylvarum. Taxonomy (NCBI): domain Eukaryota; kingdom Metazoa; phylum Arthropoda; class Insecta; order Diptera; family Syrphidae; genus Xylota; species Xylota sylvarum. The sequence goes on from CAJMZQ010000065.1 coordinate 1,677,199, forward strand.
CAAAAATTATTTCGCACTACAGACTCATTTTGGTTAGGATCGATTTGAAATCTATCGCGGTTTCAGAGAAATCATACTTTATGGTTCGCAGTTCTGGCAGAATGTTGAAAGACTACAACTAACTAAAATCTATCCACTCAACAAAAATTAGTTAACACTACAGACTCATTTTGGCTAGGATCGATTTGAAATCTATCGCGGTTTCAGAGAAATCATACTTCAGGGTTCGTAGTTCTGACAGAATGTTGAAAGACTACAACTAACTTAAATCTATCCACTCAACAAAAATTATTTCTCACTACAGACTTATTTTGGTCAGGATCGATTTGAAATCTGTCATGGTTTCAGAGAAATCATACGTTATGGTTCGTAGTTCTGATAGAATGTTGAACGACTACCCCAAACTAAAATCTATCCACTCAACAAAAATTATTTAACACTACAGACTAATTTTGGCTAGGATCGATTTGAAATCTATCGCGGTTTCAGAGAAATCATACTTCAGGGTTCGTAGTTCTGTTAGAATGTTGAAAGACTACAACTAATTAAAATCTATCCACTCAACAAAAATTATTTCACACTACAGACTCATTTTGGTTAGGATCGATTTGAAATCTATCGCGGTTTCAGAGAAATCATACTTCAGGGTTCGTAGTTCTGTTAGAATGTTGAAAGACTACAACTAATTAAAATCTATCCACTCAACAAAAATTATTTCACACTACAGACTCATTTTGGTTAGGATCGATTTGAAATCTATCGCGGTTTCAGAGAAATCATACTTTATGGTTCGCAGTTCTGGCAGAATGTTGAAAGACTACAACTAACTAAAATCTATCCACTCAACAAAAATTATTTAACACTACAGACTCATTTTGGTTAGGATCGATTTGAAATCTATCGCGGTTTCAGAGAAATCATACTTCAGGGTTCGTAGTTCTGACAGAATGTTGAAAGACTACAACTAACTTAAATCTATCCACTCAACAAAAATTATTTCTCACTACAGACTTATTTTGGTCAGGATCGATTTGAAATCTGTCATGGTTTCAGAGAAATCATACGTTATGGTTCGTAGTTCTGATAGAATGTTGAACGACTACCCCAAACTAAAATCTATCCACTCAACAAAAATTATTTAACACTACAGACTCATTTTGGCTAGGATCGATTTGAAATCTATCGCGGTTTCAGAGAAATCATACTTCAGGGTTCGTAGTTCTGTTAGAATGTTGAACGACTACCCCAAACTAAAATCTATCCACTCACCAAAAATTATTTAACACTACAGACTCATTTTGGTTAGGATCGATTTGAAATCTATCGCGGTTTCAGAGAAATCATACTTCATGTTTCGCAGTTCTGACAGAATGTTGAAAGACTACAACTAACTAAAATCTATCCACTCAACCAAAATTATTTCACACTACAGACTCATTTTGGCTAGGATCGATTTGAAATCTATCACGGTTTCAGAGAAATCATACTTCAGGGTTCGTAGTTCTGATTGAATGTTGAACGACTACATCAAACTAAAATCTATCCACTCACCAAAAATTATTTCACACTACAGACTTATTTTGGTCAGGATCGATTTGAAATCTATCATGGTTTCAGAGAAATCATACGTTATGGTTCGTAGTTCTGATAGAATGTTGAACGACTACCCCAAACTAAAATCTATCCACTCAACAAAAATTATTTAACACTACAGACTCATTTTGGCTAGGATCGATTTGAAATCTATCGCGGTTTCAGAGAAATCATACTTTATGGTTCGCAGTTCTGGCAGAATGTTGAAAGACTACAACTAACTAAAATCTATCCACTCAACAAAAATTATTTAACACTACAGACTTATTTTGGTCAGGATCGATTTGAAATCTATCGCGGTTTCAGAGAAATCATACTTCAGGGTTCGTAGTTCTGTTAGAATGTTGAAAGACTACAACTAATTAAAATCTATCCACTCAACAAAAATTATTTCACACTACAGACTCATTTTGGTTAGGATCGATTTGAAATCTATCGCGGTTTCAGAGAAATCATACTTTATGGTTCGCAGTTCTGGCAGAATGTTGAAAGACTACAACTAACTAAAATCTATCCACTCAACAAAAATTATTTAACACTACAGACTCATTTTGGCTAGGATCGATTTGAAATCTATCGCGGTTTCAGAGAAATCATACTTCAGGGTTCGTAGTTCTGTTAGAATGTTGAAAGACTTCCCCAAACTAAAATCTATTCACTTTAGCAAAATTATTTCACACTACAGACTCATTGTGGTCAGGATCGATTTGAAATCTATCGCGGTTTCAGAGAAATCATACTTTATGGTTCGCAGTTCTGGCAGAATGTTGAAAGACTACAACTAACTAAAATCTATCCACTCAACAAAAATTATTTAACACTACAGACTCATTTTGGCTAGGATCGATTTGAAATCTATCGCGGTTTCAGAGAAATCATACTTCAGGGTTCGTAGTTCTGTTAGAATGTTGAAAGACTACAACTAACTAAAATCTATCCACTCAACAAAAATTATTTAACACTACAGACTCATTTTGGCTAGGATCGATTTGAAATCTATCGCGGTTTCAGAGAAATCATACTTCAGGGTTCGTAGTTCTGACAGAATGTTGAAAGACTACAACTAACTAAAATCTATCCACTCAACAAAAATTATTTCTCACTACAGACTTATTTTGGTCAGGATCGATTTGAAATCTGTCATGGTTTCAGAGAAATCATACGTTATGGTTCGTAGTTCTGATAGAATGTTGAACGACTACCCCAAACTAAAATCTATCCACTCAACAAAAATTATTTAACACTACAGACTAATTTTGGCTAGGATCGATTTGAAATCTATCGCGGTTTCAGAGAAATCATACTTCAGGGTTCGTAGTTCTGACAGAATGTTGAAAGACTACAACTAACTTAAATCTATCCACTCAACAAAAATTATTTCTCACTACAGACTTATTTTGGTCAGGATCGATTTGAAATCTATCGCGGTTTCAGAGAAATCATACTTTATGGTTCGCAGTTCTGGCAGAATGTTGAAAGACTACAACTAACTAAAATCTATCCACTCAACAAAAATTATTTAACACTACAGACTCATTTTGGCTAGGATCGATTTGAAATCTATCGCGGTTTCAGAGAAATCATACTTCAGGGTTCGTAGTTCTGACAGAATGTTGAAAGACTACAACTAACTTAAATCTATCCACTCAACAAAAATTATTTCACACTACAGACTCATTTTGGTTAGGATCGATTTGAAATCTATCGCGGTTTCAGAGAAATCATACTTTATGGTTCGCAGTTCTGGCAGAATGTTGAAAGACTACAACTAACTAAAATCTATCCACTCAACAAAAATTATTTAACACTACAGACTCATTTTGGCTAGGATCGATTTGAAATCTATCGCGGTTTCAGAGAAATCATACTTCAGGGTTCGTAGTTCTGACAGAATGTTGAAAGACTACAACTAACTTAAATCTATCCACTCAACAAAAATTATTTCTCACTACAGACTTATTTTGGTCAGGATCGATTTGAAATCTGTCATGGTTTCAGAGAAATCATACGTTATGGTTCGTAGTTCCGATAGAATGTTGAACGACTACCCCAAACTAAAATCTATCCACTCACCAAAAATTATTTAACACTACAGACTCATTTTGGTTAGGATCGATTTGAAATCTATCGCGGTTTCAGAGAAATCATACTTCAGGGTTCGTAGTTCTGTTAGAATGTTGAAAGACTACAACTAATTAAAATCTATCCACTCAACAAAAATTATTTCACACTACAGACTCATTTTGGTTAGGATCGATTTGAAATCTATCGCGGTTTCAGAGAAATCATACTTCAGGGTTCGTAGTTCTGACAGAATGTTGAAAGACTACAACTAACTTAAATCTATCCACTCAACAAAAATTATTTCTCACTACAGACTTATTTTGGTCAGGATCGATTTGAAATCTGTCATGGTTTCAGAGAAATCATACGTTATGGTTCGTAGTTCTGATAGAATGTTGAACGACTACCCCAAACTAAAATCTATCCACTCACCAAAAATTATTTAACACTACAGACTCATTTTGGTTAGGATCGATTTGAAATCTATCGCGGTTTCAGAGAAATCATACTTTATGGTTCGCAGTTCTGGCAGAATGTTGAAAGACTACAACTAACTAAAATCTATCCACTCAACAAAAATTATTTAACACTACAGACTCATTTTGGCTAGGATCGATTTGAAATCTATCATGGTCTCGGAGAAATCATACTTTATGGTTCGCAGTTCTGGCAGAATGTTGAAAGACTACAACTAACTAAAATCTATCCACTCAACAAAAATTATTTCACACCACAGACTCATTTTGGTAAGGATCCATTTGAAATCTATAGCGGTTTCAGAGAAATCATACTTCAGGGTTCGTAGTTCTGATAGAATGTTGAACGACTACCCCAAACTTAAATCTATGCACTCAAGCAAAAATTATTTCTCACTACAGACTCATTTTGGTTAGGATCGATTTGAAATCTATCGCGGTTTCAGAGAAATCATACTTTATGGTTCGCAGTTCTGGCAGAATGTTGAAAGACTACAACTAACTAAAATCTATCCACTCAACAAAAATTATTTAACACTACAGACTCATTTTGGCTAGGATCGATTTGAAATCTATCGCGGTTTCAGAGAAATCATACTTCAGGGTTCGTAGTTCTGTTAGAATGTTGAAAGACTACAACTAACTAAAATCTATCCACTCAACAAAAATTATTTAACACTACAGACTCATTTTGGCTAGGATCGATTTGAAATCTATCGCGGTTTCAGAGAAATCATACTTCAGGGTTCGTAGTTCTGACAGAATGTTGAAAGACTACAACTAACTTAAATCTATCCACTCAACAAAAATTATTTCTCGCTACAGACTTATTTTGGTCAGGATCGATTTGAAATCTATCATGGTTTCAGAGAAATCATACGTTATGGTTCGTAGTTCTGATAGAATGTTGAACGACTACCCCAAACTAAAATCTATCCACTCACCAAAAATTATTTAACACTACAGACTCATTTTGGTTAGGATCGATTTGAAATCTATCGCGGTTTCAGAGAAATCATACTTTATGGTTCGCAGTTCTGGCAGAATGTTGAAAGACTACAACTAACTAAAATCTATCCACTCAACAAAAATTATTTAACACTACAGACTCATTTTGGCTAGGATCGATTTGAAATCTATCATGGTCTCGGAGAAATCATACTTTATGGTTCGCAGTTCTGGCAGAATGTTGAAAGACTACAACTAACTAAAATCTATCCACTCAACAAAAATTATTTAACACTACAGACTCATTTTGGCTAGGATCGATTTGAAATCTATCATGGTCTCGGAGAAATCATACTTTATGTTTCGCAGTTCTGGCAGAATGTTGAAAGACTACAACTAACTAAAATCTATCCACTCAACAAAAATTATTTAACACTACAGACTCATTTTGGCTAGGATCGATTTGAAATCTATCATGGTCTCGGAGAAATCATACTTTATGTTTCGCAGTTCTGGCAGAATGTTGAAAGACTACAACTAACTAAAATCTATCCACTCAACAAAAATTATTTCACACCACAGACTCATTTTGGTAAGGATCCATTTGAAATCTATAGCGGTTTCAGAGAAATCATACTTCAGGGTTCGTAGTTCTGTTAGAATGTTGAAAGACTACAACTTACTAAAATCTATCCACTCAACAAAAATTATTTAACACTACAGACTCATTTTGGCTAGGATCGATTTGAAATCTATCGCGGTTTCAGAGAAATCATACTTCAGGGTTCGTAGTTCTGACAGAATGTTGAAAGACTACAACTAACTTAAATCTATCCACTCAACAAAAATTATTTCTCACTACAGACTAATTTTGGTCAGGATCGATTTGAAATCTATCATGGTTTCAGAGAAATCATACGTTATGGTTCGTAGTTCTGATAGAATGTTGAACGACTACCCCAAACTAAAATCTATCCACTCACCAAAAATTATTTAACACTACAGACTCATTTTGGTTAGGATCGATTTGAAATCTATCGCGGTTTCAGAGAAATCATACTTTATGGTTCGCAGTTCTGGCAGAATGCTGAAAGACTACAACTAACTAAAATCTATCCACTCAACAAAAATTATTTAACACTACAGACTCATTTTGGCTAGGATCGATTTGACATCTATCATGGTCTCGGAGAAATCATACTTTATGGTTCGCAGTTCTGGCAGAATGTTGAAAGACTACAACTAACTAAAATCTATCCACTCAACAAAAATTATTTCACACCACAGACTCATTTTGGTAAGGATCCATTTGAAATCTATAGCGGTTTCAGAGAAATCATACTTCAGGGTTCGTAGTTCTGATAGAATGTTGAACGACTACCCCAAACTTAAATCTATGCACTCAAGCAAAAATTATTTCTCACTACAGACTCATTTTGGTCACAATCGATTCGCAATCTGTCATGGTTTCAGAGAAGTCATACTTCATGGTTCGTAGTTCTAACAGAATGTTGAAAGACTACCCCAAGCTAATATCTATCCACCGAAGCAAAAATTATTTCACACTACAGACTCATTTTGGTTAGGATCGATTTGAAATCTATCATGGTCTCGGAGAAATCATACTTTATGGTTCGCAGTTCTGACAGAATGTTGAAAGACTACAACTAACTAAAATCTATCCACTCAACAAAAATTATTTCACACTACAGACTCATTTTGGCTAGGATCGATTTGAAATCTATCGCGGTTTCAGAGAAATCATACTTTATGGTTCGCAGTTCTGACAGAATGTTGAAAGACTACCCCAAACTTAAGTCTATCCACTCAAGCAAAAATTATTTCTCACTACAGACTCATTTTGGTCACAATCGATTCGTAATCTGTCATGGTGTCAGAGAAGTCATACTTCATGGTTCGTAGTTCTAACAGAATGTTGAAAGACTACCCCAAGCTAATATCTATCCACTGAAGCAAAAATTATTTCACACTACAGACTCATTTTGGTTAGGATCGATTTGAAATCTATCATGGTCTCGGAGAAATCATACTTTATGGTTCGCAGTTCTGACAGAATGTTGAAAGACTACAACTAACTAAAATCTATCCACTCAACAAAAATTATTTCACACCACAGACTCATTTTGGTCAGGATCGATTTGAAATCTATAGCGGTTTCAGAGAAATCATACGTTATGGTTCGTAGTTCTGATAGAATGTTGAAAGACTACCCCAAACTTAAGTCTATCCACTCAAGCAAAAATTATTTCTCACTACAGACTCATTTTGGTCACAATCGATTCGTAATCTGTCATGGTTTCAGAGAAGTCATACTTCATGGTTCGTAGTTCTAACAGAATGTTGAAAGACTACCCCAAGCTAATATCTATCCACTGAAGCAAAAATTATTTCACACTACAGACTCATTTTGGTTAGGATCGATTTGAAATCTATCATGGTCTCGGAGAAATCATACTTTATGGTTCGCTGTTCTGACAGAATGTTGAAAGACTACAACTAACTAAAATCTATCCACTCAACAAAAATTATTTCACACCACAGACTCATTTTGGTCAGGATCGATTTGAAATCTATAGCGGTTTCAGAGAAATCATACTTTATGGTTCGCAGTTCTGGCAGAATGTTGAAAGACTACAACTAACTAAAATCTATCCACTCAACAAAAATTATTTAACACTACAGACTCATTTTGGCTAGGATCGATTTGAAATCTATCATGGTCTCGGAGAAATCATACTTTATGGTTCGCAGTTCTGACAGAATGTTGAAAGACTACAACTAACTAAAATCTATCCACTCAACAAAAATTATTTCACACTACAGACTCATTTTGGCTAGGATCGATTTGAAATCTATCGCGGTTTCAGAGAAATCATACTTTATGGTTCGCAGTTCTGACAGAATGTTGAAAGACTACAACTAACTAAAATCTATCCACTCAACAAAAATTATTTCACACTACAGACTCATTTTGGCTAGGATCGATTTGAAATCTATCGCGGTTTCAGAGAAATCATAATTCAGGGTTCGTAGTTCTGACAGAATGTTGAAAGACTACAACTAACTTAAATCTATCCACTCAACAAAAATTATTTCTCGCTACAGACTTATTTTGGTCAGGATCGATTTGAAATCTATCATGGTTTCAGAGAAATCATACGTTATGGTTCGTAGTTCTGATAGAATGTTGAACGACTACCCCAAACTAAAATCTATCCACTCACCAAAAATTATTTAACACTACAGACTCATTTTGGTTAGGATCGATTTGAAATCTATCGCGGTTTCAGAGAAATCATACTTTATGGTTCGCAGTTCTGGCAGAATGTTGAAAGACTACAACTAACTAAAATCTATCCACTCAACAAAAATTATTTAACACTACAGACTCATTTTGGCTAGGATCGATTTGAAATCTATCATGGTCTCGGAGAAATCATACTTTATGGTTCGCAGTTCTGGCAGAATGTTGAAAGACTACAACTAACTAAAATCTATCCACTCAACAAAAATTATTTAACACTACAGACTCATTTTGGCTAGGATCGATTTGAAATCTATCATGGTCTCGGAGAAATCATACTTTATGGTTCGCAGTTCTGGCAGAATGTTGAAAGACTACAACTAACTAAAATCTATCCACTCAACAAAAATTATTTCACACCACAGACTCATTTTGGTAAGGATCCATTTGAAATCTATAGCGGTTTCAGAGAAATCATACTTCAGGGTTCGTAGTTCTGTTAGAATGTTGAAAGACTACAACTAACTAAAATCTATCCACTCAACAAAAATTATTTAACACTACAGACTCATTTTGGCTAGGATCGATTTGAAATCTATCGCGGTTTCAGAGAAATCATACTTCAGGGTTCGTAGTTCTGACAGAATGTTGAAAGACTACAACTAACTTAAATCTATCCACTCAACAAAAATTATTTCTCACTACAGACTTATTTTGGTCAGGATCGATTTGAAATCTATCATGGTTTCAGAGAAATCATACGTTATGGTTCGTAGTTCTGATAGAATGTTGAACGACTACAACAAACTAAAATCTATCCACTCACCAAAAATTATTTAACACTACAGACTCATTTTGGTTAGGATCGATTTGAAATCTATCGCGGTTTCAGAGAAATCATACTTTATGGTTCGCAGTTCTGGCAGAATGCTGAAAGACTACAACTAACTAAAATCTATCCACTCAACAAAAATTATTTAACACTACAGACTCATTTTGGCTAGGATCGATTTGAAATCTATCATGGTCTCGGAGAAATCATACTTTATGGTTCGCAGTTCTGGCAGAATGTTGAAAGACTACCCCAAGCTAATATCTATCCACTGAAGCAAAAATTATTTCACACTACAGACTCATTTTGGTTAGGATCGATTTGAAATCTATCATGGTCTCGGAGAAATCATACTTTATGGTTCGCAGTTCTGACAGAATGTTGAAAGACTACAACTAACTAAAATCTATCCACTCAACAAAAATTATTTCACACCACAGACTCATTTTGGCTAGGATCGATTTGAAATCTATCGCGGTTTCAGAGAAATCATACTTTATGGTTCGCAGTTCTGACAGAATGTTGAAAGACTACAACTAACTAAAATCTATCCACTCAACAAAAATTATTTCACACCACAGACTCATTTTGGTCAGGATCGATTTGAAATCTATAGCGGTTTCAGAGAAATCATACGTTATGGTTCGTAGTTCTGATAGAATGTTGAAAGACTACCCCAAACTTAAGTCTATCCACTCAAGCAAAAATTATTTCTCACTACAGACTCATTTTGGTCACAATCGATTCGTAATCTGTCATGGTTTCAGAGAAGTCATACTTCATGGTTCGTAGTTCTAACAGAATGTTGAAAGACTACCCCAAGCTAATATCTATCCACTGAAGCAAAAATTATTTCACACTACAGACTCATTTTGGTTAGGATCGATTTGAAATCTATCATGGTCTCGGAGAAATCATACTTTATGGTTCGCTGTTCTGACAGAATGTTGAAAGACTACAACTAACTAAAATCTATCCACTCAACAAAAATTATTTCACACCACAGACTCATTTTGGTCAGGATCGATTTGAAATCTATAGCGGTTTCAGAGAAATCATACTTTATGGTTCGCAGTTCTGACAGAATGTTGAAAGACTACAACTAACTAAAATCTATCCACTCAACAAAAATTATTTCACACCACAGACTCATTTTGGTCAGGATCGATTTGAAATCTATATCGGTTTCAGAGAAATCATACGTTATGGTTCGTAGTTCTGATAGAATGTTGAAAGACTACCCCAAACTTAAGTCTATCCACTCAAGCAAAAATTATTTCTCACTACAGACTCATTTTGGTCACAATCGATTCGTAATCTGTCATGATTTCAGAGAAGTCATACTTCATGGTTCGTAGTTCTAATAGAATGTTGAAAGACTACCCCAAGCTAATATCTATCCACTGAAGCAAAAATTATTTCACACTACAGACTCATTTTGGTTAGGATCGATTTGAAATCTATCATGGTCTCGGAGAAATCATACTTTATGGTTCGCAGTTCTGACAGAATGTTGAAAGACTACAACTAACTAAAATCTATCCACTCAACAAAAATTATTTCACACCACAGACTCATTTTGGTAAGGATCCATTTGAAATCTATAGCGGTTTCAGAGAAATCATACTTCAGGGTTCGTAGTTCTGATAGAATGTTGAACGACTACAACTAACTAAAATCTATCCACTCAACAAAAATTATTTCACACTACAGACTCATTTTGGCTAGGATCGATTTGAAATCTATCATGGTCTCGGAGAAATCATACTTTATGGTTCGCAGTTCTGACAGAATGTTGAAAGACTACAACTAACTAAAATCTATTAACTCAACAAAAATTATTTCACACCACAGACTCATTTTGGTCAGGATCGATTTGAAATCTATAGCGGTTTCAGAGAAATCATACGTTATGGTTCGTAGTTCTGATAGAATGTTGAAAGACTACCCCAAACTTAAGTCTATCCACTCAAGCAAAAATTATTTCTCACTACAGACTCATTTTGGTCACAATCGATTCGTAATCTATCATGGTTTCAGAGAAGTCATACTTCATGGTTCGTAGTTCTAACAGAATGTTGAAAGACTACCCCAAGCTAATATCTATCCACTGAAGCAAAAATTATTTCACACTACAGACTCATTTTGGTTAGGATCGATTTGAAATCTATCATGGTCTCGGAGAAATCATACTTTATGGTTCGCTGTTCTGACAGAATGTTGAAAGACTACAACTAACTAAAATCTATCCACTCAACAAAAATTATTTCACACCACAGACTCATTTTGGTCAGGATCGATTTGAAATCTGTAGCGGTTTCAGAGAAATCATACTTTATGGTTCGCAGTTCTGACAGAATGTTGAAAGACTACAACTAACTAAAATCTATCCACTCAACAAAAATTATTTCACACCACAGACTCATTTTGGTCAGGATCGATTTGAAATCTATAGCGGTTTCAGAGAAATCATACGTTATGGTTCGTAGTTCTGATAGAATGTTGAAAGACTACCCCAAACTTAAGTCTATCCACTCAAGCAAAAATTATTTCTCACTACAGACTCATTTTGGTCACAATCGATTCGTAATCTGTCATGGTTTCAGAGAAGTCATACTTCATGGTTCGTAGTTCTAACAGAATGTTGAAAGACTACCCCAAGCTAATATCTATCCACTGAAGCAAAAATTATTTCACACTACATACTCATTTTGTTTAGGATCGATTTGAAATCTATCGCGGTTTCAGAGAAATCATACTTTATGGTTCGCAGTTCTGACAGAATGTTGAAAGACTACAACTAACTAAAATCTATCCACTCAACAAAAGTTATTTCACACCACAGACTCATTTTGGTCAGGATCGATTTGAAATCTATCAGGGATTCAGAGAAATCATACTTCGTGGTTCGTACTTCTAATAGAATGTTGAAAGACTACCCCAAACTAAAATCTATCCACCGAAGCAAAAATTATTTCACACCACAGACTGATTTTGGTCAGGATCGATTTGAAATCTATCATGGATTCAGAGAAATCATACTTCGTGGTTCGTAGTTCTAATAGAATGTTGAAAGACTACCCCAAGCTAATATCTATCCACTGAAGCAAAAATTATTTCACACTACATACTCATTTTGTTTAGGATCGATTTGACATCTATCATGGATTCAGAGAAATCATACTTCATGGTTCGTAGTTCTGATAAAATGTCGAAAGACTACCCCTAACTAAAATCTATCCACTCAACAAAAATTATTTGACACTGCAGACTCATATTGTTCAGGATCGATGTGAAATCTATCATGGATTCAGAGAAATCATACTTCGTGGTTCGTAGTTCTAATAGAATGTTGAAAGACTACCCCAAACTAAAATCTATCCACTCAACAAAAATTATTTCCCACCACAGACTCATTTTGGTCAGGATCGATTTGAAATCTATCATGGATTCAGAGAAATCATACTTCGTGGTTCGTAGTTCTAATAGAATGTTGAAAGACTACCCCAAGCTAATATCTATCCACTGAAGCAAAAATTATTTCACACTACATACTCATTATACCCTATCCTAAGGGTATATTAAGTTTGACACATAGTTTGTAACATAGAGAAATAATCGAGATAGACCCTTTAAAGTATATATATTCGTGATCAGCATCAATAGCGAAATCGATTGAGCGATGACCGTCCGTCCGTCCGTCCGTCCGTATGTCACCGCTTTTTGGGCCTTAAATTTTGAGCTAGGACGATGAAATTTCATATCTCGGCTTCCGAGAAAAAGATACAGTACAAGTGTAAAAATTTTTGAAATCCGTACACTGCCACGCCCACTTTTTCATAACTTCACTAAATTATATGAAACCGAAAAATTTTGTTAAGACCAAATATTTAGGCATTCAGATTCCCTACAATCCACCCATACAAAAATTTTGGCCACGCCCACTTTTTGGGGGCGTTTTCATCACAAAACCGATTTTTGGGCCTTAAATTTTTAACTAGGACGCTGAAATTTCATAGCTGGGCTTCCAAGAAAAAGATACAGTACAAGTGTAAAATTTTTTTACATACGCCCACTGCCACGCCTACTTTTTTATAACTTCACTAAATTATATGAAACCGAAAAATTTTGTTAGGACCAAATATTTGGGTATTTAGATTCCCTACAATTCACCCGTAGAAGAGTTTTGGCCACGCCCACTTTTGGGGGCGTTATCATCAAAAAACCTATTTTGATAAAATTTTACATGTAACATCCTCAAACGTTCGACATTATAGCTATATTTGAGTACAAAATGCAATTTGGCCACGCCCACTTAATAGAGAGGAGGATAGGGTATCATACGATCCGTTCCAGACGGATTGTAGCTTTTTTGTATGTTTTTGTTTAGGATCGATTTGAAATCTATCATGGATTCAGAGAAATCATACTTCATGGTTCGTAGTTCTGATAAAATGTCGAAAGACTACCCCAAACTAAAATCTATCCACTCAACAAAAATTATTTCACACCACAGACTCATTTTGGTCAGGATCGATTTGAAATCTATCAGGGATTCAGAGAAATCATACTTCGTTGTTCGTAGTTCTAATAGAATGTTGAAAGACTACCCAAAACTAAAATCTATCCACCGAAGCAAAAATTATTTCACACCACAGACTCATTTTGGTCAGGATCGATTTGAAATCTATCATGGATTCAGAGAAATCATACTTCATGGTTCGTAGTTCTGTTAGAATGTTGAAAGACTACCCCAAACTAAAATCTATCCACCGAAGCAAAAATTATTTCACACCACAGACTCATTTTGGTCAGGATCGATTTGAAATCTATCATGGATTCAGAGAAATCATACTTCGTGGTTCGTAGTTCTAATAGAATGTTGAAAGACTACCCCAAACTAAAATCTATCCACCGAAGCAAAAATTATTTCACACCACAGACTCATTTTGGTCAGAATCGATTTGAAATCTATCATGGATTCAGAGAAATCATACTTCGTGGTTCGTAGTTCTAATAGAATGTTGAAAGACTACCCCAAACTCAAATCTATCCACCGAAGCAAAAATTATTTCACACCACAGACTCATTTTGGTCAGAATCGATTTGAAATCTATCATGGATTCAGAGAAATCATACTTCGTGGTTCGTAGTTCTAATAGAATGTTGAAAGACTACCCCAAACTAAAATCTATCCACCGAAGCAAAAATTATTTCACACCACAGACTCATTTTGGTCAGAATCGATTTGAAATCTATCATGGATTCAGAGAAATCATACTTCGTGGTTCGTAGTTCTAATAGAATGTTGAAAGACTACCCCAAACTAAAATCTATCCACTCAACAAAAATTATTTCACACCACAGACTCATTTTGGTCAGGATCGATTTGAAATCTATCATGGATTCAGAGAAATCATACTTCATGGTTCGTAGTTCTGTTAGAATGTTGAAAGACTACCCCAAACTAAAATCTATCCACTCAACAAAAATTATTTCCCACCACAGACTCATTTTGGTCAGGATCGATTTGAAATCTATCATGGATTCAGAGAAATCATACTTCGTGGTTCGTAGTTCTAATAGAATGTTGAAAGACTACCCCAAACTAAAATCTATCCACCGAAGCAAAAATTATTTCACACCACAGACTCATTTTGGTCAGAATCGATTTGAAATCTATCATGGATTCAGAGAAATCATACTTCGTGGTTCGTAGTTCTAATAGAATGTTGAAAGACTACCCCAAACTAAAATCTATCTACCGAAGCAAAAATTATTTCACACCACAGACTCATTTTGGTCAGAATCGATTTGAAATCTATCATGGATTCAGAGAAATCATACTTCGTGGTTCGTAGTTCTAATAGAATGTTGAAAGACTACCCCAAACTAAAATCTATCCACCGAAGCAAAAATTATTTCACACCACAGACTCATTTTGGTCAGAATCGATTTGAAATCTATCATGGATTCAGAGAAATCATACTTCGTGGTTCGTAGTTCTAATAGAATGTTGAAAGACTACCCCAAACTAAAATCTATCCAAAGAAAGAAAAATTATTTCACACCACAGACTCATTTTGGTCAGAATCGATTTGAAATCTATCATGGATTCAGAGAAATCATACTTCGTGGTTCGTAGTTCTGTTAGAATGTTGAAAGACTACCCCAAACTAAAATCTATCCACCGAAGCAAAAATTATTTCACACCACAGACTCATTTTGGTCAGAATCGATTTGAAATCTATCATGGATTCAAAGAAATCATACTTCGTGGTTCGTAGTTCTAATAGAATGTTGAAAGACTACCCCAAACTAAAATCTATCCACCGAAGCAAAAATTATTTCACACCACAGACTCATTTTGGTCAGGATCGATTTGAAATCTATCATGGATTCAGAGAAATCATACTTCGTGGTTCGTAGTTCTAATAGAATGTTGAAAGACTACCCCAAACTAAAATCTATCCACCGAAGCAAAAATTATTTCACACCACAGACTCATTTTGGTCAGGATCGATTTGAAATCTATCATGGATTCAGAGAAATCATACTTCATGGTTCGTAGTTCTGTTAGAATGTTGAAAGACTACCCCAAACTAAAATCTATCCACTCAACAAAAATTATTTCCCACCACAGACTCATTTTGGTCAGGATCGATTTGAAATCTATCATGGATTCAGAGAAATCATACTTCGTGGTTCGTAGTTCTAATAGAATGTTGAAAGACTACCCCAAACTAAAATCTATCCACCGAAGCAAAAATTATTTCACACCACAGACTCAGTTTGGTCAGAATCGATTTGAAATCTATCATGGATTCAGAGAAATCATACTTCGTGGTTCGTAGTTCTGTTAGAATGTTGAAAGACTACCCCAAACTAAAATCTATCCACCGAAGCAAAAATTATTTCACACCACAGACTCATTTTGGTCAGGATCGATTTGAAATCTATCATGGATTCAGAGAAATCATACTTCGTGGTTCGTAGTTCTAATAGAATGTTGAAAGACTACCCCAAACTCAAATCTATCCACCGAAGCAAAAATTATTTCACACCACAGACTCATTTTGGTCAGAATCGATTTGAAATCTATCATGGATTCAGAGAAATCATACTTCGTGGTTCGTAGTTCTAATAGAATGTTGAAAGACTACCCCAAACTAAAATCTATCCACCGAAGCAAAAATTATTTCACACCACAGACTCATTTTGGTCAGAATCGATTTGAAATCTATCATGGATTCAGAGAAATCATACTTCGTGGTTCGTAGTTCTAATAGAATGTTGAAAGACTACCCCAAACTAAAATCTATCCACCGAAGCAAAAATTATTTCACACCACAGACTCATTTTGGTCAGGATCGATTTGAAATCTATCATGGATTCAGAGAAATCATACTTCGTGGTCCGTAGTTCTAATAGAATGTTGAAAGACTACCCCAAACTAAAATCTATCCACCGAAGCAAAAATTATTTCACACCACAGACTCATTTTGGTCAGGATCGATTTGAAATCTATCATGGATTCAGAGAAATCATACTTCGTGGTTCGTAGTTCTAATAGAATGTTGAAAGACTACCCCAAACTAAAATCTATCCACCGAAGCAAAAATTATTTCACACCACAGACTCATTTTGGTCAGAATCGATTTGAAATCTATCATGGATTCAGAGAAATCATACTTCGTGGTTCGTAGTTCTAATAGAATCTTGAAAGACTACCCCAAACTAAAATCTATCCACCGAAGCAAAAATTATTTCACACCACAGACTCATTTTGGTCAGAATCGATTTGAAATCTATCATGGATTCAGAGAAATCATACTTCGTGGTTCGTAGTTCTAATAGAATGTTGAAAGACTACCCCAAACTAAAATCTATCCACCGAAGCAAAAATTATTTCACACCACAGACTCATTTTGGTCAGGATCGATTTGAAATCTATCATGGATTCAGAGAAATCATACTTCGTGGTCCGTAGTTCTAATAGAATGTTGACAGACTACCCCAAACTAAAATCTATCCACTCAACAAAAATTATTTCACACCACAGACTCATTTTGGTCAGGATCGATTTGAAATCTATCATGGATTCAGAGAAATCATACTTCGTGGTTCGTAGTTCTAATAGAATGTTGAAAGACTACCCCAAACTAAAATCTATCCACCGAAGCAAAAATTATTTCACACCACAGACTCATTTTGGTCAGGATCGATTTGAAATCTATCATGGATTCAGAGAAATCATACTTCATGGTTCGTAGTTCTAATAGAATGTTGAAAGACTACCCCAAACTAAAATCTATCCACCGAAGCAAAAATTATTTCACACCACAGACTCATTTTGGTCAGGATCGGTTTGAAATCTATCATGGATTCAGAGAAATCATACTTCGTGGTTCGTAGTTCTAATAGAATGTTGAAAGACTACCCCAAACTAAAATCTATCCACCGAAGCAAAAATTATTTCACACCACAGACTCATTTTGGTCAGGATCGATTTGAAATCTATCATGGATTCAGAGAAATCATACTTCATGGTTCGTAGTTCTGTTAGAATGTTGAAAGACTACCCCAAACTAAAATCTATCCACTCAACAAAAATTATTTCCCACCACAGACTCATTTTGGTCAGGATCGATTTGAAATCTATCATGGATTCAGAGAAATCATACTTCGTGGTTCGTAGTTCTAATAGAATGTTGAAAGACTACCCCAAACTAAAATCTATCCACCGAAGCAAAAATTATTTCACACCACAGACTCAGTTTGGTCAGAATCGATTTGAAATCTATCATGGATTCAGAGAAATCATACTTCGTGGTTCGTAGTTCTGTTAGAATGTTGAAAGACTACCCCAAACTAAAATCTATCCACCGAAGCAAAAATTATTTCACACCACAGACTCATTTTGGTCAGGATCGATTTGAAATCTATCATGGATTCAGAGAAATCATACTTCGTGGTTCGTAGTTCTAATAGAATGTTGAAAGACTACCCCAAACTCAAATCTATCCACCGAAGCAAAAATTATTTCACACCACAGACTCATTTTGGTCAGAATCGATTTGAAATCTATCATGGATTCAGAGAAATCATACTTCGTGGTTCGTAGTTCTAATAGAATGTTGAAAGACTACCCCAAACTAAAATCTATCCACCGAAGCAAAAATTATTTCACACCACAGACTCATTTTGGTCAGAATCGATTTGAAATCTATCATGGATTCAGAGAAATCATACTTCGTGGTTCGTAGTTCTAATAGAATGTTGAAAGACTACCCCAAACTAAAATCTATCCACCGAAGCAAAAATTATTTCACACCACAGACTCATTTTGGTCAGGATCGATTTGAAATCTATCATGGATTCAGAGAAATCATACTTCGTGGTCCGTAGTTCTAATAGAATGTTGAAAGACTACCCCAAACTAAAATCTATCCACCGAAGCAAAAATTATTTCACACCACAGACTCATTTTGGTCAGGATCGATTTGAAATCTATCATGGATTCAGAGAAATCATACTTCGTGGTTCGTAGTTCTAATAGAATGTTGAAAGACTACCCCAAACTAAAATCTATCCACCGAAGCAAAAATTATTTCACACCACAGACTCATTTTGGTCAGAATCGATTTGAAATCTATCATGGATTCAGAGAAATCATACTTCGTGGTTCGTAGTTCTAATAGAATCTTGAAAGACTACCCCAAACTAAAATCTATCCACCGAAGCAAAAATTATTTCACACCACAGACTCATTTTGGTCAGAATCGATTTGAAATCTATCATGGATTCAGAGAAATCATACTTCGTGGTTCGTAGTTCTAATAGAATGTTGAAAGACTACCCCAAACTAAAATCTATCCACCGAAGCAAAAATTATTTCACACCACAGACTCATTTTGGTCAGGATCGATTTGAAATCTATCATGGATTCAGAGAAATCATACTTCGTGGTCCGTAGTTCTAATAGAATGTTGACAGACTACCCCAAACTAAAATCTATCCACTCAACAAAAATTATTTCACACCACAGACTCATTTTGGTCAGGATCGATTTGAAATCTATCATGGATTCAGAGAAATCATACTTCGTGGTTCGTAGTTCTAATAGAATGTTGAAAGACTACCCCAAACTAAAATCTATCCACCGAAGCAAAAATTATTTCACACCACAGACTCATTTTGGTCGGGATCGATTTGAAATCTATCATGGATTCAGAGAAATCATACTTCATGGTTCGTAGTTCGGTTAGAATGTTGAAAGACTACCCCAAACTAAAATCTATCCACCGAAGCAAAAATTATTTCACACCACAGACTCATTTTGGTCAGGATCGATTTGAAATCTATCATGGATTCAGAGAAATCATACTTCGTGGTTCGTAGTTCTAATAGAATGTTGAAAGACTACCCCAAACTAAAATCTATCCACCGAAGCAAAAATTATTTCACACCACAGACTCATTTTGGTCAGGATCGATTTGAAATCTATCATGGATTCAGAGAAATCATACTTCGTGGTTCGTAGTTCTGTTAGAATGTTGAACGGGTACCCCAAACTAAAATCTATCCACCGAAGTAAAAATTATTTCACACCACAGACTCATTTTGGTCAGGATCGATTTGAAATCTATCATGGATTCAGAGAAATCATACTTCATGGTTCGTAGTTCTGTTAGAATGTTGAAAGACTACCCCAAACTAAAATCTATCCACCGAAGCAAAAATTATTTCACACCACAGACTCATTTTGGTCAGGATCGATTTGAAATCAATCATGGATTCAGAGATATCATACTTCATGGTTCGTAGTTCTGTTAGAATGTTGAACGGGTACCCCAAACTAAAATCTATCCACCGAAGCAAAAATTATTTCACACCACAGACTCATTTTGGTCAGGATCGATTTGAAATCTATCATGGATTCAGAGAAATCATACTTCGTGGTTCGTAGTTCTAATAGAATGTTGAAAGACTACCCAAAACTAAAATCTATCCACCGAAGCAAAAATTATTTCACACCACAGACTCATTTTGGTCAGAATCGATTTGAAATCTATCATGGATTCAGAGAAATCATACTTCGTGGTTCGTACTTCTAATAGAATGTTGAACGACTACCCCCAAACTAAAATCTATCCACTCAACAAAAATTATTTCACACCACAGACTCATTTTGGTCAGGATCGATTTGAAATCTATCATGGATTCAGAGAAATCATACTTCGTGGTTCGTAGTTCTAATAGAATGTTGAAAGACTACCCCAAACTAAAATCTATCCACCGAAGCAAAAATTATTTCACACCACAGACTCATTTTGGTCAGGATCCATTTGAAATCTATCATGGATTCAGAGAAATCATACTTCGTGGTTCGTAGTTCTAATAGAATATTGAAAGACTACCCCAAACTAAAATCTATCCACTCAACAAAAATTATTTCACACCACAGACTCATTTTGGTCAGGATCGATTTGAAATCTATCATGGATTCAGAGAAATCATACTTCGTGGTTCGTAGTTCTAATAGAATGTTGAAAGACTACCCCAAACTAAAATCTATCCACCGAAGCAAAAATTATTTCACACCACAGACTCATTTTGGTCAGGATCGATTTGAAATCTATCATGGATTCAGAGAAATCATACTTCGTGGTTCGTAGTTCTAATAGAATGTTGAAAGACTACCCCAAACTAAAATCTATCCACCGAAGCAAAAATTATTTCACAACACAGACTCATTTTGGTCAGGATCGATTTGAAATCTATCATGGATTCAGAGAAATCATACTTCATGGTTCGTAGTTCTGTTAGAATGTTGAACGGGTACCCCAAACTAAAATCTATCCACCGAAGCAAAAATTATTTCACACCACAGACTCATTTTGGTCAGGATCGATTTGAAATCTATCATGGATTCAGAGAAATCATACTTCGTGGTTCGTAGTTGTAATAGAATGTTGAAAGACTACCCGAAACTAAAATCTATCCACCGAAGCAAAAATTATTTCACACCACAGACTCATTTTGGTCAGGATCGATTTGAAATCTATCATGGATTCAGAGAAATCATACTTCGTGGTCCGTAGTTCTAATAGAATGTTGAAAGACTACCCCAAACTAAAATCTATCCACTCAACAAAAATTATTTCACACCACAGACTCATTTTGGTCAGGATCGATTTGAAATCTATCATGGATTCAGAGAAATCATACTTCATGGTTCGTAGTTCTGTTAGAATGTTGAACGGGTACCCCAAACTAAAATCTATCCACCGAAGCAAAAATTATTTCACACCACAGACTCATTTTGGTCAGGATCGATTTGAAATCTATCATGGATTCAGAGAAATCATACTTCGTGGTTCGTAGTTCTAATAGAATGTTGAAAGACTACCCCAAACTAAAATCTATCCACCGAAGCAAAAATTATTTCACACCACAGACTCATTTTGGTCAGGATCGATTTGAAATCTATCATGGATTCAGAGAAATCATACTTCGTGGTTCGTAGTTCTAATAGAATGTTGAAAGACTACCCGAAACTAAAATCTATCCACCGAAGCAAAAATTATTTCACACCACAGACTCATTTTGGTCAGGATCGATTTGAAATCTATCATGGATTCAGAGAAATCATACTTCGTGGTCCGTAGTTCTAATAGAATGTTGAAAGACTACCCCAAACTAAAATCTATCCACTCAACAAAAATTATTTCACACCACAGACTCATTTTGGTCAGGATCGATTTGAAATCTATCATGGATTCAGAGAAATCATACTTCGTGGTCCGTAGTTCTAATAGAATGTTGAAAGACTACCCCAAACTAAAATCTATCCACTCAACAAAAATTATTTCACACCACAGACTCATTTTGGTCAGGATCGATTTGAAATCTATCATGGATTCAGAGAAATCATACTTCGTGGTTCGTAGTTCTAATAGAATGTTGAAAGACTACCCCAAACTAAAATCTATCCACCGAAGCAAAAATTATTTCACACCACAGACTCATTTTGGTCAGGATCGATTTGAAATCTATCATGGATTCAGAGAAATCATACTTCGTGGTTCGTAGTTCTAATAGAATGTTGAAAGACTACCCCAAACAAAAATCTATCCACCGAAGTAAAAATTATTTCACACCACAGACTCATTTTGGTCAGGATCGATTTGAAATCTATCATGGATTCAGAGAAATCATACTTCGTGGTCCGTAGTTCTAATAGAATGTTGAAAGACTACCCCAAACTAAAATCTATCCACTCAACAAAAATTATTTCACACCACAGACTCATTTTGGTCAGGATCGATTTGAAAACTATCATGGATTCAGAGAAATCATACTTCATGGTTCGTAGTTCTGTTAGAATGTTGAACGGGTACCCCATACTAAAATCTATCCACCGAATTAAAAATTATTTCACACCACAGACTCATTTTGGTCAGGATCGATTTGAAATCTATCATGGATTCAGAGAAATCATACTTCGTGGTTCGTAGTTCTAATAGAATGTTGAAAGACTACCCGAAACTAAAATCTATCCACCGAAGCAAAAATTATTTCACACCACAGACTCATTTTGGTTAGGATCGATTTGAAATCTATCATGGATTCAGAGAAATCATACTTCGTGGTCCGTAGTTCTAATAGAATGTTGAAAGACTACCCCAAACTAAAATCTTTCCACTCAACAAAAATTATTTCACACCACAGACTCATTTTGGTCAGGATCGATTTGAAATCTATCATGGATTCAGAGAAATCATACTTCATGGTTCGTAGTTCTGTTAGAATGTTGAACGGGTACCCCAAACTAAAATCTATCCACCGAAGCAAAAATTATTTCACACCACAGACTCATTTTGGTCAGGATCGATTTGAAATCTATCATGGATTCAGAGAAATCATACTTCGTGGTTAGTAGTTCTAATAGAATGTTGAAAGACTACCCCAAACTAAAATCTATCCACCGAAGCAAAAATTATTTCACACCACAGACTCATTTTGGTCAGGTTCGATTTGAAATCTATCATGGATTCAGAGAAATCATACTTCGTGGTTCGTAGTTCTAATAGAATGTTGAAAGACTACCCCAAACTAAAATCTATCCACCGAAGCAAAAATTATTTCACACCACAGACTCATTTTGGTCAGGTTCGATTTGAAATCTATCATGGATTCAGAGAAATCATACTTCGTGGTTCGTAGTTCTAATAGAATGTTGAAAGACTACCCCAAACTAAAATTAATCAACCAAACAAAAATTATTTCACACCACAGACTCATTTTGGTCAGGATCGATTTGAAATCTATCATGGATTCAGAGAAATCATACTTCGTGGTTCGTAGTTCTAATAGAATGTTGAAAGACTACCCGAAACTAAAATCTATCCACCGAAGCAAAAATTATTTCACACCACAGACTCATTTTGGTTAGGATCGATTTGAAATCTATCATGGATTCAGAGAAATCATACTTCGTGGTCCGTAGTTCTAATAGAATGTTGAAAGACTACCCCAAACTAAAATCTTTCCACTCAACAAAAATTATTTCACACCACAGACTCATTTTGGTCAGGATCGATTTGAAATCTATCATGGATTCAGAGAAATCATACTTCATGGTTCGTAGTTCTGTTAGAATGTTGAACGGGTACCCCAAACTAAAATCTATCCACCGAAGCAAAAATTATTTCACACCACAGACTCATTTTGGTCAGGATCGATTTGAAATCTATCATGGATTCAGAGAAATCATACTTCGTGGTTAGTAGTTCTAATAGAATGTTGAAAGACTACCCCAAACTAAAATCTATCCACCGAAGCAAAAATTATTTCACACCACAGACTCATTTTGGTCAGGATCGATTTGAAATCTATCATGGATTCAGAGAAATCATACTTCGTGGTTCGTAGTTCTAATAGAATGTTGAAAGACTACCCCAAACTAAAATCTATCCACCGAAGCAAAAATTATTTCACACCACAGACTCATTTTGGTCAGGATCGATTTGAAATCTATCATGGATTCAGAGAAATCATACTTCGTAGTTCGTAGTTCTAATAGAATGTTGAAAGACTACCCCAAACTAAAATCTATCCACCGAAGCAAAAATTATTTCACACCACAGACTCATTTTGGTCAGGATCGATTTGAAATCTATCATGGATTCAGAGAAATCATACTTCGTGGTTCGTAGTTCTAATAGAATGTTGAAAGACTACCCCAAACTAAAATCTATCCACCGAAGCAAAAATTATTTCACACCACAGACTCATTTTGGTCAGGATCGATTTGAAATCTATCATGGATTCAGAGAAATCATACTTCGTGGTTCGTAGTTCTAATAGAATGTTGAAAGACTACCCCAAACTAAAATCTATCCACCGAAGCAAACATTATTTCACACCACAGACTCATTTTGGTCAGGATCGATTTGAAATCTATCATGGATTCAGAGAAATCATACTTCGTGGTTCGTAGTTCTAATAGAATGTTGAAAGACTACCCCAAACTAAAATTAATCAACCAAACAAAAATTATTTCACACCACAGACTCATTTTGGTCAGGATCGATTTGAAATCTATCATGGATTCAGAGAAATCATACTTCGTGGTTCGTAGTTCTAATAGAATGTTGAAAGACTACCCCAAACTAAAATCTATCCACCGAAGCAAAAATTATTTCACACCACAGACTCATTTTGGTCAGGATCGATTTGAAATCTATCATGGATTCAGAGAAATCATACTTCATGGTTCGTTGTTCTGTTAGAATGTTGAAGGGGTACCCCAAACTAAAATCTATCCACCGAAGCAAAAATTATTTCACACCACAGACTCATTTTGGTCAGGATCGATTTGAAATCTATCATGGATTCAGAGAAATCATACTTCGTGGTCCGTAGTTCTAATAGAATGTTGAAAGACTACCCCAAACTAAAATCTATCCACCGAAGCAAAAATTATTTCACACCACAGACTCATTTTGGTCAGGATCGATTTGAAATCTATCATGGATTCAGAGAAATCATACTTCGTGGTTCGTAGTTCTAATAGAATGTTGAAAGACTACCCCAAACTAAAATCTATCCACCGAAGCAAAAATTATTTCACACCACAGACTCATTTTGGTCAGGATCGATTTGAAATCTATCATGGATTCAGAGAAATCATACTTCGTGGTTCGTAGTTCTAATAGAATGTTGAAAGACTACCCAAAACTAAAATCTATCCACCGAAGCAAAAATTATTTCACACCACAGACTCATTTTGGTCAGGATCGATTTGAAATCTATCATGGATTCAGAGAAATCATACTTCGTGGTCCGTAGTTCTAATAGAATGTTGAA
Organism: Xylota sylvarum; assembly: GCA_905220385.1. Lineage (NCBI taxonomy): Eukaryota > Metazoa > Arthropoda > Insecta > Diptera > Syrphidae > Xylota > Xylota sylvarum. The sequence continues at coordinate 1,702,751 of CAJMZQ010000065.1, forward strand.
AGACTACCCCAAACTAAAATCTATCCACTCAACAAAAATTATTTCACACCACAGACTCATTTTGGTCAGGATCGATTTGAAATCTATCATGGATTCAGAGAAATCATACTTCATGGTTCGTAGTTCTGTTAGAATGTTGAACGGGTACCCCATACTAAAATCTATCCACCGAAGCAAAAATTATTTCACACCACAGACTCATTTTGGTCAGGATCGATTTGAAATCTATCATGGATTCAGAGAAATCATACTTCGTGGTTCGTAGTTCTAATAGAATGTTGAAAGACTACCCAAAACTAAAATCTATCCACCGAAGCAAAAATTATTTCACACCACAGACTCATTTTGGTCAGGATCGATTTGAAATCTATCATGGATTCAGAAAAATCATACTTCGTGGTTCGTAGTTCTAATAGAATGTTGAAAGACTACCCCAAACTAAAATCTATCCACCGAAGCAAAAATTATTTCACACCACAGACTCATTTTGGTCAGGATCGATTTGAAATCTATCATGGATTCAGAGAAATCATACTTCGTGGTTCGTAGTTCTAATAGAATGTTGAAAGACTACCCGAAACTAAAATCTATCCAGCGAAGCAAAAATTATTTCACACCACAGACTCATTTTGGTCAGGATCGATTTGAAATCTATCATGGATTCAGAAAAATCATACTTCGTGGTTCGTAGTTCTAATAGAATGTTGAAAGACTACCCCAAACTAAAATCTATCCACCGAAGCAAAAATTATTTCACACCACAGACTCATTTTGGTCAGGATCGATTTGAAATCTATCATGGATTCAGAGAAATCATACTTCGTGGTTCGTAGTTCTAATAGAATGTTGAAAGACTACCCCAAACTAAAATCTATCCACCGAAGCAAAAATTATTTCACACCACAGACTCATTTTGGTCAGGATCGATTTGAAATCTATCATGGATTCAGAGAAATCATACTTCGTGGTTCGTAGTTCTAATAGAATGTTGAAAGACTACCCCAAACTAAAATCTATCCACCGAAGCAAAAATTATTTCACACCACAGACTCATTTTGGTCAGGATCGATTTGAAATCTATCATGGATTCAGAGAAATCATACTTCGTGGTTCGTACTTCTAATAGAATGTTGATAGACTAACCGAAACTAAAACCTATCCACCGAAGCAAAAATTATTACACACCACAGACTCATTTTGGTCAGGATCGATTTGAAATCTATCATGGATTCAGAGAAATCATACTTCGTGGTCCGTAGTTCTAATAGAATGTTGAAAGACTACCCCAAACTAAAATCTATCCACCGAAGCAAAAATTATTTCACACCACAGACTCATTTTGGTCAGGATCGATTTGAAATCTATCATGGATTCAGAGAAATCATACTTCGTGGTTCGTAGTTCTAATAGAATGTTGAAAGACTACCCCAAACTAAAATCTATCCACCGAAGCAAAAATTATTTCACACCACAGACTCATTTTGGTCAGGATCGATTTGAAATCTATCATGGATTCAGAGAAATCATACTTCGTGGTTCGTAGTTCTAATAGAATGTTGAAAGACTACCCAAAACTAAAATCTATCCACCGAAGCAAAAATTATTTCACACCACAGACTCATTTTGGTCAGGATCGATTTGAAATCTATCATGGATTCAGAGAAATCATACTTCGTGGTCCGTAGTTCTAATAGAATTTTGAAAGACTCCCCCAAACTAAAATCTATCCACTCAGCAAAAATTATTTCACACCACAGACTCATTTTGGTCAGGATCGATTTGAAATCTATCATGGATTCAGAGAAATCATACTTCATGGTTCGTAGTTCTGTTAGAATGTTGAACGGGTACCCCATACTAAAATCTATCCACCGAAGCAAAAATTATTTCACACCACAGACTCATTTTGGTCAGGATCGATTTGAAATCTATCATGGATTCAGAGAAATCATACTTCGTGGTTCGTAGTTCTAATAGAATGTTGAAAGACTACCCAAAACTAAAATCTATCCACCGAAGCAAAAATTATTTCACACCACAGACTCATTTTGGTCAGGATCGATTTGAAATCTATCATGGATTCAGAAAAATCATACTTCGTGGTTCGTAGTTCTAATAGAATGTTGAAAGACTACCCCAAACTAAAATCTATCCACCGAAGCAAAAATTATTTCACACCACAGACTCATTTTGGTCAGGATCGATTTGAAATCTATCATGGATTCAGAGAAATCATACTTCGTGGTTCGTAGTTCTAATAGAATGTTGAAAGACTACCCGAAACTAAAATCTATCCAGCGAAGCAAAAATTATTTCACACCACAGACTCATTTTGGTCAGGATCGATTTGAAATCTATCATGGATTCAGAAAAATCATACTTCGTGGTTCGTAGTTCTAATAGAATGTTGAAAGACTACCCCAAACTAAAATCTATCCACCGAAGCAAAAATTATTTCACACCACAGACTCATTTTGGTCAGGATCGATTTGAAATCTATCATGGATTCAGAGAAATCATACTTCGTGGTTCGTAGTTCTAATAGAATGTTGAAAGACTACCCCAAACTAAAATCTATCCACCGAAGCAAAAATTATTTCACACCACAGACTCATTTTGGTCAGGATCGATTTGAAATCTATCATGGATTCAGAGAAATCATACTTCGTGGTTCGTAGTTCTAATAGAATGTTGAAAGACTACCCCAAACTAAAATCTATCCACCGAAGCAAAAATTATTTCACACCACAGACTCATTTTGGTCAGGATCGATTTGAAATCTATCATGGATTCAGAGAAATCATACTTCGTGGTTCGTACTTCTAATAGAATGTTGATAGACTAACCGAAACTAAAACCTATCCACCGAAGCAAAAATTATTTCACACCACAGACTCATTTTGGTCAGGATCGATTTGAAATCTATCATGGATTCAGAGAAATCATACTTCGTGGTTCGTAGTTCTAATAGAATGTTGAAAGACTACCCCAAACTAAAATCTATCCACCGAAGTAAAAATTATTTCACACCATAGACTCATTTTGGTCAGGATCGATTTGAAATCTATCATGGATTCAGAGAAATCATACTTCGTGGTTCGTAGTTCTAATAGAATGTTGAAAGACTACCCCAAACTAAAATCTATCCACCGAAGCAAAAATTATTTCACACCACAGACTCATTTTGGTCAGGATCGATTTGAAATCTATCATGGATTCAGAGAAATCATACTTCGTGGTTCGTAGTTCTAATAGAATGTTGAAAGACTACCCCAAACTAAAATCTATCCACCGAAGCAAAAATTATTTCACACCACAGACTCATTTTGGTCAGGATCGATTTGAAATCTATCATGGATTCAGAGAAATCATACTTCGTGGTTCGTAGTTCTAATAGAATGTTGAAAGACTACCCCAAACTAAAATCTATCCACCGAAGCAAAAATTATTTCACACCACAGACTCATTTTGGTCAGGATCGATTTGAAATCTATCATGGATTCAGAGAAATCATACTTCGTGGTTCGTAGTTCTGTTAGAATGTTGAACGGGTACCCCAAACTAAAATCTATCCACCGAAGCAAAAATTATTTCACACCACAGACTCATTTTGGTCAGGATCGATTTGAAATCTATCATGGATTCAGAGAAATCATACTTCATGGTTCGTAGTTCTGTTAGAATGTTGAAAGACTACCCCAAACTAAAATCTATCCACCGAAGCAAAAATTATTTCACACCACAGACTCATTTTGGTCAGGATCGATTTGAAATCTATCATGGATTCAGAGAAATCATACTTCGTGGTTCGTAGTTCTAATAGAATGTTGAAAGACTACCCCAAACTAAAATCTATCCACCGAAGCAAAAATTATTTCACACCACAGACTCATTTTGGTCAGGATCGATTTGAAATCTATCATGGATTCAGAGAAATCATACTTCGTGGTTAGTAGTTCTAATAGAATGTTGAAAGACTACCCCAAACTAAAATCTATCCACCGAAGCAAAAATTATTTCACACCACAGACTCATTTTGGTCAGGATCGATTTGAAATCTATCATGGATTCAGAGAAATCATACTTCGTGGTTCGTAGTTCTAATAGAATGTTGAAAGACTACCCCAAACTAAAATCTATCCACCGAAGCAAAAATTATTTCACACCACAGACTCATTTTGGTCAGGATCGATTTGAAATCTATCATGGATTCAGAGAAATCATACTTCGTAGTTCGTAGTTCTAATAGAATGTTGAAAGACTACCCCAAACTAAAATCTATCCACCGAAGCAAAAATTATTTCACACCACAGACTCATTTTGGTCAGGAACGATTTGAAATCTATCATGGATTCAGAGAAATCATACTTCGTGGTTCGTAGTTCTAATAGAATGTTGAAAGACTACCCCAAACTAAAATCTATCCACCAAAGCAAAAATTATTTCACACCACAGACTCATTTTGGTCAGGATCGATTTGAAATCTATCATGGATTCAGAGAAATCATACTTCGTGGTTCGTAGTTCTAATAGAATGTTGAAAGACTACCCCAAACTAAAATCTATCCACCGAAGCAAAAATTATTTCACACCACAGACTCATTTTGGTCAGGATCGATTTGAAATCTATCATGGATTCAGAGAAATCATACTTCGTGGTTCGTAGTTCTAATAGAATGTTGAAAGACTACCCCAAACTAAAATCTTTCCACTCAACAAAAATTATTTCACACCACAGACTCATTTTGGTCAGGATCGATTTGAAATCTATCATGGATTCAGAGAAATCATACTTCGTGGTTCGTAGTTCTAATAGAATGTTGAAAGACTACCCGAAACTAAAATCTATCCACCGAAGCAAAAATTATTTCACACCACAGACTCATTTTGGTCAGGATCGATTTGAAATCTATCATGGATTCAGAGAAATCATACTTCGTGGTTCGTAGTTCTAATAGAATGTTGAAAGACTACCCGAAACTAAAATCTATCCACCGAAGCAAAAATTATTTCACACCACAGACTCATTTTGGTCAGGATCGATTTGAAATCTATCATGGATTCAGAGAAATCATACTTCGTGGTCCGTAGTTCTAATAGAATGTTGAAAGACTACCCCAAACTAAAATCTATCCACTCAACAAAAATTATTTCACACCACAGACTCATTTTGGTCAGGATCGATTTGAAATCTATCATGGATTCAGAGAAATCATACTTCATGGTTCGTAGTTCTGTTAGAATGTTGAACGGGTACCCCAAACTAAAATCTATCCACCGAAGCAAAAATTATTTAACACCACAGACTCATTTTGGTCAGGATCGATTTGAAATCTATCATGGATTCAGAGAAATCATACTTCGTGGTTCGTAGTTCTAATAGAATGTTGAAAGACTACCCCAAACTAAAATCTATCCACCGAAGCAAAAATTATTTCACACCACAGACTCATTTTGGTCAGGATCGATTTGAAATCTATCATGGATTCAGAGAAATCATACTTCATGGTTCGTAGTTCTGTTAGAATGTTGAAAGACTACCCCAAACTAAAATCTATCCACCGAAGCAAAAATTATTTCACACCACAGACTCATTTTGGTCAGGATCGATTTGAAATCTATCATGGATTCAGAGAAATCATACTTCGTGGTTCGTAGTTCTAATAGAATGTTGAAAGACTACCCCAAACTAAAATCTATCCACCGAAGCAAAAATTATTTCACACCACAGACTCATTTTGGTCAGGATCGATTTGAAATCTATCATGGATTCAGAGAAATCATACTTCGTGGTTCGTAGTTCTGTTAGAATGTTGAACGGGTACCCCAAACTAAAATCTATCCACCGAAGTAAAAATTATTTCACACCACAGACTCATTTTGGTCAGGATCGATTTGAAATCTATCATGGATTCAGAGAAATCATACTTCATGGTTCGTAGTTCTGTTAGAATGTTGAAAGACTACCCCAAACTAAAATCTATCCACCGAAGCAAAAATTATTTCACACCACAGACTCATTTTGGTCAGGATCGATTTGAAATCTATCATGGATTCAGAGAAATCATACTTCGTGGTTCGTAGTTCTAATAGAATGTTGAAAGACTACCCCAAACTAAAATCTATCCACCGAAGCAAAAATTATTTCACACCACAGACTCATTTTGGTCAGGATCGATTTGAAATCTATCATGGATTCAGAGAAATCATACTTCATGGTTCGTAGTTCTGTTAGAATGTTGAAAGACTACCCCAAACTAAAATCTATCCACCGAAGCAAAAATTATTTCACACCACAGACTCATTTTGGTCAGGATCGATTTGAAATCTATCATGGATTCAGAGAAATCATACTTCGTGGTTCGTAGTTCTAATAGAATGTTGAAAGACTACCCAAAACTAAAATCTATCCACCGAAGCAAGAATTATTTCACACCACAGACTCATTTTGGTCAGGATCGATTTGAAATCTATCATGGATTCAGAGAAATCATACTTCGTGGTTCGTAGTTCTAATAGAATGTTGAAAGACTACCCCAAACTAAAATCTATCCACCGAAGCAAAAATTATTTCACACCACAGACTCATTTTGGTCAGGTTCGATTTGAAATCTATCATGGATTCAGAGAAATCATACTTCGTGGTTCGTAGTTCTATTAGAATGTTGAAAGACTACCCCAAACTAAAATTAATCAACCAAACAAAAATTATTTCACACCACAGACTCATTTTGGTCAGGATCGATTTGAAATCTATCATGGATTCAGAGAAATCATACTTCGTGGTTCGTAGTTCTAATAGAATGTTGAAAGACTACCCGAAACTAAAATCTATCCACCGAAGCAAAAATTATTTCACACCACAGACTCATTTTGGTTAGGATCGATTTGAAATCTATCATGGATTCAGAGAAATCATACTTCGTGGTCCGTAGTTCTAATAGAATGTTGAAAGACTACCCCAAACTAAAATCTTTCCACTAAACAAAAATTATTTCACACCACAGACTCATTTTGGTCAGGATCGATTTGAAATCTATCATGGATTCAGAGAAATCATACTTCATGGTTCGTAGTTCTGTTAGAATGTTGAACGGGTACCCCAAACTAAAATCTATCCACCGAAGCAAAAATTATTTCACACCACAGACTCATTTTGGTCAGGATCGATTTGAAATCTATCATGGATTCAGAGAAATCATACTTCGTGGTTAGTAGTTCTAATAGAATGTTGAAAGACTACCCCAAACTAAAATCTATCCACCGAAGCAAAAATTATTTCACACCACAGACTCATTTTGGTCAGGATCGATTTGAAATCTATCATGGATTCAGAGAAATCATACTTCGTGGTTCGTAGTTCTAATAGAATGTTGAAAGACTACCCCAAACTAAAATTAATCAACCAAACAAAAATTATTTCACACCACAGACTCATTTTGGTCAGGATCGATTTGAAATCTATCATGGATTCAGAGAAATCATACTTCGTGGTTCGTAGTTCTAATAGAATGTTGAAAGACTACCCCAAACTAAAATCTATCCACCGAAGCAAAAATTATTTCACACCACAGACTCATTTTGGTCAGGATCGATTTGAAATCTATCATGGATTCAGAGAAATCATACTTCATGGTTCGTTGTTCTGTTAGAATGTTGAAGGGGTACCCCAAACTAAAATCTATCCACCGAAGCAAAAATTATTTCACACCACAGACTCATTTTGGTCAGGATCGATTTGAAATCTATCATGGATTCAGAGAAATCATACTTCGTGGTCCGTAGTTCTAATAGAATGTTGAAAGACTACCCCAAACTAAAATCTATCCACCGAAGCAAAAATTATTTCACACCACAGACTCATTTTGGTCAGGATCGATTTGAAATCTATCATGGATTCAGAGAAATCATACTTCGTGGTTCGTAGTTCTAATAGAATGTTGAAAGACTACCCCAAACTAAAATCTATCCACCGAAGCAAAAATTATTTCACACCACAGACTCATTTTGGTCAGGATCGATTTGAAATCTATCATGGATTCAGAGAAATCATACTTCGTGGTTCGTAGTTCTAATAGAATGTTGAAAGACTACCCAAAACTAAAATCTATCCACCGAAGCAAAAATTATTTCACACCACAGACTCATTTTGGTCAGGATCGATTTGAAATCTATCATGGATTCAGAGAAATCATACTTCGTGGTCCGTAGTTCTAATAGAATGTTGAAAGACTACCCCAAACTAAAATCTATCCACTCAACAAAAATTATTTCACACCACAGACTCATTTTGGTCAGGATCGATTTGAAATCTATCATGGATTCAGAGAAATCATACTTCATGGTTCGTAGTTCTGTTAGAATGTTGAACGGGTACCCCATACTAAAATCTATCCACCGAAGCAAAAATTATTTCACACCACAGACTCATTTTGGTCAGGATCGATTTGAAATCTATCATGGATTCAGAGAAATCATACTTCGTGGTTCGTAGTTCTAATAGAATGTTGAAAGACTACCCAAAACTAAAATCTATCCACCGAAGCAAAAATTATTTCACACCACAGACTCATTTTGGTCAGGATCGATTTGAAATCTATCATGGATTCAGAAAAATCATACTTCGTGGTTCGTAGTTCTAATAGAATGTTGAAAGACTACCCCAAACTAAAATCTATCCACCGAAGCAAAAATTATTTCACACCACAGACTCATTTTGGTCAGGATCGATTTGAAATCTATCATGGATTCAGAGAAATCATACTTCGTGGTTCGTAGTTCTAATAGAATGTTGAAAGACTACCCGAAACTAAAATCTATCCAGCGAAGCAAAAATTATTTCACACCACAGACTCATTTTGGTCAGGATCGATTTGAAATCTATCATGGATTCAGAGAAATCATACTTCGTGGTTCGTAGTTCTAATAGAATGTTGAAAGACTACCCCAAACTAAAATCTATCCACCGAAGCAAAAATTATTTCACACCACAGACTCATTTTGGTCAGGATCGATTTGAAATCTATCATGGATTCAGAGAAATCATACTTCGTGGTTCGTAGTTCTAATAGAATGTTGAAAGACTACCCCAAACTAAAATCTATCCACCGAAGCAAAAATTATTTCACACCACAGACTCATTTTGGTCAGGATCGATTTGAAATCTATCATGGATTCAGAGAAATCATACTTCGTGGTTCGTACTTCTAATAGAATGTTGAAAGACTAACCGAAACTAAAACCTATCCACCGAAGCAAAAATTATTTCACACCACAAACTCATTTTGGTCAGGATCGATTTGAAATCTATCATGGATTCAGAGAAATCATACTTCGTGGTTCGTAGTTCTAATAGAATGTTGAAAGACTACCCCAAACTAAAATCTATCCACCGAAGTAAAAATTATTTCACACCATAGACTCATTTTGGTCAGGATCGATTTGAAATCTATCATGGATTCAGAGAAATCATACTTCGTGGTTCGTAGTTCTAATAGAATGTTGAAAGACTACCCCAAACTAAAATCTATCCACCGAAGCAAAAATTATTTCACACCACAGACTCATTTTGGTCAGGATCGATTTGAAATCTATCATGGATTCAGAGAAATCATACTTCGTGGTTCGTAGTTCTAATAGAATGTTGAAAGACTACCCGAAACTAAAATCTATCCACCGAAGCAAAAATTATTTCACACCACAGACTCATTTTGGTCAGGATCGATTTGAAATCTATCATGGATTCAGAGAAATCATACTTCGTGGTTCGTAGTTCTAATAGAATGTTGAAAGACTACCCGAAACTAAAATCTATCCACCGAAGCAAAAATTATTTCACACCACAGACTCATTTTGGTCAGGATCGATTTGAAATCTATCATGGATTCAGAGAAATCATACTTCGTGGTCCGTAGTTCTAATAGAATGTTGAAAGACTACCCCAAACTAAAATCTATCCACTCAACAAAAATTATTTCACACCACAGACTCATTTTGGTCAGGATCGATTTGAAATCTATCATGGATTCAGAGAAATCATACTTCATGGTTCGTAGTTCTGTTAGAATGTTGAACGGGTACCCCAAACTAAAATCTATCCACCGAAGCAAAAATTATTTAACACCACAGACTCATTTTGGTCAGGATCGATTTGAAATCTATCATGGATTCAGAGAAATCATACTTCGTGGTTCGTAGTTCTAATAGAATGTTGAAAGACTACCCCAAACTAAAATCTATCCACCGAAGCAAAAATTATTTCACACCACAGACTCATTTTGGTCAGGATCGATTTGAAATCTATCATGGATTCAGAGAAATCATACTTCGTGGTTCGTAGTTCTAATAGAATGTTGAAAGACTACCCGAAACTAAAATCTATCCACCGAAGCAAAAATTATTTCACACCACAGACTCATTTTGGTCAGGATCGATTTGAAATCTATCATGGATTCAGAGAAATCATACTTCGTGGTCCGTAGTTCTAATAGAATGTTGAAAGACTACCCCAAACTAAAATCTATCCACTCAACAAAAATTATTTCACACCACAGACTCATTTTGGTCAGGATCGATTTGAAATCTATCATGGATTCAGAGAAATCATACTTCGTGGTTCGTAGTTCTAATAGAATGTTGAAAGACTACCCGAAACTAAAATCTATCCACCGAAGCAAAAATTATTTCACACCACAGACTCATTTTGGTCAGGATCGATTTGAAATCTATCATGGATTCAGAGAAATCATACTTCGTGGTCCGTAGTTCTAATAGAATGTTGAAAGACTACCCCAAACTAAAATCTATCCACCGAAGCAAAAATTATTTCACACCACAGACTCATTTTGGTCAGGATCGATTTGAAATCTATCATGGATTCAGAGAAATCATACTTCGTGGTTCGTAGTTCTAATAGAATGTTGAAAGACTACCCCAAACTAAAATCTATCCACCGAAGCAAAAATTATTTCACACCACAGACTCATTTTGGTCAGGATCGATTTGAAATCTATCATGGATTCAGAGAAATCATACTTCATGGTTCGTAGTTCTGTTAGAATGTTGAAAGAGTACCCCAAACTAAAATCTATCCACCGAAGCAAAAATTATTTCACACCACAGACTCATTTTGGTCAGGATCGATTTGAAATCTATCATGGATTCAGAGAAATCATACTTCGTGGTTCGTAGTTCTAATAGAATGTTGAAAGACTACCCCAAACTAAAATCTATCCACCGAAGCAAAAATTATTTCACACCACAGACTCATTTTGGTCAGGATCGATTTGAAATCTATCATGGATTCAGAGAAATCATACTTCGTGGTTCGTAGTTCTGTTAGAATGTTGAACGGGTACCCCAAACTAAAATCTATCCACCGAAGTAAAAATTATTTCACACCACAGACTCATTTTGGTCAGGATCGATTTGAAATCTATCATGGATTCAGAGAAATCATACTTCATGGTTCGTAGTTCTGTTAGAATGTTGAAAGACTACCCCAAACTAAAATCTATCCACCGAAGCAAAAATTATTTCACACCACAGACTCATTTTGGTCAGGATCGATTTGAAATCTATCACGGATTCAGAGAAATCATACTTCGTGGTTCGTAGTTCTCATAGAATGTTGAAAGACTACCCCAAACTAAAATCTATCCACCGAAGCAAAAATTATTTCACACCACAGACTCATTTTGGTCAGGATCGATTTGAAATCTATCATGGATTCAGAGAAATCATACTTCGTGGTTCGTAGTTCTAATAGAATGTTGAAAGACTACCCCAAACTAAAATCTATCCACCGAAGCAAAAATTATTTCACACCACAGACTCATTTTGGTCAGGATCGATTTGAAATCTATCATGGATTCAGAGAAATCATACTTCGTGGTTCGTAGTTCTAATAGAATGTTGAAAGACTACCCCAAACTAAAATCTATCCACCGAAGCAAAAATTATTTCACACCACAGACTCATTTTGGTCAGGATCGATTTGAAATCTATCACGGATTCAGAGAAATCATACTTCGTGGTTCGTAGTTCTAATAGAATGTTGAAAGACTACCCGAAACTAAAATCTATCCACCGAAGCAAAAATTATTTCACACCACAGACTCATTTTGGTCAGGATCGATTTGAAATCTATCATGGATTCAGAGAAATCATACTTCGTGGTCCGTAGTTCTAATAGAATGTTGAAAGACTACCCCAAACTAAAATCTATCCACTCAACAAAAATTATTTCACACCACAGACTCATTTTGGTCAGGATCGATTTGAAATCTATCATGGATTCAGAGAAATCATACTTCGTGGTTCGTAGTTCTAATAGAATGTTGAAAGACTACCCCAAACTAAAATCTATCCACCGAAGCAAAAATTATTTCACACCACAGACTCATTTTGGTCAGGATCGATTTGAAATCTATCACGGATTCAGAGAAATCATACTTCGTGGTTCGTAGTTCTAATAGAATGTTGAAAGACTACCCGAAACTAAAATCTATCCACCGAAGCAAAAATTATTTCACACCACAGACTCATTTTGGTCAGGATCGATTTGAAATCTATCATGGATTCAGAGAAATCATACTTCGTGGTCCGTAGTTCTAATAGAATGTTGAAAGACTACCCCAAACTAAAATCTATCCACTCAACAAAAATTATTTCACACCACAGACTCATTTTGGTCAGGATCGATTTGAAATCTATCATGGATTCAGAGAAATCATACTTCATGGTTCGTAGTTCTGTTAGAATGTTGAACGGGTACCCCAAACTAAAATCTATCCACCGAAGCAAAAATTATTTCACACCACAGACTCATTTTGGTCAGGATCGATTTGAAATCTATCATGGATTCAGAGAAATCATACTTCGTGGTTCGTAGTTCTAATAGAATGTTGAAAGACTACCCCAAACTAAAATCTATCCACCGAAGCAAAAATTATTTCACACCACAGACTCATTTTGGTCAGGATCGCTTTGAAATCTATCATGGATTCAGAGAAATCATACTTCGTGGTTCGTAGTTCTAATAGAATGTTGAAAGACTACCCCAAACTAAAATCTATCCACCGAAGCAAAAATTATTTCACACCACAGACTCATTTTGGTCAGGATCGATTTGAAATCTATCATGGATTCAGAGAAATCATACTTCGTGGTTCGTAGTTCTAATAGAATGTTGAAAGACTACCCCAAACTAAAATCTATCCACCGAAGCAAAAATTATTTCACACCACAGACTCATTTTGGTCAGGATCGAATTGAAATCTATCATGGATTCAGAGAAATCATACTTTGTGGTTCGTAGTTCTAATAGAATGTTGAAAGACTACCCCAAACTAAAATCTATCCACCGAAGCAAAAATTATTTCACACCACAGACTCATTTTGGTTAGGATCGATTTGAAAACTATCATGGATTCAGAGAAATCATACTTCGTGGTTCGTAGTTCTAATAGAATGTTGAACGGGTACCCCAAACTAAAATCTATCCACCGAAGCAAAAATTATTTCACACCACAGACTCATTTTGGTCAGGATCGATTTGAAATCTATCATGGATTCAGAGAAATCATACTTCGTGGTTCGTAGTTCTGTTAGAATGTTGAACGGGTACCCCAAACTAAAATCTATCCACCGAAGTAAAAATTATTTCACACCACAGACTCATTTTGGTCAGGATCGATTTGAAATCTATCATGGATTCAGAGAAATCATACTTCATGGTTCGTAGTTCTGTTAGAATGTTGAAAGACTACCCCAAACTAAAATCTATCCACCGAAGCAAAAATTATTTCACACCACAGACTCATTTTGGTCAGGATCGATTTGAAATCTATCATGGATTCAGAGAAATCATACTTCGTGGTTCGTAGTTCTGTTAGAATGTTGAACGGGTACCCCAAACTAAAATCTATCCACCGAAGTAAAAATTATTTCACACCACAGACTCATTTTGGTCAGGATCGATTTGAAATCTATCATGGATTCAGAGAAATCATACTTCATGGTTCGTAGTTCTGTTAGAATGTTGAAAGACTACCCCAAACTAAAATCTATCCACCGAAGCAAAAATTATTTCACACCACAGACTCATTTTGGTCAGGATCGATTTGAAATCTATCATGGATTCAGAGAAATCATACTTCGTGGTTCGTAGTTCTAATAGAATGTTGAAAGACTACCCCAAACTAAAATCTATCCACCGAAGCAAAAATTATTTCACACCACAGACTCATTTTGGTCAGGATCGATTTGAAATCTATCATGGATTCAGAGAAATCATACTTCGTGGTTCGTAGTTCTAATAGAATGTTGAAAGACTACCCCAAACTAAAATCTATCCACCGAAGCAAAAATTATTTCACACCACAGACTCATTTTGGTCAGGATCGATTTGAAATCTATCACGGATTCAGAGAAATCATACTTCGTGGTTCGTAGTTCTAATAGAATGTTGAAAGACTACCCGAAACTAAAATCTATCCACCGAAGCAAAAATTATTTCACACCACAGACTCATTTTGGTCAGGATCGATTTGAAATCTATCATGGATTCAGAGAAATCATACTTCGTGGTCCGTAGTTCTAATAGAATGTTGAAAGACTACCCCAAACTAAAATCTATCCACTCAACAAAAATTATTTCACACCACAGACTCATTTTGGTCAGGATCGATTTGAAATCTATCATGGATTCAGAGAAATCATACTTCATGGTTCGTAGTTCTGTTAGAATGTTGAACGGGTACCCCAAACTAAAATCTATCCACCGAAGCAAAAATTATTTCACACCACAGACTCATTTTGGTCAGGATCGATTTGAAATCTATCATGGATTCAGAGAAATCATACTTCGTGGTTCGTAGTTCTAATAGAATGTTGAAAGACTACCCCAAACTAAAATCTATCCACCGAAGCAAAAATTATTTCACACCACAGACTCATTTTGGTCAGGATCGCTTTGAAATCTATCATGGATTCAGAGAAATCATACTTCGTGGTTCGTAGTTCTAATAGAATGTTGAAAGACTACCCCAAACTAAAATCTATCCACCGAAGCAAAAATTATTTCACACCACAGACTCATTTTGGTCAGGATCGATTTGAAATCTATCATGGATTCAGAGAAATCATACTTCGTGGTTCGTAGTTCTAATAGAATGTTGAAAGACTACCCCAAACTAAAATCTATCCACCGAAGCAAAAATTATTTCACACCACAGACTCATTTTGGTCAGGATCGATTTGAAATCTATCATGGATTCAGAGAAATCATACTTTGTGGTTCGTAGTTCTAATAGAATGTTGAAAGACTACCCCAAACTAAAATCTATCCACCGAAGCAAAAATTATTTCACACCACAGACTCATTTTGGTCAGGATCGATTTGAAATCTATCATGGATTCAGAGAAATCATACTTCGTGGTTCGTAGTTCTGTTAGAATGTTGAACGGGTACCCCAAACTAAAATCTATCCACCGAAGTAAAAATTATTTCACACCACAGACTCATTTTGGTCAGGATCGATTTGAAATCTATCATGGATTCAGAGAAATCATACTTCATGGTTCGTAGTTCTGTTAGAATGTTGAAAGACTACCCCAAACTAAAATCTATCCACCGAAGCAAAAATTATTTCACACCACAGACTCATTTTGGTCAGGATCGATTTGAAATCTATCATGGATTCAGAGAAATCATACTTCGTGGTTCGTAGTTCTGTTAGAATGTTGAACGGGTACCCCAAACTAAAATCTATCCACCGAAGTAAAAATTATTTCACACCACAGACTCATTTTGGTCAGGATCGATTTGAAATCTATCATGGATTCAGAGAAATCATACTTCGTGGTTCGTAGTTCTAATAGAATGTTGAACGGGTACCCCAAACTAAAATCTATCCACCGAAGCAAACATTATTTCACACCACAGACTCATTTTGGTCAGGATCGATTTGAAATCTATCATGGATTCAGAGAAATCATACTTCGTGGTTCGTAGTTCTAATAGAATGTTGAAAGACTACCCCAAACTAAAATCTATCCACCGAAGCAAAAATTATTTCACACCACAGACTCATTTTGGTTAGGATCGATTTGAAAACTATCATGGATTCAGAGAAATCATACTTCGTGGTTCGTAGTTCTAATAGAATGTTGAAAGACTACCCCAAACTAAAATCTATCCACCGAAGCAAAAATTATTTCACACCACAGACTCATTTTGGTCAGGATCGATTTGAAATCTATCATGGATTCAGAGAAATCATACTTCGTGGTTCGTAGTTCTAATAGAATGTTGAAAGACTACCCCAAACTAAAATCTATCCACCGAAGCAAAAATTATTTCACACCACAGACTCATTTTGGTCAGGATCGATTTGAAATCTATCATGGATTCAGAGAAATCATACTTCATGGTTCGTAGTTCTGTTAGAATGTTGAACGGGTACCCCAAACTAAAATCTATCCACCGAAGCAAAAATTATTTCACACCACAGACTCATTTTGGTCAGGATCGATTTGAAATCTATCATGGATTCAGAGAAATCATACTTCGTGGTTCGTAGTTCTAATAGAATGTTGAAAGACTACCCCAAACTAAAATCTATCCACCGAAGCAAAAATTATTTCACACCACAGACTCATTTTGGTCAGGATCGATTTGAAATCTATCATGGATTCAGAGAAATCATACTTCGTGGTTCGTAGTTCTAATAGAATGTTGAAAGACTACCCAAAACTAAAATCTATCCACCGAAGTAAAAATTATTTCACACCACAGACTCATTTTGGTCAGGATCGATTTGAAATCTATCATGGATTCAGAGAAATCATACTTCGTGGTTCGTAGTTCTAATAGAATGTTGAAAGACTACCC
The DNA here is from genome assembly GCA_905220385.1 of Xylota sylvarum. NCBI lineage: Eukaryota > Metazoa > Arthropoda > Insecta > Diptera > Syrphidae > Xylota > Xylota sylvarum. The sequence continues at coordinate 1,719,645 of CAJMZQ010000065.1, forward strand.
CAAACTAAAATCTATCCACCGAAGCAAAAATTATTTCACACCACAGACTCATTTTGGTCAGGATCGATTTGAAATCTATCATGGATTCAGAGAAATCATACTTCGTGGTTCGTAGTTCTAATAGAATGTTGAAAGACTACCCCAAACTAAAATCTATCCACCGAAGCAAAAATTATTTCACACCACAGACTCATTTTGGTCAGGATCGATTTGAAATCTATCATGGATTCAGAGAAATCATACTTCGTGGTTCGTAGTTCTAATAGAATGTTGAAAGACTACCCCAAACTAAAATCTATCCACCGAAGCAAAAATTATTTCACACCACAGACTCATTTTGGTCAGGATCGATTTGAAATCTATCATGGATTCAGAGAAATCATACTTCGTGGTTCGTAGTTCTAATAGAATGTTGAAAGACTACCCCAAACTAAAATCTATCCACCGAAGCAAAAATTATTTCACACCACAGACTCATTTTGGTCAGGATCGATTTGAAATCTATCATGGATTCAGAGAAATCATACTTCGTGGTTCGTAGTTCTAATAGAATGTTGAAAGACTACCCCAAACTAAAACCTATCCACCGAAGCAAAAATTATTTCACACCACAGACTCATTTTGGTCAGGATCGATTTGAAATCTATCATGGATTCAGAGAAATCATACTTCGTGGTTCGTAGTTCTAATAGAATGTTGAAAGACTACCCCAAACTAAAACCTATCCACCGAAGCAAAAATTATTTCACACCACAGACTCATTTTGGTCAGGATCGATTTGAAATCTATCATGGATTCAGAGAAATCATACTTCGTGGTTCGTAGTTCTAATAGAATGTTGAAAGACTACCCCAAACTAAAACCTATCCACCGAAGCAAAAATTATTTCACACCACAGACTCATTTTGGTCAGGATCGATTTGAAATCTATCATGGATTCAGAGAAATCATACTTCGTGGTTCGTAGTTCTAATAGAATGTTGAAAGACTACCCCAAACTAAAATCTATCCACCGAAGCAAAAATCATACTTCGTGGTTCGTAGTTCTAATAGAATGTTGAAAGACTACCCCAAACTAAAACCTATCCACCGAAGCAAAAATTATTTCACACCACAGACTCATTTTGGTCAGGATCGATTTGAAATCTATCATGGATTCAGAGAAATCACACTTCGTGGTTCGTAGTTCTAATAGAATGTTGAAAGACTACCCAAAACTAAAATCTATCCATTGAAGCAAAAATTATTTCACACCACAGACTCATTTTGGTCAGGATCGATTTGAAATCTATCATGGATTCAGCGAAATCACACTTAGTGGTTCGTAGTTCTAATAGAATGTTGAAAGACTACCCCAAACTAAAACCTATCCACCGAAGCAAAAATTATTTCACACCACAGACTCATTTTGGTCAGGATCGATTTGAAATCTATCATGGATTCAGAGAAATCATACTTCGTGGTTCGTAGTTCTAATAGAATGTTGAAAGACTACCCCAAACTAAAATCTATCCACCGAAGCAAAAATTATTTCACACCACAGACTCATTTTGGTCAGGATCGATTTGAAATCTATCATGGATTCAGAGAAATCATACTTCGTGGTTCGTAGTTCTAATAGAATGTTGAAAGACTACCCCAAACTAAAACCTATCCACCGAAGCAAAAATTATTTCACACCACAGACTCATTTTGGTCAGGATCGATTTGAAATCTATCATGGATTCAGAGAAATCATACTTCGTGGTTCGTAGTTCTAATAGAATGTTGAAAGACTACCCCAAACTAAAACCTATCCACCGAAGCAAAAATTACTTCACACCACAGACTCATTTTGGTCAGGATCGATTTGAAATCTATCATGGATTCAGAGAAATCATACTTCGTGGTTCGTAGTTCTAATAGAATGTTGAAAGACTACCCCAAACTAAAACCTATCCACCGAAGCAAAAATTATTTCACACCACAGACTCATTTTGGTCAGGATCGATTTGAAATCTATCATGGATTCAGAGAAATCATACTTCGTGGTTCGTAGTTCTAATAGAATGTTGAAAGGCTACCCGAAACTAAAATCTATCCACCGAAGCAAAAATTATTTCACACCACAGACTCATTTTGGTCAGGATCGATTTGAAATCTATCATGGATTCAGAGAAATCACACTTCGTGGTTCGTAGTTCTAATAGAATGTTGAAAGACTACCCAAAACTAAAATCTATCCATTGAAGCAAAAATTATTTCACACCACAGACTCATTTTGGTCAGGATCGATTTGAAATCTATCATGGATTCAGAGAAATCATACTTCGTGGTTCGTAGTTCTAATAGAATGTTTAAAGACTACGCAAAACTAAAATCTATCCATTGAAGCAAAAATTATTTCACACCACAGACTCATTTTGGTCAGGATCGATTTGAAATCTATCATGGATTCAGAGAAATCATACTTCGTGGTTCGTAGTTCTAATAGAATGTTGAAAGACTACCCCAAACTAAAATCTATCCACCGAAGCAAAAATTATTTCACACCACAGACTCATTTTGGTCAGGATCGATTTGAAATCTATCATGGATTCAGAGAAATCATACTTCGTGGTTCGTAGTTCTAATAGAATGTTGAAAGACTACCCCAAACTAAAACCTATCCACCGAAGCAAAAATTATTTCACACCACAGACTCATTTTGGTCAGGATCGATTTGAAATCTATCATGGATTCAGAGAAATCATACTTCGTGGTTCGTAGTTCTAATAGAATGTTGAAAGACTACCCCAAACTAAAATCTATCCACCGAAGCAAAAATTATTTCACACCACAGACTCATTTTGGTCAGGATCGATTTGAAATCTATCATGGATTCAGAGAAATCATACTTCGTGGTTCGTAGTTCTAATAGAATGTTGAAAGACTACCCCAAACTAAAACCTATCCACCGAAGCAAAAATTATTTCACACCACAGACTCATTTTGGTCAGGATCGATTTGAAATCTATCATGGATTCAGAGAAATCACACTTCGTGGTTCGTAGTTCTAATAGAATGTTGAAAGACTACCCAAAACTAAAATCTATCCATTGAAGCAAAAATTATTTCACACCACAGACTCATTTTGGTCAGGATCGATTTGAAATCTATCATGGATTCAGAGAAATCACACTTCGTGGTTCGTAGTTCTAATAGAATGTTGAAAGACTACCCCAAACTAAAACCTATCCACCGAAGCAAAAATTATTTCACACCACAGACTCATTTTGGTCAGGATCGATTTGAAATCTATCATGGATTCAGAGAAATCATACTTCGTGGTTCGTAGTTCTAATAGAATGTTGAAAGACTACCCCAAACTAAAATCTATCCACCGAAGCAAAAATTATTTCACACCACAGACTCATTTTGGTCAGGATCGATTTGAAATCTATCATGGATTCAGAGAAATCATACTTCGTGGTTCGTAGTTCTAATAGAATGTTGAAAGACTACCCAAAACTAAAATCTATCCACCGAAGCAAAAATTATTTCACACCACAGACTCATTTTGGTCAGGATCGATTTGAAATCTATCATGGATTCAGAGAAATCATACTTCGTGGTTCGTAGTTCTAATAGAATGTTGAAAGACTACCCCAAACTAAAATCTATCCACCGAAGCAAAAATTATTTCACACCACAGACTCATTTTGGTCAGGATCGATTTGAAATCTATCATGGATTCAGAGAAATCATACTTCGTGGTTCGTAGTTCTAATAGAATGTTGAAAGACTACCCCAAACTAAAACCTATCCACCGAAGCAAAAATTATTTCACACCACAGACTCATTTTGGTCAGGATCGATTTGAAATCTATCATGGATTCAGAGAAATCATACTTCGTGGTTCGTAGTTCTAATAGAATGTTGAAAGACTACCCCAAACTAAAATCTATCCACCGAAGCAAAAATTATTTCACACCACAGACTCATTTTGGTCAGGATCGATTTGAAATCTATCATGGATTCAGAGAAATCATACTTCGTGGTTCGTAGTTCTAATAGAATGTTGAAAGACTACCCCAAACTAAAATCTATAAACCGAAGCAAAAATTATTTCACACCACAGACTCATTTTGGTCAGGATCGATTTGAAATCTATCATGGATTCAGAGAAATCATACTTCGTGGTTCGTAGTTCTAATAGAATGTTGAAAGACTACCCCAAACTAAAATCTATCCACCGAAGCAAAAATTATTTCACACCACAGACTCATTTTGGTCAGGATCGATTTGAAATCTATCATGGATTCAGAGAAATCATACTTCGTGGTTCGTAGTTCTAATAGAATGTTGAAAGACTACCCCAAACTAAAACCTATCCACCGAAGCAAAAATTATTTCACACCACAGACTCATTTTGGTCAGGATCGATTTGAAATCTATCATGGATTCAGAGAAATCATACTTCGTGGTTCGTAGTTCTAATAGAATGTTGAAAGACTACCCCAAACTAATACCTATCCACCGAAGCAAAAATTATTTCACACCACAGACTCATTTTGGTCAGGATCGATTTGAAATCTATCATGGATTCAGAGAAATCATACTTCGTGGTTCGTAGTTCTAATAGAATGTTGAAAGGCTACCCGAAACTAAAATCTATCCACCGAAGCAAAAATTATTTCACACCACAGACTCATTTTGGTCAGGATCGATTTGAAATCTATCATGGATTCAGAGAAATCACACTTCGTGGTTCGTAGTTCTAATAGAATGTTGAAAGACTACCCAAAACTAAAATCTATCCATTGAAGCAAAAATTATTTCACACCACAGACTCATTTTGGTCAGGATCGATTTGAAATCTATCATGGATTCAGAGAAATCATACTTCGTGGTTCGTAGTTCTAATAGAATGTTGAAAGACTACCCCAAACTAAAACCTATCCACCGAAGCAAAAATTATTTCACACCACAGACTCATTTTGGTCAGGATCGATTTGAAATCTATCATGGATTCAGAGAAATCATACTTCGTGGTTCGTAGTTCTAATAGAATGTTGAAAGGCTACCCGAAACTAAAATCTATCCACCGAAGCAAAAATTATTTCACACCACAGACTCATTTTGGTCAGGATCGATTTGAAATCTATCATGGATTCAGAGAAATCACACTTCGTGGTTCGTAGTTCTAATAGAATGTTGAAAGACTACCCCAAACTAAAACCTATCCACCGAAGCAAAAATTATTTCACACCACAGACTCATTTTGGTCAGGATCGATTTGAAATCTATCATGGATTCCGAGAAATCATACTTCGTGTTTCGTAGTTCTAATAGAATGTTGAAAGACTACCCCAAACTAAAATCTATCCACCGAAGCAAAAATTATTTCACACCACAGACTCATTTTGGTCAGGATCGATTTGAAATCTATCATGGATTCAGAGAAATCATACTTCGTGGTTCGTAGTTCTAATAGAATGTTGAAAGACTACGCAAAACTAAAATCTATCCATTGAAGCAAAAATTATTTCACACCACAGACTCATTTTGGTCAGGATCGATTTGAAATCTATCATGGATTCAGAGAAATCATACTTCGTGGTTCGTAGTTCTAATAGAATGTTGAAAGACTACCCCAAACTAAAATCTATCCACCGAAGCAAAAATTATTTCACACCACAGACTCATTTTGGTCAGGATCGATTTGAAATCTATCATGGATTCAGAGAAATCATACTTCGTGGTTCGTAGTTCTAATAGAATGTTGAAAGACTACCCCAAACTAAAACCTATCCACTGAAGCAAAAATTATTTCACACCACAGACTCATTTTGGTCAGGATCGATTTGAAATCTATCATGGATTCAGAGAAATCATACTTCGTGGTTCGTAGTTCTAATAGAATGTTGAAAGACTACCCCAAACTAAAATCTATCCACCGAAGCAAAAATTATTTCACACCACAGACTCATTTTGGTCAGGATCGATTTGAAATCTATCATGGATTCAGAGAAATCATACTTCGTGGTTCGTAGTTCTAATAGAATGTTGAAAGACTACCCCAAACTAAAATCTATCCACCGAAGCAAAAATTATTTCACACCACAGACTCATTTTGGTCAGGATCGATTTGAAATCTATCATGGATTCAGAGAAATCATACTTCGTGGTTCGTAGTTCTAATAGAATGTTGAAAGACTACCCCAAACTAAAACCTATCCACCGAAGCAAAAATTATTTCACACCACAGACTCATTTTGGTCAGGATCGATTTGAAATCTATCATGGATTCAGAGAAATCATACTTCGTGGTTCGTAGTTCTAATAGAATGTTGAAAGACTACCCCAAACTAAAACCTATCCACCGAAGCAAAAATTATTTCACACCACAGACTCATTTTGGTCAGGATCGATTTGAAATCTATCATGGATTCAGAGAAATCATACTTCGTGGTTCGTAGTTCTAATAGAATGTTGAAAGACTACCCCAAACTAAAATCTATCCACTCAACAAAAATTATTTCACACCACAGACTCATTTTGGTCAGGATCGATTTGAAATCTATCATGGATTCAGAGAAATCATACTTCATGGTTCGTAGTTCTAATAGAATGTTGAAAGACTACCCCAAACTAAAATCTATCCACCGAAGCAAAAATTATTTCACACCACAGACTCATTTTGGTCAGGATCGATTTGAAATCTATCATGGATTCAGAGAAATCATACTTCGTGGTTCGTAGTTCTAATAGAATGTTGAAAGACTACCCCAAACTAAAATCTATCCACCGAAGCAAAAATTATTTCACACCACAGACTCATTTTGGTCAGGATCGATTTGAAATCTATCATGGATTCAGAGAAATCATACTTCGTGGTTCGTAGTTCTAATAGAATGTTGAAAGACTACCCCAAACTAAAACCTATCCACCGAAGCAAAAATTATTTCACACCACAGACTCATTTTGGTCAGGATCGATTTGAAATCTATCATGGATTCAGAGAAATCATACTTCGTGGTTCGTAGTTCTAATAGAATGTTGAAAGACTACCCCAAACTAAAACCTATCCACCGAAGCAAAAATTATTTCACACCACAGACTCATTTTGGTCAGGATCGATTTGAAATCTATCATGGATTCAGAGAAATCATACTTCGTGGTTCGTAGTTCTAATAGAATGTTGAAAGACTACCCCAAACTAAAACCTATCCACCGAAGCAAAAATTATTTCACACCACAGACTCATTTTGGTCAGGATCGATTTGAAATCTATCATGGATTCAGAGAAATCATACTTCGTGGTTCGTAGTTCTAATAGAATGTTGAAAGGCTACCCGAAACTAAAATCTATCCACCGAAGCAAAAATTATTTCACACCACAGACTCATTTTGGTCAGGATCGATTTGAAATCTATCATGGATTCAGAGAAATCACACTTCGTGGTTCGTAGTTCTAATAGAATGTTGAAAGACTACCCAAAACTAAAATCTATCCATTGAAGCAAAAATTATTTCACACCACAGACTCATTTTGGTCAGGATCGATTTGAAATCTATCATGGATTCAGAGAAATCATACTTCGTGGTTCGTAGTTCTAATAGAATGTTGAAAGGCTACCCCAAACTAAAATCTATCCACCGAAGCAAAAATTATTTCACACCACAGACTCATTTTGGTCAGGATCGATTTGAAATCTATCATGGATTCAGAGAAATCACACTTCGTGGTTCGTAGTTCTAATAGAATGTTGAAAGACTACCCAAAACTAAAATCTATCCATTGAAGCAAAAATTATTTCACACCACAGACTCATTTTGGTCAGGATCGATTTGAAATCTATCATGGATTCAGAGAAATCACACTTCGTGGTTCGTAGTTCTAATAGAATGTTGAAAGACTACCCCAAACTAAAATCTATCCACCGAAGCAAAAATTATTTCACACCACAGACTCATTTTGGTCAGGATCGATTTGAAATCTATCATGGATTCCGAGAAATCATACTTCGTGTTTCGTAGTTCTAATAGAATGTTGAAAGACTACCCCAAACTAAAATCTATCCACCGAAGCAAAAATTATTTCACACCACAGACTCATTTTGGTCAGGATCGATTTGAAATCTATCATGGATTCAGAGAAATCATACTTCGTGGTTCGTAGTTCTAATAGAATGTTGAAAGACTACGCAAAACTAAAATCTATCCATTGAAGCAAAAATTATTTCACACCACAGACTCATTTTGGTCAGGATCGATTTGAAATCTATCATGGATTCAGAGAAATCATACTTCGTGGTTCGTAGTTCTAATAGAATGTTGAAAGACTACCCCAAACTAAAATCTATCCACCGAAGCAAAAATTATTTCACACCACAGACTCATTTTGGTCAGGATCGATTTGAAATCTATCATGGATTCAGAGAAATCATACTTCGTGGTTCGTAGTTCTAATAGAATGTTGAAAGACTACCCCAAACTAAAACCTATCCACTGAAGCAAAAATTATTTCACACCACAGACTCATTTTGGTCAGGATCGATTTGAAATCTATCATGGATTCAGAGAAATCATACTTCGTGGTTCGTAGTTCTAATAGAATGTTGAAAGACTACCCCAAACTAAAATCTATCCACCGAAGCAAAAATTATTTCACACCACAGACTCATTTTGGTCAGGATCGATTTGAAATCTATCATGGATTCAGAGAAATCATACTTCGTGGTTCGTAGTTCTAATAGAATGTTGAAAGACTACCCCAAACTAAAATCTATCCACCGAAGCAAAAATTATTTCACACCACAGACTCATTTTGGTCAGGATCGATTTGAAATCTATCATGGATTCAGAGAAATCATACTTCGTGGTTCGTAGTTCTAATAGAATGTTGAAAGACTACCCCAAACTAAAATCTATCCACCGAAGCAAAAATTATTTCACACCACAGACTCATTTTGGTCAGGATCGATTTGAAATCTATCATGGATTCAGAGAAATCATACTTCGTGGTTCGTAGTTCTAATAGAATGTTGAAAGACTACCCCAAACTAAAATCTATCCACCGAAGCAAAAATTATTTCACACCACAGACTCATTTTGGTCAGGATCGATTTGAAATCTATCATGGATTCAGAGAAATCATACTTCGTGGTTCGTAGTTCTAATAGAATGTTGAAAGACTACCCCAAACTAAAATCTATCCACCGAAGCAAAAATTATTTCACACCACAGACTCATTTTGGTCAGGATCGATTTGAAATCTATCATGGATTCAGAGAAATCATACTTCGTGGTTCGTAGTTCTAATAGAATGTTGAAAGACTACCCCAAACTAAAACCTATCCACCGAAGCAAAAATTATTTCACACCACAGACTCATTTTGGTCAGGATCGATTTGAAATCTATCATGGATTCAGAGAAATCATACTTCGTGGTTCGTAGTTCTAATAGAATGTTGAAAGACTACCCCAAACTAAAACCTATCCACCGAAGCAAAAATTATTTCACACCACAGACTCATTTTGGTCAGGATCGATTTGAAATCTATCATGGATTCAGAGAAATCATACTTCGTGGTTCGTAGTTCTAATAGAATGTTGAAAGACTACCCCAAACTAAAATCTATCCACCGAAGCAAAAATTATTTCACACCACAGACTCATTTTGGTCAGGATCGATTTGAAATCTATCATGGATTCAGAGAAATCATACTTCGTGGTTCGTAGTTCTAATAGAATGTTGAAAGACTACCCCAAGCTAAAATCTATCCACCGAAGCAAAAATTATTTCACACCACAGACTCATTTTGGTCAGGATCGATTTGAAATCTATCATGGATTCAGAGAAATCATACTTCGTGGTTCGTAGTTCTAATAGAATGTTGAAAGACTACCCCAAACTAAAACCTATCCACCGAAGCAAAAATTATTTCACACCACAGACTCATTTTGGTCAGGATCGATTTGAAATCTATCATGGATTCAGAGAAATCATACTTCGTGGTTCGTAGTTCTAATAGAATGTTGAAAGACTACCCCAAACTAAAACCTATCCACCGAAGCAAAAATTATTTCACACCACAGACTCATTTTGGTCAGGATCGATTTGAAATCTATCATGGATTCAGAGAAATCATACTTCGTGGTTCGTAGTTCTAATAGAATGTTGAAAGGCTACCCGAAACTAAAATCTATCCACCGAAGCAAAAATTATTTCACACCACAGACTCATTTTGGTCAGGATCGATTTGAAATATATCATGGATTCAGAGAAATCACACTTCGTGGTTCGTAGTTCTAATAGAATGTTGAAAGACTACCCAAAACTAAAATCTATCCATTGAAGCAAAAATTATTTCACACCACAGACTCATTTTGGTCAGGATCGATTTGAAATCTATCATGGATTCAGAGAAATCACACTTCGTGGTTCGTAGTTCTAATAGAATGTTGAAAGACTACCCCAAACTAAAACCTATCCACCGAAGCAAACATTATTTCACACCACAGACTCATTTTGGTCAGGATCGATTTGAAATCTATCATGGATTCAGAGAAATCATACTTCGTGGTTCGTAGTTCTAATAGAATGTTGAAAGACTACCCCAAACTAAAATCTATCCACCGAAGCAAAAATTATTTCACACCACAGACTCATTTTGGTCAGGATCGATTTGAAATCTATCATGGATTCAGAGAAATCATACTTCGTGGTTCGTAGTTCTAATAGAATGTTGAAAGACTACCCAAAACTAAAATCTATCCACCGAAGCAAAAATTATTTCACACCACAGACTCATTTTGGTCAGGATCGATTTGAAATCTATCATGGATTCAGAGAAATCATACTTCATGGTTCGTAGTTCTGTTAGAATGTTGAACGGGTACCCCAAACTAAAATCTATCCACCGAAGCAAAAATTATTTCACACCACAGACTCATTTTGGTCAGGATCGATTTGAAATCT